>CM076854.1:28329434-29622045 GCA_039519185.1 Astragalus membranaceus | reverse complement strand
GAATTCAGTGTTTATGTTGTGACCCCCGATTTCCTATTACAAACTAGTATATATACTACTAGAAGTGCACACAAATAGCGGGTAACTGCCCTTAACTGCTCCCTAAGTTTGAACTTCAATCGAACCGCTGTTAACCGCTTGTCGAAGCTTTGAACAACCCTGCCGAAAGACCTTTGTTCTATTTACCTATAAAAACAAGGTATCAATTTGTCGAACTTCTTTTCCGTTGTCAACGCTTGAATGAGACCTGTGATTTTTACAGTATCATTAATGAAGAGTCAAACCTTCATAATACCTTTTTAAATGCTACTGTCGAAATTTCGAGGTAACAGATTGCCCCCCAAAAAATGTCTCTTTCGACAGTTTGAAGGATAGAAGGAGAAAGGGCATTTTTTGAATACTGCGAACCGTCACCTCCAACTACCTTCTGCATTTAAATAGTGAGAGAAAAGTGCCATCATGACTTGCACAGATAAAATGTCACAAATAAAACGGCACGAATAAAGTAAACCGTCTACTTGGGCCACGTAGCATAGTTAATGGGCCATCACGTTCTTGAAAGGTCGCAAACGTGTGAATTTTGGTAATCGTGCGAACCACTGTATACGCCAATATATAAAAGCAATTGAATCCTTTCATCTCACTCTTTACTCATTTGGCAAAAACAGGTATTAATTCCTTCGACTGAACTTTATACCCATGCCTTTTTAGGTCCTCTACCCAACATTTTGCTGGAAAACGAAGAAGTTGAAGAAATTTTTCCTAGTCCTTGCAATCTTCGACCTAGGATTTTTGCTGAAAAACCTTTCCATTTAGATTTTCTGGTCAATCCTACTAGGGTTTTCAGGTCTGCACCTAGGGTTGACCAAAAAATTTATGTAGATTGGCTTAACAAAGTAGAAGCCAAAAAAGCCAATGTCTGGAAGAAACAAGGCATTTTCGATCTAATCCAGTTATCAAGATACGGGCCCAAATATAATAGCACCTTGATTTTGGCAGCCATGCAGTTCTAGGATTGTGCCACTCATAGTCTTCATTTCAAGTGTGGTATGCTATCCCCCACTCTTTTAGATGTGGCTGCCATTACTGGGCTAAAGCCTTTAGGTGAGACTTTCAGTCTTAAACTACTTACTGAAGATTATGACTTCGACTTCAAAAACGCTTCTTTTGCCCCTTATATTAGTGAACAACATACGACTGATACCGAAGAAGTATCTGATTCAGAGCACATAGCCTTTCTTACCCTTTGGCTATCCATGTTTGTTCTTTGCACTCGCTCCCTTCAAGTCACCAAGTCTTACGTACCATTAGCTACTCAACTCCATGCAGGGCGAGACATTAATTTAGCCAAATTAACTTTAGGATCCCTGCACCAGCAACTTGACAATGCTATCACGGAATTGAAGGAAGATGAACTAACCACCAAATTTCTGGTTTCTGGTCCTATGTGGTTGTTACAGTTGTGGCTCGTAGCTACCTTTGAATCTAGGCTTGGCCTGTTTATCCCTAAACCAGTTCAACCAACCATGGAAACAAGAAGAACCGAGGGTATTCGTCTAGCGCAATTAAAGTCTAGAGAGATAAGCCTTACTGTACAAGAATCTTTTTCTTCTTATTTCGAAATTTTTCTGAACTGCACCCATTTCAAGACTCCATGGCCCCTTTTGTAAATAGACCTTACGGGCCTGCTTGGTTTAGAAGATCATTTCCTCCAGCCACTACTGAACACGCTGATGAAACTAACCAGATTTGGCAAGCATATCTTTCCCGAGCCATTCTTTCCACCAGACTCACACCCAGCAAAAATAAAAATAACCTTGGAATTACTAGATATTTCCCAAGTTACTTTGCGAGGCAATTTGGCCTCTGCCAAATTCGACCTGCGCCTATGTATTTTCATAGGCGAGAACTCACAAGTCTAGAAACCGAGAAAGCTTATGAACGGTCTTTCAAATAATTTCATTACAAAGCTTTGAGTTTCGAACCCATCAGCTACAATCCAAAATTTTCATGTACTAAAAAGTTCCATGACTGGTGGCTTGGATATTACACCAATGCTGCTGGCGAAGCCAGTGATACTTATGACGAAACTCTCTTGAAGAAATTGATGTCTGCTTTTCCTTTTCGAAACAAAGGTATATACCTTTTCGACATTTAAAGTTTTTTTTTTTTTTAAAAAAATTCAATACTTGTAGTCGAATTTAACTATTGCTTGTTTATCAATATTTTCGCCATTAGAAAAAACTGTAGCAAGCTTGAAGGAAAAAGAAAGCAAGATAACAACAAAGAAATCCTCTCCAAAAATCAAGAAGAAAACTGAAACCAGTCCTGCCTCAAGTCTTACCTCAAAAAAGGTATGTTGTTATCAACTTACTTCAAGTTCTTCTTGAGTATGGACTTTTGATCATATCGATAATATTTTCTTCTTCCAGAAAATAACCAAAATCTTAAGCCCTCTTCAGAAGACTAAAACTAGAGGAAAGCAAGTTATCTCTTCTAGTTCTGAGGTAGCATATATAAACCTCATCTTTGATTCAAAAACCCTTTCAAGTTCATCACTTACTTTGTAATATTACCTGCATTGTAAACTGATTCCTCCTTTCAGAACATCGAAAGTGATGAGGATGCTCCTCTTGTGCATAGATCAAGAAAAAGGACTTTACTTGACCCTCAGAGGGCGACAAAAGGCATTGTTATCAAAGAGCCTTCTGAATTTCAGCTTTCTCCTTTAGCCAAGAAGCGTAAGGTAGACATTCCTTCAAATTTCATCTTAAACTTCTTTTGTTTCACAACTTCTTAATTTCGACACAAATAGTATACCTTGATGTAAACAGGTAAATGAACCTGTCAATGCTCCTGCTGTCGAATCTCTGACTGAAATTGCAAAACGAGAGCTTTTTTCTTCTAGGCCTCCTTCGCCTATACCAACACCCAGTATAGCTATTGAAGGGATTCTCCTAGAAACTTTAATGGAAAATGTAGCTCAAGAGCTTGTCACAACGGAAACTCCATCGACCACAAACATGGAAGCTACTTCTGTGGGGACAACTAATCCACCTGTCGAAACAAATCTCCCAATTGCTGATGCAGACACTTCAAATGCTGACGGTCCTGGACAAGAAGTTCTTGTCGAAACAAACGTCAAAGCTCTAGAAGGAAACCATAATCTAGAAAAGAAGAAACCACCAGAAATGGAGGCCATTTCTGAAGAGAAACTGGACACAAACATGCCTGATGCAGGAGAAAAAGAGCTTGGAAAAGCTGAATCTACAACTCAAACTACCTCTGCTAAAGAGTCAACTAACAGTGCTGTCAGTGACCAAGAGCTCTCTGAGATGAAGAAAAAGAGCCCTTTGGCAGCTTTGAAAATTATGTTGAGTCTTCAAAGTTCGTCAACACATTTGACCACCAGCTCTTCGACTACCTCTCTAAACTCTATCAATCAAGAATCGACAGGAGAACTAATTCGACAGTTGAAGGCTAAAATATTAGATGGGAACCTTGTGACGAAAATCAAACAAAATCCTTCTGAGTGTTTTGAAATTAAGACCCTCATTCAGAAGATAAACAAGTCAGGTCCTTCTCAAGATTTTCTCATCTTCTTGATCGAGTTTGGTTCTCTCTTCTAGCAGCTTTCTCTTCTAATCAAACAACGAACCAACACTCTCAAGCAGAAAGACCAAGAAGTTCGACTTCGTGAAAAAGAACTCAACTCTCTTAGGGTTGCTCAAGGTAATATCGAAGCTCTTGAAGCACAAACGGAAAAAGATACAAAAGAACTTGCTGAATGGGATCTGAAAATCCAATGCTACGATGAAGAGATGAAAATTCTTCAAACAAAAATGTCGAATGCTAAGTACCAAAAAGGTTTAGTCCAAGAAAGGATGAGCAATTCTTCCTCCTCGAAAAAGGAAACTGAAGCACTGACAGCCATAGAGCACTTGGAAAACGCCAATCAACGCCAAGTTACTATTTCCGAACTCGACAAAGACTTAAACCTTCTTGAGACTTCCATTTCTTTGAGTGCTAGCATTCTTGAAAGGCTCAAGGCCTCTTTGAAGAACTTTTAAAATTCTATAACAGTTTAGAGATTTTACAATGGTTATGTAATTTTGGTTTTGTACTTTACATTACCATTTTCGAACAACTCTTATTTATCTACGTTTGTTCAATTTTTATCTCACTCAGCGTTGGCTTATACTGTTTCAAGTATTTGCCATTAATTCTAAATACTCTGTTCTCGTCACCTAGTTCTTCGACTTCGTAAGCGCCATTCGAAAAACACTGCAATACGCGAAGTGGACCTTCCCACCCTGGTGACCATTTACCTAAGACTCTATCTTTTTTGTCCATAGGCAACAAGGTTTTCCACACTAACTCTCCTTCTTCAAAGGTTTTCAACTTAACCTTTTTGTTATAATGTTCAGAAGGAATTTCCCACTGCCTCTGAATTCTTGTTGATTGTAAACAAATTTCAACAGGTAACACTGCATCATGTCCAAATGTTAGCCTGTAAGGAGTAGTATTGATAGATTCTTTAGGTGAAGTTCGACAAGCCCACAATATTTGATCAAGAGTATTATGCCAATTTTTGGGTTTTCGCCCAACATGCTTTTTAATCAAATTAATAATGATTTTATTGGCAGCCTCTACCTGACCATTGGCTTGTGCGTAGTACGGTGTCGAAGTTAATAACTTAAAACCAATTTCAGCAGCAAACTCTACCATTTTTCGACCAGTAAAAACAGTACCCTGATCTGTCGTAATGGTTTCTGGAATTCCATATCTATAAATGATGATTCTGAATAAACTTTACGACTGCCTCTTGATCAACATTGGCTAAAGGTATTGCTTCAACCCATTTGGTAAAGTAATCAATCCCTACAAGGATGTATCTATGGCCTTTTGATGAAGTTGGTTTTATCTCTCCAATCACATCTAGAGCCCAACCTCTAAATGGCCAAGGCTTAACTATAGAATGTAACTCATTTGCAGGCACACGTTGTATCCCAGCATGCTTTTGGCATTCTTGGCATCCTTTGGCAAACTCTATGCAATCTTTCAACATAGTTGGCCAATACATTCCTTGTCGAAACAATAACCATTTCATTTTGTGGCCTACTTGGTGTGAACCACATGCTCCACTATGCGTATCGGAAACTGCTAAATATGCCTCATTCTCGCTAAGACATTTTAATAACACTCCTTCAGGAGTTTTCTTGAACAATTCATTTCCAATTATCACATAACTTAAAGCTCTGTACTTTACTTTTCTATTAGTGTTTCCTGTAGGATTTTGCAAATACTCTACAATAGGCTTCCGCCAATCATTATCAATCATATTGTCAAGAGCAAAAATTTCCGCTAAATCAAAATCATCAACAATGTGACGTTTTTCGACAAACTCTTCACTTGTATTTATTGCCCCCCAAGTTTTTGGTGTTGACAGTAATGTTGAAGATGTATCATTATAAAGAGAGTCATTTGAAATGAGTTTGTCTTTTATCTCAATCAGCTCTTTTAGGCTTTGTTCTGAGACTTTGTAGCCTGAAGCTATTTGTGCCAACTCATTTGCCACTTGATTTTCAATTCGTGGTAAATGTTCTAGGTGTACAGTTGTAAACTTTTGTAACATAGTATTGGCAACAATAAAATACTTGATAAGGTGCTCCTTAATACATTTGTATTCCTTGGTTAACTGTTTGATAACTAGCTCAGAATCACCTTTTATTTCGACATGATCTGCCCCCAATTCGAGCAAAATTTTAAGGCCTACAATTAAAGCCTCATACTCCGCCTCATTATTGGAGCAAGATTCTCGAATTCTAAACTTATACTTCGTTGGGATGTTAGTAGGGGTGATGATTAAAACACCAATCCCAACTCCATTTTTATGGCTTGAACCGTCGAAATATAGCTTCCAAGGACGTGTGCCTACAATATTTACCATATTTTCGACAACAGAGTGGTCCACTATAAAATCAGCAACCACTTGTCCTTTGATTGACTTGAGAGGTTGATAAGTTAAGTTATATTCTAACAAAGCTAAAGCCCATTTACCAATTCGACTATGTAGCATTGGTTTTGATAACATATGCTTAATAACATCAAAATGCGAATAAACATAAACATCAGCTGGCTTTATATATTGCTTTAACTTTGTACATGAGAAATACAAGCAAAGGCACAACTTTTCTATTGGGCTATACCTTGTTTCAGCATCAATTAAAACTCTACTAAGGTAATAAATGGCTCTTTCAACACCATTATCATCCTCTTGTGCTAACATGCTACCTATTGTGTTATCAGAAGCTGCTATATACAATTTCAGCACTTTATTTCTAATAACAGGCAATAAAATTGGTGGTTTCATTAAATAAGACTTAATTTCATCAAAAGCTGCTTGATGGACTTGTTCCCACTTGAACTCGTCTTCTTTCTTCAGTCTCAACAATGGCGAAAATGCTTGCGTTTTGCCACTTAGATTTGATATAAATCTTCGAAGGAAATTAATCTTTCCCAATAATGACTGAAGTTCTTTCTTGGTCGAAGGAGCTTTCGTTTCCATAATAGCTTTAGTCTTATTCTGATTAATTTCTATGCCTTTCTTGTGTACTACAAAACCCAAGAATTCACCTGCACGCACACAAAAGGCACATTTTGTTGGATTCATTTTTAATCCATATTTCCTCATTCTTTCAAAAGAACGTCGAAGATGGTCTAAATGACCACTTGCTGAGGAAGATTTAACCACCACGTCATCTATGTATACTTGCATAAAATCATCAATAAAATCGTGAAACATAGAATTCATTGCCCTTTGGTATGTTGCACCAGCATTTTTTAAACCAAAAGGCATTACTACCCATTCGTAAACGCCTAATGCCCCTGGACAACGAAATGCTGTTTTCGACACATCCTCTTCAGCAATAAAAATTTGATTATACCCAGAATAACCATCAAGCATACTGAGATAATCAAATCCTGCTGCTGAATCTATTAGCATCTCAGCTATGGGCATAGCGTATTCATCTTTAGGTGTTGCGTTATTTAAATCCCTAAAGTCTACGCAAACTCTAAGTTTTCCATTTTTCTTCATTACTGGCACAATATTAGCTAACCAATCGACATACCTGGCAGTTCTGATGAATTTGCTTTTGAACAACCTTTCAATCTCTTCTTTGATTTTAGCCAATATTTGAGGAGCGAATCTTCTTGGTGTTTGCTTCACCGGTTTCTTTCCTGGTCGAATAGGCAATTGCAACTCTACAACTTCTCGACTCAAACCAGGCATTTCATTGTAATCCCAAGCAAAACAATCTTTGAACTCCTGCAGTAATGTGACAACTTGGGTTTTCAAGGCAGCATCAAGGTGTGCACTAATATAGGTTGGCTTTTTGACTGAGCCATTTCCCAAATCAATTTCTTCTACTGGATCTTGAGCTTGCATACGTCTTGTTGAATCTCTAGGATCCTTTTCGAACCCCAATGGCTCATCATCATAAATGCAATCAAGTTTTTCATCTATGATTTCGCCATTTTCTTCATATGAGTCTACGGCTTCGACAGCCATTGTTTGTTGAATTATTTCGGCTTCCAAAGCCGCTTTTACTTTATTCTCCCATGTAGGCCGTAATTCTGTCCCATGCACTGGGTACTGACATCTAAATATTTTTAGTATTTAGTGTCCCATCCTGTTGAAGGTAAGGCACCTTCAGGATAGACACCTACATCTCCCATTATCTCTCTTTCCCAAACAAAACCATGAGTTGGGTGGAGATGAACTGAAGCAAGCACATTATCAGAAGGAACATATGCTTGATTAGAAGAAGTACATGGCGCAATAACTGCCATTTGTTTCTCAAAATTTTCCTTTGTGATGTGATTCACATCAGCACGGAAATAGCTCTGGTCAGCTTCGACATATTCCACTAGACCATCTTCTTTCCATAACACCAATCGTTGATGTAATGTTGAAGGCACAGCACCAACTCCGTGTATCCACTCTCGACCCAGGAGTAGGTTATAGCTTGCCTTGGAAGCTATGACAAAGAACATCGTAGTTCTCTTTACAGTTCCAACAACTACATCAACTTCTATGGCCCCCAAAGCTTGGCCAGATTTACCCTCATAGTTGGTTAAAACTATGTTATGAGGTTTGAGGTCAGTGTCGAACTTACCTATTGTCTTCAACAAGACTTGAGGCATTAAATTCACAGCGCACCTCCATCCACCAGTATTTTGTTGATGCCAACGCCATTGACCTTGGCTTGTACATACAGTGGTTTCAAATGGTGTTGCATGCCTATATCTGGCTTTTCAAAAGTAGCCATTTGATCTTCGACACATCCGTCATTCATCACGTAATAACAAACAGGTTTATGGTTGGCCATGTCTTCAGTAAAATCTTCTTCAACGTCATTTGGAACTGTGATAACATCATATTTGCATGGTAGTATAGACACTACGTTGCAAATGACGTCAAAGTCAGGTTCAGAATCCTCGAAGTCAGAAGTTATATCCTCGTCCATATCGAACTTAGCCTCTTCTATTTTTAAAGACGGCAATGGAGGGAAAATTCTCTCTGTTGCAGGCCTTCTTTGCTTTTCTATAACAATAGCTTTGCCTTTGGCCTTACTTCCAGCACCCACCTGATTTGCAACATTGATACTTACCTTTGTTGACCCATCAGTCTTAGTAATCGCATTCTTAACTATCTTCGAACCACTTGGGATTTGATTACTGATAAGTGCTGCTTTCTTCTTCTGCCTTTGGAAACGACGCCATTGAGTCTTCGTCATTGGGTTTTTTCCTTTGTAGTTGTTCCTATAATTATACTTAGCAGCATTACCCTTATCTATCTTAACCACCTCAACACGTGGACTAGCATGTTTGTAATGCTTACAACCAGCATGTATCCACTTCTCATTTGGAGGACCTGCCATTGGAACAAAGGACTTAGCGGAAGTTGATAATTCGAACTCCTTTTTACATGGACTCTTTTTTGTAATCGGCTGCCAGCTTGTCGAAGGCTTAGTTGAAACTTTAGCTTTGTACGGGAGGTCTCCTTTTTTGAAGTCAAATTTTGGCCTCTTATCTAGCCATTTCCTCTTCAGCTGTTGTCGAACACTACAACCTTCGACACTTTTGGCTGCCTCTTTGTCGAAGACAGCACTACACCTTGGGCAAAGCATCACTTCAGAATTTGTAAGCTTGCATCTGTTGAGGAAATCTATTAATTCCTCTTCAGCCTTAGGGTACACGGCTTGTATTTTTTCATCATACTCCTCTTGAGTTATTATCCTTGTCTTGTCATCAGCATGCACAACACTCTTCAATTTTTCTTTGGCAGACTTAGCCTTATTCTGGGAATCGACCATCTTAACTTCCACCATACTTATATCTACTTCGACAGGCTCTGCATACATGGCTTCAACCTTTGGTAAAGGATCAGTGTCAATCTGCATTGGCGCTTTCTTTTTCTTGTCACCGAATTTGAGCCTTCCTTCTTCAATTGCTTTTTGCACTATGTCCCTGAAAAGTACGCAACGGTCAGTGGTATGTCCCAAAAAATTATGAAACTTACAATAACCCTTTTTCTTTCTCTGTTTGAGAGGTGGTACTTTCAGGCCATTAGGCACTAATATTTGGCCATCAGTTACTAACAGATCAAAAATTTCATCACATTTAGTAACATCAAAAGTGTAAGTTTTAGGCACAAATCTATCATTTTTAGGCTCTACTGGGTTATTCCCATTTGCAGGCCTTAATAATTTACACGCATAAGGAGGACCAGGCTTAAGTTCAGCCACATCTATCTCCTCTTCATCGACCTCGCTGAATGCAAAGTCAAATTCTTCATCGACATAGGCTATTTTTTCCTTTTTGCGAAAACCAACTGAATTTTCTTTTTTATGGAACTTATCCACCCTAGTCTTTTCTTCTTTGAGCCTCTCAACTTGTCGAACTCTATCGGCTAATTGGGCCATATCTCTTAGATGAGACGTATCCAATTTCTTTCTAATTGAATAATCAAGGCCACCAGCAGCCATTCCGACAAGTTCATGTTCAGGCACTTGCGTGAAACACCGAGCCTTCAATAGCCTAAATCTATTTAAATAATCATCAATAGCCTCAGGCACTTTGCGTCGAACGCTGGCCAATTCTTTGAGACTAATCTTCGACTGGCCCATGTAAAACTGTTCGTGGAATGCCTTTTCCAATTGCCCCGATGTGAATATAGAGCCAGGAGGTAAAGTAGTAAACCAAGTAAAAGCATTCTTAGTCAAAGAATTTGGAAAATATTTCATTTTCAAGTTCTCATTTTGTGCTATATCTCCTGCCTCAGTCATGTAACAGGCAATATGTTCGACTGTAGACTCATTTCTGTCACCACCAAATTTGGTAAAGTTAGGTATTTTCCAACCTCTTGGCAACTCTGTTTGTAATACATATTCACACAATGGTGATATGAAGTTAGGCCTATGCAAACCTATGTTAAGGCCATTTTGCGCCATTATAGTTTCTACTAAAGTGGCTATATTATCTTGAGCGCCAATATTATTTCGTTGCACTTGTCGAACAACCTCATCAGCGTTCTGGTTTCGGTTTACCAAAACTACTTCAGGGATATGATTTGCCAACCCTTGTTGTTCGCCTACAACTCCTTGGGCTTCGACCGCAACCGCTCTTTGAGGGTTACCAGGCATATTACCCACAACATTGGGCATTTGCCTATTATTAACCGTCGGAGTCCCAAAGAAATCTGCAATTCTACCCATTTGATTTGCCAACATCTGATAACTTGTGTTGGTATTTTGAATTAATGGGTTGAAAACCGTGCCAATCTGTTGAGTTAGCATATTAACCATGTCGTGGTTACTTTCATCCACTTGTTGTCTTAATGCCAACAAAGATGCATTGGTTAATGTAGTAGGATCTCGACCTTGCACGCTTTCATAAGAAACGTGTGTAGGAGAAAATGTTGAAACATGAGGCATTCCAGTAGGCATGCCATACATACCCGAAGGAAATGGTGGCAAACTCAAGTTTTGAAAGCGTGTATCTAAACCGTTTCCTGTTGTCATATAAGGACTACAATGAAGCCCTAAATAAGGACTAGAATGAAGCCCTATACTTGATGGCAAAAGACATAGACTGTGTTGAACCAACATTAGTCATTGATACTGCAGGAACGATTATTGATGTTGAAGGGGCTATTGTCCCTACAACTACCCCTGCGCTTACATTTGCAGAGTCAACGGTTGTTCCTTGTCCTTGTGAAATCGCAGGACTAGAACTAGAAGAACTGCTAGAATTAGTACGTACTATTCTACCACTTCTTAAGCGCATACGATTGTACACACTAACAAGTAAACACGCAACATCAAAGGCAAAGGTCCCACCGGGCGTGCCAATTTCTTTGCTGGTGTTTTTAGCAAACAGTCACTAGTTTTAAATAATGTGTTTGTGAGATCAAACTAGAAAATCTCTCGTGACAATTGCCTTTGTATTTTCGTGTTTGGAGAAAACAAATCGTTTGAAGAACAGAATTGTGAATAGAATGAAACAACAATTGCTAGAAAGATAAAGAGAAAAGTAAATAATTGCATTGAAATGTAAAAAGATTGGTACACAAGCACGTACAGTGACTCTGTTCACTCGTTTTTTCGCTATCGTCTGGAAGTTTGAGTTTTCAGAATTCAGTGTTTATGTTGTGACCCCCGATTTCCTATTACAAACTTGTATATATACTACTAGAAGTGCACACAAACAGCGGGTAACTTCCCTTAACTGCTCCCTAAGTTTGAACTTCAATCAAACCGCTGTTAACCACTTGTCGAAGCTTTGAACAACCCTGCCGAAAGACCTTTGTTCTATTTACCTATAAAAACAAGGTATAAATTTGTCGAACTTCTTTTCCGTTGTCAACGGTCGAAGACTTCTTTTGTCGAAATTGATAGCAACATGACTTGAATGAGACCTGTGATTTTTACAGTATCATTAATGAAGAGTCAAACCTTCATAATACCTTTTTAAATGCTACTGTCGAAATTTCGAGGTAACACTAACACAATAACATCATTTTTGGTCTCTGTTAAGCCAACACGGGCCGGGTTGGTCAACACGGTCACCCGTGTTAGTTTCAGTTTGGCAGAAACTTTCCGGTAGCCTTCCAACTTGTTCTGTAACTCCGATTTAGGTGTTCTCGGATGCATTGGAAAGCTAACGAAAGGATCTGCATTTATAAACTAATTTCTATTTGAGTTTTGACTCATTTCAGTAGAACTTCCAAATCTATTCTAACCCTCAAAACTCAAAGCATGGGAAATAGATTGCTTCATATTAATACTCGATATGTGAACGATCGACTATTTTATTGGGGAGAATTTTATGAGTTCACATTCAAATGTATTTATTATGTGTTCCATGTATGTTGATATGATTTACTGTTTATTACGAAAGGACTGAGTATGTTTGCCAAATCTTCTGTGTTAAGTTCCTTTACTAATACGTGTGGATAGCAATTGAAAAACCGATTTCACTCTTTATTTCGAAGTTAGGTCTTGATACCAATGAGTTCAATTTGAATTAGATTGACGTTTGGGATCCATAATTTGTCGTTTCAATTCCAACTCCGGTTTATCAAAGTTTCTTAATGTCATGTTCCATAATCCTTTTTACAAACTAAAGCCTCGCCCTTGAACCTTTTAGCCAAAAATGTGGCCATTATTGCAAGATTTAACACTAGTGCAAAAAAGGGATTTAAAGTCAGGCGAAAAGGGGATTTAAAGTCAGGCGGGCGCTTGACTTTTATTAAGTCGACTTTGTATGTCTGGAGTTTTAAAGTCAAGCGATAGCCTGACTTCGTAAGTCTGATTTAAAGTCAAGCATTTATTGCGCCTGACTTCGTAAGTATGTTTTAAAGTCAAACATTTATTCTTGCCTGACTTCGTAAGTATGATTTTAAAGTCAAGCATTTATTCTTGCCTGACTTCGTAAGTATGATTTAAAGTCAGCATTAATTATTGCCTGACTTCGTAAATGATTTAAGTCAAGCTTTATTATTGCTTGACTTCGTAAGTATGATTTAAGGTCAAGCATTATTGCGCCTGACCTTAAAAGTTTTTTTTTTTTTTAAATTTTGGTTTAATCTATACACCCTGGTTATACAAATTTTTCGTTAAAAAGAAGCGACTCCACTGGGGATCGAACCCAGATCTCTGGTCCCGTAGACCAGCGCCTTATCCATTGGGCATGGAGTCATATATCAGTGCTCAGGTCATAAATAATACTCACAGTAAAACAACCATAAATAATACCCACCTTCTACGGTGAAGAATATCCTAGAACCAATTTACCACTAATCTAAATATCATGAAATTATAACATACTCATTATGAACTGCTTATATACAATTTGAGTTTGCTCTGCAGCAAATCATGCAAGGTGAGCATATAAACAAGTATATAAAATATTAAAATGCCAACTTCAATAACCAATTTCAATTCAGAAATTATCACTAATAGATGATATTCAATCCTCTTCTGCGACTTTATTTTTCCAATGATATTGCATGGCCAAGTGGTTCTTTGCATCAGAACCCTTCACGATTTTAAGCCTTTTGCATGTCTCAATGAACATACTGCAGACACAAGAAAGAACAACGATACATCATAATTGTTATAACTATAAACTATAAATATATCATATCATATAAAATATATAATCAAATGTTGAGAACACAGATTAAGAAACTATTCTAATTTCTACCTTAAATTACTCAAACTTGTTTAACTTGTTTCTTTTGCTATCTCTTGTGGGGAGTAATGTCAGAAGAGTTTGCAATTTATGGACAGAATCATACACAATTTTATGAGGAGGTGCATATCCAGGGATTAAACTACCATTTAACTCAATTTGACACCTATAAATCATAATCATTTAACACGTATATCCCCTATAAAAATCCAAATGCTGGAAATCAGGAATGTATACATTGGTAGGTCAAGGAGAAAATGATGATCTGGTATAAGATGATTAGCAGGCTAAGCTAATTTGAGAAGAGAAATAGATAGATTGAAATCAAACAATAATAAGAGTTGTAGTGGATATAAGCCTCTCAGATTTGAAATTATAATCAAACAATCATAATGATGAAGAGGACATTATTATTAAGATGCATGAGTTGCTAGGGAACAGGCACATATATATTTTTCTTACTTAATACTAATACGCAGTTGATGAGTATATATCACATATATTAAAGCATATCAATTCTTGTTTGAAAAATCAAAAGATCTGATTCAAATTCCAGCACAATCTGAAACCTCTTCAAAATACCTCTATATGCACCCATATCTGAAACCTCTGCTATCTCTGATCCAGTTTGCAGTGATCCAACCATACTGTAATTGGAATTGCTCCAATTTGTGGTCCTCAGTCATCCAAATTAACACCACGATCTTGAGAGGATAAAGTCCATGATTTGATCGTGTGGTCTACCTCCAGCTCTTCAACATTTTCCGGTAGTGTAAAGTCCATGATTTGATCGTGCAACGACATCAAATTTTCCTACAACGATAGACAAGAATTCATGAAGCACTTTTGTGTTTGTAGTCCTCAAGTACACTAATCATCAATTTATTATAGAAGGATCTATCAATCAAGAAAATAAGACCTTCACAAAACTGTTTAGTAGTCATATATCCATTCAATACACTTCAACATGATTTCAATAATCTTAACCACTAATAAACACTGAAAGAAGCAAGGCAAACAAGCATTCAGTAAACCAGCAGCTGAAAACTTAAAAGTAAACAAAAGTGTTCTTCCAAATCCTAAAAGTGTTCTTCACAAGACAAAAGCATTTCAACAAGGGACGTCACATTTGCAGAGAGAAAACAATAACCCTTCTGAAAAACAGAACCCAGAAGGCAATAACCCTTCTGAAAAACACCACCGTAACAACTACACAAAAAAGCCTCAAATATATTGTGAACTGAACCCAGAACAATAGCCCAGAACTTAACCAAAATGAAGAAACAGAACCCAGAAGCCAAACATAACCCAGAAACAGAACCCAGAAGCCAAACATAACCCAGAACAAACAGAACCCAGAAGCCAAAATGAAGAATAACCCAGAAGAAAGTAAAAGTGCGGTGTGTAATGGCGTTTACCTGACCGAAGACGAACATGAATCGAAGGAGAAGCTGCGAACTGACAGTCCCCACACCAACATGTTTTCCACGACCTCTCTCGAAGTGGCCTTGATAATCTAGCCCTCACTTTTGCCTGAAAGAAGCTTAAAGCATCATAAACTGCCATATTTAGCGGTGCACATATGTTAACTTCAAAGCTAGGACACACCTTTCTTTCACCTTCACCAAACTCAGTACCAGTAATACTTTCAGCACATTTTACAGCAGCATCATGTGAGCCAAAGGTAACAAATCTGTAGTCCTTCCTCCGAGAAGCTGGCATGTTCCTGGCAAGCTCAATCTTTTCAATCTCGCCATAATTTTTTAGAAGATTGCGGACATAATCTTCATCCCATGAAGGAGGAAGAGCATCAATAAATACAGTTTTAACCTGCAACTTAAGCATACTTTATCAGCAAAATGAGGTACATTAAACCCTAACCACCAAATATCAAACACTACAAGGATACGTAATCTCATATAAAGAACTACTGGTATGTGTTATTCTGATCAGTTGGCATGAATTTAAATTGGGGTTACAGTTGCACTGTGATTGCAAAAACTAGGGAAAAGTGTGGGAAACTGCAACCAATGTGACTGCAATTTTAAAACAACATAAGTAACGTAGGTAAGCAAAAATACAACAACGATTTTGGTAGTAATATTAATATATACTTGCTACTTACATAAGTAACGTAGTTAAGCAAAAATACAAAAACTAATCATCTATATAGACGATTAAAGTCATTCTCAAAAGGATAAAGTAGCTGATATTTGGCCATCAACACAAGAATAAGTCCAATAAGTAAGACACAAAGAAATTAATAAAGGAAAGTGAACAATAGAAGCATACCTCCTGGTTCGCCAGTAAATTTGAACCTCTAAAATCTGTATCAGTATCAGTTTGATTTGATTTGACAACCTGAATCATTTGCTTGTCAATAGAAATGCCATATGCCGCAAGAACAGGATCATCATCATGCGAACAATTTTCTACAGCCTATAATACCATAACAATATACCAAGAGACGTCATCAAAACCACAATTCATTAACCAATTAATTATGAACAAGGAAGTGTGAAGAAGGAAAATAATAATAATAATAATAATAATAATAATAATAATAATAATCATAAGTAGTGATTAGACACAAAAATTGAAATCATAACCAGTATTCCTACCTTTTGATCAACTCAATGCCCAATTTATATGACTCGCTGAAGGCAAGCAACCGATCTGCCTCAGAAATTTGGAAGGTTCCAGGCTGAAGAAATAAAAAAGAGAAGTCATGTAACTATAAATAAGAGACAACAAAAATTGAAACAAATAATACACACGGTTTGTATTAGATCAATTAAAATAAGACTTGAAGAGTCATTTGGTTGTACAAAGTGACTACGGAAAAATAGCATTCCTCTAAATATACAGGCTTCTTTTTTTATAGACAATTAGCCATAACGGCGAAAACTGATGGTTGACTGAACAGCCCAACCAATCAGTCCAGTGGAACAAAAGTACATAGCTACAATTACTAAGCTGACTAACAAAAGTACTGTATCCCATACCTTTAAACTCTCTTGCATCATTACATGGAGAAGCCCGGGTGTCTCTTTTTCAATCAACTCGTTGTAGCTTCTGGTGTTACATCCCGTGAGGTAAAGCCAGTCCCACCTTGATTGGAAAAGCAACAAAATGAAACTCAACTCAACACAGCGACAATTTTTCAAATCTTTTAGAGAAACTAATGTAGATAAAAATTTATCAAGAGTGATTATACGATCCATCTGTTCATTATCACTCCATCTTCTTAGAATGTCCTGAATTTTTGCCACATTATCCGGAACCACAGCAGTTGCTGTAACTTTGGCTCCACCAACTTTGGCTCCACCTAGCCTTTCTGAAGAAGAATTAATAACAGAAACTGCCGTGGGACCACTGTTCAAATGTAAACGAGTTAGCACACATTGATGCCAATACCAATATTTTGAAAACCAGCCCAGAACTATATTGTTGGTTCAATTATAGTTTGAATTTAACCGGTTGAATTAATCAAACCATGACTTAGAGATCTTGGAGTTCAATATATGGATCAAAATTTAAAACAGTAACAAACATACATAAATGACAAAAGATAAATCACTTAGAGGAAATAAAGAGGAAATAAAATCCTATCACATGTATAAAACACTGATTAACCTCAAGTTTTATCACTGGATGTGTGGAAATTCAATAATAGCCTGATACATGTGCAGAAAAAGCTGAATTCTACAGTCAATAGATCCACAGATACAGCATAAGAAACAGAACAGTTTTTCTTATCTTCAAATGCTTTAACTTTGAGGCTGTTGCAAAACACTCAGTATATCCAATGCCCCTTTTGGCGTTGATTAATATCAAGTTTGCTCTTTAGTTTGGCATCAATTTTGTGACCTCTTTCAAATAACGATTCAAAGAGGTGTATCTAGATGCCATTTAACCATATCCAACTGGGAAGAAGATGGTTGAACATTTACGACATTACTGGTTGTTGATTAGGAAAATAAATTCCTAGTTGATTTTATAGGACAAGAACAGGTATGTTGAATACAGCCAGTATCTCATTAAAAAATTTATAATCTTCTGATGTGGAAGTTTGCTTCATAAATTAAAATTGAATGTGCTTAATGTTCTAGTATCTAAAAAGTGCGAAATTTGTAGTCATGACACTCCCTACAAAATTGAAAGCACGTGACAAAAATTATTCAATGTGCTTAATGTGCTTTGTTTGTTTGACAATGAAATCCAACTAGGCTGTTCGCATGCACACATATAAAACATAAAATGAAGGTAATACCTTCTATCTGGGCCAACCCCCATAGCAACTGTATCACTTACTGTAAGAATAGCCACTCTGAACTCAGCACCACTGCAATGTTACAACAGAATGTTAAAACAGTAGAACAAATTATACGAATATTACAAGTAATGCAAAAAATTAGAAGATTTGAGGAGATTACAGCTTCAGGTCATCATCGATCTCCAGCTTCTTCTGGCATCCCGTGGTGGGATTTGCAACGTTGAACTGCAAAAAAGGTTCTATGTTTTCAATCACAAAAGCAATTAATCAAATAAGTGTACAAGTTTAGGGTTTCAGAGTAAAACCTTCATTTCGAAATACAAACGTGGATCTTTGCGCCTTCGTTCTCCTAGCGGCGACTGAGCTCAAAGATGATTTATATTAGGGTTTTCGAATAGTCACTGAAAAATGGGCCGAACCAGGTCATACCCACACAGTTGGGCCTCTTTGACTTGCTTGCTTGACTCAGTTTTGTGAGCGTGATGACTGATGAGGGAGTGAGAGGTGAGATCTGAGATCTGAGATCTGAGATCTGACGACGGTGAGAGGTGAGGGGGAGGAGAACGCAACGGTGAGAGGTGAGGGGGAGGAGAAACGCGACGGTGAGGTGAGGGTGAGGAAACAGCGACAGTGAGGAAACGGTGACGGTGAGGAAACGGCGGTGAGCGAGAGAAAAGAACGACGCCTGTGAGGAGAGAAGTGAACGAACGCCTGAGAGGAGAGAAGTGAACGAACGCCTGAGAGGAAACGGCGACGGTGAGGAAACGGTGACGGTGAGGAAACGGCGGTGAGCGAGAGAAGTGAACGAACGCCTGAGAGGAGAGAAGGGTCTGAGAGTGAGAGTGAGAGTGAGAAGCTTAGGGTTCGCGAAGGAGAGAAGTTTAAGTGAATTTTTTTTTCTTTCTATTTTAGTACTTTAGAAGTCGAGCGTTATACACGCTTGACTTCTAAAGTATTTTAGAAATCAAGCATTCATGCACCTGACTTCTAAAGTATTAGAATAGAAAAAAAGAATTTCACCCTTAATTACAAGTTTGCCACCGTGTCACTTATGTAGTCAGGCGCTTACACGCCTGACTTCTAAAGTCTTATTTTTTCCCTATTTCTTCACTTTAGAAGTCAGGCATGTATCTGCTTGACCTTAATACTCGCGAGTTTTGCCACTTATTTACAAGTTTGCCACCATGTCTACCTATGTAGTCAGGCATCTGGGCGCCTGACTTTAAATGTCTAATTCTAATGTCATTTTTACACTAGTAATTTGAACCATAAATGGCCGGACATCGTCGGATTTTCTCTAAAGATATTTGGCCTTCACATTCCTCAAAACTGATTGGATTCCCTATTTATTCTTGCACTTCATTAGTCTTCTTGTCTATATGATTTTATTGTGCCTTTAAAGTTGTAACAATGTTATTTTAATATCAACCATGAGTTGATGGTTTTGAAATTTTACTTAGTTAGCTTCTACTCAATTTGTAGGATTCATTGAATTAGATCACGGTTTGACATTTTATGTGCATAAGTAAAAACTTTTAAGTTTCTCGAGATCTTCATTTCTAAGATATTACCATTCAGCATTTATGGTTTTACATGAATTATATTTTTCCAAATATATTTGAATTAAGTTGGGGTGGATTAGAAGGTCCTGGATTGAGTAGGAAATACAAAGCAACCATCGAATTCCAAATTTTCGACTTCTTCTTTAGCTTTTCAATTTTTTCTAAAGATTTTTGAACTGGAACAACGAGTGGGACCATCGAACTGGGGTGGATAAGATTTTTGAACTGGAACCATCGAACACTATGATTTTTAAACGTTGTTTTGTGATTCTCACTCACCCCAAGAAACCATCCCCAAATTTAGTTCAACATTGTATTTGACATGTTAGAAAAGAAAATGCATGAATTGTAGAATAGTAAATGAGTTCAACATTTGTGATTCTCACTCACCCTATGATCCATGATGATCTTAATTACTTAAATGTATGAATATTTCTGTTCTCTTTTCTTACACTTTGTATTGAAAATTGATTGAATTCAATCGGTGATTTTCTTTTGTTTAATAAATAGAACTAAGCAGGTAAGAATTGTTGTGACTTTTTTGAGACCTATTTATAAAGATGAACCACGAATGATTCTTGATTTCCTTATTTGTCTATAGATATGACTTGAAAACATTTTGGTGTTAAAATTTTTCAAGTTGGGGTGAAATGTAACACCCAAAGTAATTAAGTGATTACTTTGAATATTATAAAGTGGTTAAAGTACTTTGATTGATGTTCGCTCTCTTCGTTTTACATAATGAAATATTCCAAAGTAAATTCTTTATATTTTGATAATTATCTCATCTCCTTACATTTAACATGTCTTATTTTGATTGCTTTTGGTGAAATTGATTGTTTAACAATGCTTTTGATGAGACTAGTTACACATTAGAGATTATAGCTACTAGTAAAATAGGGAGGTGTTATGAGTAATCTGTTTGCAACACAATAGCACAAGAATCTTTGAAGCTCGGGTTCATTAAGCCGACCTCAGCTGAAACACCGCCAAAAGGGTGGGAACTCACTTCATTTGGTCATTTTTCAGCTTTCAAACAAAAAGGAAAAGAACATAGAATGAGGGAGAGGAGTTGAAGGTGAGAAGCTGAGACAGAGAGAGAGAGAGAGAGACACAGAGAGAGAGAGAGAGAGAGAGAGATAGATAGAGAGAGAGAGAGAGAGAGAGAGAGAGATGGAAGCTCCACTTCCATGGTAGCAAGTGAGAGTTGTGTACCGAATGTTCATTTTTACCATCAAAACACCTTTTCCTATTCCAAATACACCACATTACAGCACTTGTTCTTCACTTTTCATTCTCACCAATAAAGAAGAAATCGATTTGCATGCAAGTAGAAGGAGCCAAATGAAGTTGGGGTGAATTGCATGTTTGTTGAAAAACTGGATTTGAGTAAATGGGTAGTAGCTACATTGGGGTTTAGTAGATTCAAAGTGAGGGTTATAGGAGCTGGTTGACAATTGGAAGATTGTAGAGGCTTGGTGTTGTGTTTATCCCCTTGTGTTTATGCATGTTGTCATTGTTTGAAATGTTAATGATTTTTATGTTGAAACTTCTGTTTACCTGTTGATTTCGAAGTCCATGGTGTGCTACGCAATTATTGGTTTGGTTATTCTCCCAAAACGATGAATTTTTTTGATGAAATGCATGTTGTTTTGTTGTCAATCCTTAATGGAATTATTGCCATGAATTTCATGTTAGCATGTTGAATGTTGCCTTAATATGTGATTGAAATGTTGTTTGGAGTAGGTTTGGTGTTGGAATTGAATTAAGAACAAAAAGGGAAGAGAAACCTTTCAAAATTTCATGTTTTTAATGAACTGCAGGAGGGGCCCGGACAGGGTGTCAAGGAGGCCCTGACCGTGTTCCTCCACTGATTGACAAAGTGGTTAGTCAATCAGGAGGCCCAGACCGTGCGTCTGGGAGGACCGGACAGTGCGTCCCGTCTGTTAGCCAACTTTAAACACTAGTGCAAAAATGAGATTAGAATCAGACATTTAAAGTCAGGCGCTCAGATGCCTGACTACATAAGTAGACATGGTGGCAAACTTGTAATTAAGAGGCAAAACTGTATCTGGCGCGCGAGTTTTAAAGTCAAGCGAATACACGCCTGAATTCTAAAGTGAAAAAATAGGACAAAAATTAGACTTTTAAAGTCATGCTATCAGGCGCCTGACTACATAAGTAGACACGGTGGCAAACTTGTAATTAAGAGGTAACGTTTTAAAGTCAAGCGCATACACGCCTGACTTCTAAAGTACTAAAATAGAACAAATTATTTCACTCTTTCATTCGAAAACACGTGAACCCTATCTTTCTATCAGGCCCAACACTCGTGAGTTGCTCCTTTCCTCTGAACCCTATCTCTTCTCAGAGCTCAACCACTCAGAACCCTATCGCGAGAGGAGTGAGGCCGCCATTTTGACAACCATGGTGAGGCGCGCTCCTTCCTCTTCATCGTCTCAGCAATTTCGCCAAGGCAAGTAAGTACCCACTCCATCTCTCTCTCTCTCTCTCTCTCTCTCTCTCTCTCTCTCTCTGTGAGTTGCTCTCTCCTCTCACCATCGCCGTAAACCTATGTTCGTTGTCTTTCATTTCACGAAGCTAGTTTTACCCTGCTCCGACTGCGCTCTGTTCGTCGTCTTCTACACATCTTCGGCGGTGCATTACACATCTTCTACACTAGTAAGCCTCTGTTCGTTGTCTTTCATTTTTTAGGGTTTATAGCACAAGATTTCTCTCATTTTTGTTTTATTTCTCGGTTTCCCCTCCCAATCTTCATTTCTGTGTGTTAGGGCTTTCTGTTTTTAGGTTTTCATTTCCGTTTTTAGGGATTTCCGTTTCTCTATTGTTACATTTTTATTTCTTAGGGATTTTCGTTTTCTGGGTTTGACGGTAACATGTTTGGTTTCAAGTTTAGGGTTTCTCTGAGTATTAGTTTCTGCTTTGAGGGTTTCAGCTTTTAGGGTTTTCATTTTAAGATTCAGGGGTGTAATTTTTGTGTCTGCCTTTAATTTGTAGTCGTGGCTTTGAGTTTGTATTTTTGTGCCTTTTAAGTTTCTGGCTTTATGTAATGTTCACAGATTGATCTGTTTGTGTTGTATGTTCACTTATTGATCTGTTTTTGTTGTATGTTCACATATTTATTTGAGGCTGGAGGCAAGGAAGGATAGGAAGCTGTGAATCTGTAATTTAGTTAGATTGGGTCTTGGTGTGGCCAAAGTAGCAGGTAAAAAGCAGATTCATTTATATGAAGCATTAGAGGTTAAAAACTAGTATCAACTTTTCTTGCAATTTTTGACTCATGTTTTTTATGTTGCAGAAAATAAAAGTTTCAAAGGAAGTTTAATGGGAATTAACATTGGCACAGTAACACAAGCTGGAACAGTTACCAGTACAGAGAAAATATGGAACAGTTAACAGTACAGAGAAAATATGGAGGAGTTTACAGAAGCTCAGAATCTCCTCCAGAAGGTACTACTATTATATATATTTCTCTTCCAGCGTGGAACAACTAAATGTTGCCATTGGAAAATGGTCCTTGGGCCTTCAGATATAAAGCTTTGTTAATATATTCTCTGTTTCTTCATTTGCCGTGATAAATAGCCATGGTTCTTCATTGGCTCTGTCAACATATGACTGGAACTGAGATTTTATGATGAATTTATTAAGAAGAACCCTAATAATGTTATTATTTTTAAATGTCTGGGGTTACCACCATGCTTTGCTTATGATTCTAAAACGATGTTTATAAATCTGTTACCAGGGTTTCAGCCTGGTACTTGTGCAGCACAAGGAAAAGGATTTTCTTGTTGCATTTGGTGGATCCAAAAATGTAACATCCTGGGCCCTTTTCTGACTTAGTAGGCTACCCAGCAATGCACTCATGACCTTCTCAACCCCCCATGCAGAGTTTATGCCTTCCGTGGGAATCGAACCTTGTACCCTGAGGCTTAGGTACAAGCTCAATGCATTCCCACTACCAATTGATCTACTAGCTCAATTGGTAGTGGGAATACATTGAGCTTGTACCTAAGCCTCAGGGTACAAGGTTCGATTCCCAGGGAAGGCAAAAACTCTACATGGGGGGAAGAGAAGGTCATGAGTGCATTGCTGGGTAGCCTACTAAGTCAGAAAAGGGCCCAGGATGTTACAAAAAAAGGGGCCTTTTTTTTGTAACATCCTGGGCCCTTTTCTTACTTAGTAGGCTACCCAGCGATGTACTCATGATCTTCTCTACCCCCCATGTAGAGTTTTTGCCTTCCGTGGGAATCGAACCATGTACCCTGAGGCTTAGGTACATGCTCAATGCATTCCCACTACCAATTGATCTACTGTAACACCCCGATAATTTCTAACTTGTAGAAATTACCGAAGCGCACGACTGGCATACATCAGAGTGACTTCCTTTTTAAATACTGAACACATACTAATACTCGATGCTAAAAACCCATCAAGTTCGCTTACATAACTTAACATGAAATACATAAAGTCGGTCCTTACACCACTCAACTAGTGTTCAGTACCAAAAACCGAAAGTCTGCGGAAGCGATTTACAACTTTATTAACATAAGTCGTACAATCGTACAATCTAAGATACTGAATGAAAATACAGAAATACAAAGGAAACTGAAATACAAGACATAATGAAATAAAGATAGCGGCTGCTCCTCAAGCGTCTTCATAGCCCTGCCTCATGGTCTTCAACTTTCCCTGCTTAACTGAAAAAGAACAACAATGGATTGGGTGAGACAACTTGTCTTAGTGAGTTCTATCGCGACCCCTTACTAATTCTCTCGGTTCAATTATGCTTGATTTATTATTCTAAACTCATAACTCATAGTCCTCAGAGTTGACTATGTGGCTAACTAACAAAACGTTGACCTCATAACCTTCAAGCCGGTTACAAGATACAACACATAAACTGAACTAATGTTGTCCTCGTAACCCTCAAGCCGGTTACAAGAAACAACACTAACTAAAGTTATAGCGTGTCACCGGTCACTTGGCATAATAAGCTTCCGGTGAACCCGTCCCCACTAATCGGCTGGGTCCCTCATGGGGCCTAGGTTCATAAGGCTCAGGACTGCCTCTCCCCTAGCACACTAAACTGAATAGGGTCGTCACCCCGACTAAAAGATATATATGAAGATATACCTGAACTGAACTCAACAATGAACATAAACATAACAATAACTTAACTGAACAATGAACTGAACTTAACATAAACTTATTACTAAAGTGATCTAATTACTAACTTAGTCTAATTATTAGGTGATCTCTCATGGATTACTAAGGTTCGCTAACTTAACTTATCAATCTTACTAAACCAGTCAGTCCAGCACAATACATCAATCACAAAGTCATAACATGAAATCAATGGTCAATCACATGAGCATTCACTTAACCTGAACGTAATTCAAACACAACCAATCATATGGTACTAACATAACTTAGATCCAATCACAGTCAATTACCACTCAATTCAGGGCAATTCAATTATAGTAACATTGGGGAAGGTGGAAGGAGGGATTAGAAAGCAATTGGAATCGTTCGGAATGATTTAAAACACTTTTTAAAATAGGCAACCCGAAGACCACGCACGACTCGTGCGCCCATACACACGATCCGTGCGTGACTATCATTTATCGTATCATTCTGTTCCGATCCCTAATTACTTCCCGATCGACACTACCACTTCAGCCATAGCCACAACAAGATAATCGGTCTCATAACATGAACTTAGCTTAGGCATAACAATCTCATAACATCAACTAACATCATTCACAATCTCAATTACACCCAAACAGATAATAGCACTACTTTTATTACATATTCAGTTAGGCCTTTTTATTATCTTTCCAACGCATCTGAGAACACTGAAATCGGACCATCGGATCAAAAGATATTGCGAAAACAAGTTCAGAGACTTTTTAGTGAAAACTGCAGATCGTCGCGACGCGAAAACATACCGTCGCGACGCGAAAGGTGACAGAAAGTTTTACGTTGCAAATTTTATACTTGGTCGCAAGGCGACGGCCTCGGGTCGCGCCGCGAATTTACACAGAATTTTACCCTAACTTGTGATGCTCATATCTTGAGCTACACAATTCCAAATTCAACCAAATCAGGACCAAATTGACGAGCATTCAGTCTAGTTTCTAAAACAATTGACCACATAATTTTTGGATACCTATATCATCCCCAGATACTCAGAAACCGAACCTATTCTCAAACTGTCTCCAGGATTCTACCCAAACTTGTGATGCTCATATCTTGAGCTACACAAGTCCAAATGCAACCCTTCCAAAGCCAAAATGTCAAGCCTTCAATCTAGTTTCTAAAAAGGTAAGTTATATAATTTTTGAACCGGTTAAACAGTCCCAGTTATCATAAAACCAAACCTATCCCGAATGGCTCTACATAGTGAATTTAGCAGCACATTATAAACATTCAAACAGCAACCAAACCAACCATCCATTCTAGCAGTCAATACACATTGATTAAAATACCAATCATGCAATTCAAATCATAGTTTCAGCCAAACAAATCGAACGGTTCTATGACTTAAAAACGACATTTTCGCAAAACGGTTTTTAACGGTGATTTTCACAAAACGAAAGACCGACTCAGAAAGCATGACCAATATTCTGAAATTAATTCCCTAGTGAGTATAGAACTCACCTAATGTGATGAAATCACACACAACGCCGAGACACCGAGAGTTCAACCGTTCCAAAAACCACGAACAACGAACCCTCCTCGAATCCGCTCCAACAACGAACCCAGCTACCCGAACCTTTGGACGGCTATCCAATTCGAATCCTAGCTACCCACTTCTTCTTTCTAATGCTTGAACGAGGTTTTGGAATCCCAAAGGAATTGAAATGAAGGCTCCTTAACAGCTCCGAATAGCAAAATGCTGAACATGCAATCTAGGGAGACCCCTCATCATAGACTTTGGAGCTTGGACAGATATGGCAACTTGTGTTTGGTGGATTACAAAGTTCTGGATGAAAGAAAAGGAATGGATGAAGGATCAGCTACTGAGTTTGTTTCCCACACTAGCCTCTAACCTCAGCAACTATCACCAAGGTGACCAAACTCCATTGATGACCCATTATTGAGCTTGAACTTCAAAAATGGGAAGAAGAGGATGGATGATTTCTAGGTGATGAAACTTGTATCAATGCAAAGAGGAGATTGAGCTGAATGGAATGGAGTAGATGGATGAAACATGCATCAGATTTTCATGGAAGCTCTCCCCTCCAAGCTCTCTTTCTCTCTCACGCCCCCCCTCTCCTCCTTTCTCTCTATTTTTCTCAAATTTCCAGTTTCTGAAAATGTGAAAATGAAATGAAGTGTGGCTGTTTGAGGTGGGGTTTTGTTCAGCTGTTCACTTAATGGGGGGTGAAATTACCCTCCTACCCTTCATCTACTTATTCTCCTCATCCTAACTAACACTTGACTTAAGAAAATTCATTTATCTTAACAACTAAGCACACCATAATTTATCTAATCAAGCAAAAATTCCATTTTATTTTCAATAAACTTAACAAATCAATTCACGCCAAATAATTTAAATAGCG
This sequence comes from Astragalus membranaceus, assembly GCA_039519185.1. NCBI lineage: Eukaryota > Viridiplantae > Streptophyta > Magnoliopsida > Fabales > Fabaceae > Astragalus > Astragalus membranaceus. The sequence continues at coordinate 29,594,860 of CM076854.1, read as the reverse complement.
AAAATTGGGGATATTACAAAAAAAGAGCCATCAAATCAGGTTTGACATAAAGTATGAAGTTAATTGTTTGAGTTCATTCTTACGGAGCTTAACCTAGCTTCTTATCCTACCAGGTGGAAGTGTTGAGAATGGATAGGAATGAATTGACACTGAGAAGACGATCAACTCCCATCAAAGGTCTCGCATCTATACTTCTTGAGAAACATTCATCATCCACTAGATTGATAACCTTGTCCCAGCCTTTAGTTGACTCTGTTGCTAGACAAAATCTAGCAGCTGCAGTTGAACATGGTTCGGGAAGGAAATCTCTGTCAGAATACCTGGTTGTAGATCCCAATTATTCCCCAACCGATACCTCCCTTCGAAAGCAATTTGGTCGTGATGAAGTATATATACAGATGTCAAGATAGACAAGAACTCAGATGAAAGTTCTTTCCCTCGGGTAAAACATGTTTTTTTTAATTAATGTTAGCCTTGTGTTCTATTTTTGGACTCCTCAAAGCATTAGATACCTTTTCAGTGTCTTTAAAGATGATGGACAATTCTTGGGCATTTACCTTCTACATATCCTAGAATTTTTCCTACTTTGTTTGAACATGCATAAATGTAAATAAGGATTTCTTTACCGTATATTGTAATGTGCTGCTAAACTTGTGATTCATTTCACGGGCCAGATCATAGAACAAATGAAAGTGACCGTGGTAAACAGATGAATGTTCACGGAGCCAAGATCAGCATGGAATAGCAGCAGGTGTTGCCTCTACCTGAAATTTCAAATCAACAAAACCAAGCATTTGAAAACGACATGCTAGAAAGTGATGTGTCGTTTCCTGAAAATGATAAATCGGGATCACTGTCTACTACTTCAAATATATATATATATATCAATATTACGAAAGTAAAGTGGCCACCCTAATAAGGAAAAATGGAATTCTGGAGGGTCAATTGGCAGCTTCCCTGTGATAGGCCGCAAGTGCACGGTCTTGTCGCGTAATAAAAAGAGTTATCGATCCACAGGGAGAACCTAGGTGATTACCAATTTAATTTTCCAAATTTGATTAACTAAAGAGAAAGTGTTTTTAAAAAGAAGGAATGTTTTAGTAAAGTCTACTCACTCATGATCATTGTAGACAAAAGAGGAGAAAAGAAAATAAATGACTTGGAAAATAAAGGGCAAGAAAGTAAATGACTTGGAAAATAAAGGGCAAGAGAGTAAATGACTTGGAAAATAAAGGGCAAGAAAATAAATGACTTGGAAAATAAAGGGGCAAGAAAATAAATAACTTGGAAAATAAAGGGTAAGAAAATAAATGACTTAGAAAGCTGTGCTAGGGTTTCTGGAGATGGCGCCTAGGGTTCCTTCCCTTTTGTGATCTTCATAATTCTCATCATCGCTGTTCTACTGTCTTTATTCTGCTGATTTCATCGTGTTTACATCTTCGGTGAGTACAAGAGTGGTTATTCATCAAGGTTCTTTCACGTGGAAACAGTTGATCTCTTCAGTGTGGATCTTCGGTGTTGCGGGTTATTCACGTGGATCTGCTGCTTCGGTGATTTCGAGGGTGATCTCTTGAACAAGAGTGGTTAGTCAACAAGTCAAGTGGAATCTGTTGCTCTCCATTTTGGATTTTCGGTGCTGCGGGTTAGTTATTTCACGTGGATCTGTTGCTCTTGTGCAATCATGTGGATCCTTGCTGCAATCGGTGTCACGTGGATCTTGAGATTCAACAAGTCGGTGATTACAAAACAAGATCTTCTGTGCAATCACGTGGATCAATTGATCTATTCCTAGCTGCATTCGGTTCTAATGGTTGTGCGCCTGTAATGGCTTTTAGCGTCAGCCCGTGGCCATGCATGGCTGACCTCACAGCGCCGGAAGCAGCAGCGCCTCCGGTTCAGCCTCCGCCTACGGCCGCAAAGAAATCTTTTGTTTCGGCTCATACAAACTCTTGTATTATTCCACCAAGTCAGTTGCCCAAGCCTTGTATCAAAGGCAATGCTCTCACTATTAAGATCACTGAAACAGAATATCAAGAAGGCGTCAAAGGGTGCAAGAATGTATTGCATGGACGTCTTACCCTCTCTAAAGGGGATTCTCCTATAAAGCTTAATGCTTTAAGGGCAAAACTATTGCAAGAATGGAAATCTATTGGTTCCTGGACAATGGTCTCTTTGGGCAAGGGCTACTATGAGTTTTGCTTTCAGTCGTTTGAAGCGATGCGTAGCTTACAAGCCATTGGTACGTGGTCGTTGAATCCGGGATTATTAAGACTCTTTGCATGGACTCCGGATTTTGATCCAACCAGGATACGTAACACAAATGTTCAATGTTGGGTTCGTATTCATGGTTTAGCTCGGGAATATTGGCGTCCCATCACCCTTTTTGAGATTGCCGGTGCAATTGGTGGCCCTATTGCTTTGGATGATGCAACAAAGCAACACACTTTTGGTCACTTCGCCAGAGTTCTTGTTGATATTGATTTAAAGGGTGATCTTCCTGATCGTATTATGGTTGAACGAGAAGGTTATGCGTTTTACGTGGAAGTTGTCTATGAAAGGCTGCCTCAATTCTGCTCTTATTGTCATATTATTGGGCACAATCATTCTAACTGCAAGCAGGTGCACGGTAAGCAGGAGCCTCGCGCACAGCCCCCAGTCACTATCCAGGTTTGGGAGACAAAACAAAAGGCTGTTCTTGATCCTAATAAGGATAGTAATAGGAACACGTCCGACGGTGTTGATGTAAATCACGAGAAAGGTATGACTTCCTCTAATGATAATGTAGTTATTGCAAACAATAATGATCATCATGCAGGTAGACATGCTCAAAAGGAAATTGCTGCTGGTAAGGAAATCATTAATGATAATAATGACATCCAACCGGGGGGGTCATATCTACTCGAGAGATTGAAATTCCAAATCAATTTGGAGGCATTAATAATGTTCCTCATGATGGTTCGGGTGGTAACCCTCTACTTGGCTTTATTCCTAACCATATTGAAACAGGCTCTCCGAGTGGCAGTGCCCCAATTCTTCCGCAAAACGAGGTTTCCCCAGATCAAATTTTGGTCAACGATACTCAAGATGGTGCAATATACGAGTTTGGCAGGAATCAGGTACAAGTGATTGCTGACCATGATGCTACCCAGGAGGTGATAGCTGATTTAAACATTATTAAGCAACCTTAGGCGGCCTTGTTTGAGGAGGAGGATTCGCTGGGGAATGACATTGTTAAGCCAGCTCAGGACTCGGAGTTTGAAACAGTGCTCACGAAATCACAAAAGAAACGGATGCAAAAGAAAAAGAAAGCTACATCTCCTGTTATCACCCGTTCCAGGGCAGGCTCTCAAATTCTTGCCCAATGAAGTGCCTTTACTGGAATTCAAGGGGCCTGGCTAATCCCCCCACAAGATTAGCTCTCAAAAGGCTTTGTATCTCCAACAAGCCTGATTTCATTTTTGTTGCAGAGCCTTGGTGTTCTCAAGACGATTTTCCTAGCAGATTCTGGTCTAGGCTGGGTATGAAGGTCTTTGCTACAAATGATAGAAATAATTTAATTCCTAATCTTTGGTGTGCTTGTTCGGACTCTTTCAATCCTACAGTCATCGCTTGTTCTGATCAGCAGGTCTCTTTTACTGTTGAGGTCAACAACACTACTATTGGTATTTCTGCTATCCATGCTTCTTGTAACTATCTTGGTAGGCGTTCTCTGTGGCAGGAGCTTAGTATTCTCCAGCAGCTCCACAAAATCCCTTGGTGTTTTATTGGTGATTGGAATGCTGTCCTGGGCTCTCATGAATATAGGGGCAGTGGTAGTCCATCCAAAATTGCTTGTGAGGATTTTCAAAATTGGACCAATTTGAACAACTTGATTCACCTTCCGACTAGGGGGGTTCAGTACACTTGGTCTAACGGCCGTAAAGGCAGGGCTTTCACCGAGAAAAGGCTTGATCGAGCTATTTGCAATGATGATTGTCTCTCTTTTTATACAGGTATATCCTGCTCTACCCTTACTAAATCTAAGTCTGATCATTTCCCTTTATTGTTGGATCTTCAGATTGCTGGTGGGCCTCACCCCTCTTCTTTTAAGTTCCTTCGCACATGGGCGAGTCACCCTGATTGTTTAAATTTGATTAAAGAGGCCTGGCAAATCCCTGTTATTGGTTGCCCTATGGTAGTCCTTAGTCAAAAGCTTAAGAATCTTAAGGTAAAGCTTAAGGCTTGGAATAAATATGTCTTTGGGGACGTTAATCTTAGGGTGCAAGTGGCAACGGTTGCCTTGGATCATGTGCAGGCGCAGATTGATATTGATGGATTCTCGGAGACCCTAATTGAACAAGAAAAAGTTCACCAGCTTGAGTTACAACAAGCTTTAGCTTCCCAGGAGGATTTTTGGCTTGAAAAATCTAGGCTAAATTGGCACACTCATGGCGATCGTAAGCACCACCAGATTACTTCCCTGAACCATGGTGACACTCTTCTTACTTCCTCTAATGATATTGAAGCTCATGTTGTTAATTATTTTAAGAATATTTTCTCCTCTAACAACCAGTGTATTGATAATGGTATGGTGGAGGATGTCATTCCTAACCTTGTTACAGGGAATGAGAACTTAATGCTCACCAGCATTCCTAATATAGACGAAATCAAGCTTGCTATTTTTTCTATGAACTCTAACGGCGCCGCTGGCCCGGATGGTTTTGGTGCTTTTTTCTTTCAACACTTCTGGGATATTGTTTCAGAGGATATGGTGAAAGCGGTTCAACAATTCTTCAAAACCGGCTGGCTGCACCCTAATTTCAATTCTAATCTGGTGGTGCTTATCCCAAAAATTAACGGGGCTGACAGAATTGAGAAGTTTCGGCCTATTGTCATTGCGAACTTCAAATTTAAGATTATCACTAAGGTGCTTGCGGACCGTTTGTCCAAAATTGCTCCCCGTATTGTCTCGTCTCAGCAACGGGGTTTCATTCAGGGTAGAAACATATCTGACTGCATTTGTTTAACCTCTGAAGCTGTTAATATGCTCCAAAAAAGACCTTATGGTGGTAATTTGGCTTTAAAAGTAGATGTTACGAAAGCTTTTGACACTTTAGATTGGCTTTTTCTTCTTAGAGTTCTCAAGGCGTTTAGGTTTAATTCCAAGTTTTGTGACTGGGTGAAGGTCCTTCTGCATTCTGCGAAGCTTTCTATTTCAATTAATGGCAAGCCCTCTGGTTTCTTTAGCTGCAGGCGTGGTGTGCGCCAAGGTGACCCCCTTTCTCCCTTGCTCTTTTGCCTGGCAGAGGAGGTTCTTAGCAGGGGCATATCCAAACTGGTGAATGATGGGGATCTTCAGTTAATCAATGGTCCAAGAGGCAATCAGGTTCCCTCTCATATTCTTTATGCTGATGATATTATGATTTTTTGCAGAGCTTCCCAGAAAAATCTTCATACTCTTATCACCTTCTTTAATAAATATGGTGAAGCTTCGGGTCAGATTGTTAACTCTAGCAAATCTACTGTTTATTTGGGAGAAGTTCCGCTTAACCGCCAGCGTCGTATTGCTGAGATGCTTGGTTTCTCTATTGGCCAGCTTCCCTTTACCTACTTGGGAATTCCTATTTTCAAAGGGAAACCTAAGCCTGCTTATCTTTTGCCTATTGCTGACAAGAACAAAGCCAGGCTCTCAGCCTGGAAAGCTTCCCTTCTCTCTATCACCGGAAGAGCACAGCTGGTCAAGTCGGTTATCCAAAGTATGTTAGTTTACAGCTTTATGATTTACAGCTTTATGATTTACAGATGGCCCACTTCTTTGCTTAACATGGTGGACTCTTGGATCAGAAACTTCATTTGGTCTGGGGATGTCAATCAACGTAAAGTGGTTACTGTGGCGTGGCAGAAGGTTTGCAGTCCCACTGTGGAGGGGGGGTCTTGGGATTAGATCCCTCAAAGAGATTAATAAGGCTGCCTGTCTCAAACTTAGCTGGGAGCTCAGTACTTCCCAGAATAGTTGGGCGGTTTTGTTGAGATCTCGGGTTTTCAGAAATAATCGTCCGATCTCTTATCATCTTAGCTCTTCTCTTTGGGGTGATTTGCGAGCTAATCTCTCCATCATTCAAGACAACTGCATTTGGCAAATTGGTAAAGGTGACTGTGTCAATTTTTGGCTTGACCCCTGGGTGTCGGATCCTCTGGTTTCCCTTCTCAATGTCCCTGAGCATCTTCATCACTTACTCAAAGCCAGAGTTTGCGATTTCATTCAGAATGGGCATTGGTGTATTCCTTCTTCTCTAGCCAATCAGTTTCCTCAACTGACTTCGCTGCTTCACGCTAAAGATATCCCTACTTTTGATGCCCCGGATCAGTTGCTTTGGAAGAATTCTGCTGATGGTTTGCTCGATTTTAAATCTGCTTATCTTTTCTATCGTCCGATTAGTCAGCATATTTATTGGTGCAAGAATATTTGGCGCACAGCTATCCCGCCATCAAAATCTTTTTTGATTTGGCGCATCCTTCACAATCGTATGCCTACTGATGAGAATCTTAGAAGTCGGGGCTGCGGCACGGTTTCCATGTGTAGTCTTTGTGAAGCGAACTATGAATCTACGTTGCATCTTTTTTGTGATTGCTCTTACGCCAAAAATCTTTGGTCCTGGCTTAGTGGTAAGATCGCTTTTAATATTAATATTTCCTCCCCTGAAACGATTATCGAGGTGTGCTTGCGTCCCATGTCTGACCAAGTGCAGGATGTTGTGACTAGTGCTGTTATAAATGCCTTTTGGGCTATCTGGCATGCTCGAAATAAGCTTCGCTTTGATAATAAAAAGATAGTGCCCACGCTCCTGAAAAATTTGATTACTGCTAATGTGAATCTTTCGGGTACTCTTAGCAAGGGCTCCACTTCTGCCTCTTTGCATGACTTTGCGGTTCTTAAGGCTTTTTCGGTGGCTGGTAAACCCCGCAAGGCTCCTAACATTATTGAAGTTCTTTGGAAATCTCCTCCCTACTCTTGGGTGAAATGTAATACTGATGGCGCTGCTAGGGGCTCTCCTGGTTTAGCTGCTTGTGGGGGCATTTTTCGTGATAATAATGCTGACTCTATTGGTTGTTTTGCCCTCCCCCTTGGTATTAATTACGCGCTTCATGCGGAATTAGTGGGTGTCATAGTTGCCATTGAGGTGGCCTATAAGAAAGGTTGGCATCGTCTTTGGATTGAAAGTGACTCGCAGCTTGCTATTATGGCTTTCTCCTCGGACTCCATTGTTCCTTGGAATCTCCGCATTCGCTGGCGTAACTACATGGACATTCTAAAGTCCATGACTTTCTTTTGTTCTCATGTTTATAGGGAAGGGAACCATTGTGCTGATAAACTAGCGTCTCATGGGGTCACTTTGTCCGGGTTTCAGTGGTGGAACAGTACTCCCAATTTTATCAGGGATGATTTTCATCGTAATAGGGTTGCTCTTCCTTATTTTCGTTTTAAGAACTAATTCTGTGCAAGGGCTTTGGTTTATGTCCTCCCTTGCTTTTTGTAATTTTTGTTTTGTTTTAATGATATCGGGGGGAGTACTCTTTCCTTCTAGATGTTTTTCTCCCTAAGGAGGGTTTTGCATCAGAAGGTTTTAACGAGGCTCCTATCCTTTGTTTAAAAAAAAAGGGCAAGAAAATAAATAACTTGGAAAATAAAGGGCAAGAAAATAAATGACTTGGAAAATAAAGGGGCAAGAAAACAAATAACTTGGAATATAAAGGGCAAGAAAATAAATGACCTGGAAAGTAAAGGGCAAGAAAGTAAATGACTTGGAAAATAAAGGGCAAGAAAGTAAATGTGCAAGAATTATAAAGACTTAGAAAATAAATTGCAAGAATTTAAATAGCAAGAAAGTAAATGAACATGAAGAGTAAATTTGAAGTCATGAATCTTTAGAGAGTTTTTGGGATGAACTTTGTCACAAAATTCAAGTCTTGAGAAATGATTCTCTCACCAAAACCAAGTCTCACTACAAGTGAGGATCAAGGTCCTATTTATAGGAAAATATGAGGGGAGATAGCCATCAACAAGTGGGCAAAAATATCCATCAACAAGTGGGCATAGCACTTTAGTGGAAGGGCAAAATAGTCAAAAGGAAGTGAAAAAATCAAGTTGGCAAAGATAGCCACCAACAAGTGGCCGCAGCCAATTTTGACTGCATTTTGGCGCCCTTGGCGCCCATGGTGCCCTGTCCTGCGCCAGTTCTGCGCCAGTTTGCGTTGTGCTGTCGAATCTGGGAGACAGATGTTGTCGAATTCTGAGAGACAGATGCAGTCGAATTCTGGGAGACAGATGCAGTCGAATTCTGGGAGAAAGATGCAGTCGAATTCTGGGAGACAGATGCTGTCGAATTCTGGGAGACAGATGCAGTCGAATTCTTGAAGACAGATGCAATCGAATTCTGGGAGACAGATGCAATCGAATTCTGGGAGACAGATGCAGTCGAATTCTGGGAGACAGATGCTGTCGAATTCGAATTCTGGGAGACAGATGCTGTCGAATTCTGGGAGACAGATGCAGTCGAATTCTGGAAGACAGATGCAGTCGAATTTTGGAAGACAAATGCTGTCGAATTCTAACCTGCTGAGACAGAAGCAGTCGAAATTGCTTAAAACTAAAACCTGAAGATAAAAAGTAAACATTTGTAGTAAAATAGCTCAAAAATATAATTAAAATACCAAATAAACCTAATAAAAATAACTATTAAAAAGACTTATCAAACTCCCCTATACCTGAATCTTTGCTTGTCCTCAAGCGAAAACAGTGTAAATCTTTAGGCCAATTCTGAAGGAAAATTATTTTCACATCGAAACATTAAGTGAGCTGTGGGGCAATTCTAACATTTTGGTTTGAGAACTACTATCTGGGCTTCTTGTGGAATTGGGAGACAACTTTAAGGTATCAATACTTTTAGAGAGGATATCAATGTCATCATAGAACCGGTTCCCCAACATTCTTAAGTTTGGGTCCTCCATTTACTAAGACCGGGTCTCAAAAGAGGGTCTTTATACGATGGGCATTCAAGCATTTTTCTTTTCTTTTTGATTTTATATGCTAACCATTCATTTTGACATTTAAAATGCACCAATTTTTGCATTTTGAAATGGTTTTGCATTTTTTTTACCCCATCTGTGACGTTTTTCTCCAGTAACCGCGCATCCAGTCAATGTCACCAGGAGAACCAGGTTATAGGTTTCTTTTCAGTCCTTTTAATTGTATTAATAACTGAAAACAGTCTCAATAGTGTGTGTGTGAAAAAGCCCTAAGAGTAGAAATCGATCCATGATACAATTTTTGTTGTTCCCAACCAGCCCACCTAGATGATTGCTAATAAAAAATTGTATTTTTTTTCTTTTCAGAAAAGCCTTATCTAAAACATGCTTCAAAAACTCACAAGGATTTTCAGCAATGGGAGACGAACTTTATTTATTGAAATAAACTAGAAATTAAAAACAAGAAAATAGTAAAACAGGGCAAGATACCCCCCCCCCCCACGCTTGGACCAGACATTGTCCTCAATGTTTTTACAATTTAAACAACATGAAAGGGTAAAGGAAAGTTCACCTGATTTACTGCTGACTTGCAAAACAAACACACAGTTACTTCGTGGGTTGCCTCCCACGCAGCGCTCTTTTAACGTCACTAGCTTGACGATCAAAATTTCAATTGGGATCATGCAGAACTAAACTAGTTTCTTTCTCAATTGGGTCACCAATTAAATAATTTTTCAACCTTTGACCATTGACTTTAAACGATCCGGTTTTCTCGCTCCAGATCTCTACATATCCGAAGGGGTAAACCTTGCGGATTTCAAAAGGACCGGACCATCTTGACTTTAATTTTCCCGGAAAAAATTTTAGCCTGGAATTAAACAATAACACCAGGTCACCCTCCTTGAATTCTCTGCGAATGATACGCTTATCATGCCAATTTTTTGTTCTTTCTTTGTAAAGTTTGGCATTCTCAGTTCTTCCAATTCGTTTAGTTGGAGTTTTCTTTTTTCTCCGGCTAATTCCATGTTCAGGTTAAGGCGTTTAATTGCCCAGTAAGCTTTGTGCTCTAGTTCAACCGGAAGGTGGCAAGACTTCCCATAAATTAATTTGAAAGGAGTCATTCCTATGGGAGTTTTGTACGCAGTCCGATAAGCCCAGAGAGCATCATCAAGCTTTACCGACCAGTCTTTTCTTGAGGTCGAAATAGTTTTTTCTAAAATACTTTTAATTTCTCTGTTCGATACCTCAACCTGACCACTAGTTTGGGTATGGTAAGGCGTTGCAATTTTGTGCCTTACACCAAACTTTTGCAGTAACATTACAAAATGTTTTGATATGAAATGGGATCCTCCGTCGCTTATGACAACACGAGGGACCCTGAATCTTGGAAAAATTATTTTTTTGAAAAGTTTTATGACTACCTTTGCATCGTTCGTAGGAGGAGCAATGGCTTCGATCCATTTTGACACATAGTCAACAACTACCAGAATATATTGGTTTCCAAAGGAAGATGGAAATGGTCCCATAAAATCGACACCCCAGACGTCAAAAATTTCAACTTCTAAGATATTATTTAAGGGCATTTCATTTCTTTTCGAAATATTTCCGGTGCGTTGACACTGGTCGCATTTAGAAATGAATTGATGCGTGTGTTTAAAAAGGGACGGCCAATAAAAACCAGATTGTAGAATTTTTGTAGCAGTTTTTGAAGAACTGGCATGGCCGCCATAGGAAGAAGAATGACAATGGTATAGAATGTTACTTACCTCTTCTTCCGGAATGCATCTTCTGAACACCCCGTCTGCTCCTCTTTTAAAAATTAGTGGCTCGTCCCAGTAATACTGTTTAGGATCATGGAAGAACTTCTTCTTCTGCTGATAATTTAAATCTGGGGGGAGTACTCCTGCTGCAAGGTAGTTTACAAAATCTGCATACCATGGTGCTTCAGTTTTGGCCAATGAGAAGAGTTGATCATCCAAAAATGTATCATTAAGTGACAACTCTTCTTCTTTTGTTCCTTGAAGACGGGACAAATGATCAGCCACAACATTTTCAAAGCCTTTTTTATCCTTTATTTCAAGATCAAATTCTTGTAGGAGTAAAACCCATCGGATCAATCTCGGCTTGGCATCTTTTTTGTTTAACAAATATTTTATGGCCGAGTGATCAGTATAAATGATGATTTTTGAACCTACCAAATATGATCGAAACTTATCAACGGCAAAAACCACCGCTAATAATTCTTTTTCAGTTGTGGGGTAATTCATTTGTGCCTCGTCTAAGGTCCTGCTTGCATAGTATATGGCATGCAATTTCTTTTCCTTTCTTTGCCCCAGAACTGCCCCAACTGCATAGTCGCTTGCATCGCACATTATCTCGAACGGAAGATTCCAATCTGGTGGCTGTATGATTGGGGCAGTAACCAAAGCCTTTTTCAACCTGTTAAAAGCTTCAAGACAAAGATCATTAAAAACAAGACAAAGATCATTAAAAATAAATGCTGCATCCTTAAGGAGCAGACTTGTCATTGGTTTTGAAATTTTTGAGAAGTCTTTTATAAATCGGCGGTAGAAACCCGCGTGGCCTAAAAATCTTCTCACTTCTTTCACTGAGGTGGGAGGTAGCATTTTTTCAATCACCTCAAATTTTGCACGATCAACCTCAATACCTCTATTAGATTTTAAGTGTCCTAGGACAATTCCTTGATTAACCATGAAATGACACTTTTCCCAGTTTAGAACTAGATTCACCTTCTCACACCTTTCTAAGACTTTTTCCAGATTGGCTAAACAATTTTCAAAATTTGACCCATGGACGGAAAAATCATCCATAAATACTTCCATTATGTTTTCAACAAAGTCTGAGAATATGGACATCATACACCTGTGAAAGGTAGCAAGAGCATTACATAGACCAAAGGGCATCCTTCTATAGGCATAAGTGCCAAAAGGACATGTGAAAGTTGTTTTTTCTTGGTCGCTAGGGTGGATGGGAATTTGGAAAAATCCCGAATAACCATCCAAATAGCAGAAATGTGAGTGTCGTGCTAACCTTTCTAGCATTTGATCAATGAACGGGAGAGGGAAGTGATCTTTCCGGGTAGCTTTGTTAAGCTTTCTGTAATCAATACACATTCTCCATCCCGTAATTGTCCTTGTGGAAATGCATTCATCCTTTTCATTTTTAATAACTGTTAAGCCTCCCTTCTTAGGTACTACTTGAACAGGACTAACCCACTTACTATCGGAAATAGGATATATTATCCCAGCATCGAGAAGTTTTAAAACTTCCTTTTTAACAACCTCTTTCATGTTTGGGTTTAATCTTCTTTGATGCTCGATAGAAGGTTTATAGTCCTCTTCCAGTAGTATTCTGTGTATGCAGATTGATGGATTTATTCCTTTAATGTCCTCAATAGTATACCCTATGGCTTTGGGATACTTTTTAAGAACATTAAGCAATTTTTCAGTCTCATTTTGTTTTAGATCCGCATTTACAATTACTGGAAAAGTAGAATTAGGGCCAAGAAACTCGTACCTGAGAGATGATGGTAAGGGCTTTAGTTCTATTTTTGGTGTTTCTTTTGGGAGAGGTCGAGGCTTTCCCTCACCCAAAGATTCAGTACCCAATTTTTGTGATGGTGGATTCTCATCTAAAAGTTTTATGTAAAATTGGGTTTCCTCTGCTGTATTTGTATCTGTGTTTCCTAAAAGGCAATCTTCCAGACTATCTTGTGAAGATGATGCTAAAGAGCAGTCTCGCACGCAATAGCCTACAATATCAATCCTGCAGCATGAGTCATTTACAGACAGACTCCTCATTAAGTTTGAAACTTCAAACTCAACCTTTTCATCTCCCACGTTAAAAACCAACTTGCCATTTTTTACGTCAATTATTGCCCCTGCAGTAGCTAAAAAAGGCCTCCCTAGAAGAATAAGAATTTGGGAGTCTTCTTCAATTTCCATTACAACATAATCTACCGGTATAAAAGTTTGCCCTACTTTGATAGGGATATCCTCTAAGATTCCAGTGGGGTATTTAATTGAACGATCTGCCAACTGTATTGTCATTTTTGTGGGTTTAAGTTCACCTATCCCTAGTCTTTTGCAAAGAGAAAGAGGCATTAAACTTACGCTGGCTCCTAGATCGCACATTGCTCTGTTTATAGTTTCACTTCCAATTACACAAGGTATGGAAAAACTACCTGGATCTTTGGGCTTTTGCGGTAGCTTGTTCTGGAAAATTGCACTACATTCTTCTGTTAATGCAATCGTCTCATAGTCGTCTATTTTTCTTTTCTTGGATAAAATTTCTTTCAAAAATTTAGAATAAGACGGCATTTGAGACAATGCATCAGTGAAAGGAACGTTGATGTAAAGCTTTTTAAGCAAGTCGACAAACCTTTTGAATTGCTCGTCAAGTTTGTTTTTTGCAAATCTTTGGGGAAAAGGAATGGGTGGTTTGTATGGTGGTGGGGGGATGTGTGGTTCTTCTCTTTCTTTTTCTGGTTCTTTCTCTTTTTCTTTCTCTTCTTGCTCACATGGTAAATTATGTTTTTCACTCACAATTTTTTTTTGTTTGCTCTTGGTTCCTCTAATTGTTTTTCGCTTCTAAGGGTGACAGCATTTATTTGGCCATTTGGATTTTGTTCTGGTTGCCCAGGAAATACCCCCGAAGACTTAGAGGATGAAGCCACCTGTGTTGCCACTTGAGTTATTTGATTTTCAAGCATTTTATTATGAGTGGCAATAGAGTCGACTTTTGATACCAATTTGATAAGTGTGTCATTCAAATAACCAGTTTGATTTTTGAATTCTTCATTTTGTTTTATTTGAGATGACACAAATTTTTCCATCAAAAATTCCAAGTTTGACTTTTGCGGGTTGTTTTGTGGGTTGTTAAAAACTTTCTGATTTTGAAAACCAGGAGGTGGTCTAGGTGCTGGATTGGGTGGAGGATTTTTATAAGAAAAATTTGGATGATTCCTCCACCCAGGATTATAAGTATTTGAAAACGGATCTTCCTTTTGAGCATAGTTAACATGCTCGTTTCCAGCACTAGATGCCTCAAGCTGGCATTCAGCTCCAATATGGCCACAACCCCACATAATTCACATGGTGGAGTAATAGGAGAAGAAGTTTGTGAGACGGCACTTACATTTAATTTTTCAAATTTTTGAAAAAGTGCGTCCACTTTTGAGGTAAGATGATCAACAACAGTTATCTCATACTTACCTGGCTCTTTTGATGAGGCTGGTTTATTCGTTATGGCTCGCTCACTTGTCCATTGACAATGGTTTTGAGCCATATCTTCAACGAGTGCATAAGCTTCAGTAAATTTTTTGTTCATTAAAGCTCCACCTGCAGCTGCATCAACAGTCATTCTTGTTGCATATTGTAATCCATTATAAAAAGTGTGAACAACGAGCCATTTCTCTAGTCCATGATGGGGGCATAGCCTTAACATTTCTTTGAAACGTTCCCAAGCATCATAAAGAGATTCCCCGTCCTTTTGAGAAAATCGAGTAATTTGATTTCTCATTTGAGCTGTTTTACTCGGGGGAAAGAACTTAGCAAGAAAAGCTTGTTTTAACTGGCCCCAGCTGGTAATGGATTCCGAAGGCAAAGAATGTAGCCATGCTCTTGCTCTATCCCTTAATGAAAAAGGGAAGAGTTTTAGTCTTATGGCATCTTGAGGTACCCCGTTTAATTTGAGAGTTCCACAGTATTCTAGAAAAATTGAAATATGAAGATTTGGGTCCTCCGTGGGAGAACAAGAAAATTGGTTTTGTTGAACCATTGAAAGCAGAGATGATTTGAGTTCAAAATTATTTGCTTCCACATTCGGATGTACAATGGCACCTGATGGCTCTGCCGAAGGTGTTGCGTACTTTGAGAGCACGATTTTCATTAGCCGCCATTTGGTTATCGGGAATTTCTCTTCTCCTTCTATGTATGAACCTTTCAATTTCGGGAATTTGTTGAACAATTTCTCCTGAACTTATGAATCTTCGCATTCGAGGGAAAAGAGAAGAAAAAGTGAAAATAAAGAAAATAAAACTTCAGTCTAACCGGTTTCGAAAAATTTAATTAATATCACTGCCTCCCCGGCAACGGCGCCAAAAACTTGATAGGCCGCAAGTGCACAGTCTTGTCGCGTAATAAAAAGAGTTATCGATCCACAGGGAGAACCTAGGTGATTACCAATTTAATTTTCCAAAGTTGATTAACTAAAGAGAAAGTGTTTTTAGAAAGAAGGAATGTTTTAGTAAAGTCTACTCACTCATGATCATTGTAGACAAAAGAGCAGAAAAGAAGATAAATGACTTGGAAAATAAAGTGCAAGAAAGTAAATGACTTGGAAAATAAAGGGCAAGAAAATAAATGACTTGGAAAATAAAGGGCAAGAAAGTAAATGACTTGGAAAATAAAGGGCAAGAAAGTAAATGACTTGGAAAATAAAGGGCAAGAGAGTAAATGACTTGGAAAATAATGGGCAAGAAAATAAATGACTTGGAAAATAAAGGGGCAAGAAAATAAATAACTTGGAAAATAAAGGGCAAGAAAATAAATAACTTGGAAAATAAAGGGCAAGAAAATAAATTACTTGGAAAATAAAGGGGCAAGAAAATAAATAACTTGGAAAATAAAGGGCAAGAAAATAAATGACTTGGAAAGTAAAGGGCAAGAAAGTAAATGACTTGGAAAATAAAGGGCAAGAAAGTAAATGTGCAAGAATTATAAAGACTTAGAAAATAAATTGCAAGAATTTAAATAGCAAGAAAGTAAATGAACATGAAGAGTAAATTTGAAGTTATGAATCTTTAGAGAGTTTTTGGGATGAACTTTGTCACAAAATTCAAGTCTTGAGAAATGATTCTCTCACCAAAACCAATTCTCATTACAAGTGAGGATCAATGTCCTATTTATAGTAAAATATGAGGGGAGATAGCCATCAACAAGTGGACAAAAATATCCATCAACAAGTGGGCATAGCACTTGAGTGGAGGGGCAAAATAGTCAAAAAGAAGTGAAAAAATCAAGTTGGCAAAGATAGCCACCAACAAGTGGCCGCAGCCAATTTTGACTGCATTTTGGCGCCCTTGGCGCCCATGGTGCCTTTTCATGCGCCAGTTCTGCGCCAGTTTGCGCCAGTTTGCGTTGTGCTGTCGAATCTGGGAGACAGATGCTGTCGATTTCTGGGAGACAGATGCTGTCGAATTCTGGGAGACAGATGCAGTCGAATTCTGGGAGACAGATGCAGTCGAATTCTGGGAGACAGATGTTGTCGAATTCTGGGAGACAGATGCAGTCGAATTCTGGAAGACAGATGCAGTCGAATATTCTGGGAGCAGATGCTGTCGAATTCTGGGAGACAGATGCTGTCGAATTCTGGGAGACAGATGCAGTCGAATTCTGGAAGACAGATGCAGTCGAATTCTGGAAGTAAGATGCTGTCGAATTCTAACCTGCTGAGACAGAAGCAGTCGAAATTGCTTAAAAATAAAACCTGAAGATAAAAAGTAAACATTTGTAGTAAAATATCTCAAAAATATAATTAAAATACCAAATAAACCTAATAAAAATAACTATTAAAAAGACTCTAAAAATAGACTTATCACCCTGGAAAGCAGAGAAGCTGCAGAGAAAAGCTTAGCATCTGTTCTTAAAAGCGGGCAGGAAATGGAGAAAAAATTGACCGATGCTGTGAAGGAGATGGAATTGCTGAGAGAGAGACTAGCCAGTCTAGAGATGGCCCAAGAAGAGGCCAACAACGTATCAAACATTGTCCACGCAGACAACGTTCGACTCGAGCATGATGTGGCCTTCCTCAAGGCTGTTCTCAATGACACGCAGAAGGTACATGGTGCTGGCACACACATCAGTTAATTGAAGCACCTGGATGCCTTTATACATGTTTATTGTTAGCTGATTGAAGTATGTTTCAGGAGTTGCACTCAACTAGAGGAGTTATTGCAGGAGAAAGAGCCAGGGCATTCCAACTACAGGTACATCTACATCTTTAGATTGATTAGTAATCTTTAGCTGTAGCTGATGTGATGTTCAAATGAATGCTGATTGTGTTTGAGTTTATTGATGTTATTTGTCCATACTCTCGTCTGAGTTGGTTTGATTAGGTGGTTATTGATGTTTTGACCAAACTTCCTTGGACCTGTTAAACATTTTGTTGTTGGTTGTACAGTACGAAATTTTTCATCTCAAACAGATAGTCTCTTCCAGCGTGGAACAACTAAATGTATGATTTTACATAGGAGAATGTTCTACAATACTCAAGACATGTTGTGGAGGAGGAAACTAGAGGAGCAAGCTGATCTACAAAAGCTCAGAATCTTCTCCTGAAGGTACTACTATTATATATATTTCTCTTCCGGCGTGGAACAACTAAATATTGCCATGCATGGATCAGAAACATGGTTTATAAATTTCTGATTCCTATATAGGTTTTTACCTCGCTCCTTGACTAGTTAAGCTTTTAATCGAGTATAGATCTTGGTTACCAGCCTTGCAGCAATCCGGATTGTCTATATCTGCATGAGATTGGCTCTCAAGAAGACAGTTTCACAAAAGATGAAATAGTTTCAGCATACACTAGGTACTTTTTTATATGAATTTTGATGTGAGGATTATTATGATTTGGTTGAATGATAAATCATATGTTAGATTTGGACGTCTATTGTCCTGCCATTCAATCTTTTTTAATTTGCTCAAGTATAGGAGAGTATATACCTTCATCTTGTTTAATAGAATGTTTCTTAGCCCTTGTCATGAATGCATTTTACACCAGTATTTAGTTTTTAATTAACACTGATTGATCTACCATACTTTTTTTTTGTAACAATATACTATATGAGTATAGTTGAAATTTTCATTTTGTGAATATCGTGTTGACTGGTTAAATATTTGGAAAACCTGATGACTCCGTCATCTTAGAAGGAGGGGTTCAATTTTACGGTTAATTGGCAGTTGAGGTAATTTGTGATAGTTAACTAACGACTTCATTTACCTTTGGAATGGGTCAAGAAGGAGGGGTTCAATTGCATAATTTGTGTTTCCCTAATTTGTGCTTATATGTTTCCACATTTTCTATTGCATGAACTGCATGTAATGCTTTTCTTATGATGGTTTAGTCACTTGCTTTGTTGTTTTGAAGAAGTCGTGTTCAGCAAATTACTGGTGCTACAAGCAATATGCAACGACGGTCAGGGAATGTGTTGCCTCCCCCGTTAGATGATTGCTCCAACAACACTTCGGGAAAACCCATTGTGATAAATTCTACAAGTGTAAGCCATTTCTTTTCATGTGCCAACTCTTGTTTTGTTGTATTGTCTCCATTGTTGGGTGTTGGCTTTTCTTGGGTCACTTCTGTGCTGATTTGTTTTTGAGTTGCTCTCCCAGATTGACTATACTGCTAAATGCACCCTGTAGCTGAACATGTAGGTACTAACTTCATTTTGATTATGGAGCAGAACTCTGTTAGCACTGTAAGAGGTTCACCTCCTAATGGAACTCCCACAAGACCTGTGGCTCCTGCTGCTGCTGCATGGTAGTATTTAGTTGTGTTTGGATTTGGATTTGGAGGAAAGTAGGCTGTTCGCTTCTCTCCCTCATCTCTTCCACTGTGTCTCCACCGCCGCGTCTCCCTTCCCTCTCTCTCCAGAAACAAGAGCGCAAAAACCCTTTCCCTTTCCCTTCCCTTCCATTTCACTGGAACTCGCTGGAAACAAGAGATAAACCCTTTCCTTTCCTTTCCTTCCCTTTCGCGAACCATCATCATCAAACTCGCTGCAGAAACCCTATCGCTGCAAAAACCCTTTCACATACCTCCAGAAAGCCTCTCACTGTAACCCTATCATCAAACTGAAACTCCCTGGAACAATATCATCAAACGGCAACCATCTCGCTGCAACCACTGTGAAACAGTTCCTTTTTATTTAACCAGGTTCCTTTTGAAAGCCTCTCACACTCTCGCACTCCATCACCACGTACAACACTCACAAAACCCTCATTGACGCTCACCGGTCACCACCAACCACTCACCGTCCCCACCAAAACGCAAAACCCTAACTATTTGATTCCTAATGTTTGAACCCTAGCGTTTTAACGTGGTCCGATTCTGCTTCTCTTCATCAGCGATTCTCCTTCTCTTCATCATAAGTGTGATTCTGCTTCTCTCTGGCTCTCGGGTTGCGATTTGAACCATAACCCTCTGAAACGATTTTAACTCAGGTATGATTTGAACCCTCTGACTGCGATTTGAAAATTCTGGTTGTTATTTGAACCCTCTCTGGAACCCTAATCAGTGGAATTTTAACCCAGATACGATTTGTGGTTGGGTGTGGTGCTCGCTTCTGGTCTTCTCATATTCAACAAGGGTGTGAAATTTTCCTCAGGTACAATTTGGGATTCTGAATGCTTAATGTTTCTGCTTTGGTTTTTTAATTTGTTTATTGAATGGGTATGTTACTGCTCTCGTTACTGAGTTGATATAAATGTTTTTGCTTTGATATAAATGATGCAAATATATCCATTTAAATGCGTATGTTACTGCTCTGATTATTGAATTGATCAATTTTTTTCTCATGTGATATAAAAGTTTTTCTTGAGTTTCCAATGGATTAGCACACCCAAAGTCTTTTTAACGTTACAATGAAATTATGTAATCTGTATAATGCTCTAAGTTTTGTGATATAATGTAAATGCAGTTTTATAATGATACTGTGGTATAAATTTTACTACTCCGAGTTTTGTAATCTGTGTAAGTTTCCAATGATACTGTGGTAAGTAATTTCTTTCTATTAAGTGTTTTGTGTCTCCAATAGTTTTGAAATCTATACTTGGTAACAGTAGCTGGAAGGCATTAGACGTGTACTGACTACTATTTTGTGATGCTCAGTTGTTCATACTAAAACTTGGGAGGTCTAGTGTTACATATATTTTGTCAACCATCTAGTTTTTGCACGTGCTTATATACTCTGAGCCTTTTACTTATGCTTCTGGTTCTGAAGTCTATATGAGAGCTAGATTGATGTTCTTCAAAATAGCTAGCTTGTTAAATTGTGAGTCTAAATAAAGGTAAAACAATGATGAAGCTTCTTTGTTCAGTTTTTTTTTATCATTTGGACATTCAAAATCTTAAACTTGCTAACAATGATATTGATTTTCATGACCTGGTTTTGTACTGTCTCAGTCAAAGGTTTTTTTATTCTATTGATAGATCGTGCTCTTTGTGTCTCTGCTGCTTTGAGTTGCTATTGATAGAAAGTTACCTCTTGAACTATTGGATATGCTCTTGAAATATGATGATTTAGTTGTGTATCTTGTTGATCTTCGTAGTCTTATTGTTTTGCACAACTTTTAGTTTTATGTTTCTTCTGAAAACAAACCATTTTGAAATCCATTGTGAAAGAATCAAAATTCTAATATTCCATATACCTTGTGTCATAAACATGATAATTCACAAGAGATGTAACACCCCGATAGATTCTAACATGTAGAACTACCGAAATGCACTAAATGGCATACATCAGAGTAACTTCCTGTTAAATAATATTTGAACGCAAACTAAAAATTTCGATAATACATATCAAATGGCTCTCCGAACCGTACTTAACTTCATCAAAATGCTTAAGTTTTATAACTTAAGACTTATACATAATCCTGTTGTTCAATACTCAAAACATAAAGTAGCAGAAACGATTTACAACTGATACATGATCGTTATACAATCGATAACATAGAAACAGTAAAAGGGACAAAGGTCTAAACAAGAAACTCAATCTTCAATGACTCCAAGAGTCGCACCGGCTAACCGTGCTTCGTCGCCTTTGCTTTCCCCTGTTTCTCTGTAAAAACCACAAATATGAAGGGTGAGATAAACATTATCCCAGTGAGTCTGATCGAGACCCCTTACTAACTCTAGCGGTTCATTATTCTTTACGTGAGAACTCATGGTCCTACTAAGCAACCATGTGGACATGTCTTTTACCTCTTGTAATTTGTAGCCCTACTAAGCGACTACACATTACCTTTCCTTTCATTTCATTATCTTAGCATAACAACTCAGCCTACCTATTTTTAGGCATTTCTTTGGCTTTCGGTGAACCCATCCCGCTATTACTAGTTGAGTCTAGGTTTTGGGGATCATAACTTCCCCTCCCCTAGTATGCTAATCCTCTAAGGGTCGTCACCCTTAACCTCTTGTATATTATATATATATATATATATATATATATATATATATATATATATATATATATATATATATGTATATATGCATGTACCCGCATTGGGCCGTCTAGAATTCATTCATGTACCGTCTACCCTTCCACAAGGGAAGGTATCTTGTCGTGAAGTAACATTTCTTACCTTGACTTGTATGAATTAACGTGTGTACACTCGCGTCTTACTAATGTACGATTTTCCTTAACATTTATAACTTGTGAGATTTACCATAATCTTCCTTTATTTCATGACATAAGTGTGTTTCCATTCTTGGGAAACATTGGGGAATCCATCGGAAAGGAATCGGAATCGTTTGGAATGGATTAAAAAGGATTTTGAATTAGGGTAACAGAAGGATCCGCAAGGTCCGTGCTCCAGAGGCGCACGACCCGTGCGTATCAATTAAAACTCAGTTTGAAAAACGTACAGGGCGCACGATCCGTGCCACCAAGGCGCACGATCCGGGCGTTTTCCAAAATTGTAAAACCTGATTTGCGTAGGTCACGCACGGTTCGGGCCAAGGGCGCACGACCCGTGGTCTGTTAAAAATTCATTTCCTTGGCTACTGCGAACAAGGCGCACGACCCGTGCCCTTGTGAGGCACGATCCGTGCGTCCATGACAGTATTAAAATTTCCAGTTTCGTGTAACTTTTTCCGTTCCGTTTCGGTTCCAATTTCGTTTCGATCGATATCCTAACATATTAATAACAGTCCAGTCCAGATAACCAGTCAAACAACACATAACATCATCTCATCAATCAATAATTCAATCAACTCGAACAATTCACAATTAACGGTTTTTCGATAAAAACGGTTTCTACTAATTTTCACAAAGCGGATTTTTAAAGGGATATCGTTTCAGAAAACATAACGACTCAACATTAAACATCCCTAAGCGAGTATAGAACTCACCTTATCGTGATGAAAATCACAAACCAACTCGAAGACAAGGCTCACGAAAAACCGAAATCACACGAACGATCCTCGAAATGCTCTCAACTTCGAACTTGAACTAACCCCCAACAAAACAGCTACTGAAATCCCTTCTAATCTACTCCAATACACAAGGTAGGTTCGGTTTTACTCCAAGCTAGCCTTAACTTTGACATGCAAGCTTCCAATATTCTCAAAACTCCATTTTCTCACATTGAGCTTTGAAATTTCAGTAATGGTGAAGTGGGAAAGGTGGTGAATGAGTTGTCAAAGTTGGTACCAATGTGAAGAGAACGAAAAATGGTGAAGAACGGTGTGAATATGACTTACATGCAAGATGAAATCAGGAACTTCTCTTCTCTCCTTCTTCTTCCTCCCTTCTCGACTTTCTCTCCTCTTATTCTTCTGTTTTTTTTCTAAAAAATGAAGTTGTGGCTAAGTGTGTTGGGTTCGCTGGGTCTTGGGTGGCCAGCTGACTTATCCACAAGGGATTGACAAAACTGCCCCTCATTTAATTATGTACAAAAACCACTATACCCTTCAGCTACTTATTCACTTCCTACACCGTGACATGGCCTAATCTAATGAACTTAGCCAAATCCTATTAACTTAACATTGTATTTTAATTATGCATGAGTGCAATCTTTTATTAAATTCAACATCCCATAATTTAGCAAAGTTCCCAACTAATCATTTCATGATAACCTCTTGTGCTAAATATTTCATTTAGCTAATAATTCACCTTAACCTCTTTGCTAATTTAAATAAGTTAAATTAACCAATTAGGAGATGTTACAAGAGATGTCTACCTCTGTTATCAATGGAGATAACTCTCTCACTGGTCACATCATATCAACAACAATTGGAGGCAAAAATGGGGAGCCCAAACAGGTATTATCTTTCAAGCTCGGAATAAGTTCTTTCACAATCTGATAGTCATAGTCTATTGGGTGTATGTAGATGAATAACTAGTGTTCTTAATGTTGCAGGTGGCAATTTCTAAGGATGACACTGTTGTTCTTGATGGGGCAAGTGACAAGAAAGGGATTGAGGTTATCGACATTGCTTTAATGTTATTTCTTATGAATGTTTGTGAATAGATATAGGCATGACTAACTTGAATCTGTTTATATTTTGCAGTCTTGACCTATGGTACAACACAATATTGGTTCTCTTGACAGGTAACATGAAAAATGCAGAAGTTGAAATTGATGCTCTTTCTATATGGTAATCATTCTGCACTATACCAACCTTTTTATTAAACTTTATGTGTTATGTTTGTATATTTACTATTGACAGTATAAAAGGCTTGTTTTTTGCTTGCTAAAGATCAATTTTTACTATTGAGAGTCTCAATATTAATGGATGGGAAATGATGATATCACTTGGTTTCATGTCTGCTACTAGGTAATAATCTCATATCAGCATTTTTGTGTCATCAACATTCCATTTTGCTTTGTTTGATTTACATGTTGTATAAGTTTTTTACACTTGAATATTGATTTTTACTACTTGTTTTGCAGTGTTAGAGTAGCAAATGAGCTAGGAAAAGGAAGTGCCAAAGCTGGAAAGTTCTCTATTGTTGTGACTGTGCTCACATCATTGGCCATTGGATTCATTCTGTTTTTATTTTTCTTATTTTTTAGACAAAGACTTGCTTATATATTCACCTCGAATAAAGACGTGGCCGCAGCTGTAGGCTATTTGTCTCCTTTGTTATCAATCTCTATACTACTAAACAGTGTTCAACCTGTACTCTCAGGTACTAATGACAACATTTCCTCTCTGTGAGTTGACACGTCTTCAATTTGAGAAAATGGAAGTAATTAAAGTGTCAGTGTTACGTAGACAACTACAACGGTTATATATATATTTGAATTTGAATGAAAATGAAAAAAATGTGAATTTTCAACAGGAGTGGCTATTGGAGCAGGGTGGCAAAGCATTGTAGCATATGTGAACATACGTTGTTACTACATCATAGGTATTCCTGTTGGAATTGTACTTGGTAATGTTATCAATTGGCAAGTGAAGGTAAGCTATAACTATATAACTCTTGTTTTGAAATTGCACCTTTATGCTGCCTTATTATTGAACAACTTGTTCAACTTGTGCAGGGAATATGGATGGGAATGTTGTTTGGAACATTGATTCAAACTATAGTGCTAACTATAATCACCTACAAAACTAAATGGGATGAGCAGGTAATTAACTTATTTATACTGCTTCTAAGTTCAATCTACCTCATTCCAAATGAGAGTACATTATAATTATACATGTTAAACATGATTAAATCATTTTTATGCAGGTTATCGTAGCTCCTAATCGTGTTAACAGCTGGTCCAAGGTGGACAATACTGATCAAGAAAGAGAAAAAAGTTGATCTGATAATTGTTTCAAGTGTTACATATTATGCCCTATGCTGTTATGTTATGCAGCTAAGAGGCTGTTGATATATAGATAGCAACTGTATTGTATGGTTAATTTAGTTATCTATTAATAAATTCCATGTTGCAGAAGGAAAATTGTTGGATTTATCTCTTATAGTTGTAGGATCTAGGAGTATATATGATGAGGAGAAAATAATATTGAAAAATAACACAGTTGTTCCCATTCGTTGCTTCTATGTACAGAGTATTGTTCCATGTATATTGCTGAACAGAAACCAGTTTTTTTTGTTTTAAAAAAACCTGACTTTTCATATCGGTTCTGATAGAAAACCGATGTTAAAAATCAGTATTTCATATCGGTTCTGATAGAAAACCGATGTTAAAAATCAGAATTCATATCGGTTCCCATATAAAACCGATGTCAAATATAAGCGAAAACTGACTTTTCATAACGGTTCTAGAGGAAACCGATATAAAAACAGCTTTTCATAACGGTTCAGGAACCGATATGAAATGTCCCTATTTTTTATATCTCCTTTTTCGGCATCGGTTCTGGAACCGATATGAAATGTCATTTTTAACCGATATGAAATACTTTTTTTCCATTAGTGGAGTGCGAAAACTACTTAGTATGTAATGTAACATCCCCAAAATAATTAATTTAAATATTTTGACGATCAAGCCATTTAATTATTTTTAGTGCTTGATTAATAATTTTTGTTAATTAAGTGCTAGATTAATTACTGATTGTTGTGGAGTTTTAAGTGAATAATAGATAGTAAAGGTATTTTAGGAAGTTAAAATAGAGTGAGGACATAGAGGTCTTTTCACCCCAAAACCCTAACTTATGTTGTTTTCAAAGAAATGAAAGAAAAAGAAAAGTGAGAAAGAGAGGGGGAGGTCGAAGAGAAGAGAAAAGAGAGGAAAAAAGAAAGAAAAGAAGAAAATGGAGAAAAGAGAGAGAGAGAGAGAGAAGGTCCCGAGGGAGAGAAGAGGAGAAAGGAAGAGAAAGGCTTGAGTTTTGTGTAAGGTTTTGTGTTAATGGAGTCATCTCATCTTCCTCTTTTCATGGGTGTTCTTGGTTTCATGCAATTCCTCACCACACTTTGTCTTCCATGGTGAACCGTAGAGAGAGAAAGGAAAGCTTTGATCAAATTTGAATTTTAGGATGGTGATTAGTGCTCCCTAGAAGTTATATTTTTGATTAGGAAGTTCAATCACTAAATTTTTGGTTATTTTGGAGAATCAAGGGTTAGGGTTTAATTTTGGGATTTGAAGGTTGAAGCTCAAATTGGAGCTTAGGAAGAGTGATGAAAGGTTCATAGATGTTTGTGGATGATGGTGAAGTTCTTAGTAAAAGTTCAAAGCTTTGGAATCAAGTTTGGGGTTTTTGGGATGAGTTTTGAAGCTCTAGAAGCCTATTGTTGGTGCCTTAAGTTCGTATGGATGCTTCAAGTTAAGATTTCTCGCGGGGTTGCGTGTTGGAATCTACAACTAAGGTGAGTTCTTCGATTAATTGAAATTTTGTTTGAAGTGTTGGTTGTGACTTGTTGTTCTTCATAATTGATTTATGATGGATGTTGATTGAATTATAAATAATCTTCAATTTGAATCGTTGGGAAGTCATGGTTGTGTTTTGAATGTCATGATGTGTATGTTATGTGATTGAAGGTTATGATACAAGTTGATTTGGTTGCCAATTCGATGAATTGTAGCTTGAATTTGATTGTTTGAAGTGGTTGTTGTGATTCCCAAGATCAATTCACAAGAGTTGGGAATCAATTCCCAAGAGTTGTAAGTTTCTTTCTATGAGAAATTTTATCTAGTCTTCCAACTTGTTTTATCCATAACTCTTGATCCGGAACTCCGAATTAGGTATTCCAGGATGCGTTGGAAAGCTAACGAAATTTTATACACATACCAATGTATTTTGTACTATGTTGTACCCTAGTTCCAGAACGTACTCCTACACTACCTAAGCCTTAAGCTCTAAGTGCTAGTAGAATGTAAACCATAGATTGGCATACGAAGTATGTAGTGAATCCCCAATGAGTAAGACTAAGCATTTAAGACCAAGGTTAGGACAATTCCTTTTAGCGCCTTAAGGAAGGCTATTTATCGGAAATGGCCATTAGCAGGGGTATCTTCCCTTAAGAAAATCTTAAGACTTAGTGAAAGTTCTAAATAAATTGGCACACAGTTTACATGTTGAAAAAGGGAAGAGTTTGGTTTATCTAAGTACCAAATGTTTTGTTAGTCCATGGGTAGATCAAGTTTTCGGGTTTGATTGTTATGATAATTGTAATGATTTCGTCTGTATTGTGTATGGAATTCGGAAAGATGAAGGACCTAAGGAATGTTTAAAGTAGTTAGAATTTGTTTTCCGAATCAACACAGGATGCATGACAATCATGACTCTTCATCCCATGCAACCTCCCATTATCCACATCCGCTCATCTAGATATATTGGAAGAATAACCATCTGGCATTTTCAACTCTTTTATCCACTGATAAAATGCTTTCGCTTGTTTGGTAGATAAAGTATAATTGGCTCTGGGTTTCAAAGTCCTAGTTCCTTGCTCAACAACCAAAAACAAATCCTTTCGTCTACAGTAATGATCTATATCCTTCCTAGCTTTCTCATTGTTATTCGTTTTGCCTTTCACGTTCATGACAGTGTTAAATATGTTGTCAAAAAAATTCTTCTGTATATGCATTACATTGAGATTGTGTCTCAATAGATTATCTTTCCAATAGGGAAGTTCATAAAAAATACTTTTTTTCCAATTGTGCCATTGTCCATAGCCATCTGGATGAGAAACAACACCCGCACTACCACAGGAGGGATATCCCTAACACTATTCCAAACTTCCTCTGGTGTCAACCTACGAGGAGGTCCAGCTGTTTCAACATTTCCCTTAATGAACGCATATTTCTGCTTTCTAAATGGGTGATCCATAGGTAAGAACCTACGGTGCGAGTCAAACCATGAAGTTTTTCCTCCGTATTTAAGAGTAAAAGCCTTTGTGTCAACCATGCAAATCGGACACGCCATCTTACCATGTGTCCCCCATCCAAACAACATTCCATAGGCAGGGAAGTCATTAATGGTCCACATCAAAGCCGCCCTCATCACAAAATTTTATTTTCGTGCTGCATCATAAGTTAAAACACCATTCCACTACCTTTTTAGGTCATCAATCAAAGGTTGCAAATATATGTCAATACAAGCAGTTGGATTACTTGGCCCTGGAATAATAGAATTTAAAAACATGTATGGTTTAGACATACATATTTCTAGAGGAAGGTTGTATGGGGTAACAATAACTGGCCAACATGAATACGGTGTTGCTGAGGCTTGAATATATAGTGTGAAACCATCAGAGCATAAACTAAGCCGAACATTGCGTGGATCACTAGCAAAATCTGGATGAACACGATCAAAATCCTTCCAAGCTTCACCATAAGATGGGTGACGTAACTCACTACTGTAACACCCCCTTTCTAATATTCCATAATTTAATAAAATCAGAGTTTCTTTTTTTTTTTTGATTTAAAAACAAACACAAGGGAGTGCTACACTAAACTCCAATTCAGCCAAACAACTACAAACAATATAGTCCAACAAAATAATAATCATGATACATAGCACCATAGTCAAAGGGGCAAGCCCACAATCACCTGTTTAGTTTACATCACTGAATAAAATCACCAACACGGCGGACTGATAACAGTTTAGACATAGTCAAATGCACCACCAAAAATAAAAGTCTAATGACATCAAATAAGTGACAAACAACAAAGACGCCCCCCCGGTGCTACGTATCAGAGCATGACACACCCTAACTATGAGAAGGCCTGAGGATACCTTCACTCGCTATCACCTGCACGTTGCCGACATGAGAAGCAACATAAAAAGCAGTAGGGTGAGTCTCTTTTCATAATCAATAACATATAGAATAAATGTCATATTAGGAAGGCAATTAGGGACACCAAATTTACAACAAAGGCAGCAACATCATCAAATTACAATCACCAAGCAACACACCAAATGTATGATCAATGCATGAAATGCAAACCCAAACACCACGGGCCATGCATGTGGATCCATTAGGCCGAAACCTCTGCTCACCAAATATAATTAGGCCGAAGCCTCTGCTCACCCAATATAATTAGGCCGAAGCCTCTGCTCACCAAATGCATATGGTTTATGAGACGCCATGAACAATGCATCATACACACCAAAACACACCAAGAGAGCAACAAACATAATTACCAAATAATCCCCTCTCACCATAACCCAAAACTCCAAGGGTCTATGCTTGAGGATTCATCACCAAATAAACTCACCAGTAAACTCACCCAATAGACTCATCAAATAAACTCGCCAGATAGATTCACCAACACATCAATACCAACTCCATTAAATCATTTTAGGACATTGACACGGAATAGGAGAAGGTGAGTAAAAATTGCAATTAGACACTTTGAACAACTTCAGTCCAGGACCATCAGGAAAATAATCCATTTTTACCTAAAACCAGAATATTTAGGTAGACATCGGAATTAGCTTCGAAACGCATTTTGAACCGTCCAATTTAGACACCCGAGTCAAAAGATATTTAGAAAACAAATTTGGGAACAACAGCGACACCCTGGGCTACGCGAACACGGCAGCCAGAATTCGGCAAATTAGTTAAAATAGTAAACGACATCGGATTTCAACAAACGACCCCTCTACAGAAACCTGAGAATGTCTAGTTCCTGACTATGGTTTTCTTTTTTAGAAACAATGAGCCAATTAGTACAGTTTCAACAAACAAGTATCAGGGTTCAGAAAACAGAACAGCCACCATGACCTAACTTGTGGCACCTCTAGAATGATCAAAACTCAACCAAAAGACATGGGGTTTGTGCCCAAACGAAGGAAATTGAATCTAGTTTTCAAAGAGACAGGAACCATTCAAAACGGAGTTCAGATGAAAACGTTATAACCGAAATACCGAACCTAGACACAGAATTACTCCAGGATATTTTCCTAAATTGTGACACCTATATCTCGAGCCACACGACTCCAATTTCAATCAAACCAGTGCCAAATTAAAGATAAAACAGTCTAGTTTCTAAAATCGTAAACCACACAATTTTCGGACTACCCGATTAGACGTAGCATCAAAAGGAACGAGCCTGTACCCAGAATTTCCCAACAGTAAGTTTTTAACACCATAATTTCACAATTAACACCAAATTAATTCACCAATCATATTTTAATCATCAATTCAACACGCCAACTATTCAAATCACTAATATAAACATAAACCATCATGTTCATCACCAAAAACCCGCAAACCAAACATCAATTAAATCATCAAACAAAACATCGAACACATGGCATGCAAGGCATATTCTTAGCAACAAACAACAATTCTCTCATGACTCCAACACATAAAATGCTCACAACAACACACAAAATCAGTCAACCAAACACCCTAATACCTATCCCACATACCATATTCAGCCCACATGTTATTAAGAAGGAAAAGAAGAGCCCCCTAACCTTCAAAACTCGAAATCACCAAGCAAAGCTTCAAGAATCACCAAGAACCACCACCAAGCCTCCTCTTTGCTTTGAGTTCCACGATTTTCCCTTCTCTCCTCTTCCTCCTTGGGTTCGGCCACCTCTCCTCTCCTCCCTCTCTTTTCTTTTCTTTTTTCTCTTCTTTGGTGATAAGTGAGAAATGAAACTAACCCCAGGAAACCCCTAACATATTCGACCCCTATAGCTAAATGATGGGTCATGGGCCAACTAATGGATCATGGGCCCTTTATTTACACCTCCCTAATTACTCAAACACCTCCTGAAATAATATAAAACTCTAAATTAATTTATTAGCTTAAATAAATATTTTTGGGGTGTTACAACTATAATTATTTCTATTTTGATGGTGCCACGTCATTTTACCTGCGGTCTCCATTGAAGTAAACATCCTCTGTAGCCTTGGTATAAGCGACAGATAGAACATCGCTTTTCGTGGAACCGGTTTTCCTCTGCTCATCCCTTTCCTTCTCACACGATAGCGTGGCTCTCCACACAACTTGCATTCCGACAACTCTCCATCATTTATGCCAAACTCATTGTTATAATAGAGCATGCAACCCGACACACAACAATCAATTCGTTTAGATTTTAAGCCAAGCTTCGATACCAGTCTTTTAGCATCATAATAACTCTGCGGAAAAAGCCCTCTAATGGGGGTTACATCCAACATCATTTTGGTCATATATTCGATGCACAACTCAAACATTAAATTGAGACTTAAGACCCAACAATCGAACACACATTGATAATTTTGAGTCTCTCACTTATTCTATATAGTCTACTTAATTTACATATATAGTACATAAATATGAAAAGGAAATATGCATTTATTTCCATTTATTCCTATAATAATTGCATATTTATTTAACTGCAATAATTTTAAACCATACTTTGTATAGTTAACCTTTATAAATATACCCTCCTTACTAATGTGAAGAGAAATAGACGTCATATAGCCTCAATAACAACTTGTCCAGTCTGTGGAGATGGTGATGAATCCTAGATGCATAGGTTTCGTGATTGCGTTAATAGATTCTGTGTCTGGAGTAGTTTAGATTTCCAGAAACCAAGTCAATTTTTCAATGATTTGAATTAGGAAAATTGGCAAATTAAGAATTTCAAGAGCTCAATTACCCGGTCAATTGTGTTTGCTGTTGATCAATTATGGAGGAATCGCAACAACTGGGTGTTCTCGCAGCAAGCAACTTCCACTCAAACCTCTATCGCCACGCTCAGTAATCAAGTGTAATGGATTGTCAACTCCAATAAGCAATTTGGGAATTTACAATCCTCTGTTTCTGAATTCCAGCAATGGAACTGGTGCCCTCCGCCTAGTGGTCTTTGGAAGCTAAACTGTGATGGGTCAATTGCTAACGGTGGCCGTACAACTGGTTGCGGTGGTGTTATTCGCGATGACGCCGGGAACTTTGTTTTCGCCTTTCTAAAGGCGATTTTATTACATCTCTCGTTTTGCTCGATTCCCCCTTGAAGGTGAGTGTACGTCGGTTCTACGTTGGTTCTATCTTCCCCGTACTCGCAATCAGAGGTATGTCCGACCGTGCTGGCCATTACGTGGCTTGATCATTTTACATGCCCTTGTGAGCAGTTTACCAAATATCTCGATCCAGATTGAACTCGCTCAAAGGGAGGGGCGACTCACTTCGTGTGGTCGCTTCGATATACATTGATGGGTGGATTGTCAACCCAACCTAGTAGACAGTTTACCGAGACTCAACTCGGACTTAACTCGCCTAGTAGGTTGACTGGAGGCAGGGGCCTAATCTAGGCCTAGTAGGTTGACTGGAGACATCGGTCCGTCGGAGAACGAGCTGGCTAACGGCGAATTCTCTTCGGACGACTTTCGCATTGTTTCTGGTTGCTATTCTTTGCTTGATTAGGGTCTCCCTCAGGGAGGCCTTCATTCTGAGCTCTTCGATCAGGTCGAGCTCCTCTCTAATTGCTCAATTATTCCGGGGTGCCGCTTTTGGGTTCGTAGTTCTCCAGCTTAGATCCCCAATTTCCACAAGGATGACTACCTCTGTGCCGTACACTAGCTTGAACGGGGGTTCTTCAGTAGTGGAATGAGGGGTAGTTCGATATGCCCATAGTATGTATGGTAGCTCTTCCACCCAGTTTCCTTTTGCTTCGTCAAGTCCACTTCTCAATCTGCGAAGAATTACTCTATTAGCGACCTCTGCCCGACCACTGGTTTGAGGGTGTCCTACCGAAGTGAATCGTTGCTTGATTCCAAGGTCGGTCATTGTCTTCCTAAACCCCTTGTCGGGGAATTGGGTCTCGTTATTTGTGATCACGACTTCTGGCACACCGAACCGCACCCGAATGTTCTTTTTGAAGAATTTCATGTAATTTCTGGAGGTTATCATAGCCAAGGGCTCTGCCTCTACCCACTTCGTGAAGTAGTCGACCGCAACGATCGGGTATTTGAATTGACCCGGTGCTACCGGGAACGGGCGCAACAGGTCGATCCCCCACCACGCGAATGGCCATGGGGGGGTTATGCTATTCAACTTTGTAGGAGGAGCAATATGGACATCGGCGTGCCACTGGCACTTTTCGCACTTCTTGACCATCCTCTTTGCGTCTTCATCGATGGTGGGCCAATAGTAGCCCGCCCTGAGTTTCTTCTTGACAAGCGATCGGCTACGCAGGTGGTTCCCGCATATGCCTTCATGTATCTCTCGCAGCACATAGTCGGCCTCATCTGACGACAAGAATTTCAGTAGTGGCATGGAGTACCCCGTGCAGAAGAGTTTCCTTCGATGACGGAGTACGATGACACTCTTCTCCTGGTTAGAGCGGCCTTTTGGAGTCTTGAGATTCTTCCCCATCTTGAATATACTTGAGGATGGGGGCGATCCAACATTCTCCTGGGTTGACCACACAAACGTCGGTGCCAAGAATGGCTTCGATTTGTACGCTGGGCTGACAATGTTTCCTGGATAACACTTCGGTGGTTCCCTGGATCCTTGGTACTGGCCAGATTTGAGAGGATGTCGGCTCGTACGTTCTCTGTTCTCAGGACATGCTTGACCTCCGCATGTTCGAATGTTTTTAGTAGTTACCTTACCTTTGCTAAATACTTCATTGATCTGAGAAACCATCAGGAGAGAGTCAGAGTGGAGTTCGATCTTGGCTACATTGAATTCTCGAGCGAGTCGCAGCCCGACAATGCACGTTTCATACTCGACCTGGTTGTTTGAGGTGGAGAAAGAGAAAGTAAGCGACACTTCCACATATAAGCCTTCAGAGTTTTCTAGAATTAGACCGGCCCCGCTCCCATTGCTTGTTGGAAGAGCCATCGACATGCAAGATCCAGACGGGCTGAGTGCTTGCTTCTGGTGTCGGACGGTGTAGAATTTGCCTGATCGGCTAATCTGTTCTGATTAAGATTTGGTGGGCGACGAAGTAGGGCCTTAGTCGTTGTACGGCGATTACCAGTGCCAGGGCGGGCTTCTCCACTTTCTGATATCTCAACTCGGGCCCTTGCAAGAATTCGCTAACGAAGTAGATGGGATTCTGCCTTGAGCTATCTTCTCGGACGAGGACTGCACTGAACGCCTCGTCAGCTATTGCTAAGTACAAATATTGTGATTCCCCGGGTCTCAGTCTAATCAAAATTGGCGGTTGCAGGAGAACCGCCTTGAGTTGGTCCAGTGTGAGCTCGCACTCGGGCGTGCACTCGAATTCCACGCCCTTCTTTAAAAGCTTGAAGAGCGGGAGAGATTTTTTTGCGGACTTTGAAATGAAGCGGGATAAGACTGCAATCATCTCGGTGAGCTTTGGTATATCTTTCTTCGTCGTGGGCGGTCTCATCTCCGTGACCGCTCTACATTTATTTGGGTTGGCATCGATGCCTTTCTCAGTCAGGTAGAACCTTAGGAATTTTCCAGCCCTTACCCCGAAAGTGCACGTCTTTGGGTTGAGCTTGAAGGAATTCTTTCGAGCCTCAGCGAACACTTCCCGTAAATTGGCTATATGGTCTACGTCTGCTCTACTTTTCACAATCATGTCGTCCAAGTAGACTTCGGCGATTCGCCTTATTTGAGCCTGGATCACATTATTCATCATTCTTTGATATGTCGCTCCTGCTTCCTTTTGGTGTCATAAATGCCGTCTTCTCTTGATCGGGTGGATACATTGCGATCTGGTTGTATCAAGAATAGGCGTCAAGGAAGGACATCAATTGATACCCGGACGCATTGTCAACCAACTTGTCGATGTGGGGGACCGGGAAGGCGTCTTTCGGACAAGTCCGATTTAAGTCCGTGTAATCGACGCACATTCTCCATATACCGTTTTCTTTGTTTACCAAGGCGACGTTGGATAGCCAGCTAATGTACTTTATTTCTCTCACAAACCCCGCTTTGATGAGATCTTCGACCGCTTTTACTTCGGCTTGGGCTTTGTCTTCCCTTTGTACCCGTCGCCCCTGAGCGACCCATTTGACTTGTGGGTTCACTGCAAAGTGATGGCATGCTACCTCCGGTGGTATCCCCGACATGTCAGCCGCGCTCCACACGAATATGTTGGCATGGTCTCTTAGACAGCGAACCAACTCCTCTTTTATCTCGTTAGGCAGGTCGGCCCCGATGTTGACCGTTTTTGAGGGGTCTTCACCTAACTGGACGAGGACGAACTCGCCATCGGGCTCTGGCCTTCTGATCCGTTTCTTCAACTCTCGAGTCAGGGGATCGTCCCCTTCTTCGTCTTCACTGTCAGGGTCGTAGCGGGCATCCAGGGGGTTGTGCTTGCGCATTTTCTTCATGACTCAGCTTCCCTTAGCTGCTTCATACCCATGAAGTGGCATCGTCTGGCTGCTCGAATAACCGCCTGTTTAGTGACGATCTCATTGTCGTTTGAGTAGAATGTCATCTTGATGTGTGTTGTGGAGGCAACGGCTCAGAGCTTTGCGAGGGTGGGGCGACCTGTGATGCCTTGATAATTCTATTTGTATGGAAGGACCAAAAAGGGGATCGCTACAGTTCGGTCGAGCGTTTTCTGAGTCGTGACCGCTAAAAGTGACCATCAGATCTAGACGTCCCAGGGGTGTGGTAGCTGAACCGTTGAACCCGTAGAGGTCGCTGCCTCTATAGGGCCCGAGGCAATCCCGGGTGATTTTCAATACATCCAATAGGTCTTTGAATATGAGATTGACGGAGCTTCCCTGGTCGACCAAGATTCTCTTTACTTCCACGTTGGCCATGATTACTGATATCAGGAGAGGAACAGACTCGTTAGGTCTTCCGCCGGTTAGGTCGTCGTTTCTAAAGGTCAGGGCAGGCCTGATGGTGTCTGGCTTCGGGCCAGAGGTCGTGGTCGCGGCCAGGACTTCCTTCCACCGCCTCTTCGTTGATTTCCTAGTTTCGCCTTCTTCTAAAGTGTATATGCCCGTGATCACCATTGCTTCTGAGTGTTCTTGAGGGAGCGTTCGGTTACGAATTTCGGTTCGATGCGGAGAGTGTGGAGGCCACTCACCGAGCGGCTTACTTTGGGAAGCCATAAGAGGGCATGACTGTTGATGAGGTGGGACAGCGCGCAGGCTCCCACTGTGGTCGCCAATGATTTGTACCTTGGTCGCCCAAGGGTTAGAACGGTTTGTTGTGGGTCGCTCGGGTGGGACGATGAGGTCGTGAGCAGATCCAGCGGGTGTACCTGCAAAGACACTCTGATGCCCAAGTCAGGGGGAAAGAGTCAAAGTAAGGAAATATGAGATGGGATAGAATGTGTACCTTTTTGTGAGGGGTTGACGTCTATTTATAGAGTTTGGCGGCGCTTCCTAGCCATTGGATCACGCGGCTTGATCTCAGGCGTTGGGGCACCCTGAGTTCATTCTAGGGGCGCCCTTTGTTCTCCACTATAGTGCCCTGGATTAGGTTTGGGCCTATCGCAAGGATTGGGCCCTTGGCCCAGTCCAGAACACATATACTCTCACACACTCACTGACTTTCACATTTCAGTTTTTATAAAAAGAAACATAGAAAGAAAGGAGAGATAGAGAGAGTTGCGAGAAAGGAGAGAAAGAAAAGAAGAAGAAGGCTTCAAACCCTCACTCACCATGAATCCAAACTGAAACTCAAACCTCATCTAATTCTCATTCATTTCCTTAGAAGATAGAACAAATCAGTTTGGTTCACTATCACTTTCCCTTCTCAAGACTTCGAAATGCACATTGGATTGGAGGGTTGATTGGGAGTTTTTGTGATTGCATGTTTGTTTGGGAAGCTAAGGTAGACTATATAAAAATAGATATAGTTCCCTCATGAGTTCCAAAGAAATGCACAAGCAAGCATAGTAAAAATGATGAGTTCCTCACAATACATATATCATTTCATTAAGTATTGAAATAGGATAGGATTGAATTAAATAAAGTGAGGGAATACAAATAAAAATGTTGGAGTACCAGTGGGTGGCACGGTTCGTGCAAGAAGGGAACGACCTGTGCTACTGCGTTTCAATTTTTTTCCCAATACCAGTTAGTGGTACGGTCATGCCACAAGGAGGACAGTATGGGTCACCTAAAATTTCAAAATTC
Organism: Astragalus membranaceus; assembly: GCA_039519185.1. NCBI lineage: Eukaryota > Viridiplantae > Streptophyta > Magnoliopsida > Fabales > Fabaceae > Astragalus > Astragalus membranaceus. Next base: position 29,558,136 of record CM076854.1, on the reverse strand, counting down.
CTTCACTAAAATCAGTTTGGATTGATGATATCTGGTCGTGCGCAGAGCTCTGCCCGGGTTGTACCTACAAGGACACTCCGACGCCCAAGTCAGTGGAATAAGAGTTTAAGCAGAGTAATTATATGGGTTAAGATTACCTCTATTAGTGGGAGCAATGCCTCTTTATATTGTATCAGAGGGGCAGTGTTGGCCGTTGGAACTACAAGGTCGACCTCGACCGTTGATCAAGTGATCCTCAACGAGGATAGATCAGGGCCATTGATCTTGGTGGACCGAAGGCCCAGTCACAATTTCTCCATTTCGATAATGGGCCGGTCTTGGCCAGTACGACATTGGATTGGGCCGAAGGGCCAGTCCTTAACAATTGCCCCCCCCCCTAGTCGAAGTCGTCCGCAAGACGGGTTTAGGCTTGAGATCGATTGCCCCCAGTATAGCGGTCTATTTTCTGGGCGGTCACCTGCACTGAGCTGACTGGTTATGATTTTGTGTCACTACAAGAAAAGTTGGTTTTTTCGACGGGCAAAATCTGCCAGAAAAGCCAAAAATTCACCGAAAAATTGGACTTTCCGGCGGATTTTTTGGGCCGGTAGCCAGCTGCCAGCAAACGGTTTCCGGCAGATTATCTACCGGAAATATCCGGCGAATTTCGTATCGCCGGAAACTCCCAAAAAAATCGTATAACATTACAGGCGGATTATCCGTCGGAAATGTCGTTAAATATGCGGTTAAAACTTTTTTTAAAAAAAATAAAAAATAAAAAACAGCCGGAAATCCCGTTAAATCCGCCGAAAAACCTTTTTTTTTCTTGAAAAAAAAAATCCGCCGGAAAACCGGTTAAATCCGCCGGAAATTGATTTTCGTTTTATTTTAAATTAATAATTAATTTATTAAAAACTTTTATTATTGATAAAAAATAAAAATTAATAATTAACTTATGTATTAATTGATTTATTTATTAAAAAAATAAAAATTAGGAATGAAAATTAATAATTAATTTAATATAGTAATTAATTCTAAATAATTAATTAAATTAATTAAAAAAAATTAAAATTTTGCTTTTTAAATAAAAAATAATAATTAAAATTAATAATATCGATCTTAATAATATACGAAATGAAAAACAATAATAGGTCTGAACTAAAGACGATTTAATTTAATTCAAATTTCAAATCGAACAAAGTACTCAAATATCCATAACAAATAAAAATGAAAACATACATATCCATACAACAAAATAAAACAATTCAAAGCTACTGGGGTGGCTACGGGCCTGACTCATCATCATGATAATAGGTATCATCTGATACAAGAAAAACACTAATCGCATCGATATTAAGATCGATGTTTGAGTTGGGCTGGTGGGGTGACTGCTGCTGGGGGTGCTGGTATGGCTGCTGCTGGCGATGCTGAACCAGCTGCGGTGGATACTGCTGGGAATACTGGGGTGCATACTGCTAGGAATACTGGGGCTGAGGCCACGGCTGAAATGCACCGCCGAAATGCTGCTGCGGCAGGTAGGATGGCATATGTGATGATGATGGTCTCGAGTGATGAGACATCAGCTGATCCTGCAAAAGCTTAAAGCGCTCCTCATTTATCCTAGCCTGGTCCGCAGCTATCTTAGCCTACTCCTCCATGCGCTCATCAGCTACCCTAGCTTTCTCCCGAAGCGCCTGCACTTCCCGTTTATTTTGCTCCTGCCGCTCGGGAAACTGATGATGGGCCTCGCTCAGTTGCTGGGTCAATTGCGTAACAGCATTCAACTCACTAGAATTAGGAACATAAGAGCGACCAGTACTCTCTGATCTAGAATGTGAAGAAGATAGACTCGGAATAATGCTTATTCTGAAAGCAGCCGGTCCAATACCACCAGATCCTGCCATATGATTACTCTTTTGGGGACCAACTGCTCTGTCCCAAATATCACGAGCTACTCTAGCCTCCTCCACAGGATCGATATCTGTCCCACTGCTCTGCTGTGACTCACGATTCTCAGCCAGGCCATCCTGGAAGCTCTCCTGAGAAAAATAACACAACAAAGAAATAAATAACTACTTATTAATAATATATAATATAATAAAAACAATATATATATATATATATATATATATATATATATATATAAAGATAAATATAAATAATAAACATTAATATATAATTGTAAAATTAATTTTACCTGAATATTCCTCGCCCGATCTGTAGCAAACTCACCAGTGTCCTCTCGCATATGAAGGTCGCGATGCAACTCAGGCAAAGTGATTGGCCTTTGATGCATCGCCTCCTATATATATACATATAGTGTTATTAATTAATACACATGAAATTGACTAGTTAATTATAAATAATTAATTAATCAAGTAATAAAGTAATAAATTTACCAAACGCCTGTGATGAGTTGTGTGTATGCCGCCACCTTTTTCAGAAGCACGGTTCTTCTTGGCTTTCCCACAATAATTCTTATATTCTGGTGTCTCCCAATACTCTCTGAATGAAACCCAAGTTGAGTCTCCCATATAAGATGGCTTCGCATTCTTATTGCGTGCATCCCACAGTAATTCAGAATAGCGATGGGAACATCTCTTATGGAACACTCTCTCAACTTCTTTTTGCTGCTCTGGTAACAACATACATTTTTCCTATTTAAGAAATTTACAATAATGTTGTAAATAAGACAAATTAATTAATCAAGTCAATAAGATAATACACGAAATTAATTATTTCGTAGAAAAACTTACCAAGAATGATTTTAACATCCTCGCAATTGCCTCTTTATCTTTTCTAACCGCCGTCGAATTCTTCCAGCTACCGGTGAAATTCTCCTTAATTATTTTTTTGATGGCGGTAGCTGTAACCTTCGAAAGAAGAAACCTGTATTATATAAGTTATATAAAAGTTATATAAGTTATATAAAAGGCAACAAAAATAAATTATATAAGTTATATAAAAGGCAACAAAAATAAATTACATAAGTTATATAAAAGGCAACAAAAATAAATTAATAAATAATAATATATAATACTTACGAATCGCCAGCAGTCTCCAATCCGATACGACCATCAGCTGTATACCTCACAACCTCCTGGTTAACAGTAAATGTGCATACCCCATCTGCATCAACATCTATCAGGGCTAAGCCCTCAGTACCATCAAGAATCACTGAGTAACATCCCCAAATCTTAGAAACTTCGTCGACCGTTAAGAGTTATGGTAATAGGTTAAATACTTATATAAGCGATATTAGGCAATGTCTAGTATTTATTTAACATAATCGTATTTTTATGTGATATGTTAGGAAGAGATATAATGATTTAATTACTTAGTAATGCTTGGGTGATTGATTGTTGAGATAAATTAATTTACTTAAGTCAAGTGTTAGATAGGATGGGGAGTATAATTAGCTGAAGGGTAATAGGGTAAATTCCCCACATTGAGTTAGTTCACAACTGAAACCCCACCCCCCAAGTCAGTCATTTCATTTTTCATCCTCATTTTCCGAAACAGGAAAATCAGAATTAGAATAGAGAGAAGGAGGAGAGGGTTCGCGAGAGAGAGGGTGGAGAAGAAAGGGGGGATCCTACCTCAATTATGCTTGATTCAATTATGCTTGATTCATTATGCTTGATTCATTATTCTAGATTAATTTATAACTCATAGTCTTAATATTTGACTATGTGGCTAACATAAACGTTGTCCTCATAACCCTCATAAGCAGTTACAAGAGGCAATACATAAACAATGAACAATGATTTTTAGCATGTCACCGGTCACTTGGCAAAATAAGCTCCCGGTGAACCCAATCCACTAATCCGTACATCAGTGGGCAAACCTCATGGGGCCTAGGTTCATAGGGCTCATGACTTCCCCTCCCCTAGCACACTAAACAAAAATAGGGTCTTCACCCTAACGTAATGTATATATTTTAATATACCTTGAACGATGAACAGTGAACAATGATCTGTGAACATAATAATGAGCTTATACTTAACATGGTCTAAATCTTAACCTAATTTTATACTTAGCATGATCTTGTTATTATGTGATCTCACATGGAATTACTAACGTCGTTAACTTAACTTATAATTATCCATCATTGAATCCAAATCATAATATATCATCCACATTCAACATTATGATAGCATAACTTAATCATAATCAATCTCATAATATAAACATGATTTACAACATTCAACTAATCATCAACCATCCAAACTCATGGCAAGATCATCATAACATCATACATTTCTGATTACATGATTGGATAGGCCTTTCAATAAGCTTCCTAACGCACCTGAGAACACTTAAATCGGACCACCGGATCAGAAGTTATATCGAAAACAAAATCATTAGGGTTTGCTGAAAAATAACACTGCGTCGCGACGCGAAAACTTACAGAACCAAAATTCTTCGCAAAAATAAGCATGGTTGCGACGCGATGGTTCACAGATTCTCAGAAATACAGGTTTTCGAAAAGCGATTTTGTCCCGTTTCGCTTTCAATCTGGTGCCGAGACTTTCTATGACCTTCGAGACTTAAATTAGACATTTCAAACAACCAATCCAGTCCAATCAATGACATAACAATCAAAAATCATAACATGCAATTTCACAATTTCAGTCCCATTGATCTCATGACTCATCGATTCACACGTGGGGTTTTCGTAAAGCGGTTTCACACCGGTTTTCATAAAAGCACGAGACTCGATATCTCAGAACACAACACATAATTATAATAACAATCCTAGTGAGCATAGAACTCACCTTTTTGGCGACGACAATACAATCAACACCGAGACTTCGCGAACACGGACAAACGGAGACTCCCGAACTTCCCTGGATCCGCTCCAAATAACCCAAAACCGAAACCTAGCTTCCCAATAGCTTATACCCTGAACCCAGCAACCGAAATGCTCCCTAGGTTGATCCGATGTGTGATATGGCTGCTGTAGTTGGCCCTAATGCTCTTCAAGTTAACATGCAAGGTCAGATATTCTGGTTTTGGCTAGGTGGAGCTTAGGTGGTCATTAATGGTGTTTTGTGGTAGAGGAGGGAGATGATCTCGAAATTGGTATCACAAGGAAGGGGATGGAAAGTTGATTCTGATGGTGGGGATGGACCACACATGCATTGACTCTTTCAGAAATCCTCTTCTCCTCTCCTTCCCACGCCTCACCCTCTCTTTCTCTCCTCTCAACTTTGCTGTTTCTGAAAATATGGAAGATGAAGTGTGTTTCTAACTTGGTCCAGCTGGGTGGGGGTTTTATATAGGATATAGGGAAAAGACAATTTCGCCCTTCACTTACTAACTCTATTCCCTATGACTCCTCTCCACTCTAATCACCCTAACTTAATGCTATTAATTATCAATCACACGCAATTTCATACTTAATCAATCAAACAATTTATTTTCAAATTATTTTATTTCCAACCATTTAAATAAATCACCAAATATTATTTCATGCCAATTAATTTAAATAGAAAAATAGGGGATGTTACATAGAGCTTGCATGTCTTGCTCCAACTCCAATATCAAGTTCTAAGACCCATCTTCAAGCCAAATCCTGTGTGAGGTTCGATTGAGTAGCTCGAGAAAAGTGTTTCAGTAGCTGAGTTCGGTTTGGGTTGTTGTCCTAGCGAGTGAGTAGCTGAGTTCGTGTTGTGATCGAGTCCGAGGAGAGTTCGTGGTTTTTGGGAGCGGTTGAATTCTCGAAGTCTCGGCGTTTTGCGATTGTCATCCCAATTGGTGAGTTCTATACTCACTAGGGAATTGTTTTATGATTATGGATTATGTACTCTGAGTCTGTCCCCGTTTTACGATAATTCGTGTTAAAAACCGTTTTGCGAAAATAACGTTTCGATTGATTGATTGTTTGGCGATAATTGTTTATGTGTGATTGATTTGGATTGTATAATTGGACTGGAATTACTGGTTAGAATATCTGTTTTTAGGTTGCACAGGTCAAGAAATGTCTCGGGGTCGAATAGAAAGCGAAACGGTACAAAATGGGTGTTCGAAATGCTGTTTTCAGCCATTTCTGCCTCCCATCGCGTTGCGGCCCGTGGCCATCGCGTCGCGACCTCCCTTATGTTTGCAACTCAAAACTTTCTGTCACTTTTCGCGTCGCAACGGAGCCAGTTCGCGTCGCGACGCTTTGCAATTTTTCAGCAAACCTAACTGATTTTGTTTTCGCAATAACCTTTTGATCCGGGAACCCGATTGAGATGTTCTCAGATGCGTTGTTAAGCTTATAAAAAGGTCTAATGAAATATGTAACTTAAACTGTACAATTCCCTGTGTTGAAAGTAATTATGATTGATGAAGTGTGATGTTTCTCTTGGTGGATGGGCCAAAACCTTGTTTGCTTAAGTTCTAATGATAACAACTTTATGTTCCATGTTGAAGTTAATGTTATGTCCTTGTTGATTGTTTATGAGACGGCCCAATGAGGGTACACGGATTGTGTTTGGAATGATAATGTACGGACTAACGAACTTAGTAACCCCGAGTGAGATCACGACTGTAACATCCCCAAAATAATTAGTAGAATTATTTGGGTGTTAAACCAATTAAACCAATTTAGTACTTAACTGGTAAATTTATCGAGTGCTAAAATTATTTATTTGTTGTCATCGGATCGTTAACCGGATAATACGGACCAATGAAGTTTTGGAATCGAAATAGGAGATTTCGATCAATATGGTAATTTGACCGCGTTACAACTTATATATTAAATAAATATATATATGTGTATACGTGTGTGTGTGTGTGTGTGTGTGTGTGTGTGTGTGTGTGTGTGAGTGAAGAGAAGAGAGAATTAATTAAAGAAAAGAAAGGAAAGAATTGAAGAAAGAAGGAAGAAAAGAAAGAATGCGAGGGAGAGAGTTACAGAGAGGAGAGAAAGGGAGAAAGGAAGAGAATGGCGTGAGGGAGAAGAGAAGAGGGAGAGGGGAGACTTCACCGAAACGACTTCCGTCCAACATGAAAAATGTTCAGCGCTACTTCCTCTTCGATTTGGTACCAATTTCGTGACGATCAACTCACTCTCTCTCACTTGGCCATTTTTGTGTTTTGGAGGTTTTGTGGGAAATCCGATTTTGGGTTGGTTTTGAAGGTTTAAGTTCGATTAGGAACGAACCCAAGGTGGATTGCTCGAGTATTAAAGTTCGATTGGGTGATTGGGAGCTAGTTGGGTGAGTTAGGTTGAAAAGTCAAGATTTGAGGTTTATGTGAATAGTGCCCATGGAGAATTTCGGGAAATCGGTATTTCGGTCAAAAAGCGGTTTCGTGATCGAGTGGGAAGCTTTGGAAGCGGATTGGGTGTCGCCGGAGCGGGGAATGTTCGTGTGCTTACTCGGTGATTTCGGCTCGATCGTGGATCACGCGTCAAAGGTGAGTTCTACTCACGTTTAGGATTTTTGTTTTTCGAATTAACTGTTTTATCGCTTTCGCTGGTCTGGAATATTACTTGATATTGTCTGATTCGGGTTAGGAATCGATTGGGGCGAGTCTCGGGTTGCGTCGCGTTAAAACGGAATTTTTGGGTGATTTGATTCGAGAGATTTCGATTTAAAACCGTTATTTGGAAAATCGTCGTATTTTGATAAACTTCGATTTGATTAAGATTTTGATTGATTGTTTGATGTTGATTGGGTTTGATTATATGTGTGTGAAAACTGTTTTCGATCGGAAATAAAATCGGAATTGAGCGGAATCGCGGTTTTCGCGCGAAACCGCCAAAATCTGCCCTTGACAGACCCCCCTGCTGTCTGTTCGCGCGCCGTTTGCGCGCCGGTTGCGCGCCGCGCGCCAGTTGGCAGAATTTCAGCAACCAAACACTGTTTTTCGTTTCGCGATAACTTTTGATCCGGGAACCCGATTGAGGTGTTCTAAAATGCGTTGGAAAGCTTATTCAGAGGCCTAACTGAATATTCTATTTTTAAGGTCAAATGAACTGTTTTTGGAGTCGTAAATTGTGTCGAAAAGTGACGAATTAGCATACGAGAGTGAATGTGGTTTTAACTTGTAATGTTCTTTTTGAAAAGTAAAACGAACTGTTTTCGATATTGAAAACTCTTTTAAAAGGGGTGTTATGTTAAACTGTCTGTAGTGCGATCCACCGGGTATGTAGCGGTAACGCAGTCGGTGCCGTACTGAGTCATAACAGGTTCACCGGGTATGTAGCGGTAACGCAGTCGGTGATCTGTTGAATTGTTTTGTTGTGCGATCCACCGGGTATGTAGCGGTAACGCAGTCGGTGCCGTACTGAGTCATAACAGGTTCACCGGGTATGTAGCGGTAACGCAGTCGGTGATCTGTTGAATTGTTTTGTTGTGCGATCCACCGGGTATGTAGCGGTAACGCAGTCGGTGCCGTACTGAGTCATAACAGGTTCACCGGGTATGTAGCGGTAACGCAGTCGGTGATCTGTTGAATTGTTTTGTTGTGCGATCCACCGGGTATGTAGCGGTAACGCAGTCGGTGCCGTACTGAGTCATAACAGGTTCACCGGGTATGTAGGGGTAACGCAGTCGGTGATCTGTTGAATTGTTTTGTTGTGCGATCCACCGGGTATGTAGCGGTAACGCAGTCGGTGTCGTACTGAGTTTGACCTGTGCCGGGTATGTAGCGGGAACGCAGTCGGCAATCGGTTGAAGTTAAACAATAGATTCATCGGGTATGTAGCGGTAACGCAGTCGATGATCTATTATAGGTTAAATGGTGCGGTTCACCGGGTTTGTAGCGGTAACGCAGTCGGTGTCGTGTCAAGTTAACCAAGAATTATAATTGGACCGAGAGAGTTAGTAGGGGTCTCGGTAGAACTCACTGAGATTGTATCTCACTGTTTAAATGTTGTTGTTTTACAGAGACACAGGGACAGTGGAAATCCAAGAGGCACGAGTAGGTTGAGCTCGGACTGGTTGCTGATAGCCTAGCTTTATGTTTAAGCTTATTTCCCTTTTGTTGTCTGTATACTAAGACATTATGTATTTAGTGTATATCTTTCTTCCGCTTTCTTGTACGATACTGAATACTATAGATGCTGATGGTATATGGTCTGAGAACCATATTGTCTTGTTGTAAATAAGATTGTTTGGGTTGTATTCAGCGAAAAATTTATAGTGATATTCAGTGTCTAAGCAGGAAATATATCTCTGATGTGTTACTAATGTGCACTTGGGTATTTTCACTAGATAGAAATACCGGGGTGTTACAGTTGGTATCAGAGCGGTTCGACCTAGTCGGACTTAGTTTAGGGTTGAGTCGATTCCTTGTTAGTCCTTATTGTAATTACACTTGTGATGCTAAGAGACATTGAGCCTGATCAACTTAATACTTAGTGCATCGTAAGCGGAATTATGGTAGGATGATCAAGACGCAGTCCTCGACCAAGACCGGAGTCTCCAACCGGTGCATCCTCAGGAAAGGTGGCATGACGGTGGAAAAATGCACCACTAAGTTCGAGAAGTTGTCTCAGTGTTACCAAGTGGTAAAGCATGCTCCGAAAGGAGAATGGAGAATGCAGATGTATAAGAAGGGCCTTAGTGTTTTTATGACTTAGGGTCTCAGTTCTTATACTATTACCAATTATGTTGCCTAGGTACAATCAACCTATGTCGCCGAGGATGATCTCATAGGAAACATGGGAAAGGAAAGAAGGTAGTTGAATTATCAACTCCGAATGCAAAGTCCTAAGATAATTTCATCAAAGGAAAAGCAGATGCAATTCTTTGATTCTTCAAAGGTCAGAAGATGTTCTAACTGTGGAAAGCCTCACAACGGTGATTGCAAGCGACGATCTAATCGGTGCTATTATAGAAATGTAGAGGGTCATTATGGTAAAGAGTGCCCCGTAAGGAAGAGTTTCAAGGAGTTACAAGCAGCTCTAAGGCAAGGACGAGTCAACGTTCTGGATGTTTTCACGATGAAGTTTCTTCTGAACCTCCAGAGCGAAAGGTAGAGTTTGCCGTGGAATTGGTTCCTGGCACGGGATCAATATCTATTGTTTCTTATTGAATGTTCCCTTAGAATTAAAGGAAATGGAGTCTCAACTTGAAGAGTCGATGTTAAGGAAATTCATTCGACCGAGTGCTTCTCTAAGGAGTGCTCTGGTGTAATTAGTAAAAAGGAAAGATAGTAACATGAGATTGTACATCGGTTATCGACAACTTAATAAAGTGACGACCAATAATAAATATCCCTTACCAAGGATAGACGATTTGCTTGAGCAACTTGATGTGCCCCAGTGTTTTCTAAAATTGATCTGAGGTCAGGATATCATCAATTAAAAGTTAGAGCCTTAGATATTCCGAAGACAGCTTTCCGTACTAGGTGTGGACATTACGAGTTTGTAGTGATGCCCTTCGGTTTGACTAATGCTCCAGCGGTATTCATGGATTACCTGAACCGAGTTTTCCTCAATTACCTGGATCAATTTGTAGTCGTTTTCATTGATGATATCTCGATGTGCTCGAAGACCATTGAGGAGCATGTCCAACATCTCCGCATTGTTCCGAAAGTACTCCGAGAAAAGAAGTTGTGCTTGAAACCTTCGAAGTTTGATTTTTGGGTGTCGGAGGTAAAGTCTTTGAGACATGTGATTTCCCAAGTCGGGAGTCTCTGTAGATCCCAGTAAGAAGGAAGCGGTGTTGAATAGGAGTGACCGACATCAGCCGTAGAGATCAAAAGTTTCTGGGGCTAGCCGGTTACTATAAGTGATTTGTTAAAGGGTTCTCACAGTTAGTTTTCCACTTACTCGGTTAACTCGTAAGGGTCATCCGATTACGTGGGATGCCGATTGTGAAGAATGTTTTCAAGAGTTGAAGATTTTGACTTCTGCTCCAATCCTGATTCTTCCGATCCGTCATTGGAATTTCAAATTTTCGATGACGCTTCAGGGAAGGTTTAGGATGTGTTCTAATGCAAAATCAACAAGTGGTAGCTTATGTGTCCAGACAATTGAAGTCTCATGAGAAGAGTTATCCGACTCACGATTATGAATTGGCAGCTATTGTGTATGCACTGAAGATTTGGAGACGTTACCTGTATGGGTCTCGTTTTGATGTCTTTAGTGATCACAATAGTTTAAAGGTATCTGTTTGATCGGAAAGAACTGAATAGCAGACGGAGAAGTGTGTTGAGTTTCTGGAGGATTATAAATTCGTGTTGATGTAGCCTTCAAGAGAGGCCAGTGTTGTAACTGATGCACTGAGTAGGAAGTCCATCCACATGGCCGAGTTTATTGATGCATGAGATAGAATTATCGGAGTCTTTCAGAGACTTAAATCTGAATTCAAGATCAAGGAGGAACCGGTTAGTGTTGAGCCATATGAGGATCTCTAGTTCCCTAAGGGATTCTATACGCTTAGCACAGGAAGTTGATGTGAAGCTACAATCACAAAGGTATTTCCAGATTTTACCATGGATAGTGATGGAGTCAGTTGTTTCAATGGTAGAATCTGTGCGGCCGATGATGAGAACAATAAAAGGCAAGTGTTAGAGGAAGCATACCGAAGTTTATATTCTGTTCCAGGGTGTACAGAATATAAAGCAGATGTATTAGTGGCGAGGTATTAGTTTGTTAACCTCTCCTTTGTGAAGGTTAACAAGGAGATAGTATTATGTGATTCCGTTTGACAAGCCAAACGTGAATACGAATATGAAAATGAGGTGTCTGTTGACTGTTTTTCACATTGCGAATAAGCACCAAAGGATTAATTGATGGATCTGCTGCAAGGGACTGGAATTTCCGAAGTGAAGCTTGGCGTGCGGTGTGATAATTTTGAAAAATCATTTTGTGAAAACCCGCATGCTAAAGTTAATTTTGGGAACGAATCAAGAGGCTAATAGAATATGATTGAGGAGGAAAAATCCTTGGAGGATTACTTAGGTTGAGGGGAAGCTCTCAACGCTATTGACTAATTCGGAAAGGAGCTCTGAGTTCTGTTTGATAGTTGTTTGGAGAACAACTGAGGTGATTTTCATTACATTTAATTTATTTGGTGTCCCTGCGGTTTATTTCTACGTTTAAGATAAACGTTTCTGGTAAATCCTCATTCCATCTTCTTTCGAAAAGTGTTATCTCGAAATCTTAGGGGCGAGTCAAGAAGTTTCACAAGTGACTTTTCCGTCACATTGTCGGTGTATACGAGAACCGTTATGCGGACCTCATTGTTCGACGTGTATGTCTATCAAGTGTCTTGTAATACACCCTTTGATTTAGATTAATCAAGTTGGGGAGTAAACGAGGATAATTGGAATGAAGCTTCGGAAGTGTTTTCGAACGCGGTGCCGAGCCTATGTAGGCGAAAGAGGAGTTTCTCGTGTTGATTCGTAACAAGAGAGTTCGGACTGTAATCTTATAAGCGTTCTTGGGTAGTAGTCGAACATACTTAAAGATTGACGTGCCAACTGGGGAAGATTTTTACACTCATTTCGTTAATTTAAGATTGTTTTCTCGCAAATTTAGACCTTTCTGAGAATGTCGATCCTCGGTTAGTCGGATGAAAGACTTAGCAAAATTTTGAGGACAAAATTCTTTCAAGTTGGGGAGAATGTAACATCCCCAAAATAATTAGTAGAATTATTTGGGTGTTAAACCAATTAAACCAATTTAGTACTTAACTGGTAAATTTATCGAGTGCTAAAATTATTTATTTGTTGTCATCGGATCGTTAACCGGATAATACGGACCAATGAAGTTTTGGAATCGAAATAGGAGATTTCGATCAATATGGTAATTTGACCGCGTTACAACTTATATATTAAATAAATATATATATGTGTATACGTGTGTGTGTGTGTGTGTGTGTGTGTGTGTGTGAGTGAAGAGAAGAGAGAATTAATTAAAGAAAAGAAAGGAAAGAATTGAAGAAAGAAGGAAGAAAAGAAAGAATGCGAGGGAGAGAGTTACAGAGAGGAGAGAAAGGGAGAAAGGAAGAGAATGGCGTGAGGGAGAAGAGAAGAGGGAGAGGGGAGACTTCACCGAAACGACTTCCGTCCAACATGAAAAATGTTCAGCGCTACTTCCTCTTCGATTTGGTACCAATTTCGTGACGATCAACTCACTCTCTCTCACTTGGCCATTTTTGTGTTTTGGAGGTTTTGTGGGAAATCCGATTTTGGGTTGGTTTTGAAGGTTTAAGTTCGATTAGGAACGAACCCAAGGTGGATTGCTCGAGTATTAAAGTTCGATTGGGTGATTGGGAGCTAGTTGGGTGAGTTAGGTTGAAAAGTCAAGATTTGAGGTTTATGTGAATAGTGCCCATGGAGAATTTCGGGAAATCGGTATTTCGGTCAAAAAGCGGTTTCGTGATCGAGTGGGAAGCTTTGGAAGCGGATTGGGTGTCGCCGGAGCGGGGAATGTTCGTGTGCTTACTCGGTGATTTCGGCTCGATCGTGGATCACGCGTCAAAGGTGAGTTCTACTCACGTTTAGGATTTTTGTTTTTCGAATTAACTGTTTTATCGCTTTCGCTGGTCTGGAATATTACTTGATATTGTCTGATTCGGGTTAGGAATCGATTGGGGCGAGTCTCGGGTTGCGTCGCGTTAAAACGGAATTTTTGGGTGATTTGATTCGAGAGATTTCGATTTAAAACCGTTATTTGGAAAATCGTCGTATTTTGATAAACTTCGATTTGATTAAGATTTTGATTGATTGTTTGATGTTGATTGGGTTTGATTATATGTGTGTGAAAACTGTTTTCGATCGGAAATAAAATCGGAATTGAGCGGAATCGCGGTTTTCGCGCGAAACCGCCAAAATCTGCCCTTGACAGACCCCCCTGCTGTCTGTTCGCGCGCCGTTTGCGCGCCGGTTGCGCGCCGCGCGCCACTCGCGCGCCAGTTGGCAGAATTTCAGCAACCAAACACTGTTTTTCGTTTCGCGATAACTTTTGATCCGGGAACCCGATTGAGGTGTTCTAAAATGCGTTGGAAAGCTTATTCAGAGGCCTAACTGAATATTCTATTTTTAAGGTCAAATGAACTGTTTTTGGAGTCGTAAATTGTGTCGAAAAGTGACGAATTAGCATACGAGAGTGAATGTGGTTTTAACTTGTAATGTTCTTTTTGAAAAGTAAAACGAACTGTTTTCGATACTGAAAACTCTTTTAAAAGCGGTGTTATGTTAAACTGTCTGTAGTGCGATCCACCGGGTATGTAGCGGTAACGCAGTCGGTGCCGTACTGAGTCATAACAGGTTCACCGGGTATGTAGCGGTAACGCAGTCGGTGATCTGTTGAATTGTTTTGTTGTGCGATCCACCGGGTATGTAGCGGTAACGCAGTCGGTGCCGTACTGAGTCATAACAGGTTCACCGGGTATGTAGCGGTAACGCAGTCGGTGATCTGTTGAATTGTTTTGTTGTGCGATCCACCGGGTATGTAGCGGTAATGCAGTCGGTGCCGTACTGAGTCATAACAGGTTCACCGGGTATGTAGCGGTAACGCAGTCGGTGATCTGTTGAATTGTTTTGTTGTGCGATCCACCGGGTATGTAGCGGTAACGCAGTCGGTGCCGTACTGAGTCATAACAGGTTCACCGGGTATGTAGGGGTAACGCAGTCGGTGATCTGTTGAATTGTTTTGTTGTGCGATCCACCGGGTATGTAGCGGTAACGCAGTCGGTGTCGTACTGAGTTTGACCTGTGCCGGGTATGTAGCGGGAACGCAGTCGGCAATCGGTTGAAGTTAAACAATAGATTCATCGGGTATGTAGCGGTAACGCAGTCGATGATCTATTATAGGTTAAATGGTGCGGTTCACCGGGTTTGTAGCGGTAACGCAGTCGGTGTCGTGTCAAGTTAACCAAGAATTATAATTGGACCGAGAGAGTTAGTAGGGGTCTCGGTAGAACTCACTGAGATTGTATCTCACTGTTTAAATGTTGTTGTTTTACAGAGACACAGGGACAGCGGAAATCCAAGAGGCACGAGTAGGTTGAGCTCGGACTGGTTGCTGATAGCCTAGCTTTATGTTTAAGCTTATTTCCCTTTTGTTGTCTGTATACTAAGACATTATGTATTTAGTGTATATCTTTCTTCCGCTTTCTTGTACGATACTGAATACTATAGATGCTGATGGTATATGGTCTGAGAACCATATTGTCTTGTTGTAAATAAGATTGTTTGGGTTGTATTCAGCGAAAAATTTATAGTGATATTCAGTGTCTAAGCAGGAAATATATCTCTGATGTGTTACTAATGTGCACTTGGGTATTTTCACTAGATAGAAATACCGGGGTGTTACAACGACAAGTAAAGCTAAGACGGACTTAATGTCCCTGAGGTTATAATGTTGATATTAATATCATGATATGTATAAGATCATGTTATGTTTAAGATCAGATTATGTTCATGTTAGATATATTTTACATACATGCCAGTTCAGTCTAGGGTGACGACCCTATTTTCAGGTTAGCGTACGGAGGGGAAGTCATGAGCCCTATTAACCTAGGCCCCGTCATGTTTGTTCCTGCTATGGTCAGGGAATGGGTTTACCGACAGTCGACTTAAGGGCTACGGTGATATGCTAACAATCATGTTTTAGATATATTTCTCATAGTCGGCTTAAGGGCTACGGGTCATATTAAGGATTGTCACTTGTAACATATAAAAGAGCAACTGGATGGGCATGTGTGTAGTGGAATGGGATCGTAAAATATAAGTGAGGTGCATCAGTTTCATCAGAGAAACATTGAATAAGTGAAATTGATGCACCTACATCCAGTGTTCTCACACTACATACTCCATGAAAATTATCTGTAGCGTCTCTTATAAAAAAATTATTTTGTCCTCAGTATACTATACTTGGTTTCTAGATCTGTCCGTGACTCTGACTCTAGGCATAATATCTTTCTCTAATCAGATCGGATATCCATCAAGTTCATTTTATCGTTTTTTTTTTTACAATAACTGAAGTTGTATGTCTCACTCTGTCTTTCTTGTATTATATAAAATAAAATAGAAATTTTGTACGAAAGTTTCTACAAACACTTAATAAACAATTATAATTGAAGGAGGAAAACAGCAAGATTGAAAAATAAACAAATAAATGATAAAACACTGCATAACTTCTCTATCGGTAAATCGTTTCACTATGCAAGTTAACTTGGTTTATAAGTTAGTTATCCACAGATTAAGCTTGATTCACAAAAAGAAGGAACGTAATAATGGGGTTCTGGCGTGAAAATGGTTGCTCGGGTATTCTAAATTCAAAAATGTAGGATCACCCAGTACTATAAATTGAATAGTTTAGGTTCCCAAATATATTCGAAAACCTTCCAAGTCAGGTGCTGCCTGCTGTCTCTATCAATGATTTGGTGTGGACTCCCCTTTAGGAAGCGAAATAAATCGTTTTCACAAGTACTAACAACTAATGAAGCCACACAATAAAGTTTAAATGAGCAAGTAATTATCTAGCACACAATTCAAAATTTAAATGGACAAGTAGTTTAAATCAGCTTGGAACACAATCTCGGTAATGGGATTGAGCACATTCTCAGGGGATGCAGATAGTAAATTTTGAATCTTGATGCAAGAATTAAGATTCTCGGGTGGCCTGGAAACAGATTTGACTTTCAAAAACAGTATTCATTTGGAACCGTGACCCTAATTGATGAGTTTACAATAGGGATGGTGTTTTGAGGCGTGGCAAACAAAGTAGGGCCATTAATTCAAAAGCCAAAGGGATGTTTCGTTTCTTCCACTGATCAATTAGGGAACACGTTCTTAGACACCTATTATTATTATATTACTCAAGTATACACCTAAATCTATTATTAGTGCAGTTTTACTTTTATGCGAAAATATATCGCGTTGGGTGTAAGAAACTTAATTGATAATATGTTCAACATGAGAATAGTTTCACAAACAGAATTCCAGAGTATTCAAGTCAATAAAAAAATGAAGTCCTGATCGTGAGTAAAACTCACCCTGTTTGACGAGTCCCCGAGAAGTCGCGTCCTCGCTCGAACAACCGAACCGTTAACCACTCGAACAATCCCCGTAATCACGAACACACTCCGAATGCCTCCGTAACTAAACTCAATGGCTCCACTTGCACAAACAGCAACTCAATCATTCACTCTTGCTACTGAACTCCTTTCCGGGTAGATAGAAATGATGGCTCTCGAGACTTTGGCGAATCGAACCCAATTTCGACGAACAATGTCCAGCTCTTCTTTCTGTTTTCCAGAATCAATGCACACTTTTGTAACAGCCATAACTAGGCCAATTCGTAACCAAAACTATCCAAATCAGTGCCTATTTTGAAGGGAATTTCGTCTACTTTCACATGGTCAAGGATTCACACGCATGCATCCAGTGGTTTGGGAGATATCACCAAAACAAGGTGACTGGTCCAGGATAGTGCTTGATTTTGAATCCGAAACTTGGGGACATGATATCTCCTTCATTTCTCCATGAAATCATTCGGTTCTTGCGCCCAAAATGAAGAGCTTCGTGTCTAGTTTCCAGAGGGACAAGAATCACGATCATCGGTGAGTTTGAATATACATTTTTGAATCTTAATAAAACAATTTTACAAAGTCCAATATGGGCAATCAATGGAAGCAAAAACTATTCTTATAAGTTCTAAATAAATCACCAATAGTCATCATTAACAAGAATACTAAAATTGACCCATCCTTTTTTTTTGGGTCCTACCCGACGAGTCCGCCCCATAAGATGTAGTGCATTAACCATTTCACCCAAGCTTTGAGTTATCTGAGATAGGTTTTACGTTATAGGTATTTGTTCTTTTTTTTAAAGACAAATATAAAAGTATTATAAAAATAGCTGAGTACAAAACTCTCACATAGGGTGTGTTAATTATGTAGTCGGTGCAGATCTTCCAACAATGATACGCTATTCTTGTCTTTACCCCATGTTTAAGATCGATTTAGTATCCACAGTGGGTGGCTAACATTGTGCCAGTGCCCAAAAAGGATGGAAAAGTTAGAATGTGTGTCGATTACAGAGATCTGAATCGTACCAGTTCCAAAGACGATTTTCCCTTGCCCCATATTGATGTCCTAGTAGACAGCACAACACAGCACTCCCTTTTCTCCTTCATGGACGAGTGTCCTTAATAAGACAAAAGACCAAAAAGGAGAAGCAATTTTCCCTCCCCATTTTTGTTGTCATAGCCGAATTCTCTCTCTCTTTCTCTCCACAACTTCTTCCACACTCTTCTATTGTACAATTATTCCCTAAGAATATTCTTGTACTATCCTTAATCCTACCCATTTCCTACACATCCCTAATTCCCACACACTCTCATGTAGACTCATACCCCTTTTTTGTAAATGACACCATTCTCTCACACTCACTCCTTCATAAGAAATTGCAAACTTACTTAAAATAGAACATCTCCTTCCTATTCTACCCTTAACCCTAATTTCACCCAAGACCATATATGAGCCTACTCCTCGTGCCTTGAGACCTCTAGTTTAGGTTCTTAGAAATGCAAGAAAATTACATATTCAAATCTAGACATCAGGATTTGCATATGCTCTTATAAGTAGCAAGTGAGGTAACAGTTGATATGAGTAGTTCAAAGTATTACGGAGTTTGTGTAATGTGAAAAATTGGTCCATACTAGTTTCTGGACACTTGTATGTTGAATTAATTTCTCTGATTAGTATAATGGCGAATGGTAGTTCCTTTATTCCTGTTACATAGCAGTTCCTATAGTAGAAATTTAGTATAACCTCCTGGCAGGTCCTAGTGGTGAGTTTGAATATACATTTCGGTCCTGGGCAATTTGGTCTTTTCCAACTAACTGAAGCGTCTTCTCCATTAGGAGTACACACAATATATATAAGAACGTGTTTAGGCTCAAACCTCACGGTTGGGATCGTAGAGATAGAACTTGAGAGATGCTGCTCACAGATGATAAAGGACTTCTGCAACTTTTGTCATGACCCCTGCTATTACTTGATGATAAAACTTGACGTGCGAGTGTCCAAAGGAAAAATGCAAACATGCGACCCCAAATGCCACACATCATCACCATTGACGCTGCTTTAACAAAACAAAAACAAAATATAGGGCAGTGGTGCCTCAATATCACAGAGTAAGTCAAAATTATAGAGTACAGACCAAAATGCAAAATAAAGTCAAAAAGGGAGAAGTACAACTAAAAGTGCAAGTAAAAATGTCTGAATAAAACAGTAAAATAAATGAGCCTCTTGCTCAAGGGAATGAAATGTGCTCCTCCAAATACTCATCCCCTGAAAGAAGTGGATCCTGGAGGTCTGGCTGCTGCTCTGCATGGTGTGCTGATGAAGATGCGCCTGCTGCTCTATTCTCCGCCATGTACTCCTGGGCAGCCTGGTGGACTCTGGCTGATGCCAGGTAAGATGTGTCTAAGCCCTGCTGCTGTAGTAGCATCGACGTCCCACACCAGTTGGCCATCTGGAGGTCGTACTGGAAGGAAGGGTCGGTGCCATACAGCTGTCTGTAGGATGGGCCTGCTGGCTGCTGCTGTGCTGGAGGTGCCGGCTGCTATGGTGGAACTGCATCTATGGGCCCATCGGGCTGCTTCAAGATCCATGCTGCTGTGATGCCCTCCCTGGGGTCAGTCAGAAGATCGTCAATATACTTAAACGATCTTGTTCATTCCTGCATTCTTTGATTTCCAAAAAAAAGAATGAAAGAGAGTATGGAAAAATAATATACGAGAGAATAAGAATGAATAAGTGATAAGGAATAAGAATAAATGAGAGTATGTGAATGAAGAAATAAGAAGTGAGAAGGAAGAAAAAATGGGAAATATAGAAAAGAGATATGTAGATAAATTTAATTAAGTTTGAAGAGTATGAGAAAGAAGAAATAAGAATGTACCTGATAAATAACTAAATCACCATAGTTTCCACTTTAACACACGAGAAAAACTGATGTCACTGACCATGTAGCCACCATTTATACTATTGGAGAAGTGTCCAGAAATACAGTGATAGGGCCATATTATGGTGATTCATACTCTGAATTTGGCCCTATCACTGTATGTTGTTTTTTAAATAATGAGTTTGTATTCAAGACGTCTTTCATGGAAATTTTAGTCCCACTCGGATGTCAAATTCGCAGAAAAGGACAAGAATTTGCTGTCCTAGCGTCTTCCAACTTGCATTGTATCGGTCTTTTCAATATTTTACTATATATTGCTGTATTGGAATCATATAATGTTAAATTTAGGTGTATAACTCCTGAACAAACTCATGGTCTTTTATAACTGAGCTTGTAGTAATGTTATGACCTTGCTTCGAACAAGTATAAGCTTGCATTTAGTTTTCCCTTCCTAGTATGCTACTTGTCGGGTCGTCACCCAACGCGATATATATGACAATACATATCAATTCTCGAGAGTTAGATAATTTATATCTTTTCGATTACCAAATGATCAATCAAATAATAATTGGATAAACAATATCCATATCGATCTATAACCCGTTTTGATGAATTCAAAGTTAGACATCCGGCGTTATAATCATAGCGTTGAGAGGGATCTATAATCCGGTTATTATTCAAAAACATATGCTCACACGCGGTCTACAATTCGGTGTTGAAAACAGATTTGACTTTCAAAAACAGTATGACTTCCAATTCAAATCAGGTATATATAGTTAGGTATTTGAATAAGCTTTCCAACGCATCCGAGAACACCTCAATCGGATTCCCGGATCAAAAGTTATTGCGAAAACAAGTTCAGGGACTTTTTAGTGAAAACTGCAAACAGTCGCGACGCGAACAGATACCGTCGCGACGCGAAGAGTGACAGAAACTTTTTGCGTCACAAATTTACTGGGGTCGCGACGCGATGGCCACGGGCCGCGTCGCGATGGAAGCCAGAGTTGGCTGAAAACAGCATTTTGAAACCCGTTTTGTATCGTTTCGCTTTCTATTCGACCTCGAGACATTTCCTAACCATCAAGACTTCAAAATAGATAATATAACCAACATTTCAGTCCATATTCCAGCGAAAGCATTAAAATCAACAAATCGATAAAAACATATATATAGTCATTTATCCGCTCCCATCCCCAGCCTGACCTGTGAGCAGAAGTGATTCTCCTCGGTGGATTGTTAAGGTTAATTTTTGGGTTCCCGGCGGAACTGGTGGCGAGGGAAGTCCCGGGTTCCAGTCGGAACCGGAGTTCTGTAATATTTTGTAACCTTTTGTGAACTAGCGGACCCGGCCGTATCCGGGGTGGCTTGTAATATTTGTTTAATTACCCGGATTTCCGGTTTTCTTTACCTTGGTTGTGCTTTATTCTGCTGGTTAAATTTGTGCACTTTGTGTTTTGATTCGCCCAAGTGGCAAGCGTCGCATTCGGGGCAGTTTACCGGGACTCGGCCTACTACCAATAAAAAATATACTATCTCTCGCTCACCTCAGGCTTTAAAATATGTTAGTCAAAGGTGAAGATCTCAGACCTAGATCCAATAGTACTCCATTACCGAGATTGTGGTCTGGAGTACTATTGGAATACATGATATTTATTTAAGTAGGTACTTTGGCCACCTACTTAAGTGTTCCCTTAGAATACCCCAGCACAACGGGGTATTCTAAATTAATGGCCCTATCAGAAGAACTATAATGTTCGCCAGCAGCAGATCAACATAGTTACAGGATCTTTCTACACCCAGTACTATAAATTGTTCGAAGCTCCAATTATACTTCATTGACTCACCAAATGTAGCCGACCCATTCTAAGTTTAACGGACCTTTTAGAAGTGATGTGCATAATTTCAATGGGTTCTCACCATATTATTAACTTTTAGTTCAAAGTCCCTCCTACTGTGGTCGCCAATGATTTGTACCTTGGTCGCCCAAGGGTTAGAACGGGTTGTTGTGGGTCGCTCGGGTGGGACGATGAGGTCGTGAGCAGAGCCAGCGGGTGTACCTGCAAAGACACTCTGATGCCCAAGTCAGGGGGAAAGAGTCAAAGCAAGGAAATATGAGATGGGATAGAATGTGTGTACCTTTTTGTGAGGGGTTGACGTCTATTTATAGAGTTTGGCGGCGCTTCCTAGCCATTGGATCACGCGGCTTGATCTCAGCCGTTGGGGCACCCTGAGTTCATTCTAGGCGCGCCCTTTGTTCTCCACTATAGTGCCCTGGATTAGGTTTGGGCCTATCGCAAGGATTGGGCCCTTGGCCCAGTCCAGAACACATATACTCTCACACACTCACTGACTTTCACATTTCAGTTTTTATAAAAAGAAACATAGAAAGAAAGGAGAGATAGAGAGAGTTGCGAGAAAGGAGAGAAAAAAAAGAAGAAGAAGGCTTCAAACCCTCATTCACCATGAATCCAAACTGAAACTCAAACCTCATCTAATTCTCATTCATTTCCTTAGAAGATAGAACAAATCAGTTTGGTTCACTATCACTTTCCCTTCTCAAGACTTCGAAATGCACATTGGATTGGAGGGTTGATTGGGAGTTTTTGTGATTGCATGTTTGTTTGGGAAGCTAAGGTAGACTATATAAAAATAGATATAGTTCCCTCATGAGTTCCAAAGAAATGCACAAGCAAGCATAGTAAAAATGATGAGTTCCTCACAATACATATATCATTTCATTAAGTATTGAAATAGGATAGGATTGAATTAAATAAAGTGAGGGAATACAAATAAAAATGTTGGAGTACCAGTGGGTGGCACGGTTCGTGCAAGAAGGGAACGACCTGTGCTACTGCGTTTCAATTTTTTTCCCAATACCAGTTAGTGGTACAGTCATGCCACAAGGAGGACAGTATGGGTCACCTAAAATTTCAAAATTCCTTCACTAAAATCAGTTTGGATTGATGATATCTGGTCGTGCGCAGAGCTCTGCCCGGGTTGTACCTACAAGGACACTCCGACGCCCAAGTCAGTGGAATAAGAGTTTAAGCAAAGTAATTATATGGGTTAAGATTACCTCTATTAGTGGGAGCAATGCCTCTTTATATTGTATCAGAGGGGCAGTGTTGGCCGTTGGAACTACAAGGTCGACCTCGACCGTTGATCAAGTGATCCTCAACGAGGATAGATCAGGGCCATTGATCTTGGTGGACCGAAGGCCCAGTCACAATTTCTCCATTTCGATAATGGGCCGGTCTTGGCCAGTACGGCATTGGATTGGGCCGAAGGCCCAGTCCTTAACAATTGCCCCCCCAAGTCGAAGTCGTCCGCAAGACGGGTTAAGGCTTGAGATCGATTGCCCCCAGTATAGCGGTCTATTTTCTGGGCGGTCACCTGCACTGAGCTGACTGGTTATGATTTTGTGTCACTACAAGAAAAGTTGGTTTTTTCGGCGGGCAAAATCTGCCAGAAAAGCCTAAAATTCGCCGAAAAATTGGACTTTCCGGCGGATTTTTTGGGCCGGTAGCCAGCTGCCAGCAAACGGTTTCCGGCAGATTATCTGCCGGAAATATCCGGCGAATTTCGTACCGCCGGAAACTCCTAAAAAAATCGTATAACATTACAGGCGGATTATCCGCCGGAAATGTCGTTAAATATGCGGTTAAAACTTTTTTTAAAAAAAATAAAAAATAAAAATCCGCCGGAAATCCCGTTAAATCCGCCGGAAAAACCTTTTTTTTTCTTGAAAAAAAAAATACGCCGGAAAACCGGTTAAATCCGCCGGAAATTGATTTTCGTTTTATTTTAAATTAATAATTAATTTATTAAAAACTTTAATTATTGATAAAAAATAAAAATTAATAATTAATTTATGAATTAATTGATTTATTTATTAAAAAAATAAAAATTAGGAATGAAAATTAATAATTAGTTTAATATAGTAATTAATTCTTAATAATTAATTAAATTAATTTAAAAAAATTAAAATTTTGCTTTTTAAATAAAAAATAATAATTAAAATTAATAATATCGATCTTAGTAATATACGAAATGAAAAACAATAATAGGTCTGAACTGAAGACGATTTAATTTAATTCAAATTTCAAATCGAACAAAGTACTCAAATATCCATAACAAATACAAATGAAAACATACATATCCATACAACAAAATAAAACAATTCAAAGCTACTAGGGTGGCTGCTAGCCTGACTCATCATCATGATAATAGGTATCATCTGATGCAAGAAAAACACTAATCGCATCGATATTAAGATCGATGTTTGAGTTGGGCTGGTGGGGTGACTGCTGCTGGGGGTGCTGGTATGGCTGCTGCTGGCGATGCTGAACCAGCTGCGGTGGATACTCCTGGGAATACTGGGGTGCATACTGCTAGGAATACTGGGGCTGAGGCCACGGCTGAAATGCACCGCCGAAATGCTGCTGCGGCAGGTAGGATGGCATATGTGATGATGATGGTCTCGAGTGATGAGACATCAGCTGATCCTGCAAAAGCTTAAAGCGCTCCTCATTTATCCTAGCCTGCTCCGCAGCTATCCTAGCCTACTCCTCCATGCGCTCATCAGCTACCCTAGCTTTCTCCCGAAGCGCCTGCACTTCCCGTTTATTTTGCTCCTGCCGCTCGGCAAACTGACGATGGGCCTCGCTCAGTTCCTGGGTCAATTGCGTAACAGCATTCAACTCACTAGAATTAGGAACATAAGAGCGACCAGTACTCTCTGATCTAGAATGTGAAGAAGATAGACTCGGAATAATGCTTGTTCTGAAAGCAGCCGGTCCAATACCACCAGATCCTACCATATGATTACTCTTTTGGGGACCAACTGCTCTGTCCCAAATACACAACAAAGAAATAAATAACTAATTATTAATAATATATAATATAATAAAAACAATAGATATATATATATATATATATATATATATATATATAAAGATAAATATAAATAATAAACATTAATATATAATTGTAAAATTAATTTTACCTGAATATTCCTCGCCCGATCTGTAGCAAACTCATCAGTGTCCTCTCGCATATGAAGGTCGCGATGCAACTTAGGCAAAGTGATTGGCCTTTGATGCATCGCCTTCTATATATATACATATAGTGTTATTAATTAATACACATGAAAATGACTAGTTAATTATAAATAATTAATTAATCAAGTAATAAAGTAATAAATTTACCAAACGCCTGTGATGAGTTGTGTGTATGCCCCCACCTTTTTCAGAAGCACGATTCTTCTTGGCTTTCCCACAATAATTCTTAAATTCTGGTGTCTCCCAATACTCTCTGAATGAAACCCAAGTTGAGTCTCCCATATAAGATGGCTTCGCATTCTTATTGTGTGCATCCCGCAGTAATTCAGAATAGCGATGGGAACATCTATTATGGAACACTCTCTCAACTTCTTTTTGCTGCTCTGGTAACAACATACATTTTTCCTATTTAAGAAATTTACAATAATGTTGTTAATAAGACAAATTAATTAATCAAGTCAATAAGATAATACACGAAATTAATTATTTCGTAGAAAAACTTACCAAGAATGATTTTAACATCCTCGCAATTGCCTCTTTATCTTTTCTAACCGCCGTCGAATTCTTCCAGCTACCGGTGAAATTCTCCTTAATTATTTTTGTAATGGCGGTAGCTGTATCCTTCGAAAGAAGAAACCTGTATTATATAAGTTATATAAAAGTTATATAAGTTATATAAAAGGCAACAAAAATAAATTATATAAGTTATATAAAAGGCAACAAAAATAAATTAATAAATAATAATATATAATACTTACGAATCGCCAGCAGTCTCCAATCCGATACGACCATCAGCTGTATACCTCACAACCTCCTGGTTTATGTAACACCCCTTTCTACCCGTCACTTTGTTTATAAAAATCAGAGTTTGAAAAATCTCGTTCATAGGAAATGTTACACATACTCAAATCAACATCGCTTATCAAACTTTAAAAATAGTTTAACTCAAATTCATACGTCCACGTAGCACATCACAATATCAAAAACTCAAGCCTCATGGTTAACGTCACTTATAACACTCCTCATAACACAATCAACTACGCAGCGGAAATTAGTAAAACATAACCAAATAGTCCACATGGACATAATAATCAAAAATCATTAATAAAGGCCGAGTTCGTTATCCCCCCTGAGTGCTACGTATCAGAGCATGACGACTCGACTCGAAAAGTGAAGCTAATACCTTCACTGGGAATCACCTGCACGTTACCAACACGGGGGCAACATTCAAACAGGAAAGGGTGAGCATCATTTCAGTCTATATAATAGAAAACATGATAAGCACTAATCATAGGCTACGCACTAGAATAATCAGCATCCAATACACAAAACATCCACATCACAGTCATCATCCACATCATGTACAACTCATCTCATGTCAGGTAGATTTATGAAATGCAACCCACTCGCGGGTATATGCATGAAGGTACCTTTTCACAAAACGTCGCTTAGCCACTCAGGCCTCATCATTACTTAGCCACTCAGGCCTCAAAACATCACTGGGTTTTATGCATATGGGCATGAGACTCTATGACATGCACCACTCACTTCACAAAAATCACACAATTACTCAGATCACAGTCAACAATGTGACCCATCACTTACCTGTTTGCTCGCACGGAGCACAGCACCTGTCAAATTCATAATCATCACACAACATCACTAGGCCACTTAGACCTTAACCTCACTTAGCCACTCAGGCCCCAATTGTCACTTACACATAAACATCATTTAACTCAAACATTAGCCACTGAGGGCAAAAACGTCATTTGACTAACCACCAAGGGCATCCTCGTCATTTACACATCATTATCATTAACTTTGGCCACTAGGGGCAAAACAGTCATTTGACTAGCCACCAAGGGCATCCTCGTCATTTACACATCATTATCATTTACTTTGGCCACTAGGGGCAAAACAGTCATTTTGACACTACCGTGTTTAAAACTGTT
Organism: Astragalus membranaceus; assembly: GCA_039519185.1. Classification (NCBI taxonomy): domain Eukaryota; kingdom Viridiplantae; phylum Streptophyta; class Magnoliopsida; order Fabales; family Fabaceae; genus Astragalus; species Astragalus membranaceus. Next base: position 29,531,279 of record CM076854.1, on the reverse strand, counting down.
GTTTATACACCAAAAGGGATTTTTAAAGAGTTCCACGTCATTTTTCAATGTCACTGGGACGACCACCGGGGACAGCCACTTGGGCGCCCACAAACAGTCAGAAAAATAACAATTTTTCATTTTAAAAATTGAACCCACCACTAGACAACGTAAAAAGCTTCATGACACTTTTCGAATCGTTCAAAACGGACGTCTAAGTCAAAAGTTATGATAAAAACAATTTTGGAAAAATTAGGCAACATCCAGGGAACAGGCGCCTTAGGCGCCCAGGCAACAAGTGCACAGGCGCCCAGCGCCCAGGAGCAACAGCGCGCCACACATCGCAACAAGCAACACAGACACGGGCGCCTAGCGCCCAGGGGCAACAACGCACGCACAACACAGCGCCATAGGCGCTCAGCGCCCAGGCGCGCACAACGCACACACAGACACAACACGGGCGCCCAGCGCCCAGGCGCGCACAGCGCGCAACACGCACAGACACGGGCGCCTAGCGCCCAGGCGCGCCCCCACGCGCAACAACAACACAGAACAGGCGCCCAGCGCCCAGCATAGGAGCCCAGCGCCCAGAAACCAGCAGCAACATCCAGAATTTTACCAAAACGCTTTTTAATACTGAAAATTGTTTTCTCAACAATTCTAAATCATAAAACCTCAACATTTTCCCAGCAACTAAACATACACATTTTTCAATCAATTTCTCAAAAATTCAATTGGCATTATCTTCCCTATCCCCTTGGCGCCCTAGGCGCCTATACACCATCCATCCAATTTCGCAACCAACACAAGCAAATCCAACACAACAATTTCAGTTTCAAGCCCATAATTCGAAGGTCACAAATCAATGACTATAATTCTAACACTACAATTCACACACATATGTATAGGAAGACTCAACCATTCACTTCGCACATATCTACACATATAATAGCCCCTATCAACGATGCATCAAGAAACATCAAGAACTCATGCTTACATCATTTCGCATACAACAATATATAAAAAAAAAACATCACAATACATCAATAAATCTAGTCTAACCCTAGATCTAGAACTCATCATATGAACTATTAAATAGAGTGATAGAGCTCCCCTAACCTCGAAATTGAAGAACGGAGGCTCCGGAGATAGTCACGTACAGGATCACAGCAACAAAATCACGCTCCTCGCTCTTCCTTGCTTGCGACTTCTCTCCTCTTCCTCTTCTCTCCTTACGGCGCCCTTCCTTGCTCTCTCTCTATCTCACGCTCTTTCTTTCTTTCTTTCTTTTGATTTCGCAAAATGCCACAAACCCTAGCCCCCCACCAACTAACCACTTCGCCCATATTGTGGATCATGGGCTTGGGCTTTCCACTTAAGCCCAAGTCATGCAAGTGGCGCCTCCACTCCCTCCTAATACCACCAAAATAAATAAAATTCTAATTAATCGAATTACATCAAATAATTTAATTTAAATCCCCAATTATTTAATTAAATAAATTAATTAAATAATTTTAGGGTGTTACAACTCTCCCCCACTTAGAATATTTCGTCCTCGAAATTTACCTGATCAAACAACTCTGGGTAGGACTCTCGCATCTTTCTCTCTAGCTCCCAAGTCATACTCTCGCCGGCGGCTCCTAGCCAGACCACTTTCACTAATGCAATCTCTTTGCCTCTAAGCGCCTTCACTTCACGATCCTCAATCCTTACGGGCATCGTCTCCACAGTGAGATTATCCCGCACCTCTACATCGTCCACTTGGATCACATGAGATGGATCCGAAACATACTTCCGAAGTTGCGACACGTGAAACACGTCGTGCAAGTTCGAAAGATTTGGCGGTAAAGCCACTCTATAAGCCACATTCCCAATTCTCTCGGATATCTGATAAGGACCAACAAATCGAGGAGTGAGCTTCTTCGATTTCAACGCCCGACCAACACCGGTAATAGGAGAAACCCTCAAGAACACATGTTCACCCTCCTGAAACTCTAAATCCTTCCTCCGCTTGTCATGATAACTCTTCTGACGACTCTGCGAAGCCTTCATCTTCTCACGGATCATCTTGATCTTCTCCGTAGTCTCCCGGACAATCTCTGGTCCCAAAACTACACTCTCTCCCGAATCATACCAACATAATGGCGTCCTACACTTTCGGCCATACAATGCTTCAAATGGTGCCATCCCGATACTGGAATGGTGACTGTTGTTATAGGTAAACTCAATCAACGCAAGGTATGAATCCCATGAACCCCGCTGTTCCAATACACAAGCCCTCAACAAATCCTCTAACGACTGAATTGTTCTCTCTGACTGACCATCGGTCTGTGGATGATATGCCGAACTCATTTTTAACTTAGAACCCAATTCTTTCTGCAAACTCTTCCAAAACTCGGAAGTGAACCTCGGATCCCTATCTGACACAATACTCTTCGGAACACCGTGCAGTCTCACAATCTCCTTGACATATACCTCTGCCAACCTCGACACTGGATAAGTGATATTAATAGGAATAAAATGAGCAGACTTCGTTAACCTATCAATGATCACCCAAATAGCGTCATGACCCTTAGCTGTATTCGGTAACCCCGTCACAAAATCCATTGCTATGCTATCCCATTTCCACTCTGGAATTTCCAGCGGTTGCATTAGCCCTGCAGGCTTCTGATGCTCTATCTTAGATTTCTGACAGGTCAAACAGGCATACACAAATTGCGCCACATCTCTCTTCATACCATACCACCAAAACATCTTTTTCAGATCTTGATACATCTTCGTTGCTCCAGGATGGATACTCAACTTGCTACGATGACCTTCTTCTAGAATTGCCTTTCTCATCTCTTCATTGTCAGGAACACAGATCCTACCCCGGAACCTCAACACACCACTGGAATCTAATTTGAAATCTTCATCTTCAGATTTACCGACCCCATTAATTAAATCCACCAGCTTGACGTCTGTCTTCTGAGCTTCTCTAATGCTGCCCAGGAAATCATTGTCGATCTTTAACATTCCCAGTTTGACACTGCGAGGTGTCATCTTACAAACCAAACTCAAATCTCTGAATTCTTCAATTAACTCTAATTCTTTCACCATCATAGCCGACATATGCAAGGACTTTCTGCTCAAAGCATCAGCCACGACATTAGCCTTGCCGGGATGATAATTCAAACCGAAGTCATAATCCTTCAAGAGTTCCAACCACCGACGCTGTCTCATATTCAACTCTTTCTGATCGAACAGATACTTTAGACTCTTATGATCACTGAACACTTCGAACCTCGAACCATAAAGGTAGTGCCTCCAAATCTTGAGCACAAATACCACAGCAGCCAATTCCAAATCATGCGTAGGGTAATTTTTCTCGTGAATCCGCAACTGCCTCGACGCATACGCAACGACTTTCCCATTCTGCATCAATACACCACCGAGACCCATCTTCGAAGCGTCACAATACACAACGAACGGTTCCTCTGGATTAGGCAACGTCAAAACAGGCGACGTCGTCAATCTCTTTTTCAGTTCCATAAAGCTTTCCTCACACCGAGCATCCCAAACAAAAACTTTACCCTTGCAGGTCAACTGAGTCAACGGAAGGGCCAACTTGGAAAAACCCTCGATGAACCTCCTGTAGTACCCAGCCAAACCCAAAAAGCTTCTAATCTCCGTTACGGACTTCGGAGACTCCCACTCCAACACTGCTTCTACTTTTGCCGGATCAACCGCAATACCATTACCAGAAATCACGAGCCCAAGGAAACTCACCTCTTTCAGCCAGAACTCACACTTCGATAACTTAGCGTACAACTTTTTCTCTTTTAAAACTTCCAACACTGACTTCAGGTGCTCAGCATGCTCTTCATCTGACTTAGAATAAACTAGAATATCGTCTATGAAGATTACCGCAAATCGATCTAGGTAATTATGGAAAATACGGTTCATATATTCCATAAATACACCAGGAGCATTGGTCACACCGAACGACATCACAGAATACTCATAATGCCCATACCTTGTCCTGAATGCTGTCTTCTGAAAATCCTCATCCTTTACTTTAATCTGATGATATCCGGACCTCAAATCGATTTTGCTGAAAACACGAGCACCCACTAACTGATCCATCAGATCGTCGATTCTCGGAAGCGGATACTTATTCTTGATAGTTACCTTATTCAACTGACGATAGTCCACACATAACCTCATGCTCCCATCTTTCTTTTTCACTAACAATACCGGAGCTCCCCACGGTGATACACTTGGTCTTACAAATTTCTTCTCAAGCAATTCTTCAAGTTGCGTCTTCAACTCAGACAGTTCTGACGCCGACATTCTGTACGGTGCCATAGACACAGGCCTCGTACCAGGTACAAGATCAATCGAAAATTCAACTTCTCTCTCCGGTGGCACACCCGGAATTTCATCAGGAAAAACCTCAGGAAATTCACGTACTACCTTCAGTTCTTCAATAACAGCCTGACTCTCAGCAGACAACGAAGCCATCAACGCAAATAACTGAACTCCCTCTTTCTTCAATTTCTTCAACTGACCAGCAGACACCAAAACCGAACTCTCTTCACCGAAACTAACCGACTTGCTACGACAGTTGATATGAACGTGATTATTCTCTAACCAGTCCATGCCTAAGATTACATCCAGACCTCTCAATGGCAAACATACAAAATTCACAATAAAGTCCCTGCCGAAGATCGACACGGGACACTGAGAACACACCTGGGACGTAATCACCGACCCCTTCGCAGGAGTATCGACAACCATATCCCCACACATAGCAGATAAAACAAGACCCAATCTTTTACAGCAATCAACAGAAATAAAACAATGGGTAGCACCAGTATCAATAAGAGATTTCAGAGAAGTACCATTAATAAAACACGTACCTCTAATCAGACCATCATCGTCATCAGGCTCCTCTCCTGCCAATGCAAATACCTTCCCAGTAGACCTTTCCTTTTTCGGCTTTGTACACTTTGTACTGATATGCCCAGACTCACCACAGTTGAAACACACCACATCCTTGACCTTACACTCAGCTGCCATATGACCCTTTTTACCACAACGGTAGCAATTCCTGTCATCCGACCTGCATGTAGTACTCTTGTGGCCAGGCTTGCCACACTTATAACAGACAATGCTAGCAGGGGCATCTCCCCCACCAGAACCCTTACCTCCAGCAGCTCTCTGATAACCCTTACCCGCAGGAACCTCATACGGCTTGCTTCGACTCTGAAACTTGCCCTTTCTCTCAGAAGTAGCTTTGTAGCGAGCAGTACTGTCCTCCTCGAAGATCCTGCAACTATCAACCAGATCTGCGAACACACGAATCTTTTGATAACCAATGGCCTGTTTAATATCAGGCCTCAACCCATTCTCAAATTTGATGCATTTTGAAAATTCAGCTGTAGCCTCACTGTAGTGTGGATAAAATTTTGCTAGTTCCACAAATTTTGCCGCGTAGGCAGTCACAGACATACCACCCTGCTTCAGCTCTAAGAACTCTATCTCTTTCTTCCCGCGGACGTCTTCAGGAAAATACTTCCTCAGAAATTCCCTGCTGAATACCTCCCAAGTAATCTCTTCCTGCACAGCCTCTAACCTCTGCCTAGTAGCCAACCACCAGTCGTCGGCCTCCTCGGCTAACATATGGGTACCAAAGCGGACCTTCTGCTCAACAGTACAGTCCATCACCCTGAAAATCCTCTCGATCTCCTTCAGCCAAGCCACAGCACCATCTGGATCATATTTGCCCTTAAAGGTGGGCGGATTCTCCCTCTGGAAGGTTGTCAGACTTCGAAAACCAGCATTATCCCCAGCATTCTGCTGACCCTGCATCGCCTGAGCCATAGCTTGCAATGCAGCAGCAAGAGCAGCGTCGTCTCGTCTGGCCATTCTAACACTGCAATAGAAAACAGAATTCAGAAACGAGTAACAAACTCAATGTTACTCAACACGACGACTCAACTACCGGCCGGACAGACCGAACTGCTCTGATACCACTAATGTAACACCCCTTTCTACCCGTCACTTTGTTTATAAAAATCAGAGTTTGAAAAATCTCGTTCATAGGAAATGTTACACATACTCAAATCAACGTCGCTTATCAAACTTTAAAAACAGTTTAACTCAAATTCATACGTCCACGTAGCACATCACAATATCAAAAACTCAAGCCTCATGGTTAACGTCACTTATAACACTCCTCATAACACAATCAACTACGCAGCGGAAATTAGTAAAACATAACCAAATAGTCCACATGGACATAATAATCAAAAATCATTAATAAAGGCCGAGTTCGTTATCCCCCCTGAGTGCTACGTATCAGAGCATGACGACTCGACTCGAAAAGTGAAGCTAATACCTTCACTGGGAATCACCTGCACGTTACCAACACGGGGGCAACATTCAAACAGGAAAGGGTGAGCATCATTTCAGTCTATATAATAGAAAACATGATAAGCACTAATCATAGGCTACGCACTAGAATAATCAGCATCCAATACACAAAACATCCACATCACAGTCATCATCCACATCATGTACAACTCATCTCATGTCAGGTAGATTTATGAAATGCAACCCACTCGCGGGTATATGCATGAAGGTACCTTTTCACAAAACGTCGCTTAGCCACTCAGGCCTCATCATTACTTAGCCACTCAGGCCTCAAAACATCACTGGGTTTTATGCATATGGGCATGAGACTCTATGACATGCACCACTCACTTCACAAAAATCACACAATTACTCAGATCACAGTCAACAATGTGACCCATCACTTACCTGTTTGCTCGCACGGAGCACAGCACCTGTCAAATTCATAATCATCACACAACATCACTAGGCCACTTAGACCTTAACCTCACTTAGCCACTCAGGCCCCAATTGTCACTTACACATAAACATCATTTAACTCAAACATTAGCCACTGAGGGCAAAAACGTCATTTGACTAACCACCAAGGGCATCCTCGTCATTTACACATCATTATCATTAACTTTGGCCACTAGGGGCAAAACAGTCATTTGACTAGCCACCAAGGGCATCCTCGTCATTTACACATCATTATCATTAACTTTGGCCACTAGGGGCAAAACAGTCATTTTGACACTACCGTGTTTAAAACTGTTGTTTATACACCAAAAGGGATTTTTAAAGAGTTCCACGTCATTTTTCAATGTCACTGGGACGACCACCGGGGACAGCCACTTGGGCGCCCACAAACAGTCAGAAAAATAACAATTTTTCATTTTAAAAATTGAACCCACCACTAGACAACGTAAAAAGCTTCATGACACTTTTCGAATCGTTCAAAACGGACGTCTAAGTCAAAAGTTATGATAAAAACAATTTTGGAAAAATTAGGCAACATCCAGGGAACAGGCGCCTTAGGCGCCCAGGCAACCAGGCAACAAGTGCACAGGCGCCCAGCGCCCAGGAGCAACAGCGCGCCACACATCGCAACAAGCAACACAGACACGGGCGCCTAGCGCCCAGGGGCAACAACGCACGCACAACACAGCGCCATAGGCGCTCAGCGCCCAGGCGCGCACAACGCACACACAGACACAACACGGGCGCCCAGCGCCCAGGCGCGCACAGCGCGCAACACGCACAGACACGGGCGCCTAGCGCCCAGGCGCGCCCCCACGCGCAACAACAACACAGAACAGGCGCCCAGCGCCCAGCATAGGCGCCCAGCGCCCAGAAACCAGCAGCAACATCCAGAATTTTACCAAAACGCTTTTTAATACTGAAAATTGTTTTCTCAACAATTCTAAATCATAAAACCTCAACATTTTCCCAGCAACTAAACATACACATTTTTCAATCAATTTCTCAAAAATTCAATTGGCATTATCTTCCCTATCCCCTTGGCGCCCTAGGCGCCTATACACCATCCATCCAATTTCGCAACCAACACAAGCAAATCCAACACAACAATTTCAGTTTCAAGCCCATAATTCGAAGGTCACAAATCAATGACTATAATTCTAACACTACAATTCACACACATATGTATAGGAAGACTCAACCATTCACTTCGCACATATCTACACATATAATAGCCCCTATCAACGATGCATCAAGAAACATCAAGAACTCATGCTTACATCATTTCGCATACAACAATATATAAAAAAAAAACATCACAATACATCAATAAATCTAGTCTAACCCTAGATCTAGAACTCATCATATGAACTATTAAATAGAGTGATAGAGCTCCCCTAACCTCGAAATTGAAGAACGGAGGCTCCGGAGATAGTCACGTACAGGATCACAGCAACAAAATCACGCTCCTCGCTCTTCCTTGCTTGCGACTTCTCTCCTCTTCCTCTTCTCTCCTTACGGCGCCCTTCCTTGCTCTCTCTCTATCTCACGCTCTTTCTTTCTTTCTTTCTTTTGATTTCGCAAAATGCCACAAACCCTAGCCCCCCACCAACTAACCACTTCGCCCATATTGTGGATCATGGGCTTGGGCTTTCCACTTAAGCCCAAGTCATGCAAGTGGCGCCTCCACTCCCTCCTAATACCACCAAAATAAATAAAATTCTAATTAATCGAATTACATCAAATAATTTAATTTAAATCCCCAATTATTTAATTAAATAAATTAATTAAATAATTTTAGGGTGTTACAGTTTACAGTAAATGTGCGTACCCCATCTGCATCAACATCTATCAGGGCTAAGCCCTCAGTACCATCAAGAATCACTGTGTAACATCCCCAAATCTTAGAAACTTCGTCGACCGTTAAGAGTTATGGTAATAGGTTAAATACTTATATAAGCGATATTAGGCAATGTCTAGTATTTATTTAACATAATCGTATTTATATGTGATATGTTAGGAAGAGATATAATGATTTAATTACTTAGTAATGCTTGGGTGATTGATTGTTGAGATAAATTAATTTACTTAAGTCAGTCACTTCATTTTTCATCCTCATTTTCCGAAACAGGATGGGGAGTATAATTAGCTGAAGGGTAATAGGGTAAATTCCCCACATTGAGTTAGTTCACAACTGAAACCCCACCCCCCAAGTCAGTCACTTCATTTTTCATCCTCATTTTCCGAAATAGGAAAATCAGAATTAGAATAGAGAGAAGGAGGAGAGGGTTCGCGAGAGAGAGGGTGGAGAAGAAAGGGGGGATCCTACCTCAAACATTCATGCATGCTGCATCTGATTCCACCATTATCCCACATTCTTCTTCCTCTTCCTATTGATACCAAGAGCAGCACACAAACCTCAACCTTTCTCCTACACCATTGCAAACCTCCAAGCATAAAAATGGAGTTTTAGAGTGTAACACCCCGATAATTTCTAACTTGTAGAAATTACCGAAATGAACTACTGGCATATATCAGAGTAACTTCCTTTTTAAATATTGAACACAATCTAAAACTCGATGCTAAAACCCATCAAGTGCGCTTACATAACTGAACATGAGAATACATAATATCGTTCCTTACACGCTCACTAGTGTTCAATACTCAAAACAGAAAGTCTGCGGAAGCGATTTACAATTTATAATACAAGTCGTACCATCGTACATCTAATATACTGAATGAAAATACAGAGATACCTAACATAACAAAATAAACAGCGTCAGCAACTCCTCAAGCGTCTCCATAGCCATGCCTCATCGTCTTCAACTTAACCAGCGACTCTGAAAAACAACAACATATGAAGGGTGAGACAACTTGTCTCAGTGAGTTCTATCGAGACCCCTTACTAACTCTCTCGGTTCAATTATGCTTGATTCATTATTCTAGATTTATAACTCATAGTCTTAATATTTGACTATGTGGCTAACATAAACGTTGTCCTCATAACCCTCATAAGCAGTTACAAGAGGCAATACATAAACAATGAACAATGATTTTTAGCATGTCACCGATCACTTGGCAAAATAAGCTCCCGGTGAACCCAATCCACTAATCCGTACATCAGTGGGCAAACCTCATGGGGCCTAGGTTCATAGGACTCATGACTTCCCCTCCCCTAGCACACTAAACAAAAATAGGGTCTTCACCCTTACGTAATGTATATATTTTAATATACCTTGAACGATGAACAGTGAACAATGATCTGTGAACATAACAATGAGCTTATACTTAACATGGTCTAAATCTTAACCTAATTTTATACTTAGCATGATCTTGTTATTATGTGATCTCACATGGAATTACTAACGTCGTTAACTTAACTTATAATTATCCATCATTGAATCCAAATCATAATATATCATCCACATTCAACATTATGATAGCATAACTTAATCATAATCAATCTCATAATATAAACATGATTTACAACATTCAACTAATCATCAACCATCCAAACTCATGGCAAGATCATCATAAAATCATACAATTCTGATTACATGATTGGATAGGCCTTTCAATAAGCTTCCTAACGCACCTGAGAACACTTAAATCGGACCAATGGATCAGAAGTTATATCGAAAACAAAATCATTAGGGTTTGCTGAAAAATAACACTGCGTCGCGACGCGAATAAGTTCAGTCGCGACGCGAAAACTTACAGAACCAAAATTCTTCGCAAAAATAAGCATGGTTGCGACACGATGGTTGACAGATTCTCAGAAATACAGGTTTTCGAAAAGCGATTTTGTCCCGTTTCGCTTTCAATCTGGTGCCGAGACTTTCTATGACCTTCGAGACTTAAATTAGACATTTCAAACAACCAATCCAGTCCAATCAATGACATAACAATCAAAAATTATAACATGCAATTTCACAATTTCAGTCCCATTGATCTCATGACTCAACGATTCACACGTGGGGTTTTCGTAAAGCGGTTTCACACCGGTTTTCATAAAAGCACGAGACTCGATATCTCAGAACACAACACATGATTATAACAATCCTAGTGAGTATAGAACTCACCTTTTTGGCGACGACAATACAATCAACACCGAGACTTCGCGAACACGGACAAACGAAGACTCCCGAACTTCCCTGGATCCGCTCCAAATAACCCAAAAACGAAACCTAGCTTCCCAATAGCTTATACTCTGAACCCAGCAACCGAAATGCTCCCTAGGTTGATCCGATGTGTGATATGGCTGCTGTAGTTGGCCCTAATGCTCTCCAAATTAACATGCAAGGTCAGATATTCTGGTTTTGGCTAGGTGGAGCTTAGGTGGTCATTAATGGTGTTTTGTGGTAGAGGAGGGAGATGATCTCGAAATTGGTATCACAAGGAAGGGGATGGAAAGTTGATTCTGATGGTGGGGATGGACCACACATGCATTGACTCTTTGAGAAATCCTCTTCTCCTCTCCTTCCCACGCCTCACCCTCTCTTTCTCTCCTCTCAACTTTGCTGTTTCTGAAAATATGGAAGATGAAGTGTGTTTCTAACTTGGTCCAGCTGGGTGGGGGTTTTATATAGGATATAGGGAAAAGACAATTTCGCCCTTCACTTACTAACTCTATTCCCTATGACTCCTCTCCACTCTAATCACCCTAACATAATGCTATTAATTATCAATCACACGCAATTTCATACTTAATCAATCAAACAATTTATTTTCAAATTATTTTATTTCCAACCATTTAAATAAATCACCAAATATTATTTCATGCCAATTAATTTAAATAGAAAAATAGGGGATGTTACATAGAGCTTGCATGTCTTGCTCCAACTCCAATATCAAGTTCTAAGACCCATCTTCAAGCCAAATCCTGTGTGAGGTTCGATTGAGTAGCTCGGGAAAAGTGTTTCAGTAGCTGAGTTCGGTTTGGGTTGCTGTCCAAGCAAGTGAGTAGCTGAGTTCGTGTTGTGATCGAGTCCGAGGAGAGTTCGTGGTTTTTGGGAGCGGTTGAATTCTCGAAGTCTCGGCGTTTTGCAATTGTCATCCCAATTGGTGAGTTCTATACTCACTAGGGAATTGTTTTATGATTATGGATTATGTACTCTGAGTCTGTCCCCGTTTTGCGATAATTCGTCTTAAAAACCGTTTTGCGAAAATAACGTTTCGATTGATTGATTGTTTGGCGATAATTGTTTATGTGTGATTGATTTGGATTGAATAATTGGACTGGAATTACCGGTTAGAATATCTGTTTTTAGGTTGCACAGGTCAAGAAATGTCTCGGGGTTGAATAGAAAGCGAAACGGTACAAAATGGGTGTTCGAAATGCTGTTTTCAGCCATTTCTGCCTCCCATCGCGTCGCGGCCCGTGGCCATCGCGTCGCGACCTCCCTTATGTTTGCAACTCAAAACTTTCTGTCACTTTTCGCGTCGCAACGGAACCAGTTCGCGTCGCGACGCTTTGCAATTTTTTCAGCAAACCTAACTAATTTTGTTTTCGCAATAACTTTTGATCCGGGAGCCCGATTGAGATGTTCTCGGATGCGTTGTTAAGCTTATTAAAAGGTCTAATGAAATATGTAACTTAAACAGTATAATTCCCTGTGTTGAAAGTAATTATGATTGATGAAGTGTGATGTTTCTCTTGGTGGATGGGCCAAAACCTTGTTTGCTTAAGTTCTAATGATAAAACCTTATGTTCCATGTTGAAGTTAATGTTATGTCCTTGTTGATTGTTTATGAGACGGCCCAATGAGGGTACACGGATTGTGTTTGGAATGATAATGTACGGACTAACGAACTTAGTAACCCCGAGTGAGATCACGACAAGTAAAGCTAAGACGGACTTAATGTCCCTGAGGTTATAATGTTGATATTAATATCATGATATGTATAAGATCATGTTATGTTTAAGATCATGTTATGTTCATGTTAGATATATTTTACATACATGTCAGTTCAGTCTAGGGTGACGACCCTATTTTCAGGTTAGCGTACGGAGGGGATGTCATGAGCCCTATGAACCTAGGCCCCGTCATGTTTGTTCCTGCTATGGTCAGGGAATGAGTTTACCCACAGTAGACTTAAGGGCTACGGTGATATGCTAAAAATCATGTTTTAGATATATTTCTCATAGTCGGCTTAAGGGCTACGGGTCATATTAAGGATCGTCACTTGTAGTCGGCTTAAGGGCTACGAGGGACAATATTAGAGTACTCCATGTAGTCAGCTTTAAGGATTACGATTAATGAATCAAGCATAATGAACCGAGAGAGTTAGTAAGCGGCTCGATAGAACTCACTGAGATAAGTTGTCTCACCCTTCATATTTTGTGGTTTTTCAGAGATGCAGGAAAAGCTGAAGACAATGAGGCACGGTCATGGAGCTAACTAGAGGAGATGGATATCCCTTTCGTTCTGTCATGTATTTACTTTTCATTGCCATAGTTTGTTCCATTGTACAACTTACTTGTTAAAGTTGTAAATCGCTTCCGCTACTTTCTATTTTGGTATTGAACACTAGGCTGGGATGTTGTAAGGAACGAAGTTCAAGTGTTTAATTATGTTATGTTAAGTTACGTAAGCGCGTTTGATGACTATTTCATCGAAGTTTTAGTTTATGTTCAATATCTGAAACAGGAAGTTACTCTGATATATGCCAAGTGGGGCATTTCGGTATTTCTACAAGTTAGAAATTATCGGGGTGTTACATTTGGTATCTGAGCGGTTCGACCTAGTCGGACTTAGATGTTAGGAGTCTTTTACGTCTTCTAAGTCTGATTCTTCTTAGTATGCTATTAGACATTGAGCCTGATCAACTTAACACTTTGTGCATATTTCGCAGAATCATGGCTGGAAGAGGTAGGAGAAACCCACCTATTGATCCTCATCAGGAATGGATGCAGAATGTCATCGAAACACAGTAGAAGATGATGAATGACATGATGCAAATGCAGCAGCAGCAGATGGCTCAAATGGCCCAGATGCATCAAGTGCCCCAACCGCAACCGAATGAACAAGTCCATGTGCCCCCACCTGAGGATCCTAATAAGATGTACTTCCAATTTCTAAAGATGAAACCTTCAACCTTCACAGGAGGATCCGATGCAATGAAAGCTCTTTTTTGGATAGATGCTATGGAGCAGATTTTTGTGACCTTGCAATGCAACGAAGACGAGAAGGTAATCTGTGCTGCAAATGTTCTGGATGAAGACGCGCACACTTAGTGGACTAATGCACGTTGAATGCTTCAAACCCAAGGGACGGCACTCAATTGGGTCAACTTTAAGGAGCTGTTCCTAGGTAATTACTTTCCTGATGCCCAGAGACTCGCCAAGTAGATGGAGTTCGTTAGTTTGATGTAGCGAGACATGTCTGTAGGAGAGTATGCTGCAAAGTTTGAAAGGCTATCTCAATTTTATGAGTTGGGGACTCATGCTCCGAATGATAGGTGGAAAATGATCATGTTCAAGTAGGGTCTTCGTGGTGATGTGAACCACAGGGTCTTAGTTCCTATGCTATGACCAGTTATCCGGCATTGGTGCAACAATCTCATTCTGCTGAGGGCAGCCTTAGGAGGATGAATGAAAAAAGGAAAGCGTATCATAAGGAGAAGAAGAAAGGGGTTGAATGGTCAACCCAGGACGAGGAACAAAGAGGTAACTCCAACAAGGGAAAGCAAGTGCAGACATCTGAATTCTCAAGGCCCGACAAGTGTGTAAAGTGTGGAATGCCCCATAGTGGAGAATGCCGTTTGGGGTCCAATCTTTGTTACTATTGCAAGAAAGAAGGACATTATGCTAATGAATGTCCAACGAAGAAGAGGAATAGGGAGGAGCCTGCTGCTCCGGCGCAAGGGAGAATTTATGTGTTGGACGCTCAAAAGGGGAAAGGCAAGGTTGAGGACGGTTCGGCGAAAGGTACGTTTCGTTTAATTTTGCGGACAAAATTTCTAAAAGTTGGGGTAATTGTAACATCCCCAAATCCTAGAAACTTCGTCGACCGTTAAGAGTTATGGTAACAGGTTAAATACTTATATAAGCGATATTAGGCAATGTCTAGTATTTATTTAACATAATCGTATTTATATGTGATATGTTAGGAAGAGATATAATGATTTAATTACTTGGTAATGCTTGGGTGATTGATTATTGAGATAAATTAATTTACTTAAGTCAAGTGTTAGATAGGATGGGGAGTATAATTAGCGGAAGGGTAATAGGGTAAATTCCCCATATTGAGTTAGTTCACAGCTGAAACCCCACCCCCCAAGTCACTCACTTCATTTTTCATCCTCATTTTCAGAAACAGGAAAATCATAATTAGAATAGAGAGAAGGAGGAGAGGGTTCGCGAGAGAAAGGGTGGAGAAGAAAGGGGGGGATCCTACCTCAAACATTCATGCATGCTGCATCTGATTCCACCATTATCCCACATTCTTCTTCCTCTTCCTATTGATACCAAGAACAACACACAAACCTCATCCTTTCTTCTACACCATTGCGAACTTCCAAGCATAAAAATGGAGTTTTAGAGCTTGCATGTCTTGCTCCAACTCCAATATCAAGTTCTAAGACCCATCTTCAAGCCAAATCCTGTGTGAGGTTCGATTGAGTAGCTGGGGAAAAGTGTTTCAGTAGCTGAGTTCGGTTTGGGTTGCTATCCAAGTGAGTGAGTAGCTGAGTTCGTGTTGTGATCGAGTCCGAGGAGAGTTCGTGGTTTTTGGGAGCGGTTGAATTCTCGAAGTCTCGGCGTTTTGCGATTGTCATCGCAATTGGTGAGTTCTATAGTCACTAGGGAACGGTTTTATGATTATGGATTATGTACTCTGAGTCTGTCCCCGTTTTGCGATAATTCGTGTTAAAAACAGTTTTGTGAAAATAACGTTTCGATTGATTGATTGTTTGACGATAATTATTTATGTGTGATTGATTTGGATTGAATAATTTGACCGGAATTACTGGTTAGAATATCTGTTTTTAGGTTGCATAGGTCAAGAAATGTCTCGGGGTCGAATAGAAAGCGAAACGGTACAAAACGGGTGTTCGAAATGCTGTTTTCAGCCATTTCTGCCTCCCATCGCGTCGCGGCCCGTGGCCATCGCGTCGCGATCTCCCTTATGTTTGCAACGCAAAACTTTCCGTCACTTTTCGCGTCGCGACGGAAGCAGTTCGCGTCGCGACGCTTTGCAATTTTTCAGCAAACCTAACTGATTTTGTTTTCGCAATAACTTTTGATCCGCGAACCCAAATGAGGTGTTCTTGGATGTGTTGGAAAGCTTATAAAAAGGTATAATAAAATATGTAACCTAAACTGTATAAGTCCCTGTGTTGAAAGTAATTATGATTGATGAAGTGTGATGTTTCTCTTGGTGGATGGACCAAAACCTTGTTTGCTTAAGTTCTAATGATAACAACTTTATGTTCCATGTTGAAGTTAATGTTACGTCCTTGTTGATTGTTTATGAGACGGCCCAATGCGGGTACACGGATTGTGTTTGGAATGATAATGTACGGATTAATTGTAAATGTCAATAAGTTAGGTTAACGAACTTAGTAACCCCGAGTGAGATCACGACAAGTAAAGATAAGACGGACTTAATGTCCCTGAGGTTATAATGTTGATATTAAGATCATGTTATGTATAAGAACATGTTATGTTTAAGATCAGGTTATATTCATGTCAGATATTTTACATACATGTCAGTTCAGTCTAGGGTGACGACCCTATTTTCCGGTTAGCGTACTAGGGGAGGGGAAGTCATGAGCCTTATGAACCTAGGCCCCGTCATGGTTGTCCCTGATATGGTCAGGGAATGGGTTTACCGATAGTCGGTTTAAAGGGTACGGTGATATGCTAACAATCATGTTTCAGATATATTTCTCATAGTCGGCTTAAGGGCTACGGGTCCTATTAAGGATTGTCACTTGTAGTCGGCTTAATGGCTACGAGAGACAATATTAGAGTACTCCACGCAGTCAACTTTAAGGACTACGATTAATGAATCAAGCATAATGAACCGAGAGAGTTAGTAAGGGGTCTCGATAGAACTCACTGAGACAATTTATCTCACCCTTCATATATTATGGTTTTTCAGAGATGCAGGAAAAGCTGAAGACAATGAGGCACGGTCATGGACCTAACTAGAATAGATTGATATCCCTTTCGTTATGTCACGTAATTACTTTTCATTGCCATTGTATGTTCGATTGTACGACTTACTTGTTGATCGTACCTTGACCAATAGAAGGACCTGGGTCGTTGAGGAGCCATAGTCGAAGTAGGACAGCGCTCGGGCCTCCCACTGTGGTCGCCAATTGATCGTACCTTGACCAATAGAAGGACCTGGGTCGTAGAGGACCTGGCTGGAACCAAGGGTGTTGGCCGCACGGAAGGACCTGGCTCGGTCGCTGATGGAAGGACCTGTGAGGAAGGACCTGGCCTGGACGATGAGGACCTGGCTGGAACCTGGGGTCTTGGCCGCACGCGGGTGGTACCTGCAATGACACTCCGACGCTCTAGTCAGTGTGACGCTCGGGCAGGATTCACAAGGTGAGATCACGTCCCTGATTCTCGGGATTTGTGCTGGTTTTATAGTGGCACAGGCGCTCTGGTCATATCTTGTGGAGCACGCCAAGTTGGGCCGTGTTGGGCCTATTGGACTGTACTGGGCCTTGAGCCCACTCCGGAACAGTTGCCCCCCAAGCCTAAGTCGCCAGCGGACGGGCTGAGGCTTGAGTCGTTGACCCCGAGTAATGCCGTAAGCGGCCGGGTTGCATTGCGCACTCGGTCTCCATCTCTTGAGGTGTGTGGTCGCCGCCACACCAAGTCACGGTCTGGCTTGAAGTCTAGGCACTGGGTCGCTCGGGACCAAAACCTATCCAGGGGTCGCTGCCCCCGTGGAGTCATGCACGGCCGACCTACCGGGAGCGACTTAGCGCAGCCTATTCGAGGCTTGACTCGTTGCCCCCCTGTCTAGCCTCGCTCGGCCGACCTACAGGGAGCGACTTAGCGTAAACCGTTGGGGGTGTGGTCGCTGCCACTCGTATGGAAACGTGGTCGCTGCCATTCACACTGGGATGTGGTCGCTGCCACTCATGATGGGACGTGGTCGTTGCCACTCCTATTGGAACGTGGTCGCGGCCACTCACTTTGCTTGGGCCATTAGATGGCGCTCGCTTTGGGCCATTCGATGGCACTCTTAGTAGGCCGCTCGGGACCTTGGGGCCATTCGATGACACTCGTTGTAGGTCGCTCGGGATCCTACGTTCGATTTGATCAACACGGTGATCTATTTGAGCCAACTCGGTGGCACTCGCTTGTGTCAATGCGGTGACACCCAATGTAGGTCGCTCGGCGGCCTACGTTTGATTGTGGGTCATTCTGACCCTTGGGCCACTTCGATGGCGCTCGATGTAGGTCGCTGGGCGACCTACGCTTTGTGGGTTATTCAAACCCTTGGGCCACTTCGATGGCGCTTGATTGTGCCAACTCGGTGACACTCGTTTGGGCCAACTCGGTGGCACTCGTTGTAGGTCGGGCGCCCCACTTGAACGACCAGAAAGGGGTGTAGAACGCCCGAATCTGATTTTGAATCCAACACGAAAGCTGTAGCTCTACTTCTCAGCTTTCCAACGCATGCTCCCACGCCCCCATCGGGTGAACGTGGACGAAATTATGGTCTCCGAGCTAGGCAGACCTTCGGGGTCGCTCACGGGCGACCAACTTTTGGGCGCCCCACTTTGGGCGAGCAGAAACGGGTGGAAGACGCCCTAATTGGATCTTGACTCCAACATGAAAGCTGTAGCTCTACTTCTCAGCTTTCCAACGCATGCTCACACGCCCCCATCGGGTGAACATGGACGAAATTATGGTCTCCGAGCTAGGCAGACCTTCTGGGTCACTCACGGGCGACCAGCTTTTGTGCTTAAGTTCGTTTAAGCGTCTTTGGATCGTCCCTGCTCTTTAGGTCGTCCAACATCTTAGGTCACTGAACCAGCATGGTCGATGCCCGCGTCTGGGGCGGTCTTCCGTGTGGAGCCATAGTCGAAGTAGGACAGCGCTCGGGCCTCCCAATGTGGTCGCCAATTGATCGTACCTTGACCAATAGAAGGACCTGGGTCGTTGAGGACCTGGGTCGTAGAGGACCTGGCTGGAACCAAGGGTCTTGGCCGCACGGAAGGACCTGGCTCGGTCGCTGATGGAAGGACCTGCGAGGAAGGACCTGGCCTGGACGATGAGGACCTGGCTGGAACCTGGGGTCTTGGCCGCACGCGGGTGGTACCTGCAATGATACTCCGACGCTCTAGTCAGTGTGACGCTCGGGCAGGATTCACAAGGTGAGATCACGTCCCTGATTCTCGGGATTTGTGCTGGTTTTATAGTGGCACAGGCGCTCTGGCCATATCTTGTGGAGCACGCCCAGTTGGGCCGTGTTGGGCCTATTGGACTGTACTGGGCCTTGAGCCCACTCCGGAACACTTGTTAAAGTTGTAAATCGCTTCCGCTACTTTTCTATTTTGGTATTGAACACTAGGCTGAGATGTTGTAAGGAACGAAGTTCAAGTGTTTAATTATGTTATGTTATGTTATGTAAGCGCGTTTGATGACTATTTCATCGAAGTTTTAGTTTATGTTCAATATCTGAAACAGGAAGTTACTCTGATATATGCCAAGTGGGGCATTTCGGTATTTCTACAAGTTAGAAATTATCGGGGTGTTACACACTGAATGGCCTGCAGTACTACTACTAGCACCCTCAGACCCAGGTGGTGGCAAATAGCTGCCACCAGAAACAACAACACGAGCAGGCTGGCGACGACGCCCTACGCGAGTAGAAGTCTTCCTCCTGCTAGTGCTGGCGCCATCACCCGTGTTAGGTGGAGGAACATATGTGTCATCATGGTCGGATCCTGAGTTAGATGATGCCATGACCGTATTTAGACATATAAATTTAAACAAACAAACATATATTAAACAAGGTTAACATAAACATACTAAACAAAAATATATAAATATACTAATTAAACAAAAATAAATTACATCCTTGAAACATATATAAACATACTAGTTAAACAAAAATTTATAAACATACTAATTAAACAAACAAAAATATATAAACATACTAATTGAAACATAAAATAACTAATTAATTGGAATCCCATTCATTCTCAAAATCATCATCATCAGAGGAGTGAATTCTTGATACACCAATGTGCTCTGTTGCATCTTCATCAGCATGTTCTTCGTTATCAACTTCATTGCCGGTGTTTGGCTCATCACATAAACGAGTAATGGGTTCAACTTGAATCACTTCATTTACTTTAGACATCTCTTCCATTTGATATGACACATCTTCCACCTAGTCGTCATTTGTCTCAGTGTGACCTCTTGGTTTTGTTTTAATTGCGACACACCAACCACGCCTATCAGTCCGCGTTGATGGATAAGGGACATAATAGACTTGTCTCACATTTTTTGCAATGACGAATGGATCATACAGTCGATATCTACTATTCATTTTAATGTCCACTGTATTTGACTTTTGATTCACCTTTGTTCCTCGAGCAGACGGATCAAACCATTTACAATAAAAAAACCACTACCTTCTGACTAAAATCTAGATGGGGGTACAAAAGTTCATATATGTGTTGAACCACACCATAAAAATCATCTTCACCTCCTCCAGTGACACCCTTCATGCAAACTCCACTATTGACTGTTTCTCTGCCCTGTGTCCATTCATTGGTGTGAAATTTTTATCCATTGACAAAGTATGTGTGCCATTCTTTAACACATCTTCGAGGACCGCCTGATATGTTCCTCAAGTGTCGGTTGGTAGGAGTTGGTGGGAGGGAATAAACATGTTGCCTAAACCACGTTGGAAAATGTGCATTAATATGAGCAGAAGATTGTTGCTCACTTACGTCCTCTGATGACAAGAATTCCCTAAAAAGAAATAATTAATTGTTACACATTTGTCTACTTTATATTAACTAATTAAGATCGATAGTTAATGTTGAGGAACATACTCAATAAATGGTTGCACCTCAGTACAGTTTATCAACACATGAACATGTGCTGAACTTAACTCTTCATCTGTTAGCCAGTGAATTGTGTAACACCCCTTTTCTAATAACTTTGCTTTTAAATAAAATCAGAGTCTCTTTTTTTTTTTTGAAAACAATTCAAGCGAGTGCTACATTTACTCCTTAAATATCAAGATACATAACACCATGAGAAAAATGTTTAGTTCGCATCAACTAAATCCAATCACCATCAGCAGCGGAATAAATATGAGTTCTAAAATTTAAAACCAATACATCACCAATCAAATCTAACAGTTTAGGAAAAATATTGCATAACATAGGACACCCCCCCCTGGTGCTACGTATCAGAGCGTGACACTTCCTACCAGACGAAGGCATAAAGAAATCCTTCACTCGTTATTACCTGCACGTTGCCGACATAAGAAGCAACATAAAGGCAGTAGGGTGAGTCTCTTTTCATAATTAATAACATATGGGAATTAAGCAATGCATAGGAAAAAGGAAACCAGGCACACCAATTCACAACAATGGAACAATCACATCAACATACTATTTCCAAAAGCACTACGCAATATATGATTTTGCATGTAATGCAACCCAAACTCCACGGGTACATGCATGTCGGATCCGTCACCAAATACGAATAGGCCGTAGCCTCTGCTCACCAAATAAAATTAGGCCGTAGCCTCTGCTCACCAATAATGCACATGTTTCATGAGATGCTATGGAAATGCATCACAACACACCAAGTCCAATCAATTCACCATTTTAAATTCATGATATCACCATAGTACATTAATCAACTCACCAACTTAAATTTAGGCCGAAGCCTCTGCTCACCAATCTCACCTCATCATACTCACCAATTCAGCTCACCACTCACACCAACACCAAATCAAATAGACCAACTTAGAACATTGACACGACATAGGGAAAGTGGGTAAAAATAGCCATTTGGACACTTGAACACCATCAGCCAGAAACACCAGTAAAAATAATTTATTTTTGCATAAAATTGAGACCATTGAATAGACACTGAAATTAGCTTCGAAACGCATTTTGAACCGTTAAATTTGGATAACCGAGTCAAAAGTTACATTAAAAATAAAACCGGAAAAATACTTAGACATCCTGGAAACTGGCGCATGGGCGCTGGGCGCCCAGGGGCAACACAGCGCTTGGCGCATGGGCGCTTGGCGCCCAGGAGAGGCAACACGCACAGGCGCATGGGCGCTTGGCGCCCAGGAACAACACGCGCACAGGCGCATGGGCGCTTGGCGCCCAGGAGGCAACAACGCGCATAGGCGCATGGGCGCTTGGCGCCCAGGAGGCAACAACGCGCATAGGCGCGCCCAGGGAACAACAGCAACATGGCGCCCAGGCACTAGGCGCCTAAGACCAACATGCCACAAAATTTATTTTTCTTCGAAATTAATTTTACGCGAGCCAAATGCTCAGAACATGAAAACCCAATAACATCTTCATCAAAAACTGAACATCATTTTTGGCGCCCATGCACTAGGCACCTAGTGAAAACACGCAACTCAACTTCTTTGTTGCCCAAAATCATTTTTCATGAGCCATTTTAACTGAATATGAAAACCTGAAAACAATTTTTACAAAACTATCACCAGGACATTGGGGCCCTTGGCGCCCATGACTCAAGCAACAAGCGCCAAAACTGGCAGCACAGTGACCCAGAATGGCAACACAGGCAACAGACACAGCAACACAGGCAACAGACACAGCAACACAGTGGCACAGAATGGCAACACAGGCAACAGAATTTGGAAAGCTGGCGCAGCACACTGCTGGGCGCCTGGCGCCCATGACTAAGGCACAAACAGAAATTTCCAGCAACATGTATATGGTGCCCAAGGCGCCTAGGGGCTTCCAAACAGAATTTCTCCTACTTTCAATCACCAACTAAAATTACCAAAACACTCCTATATATATATATATTATTAAAGTGACACCATGATCCCCAATTTCACCAAGCAAGCACCAATGAGACATATGATCAAACATAGGGCATCCAATTCGCAATAGCCACAACTCAAGCATCAATCATACAATTCTCAACATAATAATTCAACAATCACGCATTTCTTCATTATAATTTACTTATCAACATCACAATTCATTCATGGGAATTATTCCTAGAACCCTAACCCTAAGCATCCAATTCGCATATCTATTAAGAACAAAAAGAGGACCCCCTAACCTTAGGGAAGTCGAATTGCTAGCCAAGCTCCAAGGAAAAATTGCAAGCCACCACGAGCCTCCTCCTCTTCTCTATGAGCTTCGCCCTCTCTTCTTCTTCTCCTCTCTCCTTCGCAACTCTTCTCTTCTCACTCTCTCTTACGTTACTTTTTCTTTCTTTTTCCCACTTGAGTCCAAATGAAAACTAGCTTCTAAGACCCCTTGAGAGTCGAATTACTTGACTAGGCAATGGGCCACGGGCCTAATTGTGGATCACGGGCCCTTGCTCGCACCATTTAATTAGTGACAACACCTCCTAATAAAATACAATAAAATAATTAAACTTGAATTATTTAATTAAACTAAATAAATATTGTAAGCCTTAAATAACTTAATAAAATAATTAATTAAATTATTTTGGGGCGTTACAACTCTCCCCCACTTAAAATATTTCGTCCTCGAAATTACCTGAATCAAACAACTCCGGATATGCTTCCCGCATCTTGCTCTCCAGCTCCCAAGTCATACTCTCGCCAGCAGCTCCTAACCAAACCACTTTCACCAAAAGAATTTCTTTCCCTCTCAGAGTCTTCACTTCTCTGTCTTCAATCCGCACAGGCATAGTCTCCACGGTGAGATTATCCCGCACCTCTACTTCATCCATCTGAATCACATGGGACGGGTCCGGAACATACTTTCGATGTTGTGACACGTGAAACACGTCATGCAAGTTCGAAAGATTAGGTGGCAGAGCCACCCTATAGGCAACACTTCCCACCCTCTCCGTAATCTGATACGGACCAATGAAACGGGGAGTTAACTTCTTAGATTTCAAGGCACGCCCAACACCAGTCACTGGAGTGACTCTCAGGAACACATGATCACTGGCCTGAAACTCTAAATCCTTCCTTCTTTTATCATGATAGCTCTTTTGTCGACTCTGCGACGCTTTCATCTTCTCGCGGATTAATTTTACCTTCTCAGTTGTTTCTCGCACAATCTCAGGCCCCAACACTGCACTCTCCCCAGATTCATACCAACACAACGGAGTCCTACATCTCCGACCATACAACGCCTCAAACGGTGCCATACCAATACTAGAATGAAAACTGTTGTTATAGGTGAATTCTATCAACGAAAGATGAGAATCCCATGAACCTCCCTGCTCAAGAACACATGCTCTCAACAAGTCCTCTAACGACTGAATAGTCCTCTCCGTCTGACCATCTGTCTGCGGATGGTAAGCGGAGCTCAACCTCAACTTAGAACCCAAAGCTTCCTGCAAACTTTTCCAAAATTCAGATGTGAATCTTGGATCTCTATCAGATACAATGCTAAGCGGAACGCCATGCAATTTCACAATAGTCTTGATATAGATTTCTGCCAACTTTGGAACTGGATAAGTCATATTAATTGGTAAGAAATGAGCAGACTTAGACAACCTGTCCACAACCACCCATATAGCATCGAACCCTCTCACTGTATTTGGCAAACCAGTTACAAAATCCATGGAAATGCTATCCCATTTCCACTCCGGAATCTCCAATGGTTGCATCAACCCCGCAGGCTTCTGATGCTCAATCTTAGACTTCTGACAAGTCAGACAAGAATATACAAACTGTGCCACATCCTTCTTCATACCAGGCCACCAGAACATTTTCTTCAAATCTTGGTACATTTTCGTAGCCCCTGGATGAATACTCAACTTGCTCCTATGGCTCTCCTCAAGAATCATTCTCTTCATCTCAGCATCGTCAGGAATGCAGATCCTATCTCTGAATCTCAATACACCTTGGGAATCTAACCTGAAATCTCCATCCACATCTTGATCATTCACAACTAACAGGTCTACCAACTTTACATCTGACTTTTGGGCTTCTCGAACACTAACCAAAAATTCATTGCCGATCTTCAACATCCCCAATCTGACACTCTGCGGTGTCACTTCACAAACCAGACTCATGTCCCGAAACTGCTCAATCAACTCTAACTCTTTCACCATCATAGCCGACATATGCAAACTCTTCCGACTTAAAGCATCAGCCACGACATTAGCTTTGCCGGGGTGATAGTTCAAGCCGAAATCATAATCCTTCAGTAATTCTAGCCAACGTCTCTGTCTCATATTTAGCTCCTTCTGATCAAACAAGTATTTTAAACTCTTATGGTCGCTAAACACTTCAAATCTGGTACCATACAGATAGTGCCTCCAAATTTTCAGCACAAACACAATTGCGGCTAGCTCCAAATCATGAGTAGGGTAGTTCTTCTCATGGGTCCTCAACTGTCTGGACGCATAAGCTACTACCTTACCCTCTTGCATCAATACACCTCCCAAACCCATCTTGGAAGCATCGCAATATACTACAAACGGTTGATCCGGAACAGGCAAGGTCAAAACGGGCGATGTAGTCAACCTCTTTTTCAACTCATTGAAGCTCTCCTCACAGCGAGCATCCCACACAAAAGCTCTTCCTTTACATGTCAATTGAGTCAACGGAAGTGCCAACCTCGAGAAACCTTCAATAAATCTCCTGTAATAACCGGCTAATCCCAAAAAGCTTCTAATCTCTGTAACTGACTTCGGGCTCTCCCATTGGGACACAGCATCAACCTTGGCTGGGTCCACAGCTATACCATTACCAGAGATAATATGACCAAGGAAACCTACTTCATTCAGCCAGAACTCACACTTAGACAATTTTGCATACAATTTCTTTTCTTTCAATACTTCCAGCACTAACCTCAAATGTTCTGCGTGCTCCTCTTCTGTCTTAGAATACACCAGAATGTCGTCAATAAACACAACTACAAACCGATCCAAGTAACTATGAAAAGTACGATTCATGTACTCCATAAACACACCCGGCGCATTGGTAACACCAAACGGCATAACAGAATACTCATAGTGCCCATATCTCGTTCTGAAAGCGGTCTTCTGAATGTCTTCATCCTTTACCTTGATCTGGTGATAACCCGACCTCAAATCGATTTTACTGAACACCTTAGCACCTACCAACTGGTCCATCAGATCATCAATTCTGGGAAGCGGATACCGGTTCTTTATTGTCACTTTGTTCAATTGCCTATAATCGACACAAAGTCTCATACTCCCGTCCTTCTTTTTCACTAACAATACCGGAGCACCCCACGGTGACACACTTGGTCTTACAAATTTCTTCTCAAGCAGATCTTCTAATTGCTTTTTCAATTCAGACAACTCTGAGGCTGACATTCGGAACGGTGCCATAGACACAGGCCTAGTACCAGGTATCAGATCAATGGCAAACTCAACCTCCCTCTCTGGCGGGACACTTGGAATTTCATCCGGGAACACTTCAGGGAACTCACACACTACTTGAACCCTGTCAATGATCGCCTGATTCTCAGCAGACAATGACGCCATCAAGGCAAACAGATGAACTCCTTCTCTCATTACCTTATGCAAATGACCAGCAGGCAACAACACTGATTCTTCCTCTTCGGGAGGAAAGAAACTCACAGATCTCCGGAAACAATTAATATGCACATGGTTAAATACTAACCAGTCCATACCAAGAATGACATCCAACCCTCCCAACGGCAAACAAATTAGATCAACAAGAAAGTCTCTACCGAAGATTGACAGAGGGCACTTAGCACACACAAGAGAGGTAGTTACTGAACCCTTAGCTGGAGTGTCAATAACCATCTCCCTCATCATAGAAGATAAAACAAGGTCCAATTTCTCAGCACACAAAGCAGCAATAAATGAATGCGTAGCACCAGTATCAATAATAGCAATCAAAGGAATACCATTAATAAAACATGTACCTCTAATCTCATTAGTATCCTCTGATCCTGCGAGAGCAAACACTTTTCCATGGGACTTCTCTTTCTTCGGCTTGGTACACTTAGTACTAATATGACCTGATTCCCCGCAATTGTAGCACACCACATCCCTTTTCTCACATTTCGCAGCCACATGACCCTCTTTACCGCACTTGAAACATTTATTATCTGAGCAATCAAAACTCTTGTGACCCGGCTTGCCACACCTGTAGCACACAACCTTCGCAGGGGCATCTCCCCCACTTGTTTTCTTATTATCAGCATACCTCTGCTTACCTTTACCAGCTGGAACCTCATATGGCTTACCCCGATTCTGAAATTTACCCCGCAAATCTCTCATGACCTTGGAGTGAGCATTACTATCATCCTCATATATCCTGCAACTGTCGATCAAATCAGCGAATACCCGAATCTTCTGGTACCCTACAGCTTTCTTGTTATCAGCCCTCAGTCCATTCTCAAACTTAATACACTTTGAGAACTCAGAATCAGCATCAGCATAATGGGGATAAAACTTAGCCAATTCAGTGAACTTGGCAGCATACTCTGTCACTGACATGCTTCCTTGCTTCAGCTCAAGGAATTCTATTTCTTTCTTACCTCTCACATCTTCAGGAAAATACTTCCGCAAGAACTCTCTACGGAAAACAGCCCAAGTTATCTCTTCATTAGCAGTTTCTAATCTCTGCCTCACCTCCATCCACCAATCATCAGCTTCCTCTGCCAGCGTATGGGTACCATACCTGACCTTCTGCGCATCATCACAATCCATGACCCGAAATATCCTTTCAATCTCTTTCAGCCATGCCAGAGCACCATCTGGATTATACTTGCCCTTAAAGACAGGTGGGTTCTCTCTCTGGAACGTAGCCAAATTGCGCGTCCCGTCATTAACAGCACCGGGTATATTACCCATCGCCCCGGCTATAGCCTGCAAGGCAGCAGCAAGTGCAGCATCGTCCCGTCTGGCCATTCTAGCACTGCAACAGAAAACAAAATTCAGAAACGAGTAACAAACTCAATGTTACTCAACACGACGACTCGACTACCGGCCGGACAGACCGAACTGCTCTGATACCACTAATGTAACACCCCTTTTCTAATAACTTTGCTTTTAAATAAAATCAGAGTCTCTTTTTTTTTTTTGAAAACAATTCAAGCGAGTGCTACATTTACTCCATAAATATCAAGATACATAACACCATGAGAAAAATGTTTAGTTCGCATCAACTAAATCCAATCACCATCAGCAGCGGAATAAATATGAGTTCTAAAATTTAAAACCAATACATCACCAATCAAATCTAACAGTTTAGGAAAAATATTGCATAACATAGGACACCCCCCCTGGTGCTACGTATCAGAGCGTGACACTTCCTACCAGACGAAGGCATAAAGAAATCCTTCACTCGTTATTACCTGCACGTTGCCGACATAAGAAGCAACATAAAGGCAGTAGGGTGAGTCTCTTTTCATAATTAATAACATATGGGAATTAAGCAATGCATAGGAAAAAGGAAACCAGGCACACCAATTCACAACAATGGAACAATGACATCAACATACTATTTCCAAAAGCACTACGCAATATATGATTATGCATGTAATGCAACCCAAACTCCACGGGTACATGCATGTCGGATCCGTCACCAAATACGAATAGGCTGTAGCCTCTGCTCACCAAATAAAATTAGGCCGTAGCCTCTGCTCACCAATAATGCACATGTTTCATGAGATGCTATGGAAATGCATCACAACACACCAAGTCCAATCAATTCACCATTTTAAATTCATGATATCACCATAGTACATTAATCAACTCACCAACTTAAATTTAGGCCGAAGCCTCTGCTCACCAATCTCACCTCATCATACTCACCAATTCAGCTCACTACTCACACCAACACCAAATCAAATAGACCAACTTAGAACATTGACACGACATAGGGAAAGTGGGTAAAAATAGCCATTTGGACACTTGAACACCATCAGCCAGAAACACCAGTAAAAATAATTTATTTTTGCATAAAATTGAGACCATTGAATAGACACTGAAATTAGCTTCGAAACGCATTTTGAACCGTTAAATTTGGATAACCGAGTCAAAAGTTACATTAAAAATAAAACCGGAAAAATACTTAGACATCCTGGAAACTGGCGCATGGGCGCTGGGCGCCCAGGGGCAACACAGCGCTTGGCGCATGGGCGCTTGGCGCCCAGGAGAGGCAACACGCACAGGCGCATGGGCGCTTGGCGCCCAGGAACAACACGCGCACAGGCGCATGGGCGCTTGGCGCCCAGGAGGCAACAACGCGCATAGGCGCATGGGCGCTTGGCGCCCAGGAGGCAACAACGCGCATAGGCGCGCCCAGGGAACAACAGCAACATGGCGCCCAGGCACTAGGCGCCTAAGACCAACATGCCACAAAATTTATTTTTCTTCGAAATTAATTTTACGCGAGCCAAATGCTCAGAACATGAAAACCCAATAACATCTTCATCAAAAACTGAACATCATTTTTGGCGCCCATGCACTAGGCACCTAGTGAAAACACGCAACTCAACTTCTTTGTTGCCCAAAATCATTTTTCATGAGCCATTTTAACTGAATATGAAAACCTGAAAACAATTTTTACAAAACTATCACCAGGACATTGGGGCCCTTGGCGCCCATGACTCAAGCAACAAGCGCCAAAACTGGCAGCACAGTGACCCAGAATGGCAACACAGGCAACAGACACAGCAACACAGGCAACAGACACAGCAACACAGTGGCACAGAATGGCAACACAGGCAACAGAATTTGGAAAACTGGCGCAGCACACTGCTGGGCGCCTGGCGCCCATGACTAAGGCACAAACAGAAATTTCCAGCAACATGTATATGGTGCCCAAGGCGCCTAGGGGCTTCCAAACAGAATTTCTCCTACTTTCAATCACCAACTAAAATTACCAAAACACTCCTATATATATATATATTATTAAAGTGACACCATGATCCCCAATTTCACCAAGCAAGCACCAATGAGACATATGATCAAACATAGGGCATCCAATTCGCAATAGCCACAACTCAAGCATCAATCATACAATTCTCAACATAATAATTCAACAATCACGCATTTCTTCATTATAATTTACTTATCAACATCACAATTCATTCATGGGAATTATTCCTAGAACCCTAACCCTAAGCTTCCAATTCGCATATCTATTAAGAACAAAAAGAGGACCCCCTAACCTTATGGAAGTCGAATTGCTAGCCAAGCTCCAAGGAAAAATTGCAAGCCACCACGAGCCTCCTCCTCTTCTCTATGAGCTTCGCCCTCTCTTCTTCTTCTCCTCTCTCCTTCGCAACTCTTCTCTTCTCACTCTCTCTTACGTTACTTTTTCTTTCTTTTTCCCACTTGAGTCCAAATGAAAACTAGCTTCTAAGACCCCTTGAGAGTCGAATTACTTGACTAGGCAATGGGCCACGGGCCTAATTGTAGATCACGGGCCCTTGCTCGCACCATTTAATTAGTGACAACACCTCCTAATAAAATACAATAAAATAATTAAACTTGAATTATTTAATTAAACTAAATAAATATTGTAATCCTTAAATAACTTAATTAAATAATTAATTAAATTATTTTGGGGCGTTACAAATTGACTCTTTCCCAGATGGACGATCGGGTAGACAAAAGACAGACAAAGCTAAATGATGTCTAGGACATTCACTATCCATTTCATTTCGACTGCTTCTAGGAGCAAACTCATTCTTGAAATAATAAGAACAAAAATGCGTTGTTTCACGGTGTAAGTAAGAAGAACATATCGATCCTTCAACTCTAGCTTTGTTTTTCACCGATCTTTTTGAATCACCCATGAACCTAGAGAAAATGATATTAATTAACATAATAATCATGTATTTTAAACTTGTTTCTTATATTATAAAAATTAACTGACCTTTCAAACGGATACATCCATCTGTATTGGACAGGTCCGCCAAGTTTAACTTCATATGCAAGATGCACCGGTAGATGCTCCATAGAATCAAAGAAACCAGGCGGAAATACTCTCTCCAACTTGCAAAAGATAAGTGGGATGTCTTGTTCCATTTTTGAAAGATCATCAGCTTTTAGCGTTGCAGAACACAAATTCTTAAAGTATTGACTTATTTCAATGAGCGGATTCAAAACGTCTGTTGGCAACGAACTAAAAGCGATAAGAAGTAAGCACTCCATGAATACATGATAATCATGGCTCTTCATTCCATGCAACTTCCCATTATCCACATTCGCACATCTAGATAAATTGGAAGAATAACCGTCTGGTATTTTCAACTCTTTTATCCACTGATAAACTGCTTTCGCTTGTTCGGTAGATAAAGTATAATTGGCTTTGGGTTTCAAAGTCCTAGTACCTTGCTCAACCAACAACAAATCCTTTCGTCTACAGTAATGATCTAGATCCTTCCTAACTTTCTCATTGTCTTTCGTTATGCATTTCACGTTCATGACAGTGTTAAATATGTTGTCAAAAAAATTCTTCTCTCTATGCATTACGTCGAGATTGTGTCTCAATAGATTATCTTTCCAATATGGAAGTTCCAAAAAATACTTTTTTTTGTCCAATTGTGCCATTGTCCATTGCCATCTGGACAAGAAACAACACCCGCTATGTAACATCCTCAAAATAATTAGGCGAATTATTTGGATGTTAACTCAATTGGATTAATTTAGTGCTTGATTAGTAAAATTATTGAGTGCTAAAGTAATTATTTTGTCTTCTCAGGATCGCTAAACCGATAGCAATAAATAAGATATTAATGGCAATATGGTCATTTGACCATATTACCACTTAATTAAAAGGAAAGAAAGAAAAGGATTAAAGAAAGAAAGAAAGAAAAGAAAGGAAACGCGAACAGAAGAGAAGGAAAGAAAGAAGAGAAAAGAAAAAAGAAGAAGAAGAAAGGAGAAGAGAAAGGAAGAAGAGGAAGTGAACCCACCCCTCCAAAATTCATCATCTTCATCATCTCCTCTCCCTCATCATAACCCAAGAGCTTGGTAAGATTCCCCTCCATTTTTCCCCTTGCTTTTTGACTTCGAAAATTGAGGGTTTGTGGGGAAAATTTGTTGAAATCATGGATTGATAGGTTGTGTTGATGATTGGGTTATGCTTAGGATCGAAGCTAGGAGCGGATTGATCGCATTGTGAAGTTCGAATCGAAGTTTGGAGCAGGTTTGGTGATATAGGGTGACGACCCTATTTTCAGGTTAGCGTACTAGGGGAGGGGAAGTCATGAGCCTTATGAACCTAGGCGCCATCATGGTTGTCCCTGATATGGTCAGGGAATGGGTTTACCGATAGTCGGTTTAAGGGCTACGGTGATATGCTAACAATCATGTTTCAGATATATTTCTCATAGTCGGCTTAAGGGCTACGGGTCCTATTAAGGATTGTCACTTGTAGCCGGCTTAATGGCTACGAGGGACAATATTAGAGTACTCCACGCAGTCAACTTTAAGGACTACGATTAATGAATCAAGCATAATGAACCGAGAGAGTTAGTAAGGGGTCTCGATAGAACTCACTGAGACAATTTATCTCACCCTTCATATTTTATGGTTTTTCAGAGATGCAGGAAAAGCTGAAGACATTGAGGCACGGTCATGGACCTAACTAGAGGAGATGGATATCCCTTTCGTTATGTCACGTAATTACTTTTCATTGCCATTGTATGTTCGATTGTACGACTTACTTGTTAAAGTTGTAAATCGCTTCCGCTACTTTTCTATTTTGGTATTGAACACTAGGCTGAGATGTTGTAAGGAACGAAG
Organism: Astragalus membranaceus; assembly: GCA_039519185.1. Taxonomy (NCBI): domain Eukaryota; kingdom Viridiplantae; phylum Streptophyta; class Magnoliopsida; order Fabales; family Fabaceae; genus Astragalus; species Astragalus membranaceus. The sequence goes on along the minus strand of CM076854.1, from coordinate 29,498,530 downwards.
TTCAAGTGTTTAATTATGTTATGTTATGTTATGTAAGCACGTTTGATGACTATTTCATCGAAGTTTTAGTTTATGTTCAATATCTGAAACAGGAAGTTACTCTGATATATGCCAAGTGGGGCATTTCGGTATTTCTACAAGTTAGAAATTATCGGGGTGTTACACACTGAATGGCCTGCAGTACTACTACTAGCACCCTCAGACCCAGGTGGTGGCAAATAGCTGCCACCAGAAACAACAACACGAGCAGGCTGGCGACGACGCCCTACGCGAGTAGAAGTCTTCCTCCTGCTAGTGCTGGCGCCATCACCCGTGTTAGGTGGAGGAACATATGTGTCATCATGGTCGGATCCTGAGTTAGATGATGCCATGACCGTATTTAGACATATAAATTTAAACAAACAAACATATATTAAACAAGGTTAACATAAACATACTAAACAAAAATATATAAATATACTAATTAAACAAAAATAAATTACATCCTTGAAACATATATAAACATACTAGTTAAACAAAAATTTATAAACATACTAATTAGACAAACAAAAATATATAAACATACTAATTGAAACATAAAATAACTAATTAATTGGAATCCCATTCATTCTCAAAATCATCATCATCAGAGGAGTGAATTCTTGATACACCAATGTGGTCTGTTGCATCTTCATCAGCATGTTCTTCGTTATCAACTTCATCGCCGGTGTTTGGCTCATCACATAAACGAGTAATGGGTTCAACTTGAATCACTTCATTTACTTTAGACATCTCTTCCATTTGATATGACACATCTTCCACCTAGTCATCATTTGTCTCAATGTGACCTCTTGGTTTTGTTTTAATTGCGACACACCAACCACGCCTATCACTCCGCGTTGATGGATAAGGGACATAATAGACTTGTCTCACATTTTTTGCAATGACGAATGGATCATACAGTCGATATCTACTATTCATTTTAATGTCCACTGTATTTGAATTTTGATTCACCTTTGTTCCTCGAGCAGACGGATCAAACCATTTACAATAAAAAAACCACGACCTTCTGACTAAAATCTAGATGGGGGTACGAAAGTTCATATATGTGTTGAACCACACCATAAAAATCATCTTCACCTCCTCCAGTGACACCCTTCATGCAAACTCCACTATTGACTGTTTCTCTGCCCTGTGTCCATTCATTGGTGTGAAATTTTTATCCATTGACAAAGTATGTGTGCCATTCTTTAACACATCTTCGAGGACCGCCTGATATGTTCCTCAAGTGTCAGTTGGTAGGAGTTGGTGGGAGGGAATAAACATGTTGCCTAAACCACGTTGGAAAATGTGCATTAATATGAGCAGAAGATTGTTGCTCACTTACGTCCTCTGATGACAAGAATTCCCTAAAAAGAAATAATTAATTCTTACACATTTGTCTACTTTATATTAACTAATTAAGATCGATAGTTAATGTTGAGGAACATACTCAATAAATGGTTGCACCTCAGTACAGTTTATCAACACATGAACATGTGCTGAACTTAACTCTTCATCTGTTAGCCAGTGAATTGACTCTTTCCCAGATGGACGATCGGGTAGACAAAAGACAGACAAAGCTAAATGATGTCTAGGACATTCAGTATCCATTTCATTTCGACTGCTTCTAGGAGCAAACTCATTCTTGAAATAATAAGAACAAAAATGGGTTGTTTCACGGTGTAATTTTCACCGATCTTTTTGAATCACCCATGAACCTAGAGAAAATGATATTAATTAACATAATAATCATGTATTTTAAACTTTTTCTTATAATATAAAAATTAACTGGCCTTTCAAACGGATACATCCATCTGTATTGGACAGGTCTGCCAAGTTTAACTTCATATGCAAGATGCACCGGTAGATGCTCCATAGAATCAAAGAAACCAGGCGGAAATACTCTCTCCAACTTGCAAAAGATAAGTGGGATGTCTTGTTCCATTTTTGAAAGATCATCAGCTTTTAGCGTTGCAGAACACAAATTCTTAAAGTATTGACTTATTTCAATGAGCGGATTCAAAACGTCTGTTGGCAACGAACTAAAAGCGATAAGAAGTAAGCACTCCATGAATACATGACAATCATGGCTCTTCATTCCATGCAACTTCCCATTATCCACATTCGCACATCTAGATAAATTGGAAGAATAACCGTCTGGTATTTTCAACTCTTTTATCCACTGATAAACTGCTTTCGCTTGTTCGGTAGATAAAGTATAATTGGCTTTGGGTTTCAAAGTCCTAGTACCTTGCTCAACCAACAACAAATCCTTTCGTCTACAGTAATGATATATATCCTTCCTAACTTTCTCATTGTCTTTCCTTATGCCTTTCACGTTCATGACAGTGTTAAATATGTTGTCAAAAAAATTCTTCTCTCTATGCATTACGTCGAGATTGTGTCTCAATAGATTATCTTTCCAATATGGAAGTTCCAAAAAATACTTTTTTTTGTCCAATTGTGCCATTGTCCATTGCCATCTGGACAAGAAACAACAGCCGCTATGTAACATCCTCAAAATAATTAGGCGAATTATTTGGATGTTAACCCAATTGGATTAATTTAGTGCTTGATTAGTAAAATTATTGAGTGCTAAAGTAATTATTTTGTCTTCTCAGGATCGCTAAACCGATAGCAATAAATAAGATATTAATGGCAATATGGTCATTTGACCATATTACCACTTAATTAAAAGGAAAGAAAGAAAAGGATTAAAGAAAGAAAGAAAGAAAAGAAAGGAAACGCGAACAGAAGAGAAGGAAAGAAAGAAGAGAAAAGAAAAAAGAAGAAGAAGAAAGGAGAAGAGAAAGGAAGAAGAGGAAGTGAACCCACCCCTCCAAAATTCATCATCTTCATCATCTCCTCTCCCTCATCATAACCCAAGAGCTTGGTAAGATTCCCCTCCATTTTTCCCCTTGCTTTTTGACTTCGAAAATTGAGGGTTTGTGGGGAAAATTTGTTGAAATCATGGATTGATAGGTTGTGTTGATGATTGGGTTATGCTTAGGATCGAAGCTAGGAGCGGATTGATCGCATTGTGAAGTTCGAATCGAAGTTTGGAGCGGTTTGGTGATATAGGGTTCCGTTCGAGAGTTTTCAAGTCTCGGCAAATTCGGTTTGATATCAGCTCTCGCTTCAAGGGTGAGTTTTACTCACGTTTAGGTTTATTCTGTTTTGGTATAATTTGTGCGTCGATTGGTTCCGATAAATTTTGAGTCTAAAACCGTTATTTCGAAAAATAGCGCTATGGATAAAATCTGTTTAGATTGAGCTTTTGATTGGATTGATTGATTGTGTGGTTTGTATTGGGTCTATTGTATTGGTTGTCAAATGTGTTTTCGATCGGAACGAGAATCGGAATTGAGCGAAATAGCGGTTTTCGCGTGAAATCGCCAAAATTCTGCAGCATCAGATCTCCATCGCGTCGCGACCTCCCTCCTTCGCGTCCCGACCATGCTTCAGTTTACAACAAAAATGTTTCTGCCTATTTTCGCGTCGCGACGGTTTCGTATCGCGTCGTGACGGTTTGCAGATTTTCAAAAAAAATTCACTGATTTTGTTTTCGCGATATCTTTTGATCCCGTAACCCGATTGAGGTGTTCTGAGATGCGTTGGAAAGCTTATTCAGAGGCCTAACTGAATATTCTATTTTTAAGGCAAAATGAAATGTTTTTGGAGACGAAAAAATGTGTTGAAAGGTGACGAGTTAGTATGCGAGAGAGAATGTGGATTTAAATGTTCAATTGATTGTCTGAGGTAATGAAACATGAGTTCTTGTGTCTGTAGATATATTCATTATATCGAGTTTGGGTGACGACCCATGTGATTAACATACTAGGCGGGGAAGTCATGATCCTTAAACCTAGGCCCGTATACCATTAGGGAAAGTACTATTGGTAAAGGGGTTCACCGGGATTACCATGTCTGGGGTCGGTGCTGTGTTAAGAATTGAAAATGCGGTTCATCGGGATTACCATGTCTGGGGTCAGTGTCGTGTTATGTAGTGCGGTCCATCGGGATTACCATGTTTGGGGCCAGTGTCGTGCTAGGTTAAATTGCATGGTTTATAAATTAAACTCCGAGATAAAAGATTTCATAATTAGACCGAGAGTGTTAGTAGGGGTCTCGGTAGAACTCACTGAGATTGTATCTCACTGTTTAAATGTTGTTGTTTTACAGAGACACATGGACAGCGGAAATCGAAGAGGCACGAGTAGGTTGAGCTCGGATGGTTGCCGTTGACATAGCGTTATGCTTTGTTTATATTTCCTTTTCTTCCGCTTCCTGTATGATACTGAATACATTAGTCGCTACAGTTTAAGGTCAGAGAACCGTATGGTCTTGATTAAGTGTAAAACTGTTTGTTTGATTCAGCGAAAATTTATAGTGGTATTCAGTGTCTGAGCAGGAAATATTATCTCTGATGATTTAGGTTTAGTGCACTCGGGTGTTTTTAGCTGATAAAAATACCGGGGTGATACAGTTGGTATCAGAGCAGTTCGACCTAGTTGGACTTAGCTTTTAGGGTCTTTGCTTTCTTCAGTCGTGATTTTCTTAGTATGCTATTAGACATTGAGTTTGATCAACTTAATACTTTGTGCATATTTCGCAGAATCATGGCCAGAAGAGGTAGAGGCGTTCCTTCTCCTGCTGATCCACATTTCGAATGGATGCAGAATGTCATTGAGAATCAGCAGAAGATGATGCAGGATATGTTGCAAATGCAGCATGACCAAATGGGTCTGCAACAGCCCAATTTCCAACCTCATCAAGAAGATCCTAACTGGACATATTTCCAATTTTAAAAGATGAAGCCCTCGACTTACAAGGGTGGACCGGATCTAATGACAGCCTATTATTGGATTGATTCAATGGAGAAAATTTTTCAAACCTTGCAATGCGGGGAAGAAGAGAAGGTAATATGTGCGGAAAATGTGCTCAACGAAGATGCCCACACCTGGTGGTGTAATGCACGGCAAATGATGGAACTCCAAGGAACTCTCCTCAATTGGGACAACTTCAAGGAATTGTTTTTGAAGCAATATTTCCCTTCAGTGAAGAAACTAAGCAAGCAAGCAGAGTTTGTGAATCTCAAACAAGGAGATTTGTCAGTTGGGGAATATGCTGCGAAATTTGAAAGACTGTCTCAGTTCTATGAGTTGGGGAGGTATGCCCCAAATGATATGTGGAAGATGCAAATGTTCAAAGAAGGTCTCCGAGCTGATGTGAGCCAAGGCCTCAGTTCTTACACTCTAGTTAATTATCCTGCCTTAGTGCAACAAGCATATGTTGCTGAGGAGGATCTGAGGAAAATGAATGCTGAAAGGAAAGATTATTGGAAGGGTAAGAAGAAGGTTGCTGAATCCTCTACTCCAAGCAGACAATTCAAGGGAAACAATTATAAGGGAAAGCAGGTACAATCCTTTGATTCACCAAAGACTCGCAGGTGTCCCAACTGTGGAAGACATCATCATGGTGATTGTTGGCAAAGGCCAAATCGGTGCTATGTCTGCAATGAAGAGGGCCACTATGCAAACGAGTGCCCAACAAAGAAGAATTTCCAAGGAGCACCAAATGCTCCTAAGCAGGGGCGAATCAACACTTTAGATGCACGGACCATCACACCTACTGATAATCTTCTGAGGGGTACGGGATCTCTTTTTAATAACTCAGTCAATATTTTATATGATTCCGGTGCAACTAATTGCTTTATATCACAAGCGTGTGTAGATCGGTTGGGATTAGCATTATCTGAGCTATCCGAACCGATAACTATTTTAACTGCTGCCAAGGGTCGTGTCCAGACCCAATCGTTGTGTGAAAATTGCCTACTTGTCATAGGGGGCAGACAATTTGTTGTGAAATTTATTTGTTTAACTATGAGAAGTATGGATATCGTTCTGGGTATGAATTGGATCGCTGAAAATCATGTAACAATCAACTGTGCTGATCGAACCATTAGCTTTGCCTCCAAATCCGTGGGGTTGACACAGGCAGATTCAGAAGCAACGATTTCTTACACCGAAGCAAGCCAGTCATTATTCCAAGGTGCAGAAGCTATCCTTATTATGTTGTCTGCATCTACCGAAAAGGGTTTAGATTTGTCATCTGTGCAAGTGGTAAATGAATTTCTAGATGACTTTCCAGAGGAAGTTTCATCCTTACCTCCTGACCGAGAGGTAGAATTCTCAATAGAATTGATTCCTGGTACAGGATCAATATCTATTGCTCCTTATAGGATGTCTCCATTAGAATTAAGGGAATTGAAGTCTCAACTTGAAGAGTTGATCTCAAAGAGGTTCATCCGACCGAGCGCTTCTCCATGGGGTGCTCATGTGTTGTTAGTTAAGAAAAAGGATGGAAGCATGAGGTTGTGTATCGATTATCGACAACTCAACAAAGTGACGATCAAGAATAAATATCCCTTGCCAAGGATAGACGACTTACTTGATCAACTTCGCGGTGCAGTGGTATTTTCAGAAATTGATCTGAGGTCGGGCTATCATCAAATAAAGGTACGAGCCTTAGATATTCCGAAGACTGCTTTACGTACGAGGTATGGACATTACGAGTTCGTAGTAATGCCCTTCGGTTTGACTAATGCTCGAGCCGTATTCATGGATTACATGAACCAAGTGTTCCACACTTATCTGGATCAGTTTGTCGTGGTTTTCATTGATGATATCTTGGTGTACTCTAAGACCATTGAGGAGGAAGTCCAACATCTCCGCATTGTTCTGAACGTACTCCGAGAAAAGAAATTGTATGCCAAGCCGTCGAAGTGTGACTTCTGGATGACGGAAGTGAAGTTTTTGGGACACGTGATTTCCCATTCGGGAGTTGCGGTGGATCCCAGAAAGGTGGAAGCGGTGTTGAACTGGGAACGACCAACATCAGTCACTGAAATAAGAAGTTTCTTGGGTCTAGCTGGGTACTACAGGAGGTTTATTCAAGGCTTTTCGCAATTGGTTCTTCCACTTACTCAGTTAACACGTAAGGCCCAACCTGTTTATATGGGATGCCTATTGTGAGGAATGTTTTCAAGGGTTGAAGGTTAGGTTGACTTCTGCTCCAATCCTAATTCTTCTAGATCTGTCTTTGGACTTCCACATTTACAGCGATGCTTCTGGAAAGGGTTTGGGATGTGTTCTCATGCAGAACCAACAAGTTGTAGCTTATGCCTCCAGACAATTGAAGACTCATGAAGAGAATTATCCGACTCATGATTTGGACTTGGCAGCTATTGTGTACGCACTGAATATTTGGGAACATTACCTGTATGGATCTCGTTTCGAAGTCTTTAGTGATCAAAAAAGTTTGAAATATTTGTTTGATCAAAAGGAGTTGAATAACAGACAGAGAAGGTGGGTGGAATTTCTGAAGGATTATGACTTCGAATTGAAGTATCATCCAGGAAAGGCTAATGTTGTAGCTGATGCACTAAGTAGGAAATCCATCCACATAGCAGAGATTATGATGCATGAAATGAAATTGTTGGAGTCCTTTAGAGACTTAAATATGAATGCAAGATCAAGGAAGAACCGGTTAGTGTTGAGCCATATGAGGATCTCTAGCTCATTAAGGGATTCTATTCGCTTAGCACAGGAAATTGATGTGAAGCTACAATCACAAAAGGTATTGCCAGACTTTACCGAAGATAGTGATGGAGTTATTTGTTTCAACGGTAGAATCTGTGTGCCCGATAATGAAGACATTAAAAAGCAAGTGCTAGAGGAAGCACACCGAAGTTTATTTTATGTACATCCTAGATCCACCAAGATGTATAGAGATTTAAAGCAGATGTATTGGTGGCATGGAATGAAGTTAGAGATTGCCGAATTCGTATCTCAATGCTTAACTTGCCAAAGAGTTAAGATAGAACATCAGAATCCTGCTGGTCTGCTACGGCCACTAGACGTGCCAGTGTGGAAGTGGGAAAACATTTCCATGGATTTTGTAATGGCATTGCCAAGGTCCCAAGCCGGTAACGACTCCATTTGTGTAGTTGTAGATCGGTTAACTAAATCAGCTCATTTTATTCCAGTTCGTTCGAGCAGTAAGGTGTCCACATTAGCTGAGGTGTATCTGAAGAGCATAGTGAGGTTACATGGGGTTCCTACCAGTATTGTGTCGGATCGATATCCGAAGTTCACTTCTAGATTTTGGAAGGCTTTGAATGAAGCATTGGGAACTAAAATACTTCTAAGTACCGCTTATCACCCGCAGACAGATGGTTAGACGGAGAGAACTATCCAAACTTTAGAAGATATGCTTCGGGCTTCAGTGCTCGATAACGGAAAGAAATGGGATGATCACCGAAAAGATCCGTCAGATCAGGGAAAGAATGAAAGCCGCTCAAAGTGGGCAAAAGAGTTATGCCGACAAAAGAAGAAGGCCGTTAGAATTTGAGTCAGGCGAGCATGTGTTTTTGAGACTGTCACCAACAATTGGTACGGGCAGGGCGTTATGGGTGAAGAAACTCAGTCCTCGGTATATTGGACCCTTCCAAATTATCGAGCGAGTTGGGCCTCTTGCATACCGTATTGCTTTTCCTCCACCATTGTCAAATCTCCATGATGTGTTCCATGTGTCTCAGTTGCGGAAGTACATTCCTGATCCAAGTCAACCTCTAGATTTCTAAATGATTGACCTTCGACCGGACTTGTATTTCCAACCTCATCCAAATTACATCATGGAACGTGGCGAGAGGACGCTACGGACGAAGTCAATTCCCATTGTCAAGGTGGTTTGGGATGGTTTTTCCGTCGAGGAAGCTACTTCGGAGTTAGAGGACGATATGCTGACACGGTATCCGTATTTGTTTTCTTGAGGTACGTTGTGTTTAATTTTGTGGACAAAATTCTTTTAAGTGGGGGAGAATGTAACATCCTCAAAATAATTATGCGAATTATTTGGATGTTAACCCAATTGGATTAATTTAGTGCTTGATTAGTAAAATTATTGAGTGCTAAAGTAATTATTTGGTCGTCTCAGGATCGCTAAACCGATAGTAAGAAATAAGAGATTAAGGGCAATATGGTCATTTGACCATATTACCACTTAATTAAAAGGAAAGAAAGAAAAGGATTAAAGAAAGAAAGAAAGAAAAGAAAGGAAACGCGAACAGAAGAGAAGGAAAGAAAGAAGAGAAAAGAAAGAAGAAAAGGGAAGAAGAAGAAGAAGAAAGGAGAAGAGAAAGGAAGAAGAGGAAGTGAACCCACCCCTCCAAAATTCATCATCTTCATCATCACCTCTCCCTCATCATAACCCAAGAGCTTGGTAAGATTCCCCTCCATTTTTCCCCTTGCTTTTTGACTTCGAAAATTGAGGGTTTGTGGGGAAAATTTGATGAAATCATGGATTGATAGGTTGTGTTGATGATTGGGTTATGCTTTGGATCGAAGCTAGGAGCGGATTGATCGCGTTGTGATGTTCGAATCGAAGTTTGGAGCGGTTTGGTGAAATAGGGTTCCGTTCGAGAGTTTTCAAGTCTCGGCAAATTCGGTTCGATATCGGCTCTCGCTTCAAGGGTGAGTTTTACTCACGTTTAGGTTTATTCCGTTTTGGTATAATTTGAGCGTCGATTGGTTCCGATAAATTTTGAGTCAAAAACGGTTATTTCGAAAAATAGCGCTTTGGATAAAATCCATTTAGATTGAGCTTTTGATTGGATTGATTGATTGTGTGGTTTGTATTGGGTCTATTGTATTGGTTGTCAAATCTGTTTTCGATCGGAACGAGAATCGGAATTGAGCGGAACAGCGGTTTTTGCGCGAAACCGCCAAAATTCTGCAGCATCAGATCTCCATCGTGTCGCGACCTCCCTCCTTCGCGTCGCGACGATGCTTCAGTTTGCAACGAAAATGTTTCTGCCTATTTTCGCGTCGCGATGGTTTCGTAGCGCGTCGCGACGGTTTGCAGATTTTCAACAGTTTTTCAATGATTTTGTTTTCGCGATATCTTTTGATCTCGGAACCCGATTGAGGTGTTCTAAGATGCGCCGGAAAGCTTATTCAGAGGCCTAACTGAATATTCTATTTTTAGGCCAAAATAAAATGTTTTTGGAGACGTAAAAATGTGTTGAAAGGTGACGAGTTAGTATGCGAGAGAGAATGTGGATTTAATTTGTAATGTTCAATTGATTGTCTGAGGTAATGAACCATGAGTTCATGTGTCTGTAGATATATTCATTATATCTGTTCTGGAGTGGGCTCGAAGCCCAATTTCAGTCAGTAGGCCCAGCGCAGCCCACTATCAGCCTTGCTCCGCAAGATGCGGCCGGCCCCGTGATTTGCGCAACGGCCAGATCGCACAGTGCTATATATACCACACCAGCATGTGGCTTCAGGTATGTTTTACTCACCTTGTGACCCTGCCCGTTGAAGCACCTCTGACTTGAGCGTTGGAGTGCCTTTGCAGGTACCACCCGCGTGCGGCTTACAACTCGGTCCCTCATCACAGCGACCGATCAACGTCATCAACAACAACTCATCGTATTGATCAGGTACGATCAATTGGCGACCACAGTGGGAGGCCCGAGCGCTATTCCACATCAAATCATGCCGCCACGTCAGAAACGCACTTCTTCTAGGCTCAACACCTCTGGGCAGAACCGACCTCAACGGACCCCAGAGGGCATGCCTGTGACCGTTCATGAATCACAAGATGAGCCTCGCCAAGAACCCTCAGTACAGGGCGGTCGCGGGCCAGTTACCCAACCAGCCCCGCAACTACCGGCCGAGCTGGCCGAAGCAGGAATTCCAGAAGCGTTGCCATAGCACGTAACCCAAGCGCTCATACAAATTCTGGAGCAAAAGAATCAAGTGATCGCTGATCGAGACGAACTGATCGAACGTTATGAGAGAGGTTCGATCTCAATCCGCCCGCGAGCGGACAGCGGTCACCGAGGCCAACCATCCCGGCCCCATCGTTCACCACCACGAAGAGAAGCTCCTCCTCGTCGTGGCGTATCCCGACGAAATCCTCCAAGAAGGGCGATCGTTCACAGGTCGCCTCCTCGTCGAAGAAGTCGCCATCATCGCTCCCCTGAAGAAGATTACGACTACGCTGACTCAAGCTATCGACCAGAGTCAGAAGGGTCGCCAACAAGATACTCGTCCAACGAGTCCTCAGGATCCCGCCGATCAAGAAGCAGGTCGTGGGACTCGTATGAGGAGTTCGACGACTACAGCAACGGGGAGATTAGAGATGTCTCCCATGCCATCAGCCGACCGAGAAGGAACAATTCAGAGCGGCCTAGAAGACGGTCGTCGCCACGTGCTCCACAATACCATGGACGCCCTCCAATTGCTGATAGACTCCTTGGTCAACCGGTCGGCCTTTACGGTTTGCCCGTCGACCAAGCTTATGCCGCCATGCAGCCTTACGGGCAGAATCCCATCCCGACCGGACAGGGGCCTTTCACCAGCGAGATTAGGCGCTATCGCATCCCAAGGGACCTGAGGAAGCCCCCAAACCTGAACAAGTTCAACGGTCGCGGGGATCCAGACAAACATCTGATGTACTTCAACAACTACTGTAGCTACAGGGAGCTGGGACGAACGATGAAGTGCAGACTCTTCCCTCATTCGCTCGAAGGTCGGGCGCTAGAATGGTGGGAATCTCTGCGTCCCAACTCAGTCGCTTCTTGGGAAGGTCTTGTGGCAATGTTCTTGGCCAATTACACAGCCAACCGTTGTCAATATCGTTACGAAGAGCACTTGGATTCGGTCGTCCAAGGAGAAAATGAATCATTGAGGGAGTTTATCGACCGGTTCATGACAGAGGCCGACACAGTCCGCAACCTATCAGATACGGACAAGCTGAAGTACCTCAAGCGTGGTATAAGAAAGAACCACAGATTCGCTGAAGAGTTCTCTCTGAACCGCTACTACGACCTCGGCCTGTTCCTCAGAAGGGCCAACGACCATATGGGCTATGAGGAGCAATTAGCGGCCGACAAGGGCGCCCGCGCGCGTCCCAAGGAAGAAGCTGGCAGGTCGGTCAAGGGGCAGGACCGTGACAGTAAGCCCGAATACCGGCCCAAGAGGTACGAGCAGCGTACAAAATTAAACACTCCGATCGCGCAGATCTTTACGGAGTGCCAGAACAATGAATTCACTGGTGTGAGGCGACCTGATCCTTTAGTATTGAAGAAAGGAGGTCGGCCTACAAAGAAATACTGCAGATATCACAAGAGCAAGGGGCATGACACCAATGACTGCATGGCCCTAAAAGATGACATAGAAGACCTCATACAGAAGGGCAAGTTGAGGCAGTATGTCAAAGATGATGGTAACGATCGCCCTGATCAAAGAGCCGTTGGCCAACCCGCCAATGACAAAGGTAAGGCGATCGTTAACTCAACGATCGAGCAAGCACGTAACAGTTCAGAGGAAGAACGCGACCCCAGACAGTCGAAGGGCCGCAACGTAGCCATGGTCATCCATGGAGGTAATCCGTTGGACATCAGAGAGTCCAACAAGGCGATGAAGAGGAAGTGGAACGAACTCATGATGGTCGGTTCAACTTCAACCCCACGGCCGGCCTCGGATAGGCCGCCCATTTCCTTTGGGGACGAAGACTTGCTTGATGGAAAAGTTAATAATTATGTACCCTTGGTAGTATCGGCCGTAATGGCCAACACTGAGGTCAGAAGAATACTGGTCGACCAGGGGAGCTCGGCCGACATCATGTTCGAAGAATTGATTGACAAGTTGAATGTGGATAGGAGCGAGATTATTCCCCAAGCAGTACCCACTCCACTGACCGGGTTCAATGGGGCGACCACCTACCCATTGGGGACGATAGAATTACTCGTCACTTTTGGAGATGACACGAGCGGCAGCACGTCGTACAGGACGGTCAGAACGACGTTCTTAGTTCTGCCAATCAGATCGTGTTACCACTGCATCATTGGCCGCCCAACTCTGGGGAAATTGGAGGCCGTAGCCTCAACTGTACATCTGAAGATGAAGTTTTACAGTAAAAACGACCAAGTGGTGACAGTGATGGCCGACATGGAGGCGGCTATGAGGAGCCATTTCCTCTATCAAGAAATTTGTGACATGGAGGTGACGAATGCTAAACCTCAGAATCTTGGAGAGGGGCATCAGGTCAATGTGGCCGACCTGGATGCTCGATACGACCCTGATAGCGACCCTGAGGACGACGACGATGATTTAGCCCGCGAGCTAAAGAATAGACTCAAGAGGCCTGAGCCCCACGGAGAATTGATCGATATTCAGTTAATGGACGACCCAACTAAAACAGTTAAGTTGGGGAGCGACCTACCTGAAGAAGACAAGCAAGAGCTCATCACCTGTCTCAGGGATTACGCGGACCTTTTTGCATGGCAGGCATCAGACATGCCCGGTATCCCAATTGAAATTGCCTGCCACCAACTGTCCGTTGATGAGACAGCAAGGCCGGTCGCACAAAGGAGGCGAACTCAGAGTGAAGAGAAAGCACTGGCGGCCGCCCAGGCAGTTGACGACCTCATCAAGGCCAATTTCATTGAGGAGATCAAGTATACAACATGGCTCTCCAACGTCGTGTTGGTAAAGAAGAAAAATGGTAAGTGGCGCATGTGCGTCGATTATACCGACCTGAACAAGGCATGCCCGAAGGACGCCTTTCCACTGCCAAGCATTGACAAATTGATCGACGGGGCAGCGGGCTATAAACTTCTGTCTTTTCTAGACGCCTATTCAGGATACAATCAGATCACCATGTACCCACCCGATCGTCATAAGACCGCGTTCATGACCGATCGGGGAAACTTCCAGTACAAGGTAATGCCTTTTGGTCTCAAGAACGCCGGAGCGACCTATCAGAGAATGATGAGCAAGGTTTTTAGGCGTCAGATCGGTCGCATATCAGAGGTCTACTTGGATGACATGATAATTAAGAGCAAGACCGACCAGGACCATATCAACGACCTAAGGGAAATCTTTGAGGAAGCAAGGAAGAATTCTTTAAGGCTGAATCCAGAGAAGTGCACCTTCGGAGTAAGGGCGGGCAAGTTCCTGGGCTTCCACTTAACAGAGCGAGGGATTGAAGCGAACCCTGATAAGTGTAGGGCGGTCGCCGACATGAGGCCACCCACTACGAAGAAAGAGATCCAGCAATTGAATGGTATGGTCGCTGCCCTATCGCGATTCATACCTAAATCAGCGTGCAAATCTCTTCCACTGTTCAAGCTTTTGAAGAAGGAAGTCGAATTTAAATGGACCGATCAATGCCAGCGAGCATTGGACGAGCTGAAGGCGGCACTGACCAACCCGCCCATCATGACCAAGCCGCAACCGGGGGAGACACTTTACTTGTACTTGGCCATAACGGACAAAGCCATGAGCGCCGTTCTGGTCAGGGAATGCGACCTAAAGCAAAACCCGGTCTATTTCATCAGCAAGGTATTTCAAGGCCCAGAAATCAGGTACCAGAAGATTGAGAAACTAGCCTTGGCATTACTTGTGGCCGCTCGTAGATTACGTCCTTACTTCGTCGCTCATCAGGTCGTGGTAAGGACCGACCAGCCTATTAGGCAAATCCTTCACCGACCTGACCTTGCAGGGCGTATGATCAAGTGGGCTGTGGAACTCAGTGAGTTTGGAATCAAGTTTGAGGCCAGATCGGCCGCTAAGGCACAAGTGTTGGCCGACTTCATCGCTGAGATGACCCCAATACCAGACGATCAGGCCGTCACTACCTGGACTTTGCACGTAGACGGATCCTCCAACAGCAAAGGAAGTGGGGCCGGCTTGATACTTGAGAACTCAGAAGGACTTACTGTTGAAGTGTCTTTAACTTTTGCATTTCACACTTCAAACAATCAGGCCGAGTATGAAGCGTGCATTGCCGGGCTGCAGCTAGCCAAAGAGTTCAATGTCGACCGTGTCGAACTTCACTCCGACTCTCTACTGGTAGTATCCCAAATTCAGGACTTATACGACGCAAAGGACGACGTCCTGAAGAATTATTTGGCCAAGGTAAGGGACCTGCTCAGGCAATTCGACCGAGCAGAAGTTAAGCACGTCCCCAGGACAGAGAACGTGAGGGCTGACATCCTATCAAAGTTAGCCAGTACAAAGGCTCCTGGGAATCACAGAAGTCTAATTCAGGAGACATTAACTCGACCGAGCGTGTCTACTAAGCCCGCTCAACCATTAGCCATTCTAGCGGTCGACCTAGACAGAGACTGGATTACTCCCATCTTGCAGTATATTCTTAATGGGGTAGAACCTTGCGACCCGAAGGCAGCAAAGCTCCTGAGGTTGCGGGCGACCAAATATTCAGTGATTAAAGGAAGACTGTACAGAAGGAGCTTTTCATCCCCATTGCTGAGATGTCTTACGTCGGTCGAAGCCGACCATGTACTCAGGGATATCCATGAAGGCGATTGTGGTAGCCATCAAGGTGGTCGGTCGGTTGCTAAGAAGGCACTCAGGGCCGGATACTATTGGCCGACCATGGAAGAGGATGCCAAGTTACTTGTGCAGAAGTGCAAGAAATGCCAGATCCACGCAGACGTGCATATAGCGCCCTCAACAGAACTGCACAGCCTAACCCCACCTTGGCCGTTCGCTTGGTGGGGCATGGACTTGCTCGGCCCCTTTCCACCTGCACCAGGTCAGCTGAAATTCCTGATCGTTGCGGTCGACTACTTCACCAAGTGGATAGAAGCAGAGCCACTTGCCACCATTACCTCAGCAAAGGTATCTAAGTTCTTTGGGAAGAATGTGCTCGCCCGCTTCGGAGTGCCTCAGCAACTGGTGACGGACAATGGAACTCAGTTTGCAGATAGAAAGTTCAGAGAAATGCTGGCCGGCCTAGGTGTAAAACAGCGTTTCACCTCGGTCGAGCACCCGCAAACCAATGGCCAGGCAGAAGCGGCCAACAGGGTAGTGCTGCGCGGACTGAAAAGAAGGTTAGATGAAGCCAAAGGCAATTGGGCAGAAGAGCTACAGTCGGTCCTTTGGGCCTACAGAACGACCCCTCACTCATCGACCGGGGAGTCACCATTTAGACTGGTCTATGGTACTGACGCTGTTATCCCGATTGAGATGGGAGAGTTAAGTTGGAGGACGACCAACCCACCAACCCCGGCCGCAAATGAGCAAGCAACAAGAGAAGAATTAGACCTGGTTGACGAGCTGCGAACCAAAGCGTCACTTAGGGAGCAACTCATCAAACAGAAGGTCGCTGCAAGGTACAACGCCCGTGTCCAGAAGAGGGAGTTCTCCATTGGACAGCTAGTCCTTAGAAGGGCCGACGTGGGGAATAAGAACGCTCGCCAGGGAAAGCTCGCCCCGAACTTGGAAGGACCATACCGTGTCGTCAGCAAGACTGGAAAGGGAGCGTACGAGCTGGAAACCATGGAAGGGGCGACCATCCCCAGAACATGGAACGCTGACAAACTGAGAAAATATTATGTTTAAGTTGTAAACATTGATTGATCAATAAAGAACAGGCGGTCGCTCTTTTTCCCCACAGGGGTTTTTTACTGAGGACCGACCTTAAAATTCGACTTGTGTACTTTATTTTCATGCGAATTGTATGCACGGTCGCTCACCATGCGAGTAGCCGCCGAGCGGCCTAAAAAGAGTGCCATCGAATGGCCCAATCAATAGCCGCCGAGCGGCCTAAAAAGAGTGCCATCGAATGGCCCAATCAATAGCCGCCGAGCGGCCTAAAAAGAGTGCCATCGAATGGCCCAATCAATAGCCGCCGAGCGGCCTAAAAAGAGTGCCATCGAATGGCCCAATCAATAGCCGCCGAGCGGCCTAAAAAGAGTGCCATCGAATGGCCCAATCAGTAGCCGCCGAGCGGCCTAAAAAGAGTGCCATCGAATGGCCCAAACAATGGCTGCCGAGCGGCCTGGAAAAGTGTTACCGAATAGTGACTCATAAGAAATTCAAGGTCGCGACCGACCGTAGTAAAAAGAATCAAATCGACTTACAAAAGCAATTAAACAAGTGATATTCATGATGAAATTGTCATTGATTACAATTAAAGACGCCTTGGTCGAAGCCAGGGCGCCCCATTCAAACACCGCTCGCAGGCGGGCAAAGATTACAGTTTAAGAAAATTACAAGCTAAGAATCGCTGGGGGCTTGGTAAATGACCACCTCCTCTTGAAGAACTTTCCCTTTGGACACCTTCTTGGGGCGGACGATCTCCTGATCGACCGCGCGATGGCCACTTTGCACAATCTCACGGTCGACCCCCAGGGCAGGGTAGAGGATCTTGATCTGGCTGACCGCATTTTCGAACTGACCCTCCGCAGCTCCCTTCGCCTTGTCAAGAACGTCCTTGTAGCGACCTCTTAAACTGTTCTTTTCCGCCTCCACTGCTTCCAGCTCAGTTTTCAGACCAGCGACCTGGCTAGACAGCTCTTTATTCTTGGAAGAGAGGCGTTCGACCTCTTTCTCAGCTGTTTCCTTGTCAGCGACCGCCTTGTCCAGAGAAGACTCGGCCAGTGTTTGAGCAGAGACAGCAGCCACAAGCTGGCGTTCTGCTTCGCCAAGCTTCCTCTCATTGTCAGCGGCCGCTTCGACTCTTGGTTCGAGCTCCTTCATTTTCTTGAGCAGGTCGTCGCGCTCGCCCCTCAGTTCTGCGAGCAATGACAAGGCAGAATTCAATTTAAAGTTTTTATCGACTAGGTCGTCTTCAAGCAATGAATATCTATGGGCAAGGCGCCTACCTTCCAGGCGATCTGATTCTTCATCTTGGTATTTCTTGAACAGAACACCAGCGGCCTTCATTGCCTCGGCCATCACCTCGAAAGGTTCCTCCTTGAAGCGGGCACAGTCTTCATCACCCAACCCAAGCAGGTCGATGCTGGGCCCGTGGCTTTTTCCACTCTTATGCTTTTTCTTCTCGCCCCCATCGTCGACCGACCTGTTCCTCTTGGATTTTCCTTGATTTTTAGGTGGGCTGCTCAGATCAATGGCTTGTGCTGGTGTGCCCGCCCGAGGAGCCTGACGATCAGGCTGAGATCCGGTCACATCAGTTTGAGGCGTACCCCCAGACTGAACCGCAGGTATGACACGGGCGGGTGAAGTATCGCCGTCCTCGGCCGCCCATTGCGCCAACAGGTCAAAGTCATTCATGTTGGTCATCTTAACTGCAAAGGCAAAACAAGATGGTTAGAAACATTTAATAAAACAAAGTGACAGAAAATAAAGATGTGAGCGACCACCGACCAAGAGCGGCCTTGACACTCTTCTAGGTACGAGCATCCACAACGTTTTTAACTTTGATGCGACCCTCAGGGACTAGGGACGCAATCCTTCTCAATCTATGGATCGTCCCCCTGTCCAGGTCGTCAAGATCAGCGTCCTTGAAAATGTACTGGCCCGGTTTTTTGGAGAAGTGGTTGAAACTCCACACTGTAGGAAACAGGGGGGTTCCTTCTTGATCGTTGGCCATTTGGGCGATCGCATTTTGGGCCTCGGCCGACTCAGGAACGACCCAAAAGTATTCTTTTTTCCACCCGGTCGTCAATGATTCCAGATATGGCTTGAACAAATTGCATGTCGACCGGTTCTTGAATGAGACCGCTTCCTTGCGGGCACCCTTGGAGCCTTTTTCGTAAATATAGCTCATCTCAAACAAATGGAAGAACAGTCGGATGGAGACCGGTCGTCTCAGAACCACTAGGACATCTTCAAACGCCTGCAGGAACGCCCAAGCGTTCGAGTTCAGCTGAGAGGGGGCGACCTGAAGATACCTTAGAACCATGCGTTGGAACCTGGAGAATGGTGGAATTGTACCCATACGTTCGAAAACGATGCGGTACATGGTGAATTTTAACACATCAGTCCAGGCCGCAATATCTTCGCCCTTGGCCATTCCTTCTACCCTCCAACCTTCATTCAATTCGGTCGCAAGAAACTCCAGGTCTTGGCTTCCCCGTTGAATCTTGCTACGCTGGCCCCTCAGGTTGAGAGAAACCCAAGACATCTCCTGTGTAGCAGCGACCTCAGGATCTTCTCCTTGGTTGCCCTGCTGATCTCTGTCGGCCGTCTCGGCCACGTCGGTCGCAGTACGGTCAGCGCCTTCCTCAGAGGCAACCCGTGCGTTGCTCTCTGCAATATCAGCAACTACCCCCTCGGAGTACGGGGCCCCACTTCTGTCCGGCCGCGTTCCGGATCTGCTTGATGCTGTTGAGTTCTGGGACGAAGACCCAGAGGAAGATTCGTCGCTAGAAGAGGACGACCGGGCGTGTGCAGGACTCTGTTCCACTGGTCGTGTCATGTTTTGCGCTAGAGAAACGGCCGGGACTCCAAATATGCGGCGGGTTTGTTTAGTCCGCGCCAGAATGAACCTGTGGAGGGGAATAACGGTCAGGGTCTTGCTCGCGCGTGGGAAGGGGCGACGTGGTCGTCCCCAGACCTGACACCCCCTCCATCAGGTGGAACATAAAAATTCAAACAAAGTAAGAGCGGTCGTAGTTACCTGGAATACGATCAAAGGTGATTACGAGCGAGCTTCGCGAGAACGAACGAGCTTCGACGGAACGAGCGAGCTTAGACAGTAGCGAGCGAGCGTTGGCAGAAGCGAGCGAGCTTGATGCGAGCGGTCAGCGAGAGCAGCGGAGAATTCGGAGAAACGTGTAAGTGATGTGCCCTACGAGCCCTATATATATAAGGGGCCAACCATCACCATGGGCGGGAAGTGAAGAGGCGCGACTCTTCATGTACCATCATTGCTTAAACTCCTCGAGTCTCTAAACGTCACCTCAAAAAAAGCAACTGTCGCCTCAGCACTCATGACGATTTATTGTCAGGCGGCACCTGGCACCGTGTGACCAGGTCGCGTGGCAGCGACCACACAATCAACCAATCAGCGGTCGACCAGACTACGCTCGACCGGTCATGGTACCAGAGCGGTCGTTTGCGACCACTCGGGGGCAAGGAATCAAGCCTTAGCCCTCCCCCAGGCGACCCAGGCTTGGGGGGCAACTGTTCTGGAGTGGGCTCGAAGCCCAATTTCAGTCAGTAGGCCCAGCGCAGCCCACTATCAGCCTTGCTCCGCAAGATGCGGCCGGCCCCGTGATTTGCGCAACGGCCAGATCGCACAGTGCTATATATACCACACCAGCATGTGGCTTCAGGTATGTTTTACTCACCTTGTGACCCTGCCCGTTGAAGCACCTCTGACTTGAGCGTTGGAGTGCCTTTGCAGGTACCACCCGCGTGCGGCTTACAACTCGGTCCCTCATCACAGCGACCGATCAACGTCATCAACAACAACTCATCGTATTGATCAGGTACGATCAATATCGAGTTTGGGTGACAACCCATGTGATTAACATACTAGGCGGGGAAGTCATGATCCTTAAACCTAGGCCCGTATACCATTAGGGAACGTACTATTGGTAAAGGGGTTCACCGGGATTACCATGTCTGGGGTCGGTGTAGTGTTAAGAATTGATAATGCGGTTCAACGGCATTACCATGTCTGGGGCCGGCGTCGTGCTAGGTTAAATTGCGTGGTTTATAAATTAAACTCCGAGATAAAAGATTTCATAATTGGACCGAGAGCGTTAGTAGGGGTCTCGGTAGAACTCACTGAGATTGTATCTCACTGTTTAAATGTTGTTGTTTTACAGAGACACAGGGACAGCGGAAATCGAAGAGGCACGAGTTGGTTGAGCTCGGATGGTTGCCGTTGACATATCCTTATGCTTTGTTTATATTTCTTTTTGTTGTCCATGTACTAATACCCTATGTATCTAGTACTTTATCTTTCTTCCGCTTCCTGTATGATACTGAATACATTAGTCGCTACGGTTTATGGTCAGAGAACCGTATGGTCTTGATTATGTGTAAAACTGTTTGTTTGATTCAGCGAAAATTTATAGTGGTAATCAGTGTCTGAGCAGGAAATATTATCTCTGATGATTTAGGTTTGGTGCACTCGGGTGTTTTTAGCTGATAAAAATACCGGGGTGTTACACGCTATGACTTCCACATGAGGGATATCCCTAACACTATTCCAAATTTTTTTTTTGCATGCTGCATCATAAGTTAAACACCATTCCACAACCTTTTTAGGTCATCAATCGAAGGTTGCAAATATATGTCAATACCAGATGTTGGATTACTTGGCCCTGGAATAATAGAATTTAAAAACATAAATGGTTTAGACATACAGATTTCTAGAGGAAGGTTGTATGGGGTAACAATAACTGGCCAACATGAATACAGCGTTGCCGAGGCTTGAATATATGGTGTGAAACCATTAGAGCATAAACCAAGCCGAACATTGCGTGGATGATCACGATCAAAATGCTTCCAACCCGCCGTCTCCATTGAAGTAAACATCCTTTGTAGCCTTGGTATAAGCGACAGATAGAACATTGCTTTTCGTGGAACCGGTTTGCCTCTGCTCATCCCTTTCCTACTCACACGATAGCGTGGCACTCCACACAACTTGCATTCCGACAACTCTCCATCATTTATGCGAAACTCATTTTTATAATAGAGCATGCAACCAGACACACAACAATCAATTCTTTTAGATTTTAAGCCAAGCTTCGATACCAGTCTTTTAGCATCATAATAACTCTGCGGCAAAAGCCCTCTAATGGGGGTTGCATCCAACATCATTTTGGTCATATATTCCATGCACAACTTAGCAACATTAAATTTAGACTTAAGACCCAACAACCGAACACACATTGATAATTTTGAGTCATTAGATCCTTCAAATAATGGTTTATTTGTCTCACTCAAATACATGTAAAACCTTTGAGCATCCTCATTTGGAACTTCTTCAGCATCATATTCCGGTTTTTCAAAATCCAAATTTACTCCAACAGCGTCAGATATCATTCCCTGATAAACATCTAACAGTTGTATAATTTGTTCTCCAGATGTCGTAGTCGCTGGATAACTACTTGATGTGGGAGCTACTACTTCAACCGAAACATTAACCACATGAACTGCAGCTACCCTTGGTCCTAATTCCCCGTGACGACTCCATATCCAATAATTTGGCCTAAACCCATTATTGTACAAATCAACTCTAACTTCTTCTTCATTTTTTATAAATCGAAATGAACATTTCAACCACGGGCATCTAATTCTGTAACATCCTCAAAATAATTAATAGAATTATTTGGATGTTAACCCAATTGAATTATTTTAGTACTTGACTGGTAAATTTATTGAGTGCTAAAATTATTTATTGGTTGTCATCGGATCGTTAACCGGATAATACGGGTCAAGGACGGTTTAGAATCGAAATAAGAGATTAAAATCAATATGGTAATTTGACACGTTACCACTTATATATTAAATAAATATATATGTATGCGTGTATGTGTGTGTAAGTGAAGGAAGAAAAGAAAGAAAGAGAGATACAGAGAGAGAGCCGTGAGAGAAGAAAGAAAGAAATGGAGAAAAGGAGAGAATGGGTTTGGAGAGAAGAAGGAGAAAAAGGGCCAACATAGACTCATCAAAACACAATCCTTCCTTCACAAAAAATGATCTCCTCATCATCCTCTTCCTTTTGGTACCAAAATCATCACCTACAACTCACTCACTGTCATCTTACCATTTTCGAAATTGTGAGGTAAATGAGGGATTTTGTTTGGGTTTCATTCTTCCTTTCCACAAATTGAAGGTTGGGTAGTTCAAGCAAGAGGTTTATTACTAGCTTGGAATGGAGGAATCAAAGTTTGATAGAGTTAGGGTTTGTAAACAAAATTTGGGGTTTTTGTGAATAGTAGCTTTTGGAGGTTAGGGATGATGAATAGTGTTCATGGAGGATTTCGAGGAATTCGATATTTTGGTCAAAAAGAGGTCTCGTGATCGAGTGGAAAGCTTTAGGAGCGGATTCAGATGTCGCCGAAACGTGGAGTTGATTCGGGGAGCGTTCGTGTGGTTATGTCAGAAAAGCGTTCTCGCGGAAAGTCTCGGTGCTTCGTGATTTCCATCACGATAGGTGAGTTTTACTCACGTTTAGGATTTATGTTTTGAATTGATTGATTGAAACGAATTTAATGTTAATTTATTCGACTGTTTGTTTGATGTGATTGTTTCGACTTGAATTGCGTGTAAAATATCGTTTTGGTCGAAAAACCGTTAGATCGACGAATAACGGATTTTGAGGAAATTGATGGTTGAGTGTTATGGATTGATATGTTTGATTGATTGATGACTATTATTGGATATGTGTTCATACTGTTTTTGTGTTGGGACTGGACTGGAACAGGTACCGGAAGTGATCGGAATTGATCGGAACAAAGAAAAACTTAAAACGGACTGAAAACGGAATGCTGTCAAATGCGCACGATACGTGCGCCCCTGGCGCACGAACCGTGCGTCCCATTCGGTTTCCATTCCTCAAAAATGCGTTACAGGGCGCACGACCTGTGCGTATGGGAGCACGAACCGTGGGCTGTGTTCTGATTCAGTTTTCCAAAATAGCCCGAAATGTTCCCGATCGATTCCATTCCTCTTCTAATCAATTCCTTACCCTTTTCCAGTGATATTAGGCTTATAATTCCATGATTTTGAGTATAATTAAAAAGGGCTTTATAAAATGCTTTGAAGTTATAAATTGTTTCCATAAACCGAAATAATAGTACTCGTGTGCGGATATGTTTTATTAATAATAAAGCAGACTATGAGTCCTACGTGGTATGGTATAACTGACGCGGGATGATTATTAGATTCACGATATATATTATATCGACTATAGGGAAAGTCCCAATGCGGGTAATATGTTCGATTAACGGTCAAATGTAGATGGACTAACTGTTCATTGAGTATAGGTGAACTAACAGGTCATCGAGTGTAGATATATTTAATATATAGCGGGTTTGGGTGACGACCCATGTTGACATACTAGGAGGGGCAGTCATGATCCCCTACCCTAGGCTTTGAGGCCAATAGCGAAACTGTTATTGGTAAGGGGTTCACCGGGATTAGCCTCGGGGCAGTCGGTGGTGTGTCGAAGAGTATTGAGTAACGTTCGCCGGGATTAGCCTCGGGGCAGTCGGTGGTACGTTACTATGATTTTGTAGTGTGGTTCGCCGGGATTAGCCTCGGGGCAGTCGGTGACGCACTGAGTTATAACAGATTCGCCGGGATTAGTCTTGGGGCTGTCAGTGGAATGCTATGTGTAAAATAATGCGGTTCATCGGGAGTTAGCGTTTGCGCAGTCGATGCCGTGTTGAGTTAACAATGTTTTAAAACTGGACCGAGAGTGCTAGTAGGGGTCTCGGTAGAACTCACTGAGATTGTATCTCATTTTTTATATGTTGTTGTTTTACAGATAAACAGGGATAGTGGAGATCCAAGAGGCACGAGTAGGTGGTACTCGGATGGTTGCTGAAGACTTAGCTTTATGCTTAAGTGTATATCTTTCCTTGTTATCTGTGTATCAGGACATTTTGTCTTTAGCGTCATGTATTTATTTCCGCTTTCCTGCACGATATTGAACACTGTATTTCACTGATGGTTTGTGGTCTTATTTATGTTTAAGACTGTCCTGTTGTTATTTAGTGAAAATTGTATAGTGGTGTTCAGTACTTAAACAGGAAATATATCTCTGATGTTTTAGGGATGGTCCACTTGGGTATTTTTACTCGATAAAAATACCGGGGTGTTACAAATTCCGCCTTGTCATGCAAATTCTTCATGACGCTTAGCACAAAATATAAACTCTCCTACTCCTTCTACAAAACGTCGCTTTAAACCGGATCTTCCAGGAAATAATCGATCATACATCCAACTACGATCCATAATTTCAGGATCTATGTACTACACTACAATAAATATTTTCATTATCATAATTTAGGGATCTATGTACTAACAACATAAATAACATTTTGACTAAATAGTAAATATAAATTACTATGTTTTAAACAAACTATCCAATTTTTGATTATCAATAAATTAAATATCATAACTATTTAAAGTAAATGAAATAAACTATCAAATATTACTTTTTGATATATATTGATATATTAATTAACATCAACAGAAATTAATAATATTTCGTATTTATTTAAAAATTACAAACAATAAAAATTAAAAATTACATTGACTTTATTTTTTAACTAATATATTATTATATTTCGGATTTATCAATTACATTGACTTTATTTTTTAACAAAGTAAATGAAATAAACTATCAAATATTACTTTTTGATATATATGGATATATTAATTATATTTTTTTTATATAAACTAATATATTATAATATTAATATTAATATATTATAATATTTGATATTTACTTAATAAATAAATTCAAACTAATAAAATCAAATAACATTTTATACCAACTAATGACTTTGATAACTACCGTGAGTGTAGGTTTCAGCATGTTTTTAGTAAAAATGAGTGAAGATTTGTTTGTGTGAAATTCCCATTTCTCCCTTTTAAGTGAAAATGGAACTAACCAAACAAGTACTCAAACATTCAAGTAACCCCTTTTTGTCAATTAACTCATAAAATTATCAATCCAAGCAACCAATAATTAAATCATTTAGCCATCAAAACAATTAATATTTGTAAGGATGATGTACTTGGGGTGGGTATCATGAACCTATCTTAAGGCCAAGAGATTTAGTTTAAGGATAATATATTGAAGGCGGGTTCCTCACAGTGTACGCAGTAGCATTTATATTATGGAAGTCTATTGTGTTAGGGGGATGCATCATAGGTAAACGATCAAAAATGCCCGGAGCGTATTATTTTAAGGAGGCTCGAAAGGAATCATTAAGATTATGTAATCTCACCCCTCATTTTTATTGTTTTTCAGATAAGCAATTGATGTCTACAGAAGGTAAGACCAAAGTAAAGGATTCCAATCTTGGAGAACTTTGAAGTTTTAGAAGTTCAGCTTATTTTATTGTGCTAGTCTCATATACTGAGACCTTTTGTTATAGTTAAGTATAAGAATTAACTTATGTTGTATGAAGATTTGTATACACTTGTATTTTGGATTAAGTCTGTAGTGTCGACTCCGATAGGTGATTTGATTCGGTTCATGTTCAGAAATTTTAACTTATGATATGAAAACCTATCATCTTGAGCTATTTAAAGTGTATTGGTTATTCCGTTATCTTAATCCAAATTACGAATGTGTATCTCTGAAATGTCTAAAAGGTAATATTCTGGATTTTATTATCGGTTAAAATCGAGGATGTTACATCACGCATCCCACCACTACTCCAAGTCAAGCACACTTAACTATGGGGTTCTTATGGGAAGGGCTCTCGAAATGATAATGCATCATGTTGGCCACAGATGTCACTTCTAAATTTCCTCAAAGATCCTTGGGCGTCTGGATTAATCTGTTAACGTGTGCGGGTTTCCACAGAAATTCCCTTAAATGTTTATTCTTATCAAACTACACTTTACAAATTTAGAATATAAATATGAAAAGGAAATATGCAAAAGAGGCAACGAATTATTTTTAACTTCTTTTGAATGGACTAATTTTAATAGTAATCCAAATATACTTTCTATAGTTAACTGTTATAAATTTTTTCTTTGTTTATAGTTTATTATTTTTCATTTTAAAAGTTAAATCAATTTTACCAAATTAAATTTAAATTTAAATATTCATTTAAAATTTTTATTTAACTTATTAATTTCTTATTTTGGTGTACATTTATTTTTGTTTCTAACTATTAAGAAAAACTAATAACTCTATATTTATCTAATAACACCTATCCCCCATATAAAATATAATTAAAAATGTCTATGTATTTAGTCTAAAATTTAAACCAAAGACATAGACATTTTTACTTATATTTTATTAGAGAGATTATGTTTCCCGTACCATTCTGACTACCATAAATGTGTATCAATACATGGCTGTATTAGTCATTTTGATACCACTTGCTTGGGGTAAATCTCACTTTTTTTCAAATCTGTGAGAGTATCATCCTCCCCCATTGCTAACCTCTGTTGGTAGAAAATTTCAAAATAGACATTTCATTATTCATATCTCTCTCACATATATTCTTGCAAAACATTATGTAGATGATTGAAATGATTGTTATGATGATATGGGGTGGTAGATGACCGTGACTTTAATCTAGTCAAGTATGTACTAAATATAATCCCAGTATTATGTTTTTTTCTTTACTTTTATTTTCTAACTTGCTATGCTATTTTGTTTCAGTACTAGATCTATCAGCGATACAAGACTTGCTCCACATATTATTGTTACAAGTTGGATTAGATGCAAATCTGTGATGATGTCTTATCTATCTTTACCTTCTCAAGTTTGCTTTGCTTTGTTGTGGTGCAAATAGTCGGCATAAATCTCTAAACGACTGTAATTTCGTTGATTAAACATAGGTAATTAACATTTTGATAAGAAGACGTGAATCTTTTTATTTTTTATCTTTTAGAAATGTAATTTATTTAAAAACTATAATTACGAAACTAATGAGTCCTATTTTTATTTTCAAATATAATTTATTTGAATTTATTCATATTTTGAACTAATGTTTATTTTTAATATGCAAGGTTTACAAAAATGACATGGTTTCCCAAGTATCCGACAATTCCTTTAAGTTTCAATATATATTTTTCTCACTTTCTATAACATTTTATGATGTAATTTTAATATATCTTTGGCTAAATTATAGTTTTGGTCCCCCTATTTTCAAAAATTTAGACATTTGGTCCCCCTATTTTAAAACTCAGACATTTGGTCCCCCAATTTTAGAAAATCAAATA
This sequence comes from Astragalus membranaceus, assembly GCA_039519185.1. NCBI lineage: Eukaryota > Viridiplantae > Streptophyta > Magnoliopsida > Fabales > Fabaceae > Astragalus > Astragalus membranaceus. The sequence goes on along the minus strand of CM076854.1, from coordinate 29,470,787 downwards.
CATTTAGTCCAAAGAGGGACCAAATGTCTTTGATTTTTTAAAATTGGGGGACCAAATGTCTTTGATTTTTTAAAATTGAGGGACCAAATGTCTTTGATTATTAGCCATAAAAAACTGAAAAATCCCCTTGGGACTAAATGTCTTTGATTTTTTAAAATTGGGGGACCAAATGTCCGGGTTTTAAAATAGGGGGACCAAATGTCTGAATTTTTGAAAATAGTGGGACCAAAACTATAATTTAGCCTATATCTTTTAATTATTGTAGGAGATGAATTTTCTAGGTTCATCCATATTTTTTCTGAGGGCAGTGTTGTTCAGCATGCTTTTCCTTCCCTTAGCACAAATTGCGACATCAAGGTTCCTTGCTAGTATGTTGTCGGCTAAGGAACTCACAAGATTAGAAAATGTGTGAAGATCACCCATGCTCGGGTAGAGAATATCAAGCAATACAAGTGCCCATCATGCAGTAACAAGAGGGCTCGCTGCTAGCAAGTTTCCATCACAGAAAAATGTTGTTGGAGTCTTTAGTGATCTGGTTGTTGATGGATAGTGTTTATTAATATTTTGACATGTAGGTTTCTTTTCTAGTCTGTAGGATTATGTTGTGTTATTTTTATTCTTGTCGCCTGCAAGTGATTTGATGTCTTCGTTTGAATATGTATCCGTAGTTGAAACATTGTTGACTTATTTACTGAACCACCTTAGCAAAGGCTTCAACAAGTGGGATTCAAACCTTCAAATCGAGAGAATTGCATAAAAATCATGGGGATTTGACTTGAACAACTGAAATTATAGGGATGATAAGTATATAACAGGTTCTTATAAATTAGTCGACTGGTATGGATTAAAAATAAACAAATTAAAAAAAAGAAGCTAGACATTCAGTGTAACACCCTAAATATTTAATTAATTTATTTAATTAAGTATTTAGGAATTTATTTTAATTAATTGAATATAATTTAATTAAGCGAAATTATGTTAATTGGTGTAGGTGATATTAGGAGGTGGAGGTGCCAAATTAGATGGACTTGGGCTTAAGTGAGAAGCCCAAGCCCATGACTCTTGTCATATGTGAAGTGGCCAAGGCGCCTAGGGGTTAGGGTTTTTTGTTAGCATTGTGCGAAATTGAGAAGAGAGGAAAGAAAGGAGAAGTGCACCGTTGGAGAGGAGAAGAGGAGAAGAGAAAATCGCACAACCAAGGAGAGGAAAGGGGCGTGAAGTGTTGCCGTGGTTCCGTTCGTGACCGTCTCTGGGGCTCCTATTCTTCAAATTCGAGGTAAGGGGATGTCCTATCGATTCTTATAATGATTCCTATGATAGATTTTAGGTAGTGATGGCCTAGATGAACCATGATCATGACTATGTTGCGAATTCATGTTCTTGATTGTTGATGTATGCGTGATTTTCATGTTTTGAGCTAGGGATGTTGTTGATTTTGATGGTTGGTGTATAATTTGTTGATGATTTTCACTATGTGTCCATGATGTTTGTAATGGGTGCTGTAATTAATCAAGTAACAATTTGAGAAACAAGATATATTTGCTGAAATTTTGATGTTTGATGTTGCTGGAAGTGTTCTGGGCGCCAGGCGCCCTGTGCTGGGCGCCAAGGACGCCAGTGCTGGCTGTGCGCGTGTTGCTGTGTGTGTTGCGCTGGGCGCTGGGCGCAAGGCGCTGGGCGCCAGGCGCTGGGCCCTGAGCGCCCGTGTGTGTGCGAGTGTGTGTTGCGCTGGGCGCTGCGCCCGTGTGCGTGTGTTGCGTGTTGCGCCAAGGCGCTGGGGGCCAGGCGCTGGGCGCTGGGTGCCCGTGTGTGCGTGTTGCGTTTTGCTGGGCGCTGGGCGCTGCGCCCGTGTGTGTGTGTGTTGCGTGTCGCGCCAAGGCGCTGGGTGCCAGGCGCTGGGCACTGGGCGCCCGTGTGCGTGTGTTGCGTGTTGCGCCAAGGCGCTGGGTGCCAGGCGCTGGGCGCTGGGCGCCCGTGTGTGCGTGTTGCGTTTTGCTGGGCGCTGGGCGCCCAGGGCGCCAGTTTTTCAGGATGTTCCCAAAATTGTTATGAAAACCGTTTTCGCTATAACTTTTGACTCGGGCATCCGTTTTAAACGTTTCAAAAAGTGTTGGGAAGCTCTTTCTATTGGCTACCTGTGTGTTTGATTTTTGGAATAAAAACTTATTATTTTCTGGTGGTGTCTGGGCGCCCAAGCGGCTGTCCCCGGTGGTCATTACGGTGACAATGTAAAGTCGAACTGAGTTCTTTAAAAATCCTCTTTACCTATAATTAACAGTTTTAACGTTTTAGTGTCAAAATGGGTGATTTATGACGATGATGCCTTAGTGGCTAGTTAAATGACTTTTTTGCCCTTAGTGGCCAATATTGTTGATAATGATGTGTAAATGACGATGATGCCCCTGGTGGCTAGTAAATGACGTTTTTGCCCTCAGTGGCTATTGTTTGAATTGATGATGTTTGTGAACAAGTGACGATGAAACCCAGTGACGTTTGAGGCCCGAAAGGCTAAGTGATGTTGATGTGAGTAATTGTGAATTGGCAGGTGCTGTGCTTCTTGTGGGCAAATTGGTAAGTGACGGGTCACGTAGTTGACCCTGATTGTGTGAATTGTGCGTGGTGCATGTTATAGTGTCTCATGCATCCCATGTGCATAAACCCAGTGACGTTTTGAGGCCAAAAAGGCTAAGTGACGATGAGGCCATAATGGCTAAGCGACGTTTGTGAAAAGGTACCTCATGCATATGCCCGCGAGTGGGTTGCATTTCATATGCCTACATGACATAGTGATGAGTTAATGTAGTGATGTAATTGATGTTTGTGATGTGATTATTTTAGAGCTGTGACTTGACTTATTATTTATCATATGATTTATTATATGGATTGAATTGGACTCACCCTTCTGTTTGAATGTTACCCCTATGTGGTAACGTGCAGGTGATCGCGAGTGAAGGACTAGGTACCTTCACTATTTCGAGTCGAGTCGTCACGCTCTGATACGTAGCACTCAGGGGGGGACGAACTTAATGTTTATGAATGATTTCAGCTGTTATGTTTTGTTGACGATTCTGTTTTATTCCGTATTTCCGCTGCGTAGTTGGTTTATTGAAGTTAAGTTTATTTGCGATGATAACTGTGTTTTGAGGTTCTCCTCCTAGTGACGTGCTATGTGTTGCAGGATTATTGTGTTTGAGCTGTTTTATTGAGAAACATTATTTTATGGAAGTATGTGTAACATTCCTCGTGCGAAACAAATTTTTGAAAACTCTGATATTTTCCAATTAAATTAACGGGTAGAAAAGGGGTGTTACATTAGTGGTATCAGAGCAGTTCGGTCTGTCCGGCCAATGTCGTCCTGTCATAGTGTCTTATGACAATAGATTAGTTCTGAATTTTTGGTTTGTGCTGCAGTGATAGTTTGAAATGGCTGGGAGAAACGACGCTGCTCTTGCTGCTGCATTGCAGGCTATGGCTCAGGCTGTGCAGGGTCAGCAGAATGCTGGAGATAATGCTGGTTTCCGGAGTCTGACTACTTTCCAGAGAGAGAATCCGCCTACCTTTAAGGGCAAATATGATCCAGATGGTGCTATGGCTTGGTTGAAAGAGATCGAGAGGATTTTCAGGGTGATGGACTGCACTGTTGAGCAGAAGGTCCGTTTTGGTACCCACATGTTAGCCGAGGAGGCCGACGACTGGTGGTTGGCTACTAGGCAAAGGTTGGAGGCTGTGCAGGAAGAGATTACTTGGGAGGTATTCAGCAGGGAATTTCTGAGAAAATATTTTCCTGAAGACGTCCGAGGAAAGAAAGAGATAGAGTTCCTGGAACTGAAGCAGGGTGGTATGTCTGTGACTGCATATGCGGCGAAATTTGTGGAACTGGCAAAATTCTATCCACATTACAGTGAGGCTACAGCTGAGTTCTCAAAATGCATCAAGTTCGAGAATGGGTTGAGGCCTGATATTAAAAAGGCCATTGGTTATCAGAAGATTCGTGTGTTCGCTGATCTGGTTGACAGTTGTAGAATCTTTGAGGAGGACAGTACTGCTCATTATAAAGCTACGTCTGAGAAAAAGGGTAAGTTTCAGAGTCGAAGCAAGCCCTATGAGGTTCCTGCGGGTAAGAGTTATCAGAAGGCTGCTGGAGGTAAGAATTCTAGTGGGGGAGATGCTCCTGCTAGCATTGTCTGTTATAAGTGTGGCAAGCCTGGCCATATGGCAGGCCGAGTGTAAGGTCAAGGATGTGTTGTGTTTCAATTGTGGTGTGTCTGGGCATATCAGTACGAAATGTACAAAGCCGAAGAAGGAAAGGTCCAGTGGGAAAGTGTTTGCATTGGCAGGAGAGGAGCCCGATGAGAAGGATGGTCTGATTAGAGGTACGTGTTTTATTAACGGTATTTCTCTGAAATCTCTTATTGATACTGGTGCTACCCATTGCTTTATATCTGTTGGTTGTTGTAAAAGATTGGGTCTTGTTTTATCTGCTATGTGTGGGGATATGGTTGTCGATACTCCGGTGAAGGGGTCGGTGATTACTTCCCAGGTGTGTTCTCAGTGTCCCGTGTCGATCTTCGGCAGGGACTTTGTTGTGAATTTTGTTTGCTTGCCATTGAGAGGTCTGGATGTAATCTTGGGCATGGACTGGTTAGAGGATAACCACGTTCATATCAACTGTCGTAGCAAGTCGGTCAGTTTCGGGGAAGAAGATTCTGTTTTGGTATCTGCTGGTCAGTTGAAGAAGTTGAAGAAGGAAGGAGTTCAGTTATTTGCGTTGATGGCATCGTTGTCTGCTGAGAGTCAGGCTGTTACTGAAGAACTGCAAGTGGTACGCGAGTTCCCTGAGGTTTTTCCTGATGAGATTCCGGGTGTGCCACCGGAAAGAGAAGTTGAGTTTTCGATTGATCTTGTACCTGGTACGAGGCCTGTGTCTATGGCACCGTACAGGATGTCGGCGTCGGAATTGTGTGAGTTGAAGACGCAACTCGAAGAATTGCTTGAGAAAAAGTTTGTAAGACCGAGTGTATCACCGTGGGGAGCTCTGGTATTGTTGGTAAAGAAGAAGGATGGGAGTATGAGGTTATGTGTGGACTATCGTCAGTTGAATAAGGTAACTATCAAGAATAAGTATCCGCTTCCGAGGATCGACGATTTGATGGATCAGTTAGTGGGTGCCCGTGTTTTCAGCAAAATTGATTTGAGGTCCGGATATCATCAGATTAAAGTAAAGGATGAAGATGTTCAGAAGACAGCGTTCAGGACAAGGTATGGGCATTATGAATATTCAGTGATGCCGTTCGGTGTGACCAATGCACCTGGTGTATTTATGGAATATATGAATCGTATTTTCCATAATTACCTAGATCGGTTTGTGGTGATCTTCATAGATGACATTCTAGTTTATTCTAAGTCGGAGGAAGAGCATGCTGAACACCTGAAGACAGTATTGGAAGTCCTGAAAGAGAAAAAGTTGTATGCTAAGTTATCAAAGTGTGAGTTCTGGCTGAAAGAGGTGAGTTTCCTTGGGCACGTGATTTCTGGTAATGGTATTGCAGTTGATCCGGCAAAAGTGGAGGCAGTATTGGAGTGGGAGGCTCCGAAGTCCGCAACAGAGATTAGAAGCTTTTTGGGTTTGGCTGGGTACTACAGGAGGTTCATCGAGGGTTTTTCCAAGTTGGCCCTTCCGTTGACTCAGTTGACTTGTAAGGGTAAAGTTTTTGTTTGGGATGCTCGGTGTGAGGAAAGTTTTATGGAACTGAAAAAGAGATTGACGACGTCGCCTGTTTTGACGTTGCCTAATCCGGAGGAACCGTTTGTTGTATATTGTGACGCGTCGAAGATGGGTCTGGGTGGTGTGCTGATGCAAGATGGGAAAGTCGTTGCTTATGCGTCGAGGCAGTTGCGGGTTCATGAGAAAAATTACCCTACGCATGATTTGGAATTGGCTGCTGTGGTATTTGTGCTTAAGATTTGGAGGCACTACCTTTATGGTTCGAGGTTTGAAGTGTTCAGTGATCACAAGAGTCTAAAGTATCTGTTCGATCAGAAAGAGTTGAATATGAGACAGCGTCGGTGGTTGGAGCTCTTGAAGGATTATGACTTTGGTTTGAATTACCATCCCGGCAAAGCTAATGTCGTGGCTGATGCTTTAAGTAGAAAGTCTTTGCATATGTCGGCAATGATGGTGAAAGAATTAGAGTTGATTGAGGAATTCAGAGATTTGAGTTTGGTTTGTAAAATGACACCTCGCAGTGTCAAGCTGGGAATGTTAAAGATCGATAATGATTTCCTGGGCAGCATCAGAGAAGCTCAGAAGTCAGATGTCATGTTAGTAGATTTAATTAATGGAGTTGGTCAATCTGAAGATGAAGATTTAAAATTGGATTCCAGTGGTGTGTTGAGGTTCCGGGGTAGGATCTGTGTCCCGGATGATGAGGAGATGAAAAAGGCAATTTTAGAGGAGGGTCACCGTAGCAAGTTGAGTATCCATCCTGGAGCGACGAAAATGTATCAAGATCTAAAAAAGATGTTTTGGTGGTATGGCATGAAGAGAGATGTGGCACAGTTTGCGTATGCCTGTTTGACCTGTCAAAAGTCGAAGGTTGAACACCAGAAGCCAGCGGGGTTAATGCAACCGTTGGAAGTTCCAGAGTGGAAGTGGGATAGCATTGCGATGGATTTTGTGACGGGATTGCCGAATACAGTTAAGGGTCATGACGCTATTTGGGTGATCGTTGATAGGTTAACGAAATCTGCTCACTTTGTTCCTATTAATATCACTTATCCGGTGTCGAGGTTGGCAGAGGTCTATGTCAAAGAAATTGTGAAGTTGCACGGTGTTCCGAAGAGTATTGTGTCAGAGAGGGATCCGAGGTTCACTTCTGAGTTTTGGACTAGTTTGCAGAGGGAATTGGGTTCAAAGCTGAAAATGAGTTCAGCATATCATCCTCAGACAGATGGTCAGTCAGAGAGAACAATTCAGTCGTTAGAAGATTTGTTGAGGGCTTGTGTATTGGAACAACAGGGTTCATGGGATTCCTACCTTGCGTTGATTGAGTTTACCTATAACAACAGTTACCATTCCAGTATCGGGATGGCATCGTTTGAAGCATTGTATGGTCGAAAGTGTAGAACGCCATTGTGTTGGTATGAGTCGGGAGAGAGTGTGGTGTTGGGACCGGAGATTGTCCGGGAGACTACAGAGAAAATCAAGGTGATCCGTGAAAAGATGAAGGCTTCGCAGAGTCGTCAGAAGAGTTATCATGACAAGCGGAGGAAGGATTTAGAGTTTCAGGAGGGTGAGCATGTGTTCTTGAGGGTTTCTCCTATTACCGGTGTTGGTCGAGCGTTGAAATCGAAGAAGCTCACTCCTCGCTTTGTTGGTCCTTATCAGATTTCTGAGAGAATTGGAAATGTGGCTTATAGAGTGGCTTTACCGCCGAATCTTTCGAATTTACACGACGTGTTTCATGTGTCGCAACTTCGGAAGTATGTTTCGGATCCATCTCATGTGATCCATATGGATGATGTAGAGGTGCGGGATAATCTCACCGTGGAGACGATGCCCGTACGGATTGAGGATCGTGAAGTGAAGGTGCTTAGAGGCAAAGAGATTGCATTAGTGAAAGTGGTCTGGCTAGGAGCTGCCGGTGAGAGTATGACTTGGGAGCTGGAGAGCAAGATGCGAGAGTCCTACCCAAAGTTATTCGATCAGGTAAATTTCGAGGACGAAATATTCTAAGTGGGGGAGAGTTGTAACACCCTAAATATTTAATTAATTTATTTAATTAAGTATTTAGGAATTTATTTTAATTAATTGAATATAATTTAATTATGCGAAATTATGTTAATTGGTTTAGGTGATATTAGGAGGTGGAGGTGCCAAATTAGATGGACTTGGGCTTAAGTGAGAAGCCCAAGCCCATGACTCTTGTCATATGCGAAGTGGCCAAGGCGCCTAGGGGTTAGGGTTTTTTGTTAGCATTGTGCGAAATTGAGAAGAGAGGAAAGAAAGGAGAAGTGCGCCGTTGGAGAGGAGAAGAGGAGAAGAGAAAATCGCACAACCAAGGAGAGGAAAGGGGCGTGAAGTGTTGCCGTGGTTCCGTTCGTGACCGTCTCTAGGGCTCCTATTCTTCAAATTCGAGGTAAGGGGATGTCCTATCGATTCTTATAATGATTCCTATGATAGATTTTAGGTAGTGATGGCCTAGATGAACCATGATCATGACTATGTTGCGAATTCATGTTCTTGATTGTTGATGTATGCGTGATTTTCATGTTTTGAGCTTAGGATGTTGTTGATTTTGATGGTTGGTGTATAATTTGTTGATGATTTTCACTATGTGTCCATGATGGTTGTAATGGGTGTTGTAATTGATCAAGTAACAATTTGAGAAACAAGATATATTTGCTGAAATTTTGATGTTTGATGTTGCTGGAAGTGTTCTGGGCGCCAGGCGCCCTGTGCTGGGCGCCAAGGGCGCCAGTGCTGGCTGTGCGCGTGATGCTGTGTGTGTTACGCTGGGTGCTGGGCGCCAGGCGCTGGGCGCTGAGCGCCCGTGTGTGTGCGTGTGTGTGTTGCGCTGGGCGCTAGGAGCTGGGCGCTGAGCGCCCGTGTGCGTGTGTTGCGTGTTGCGCCAAGGCGCTGGGTGCCAGGCGCTGGGCGCCCGTGTGCGTGTGTTGCGTGTTGCGCCAAGGCACTGGGTGCCAGGCGCTGGGCGCTGGGCGCCCGTGTGTGCGTGTTGTGTTTTGCTGGGCGCTGGGCGCCCAGGGCGCCAGTTTTTCAGGATGTTCCCAAAATTTTTATGAAAACCGTTTTCGCTATAACTTTTGACTCGGGCATCCGTTTTAAACGTTTCAAAAAGTGTTGGGAAGCTCTTTCTATTGGCTACCTGTGTGTTTTCATTTTTGGAATAAAAACTTATTATTTTCTGGTGGTTTCTGGGCGCCCAAGCGGCTGTCCCCGGTGGTCATTACGGTGACATTGTAAAGTCGAACTGAGTTCTTTAAAAATCCTCTTTACCTATAATTAACAGTTTTAACGTTTTAGTGTCAAAATGGGTGATTTATGACGATGATGCCTTAGTGGCTAGTTAAATGACTGTTTTTCCCTTAGTGGCTAATATTATTTATAATTATGTGTAAATGACGATGATGCCCTTAGTGGCTAGTTAAATGACCTTTTTGCCCTTAGTGGCCAATATTGTTGATAATGATGTGTAAATGACGATGATGCCCCTGGTGGCTAGTAAATGACGTTTTTGCCCTCAGTGGCTATTGTTTGAATTGATGATGTTTGTGAACAAGTGACGATGAAACCCAGTGACGTTTGAGGCCCGAAAGGCTAAGTGATGTTGATGTGAGTAATTGTGAATTGGCAGGTGCTGTGCTTCTTGTGGGCAAATTGGTAAGTGACGGGTCACATAGTTGACCGTGATTGTGTGAATTGTGCGTGGTGCATGTTATACTTAATGCTTGTTAATTTTGCGCTAGTTTGGTTGCATTTGGAGTTGTATAGTTCGAGTTATAGGTGTCACAGGTTAGGTTAAAATTCTGGAAACAATCTGGATATAGGTTCGGTATTTCGTGTATAACGTTTTCGTTTGAACTCCTTTTTGGGTGATTCTTGATTCATTGTAAACTACACTCATTTTGTTTCGGGTTAGGCTCAAGTCCCATGTCATTTGACTGAGTTTCGATAATTTTAGAGGTGTCACAAGCTAGGTCATGGTGGCTGTCCAGTTTTCGGAACCTTGTTGCTTATTTACTAAAACTGTACGAATTGGACCATTATTTTGCAAAATAAAAATTTTAGTCAGGAACTAGACATTCTTAGCTTTCCATAGAGGGGTCCTTTGCTAAGTTTCGATGCCGTTTGATAGGTTAATTAATTCACCGAAGTAGAGGTATGTTGCTGTAAATTAATGTTGCTGTTTACAGAAAATCATGTTGTTGTTGCTGTAAATTAATGTTGCTGTTTACTGAAAATCATGTTGCTGTTGCTGTAAATTAATGTTGTTGTTTACTAAAAATCATGTTGCTGTTGCTGTAAATTAATGTTGCTGTTTAATGAAAATCATGTTGCTGTTGCTGTAAATTAATGTTGCTGTTTACTGAAAATCATGTTGCTGTTGCTGTAAATTAATGTTGCTGTTGCTGAAAATTAATGTTGCTGTTTACTAAAGATTAATGTTGCTGTTTGCTGAAAATCATATGTGTTGTTTCTATTTTGGGGGCTATTCCTATTTTGGGGTGGTTGTTGGCTGTCCTTATTTTTGTGGGTGGTTGTTGGTGCCCTTAGCGCCCTGTTGTCTTGTTGATTTTGTTGTTGTCGGCCGGTGGCCATTGTTGGATTGCCTCATAAGGCATGAAGTTGTTGTTGTAGGCCGGTGGCCATTGTTGAATTGTTGATGTTGCGTGTCGGCGCATTAGCGCCTATGTTTGTTGTCGTTGCGTGTCGGCGCCTTAGCGCCTATAGTTGTTGCTTGTTGTTGGTGCCCTAGCGCCTATAGTTGTTATTTGTTGTGGGTGCCTTAGCGCCTATTGTTGTGGCTGAGCCGTTGGCCTGGATGATGTTGTTTTGTTGATGTTGTTGTCGTTATTGTCGTGTTGTTGATTATGTTGTTAAATGTTGTTGTTGACTTTGTTGTGGGTACCGCCGAATGGCCCACATTGTTTGGTGGTGGGTACCGCCGAATGGCCCACATTGTTTTGTTGAGGGTATCGCCGAATGGCCCAAACTGTTGATGAATTTTTGTGTTGAAGGCCTATGGCCAGTGTCGAGTCTTATGTCACTGTTGTGCTAGGGGCCCTGCTCCTGGGCGCCATGTCTGTTGTTGCTGCTGTTGTGCTAGGCGCCCTGCTGCTGGGCGCCAGTTCCTGTTTGTTGCTGTTGCCTATTGGCGCCCTGTTGCTGGGCGCCAGTTCCTGCTAGATGATGTTGTCTGTTGGCACCCTGCTGCTGGGCGCCAGTTCCTGCCATGTCCTTTTTGGTTGTTGGTGGCTGGGCGCCTGGGTGGCTGTCCCGGTGGTCGTTGTCATTGGTGTTGTAAATTGGTATTGTCATCCGTGTCGTATAATTGTTGTTGGCATTGGTGTTGTAAAATCGTTGTTGTTCCAGGTGATGTAAATTGTCGTTGTTCTCGGTGTTGTAAAAATTGTTGTTGCCATTGATGTTGTAAATCTATTGGTGCCTTTGGTGTCGGTGGTTGTTGATCAAGTTGTTAGACTGTCCTATAGGTGTTGGTGTTATTGGTGATGATGTAACAGGTGATGTGCCTATTTTATTGGCTAAGGTGATAGGTGGTGGGTCTATGACTATTTGTTGCTATTGGTGTTGTTGTGTCACTTAGATGACTATTGTTGTTGATTGTCTCTGGTGCATTGTTCATGGTGTCGCATACATTTCATATGCATTATTTTGGTGATGAAGGCTTCGGCCTTGGAGCTATAGGTGATGAAGATGATGCTCAAAAACTTGGTAATGATATAGGTGATGATGCCCTTATTGGCTATTTATTTGGTGATGATTGGTACCACATGCATATACTCGTTGGTGTGGGTTGCATCTCATTCATTTACTCATGACATTGGTGATGATTCTTGGTGATTGCAATATGATGTTGTTGTGAAGATATATGCTTGTTGTGCTGATGTTGACTATTGTGATGATAACGACCGTTATGTCCAAGCTGTTGTCGACCTGTTGACTGTTGTGACGATATTTGTCTGTGGTGACTATCTGATATTCTGACCTGTGTATACGGTCTTTCATACGATTCTTTATATTGTTTGATATCTCACCCCTTCTGTTTGAATGTTACCCCTATGTTGGTAACGTGCAGGTGATCTCGAATGAAGACCATAGTGCTTCGTTAGTTCGGTGTCGTCGCTCTGATACGTAGCACTTGGGGGGATGAACACTATTTATATTGTTTATGTTATTTTGTGGATTTTGATGTTATAAATCTTACATGGTCACTACGTTTGTTTTAGTTGAACCCTTATGATTTTCCGCTGCGTGAATGAGTAAGAGTTGATTTGTTTTTAAGACTAAAAATGCTGTTTGCCGGTTCATCCGAGTGATGAGTGTTATGTATCCGTTTAAGGTTTTTTTTTTAAGTCGAGAAATGTGACGCTCATTTGTTTGCGAAAACTCTGATATTTTATTGATAATTACCGGGTAGAAATGGGCGTTACATATGTCAATTGGATATGATTATAATGCCGGAGGTATAATTTATGAATTCCTCTAAACGGATTATAGATCGATATGGATATTGTTTGTCCAATTATTATATGAATGATCCTTTGGTGATCGAAAAGATATAAATTATCTAATGAGATTATGTGATTGATCCTTTGGTGATCAAAATCAAAAAGAAGATATAAATTATCTAACTCTCGAGAATTGATACGTATTGTCATATGTATCGTGTTGGGTAACGATCCGACAAGTAGCATACTAGGGAGGGTAGTCATGACCCCTTACCTAGGCCCTGAATGTGTTTTGGCGTGGTCAACTCACGGGTTACCGGGATTAGCACTGGATTGCAGTCAGTTTATGCTAAGTTGAATACACGATTACCGGGATTAGCACTGGATTGCAGTCGGTACGTGTTAAATAAATTCACGAAGTGCGTGGCATTTCGATTACAACTTATGATAGCTAATCATCTATATTTGATGACGGTTTAATAAATTGAACCGAGTGTCGGTGAGGGGGCACGGTAGGACTCACTGAAATAATGTTATCTCACCCAATCCATATTTGTTGTTTTTCAGAGAAGCAGGGAAAAATGAAGACTATTGTGCACGAGTAGTTGGTATACTCTCGGAGGTGCTGAAGACTCAGTCATATTTATCCTTTGTTCTTTTGTTGTTCTATTTGGTTGTATAAACTTGTATTGGTTATGAGTTTTTCAAACCGCTTTATGTTTTCGGTTTGGTATTTGGACTTGGACATTGTATTCCGTTCGGTATGGAACCGATGAACTTCTATTTTATGAAGTAATGTTATTTCCGACTATGTGTTTATTTCTGAAAAAGTTTGTATGTCCAATACTTAAACAGGAACTGTGTCCTCTGAACTTCCGCATCTGCGCATCTTCGGTGTCTCTACACGTTAGAAATACCGGGGTGTTACATAAGTGGTAACGTGGTCAAATTACCATATTGTCCTTAATTTCTTATTTCGTTTCTAAATCGTCCTTGACCCGTATTATTCGGTTAACGATCCTGTGACAGCCAATAATTAATTTTAGCACTCAATAATTTATCAGTCAAGTACTAAAATAATTCAATTGGGTTAACATCCAAATAATTCTATTAATTATTTTGCGGATGTTACATTCTCCACAACTTGAAAGAATTTTGTCCTCAAAATTTCGTCAAGTTTTTCATCTGACTAACCGAGAATCGACATTCTCAAAAAGGTCTTAAGTTGCTGGAACACAATCTTGAATTAACGAAATAAGTGTAGAAAATCTTCCCAAGCCGGCACATCAATCTTCAAGTATGATCCACTACTACCCTAGAACGCTTCTAAGGTTATAGTCCGAACTCTCTTGTTACAAATCAACACGAGAAACTCATCCGTCGCTTACATGGGCTCGGCACCGCGTTTGAAAACACTTTCGAAGCTTCATTCCAACTATCCTCGCTTACGCCCCCACTTTGATTAATCTAAATCAAAGGGTCTAATACAAGACACTTGATAGAAATACAGGTTGAAAAATGAGGTCCAAATATTGGTACTCCTCGATCGAGATAAGAACAAACACGATTTCCTCGAAGGGTGTAAACACGTTCTCAACAAATTTTCTAAATTTTATAACAATTCTCATACACATTGAAAAATGTGACGAAAAAGTCATCTGTGAAATTTCTTGACTCGCCCCCAAGATTTCGAGATAAAACTTTTCAACAAGATGGAATGAGGGTTTTACTAAAAACTTTGACCTTAAACGTAGAAATAAACCGTGGGGACATCAAATAAACTGGAAAACATTGAAAATCACCTCAGTTGTTCTCAAAACAACTTTTAAACAGAACTCAGAGCTCCTTTTCTTCTATTGAAACTTCCTCACTAGGTTTTTACCAATGGTGCACCCGATTTCTTTCCGAATTAGTCAATAGCGTTCAGAGCTTCCCCTCAACCTAAGTAATTGTAACACCCCGATAAATTCTAACATGTAGAATCACCGAAATGCACTAAATGGCATACATCAGATTAACTTCCTGTTATTGAAATATTGAACACAACTAAAACTTTCGATATTACATATCAAATGGTTCTCTGAACCTCATAAACTTCCTGAAAATGCTTAAGTTTCAAAACTTAAGACTTGTACATAATCCTGGTGTTCAATACTCAAAACATAAAGTAGCGGAAATGATTTTACAACTTAAACAATGAAAGTTATACAATCGGTAACATAGAAACAATAAATGGGACAAAGGTCTAAAACATGAAACTCGGTCTTCAATGACTCCAAGAGTCGCACCGGCTAACCGTGTTTCGTCGCCTTCGCTTTCCCCTGTTTCTCTGTAAAAACCACAAATATGAAGGGTGAGATAAACATTATCTCAGTGAGTCCTATCGAGACCCCTTACTAACTCTAGCGGTTCATTATGCTTTGCTTTGAACTCGTGGTCCTAAAAAGCACCACGTGGAAATATATTAAGTTCCTGTAACCTTTATGCTCATGGCCCTCCTAAGCGACACATGAAGCATACAATCTTTTGTTCCATGTTTTTAGCATAACACCTCAGCCTACCTATTTTATAGGTACTTCTTTTGCCTTGGTGAACCCATCCCGCTATTGCTAGTGGGCGAAACATTCTTGAGCCTAGGTTTTGGGGCTCATGACTTCCCCTCCCCTAGTATGCTAATCCTCTAAGGGTCGTCACCCTTTTCCTCTTGTATTTATCACACATTATATATCCAAGTACCCGCAATGGGCTGTCAGTCATTTCAGTCAAGTACCGTGTATAATATCAGTCAAGTACCGTGTATAATATCAGTCAAGTACCGTGTATAATATAAGTCAAGTACCGTGTATAATATCAGTCAAGTACCGTGTATAATATCAGTCAAGTACCGTGTATAATTTAATGACATATGTTCTCTCGCGTTCTCTAAGTACGGTTTTCCATTTCGTTCATAATACACAAGTTTTCTATCAAACGTGTTCAATCTCATGACATCGGTATCTTTACATTGTTGGGGGACCTTGGGGAATGGATTAGAAGGGGATTAGAATCATTTGGAGTGGATAAAAAGTACTTTGAATTTGAGGATCAGCAAATCTCGCACGACCCGTGTGTGTAGGCACACGATCCGTGCGCTATTGACAGAGTTGTAGAAGACTTCCAGAAAGATACGCACGACCCGTGCGACTAAGCGCACGATCCGAGCGTTATTGAATAAAATTGTAGAGAGTTTCAGAAACATACGCACGACCCGTGCGACTAGGCGCACGATCCGTGCGTGTTTAAAAAAATCCAGTTTGTTATACCCCAATTTTGTCCGATCATTTATCGCAATTGTTTTAGCCCCCGTGTCACAAGTCCATATCATTACGAGAACGACATTTCGAGCGCTGTCTTGTTTTAATTTAGACCGGTTTGTCTAATTGGGCCAATTCTTAGTAAATGTGCCTATGTTTGGTATTTTGGACTTAATTTAGTCCTTTTGATCAAAAAGCCATAAAAATAATAACGAAATAAAATCAGAAAATAAAAAATATATATTACAATAAAGTATCCAAATAATATAAAAAGCCCAAAAATACAAAAATATCACCAAAAATATACAAAAATAAGAATAATCCAAAAAAAATAGAGAAGAACGAAAATAATAAAAGGGGGTGTCAGTAGCATTAACCTTCAGCCCAACAAGCTGCTTGCCCAACAAGTCGACTTGCCCAGCAAGTTAACTTGTCCAACAAGTCTCTTCACCTAACCCTTCACCTATAAAAGGAGGCTCTGTCCACAGTGAAAAACACACCACAGTGATTCAACAAGAACACTGAACACATTCTCTCCCTCTCCTAGCGAAGCTCTCGCTCTCTCTCTCCCCCCCTCCCTTTTTTATTTTTTTAGTTTTATTTTTCTTTTAATTAGTTTATTTTTAAATATTCATGATAAATATTTTTCACTAGTTGCACTTTTCATTTTTTCTTTTTTGTTAACTTTTCGTTCATATTCAAAACAAAAACAAAATATTCATTTTCCTCTCATAAATAAAGAAATATTTTCAAGAACAAAATAGGGGACTAAGTCGACTGTACAGTCGGGTTAGTCTGCTTTTTAGGTCAATAATGAACCGTTACGGATCATGACCTAAAATCCCTATTTAAAACAAACAAATTTCTAAATTAAAATAAACACAAACACATGTCTTCCCACAAATCAAATTTTCAAAATAGGGGATTAAGTCGGCCGTACGGCCGGGTTAGTCAGCGTTCTAGGACGAATGAACCGTACGGATCAAGAGTCCTAAAACCCCTATTCAAATAAAATCAAACCACCACACATCAAACTATCTTCCAAGCTTCAAAAACTCAATTTTCACAAAGTAGGGGACTAAGCCGACTGTATAGTCAGGTTAGTCATCATTTTAGGACAAATGAACTGATCACTCAGGAGTCCTAAAGTCCCTAAATAAAATACACCAACAAACAAAGTTTTCTACCAAGAACTACGTGTGATTTGATTCTCTACCAAGAGATACGTAGGAGCAGAGGGCGGCCGACCTCTGTCAATTGCACTAATAAAAAACCTTTTTCAGTCTTCTCCTAAATAACCATTTTCTTAAATAAAACATCAATTTTCTTCTTTCTCTTCAATTCACAATAAAAGGGTAAAAATAAACATTTTCAAAATTAATATTCTTTCCTACAATTAATTAGCAGGTAACCTTCATTAGGAAGGATGTCGTGGGGTGCTAATACCTTCCCCACGCATAACCGACTCCCGAACCCTTATTTGGTCTCAAGGACCCTTATCCATTCCAAAAGGGATTTTCCAACGTTTGCCCTTATAATTAAACTTTGGTGGCGGCTTCATTTTTGAACCTTCGAGGAATCCTCACTCGGATTTTTCGGTCGCTACACAGTTCTTGTAGCATCAGATGGGGGCGCACGACCCGTGCACAGAGGCACACGATCCGTGCGTCTTCATCAGTTTTCCAGAAAACAGACTTTTCATGAGTTATTCCATTCCGTTCCGATTCCAAAATCTCTTCCGATCGAGACCCAACTTAAACACGCATTGAAACAGTATATTACAGTAACACAATCAATCCAATCTAGTACACCCAACAATCAATCAAGCACATTACTTATCGTTTAAAATCACTGTTTTAGAAAACGGTTTTCGAAAAGGTGAAGACTCAGAAAAACACACACATTCGCTAAGCGAGTTATAGAACTCACCTAACATGATGTGAATCACGAAAATTCTGAAACCACCTGGAGTTCAACGACACCGAATTTACACGAACTTGCTCCGTAACGGTCCCTCTCGTTCTCACGAACTCCACGCCCTCTCCAATTCGAATCCCAACAATTTGAGCTACTGACCCTCTTCCCAAATTTCTTCAAACAGCAAAGTGATGTCTCCCAAGGTTCTATTCTAGCTCTAGGATGACATGCAAACCACAAGAAGCACTACAACTCCATTTTTTGCTCTATGAAGTTTTGTGGGTCGAAAATGGTGAATGAGTGAGGAGGAGGATGTTGATGATGAAAATTATATCAGTTGGAAGAGGAGGGTGTAGGGATCAAGATGGTGCAATCATCTCAGGCATGCATCCAGAATTTCTTTTCCTCTCTTTTCTTCTCTCCCTCTCGCCAGCTCTTTCTCTCTATCTCTCAAAATCTCTCTTTTGATGAAAAACTGAAATGAGGTGGTGCTGTGTGGTGTGGGGTGGGGGTTCAGCTGGGTTATCAATAAAAGGGGTGCAAGGACCAAAATACCCTTCAGTCACTTATTCCTCTAACCTTACCAAGACATGGCTTAATCTAATGATCTTAGCCAAATTCCAAGTACTTATGCAACGTTAATTATTTATTTCAACATCACATAATTTAGTAATAATGCTTAATTAAATCGATTCGTGATAGCCTCTATTTCTAAATATTCCCTTTAGCCAATAATTTATCCTAACCTCTTTGCTAACTTAAATAATTTAAATTAGCTAATTAGGGGATGTTACAATCACCCCAACTTTTAAAATTTTGTCCTCAAAATTGACAAAACGTACCTCAATCGAACAGGTAGGGATATTTCACCCGCATGTTCTCCTCTACTTCCCATGTTGCTTCGTCGGGTGTAGCACCGTCCCAAAGCACCTTGACAATGGGAATTGATTTCGTTCGGAGCGTTTTCTCGCCACGTTCGACGATCCTGATTGGAGTAGGCTGATAGGATAAATCCGGTCTGATATCAATTGCCTCATAACTTAATGGTTGATTCGGATCATGAATATACTTCCTTAACTGCGATACATGAAACACATCATGTAATCTGGACAATTCTGGAGGTAATGCAATGCGATACGCTACCGGCCCAACTCGCTCGATAATCTGGAAGGGTCCGACATACCGAAGACATGATCTACTTCTTTGAATTCTAACGGCCTTCTTCTCTTATCCGCATAACTCTTTTGTCGACTCTGCGCGGCTTTCATCCTTTCTCTTATCTGACGGATCTTCTCCGTAGTCTCACGGACCAAATCCGATCCCAACAATCTCTGCTCACCTACGTCCCACCAACACAATGGTGTTCTACACTTCCTTCCATACAATGCTTCATATGGAGCCATTCCGATACTAGAATGGTAACTGTTGTTGTAGGAAAATTCTACCAATGGGAGATGATCCTCCCATCTGCCTCCACTATCGAGTACACAAGCCATCAACATATCCTCCAATGTCTGGATTTTCCTCTCAGTCTGCCCGTCTGTCTGTGGATGGTAAGCGGTGCTAACACACACTGTTGTTCCCAACGCCATGTTCAATGCTCTCCAAAATCGAGATGTGAACTTGGGATCTCGATCACAGATGATACTTGTAGGGATTCCATGCAACTTCACAATATTCTTGAGATATTCATCTGCTAACCTAGCGACCTTGTGATTCGAACGCACTGGAATAAAATGAGCGGACTTGGTCAGGCGATCCACTACTACCCAAATAGAATCATTTCCGGCTTGGGACCGTGGCAATCCCATGACAAAATCCATAGATATGCTCTCCCATTTCCATTCAGGTACATTCAACGGTTGCAACTGGCCACCTGGCTTCTGGTGCTCTATCTTAACCCTTTGACAAGTCAAGCATCGAGACACAAACTCTGCAATATCTACTTTCATGCCCGGCCACCAATACAATTGCTTCAAATCTCGATACATCTTGGTAGATCCAGGATGTATTGAGAACTGACTCTTATGAGCCTCCTCTAAGACTTGTCTCTTCACATTCTCATCATTCGACACACAGATTCTACCATCAAAGCAAATTACGCCATCACCGTCTTCGGTGTAACTCGGCAATCTCTTTTGCGCTTGCAGCTCTACATCACCTTCTTGGGCGGAGCGAATCAGATTTCTCAAGGGACTTGAAATCTGAATATGGCTCAACACCAACCTGTTCCTTCTTGACTTCACTCTAAAATTAAGGTCTCTGAACGATTCCAACAAAGACATCTCGTGCATCATCAACTCTGCAGTATGGATAGATTTTCTACTTAAAGCATCGGCCACAACATTAGCCTTTCCAGGATGGTACTTCAATTCAAAATCGTAATCCTTCAGGAATTCTACCCATCTCCGCTGTCTGTTGTTCAGCTCCTTTTGGTCAAACAAATACTTAAGGCTCTTGTGGTCACTAAAGACTTCGAAACGAGACCCATACAGGTAATGTCTCCAAATCTTCAGAGCAAAGACAATCGCTGCCAACTCTAGATCATGAGTTGGGTAATTCTCTTCATGCGGCTTCAACTGTCTGGAGGCATAAGCAACTACTTGTTGACTCTGCATTAGGACACATCCCAAACCCTTACCAGAGGTGTCACAATAGATTTGGAATCCTATGGACGGATCTGGAAGAATCAGGACAGGTGCAGAAGTCAAACGATCCTTCAATTTCGCAAAACAATTATCACAATCTGAGTCCTAAACAAACGGCTGACCCTTGCGAGTTAACCGCGTGAGTGGAAGAACCAGCTGGGAAAATCCTTGAATGAATCTTCGATAATACCTAGCTAATCCCAAGAAACTTCTTACCTCAGTAACCGTGGATGGTTGTTCCCAGTCTACCACAGCTTCAATCTTACTGGGGTCCACTGCAACACCTGCCTGAGATATCACATGACCCAAAAACTTAACTTCGGGCATCCAAAAATCACATTTGGACGGCTTAGCATACAACTTCTTCTCTCGGAGTACGTTCAGAACAATTCGGAGATGTTGCACATGCTCCTCAATCGTTTTAGAGAACACCAAGATATCATCAATGAACACTACCACAAACTGATCCAGATAGGGATTAAAAATCCGATTCATATAATCCATGAATACGGCTGGAGCATTGGTCAAACCGAAGGGCATCACTACAAATTCATAGTGTCCATACCTCGTACGGAAAGCGGTCTTCGGGACGTCCAAAGCTCGAACCCTGATTTGGTGATAGCCGGACCTCAAATCAATCTTTGAAAATACAGAAGCTCTCCTCAATTGATCTAGAAAATCATCAATCCTCGGTAGAGGGTACTTGTTCTTGACAGTCACCTTATTCAACTGACGATAATCAATACACAATCTCATACTTCTGTCCTTCTTCTTGACAAGCAACACTGGAGCACCCCATGGTGAGGCACTCGGCCGGATGAACCGCTTGGAAATTAGCTCTTCCAGTTGAACTTTCAATTCCCTCAACTCTAACAGCGACATTCTATACGGGGCTACAGAAATAGGTCCAGTGCCTGGAACCAACTCTATAGAAAATTCCACCTCACGATCCGGAGGAAATGAAGGAACTTCATCGGGAAACACATCAAGAAATTCATTAACAACTTGCACAGAAGATAAATCCTGACCTGTCTCAGTGGATGCAGACAGCATCATGACATAAGCTTCTGCGCCTTGGAACAGATAGTTACTGGCCGAAGTGAAAGAAATAACAGCTTCAGAACTGGGCGGTTGTAGCTCCGCTGACTCGGAGGCGAAACTGATAGTTCGATGGAAGCAATCTATAGTCACATGGTTGGCCGTCATCCAACTCATTTCTAGGACGACGTCCATGCCCTTCATTGGTAAACAAATGAAGTCTACCACAAAATTCCTGTCTCCAATGGATAGAAGACAATTTTCACATATCGCTTGGGTCTGAACACTACCTTCAGCAGCAGTCTTAATGGAGATTGGTTGAGGCAAAGGAGTTAAAGCCAATCCCAACCGTTCGACACAAACTTGAGATATAAAACAATGGGTCGCCCCGAATCATATAAAATACTAACGGAGTTATTAAAAAGAGATCCCATACCCCTTAGTAGATTATCTGACGGAGTGACCTTCTGGGCGTCCAAGGTGTAAACCCTCCCACGAGTTGTAGTGGCAGCAGGGTTATCTCCTTGACTCTTCTCCTTCACTGGGCAGTCCCGTGCATAATGACCTTCTTTCTTGCAGAAATAACACTGGTTGGATCCCATCTGGCATTTACCCTGATGATACTTTCCATAGTTGGAACATGTACTGAACCTTGAGGAGTTCGACGACTGAACCTGCTTCCCTTTGTTGGGGTTGCGCCTGGGACCCATCTGATTGTTGGATGATCCAACATTCTTCTTATTCTGATGGAATACTTTCCTGCTTGCATATAACCTCTTCAAGTCACTCTCAGCTATGTGTGCTTGCTGAACCAAGGCGGCATAGTTAGTATAAGCAAAAGAACTCAAACTCTGAACAATGTCTTCTCTTAGCCCATACTTCAACCTTTCGGTTTTCCACTTGTCATTGGGAGCATACCCGGCCAAACCGAAGAATTGATATAACTCTTCAAACTTAGCCACGTACTGACCCACAGTTGAGCTTCCTTGAGTGAGAGTCAGAAATTCATTCTCCTTATCAAACCTCATAGCTATCGGAAAGAACTGCTCCAAGAATACCTGCTTGAAATGTTCCCAAGTCTGGGGAGTATCCATAGTTTCCATCATGGCTTTGGCATTAGTCCACCAGTTGTTAGCTTCACCTTTCAGCATATGAGTTGCCAATCTCAGCTTGTCCTCATCAGTGACTTGCATAGCTACAAAAATCTTCTCTATATCATCTAGCCAATGCTGGGCTTCCATGACATCCGGTCCTCCTCTAAACTCGGACGGCTTCATTTTCAGAAATTCAGAGAAAACCCTCCTTGGATCAGCTTGAGGCTCAGGGACTTGCTGGGGCTGAGCTTGAGCATTCTGTTGCATTTGCAACATATCTTCCATCATCTTCTGTTGTCTCTCGATCACGTTCTGCATCCATGCCGAATGCGGATCAACTGGTGGGTTATTCCTCGATCCTCCTGCCATAATTCTGCAAATGATACACCAAGTATTAAGTTGATCAGTCTCAATGTCTCTTAGCATCACAAGGAGCAAGATAGCAGAATTACTCGAGGGACAAAACCACCCTAACTGTCTAAGCCCGACTAGGTCGAACTGCTCTGATACCATAATGTAACACCCCGATAAATTCTAACATGTAGAATCACCGAAATGCACTAAATGGCATACATCAGAGTAACTTCCTGTTATTGAAATATTGAACACAACTAAAACTTTCGATAATACATATCAAATGGTTCTCTGAACCTCATAAACTTCCTGAAAATGCTTAGTTTCAAAACTTAAGACTTGTACATAATCCTGGTGTTCAATACTCAAAATATAAAGTAGCGGAAACGATTTTACAACTTAAACAATGAAAATTATACAATCGGTAACATAGAAACAATAAATGGGACAAAGGTCTAAAACAAAAAACTCGGTCTTCAATGACTCCAAGAGTCGCACCGGCTAACCGTGTTTCGTCGCCTTCGCTTTCCCCTGTTTCTCTGTAAAAACAACAAATATGAAGGGTGAGATAAACATTATCTCAGTAAGTCCTATCGAGACCCCTTACTAACTCTAGCGGTTCATTATGCTTTGCTTTGAACTCGTGGTCCTAAAAAGCACCACGTGGAAATATATTAAGTTCCTGTAACCTTTTTGCTCATGGTCCTCCTAAGCGACACATAAAGCATACTTCTTTGGCCTTGGTTAACCCATCCCGCTAATGCTAGTGGGCGAAACATTCTTGAGCCTAGGTTTTGGGGCTCATGACTTCCCCTCCCCTAGTATGCTAATCCTCTAAGGGTCGTCACCCTTTTCCTCTTGTATTTATCATACATTATATATCCATGTACCCGCAATGGGCTGTCAGTCATTTCAGTCAAGTACCGTGTATAATATCAGTCAAGTACCGTGTATAATATCAGTCAAGTACCGTGTATAATATCAGTCAAGTACCGTGTATAATATCAGTCAAGTACCGTGTATAATATCAGTCAAGTACCGTGTATATTTTATTGACATATGTTCTCTCGCGTTCTCTAAGTACGGTTTTCCATTTCGTTCATAATACACAAGTTTTCTATCAAACGTGTTCAATCTCATGACATCGGTATCTTTACATTGTTGGGGGACCTTGGGGAATGGATTAGAAGGGTATTGGAATCATTTGGAGTGGATAAAAAGTACTTTGAAATTGAGGATCAGCAAATCTCGCACGACCCGTGTGTGTAGGCACACGGTCCGTGCGCTATTGACAGAGTTGTAGAAGACTTCCAGTAAGATACGCACGACCCGTGCGACTAAGCGCACGATCCGGGCGTTATTGAATAAAATTGTAGAGAGTTTCAGAAACATACGCACGACCCGTGCGACTAGGCGCACGATCCGTGCGTGTTTAAAAAAATCCAGTTCTTGTAGCATCAGATGGGGGCACAAGACCCGTGCACAGAGGCACACGATCCGTGCGTCTTCATCAGTTTTCCAGAAAACAGACTTTTCATGAGTTATTCCATTCCGTTCCGATTCCAAAATCTCTTCCGATCGAGACCCAACCTAAACACGCATTGAAATAGTATATTACAGTTACACAATCAATCCAATCTTGTACACCCAACAATCAATCAAGCACATTACTTATCGTTTAAAATCATTGTTTTAGAAAACGGTTTTCGAAAAGGTGAAGACTCAGAAAAACACACACATTCCCTAAGCGAGTTATAGAACTCACCTAACGTGACGTCAATCACGAAAATTCTGAAACCACCTGGAGTTCAACGACACCGAATTTACACTAACTTGCTCCGTAACGGTCCCTCTCGTTCTCACGAACTCCACGCCCTCTCCAATTCGAATCCCAACAATTTGAGCTACTGACCCTCTTCCCAAATTTCTTCAAACAACAAAGTGATGTCTCCCAAGGTTCTATTCTAGCTCTAGGATGACATGCAAACCACTAGAAGCACTACAACTCCATTTTTTATTCTATGAAATTTTGTGGGTCGAAAATGGTGAATGAGTGAGGAGGAGGCTGTTGATGATGAAAATTATATCAGTTGGAAGAGGAGGGTGTAGGGATCAAGATGAAGCAATCATCTCAGGCATGCATCCAGAATTTCTTTTCCTCTCTTTTCTTCTCTCCCTCTCGCCAGCTCTTTCTATCTATCTCTCAAAATCTCTCTTTTGATGAAAAACTGAAATGACGTGGTGCTGTGTGGTGTGGGGTGGGGGTTCAACTAGGTTATCAATAAAAGGGGTGCAAGGACCAAAATACCCCTCAGTCACTTATTTCTCTAACCTTACCAAGACATGGCTTAATCTAATGATCTTAGCCAAATTCCTAGTACTTAAGCAACGTTAATTATTTATTTCAACATCACATAATTTAGTAATAATGCTTAATTAAATCGATTCGTGATAGCCTCTATTTCTAAATATTCCCTTTAGCCAATAATTTATCCTAACCTCTTTGCTAACTTAAATAATTTAAATTAGCTAATTAGGGGATGTTACAGTAATCCTGCTAAGATTTTCTTCCTCAATCAAGTTTTATTAGCCTCTAGATTCGTTCCCAAAATTAACTTTAGCATGCGGGTTTTCAGAAAATGATTTTTCAAACTACCATACCGTACGCAAGGCTTCACTTCGGAAATTTCAGTCACTTGCAAGTAGATCCATCAATTAATCCTTTGATGGTTATTCGCGACATGGAAAATAGTCAGCAGTTACCTCACTTACATATTCGTGTTCACAATTGACCTGTCAAACGGAATCACATAATACAATCTAACTGTTAACCTTCGCAAGCGAAAGGTTAACACCAAAACCTTGCCTGGTATTCAGTTCTTTCGGATCAGACAGATACTTTAAACTTTTGCGATCACTAAAGACTTTGAAACGAGACCCAAACAGGTAATGTCTCCAAATCTTCAGTGCATACACAATAGCTGCCAACTCCAAATCATGAGTCGGATAATTCTCCTCATGAGACTTCAATTGCCTGGATGCACAAGCTACCACTTGTTGATTCTGCATGAGAACACATCCTTAATCCTTCCCAGAAGCATCGCTGTAAATTTGGAATTCCATAGACGAATCCGGAAGAATCAGGATTGGAGCAGAAGCCAACTGAATCTTCAACTCTTGAAAACATTCTTCACAATCGACATCCCACGTAAACGGTTGACCCTTACGAGTTAACTGAGTAAGTGGAAGAACCAATTGTGAGAATCCTTGAATAAACCTCCTGTAGTAACCGCCTAGGCCCAAGAAACTTCTGATCTCTGTGACTGATGTCGGTCGTACCCGGTTTAACACAACCTCCGCTTTATTGGGATAACCAGAAAATCTCGATTGGGAATCACATGTTCCAAATACTTTACCTCTGACATCCAGAAATCACACTTTGAAGGTTTCGCGTACAACTTCTTTTCTCGGAGTACATTCAGAACAATGCGGAGATGTTGAACATGCTCCTCAATGGTCTTCGAGAACACCACGACATCATCAATGAAAACAACTACAAATTGATCCAGGTACGTGTGGAAAACTCGGTTCATGTAGTCCATGAATACTTTCGGAGCATTAGTCAAACCGAAGGGCATTACTACGAACTCGT
Organism: Astragalus membranaceus; assembly: GCA_039519185.1. NCBI lineage: Eukaryota > Viridiplantae > Streptophyta > Magnoliopsida > Fabales > Fabaceae > Astragalus > Astragalus membranaceus. Next base: position 29,444,581 of record CM076854.1, on the reverse strand, counting down.
AATGTCCATACCTCGTACGGAAAGCTGTCTTCGGAATGTCTAAGGCTCTAACTTTAATTCGATGATAGCCCGACCGTAGATCAATTTTAGAAAACACATCTGCACCTCTAAGTTGATCAAGCAGATCATCTATCCTTGGCAATGGATATTTGTTCTTAATCGTCACCTTGTTGAGTTGACGGTAGTCGACACACAACCCCATGCTACCGTCGTTCTTTTTGACTAGCAACACCGGAGCACCCCATGGAGAAGCGCTCGGTCGAATGAACCTCTTTGAGATCAACTCTTCAACTTGAGACTTCAATTCCTTTAATTCTAAAGGGGACATTATATAAGGAGCAATAGATATTGATCCTGTGCCAGGAACCAACTCTATAGAAAACTCTACCTCTAGCTCTGGAGGTACAGAAGAAACTTCATCCGGAAAAACATCCAGAAATTCATTCACAACTTGAACATTCGCCAAATCTAAACTAGTTCAGTGGATGCAGATAACACAATAACATAAGCTTCTGCACCTTGGAATAATGGCTGGCTTGCTGAGGTGAAAGAGATAACTGCTTCAGAATTTGTCTTTGTCAATTCAACAGATTCAGAGGCAAGAATAATAGTACAATTGGCACAGTCGCTCGTAACATGATTTGCAGTCATCCAATTCATACCCAGAACGATGTCCATACTTCTCATCGGCAAACAAATAAATTCTACAACGAAATTTCTGCCTCCTATGACAAGTAGACAATTTTGACACAAGGATTGAGTCTGGACACGACCCTTAACAGCAGTTAAGATAGTTATCGGCTCGGATAGCGGAGATAAGGCTAATCCCAACCGACCCACACATGATTGAGCTGTAATATAATGGGTTGCACCCAAATCATATTATATACTGACGGAGTTATTGAAAAGGAATCCCGTACCCCTCAGTAAATTGTCACTAGGTGTGATGGTATGAGCATCCAGAGTGTTGACTCGTCCTTGCCTTGGAGCAGCTTGTGCCTCCTTGAAACTCTTCCTCGCAGGGCACTCTTCTGTATAGTGACCCTCTTACTAATACAGTAATAGCACCGGTTGATCTTTGCTGGCGATCACCCTTGCGATGCCTTCCACATCTCCTACAATGTCTAAACTGTGATGCTTTCCACAATTAGAACATTTTCTGACCTTTGAAGAATCGTAGAGTTGTACCTGCTTTTCTTTTGATGAAATTATCTTAGGATTTTGCATCCGGAGTTGATAATTCAACTACCTTCCTTCTTTTCCCATACTCCCTATGAGATCATCCTCGGCGACATAGGCTGATTGCACTAAGGCAACATAATTGGTAATAGTATAAGAACTGAGACCCTAAGTCATAAAAGCACTAAGGCCCCTCTTACACTTCTGCATTCTCCATTCGTCATCCGGAGCTTACCTTACCACTTGGTAAAACAGAGATAACTTCTCAACTTAGCGGTGTATTCTTCCACCGTCATGTCACCTTTCCTGAGGATGCACCGGTTGGAGATTCCGGTCTTGGTCGAGGACTGCGTCTTGGTCATCCTGACATAATTCCACTTATGATGCACTAAGTATTAAGTTGATCAGGCTCAATGTCTCTTAGCATCACAAGTATAATTACAACAAGGACTAACGAGGAATCGACCCAACCCTAAACTAAGTCCGACGAGGTCGAACTGCTCTGATACCAACTGTAACACCCCGGTATTTTTATCAAGTAAAAATACCCAAGTGCACCATCCCTAAAACATCAGAGATATATTTCCTGTTTAAATACTGAACACCACTGTAAATTTTTCGCTGAATACGACAACACCGTCTTAAACATAAGCAAGACCATGTCGATTCTCTGACCATAAACCATCGGTGAAATACAGTGTTCAATATCATACAAGAAAGCGGAAATAAATACATAATGCTAAAGACAAAATGTCTTGATACACAGATGACAAGGAAAGATATAAACTTAAGCATAAAAGCTACGTCTTCAGCAACCATCCAAGTACGACCTACTCGCGCCTCTTGGATCTCCACTTTCCCTGTTTCTCTGTAAAACAAAAACATATAAACAGTGAGATACAATCTTAGTGAGTTCTACCGAGACCCCTAACAACACTCTCGGTTTAATTATGAAACCATTCGAACACGACACCGACTGCGCGAACGCTAAGCCTGGTGAACCGCATTCTTAAACTTTTAATATAATGGCGACTGCGCGAACGCTAAGCCCGACTAACCTGTTATAACTTGGTACGGCACCGACTGCGCGAACGCTAAGCTGCGATGAACCGCACTGTACGACACCGACTGCGCGAACGCTAAGCTGCGGTGTATCGCACAACAAACAATTTAACATAACACCGACTGCGCGAACGCTAAGCTGCGGCGAACCCCATGACCAATAGTGTTTCCTAACGGCACGGAGTGTAACAGCCCAGGTCCAACGCATTGGCCACCCCAGCACTATTACATCACGGTCTTCTCTACCCCCCTTGTAGAATTTTTGCCTTCCGTGGGAATCGAACCTTGCACCTGAGGCATAACTGCAAGTTAAACACACCTCCCACTACCAATCGATCATTTTACCTGCCCTTGTGAGCAGTTTACCAGATATCTCGATCCCGATTGAACTCGCTCAAAGGGAGGGGCGACTCACTTCGTGTGGTCACTTCCATATACTTTGATGGGTGGATTGTCAACCCAACCTAGTAGACAGTTTACCGAGACTCAACTCGGACTTAACTCGCCTAGTAGGTTGACTGGAGGCAGGGGCCTGATCTGGGCCTAGTAGGTTGACTGGAGACATCGGCCCGTCGGAAAACGAGCTGGCCAACGACGAATTCTCTTGGGACGACTTTCGCATTGTTTCTGGTTTCTATTCTTTGCTTGATTAGGGTCTCCCTCAGGGAGGCTTTCGTTCTGAGCTCTTCGATGAGGTCAAGCTCCTCCCTGATTGCTCGATTATTCTCTGGTGCCGCTTTCAGGTTCGTAGTTCTCCAGCTTAGTTCCCTGATTTCCACAGGGATGACTGCCTCTAATCCGTACACTAGCTTGAACGGGGGTTCTTCAGTAGTGGAATGAGGGGTCGTTCGACACGCCCATATTACGTATGGTAGCTCTTCCACCCAATTTCCTTTTGCTTCGTCAAGTCGCCTTCTCAATCTGCGAAGAATTACTCTATTAGCGGCCTTTGCCCGACCACTGGCTTGAGGGTGTTCTACCGAAGTGAATCGTTGCTTGATTCCAAGGTCGGTCATTGTCTTTCTGAACCCCTTTGTCGGGGAATTGGGTCCCATTATCTGTGATCACGACTTCTGGCACACCGAACCGCACCAGAATGTTCTTTTTGAAGAATTTCATGCAATTTCTTTTGGTTATCGTAGCCAAGGGCTCTGCCTCTACCCACTTCGTGATGTAGTCGACCGCAATGATCAGGTATTTGAACTGACCCGGTGCTACTGGGAACGGGCCCAACAGGTGGATCCCCCACCACGCGAATGGCCATGGGGGGGTCTTGCTATTCAACTATGTAGGAGGAGCGATATGGACATCGGCGTGCCATTGGCACTTGTCGCACTTCTTAACCAGCCTCTTTGCGTCTTCGTCCATGGTGGGCCAATAGTAGCCCGCCCTGAGTTCCTTCCTGACAAGCAATCGGCTACCCAGGTGATTCTCGCATATGGCTTCATGTATCTCTCGCAGCACATAGTGTAACGCCCCAAAATAATTTAATTATTTATTTAATTAAGTTATTTAAGGCTTACAATATTTATTTAATTTAATTAAACAATTCAAGGTTTAATTTATTTATTTATTTTAATTATTAGGAGGTGTTGTCTCGAAGTAGATGGTGTACGGGGCCCATGACCCACAAGTGAGCCCATGACCCATTGGATAGTCATAGGATTCGACTCACTAGGGGTCTTGTGACTTAGTTGCATTTTTGTCTCAATTGTGAAAAGAAAGAAAAGAAACGTAAAAGAGAGGAGAAGTGAGAAGAGAAGTCGCAACTTGCAAGAGGAAAGGGGGAGGAGCTTCGCGAATCACTCAAAGAAGAGGAAGAGCTTGTTGGTGACTTGCATTTTCCTTGGAGTTTTGCTAGCAATTTCGACTTCTAAGAGGTTAGGGGGTCCTCTTTTTATTCTTAATGGCTTATGCGAATTGTAGTGCCTAGGGTTAGGTTCTAGGATAATCTATATGAATGAATTGTGTGATGATTGATTTAATCGTAGTGTTGTGATATATGATCATGAATTGCCTATGTTGAAATCGCATGATTGATGTGTGAATTGTTGCTAATGTAAATCGTATGCCACGTGTTTGAATGTATGGCTTGTTGGTGTTTGCTTGGTGAGAATTGAGGATCATGATGATAATTGAATCATATATATATAATTGAGTGTTTGGTGAATTTATTTTGGCGTTTGAATTTGAAAAATTCTGATTTTGGAAGCTCCTAGGCGCCTTGGGCGCCATTTGCAATGTTGCTGTTTTTTTTGTCCTGCGCCTCAGTCATGGGTGCCAAGCGCCCAGTCAGTGTGCCTGCGCCAGTTTTTCCAGCCACTGTGTTGCTGTCTTGGTGCTAGGCGCCTTGTGTCACGGGCGCCAAGGGCCCCAATGTTCTGGTGGTTGTTTTGCAAAATTTGGTTTCTGGTTTTCATATTCAAGTAAAATAGCTCGTGCAAAATGATTTTGGTCACCAAAATAGTTGGGTTGCGTGTTTTCACTAGGCGCCTAGTCCATGGGCGCCAAAGAAGCGTGTCACTTTTTGCCAAAATTTTTGTTGGGTTCTCATATTCTGAGTATTTGGCTCGTACAAAATCAATTTCGAAGTAAAATGAGTTTTCTTGCGTGTTGGCCTTAGGTGCCTTGTGCCTGGGCGCTGTGTTCCCCTGCGCCAGTTTTGCTAGGCGCTCTGCGCCAGTTTCCTGCGCCAATGTCTGGGCGCTAGGCGCCCTGCGCCAGTTTTGCTAGGCGCCCTGCGCCAGTTTTGCTAGGCGCTCTGCGCCAGTTCCTGCGCCAATGTCTGGGCGCTAGGCGCCCTGCGCCAGTTTTGCTAGGCGCCCTGCGCCAGTTTTCCTGCGCCAGTGTCTAGGCGCCAGGCGCCCTGCGCCAGTTTTGCTGGGCGCCAGTTTTTCAGAATGTCTAAGTATTTTTCCGATTCTGTTTTAATCATAACTTTTGACTTGGTTATCCAAATTTAACGGTTCAAATTGCGTTTCGAAGCTAATTTCGATGTCTATCCAAATGTTCCAGTTTTATGTAAAAATGATTTATTTCACTGGTATTTTCTGGGCTGAAGTGTTCAAGTGCCCAAATGGTAATTTTTATCTACTTTCCCTATGTCGTGTCAATATCCTAAATTGGCCTAATTGAAATTGGTGTTGGTGTGAGTGGTGGGCTGAATTGGTGAGTGTGCTATGGTGAGATTGGTGAGCAGAGGCTTCGGCCTAATTCTAATTTGGTGAGCTGATTAATGCACTATGGTGAGAATATGAATTAAAATGGTGAATTTGATTGAATTGTGGTGTGTTGTGATGCATTCCCATAGCATCTCATGAAACATGTGCATTATTGGTGAGCAGAGGCTTCGGCCTAGTTTTATTTGGTGAGCAGAGGCTACGGCCTATTTGTATTTGGTAACGGATCCGACATGCATGTGCCCGTGGAGTTTGGGTTGCATTTCATTGCATAACCATACCTTTTGCATTGTGGATTTGTGATTGTAATTGTGATATGGTTATTGACCTTGTTGCGAATCTGTTTGCCTGGTTCCTTTTTCTATGCAGTGCTTAATTCCCATATGTTATTAATTATGAAAAGAGACTCACCCTACTGCTTTTATGTTGCTTCTTATGTCGGCAACGTGCAGGTAATAACGAGTGAAGGTTACCTTTATACCTTCGTTTGGTAGGAAGTGTCATGCTCTGATACGTAGCACCGGGGGGCGTCTTATGCTTAAGTGTTATTGTTTTTATACTGTTAGACCATTTTTGGTGATGTATTGGTTTTATTTCGAACTTAATTATTATTCCACTGCTGGTAGTGACTGTATTTAGTTGATGTGAACTAAACGGTTTTTCTTGTTATGGTGCTATGTATCATGTGGTTTTAATTGAACTATGAAAGTTGAAGTTTTTGATTTTAATGGAGTAAGTGTAGCACTCGCTTAAATTGTTTTCAAAAAAAAAAAAAAAAGAAACTCTGATTTTATTAAATAGTAAGGTTATTAGAAAAGGGGTGTTACATTAGTGGTATCAGAGCAGTTCGGTCTGTCCGGCCAAGTCGTCCTGTCATAGTGTCATATGACAAATAGAATTGTTAGATTAGCTCTAAATTTCTGTTTGTGCTGCAGTGATAGTTTGAAATGGCTAGGAGGAACGACGCTGCTCTTCCTGCTGGGACTCGCAGTTTAGCCACGTTTCAGAGGGAGAATCCACCTGTTTTTAAGGGAAAGTACAATCCAGATGGTGCTCTAGCATGGCTGAAAGAGATCGAAAGGATATTTCGGGTCATGGATTGTAATGATGCACAGAAGGTCAGGTATGGTACCCATACGCTGGCAGAAGAGGCTGATGATTGGTGGATGGAGGTTAGGCAGAGATTAGAAACTGCTAATGAGGAGATAACTTGGGCTGTTTTCCGTAGAGAGTTCTTACGGAAGTATTTTCCTGAACATGTGAGAGGTAAGAAAGAAATAGAGTTCCTTGAGCTGAAGCAAGGAAGCATGTCAGTGACAGAGTATGCTGCCAAGTTCACTGAATTGGCTAAGTTTTACCCCCACTATGTTGATGCTGATTCTGAATTTTCAAAGTGTATAAAGTTTGAGAATGGACTGAGGGCTGATATAAAGAAAGCTATAGGGTACCAGAAGATTCGAGTATTTGCTGATTTGATCGACAGTTGCAGGATATATGAAGATGATAGTAATGCTCACTCCAAGGTCATGAGAGATCAGAGGGGTAAATTTCAGAACCGGGGTTAGCCATATGAGGTTCAGGCTGGTAAGGGTAAGCAGAGGTATGCTGATAATAAGAAACCAAGTGGGGGAGATGCCCCTGCGAAGGTTGTGTGCTACAGGTGTGGCAAGCCGGGCCATAAGAGTTTTGACTGCTCGGATAATAAGTGTTTCAAGTGCGGTAAAGAAGGTCATGTGGCTGCGAAATGTGAGAAAAGGGATGTGGTGTACTACAACTGTGGGGAGGCAGGTCATATTAGTACCAAGTGTACTAAGCCGAAGAAAGAGAAGTCCTATGGAAAAGTGTTTGCTCTCGCAGGATCAGAGGATACTAATGAGATTAGAGGTACATGTTTTATTAATGGTATTCCTTTGATTGCTATTATTGATACTGGTGCTACGCACTCATTTATTGCTGCTTTATGTGCTGAGAAATTGGACCTTCTTTTATCTTTTATGATGAGGGAGATGGTTATTGACACTCCAGCTAAGGGCTCAGTAACTACCCCTCTTGTGTGTGCTAAGTGCCCTCTGTCAATCTTCGGCAGAGATTTTCTTGTTGACCTTATTTGTTTGCCGTTGGGAGGGTTGGATGTCATTCTTGGTATGGACTGGTTAGTATTTAACCATGTGCATATTAATTGTTTCCGAAGATCTGTGAGTTTCCTTCCTCCCGAAGAAGAAGGATCTGTTTTGTTGCCTGCTGGTCATTTGCATAAGGTAATGAAAGAGGGAGTTCATCTGTTTGCTTTGATGGCGTCATTGTCTGCTGAGAATCAGGCGATCATTGAAGGGGTTCAGGTAGTGTGTGAATTTCCTGAAGTGTTCCCGGATGAAATTCCAAGTGTTCCGCCAGAGAGGGAGGTTGAGTTTGCTATTGATCTTATACCTGGTACTAGGCCTGTGTCTATGGCCCCGTACCGGATGTCAGCCTCAGAGTTGTCTGAATTGAAAAAGCAATTAGAAGATCTACTTGAGAAGAAATTTGTAAGGCCAAGTGTGTCACCATGGGGTGCTCCGGTATTGTTAGTGAAAAAGAAGGACGGGAGTATGAGACTTTGTGTCGATTATAGGCAATTGAACAAAGTGACAATAAAGAACAGGTATCCGCTTCCCAGAATTGATGATCTGATGGACCAGTTGGTAGGTGCTAAGGTGTTTAGTAAAATCGATTTGAGGTCGGGTTATCACCAGATCAAGGTAAAGGATGAAGACATTCAGAAAACCGCTTTCAGAACGAGATATGGGCACTATGAATATTCAGTAATGCCGTTTGGTGTTACCAACGCGCCGGGTGTGTTTATGGAGTACATGAATCGTACTTTCCATAGTTACTTGGATCAGTTTGTAGTTGTGTTTATTGACGACATTCTGGTGTATTCTAAGACAGAAGAGGAGCATGCAGAACATTTGAGGTTAGTACTAGAAGTGTTGAAAGAAAAGAAATTGTATGCAAAATTGTCTAAGTGTGAGTTCTGGCTGAATGAAGTAGGTTTCCTTGGTCATATTATCTCTGGTAATGGTATAGCTGTAGATCCAGCCAAGATTGATGTTGTGTTGCAATGGGAGAGCCTGAAGTCAGTTACAGAGATTAGAAGCTTCTTGGGATTAGCTGGTTATTACAGGAGGTTTATAGAAGGTTTCTCGAAGTTGGCCCTTCCGTTGACTCAATTGACATGTAAGGGAAAAGCTTTTGTGTGGGATGCTTGCTGTGAGGAGAGCTTCAATGAGTTGAAGAAGAGGTTGACCACATCGCCCGTGTTGACTTTGCCTATTCCGGATCAACCGTTTGTAGTATATTGTGATGCTTCCAAGATGGGTTTGGGAGGTGTGTTAATGCAAGAGGGTAAGGTAGTAGCTTATGCGTCCAGACAGTTGAGGACCCATGAGAAGAACTACCCTACTCATGATTTGGAGCTGGCTGCAATTGTGTTTGTGCTGAAAATTTGGAGGCACTATCTGTATGGTACTAGATTTGAAGTGTTTAGTGACCATAAGAGTCTAAAATACTTGTTTGATCAGAAGGAGCTAAATATGAGACAGAGACGTTGGTTAGAATTGCTGAAGGATTATGATTTCGGCTTGAACTATCACCCCGGCAAAGCTAATGTCGTGGCTGATGCTTTAAGTCGGAAGAGCTTGCATATGTCGGCTATGATGGTGAAAGAATTAGAGTTGATTGAGCAGTTTCGGGACATGAGTCTGGTTTGTGAAGTGACACCGCAGAGTGTCAGATTGGGAATGTTGAAGATTGGCAATGAATTTTTAGTTAGTGTTCGAGAAGCCCAAAAGTCAGATGTAAAGTTGGTAGACTTGTTAGTTGTGAATGATCAAGCTGTGAATGGGGATTTCAAGTTAGATTCCCAAGGTGTATTGAGATTCAGAGATAGGATTTGTATTCCTGATGATGCTGAGATGAAGAGAATGATTCTTGAGGAGAGCCATAGGAGCAAGTTGAGTATTCATCCAGGGGCTACGAAAATGTACCAAGATTTGAAGAAGTTGTTCTGGTGGCCTGGTATGAAGAAGGATGTGGCACAGTTTGTGTATTCTTGTCTGACTTGTCAGAAGTCTAAGATTGAGCATCAGAAGCCTGCGGGGTTGATGCAACCATTAGAAGTTCCGGAATGGAAATGGGATAGCATTTCCATGGATTTTGTGACTGGTTTGCCCAATACAGTGAGAGGGTTTGATGCTATATGGGTGGTTGTGGACAGGTTGTCAAAGTCTGCTCATTTCTTACCAATTAATATGACTTATCCAGTTCCAAAGTTGGCAGAAATCTACATCAAGACAATTGTGAAGTTGCATGGCGTTCCGCTTAGTATTGTATCTGATAGAGATCCAAGATTCACTTCTGAATTTTGGAAAAGTTTGCAAGAAGCTTTGGGTTCTAGGTTGAGGTTGAGCTCCGCCTATCATCCGCAGACAGATGGTCAGACGGAGAGGACTATTCAGTCGTTAGAGGACTTGTTGAGAGCATGTGTTCTCGAGCAGGGAGATTCATGGGATTCTCATCTTTCGTTGATAGAATTCACCTACAATAACAGTTTTCATTCTAGTATTGGAATGGCACCGTTTGAGGCGTTGTATGGTCGGAGATGTAGGACTCCGTTGTGTTGGTATGAGTCTGGAGAGAGTGCAGTGTTGGGGCCTGAAATTGTGCGAGAAACAACTGAGAAGGTAAAATTAATCCGTGAGAAGATGAAAGCGTCGCAGAGTCGACAAAAGAGCTATCATGATAAGAGAAGGAAGGATTTAGAGTTTCAGGCAGGTGATCATGTGTTTCTGAGAGTTACTCCGGTGACTGGTGTTGGGCGTGCCTTAAAATCAAAGAAGTTAACTCCCTGTTTCATTGGTCCGTATCAGATTACGGAGAGGGTGGGAAGTGTTGCCTATAGGGTGGCCTTGCCGCCTAATCTTTCGAACTTGCATGACGTGTTTCACGTGTCACAACTTCGAAAGTATGTTCCGGACCCGTCTCATGTGATTCAGATGGATGAAGTAGAGGTGCGGGATAATCTCACTGTGGAGACTTTGCCCGTGCGGATTGAAGATAGAGAAGTGAAGACTCTGAGAGGGAAAGAAATTCCTTTGGTGAAAGTGGTGTGGCTAGGAGCTGCTGGGGAGAGTATGACATGGGAGCTGGAGAGTAAGATGCGGGAAGCATATCCGGAGTTGTTTGATTCAGGTAATTTCGAGGACGAAATATTCTAAGTGGGGGAGAGTTGTAACGCCCCAAAATAATTTAATTATTTATTTAATTAAGTTATTTAAGGCTTACAATATTTATTTAATTTAATTAAACAATTCAAGGTTTAATTTATTTATTTATTTTAATTATTAGGAGGTGTTGTCTCGAAGTAGATGGTGCACGGGGCCCATGACCCACAAGTGAGCCCATGACCCATTGGATAGTCATAGGATTCGACTCACTAGGGGTCTTGTGACTTAGTTGCATTTTTGTCTCAATTGTGAAAAGAAAGAAAAGAAACGTAAAAGAGAGGAGAAGTGAGAAGAGAAGTCGCAACTTGCAAGAGGAAAGGGGGAGGAGCTTCGCGAATCACTCAAAGAAGAGGAAGAGCTTGTTGGTGACTTGCATTTTCCTTGGAGTTTTGCTAGCAATTTCGACTTCTAAGAGGTTAGGGGGTCCTCTTTTTATTCTTAATGGCTTATGCGAATTGTAGTGCCTAGGGTTAGGTTCTAGGATAATCTATATGAATGAATTGTGTGATGATTGATTTAATCGTAGTGTTGTGATATATGATCATGAATTGCCTATGTTGAAATCGCATGATTGATGTGTGAATTGTTGCTAATGTAAATCGTATGCCACGTGTTTGAATGTATGGCTTGTTGGTGTTTGCTTAGTGAGAATTGAGGATCATGATGATAATTGAATCATATATATATAACTCAGTGTTTGGTGAATTTATTTTGGTGTTTGAATTTGAAAAATTCTGATTTTGGAAGCTCCTAGGCGCCTTGGGCGCCATATGCAATGTTGCTGTTTTTTTTGTCCTGCGCCTCAGTCATGGGCGCCAGGCGCCCAGTTAGTGTGCCTGCGCCAGTTTTTCCAGCCACTGTGTTGCTGTCTTGGTGCTAGGCGCCTTGTGTCATGGGCGCCAAGGGCCCCAATGTTCTGGTGGTTGTTTTGCAAAATTTGGTTTCTGGTTTTCATATTCAAGTAAAATAGCTCGTGCAAAATGATTTTGGTCACCAAAATAGTTGGGTTGCGTGTTTTCACTAGGCGCCTAGTCCATGGGCGCCAAAGAAGCGTGTCACTTTTTGCCAAAATTTTTGTTGGGTTCTCATATTCTGAGTATTTGGCTCGTACAAAATCAATTTCGAAGTAAAATGAGTTTTCTTGCGTGTTGGCCTTAGGTGCCTTGTGCCTGGGCGCTGTGTTCCCCTGCGCCAGTTTTGCTAGGCGCTCTGCGCCAGTTTCCTGCGCCAATGTCTGGGCGCTAGGCGCCCTGCGCCAGTTTTGCTAGGCGCCCTGCGCCAGTTTTGCTAGGCGCTCTGCGCCAGTTCCTGCGCCAATGTCTGGGCGCTAGGCGCCCTGCGCCAGTTTTGCTAGGCGCCCTGCGCCAGTTTTCCAGCGCCAGTGTCTAGGCGCCAGGCGCCCTGCGCCAGTTTTGCTGGGCGCCAGTTTTTCAGAATGTCTAAGTATTTTTCCGATTTTGTTTTAATCATAACTTTTGACTCGGTTATCCAAATTTAACGGTTCAAAATGCGTTTCGAAGCTAATTTCGATGTCTATCCAAATGTTCCAGTTTTATGCAAAAATGATTTATTTCACTGGTATTTTCTGGGCTGAAGTGTTCAAGTGCCCAAATGGTAATTTTTATCTACTTTCCCTATATCGTGTCAATATCCTAAATTGGCCTAATTGAAATTGGTGTTGGTGTGAGTGGTGGGCTGAATTGGTGAGTGTGCTATGGTGAGATTGGTGAGCAGAGGCTTCGGCCTAATTCTAATTTGGTGAGCTGATTAATGCACTATGGTGAGAATATGAATTAAAATGGTGAATTTGATTGAATTGTGGTGTGTTGTGATGCATTCCCATAGCATCTCATGAAACATGTGCATTATTGGTGAGCAGAGGCTTCGGCCTAGTTTTATTTGGTGAGCAGAGGCTACGGCCTATTTGTATTTGGTGACGGATCCGACATGCATGTGCCCGTGGAGTTTGGGTTGCATTTCATTGCATAACCATACCTTTTGCATTGTGGATTTGTGATTGTAATTGTGATATGGTTATTGACCTTGTTGCGAATCTGTTTGCCTGGTTCCTTTTTCTATGCAGTGCTTAATTCCCATATGTTATTAATTATGAAAAGAGACTCACCCTACTGCTTTTATGTTGCTTCTTATGTCGGCAACGTGCATGTAATAACGAGTGAAGGTTACCTTTATACCTTCGTTTGGTAGGAAGTGTCATGCTCTGATACGTAGCACCGGGGGGCGTCTTATGCTTAAGTGTTATTGTTTTTATACTGTTAGACCATTTTTGGTGATGTATTGGTTTTATTTCGAACTTAATTATTATTCCCCTGCTGGTAGTGACTGTATTTAGTTGATGTGAACTAAACGGTTTTTCTTGTTATGGTGCTATGTATCATGTGGTTTTAATTGAACTATGAAAGTTGAAGTTTTTGATTTTAATGGAGTAAGTGTAGCACTCGCTTAAATTGTTTTCAAAAAAAAAAAAAAGAAACTCTGATTTTATTAAATAGTAAGGTTATTAGAAAAGGGGTGTTACATTAGTGGTATCAGAGCAGTTCGGTCTGTCCGGCCAAGTCGTCCTGTCATAGTGTCATATGACAAATAGAATTGTTAGATTAGCTCTAAATTTCTGTTTGTGCTGCAGTGATAGTTTGAAATGGCTGGGAGGAACGACGCTGCTCTTGCTGCTGCTTTGCAGGCTATGGCTCAAGCTGTTGGGAACCAGCAAAATGGTGCTGAAAATGCTGGGACTCACAGTTTAGCCACGTTTCAGAGGGAGAATCCACCTATTTTTGAGGGAAAGTACAATCCAGATGGTGCTCTAGCATGGCTGAAAGAGATCGAAAGGATATTTCGGGTCATGGATTGTAATGATGCACAGAAGGTCAGGTATGGTACCCATACGCTGGCAGAAGAGGCTGATGATTGGTGGATGGAGGTTAGGCAGAGATTAGAAACTGCTAATGAGGAGATAACTTGGGCTGTTTTCCGTAGAGAGTTCTTACGGAAGTATTTTCCTGAAGATGTGAGAGGTAAGAAAGAAATAGAGTTCCTTGAGCTGAAGCAAGGAAGCATGTCATTGACAGAGTATGCTGCCAAGTTCACTGAATTGGCTAAGTTTTACCCCCACTATGCTGATGCTGATTCTGAATTTTCAAAGTGTATAAAGTTTGAGAATGGACTGAGGGCTGATATAAAGAAAGCTATAGGGTACCAGAAGATTCGGGTATTTGCTGATTTGATCGACAGTTGCAGGATATATGAAGATGATAGTAATGCTCACTCCAAGGTCATGAGAGATCAGAGGGGTAAATTTCAGAACCGGGGTAAGCCATATGAGGTTCAGGCTGGTAAGGGTAAGCAGAGGTATGCTGATAATAAGAAACCAAGTGGGGGAGATGCCCCTGCGAAGGTTGTGTGCTACAGGTGTGGCAAGCCGGGCCATAAGAGTTTTGACTGCTCGGATAATAAGTGTTTCAAGTGCGGTAAAGAAGGTCATGTGGCTGCGAAATGTGAGAAAAGGGATGTGGTGTGCTACAACTGTGGGGAGGCAGGTCATATTAGTACCAAGTGTACTAAGCCGAAGAAAGAGAAGTCCTATGGAAAAGTGTTTGCTCTCGCAGGATCAGAGGATACTAATGAGATTAGAGGTACATGTTTTATTAATGGTATTCCTTTGATTGCTATTATTGATACTGGTGCTACGCACTCATTTATTGCTGCTTTATGTGCTGAGAAATTGGACCTTCTTTTATCTTCTATGATGAGGGAGATGGTTATTGACACTCCAGCTAAGGGTTCAGTAACTACCTCTCTTGTGTGTGCTAAGTGCCCTCTGTCAATCTTCGGCAGAGATTTTCTTGTTGACCTTATTTGTTTGCCGTTGGGAGGGTTGGATGTCATTCTTGGTATGGACTGGTTAGTATTTAACCATGTGCATATTAATTGTTTCCGAAGATCTGTGAGTTTCCTTCCTCCCGAAGAAGAAGGATCTGTTTTGTTGCCTGCTGGTCATTTGCATAAGGTAATGAAAGAGGGAGTTCATCTGTTTGCTTTGATGGCGTCATTGTCTGCTGAGAATCAGGCGATCATTGAAGGGGTTCAGGTAGTGTGTGAATTTCCTGAAGTGTTCCCGGATGAAATTCCAAGTGTTCCGCCAGAGAGGGAGGTTGAGTTTGCTATTGATCTTATACCTGGTACTAGGCCTGTGTCTATGGCCCCGTACCGGATGTCAGCCTCAGAGTTGTCTGAATTGAAAAAGCAATTAGAAGATCTACTTGAGAAGAAATTTGTAAGGCCAAGTGTGTCACCATGGGGTGCTCCGGTATTGTTAGTGAAAAAGAAGGACGGGAGTATGAGACTTTGTGTCGATTATAGGCAATTGAACAAAGTGACAATAAAGAACAGGTATCCGCTTCCCAGAATTGATGATCTGATGGACCAGTTGGTAGGTGCTAAGGTGTTTAGTAAAATCGATTTGAGGTCGAGTTATCACCAGATCAAGGTAAAGGATGAAGACATTCAGAAAACCGCTTTCAGAACGAGATATGGGCACTATGAATATTCAGTAATGCCGTTTGGTGTTACCAACGCGCCGGGTGTGTTTATGGAGTACATGAATCGTACTTTCCATAGTTACTTGGATCAGTTTGTAGTTGTGTTTATTGACGACATTCTGGTGTATTCTAAGACAGAAGAGGAGCATGCAGAACATTTGAGGTTAGTACTAGAAGTGTTGAAAGAAAAGAAATTGTATGCAAAATTGTCTAAGTGTGAGTTCTGGCTGAATGAAGTAGGTTTCCTTGGTCATATTATCTCTGGTAATGGTATAGCTGTAGATCCAGCCAAGATTGATGCTGTGTTGCAATGGGAGAGCCTGAAGTCAGTTACAGAGATTAGAAGCTTCTTGGGATTAGCTGGTTATTACAGGAGGTTTATAGAAGGTTTCTCGAAGTTGGCCCTTCCGTTGACTCAATTGACATGTAAGGGAAAAGCTTTTGTGTGGGATGCTTGCTGTGAGGAGAGCTTCAATGAGTTGAAGAAGAGGTTGACCACATCGCCCGTGTTGACTTTGCCTATTCCGGATCAACCGTTTGTAGTATATTGTGATGCTTCCAAGATGGGTTTGGGAGGTGTGTTAATGCAAGAGGGTAAGGTAGTAGCTTATGCGTCCAGACAGTTGAGGACCCATGAGAAGAACTACCCTACTCATGATTTGGAGCTGGCTGCAATTGTGTTTGTGCTGAAAATTTGGAGGCACTATCTGTATGGTACTAGATTTGAAGTGTTTAGTGACCATAAGAGTCTAAAATACTTGTTTGATCAGAAGGAGCTAAATATGAGACAGAGACGTTGGTTAGAATTGCTGAAGGATTATGATTTCGGCTTGAACTATCACCCCGGCAAAGCTAATGTCGTGGCTGATGCTCTAAGTCGGAAGAGCTTGCATATGTCGGCTATGATGGTGAAAGAATTAGAGTTGATTGAGCAGTTTCGGGACATGAGTCTGGTTTGTGAAGTGACACCGCAGAGTGTCAGATTGGGAATGTTGAAGATTGGCAATGAATTTTTAGTTAGTGTTCGAGAAGCCCAAAAGTCAGATGTAAAGTTGGTAGACTTGTTAGTTGTGAATGATCAAGCTGTGAATGGGGATTTCAAGTTAGATTCCCAAGGTGTATTGAGATTCAGAGATAGGATTTGTATTCCTGATGATGCTGAGATGAAGAGAATGATTCTTGAGGAGAGCCATAGGAGCAAGTTGAGTATTCATCCAGGGGCTACGAAAATGTACCAAGATTTGAAGAAGTTGTTCTGGTGGCCTGGTATGAAGAAGGATGTGGCACAGTTTGTGTATTCTTGTCTGACTTGTCAGAAGTCTAAGATTGAGCATCAGAAGCCTGCGGGGTTGATGCAACCATTAGAAGTTCCGGAATGGAAATGGGATAGCATTTCCATGGATTTTGTGACTGGTTTGCCCAATACAGTGAGAGGGTTTGATGCTATATGGGTGGTTGTGGACAGGTTGTCAAAGTCTGCTCATTTCTTACCAATTAATATGTCTTATCCAGTTCCAAAGTTGGCAGAAATCTACATCAAGACAATTGTGAAGTTGCATGGCGTTCCGCTTAGTATTGTATCTGATAGAGATCCAAGATTCACTTCTGAATTTTGGAAAAGTTTGCAAGAAGCTTTGGGTTCTAGGTTGAGGTTGAGCTCCGCCTATCATCCGCAGACAGATGGTCAGACGGAGAGGACTATTCAGTCGTTAGAGGACTTGTTGAGAGCATGTGTTCTCGAGCAGGGAGATTCATGGGATTCTCATCTTTCGTTGATAGAATTAACCTACAATAACAGTTTTCATTCTAGTATTGGAATGGCACCGTTTGAGGCGTTGTATGGTCGGAGATGTAGGACTCCGTTGTGTTGGTATGAATCTGGAGAGAGTGCAGTGTTGGGGCCTGAAATTGTGCGAGAAACAACTGAGAAGGTAAAATTAATCCGTGAGAAGATGAAAGCGTCGCAGAGTCGACAAAAGAGCTATCATGATAAGAGAAGGGAGGATTTAGAGTTTCAGGCAGGTGATCATGTGTTTCGGAGAGTTACTCCGGTGACTGGTGTTGGGCGTGCCTTAAAATCAAAGAAGTTAACTCCCCGTTTCATTGGTCCGTATCAGATTACGGAGAGGGTGGGAAGTGTTGCCTATAGGGTGGCCTTGCCGCCTAATCTTTCGAACTTGCATGACGTGTTTCACGTGTCACAACTTCGAAAGTATGTTCCGGACCCGTCTCATGTGATTCAGATGGATGAAGTAGAGGTGCGGGATAATCTCACTGTGGAGACTTTGCCCGTGCGGATTGAAGATAGAGAAGTGAAGACTCTGAGAGGGAAAGAAATTCCTTTGGTGAAAGTGGTGTGGCTAGGAGCTGCTGGTGAGAGTATGACATGGGAGCTGGAGAGTAAGATGCGGGAAGCATATCCGGAGTTGTTTGATTCAGGTAATTTCGAGGACGAAATATTCTAAGTGGGGGAGAGTTGTAACGCCCCAAAATAATTTAATTATTTATTTAATTAAGTTATTTAAGGCTTACAATATTTATTTAATTTAATTAAACAATTCAAGGTTTAATTTATTTATTTATTTTAATTATTAGGAGGTGTTGTCTCGAAGTAGATGGTGCACGGGGCCCATGACCCACAAGTGAGCCCATGACCCATTGGATAGTCATAGGATTCGACTCACTAGGGGTCTTGTGACTTAGTTGCATTTTTGTCTCAATTGTGAAAAGAAAGAAAAGAAACGTAAAAGAGAGGAGAAGTGAGAAGAGAAGTCGCAACTTGCAAGAGGAAAGGGGGAGGAGCTTCGCGAATCACTCAAAGAAGAGGAAGAGCTTGTTGGTGACTTGCATTTTCCTTGGAGTTTTGCTAGCAATTTCGACTTCTAAGAGGTTAGGGGGTCCTCTTTTTATTCTTAATGGCTTATGCGAATTGTAGTGCCTAGGGTTAGGTTCTAGGATAATCTATATGAATGAATTGTGTGATGATTGATTTAATCGTAGTGTTGTGATATATGATCATGAATTGCCTATGTTGAAATCGCATGATTGATGTGTGAATTGTTGCTAATGTAAATCGTATGCCACGTGTTTGAATGTATGGCTTGTTGGTGTTTGCTTGGTGAGAATTGAGGATCATGATGATAATTGAATCATATATATATAACTGAGTGTTTGGTGAATTTATTTTGGTGTTTGAATTTGAAAAATTCTGATTTTGGAAGCTCCTAGGCGCCTTGGGCGCCATATGCAATGTTGCTGTTTTTTTTGTCCTGCGCCTCAGTCATGGGCGCCAGGCGCCCAGTTAGTGTGCCTGCGCCAGTTTTTCAAGCCACTGTGTTGCTGTCTTGGTGCTAGGCGCCTTGTGTCATGGGCGCCAAGGGCCCCAATGTTCTGGTGGTTGTTTTGCAAAATTTGGTTTCTGGTTTTCATATTCAAGTAAAATAGCTCGTGCAAAATGATTTTGGTCACCAAAATAGTTGGGTTGCGTGTTTTCACTAGGCGCCTAGTCCATGGGCGCCAAAGAAGCGTGTCACTTTTTGCCAAAAATTTTGTTGGGTTCTCATATTCTGAGTATTTGGCTCGTACAAAATCACTTTCGAAGTAAAATGAGTTTTCTTGCGTGTTGGCCTTAGGTGCCTTGTGCCTGGGCGCTGTGTTCCCCTGCGCCAGTTTTGCTAGGCGCTCTGCGCCAGTTTCCTGCGCCAATGTCTGGGCGCTAGGCGCCCTGCGCCAGTTTTGCTAGGCGCCCTGCGCCAGTTTTGCTAGGCGCTCTGCGCCAGTTCCTGCGCCAATGTCTGGGCGCTAGGCGCCCTGCGCCAGTTTTGCTAGGCGCCCTGCGCCATTTTTCCTGCGCCAGTGTCTAGGCGCCAGGCGCCCTGCGCTAGTTTTGCTAGGCGCCAGTTTTTCAGAATGTCTAAGTATTTTTCCGATTTTGTTTTAATCATAACTTTTGACTCGGTTATCCAAATTTAACGGTTCAAAATGCGTTTCGAAGCTAATTTCGATGTCTATCCAAATGTTCCAGTTTTATGCAAAAATGATTTATTTCACTGGTATTTTCTGGGCTGAAGTGTTCAAGTGCCCAAATGGTAATTTTTATCTACTTTCCCTATATCGTGTCAATATCCTAAATTGGCCTAATTGAAATTGGTGTTGGTGTGAGTGGTGGGCTGAATTGGTGAGTGTGCTATGGTGAGATTGGTGAGCAGAGGCTTCGGCCTAATTCTAATTTGGTGAGCTGATTAATGCACTATGGTGAGAATATGAATTAAAATGGTGAATTTGATTGAATTGTGGTGTGTTGTGATGCATTCCCATAGCATCTCATGAAACATGTGCATTATTGGTGAGTAGAGGCTTCGGCCTAGTTTTATTTGGTGAGCAGAGGCTACGGCCTATTTGTATTTGGTGACGGATCCGACATGCATGTGCCCGTGGAGTTTGGGTTGCATTTCATTGCATAACCATACCTTTTGCATTGTGGATTTGTGATTGTAATTGTGATATGGTTATTGACATTGTTGCGAATCTGTTTGCCTGGTTCCTTTTTCTATGCAGTGCTTAATTCTCATATGTTATTAATTATGAAAAGAGACTCACCCTACTGCTTTTATGTTGCTTCTTATGTCGGCAACGTGCATGTAATAACGAGTGAAGGTTACCTTTATACCTTCGTTTGGTAGGAAGTGTCATGCTCTGATACGTAGCACCGGGGGGAGCGTCTTATGCTTAAGTGTTATTGTTTTTATACTGTTAGACCATTTTTGGTGATGTATTGGTTTTATTTCGAACTTAATTATTATTCCGCTGCTGGTAGTGACTGTATTTAGTTGATGTGAACTAAACGGTTTTTCTTGTTATGGTGCTATGTATCATGTGGTTTTAATTGAACTATGAAAGTTGAAGTTTTTGATTTTAATGGAGTAAGTGTAGCACTCGCTTAAATTGTTTTCAAAAAAAAAAAAAAGAAACTCTGATTTTATTAAATAGTAAGGTTATTAGAAAATGGGTGTTACATTAGTGGTATCAGAGCAGTTCGGTCTGTCCGGCCAAGTCGTCCTGTCATAGTGTCATATGACAAATAGAATTGTTAGATTAGCTCTAAATTTCTGTTTGTGCTGCAGTGATAGTTTGAAATGGCTGGGAGGAACGACGCTGCTCTTGCTGCTGCTTTGCAGGCTATGGCTCAAGCTGTTGGGAACCAGCAAAATGGTGCTGAAAATGCTGGGACTCACAGTTTAGCCACGTTTCAGAGGGAGAATCCACCTATTTTTGAGGGAAAGTACAATCCAGATGGTGCTCTAGCATGGCTGAAAGAGATCGAAAGGATATTTCGGGTCATGGATTGTAATGATGCACAGAAGGTCAGGTATGGTACCCATACGCTGGCAGAAGAGGCTGATGATTGGTGGATGGAGGTTAGGCAGAGATTAGAAACTGCTAATGAGGAGATAACTTGGGCTGTTTTCCGTAGAGAGTTCTTACGGAAGTATTTTCCTGAAGATGTGAGAGGTAAGAAAGAAATAGAGTTCCTTGAGCTGAAGCAAGGAAGCATGTCATTGACAGAGTATGCTGCCAAGTTCACTGAATTGGCTAAGTTTTACCCCCACTCTGCTGATGCTGATTCTGAATTTTCAAAGTGTATAAAGTTTGAGAATGGACTGAGGGCTGATATAAACAAAGCTATAGGGTACCAGAAGATTCGGGTATTTGCTGATTTGATGGACAGTTGCAGGATATATGAAGATGATAGTAATGCTCACTCCAAGGTCATGAGAGATCAGAGGGGTAAATTTCAGAACTGGGGTAAGCCATATGAGGTTCAGGCTGGTAAGGGTAAGCAGAGGTATGCTGATAATATGAAACCAAGTGGGGGAGATGCCCCTGCGAAGGTTGTGTGCTACAGGTGTGGCAAGCCGGGCCATAAGAGTTTTGACTGCTCGGATAATAAGTGTTTCAAGTGCGGTAAAGAAGGTCATGTGGCTGCGAAATGTGAGAAAAGGGATGTGGTGTGCTACAACTGTGGGGAGGCAGGTCATATTAGTACCAAGTGTACTAAGCCGAAGAAAGAGAAGTCCTATGGAAAAGTGTTTGCTCTCGCAGGATCAGAGGATACTAATGAGATTAGAGGTACATGTTTTATTAATGGTATTCCTTTGATTGCTATTATTGATACTGGTGCTACGCACTCATTTATTGCTGCTTTATGTGCTGAGAAATTGGACCTTGTTTTATCTTCTATGATGAGGGAGATGGTTATTGACACTCCAGCTAAGGGTTCAGTAACTACCTCTCTTGTGTGTGCTAAGTGCCCTCTGTCAATCTTCGGCAGAGATTTTCTTGTTGACCTTATTTGTTTGCCGTTGGGAGGGTTGGATGTCATTCTTGGTATGGACTGGTTAGTATTTAACCATGTGCATATTAATTGTTTCCGAAGATCTGTGAGTTTCCTTCCTCCCGAAGAAGAAGGATCTCTTTTGTTGCCTGCTGGTCATTTGCATAAGGTAATGAAAGAGGGAGTTCATCAGTTTGCTTTGATGGCGTCATTGTCTGCTGAGAATCAGGCGATCATTGAAGGGGTTCAGGTAGTGTGTGAATTTCCTGAAGTGTTCCCGGATGAAATTCCAAGTGTTCCACCAGAGAGGGAGGTTGAGTTTGCTATTGATCTTATACCTGGTACTAGGCATGTGTCTATGGCCCCGTACCGGATGTAAGCCTCAGAGTTGTCTGAATTGAAAAAGCAATTAGGAGATCTACTTGAGAAGAAATTTGTAAGGCCAAGTGTGTCACCATGGGGTGCTCCGGTATTGTTAGTGAAAAAGAAGGACGGGAGTATGAGACTTTGTGTCGATTATAGGCAATTGAACAAAGTGACAATAAAGAACAGGTATCCGCTTCCCAGAATTGATGATCTGATGGACCAGTTGGTAGGTGCTAAGGTGTTTAGTAAAATCGATTTGAGGTCGGGTTATCACCAGATCAAGGTAAAGGATGAAGACATTCAGAAAACCGCTTTCAGAACGAGATATGGGCACTATGAATATTCAGTAATGCCGTTTGGTGTTACCAACGCGCCGGGTGTGTTTATGGAGTACATGAATCGTACTTTCCATAGTTACTTGGATCAGTTTGTAGTTGTGTTTATTGACGACATTCTGGTGTATTCTAAGACAGAAGAGGAGCATGCAGAACATTTGAGGTTAGTACTAGAAGTGTTGAAAGAAAAGAAATTGTATGCAAAATTGTCTAAGTGTGAGTTCTGGCTGAATGAAGTAGGTTTCCTTGGTCATATTATCTCTGGTAATGGTATAGCTGTAGATCCAGCCAAGATTGATGCTGTGTTGCAATGGGAGAGCCTGAAGTCAGTTACAGAGATTAAAAGCTTCTTGGGATTAGCTGGTTATTACAGGAGGTTTATAGAAGGTTTCTCGAAGTTGGCCCTTCCGTTGACTCAATTGACATGTAAGGGAAAAGCTTTTGTGTGGGATGCTTGCTGTGAGGAGAGCTTCAATGAGTTGAAGAAGAGGTTGACCACATCGCCCGTGTTGACTTTGCCTATTCCGGATCAACCGTTTGTAGTATATTGTGATGCTTCCAAGATGGGTTTGGGAGGTGTGTTAATGCAAGAGGGTAAGGTAGTAGCTTATGCGTCCAGACAGTTGAGGACCCATGAGAAGAACTACCCTACTCATGATTTGGAGCTGGCTGCAATTGTGTTTGTGCTGAAAATTTGGAGGCACTATCTGTATGGTACTAGATTTGAAGTGTTTAGTGACCATAAGAGTCTAAAATACTTGTTTGATCAGAAGGAGCTAAATATGAGACAGAGACGTTGGTTAGAATTGCTGAAGGATTATGATTTCGGCTTGAACTATCACCCCGGCAAAGCTAATGTCGTGGCTGATGCTTTAAGTCGGAAGAGCTTGCATATGTCGGCTATGATGGTGAAAGAATTAGAGTTGATTGAGCAGTTTCGGGACATGAGTCTGGTTTGTGAAGTGACACCGCAGAGTGTCAGATTGGGAATGTTGAAGATTGGCAATGAATTTTTAGTTAGTGTTCGAGAAGCCCAAAAGTCAGATGTAAAGTTGGTAGACTTGTTAGTTGTGAATGATCAAGCTGTGAATGGGGATTTCAAGTTAGATTCCCAAGGTGTATTGAGATTCAGAGATAGGATTTGTATTCCTGATGATGCTGAGATGAAGAGAATGATTCTTGAGGAGAGCCATAGGAGCAAGTTGAGTATTCATCCAGGGGCTACGAAAATGTACCAAGATTTGAAGAAGTTGTTCTGGTGGCCTGGTATGAAGAAGGATGTGGCACAGTTTGTGTATTCTTGTCTGACTTGTCAGAAGTCTAAGATTGAGCATCAGAAGCCTGCGGGGTTGATGCAACCATTAGAAGTTTCGGAATGGAAATGGGATAGCATTTCCATGGATTTTGTGACTGGTTTGCCCAATACAGTGAGAGGGTTTGATGCTATATGGGTGGTTGTGGACAGGTTGTCAAAGTCTGCTCATTTCTTACCAATTAATATGACTTATCCAGTTCCAAAGTTGGCAGAAATCTACATCAAGACAATTGTGAAGTTGCATGGCGTTCCGCTTAGTATTGTATCTGATAGAGATCCAAGATTCACTTCTGAATTTTGGAAAAGTTTGCAAGAAGCTTTGGGTTCTAGGTTGAGGTTGAGCTCCGCCTATCATCCGCAGACAGATGGTCAGACGGAGAGGATTATTCAGTCGTTAGAGGACTTGTTGAGAGCATGTGTTCTCGAGCAGGGAGATTCATGGGATTCTCATCTTTCGTTGATAGAATTCACCTACAATAACAGTTTTCATTCTAGTATTGGAATGGCACCGTTTGAGGCGTTGTATGGTCGGAGATGTAGGACTCCGTTGTGTTGGTATGAATCTGGAGAGAGTGCAGTGTTGGGGCCTGAAATTGTGCGAGAAACAACTGAGAAGGTAAAATTAATCCGTGAGAAGATGAAAGCGTCGCAAAGTCGACAAAAGAGCTATCATGATAAGAGAAGGAAGGATTTAGAGTTTCAGGCAGGTGATCATGTGTTTCTGAGAGTTACTCCGGTGACTGGTGTTGGGCGTGCCTTAAAATCAAAGAAGTTAACTCCCCGTTTCATTGGTCCGTATCAGATTACGGAGAGGGTGGGAAGTGTTGCCTATAGGGTGGCCTTGCCGCCTAATCTTTCGAACTTGCATGACGTGTTTCACGTGTCACAACTTCGAAAGTATGTTCCGGACCCGTCTCATGTGATTCAGATGGATGAAGTAGAGGTGCGGGATAATCTCACTGTGGAGACTATGCCCCTGCGGATTGAAGATAGAGAAGTGAAGACTCTGAGAGGGAAAGAAATTCCTTTGGTGAAAGTGGTGTGGCTAGGAGCTGCTGGTGAGAGTATGACATGGGAGCTGGAGAGTAAGACGCGGGAAGCATATCCGGAGTTGTTTGATTCAGGTAATTTCGAGGACGAAATATTCTAAGTGGGGGAGAGTTGTAACGCCCCAAAATAATTTAATTATTTATTTAATTAAGTTATTTAAGGCTTACAATATTTATTTAATTTAATTAAACAATTCAAGGTTTAATTTATTTATTTATTTTAATTATTAGGAGGTGTTGTCTCGAAGTAGATGGTGCACGGGGCCCATGACCCACAAGTGAGCCCATGACCCATTGGATAGTCATAGGATTCGACTCACTAGGGGTCTTGTGACTTAGTTGCATTTTTGTCTCAATTGTGAAAAGGAAGAAAAGAAACGTAAAAGAGAGGAGAAGTGAGAAGAGAAGTCGCAACTTGCAAGAGGAAAGGGGGAGGAGCTTCGCGAATCACTCAAAGAAGAGGAAGAGCTTGTTGGTGACTTGCATTTTCCTTGGAGTTTTGCTAGCAATTTCGACTTCTAAGAGGTTAGGGGGTCCTCTTTTTATTCTTAATGGCTTATGCGAATTGTAGTGCCTAGGGTTAGGTTCTAGGATAATCTATATGAATGAATTGTGTGATGATTGATTTAATCGTAGTGTTGTGATATATGATCATGAATTGCCTATGTTGAAATCGCATGATTGATGTGTGAATTGTTGCTAATGTAAATCGTATGCCACGTGTTTGAATGTATGGCTTGTTGGTGTTTGCTTGGTGAGAATTGAGGATCATGATGATAATTGAATCATATATATATAACTGAGTGTTTGGTGAATTTATTTTGGTGTTTGAATTTGAAAAATTCTGATTTTGGAAGCTCCTAGGCGCCTTGGGCGCCATATGCAATGTTGCTGTTTTTTTTGTCCTGCGCCTCAGTCATGGGCGCCAGGCGCCCAGTTAGTGTGCCTGCGCCAGTTTTTCCAGCCACTGTGTTGCTGTCTTGGTGCTAGGCGCCTTGTGTCATGGGCGCCAAGGGCCCCAATGTTCTGGTGGTTGTTTTGCAAAATTTGGTTTCTGGTTTTCATATTCAAGTAAAATAGCTCGTGCAAAATGATTTTGGTCACCAAAATAGTTGGGTTGCGTGTTTTCACTAGGCACCTAGTCCATGGGCGCCAAAGAAGCGTGTCACTTTTTGCCAAAATTTTTGTTGGGTTCTCATATTCTGAGTATTTGGCTCGTACAAAATCAATTTCGAAGTAAAATGAGTTTTCTTGCGTGTTGGCCTTAGGTGCCTTGTGCCTGGGCGCTGTGTTCCCCTGCGCCAGTTTTGCTAGGCGCTCTGCGCCAGTTTCCTGCGCCAATGTCTGGGCGCTAGGCGCCCTGCGCCAGTTTTGCTAGGCGCCCTGCGCCAGTTTTCCTGCGCCAGTGTCTAGGCGCTAGGCGCCCTGCGCCAGTTTTGCTGGGCGCCAGTTTTTCAGAATGTCTAAGTATTTTTCCGATTTTGTTTTAATCATAACTTTTGACTCGGTTATCCAAATTTAACGGTTCAAAATGCGTTTCGAAGCTAATTTCAATGTCTATCCAAATGTTCCAGTTTTATGCAAAAATGATTTATTTCACTGGTATTTTCTGGGCTGAAGTGTTCAAGTGCCCAAATGGTAATTTTTATCTACTTTCCCTATGTCGTGTCAATATCCTAAATTGGCCTAATTGAAATTGGTGTTGGTGTGAGTGGTGGGCTGAATTGGTGAGTGTGCTATGGTGAGATTGGTGAGCAGAGGCTTCGGCCTAATTCTAATTTGGTGAGCTGATTAATGCACTATGGTGAGAATATGAATTAAAATGGTGAATTTGATTGAATTGTGGTGTGTTGTGATGCATTCCCATAGCATCTCATGAAACATGTGCATTATTGGTGAGCAGAGGCTTCGGCCTAGTTTTATTTGGTGAGCAGAGGCTACGGCCTATTTGTATTTGGTGACGGATCCGACATGCATGTGCCCGTGGAGTTTGGGTTGCATTTCATTGCATAACCATACCTTTTGCATTGTGGATTTGTGATTGTAATTGTGATATGGTTATTGACCTTGTTGCGAATCTGTTTGCCTGGTTCCTTTTTCTATGCAGTGCTTAATTCCCATATGTTATTAATTATGAAAAGAGACTCACCCTACTGCTTTTATGTTGCTTCTTATGTCGGCAATGTGCAGGTAATAACGAGTGAAGGTTACCTTTATACCTTCGTTTGGTAGGAAGTGTCATGCTCTGATACGTAGCACCGGGGGGGCGTCTTATGCTTAAGTGTTATTGTTTTTATACTGTTAGACCATTTTTGGTGATGTATTGGTTTTATTTCGAACTTAATTATTATTCCGCTGCTGGTAGTGACTGTATTTAGTTGATGTGAACTAAACGGTTTTTCTTGTTATGGTGCTATGTATCATGTGGTTTTAATTGAACTATGAAAGTTGAAGTTTTTGATTTTAATGGAGTAAGTGTAGCACTCGCTTAAATTGTTTTCAAAAAAAAAAAAAAAGAAACTCTGATTTTATTAAATAGTAAGGTTATTAGAAAAGGGGTGTTACACATAGTCAGCCTCATCTGACGGCAAGCATTTCAGTAGTGGCATGGAGTACCCCCTGCAGAAGAGCTTTCCTTCGATGACAAAGTACGATGACACTCTTCTCCTGGTAAGAGCGGCCTTCTTGGCGTCTTGAGATTCTTCCCCATCTTGAATATACTTAAGGATGGGGTCGATCCAACATTCTCCTGGGTTGTCCACACAAACGTCGGTGCCTGGAATCGCTTCGATTTGTACGCTGGGCTGAGACAACATTTCTTGGATAACGCTTCGGTGGTTCCCTGGATCCTTGGTACTGGCCAGTTTTGAGAGGATGTCGGCTCGTACGTTCTCTGTTCTCAGGACATGCTTGACCTTCGCATGTTCGAATGTTTTTAGTAGTTACCTTACCTTTGCTAAATACTTCTTTGATCTAAGAAACCATCAGGAGAGAGTCGGAGTGGAGTTCAACCTTGGCTACATTGAATTCTCAAGCGAGTCGCAGCCCGGCAATGCACGCTTCGTACTTGGCCTAGTTGTTTGAGGTGGAGAAAGAGAAAGTAAGCGACACTTCCACATATAAGCCTTCGGAGTTTTCTAGAATTAGACCGGCCCCACTCCCTTTGCTTGCTGGAAGAGCCATCGACATGCAAGGTCCAGACGGACTGAGTGTTTGCTTTTGGTGTCGGGGTCATTTCTGCAATGAAGTCTTCCAGGACCGGAGCCTTGCTTCGCAGTCGACCTAGCTTCGTACTTGATTCCAAATTCGAAGGGCTCGACCGCCCACTTGATCATCCTTCCCGCTAGGTTGGGCCGGTGTAGAATTTGCCTAATCGGCTGATCTGTTCTTACTATGATTTGGTGGGCGACGAAGTAGGGCCTTAGTCGTCGTGCGGTGATTACCCGTGCCAGGGCGAGCTTCTCCACTTTCTGATATCTCAACTCGGGCCCTTGCAAGACTTTGCTGACGAAGTAGATGAGATTCTGCCTCGAGCTTTCTTCTTGGACGAGGACTGCATTGAGTGCCTCGTCAGCTATTGCCAAGTACAAATATTGTGATTCCCCGGGTTCCGGTCTCATCAAAATTGGCGATTGCAGGAGAACCGCCTTGAGCTGGTCCAGTGCGAGCTCGCACTCGGGCGTCCACTCGAATTGCACGCCCTTCTTTAGAAGCTTGAAGAGTGGGAGAGATTTATTTGTGGACTTTGAAATGAAGCGGGATAAGGCTGCAATCATCCCGGTGAGCTTTTGTATCTCTTTCTTCGTCGTGGGCGGTCTCATCTCCGTGACCGCTCTACATTTATTTGGGTTGGCCTCGATGCCTTTCTCCGTCATGTAGAACCCTAGGAATTTGCCAGCCCTTACCCCGAAAGTGCACTTCTCTGGGTTGAGCTTGAGGGAATTCTTTCCAGCCTCAGCGAACACTTCCCGTAAATTGGCTATATGGTCTACGTTTGCTTTACTTTTCACAATCATGTCATCCAAGTAGACCTCGGCGATTCACCCTATTTGAGCCTGGATCACTTTATTCATCATTCTTTGATATGTCGCTCCTACGTTCTTTAGCCGAAACGGCATCACCCGGTAGCAATAATTTCCTTTTGGTGTCAAAAATGTCGTCTTCTCTTGATCGGGTGGATACATTGCGATCTGGTTGTATCCAGAATAGGCGCCTAGGAAGGACAGCAAGTGATATCCGGACACATTGTCAACCAACTTGTCGATGTGGGGGACCGGGAAGGCGTATTTCGGACAAGTCCGATTTAAGTCCGTGTAATCGACGCACATTCGCCATTTACTGTTTGCTTTCTTTACCAAGACGACGTTGGATAGCCAGGTAGTGTACTTTATTTCTTTCAGAAACCCCGCTTTGATGAGATGTTCGACCGCTTTTTTTGCGTCTTGGGCTTTGTCTTCCCTTTGTACCCGTCGCCTCTGAGCGACCCATTTGACTTGTGGGTTCACTGCTAAGTGATGGCAAGCTACCTCCGGTGGTATTCCCGGCATGTCGGCCGCGCTCCACGTGAATAGGTCGGCAAGGTCTCTTAGACAGCGAACCAACTCCTCTTTTATCTCCTCGGGCAGGTCGACCCTGATGTTGACCGTTTTCGGCGGGTCTTCACCTAACTAGACTTGGAAGAACTCGCCGTCGGGCTCTGGCCTTCTTCCGTTTCTTCAAATCTCGGGTCAGGGGATCGTCCCCTTCTTTGTCTTCACTGTCACAGTCGTAGTGGGCATCCAGGGGGTTGTGCTTGCGCATTTTCTTCTTGACTCAGCTTCCCCTTAGCTGCTTCATACCCATTAAGTGGCATCGTCTGGCTGCCCGAATATCGGCTTGTATAGTGATGCTCTCATTGTCGTTTGAGTACAATGTCATCTTGACGTGTGCTATGGAGGCAACGGCTCCGACCTTTGCGAGGGCGGGGCGACCTATGATGCCTTGATAATTCGATTTGCATGGAAGGACCAAAAAGGAGATCGCTACAGTTCGGCCGAGCGTTTTCTGAGTCGTGATCGCTGAAAGTGACCATCAGATCTAGAAATCCCAGGGGTGTGGTTGCTGAACCGTTGAACTCGTAGAGGTCGCTGCCTCTGTAGGGCCCGAGGCAATCCCGGGAGATTTTCAATACATCCAATAGGTCTTTGAATATGAGATTGACGGAGCTTCCCTGGTCGACCAGGATTCTCTTTAGTTCCACGTTGGCCATGATTACTGATATCTGGAGAGGAACAGACTCGTTAGGTCTTCCACCGGGTAGGTCGTCATTTCAAAAGGTTAGGGTGGACCTGATGGTGTCTGGCTTCGGGCCGGAGGTCGTGGTTGCGGCCAGGACTCCCTTCCACCGCCTCTTCGTTGATTTGCTTGCCGTTGGATCATGCGGCTTGATCTCAGCCATAGGGGCGCCCTGAGCTCATTGTAGGATAGGATTGAATTAAATAAAGTGAGGGAATACAAATAAAAATGTTGGAGTACCAGTGGGTGGCACGGTTCGTGCAAGAAGGGAACGACTTGTGCTACTGCGTTTCAAATTTTTTTCCCAATACCAGTTAGTGGTACAGTCATGCCACAAGGAGGACAGTATGGGTCACCTAAAATTTCAAAATTTCTTCACTAAAATCCGTTGTTTGCGCGACCCGTGTCGAATGTGGCATAGACCGTGCCGTTTTGCAATCACTGATTTAGTTATTTTTCTGTTTTCCCTCTTTCCTTTAAGCACCCAATCTTCTTTCAAAACATAATGAAATATAGAAACACTTGAGAATTGTAACATCCCTGATTTTTAAAGACTCATACTATGATACCTAAGACTGATTAATTATTTGTGGGAATAATTGGTCGTGTCTCGGGGATTAATATGTCGGGAAATTTGTCAAGAAACTATTGTCCATTAGAGGGTGGCCTATTCATAGTTTAAATGAGGAATTGGGGCTGAAGGGCAAATCTGTCTTTTCACACCCCTAGTAATTAATATATAATTATGAATATTATAATTGATTACGAACCGAAAGAATTGAGGAATTTCGGATCGGAACCGGATTAATCGAGAAGTTTTGTACCGAAGAGAAAATTCGACACCTAATGTAACATCCTCAAAATAATTAATGGAATTATTTGGGTGTTAACCCAATTAAACCAATTTAGTACTTAACTGGTAAATTTATCGAGTGCTAAAATTATTTAATTGTTGTCATCGAATCGTTAACCGGATAATACGGACCAATGAAGTTTTGGAATCGAAATAGGAGATTTCGATCAATATGGTAATTGGACCACATTACCAATTATATATTAAATAAATATAAGTGTGTGTGTATTAATTAAAAAGGGAAGAAAGAAAGAAGAAAGGAAGCACGAGAGACAGAGGAGAAACAGAGAGGAGAAGAGAAAAAGAAAAGAAGAGAGAAAGAAAGGGGGAGGAAGAAGAAGAGGAAAAAGGGGGCAATTCCGCTCATCAAAACGACTTCCGTCCAACACGAAAAATGTTCAGCGCTACTTCCTCTTCGATTTGGTACCAAGATTTTCATCATCAACTCACTCTCTCTCACTTTACCATTTTCGAATTTGAGAGGAAAAATGGAGGTTTTGTGGTTCAAGCTCAAAGGAAAGCCTAGAATGGTGGTGAGGAGCGAGCTCAAGGTCGAATACGCGAATATTGAAGTCCGATTTGGAGTTTTTGAAGAATTGAAGGTTAGGGATCAAATTGGGGTTTTTGGTGAATAGTAGCTTTTGGAGGTTAGGGATGATGAATAGTGTTCGTGGAAGATTTCGTGGAATTCGGCATTTCGGTCAAAAAGAGGTTTCGTGATCGAGCGGAAAGTTTTGGAAGCGGATTGGAGCGACGTCGGAACGGAAAGTTTATGCGGGGAATGTTCGTGTGGTTACTCGGCGAATTCGGCTCGATCGTGGATCACGCGTCAAAGGTGAGTTCTACTCACGTTTAGGATTTTATGTTTCGAATTAATTAATTAACTGTTTTACCGCTTTCGCTGGACTGGAATATTTCTGGATATTGTCTGTTTCGGATTAGGAGTCGATCGGAGCGAGTCTCGAGTTGTGTCGCGTTGAAATGGAATTTTCGGTGATTTGATTTCGAAAGATTTTGACTTAAAAACCGTTAATTGGGAAATATGTCGCGTTTTGATAAAATCCGTTTTGAATGAGTTTTGATTGACTTGAATGATTGTGTGACTTTGATTGGAACTGTTTTTATGGTTGTCAAATCTGTTTTTAATCGGAACGAGAATCGGAATTAAGCGGAATCGCGATTTTCGGGCGAAACCGCCAAAATCTGCCATTGACAGACCCCCTGCTGTCAACCCACGCGCCACTTGCGCGCGGCGCGCCACTCGCGCGCCATTGGGCAGAACAATCTGTCTGTTCGCGCGCCACTTGCGCGCGGCGCGCCACTCGCGCGCCAGTTGACAGATTTTCAGCAACCAAACACTGTTTTTCGTTTCGCGGTAACTTTTGATCCGGGAACCCGGTTGAGGTGTTCTAAGATGCGTTGGAAAGCTTATTCAGAGGCCTAACTGAATATTCTATTTTTAAGGCAAAATGAACTGTTTTTGATATTGAAAATTGTGTCGAAAAGCGGTCAACTAGAGTGCGAGTGTGAACTTGGATTTTATAAAACGTGGAATTAAAGTGTTTCATTGATTGTCTGATTTGATGGACCGTGGGTTCATAGTGCTGTAGATATATATATATTATATCGAGTTTGGGTGACGACCCATGTTGACATACTAGGCGGGGCAGTCATGATCCCTTACCCTAGGCTCCGTGCCATTAGGAAACACTATTGGTAAGGGGGTTCACCGGGTTTGGAAGCGGTTACGCAGTCGGTGTTATGTCAAATTGTTTGTTGTACGATTCACCGGGTTTGGAAGCGGTAACGCAGTCGGTGATCTGTTAAAAGTTAAGTAATGCGGTTCACCGGGTTTGGAAGCGGTAACGCAGTCGGTGCCGTGTCACGTTATATAAAAATGTTTTAAATGGACCGAGAGTGTAGATAGGGGTCTCGGTAGAACTCACTGAGATTGTATCTCACTGTTTAAATGTTGTTGTTTTACAGAGACACAGGGACAGCGGAAATCCAAGAGGCACGAGTAGGTTGAGCTCGGACTGGTTGCTGATAGCCTAGCTTTATGTTTAAGCTTATTTTCCCTTTTGTTGTCTGTATACTAAAACATTATGTATATAAGCTATATCTTTCTTCCGCTTTCTTGTATGATATTGAATACTATAATTGCTGATGATATATGGTCTGAGAACCATATTGTCTTGTTGTAAATAAGACTGCTTGGGTTTTATTCAGCGAAAAATTTATAGTGATATTCAGTGTCTGAGCAGGAAATATATCTCTGATGTGTTACTAATGTGCACTTTGGTATTTTTAATCGATAAATTATACCGGGGTGTTACACCTAACCTATGACTTAATGGGCTAGGGGTAGTTTGGTCTTTTCCCCATCATTTAAACCCCCAGCCCATATACACACCTGACCAGCCTCACACTCAAACATTTTACTCCTGCTGGAAATAAGAGAAAGCAAAACAGAATAGGGGAGGAGAGAAAGAGGAGAGGGAGGCGAAGGGGAGAAAGGAGGAAGGAGCCACCATCACCTCTACCAAGCCTCTTGCATGTAAGTGTTCTCTCCACACATCCACTCCATTTTCGATTTCCTTTTCATTGGTACCATTTCCGGAAGCTAACTCTCCCTACATCTCACTCTACCATGTTCAACCCCCTTTGAAGCTCCAAGAGAAATAATGGAGTTTTGAACCTTGATGGTGGTGCATGTCATGTTGTAGTTATGGAAAGTGGAGTCTCAAGCTTGCATTTCGATTTCGGAGGATTTCAGTCACCCTAGTTGCTATTTCAGTTGCTCTAATGGTGGAGATTGCCGTTTTGGAAATCGGTTCGAGTTCTAGAGGGGATCGTTCCTGTATTTTCGATTCGGTGAATTCGCTTTTCGACCCAACTCTCGGACTTCGGTGTAACGGTGAGTTCTACTCACGGATTAGGGATATTTTCGTGTGTTCTGAAAACTGTGTCGGTTTTAAATACTAGGGCAATCATTCCGTTTTCGAAAGACTTAGAACCAAAAAACGATTTTGAGCGAAAACGGTGTTTTACGGTTTAATGAGAATTTTTGATTAAATCGTTGAAATGAAATAACTTATATACTATCTGGAATATTTGGAAATCTTCTGAGTTTCAGGTGATTGGAATTAGAAATCGAATTGGGCGAAAACGGAGAGCGAAAATGAGGAAAATTGGGAAAAACGGTAACAGACACAGGACGCACGGATCGTGCGCCCCTGGGCACGGATCTTGCGTCCCAATCTGATGGGTCTTGTTGGCAAAGAAACGAGACCCACGGGTCGTGCGCCCCTGGGCACGAATCGTGCGTTTCTTTCTGATACAGGGGTTCTAAGTAGTGCACCACGCACGGGTCGTGCGCCCCTGGGCACGGGTCGTGCGTGAGGTTCTGGTACCAGTTCCCATTTTCTCGTTTCGTCGCTCCGTTCGATCCCGAACCTTTTCTAATCTCTTTCTCAATCATTTAAAAAGGGAATTGCCTTACGGAAAAACCGTATTTTGAACTTGTTCAACTCATGACTTTGAAAAAGAGTTTCAAAAGCATATTTGATTGAAAAACCGAAACCCTAGTATACGTGTGGGTGGGTACACCGACTGATGGACTGATTGAATATACATGTTTATATACGTCAATTGAATATGATTATAATGCCGGAGGTATAATTAGTGAATTCCTCAAAACGGATTATAGATCAATATGGATACTGATTATCCGATTATTATGTGATAGATCCTTTGGTGATCGAAAAGATATAAATTATCTAACTCTCGAGAACTTGATGCGTATTGTCATACGTATTGCGTTGGATGACGATCCGACAAGTAGCATACTAGGAAGGGAAGTCATGAGCCCTCACCCTAGGCCCTGAATGTGTTTTGGCGTGGTCAACTCACGGGTTACCGGGATTAGCAGGCGTTGTGCGGCCGGTTTGTGCTAAGTAATTCACGATTCGCCGGGATTAGTGGTTGTTGCACGGTCGGCGTTTCCATTAATAAACTAAACTAAACACATGATTCGCCGGGATTAGTGGTTGTTGCACGGTCGGCATTTGGATTTATAAGTGGACATTTCTTCCTAATTAATGTTGTAAACCGGGATTAGTGGTCGTTGCACGGCCGGTTTATACTAAGCAAGTACACGAATTGTCAGGATTAGTGGTCGTTGCACAGTCGGCATTCGATTAATAAATAAGACATTGTTATGTCAGCTTTTGTTGTAACGGTTTAATAAATTGAACCGAGTGTCAGTAAGGGGGCACGGTAGGACTCACTGAGATAATGTTATCTCACCCAATCCATATTTGTTCTTTTTCAGAGAAGCAGAGAAAAAGGAAGACTATTGTGCACGAGTAGTTGATATACTCTCCAAGGTGCTGAAGACTTAGTCATATTTGTCCTTTGTCCTTTTGTTGTTCTTTTGGTTGTATAACTTGTATTGGTTACCAGTTTTACGAACCGTTTTATGTATCTGTTTAGTTTTGGACTTGGATATTGTATTCCGTTCGGTATGAAACCGATGAACTTCTATTTTATGAAGTAATGTTAATTCCGATTGTGTCTTTAATTCGGAAAAAGTTTGTTTGTCCAAAATTTAAACAGGAACTGTGTCCTCTGAACTTCCGCATCTGTGCACCTTCGGTCTCTCTACATGTTAGAAATACCAGGGTGTTACGTTTGGTATCAGAGCGGTTCGACCTAGTCGGACTTAGATGTTAAGAGTCTTTTACGTCTTCTAAGTCAGATTTTTCTTAGTATGCTATTAGACATTGAGCCTGATCAACTTAATACTTTGTGCATACTTCGCAGAATCATGGCTGGAAGAGGTAGGAGAAACCCACCCATTGATCCTCATCAGGAATGGATGCAGAATGTCATCGAGACTCAGCAGAAGATGATGATTAACATGATGCTAATGCAACAGCAACAGATGGCCCAAATGACTCAAATGCAGCAGATGCATCAGATGCCTCAACCACAACCAGCTGAGCCAGTCAATGTGCCAACACCTGAGGATCCCAACAGGGTATACTTCCCGTTTCTGAAGATGAAACCCCCAACCTTCAAAGGAGGGTCCGAGGCAATGAAAGCCCATTTCTGGGTAGATGCCATGGAACGGATCTTTGATACCTTGCAATGCAATGAAGGAGAAAAAGTGACTTGTGCTGCTAACGCTCTGGACGAGGATGCTCACACTTGGTGGGTTAACGCTCGTAGAATGCTACAAATTCAAGGAACTCCTCTTGAGTGGAATAATTTCAAGGAGTTGTTTTTGAGTCATTATTTTCCCGACTCTCAAAGACTTGCCAAGCAGATGGAATTTCTGAGTTTGAAACAGGGAGAGAAGACAGTTGGGGAATATGCTGCCAAATTTGAGAGGTTGTCGCAATTCTATGAATTGGGGACCACCGCTCCTGATGATAAATGGAAGATGGTAATGTTCAGACAAAGTCTTAGAGGCGATGTGAATCAAGGTCTCAGTTCTTATTCCATGACCACTTATCCTGCTTTGGTTCAACAAGCTCATTCAGTTGAGAGCGATCATAAAAGGATGTACGCTGAGAGGAAGGATTTCTGGAAGGATAAGCGCAGAGGAAATGATTCGACTTCTTCAAACCCTAGATATAGAGGGAATAAGGATAAAGGGAAACAAATACAGTCAAGTGACTCTGCAAGGCCTAGCAAGTGCGACGTCTGCAAGAAATTTCATAGAGGCAAATGCCAGGTGGGACCGAACCAATGTTACCTTTGCAAAGAAGTAGGCCACTATGCTAATAATTGCCCGTCAATGAAAGCTTTCTTAGAGTCGCCTGATGCTCCGAGGCAGGCTCGAGTCAACACTTTGGATGCCAAGACCATCAAACCAGCTGATAACCTTATAAGGGGTACAGGTTCTCTCTTTAATCAAACTGTTAATATTCTGTATGACTCTGGTGCTACTCATTGCTTTATCTCAGAAGCATGTGCTGAACGGTTAAGACTAATAGTGTCTCCTATATCCGAGCCAATAACTATCCTTACTGCAGCAAAGACTCATACTATGATACCTAAGACCGATTAATTATTTGTGGGAATAATTGGTCGTGTCTCGGGGATTAATTTGTCGGGAAATTTGTCAAGAAAATCTATTCTCCATTAGAGGGTGGCCTATTCATAGTTTAAATGAGGAATTGGGGCTGAAGGGCAAATCTGTCTTTTCACACCCCTAGTAATTAATATATAATTATGAAGATTATAATTGATTACGAACCGAAAGAATTGAGGAATTTCAGATCGGAACCGGATTAATCGAGAAGTTTTGTACCGAAGAGAAAATTCGACACCTAACCTATGACTTAATGGGCTAGGGGTAGTTTGGTCTTTTCCCCATCATTTAAATCCCCAGCCCATATACACACCTGACCAGCCTCACACTCAAACATTTTACTCCAGCTGGAAATAAGAGAAAGGAAAACATAATAAGGGGAGGAGAGAAAGAGGAGAGGGAGGCGAAGGGGAGAAAGGAGGAAGGAGCCACCATCACCTCTACCAAGCCTCTTGCATGTAAGTGTTCTCGCCACACATCCACTCCATTTTCGATTTCCTTTTCATTGGTACCATTTCCGGAAGCTAACTCTCCCTATATCTCACTCTACCATGTTCAACCCCCTTTGAAGCTCCAAGAGAAATAATGGAGTTTTGAACCTTGATGGTGGTGCATGTCATGTTGTAGTTGTGGAAAGTGGAGTCTCAAGCTTGCATTTCGATTTGGGAGGATTTCAGTCACCCTAGTTGCTATTTCAGTTGCTCTAGTGGTGGAGATTGCCGTTTTGGAAATCGGTTCGAGTTCTAGCGGGGATCGTTCGTGTATTTTCGATTCGGTGAATTCGCTTTTCGACCCAACTCTCGGACTTCGGTGTAACGGTGAGTTCTACTCATGGATTAGGGATATTTTCGTGTGTTCTGAAAACTGTGTCGGTTTTAAATACTAAGGCAATCATTCCGTTTTCGAAAGACTTAGAACCAAAAAACGATTTTGAGCGAAAACGGTGTTTTACGGTTTAATGAGAATTTTTGATTAAATCGTTGAAATGAAATAACTTATATACTATCTGGAATATTTGGAAATCTTCTGAGTTTCAGGTGATTGGAATTAGAAATCGAATAGGTCGAAAACGGAGAGCGAAAATGAGGAAAATTGGGAAAAACGGTAACAGACACAGGACGCACGGATCATGCGACCCTGGGCACGGATCGTGCGTCCCAATCTGATAGGTCTTGTTGGCAAAGAAACGAGACGCACGGGTCGTGCGCCCCTGGGCACGGATCGTGCGTTTCTTTCTGATAGAGGGGTTCTATGTAGTGCACCACGCACGGGTCGTGCGCCCCTGGGCACGGGTCGTGCGTGAGGTTCTGGTACCAGTTCCCATTTTCTCGTTTCGTCGCTCCGTTCGATCCCGAACCTTTTCTAATCTCTTTCTCAATCATTTAAAAAGGGAATTGCGTTACGGAAAACCTTATTTTGAACTTGTTCAACTCATGACTTTGAAAAAGAGTTTCAAAAGCATATTTGATTGAAAAACCGAACCCCTAGTATACGTGTGGGTACACCGACTGATGGACTGATTGAATATACATGTTTATATATGTCAATTGAATATGATTATAATGTCGGAGGTTTAATTTGTGAATTCCTCAAAACGGATTATAGATCAATATGGATACTGTTTATCCGAGTATTATGTGATAGATCCTTTGGTGATCGAAAAGATATAAATTATCTAACTCTCGAGAACTTGATGCGTATTATGATACGTATTGCGTTGGATGACGATCCGACAAGTAGCATACTAGGAAGGGAAGTCATGAGCCCTCACCCTAGGCCCTGAATGTGTTTTGGCGTGGTCAACTCACGGGTTACCGGGATTAGCAGGCGTTGTGCGGCCGGTTTGTGCTAAGTAATTCACGATTGGCCGGGATTAGTGGTTGTTGCACGGTCGGCGTTTCGATTAATAAACTAAACTAAACACATGATTCACCGGGATTAGTGGTTGTTGCACGGTCGGCGTTTCGATTTATAACTGGACATTCCTTCCTAATTAATGTTGTAAACCGGGATTAGTGGTCGTTGCACGGCCGGTTTATACTAAGCAAGTACACGAATTGCCGGGATTAGTGGTCGTTGCACGGTCGGCATTCGATTAATAAATAAGACATTGTTATGTCAGTTTTTGTTGTAACGGTTTAATAAATTGAACCGAGTGTCAGCAAGGGGGCACGGTAGGACTCACTGAGATAATGTTATCTCACCCAGTCCATATTTGTTGTTTTTCAGAGAAGCAGGGAAAAAGGAAGACTATTGTGCACGAGTAGTTGATATACTCTCGAAGGTGCTGAAGACTTAGTCATATTTGTCCTTTGTCCTTTTGTTGTTCTTTTGGTTGTATAACTTGTATTGGTTACGAGTTTTACGAACCGTTTTATGTATCTGTTTAGTTTTGGATTTGGATTTTGTATTCCGTTCGGTATGAAACCGATGAACTTCTATTTTATGAAGTAATGTTAATTCCGATTATGTCTTTAATTCGGAAAAAGTTTGTATGTCCAAAATTTAAACAGGAACTGTGTCGTCTGAACTTCCGCATATGTGCACCTTCGGTCTCTCTACATATTAGAAATACCGGGGTGTTACAAGAATCATACCGTATCCACACATATAATATAACGTTAGTTTCATCCATTCTAACAAAATAACAAACAATATCCATGGAATGCAATATACAACTTATGAACCGAATTTTCAGAACTAGCCTTTCGCTCATAATCAATTAAAAACATCAATCAAACCAAGAAGCATGTTTCATATTATTATATAAAGATCAACATGTGACAGATTTCATGACTCTCAATTGAAGATTCCAACTATCAAACACCAAACATTTGCATTTTAAGCATTAAAGTAATTTAAGGGAAGAAGGGGTGAGGAACTCATCTCTTGAAGGCCTTCGGTAGATTATAATTCTTTAACAGCAAAGCTATCTCCTCCTATCTTGATTGAGAACTTTTTTTTTTCTTCTTAGTGAAGAACACTCCATTGTTGATGCTATCTGAACTGAGGTGCTCGTCCTTAGAGCGGGCACAAGTGAACGAGTCTTAAGTCCGAGTGTGAGTTGATTGGATTGATGATATTTGGTCGTGCGCAGAGCTCTGCCCGGGTTGTACCTGCAAGGACACTCCGACGTCCAAGTTAGTGGAATAAGAGTTTAAGCAGAGTAATTATATGGGTTAAGATTACCTTTATTAGTGGGAGCAATGCCTCTTTATATAGTATCAGAGGGGCAGTGCTGGCCGTTGGAACTGCAAGGTCGACCTCGACCGTTGATCAAGTGATCCTCAACGAGGATAGATCTGGGCCATTGATCTTGGTGGACCGAAGGCCCAGTCACAATTTCTCCATTTCGATAATGGGCCGGTCTTGAGCAGTACTGCATTGGATTGGGCTGAAGGCCCAGGCCAGGACAGTTGCCCCCCTAAGCCGAAGTCGTCCGCAAGACGGGTTTAGGCTTGAGATCGATTGCCCCAAGTATAGTGGTCTATTTTCTGGGCGGTCACCTGCGCTGAGGTGACTGGTTATAATTTTGTATCACTACAAGAAAAGTCAGTTTTTTCGGCGGGCAAAATCCGCCGGAAAAGTCAAAATCCGCCGAAAAATTGACCTTCCAACGGATTTTTCGTGCCGGTAGCCAACTCGCAGCAAACGGTTTCCGGCGGATAATCTGCCTGAAACTCCCAAAAAAATCGCAACCATTACCGGTAGATTATTCGCCGGAAATCCCGCCGAAATATCCCCCAAAAATGCCGTTAAATGCCCCGATAAAACTTTTTTTAAAAAAAAAAATAAATCTGCCGGAAATCCCGTTGAATCTGGCGGAAAAACATTTTTTTTTGGAAAGAAAAAAATCCGCCGGAAAACCCGTTAAATCTGCCGGAAATTGATTTTCGTTTTATTTTAAATTAATAATTAATTTATTGTAAAATTTAATTATTGATAAAAAAATAAAAATTAATAATTAATGTTATTATTAATTGATTTATTTATTAAAAAAATAAAAATTAGGAATGAAAATTAATAATTAATTTAATATAGTAATTAATTTTAAATAATTAATTAAATTAATTAAAAAAAATCTAAAATTATTTTTTTAAAATAAAAAATAATAATTAAAATTAATAATATCGATCTTAATAATATACGAAATGAAAAACAATAATAGGTCTGAACTAAAGACGATTTAATTTAATTCAAATTTCAAATCGAACAAAGTACTCAAATATCCATAACAAATACAAATGATAACTTAAATATCCATACAACAAAATAAAACAATTCAAAGCTACTGGGGTGGCTTGTAACACCCCTTTTCTACCCGTTATTTATTCCTTTAAAATCAGAGTTTCAAAAATTCTTTTCTTTGCTACACCAGAAAGGAGTGCCACATTTTCACTTGAACTCGAAACGAGCGTATTTAATTCACTTATAACATATCGGATACACCGCACTTCAAATTCTCATTCATTAAGCAGCGGATTTTCAAAAGGTTTAACTTCAACAAATCTTAAAATCTTTTAAAGGCCCTTTAAAAGCAACTCAACAACAATACAACCTGATAAACATAAAGTACAACTAGGCATTGATTTTCCCCCCGAGTGCTACGTATCAGAGCAGACCCAACTAACTAGGAGAAGGTACTAGATCACCTTCACTCGCTATCACCTGCACGTTGCCGACATGAGAAGCAACACAAAAGCAGTAGGGTGAGTCTCATTTCATAAGTAATAACAAATAAGATAAGCATCATTTAGAGAAGGCAACTAAACACACCAATTCCCCACAATAACAACATACCCCATTAATTTTCATTTACCAAGAAACAGCACCGAATATTTTCAATCACCGAGAACAACACCAAATATAACTAAATACACCAAATTACAATTATCTCCACATACACCATCAATTTATAATCACCAGGAAAAGTACCGAATGCATGTTCAATGTATGAGATGCAACCCAAAACTCCACGGGCATATGCATGTGGATCCATCACCAAAAATTAGCCTCGAGGGCATACACCAAAATAAGGCCGAAGCCTTCTGCTCACCAATAAATGCACATGATTATGTGACGCCATGAACAATGCACCATACACACCAAAATCACCACAACAATGCAAGAACATGCGCACCAATAATTTGATTAACTCACCAATAGTTTTATTAACTCACCAACACCAAAAGAAAGGTCATAGACCATTGCCTTGAGGGCACTCACCAATAAACTCACCAATAATTTATCTCACCATTTTATATACATCACATTATACATCTCCAAAATTTCAGCTCTAAGGATAGCACACCAATCACACCAAGCACAATTAATTACGCGACTACATTGTCACCAAAAGACTAAACAACACCCGTAGGGACCAAAACAGCACATAGAGTAGCAGCAGAAATATAAACAGCAGCATAAAAGAGCAACAGCAATACAAAACAGTTCATTTTGCCTTAAAAATAGAATAATCGGTTAGGCCTCTGAATGAGCTCTTCAACGCATCTTAGAACGCCTCGATCGGGTTCCCGGATCAAAAGATATCGCGAAAACAAACAAGGTGCAGAAATTCCGTAACCATGCGCTTACTTTGGCGAATTGATTAAAATAGTAACCCACACCGGATTTCGACAAATAAATACTTGTTGGAAAGCCCTATGGGTCTACTCCTTATTCCTAAGTTCAGTTTTTGAAAAAGAGAGTCTAACAGGTACAGTTTTCAAAAACACACATACTAGTTTCAAAAAAGGGCAGTTTCTGTCCTTCAAATTCAAGCAGTTCTAAAATGACCAAAACTCAATCAAATTGCATGAAACTTGTGCATAAACTGGGTAGAATTCTGTCTAGT
Organism: Astragalus membranaceus; assembly: GCA_039519185.1. NCBI lineage: Eukaryota > Viridiplantae > Streptophyta > Magnoliopsida > Fabales > Fabaceae > Astragalus > Astragalus membranaceus. The sequence goes on along the minus strand of CM076854.1, from coordinate 29,401,858 downwards.
TTTCAAAGAAATTGGATTCGTTCGAAAATGAGTTCTTTGAAAACGCAATGACCAAAACACTGACCCTATGTCCAGATTGTTTCCAGAATCTTACCCTAACTTGTGAAATTCATATCTCGAGCTACACAACTCTAAACGCAACCAAACCAGTGCCAAATTAACAAGAATTAAGTATATTTTCGAGAACAGTAAACCACATAATTTTTCAGTCAACACAACGTTCCCAGTTACCGAAATACTGAACCTCTACCCAAATCGTTTCCAGAATTTTAACCTAAATTGTTTCACCTATAACTTAAGTTTTACAACTCCAAATACAACCAAATCAACACCAAATTAACAAGCATTAAGTCTATTTTCCAGAACAGTACACCACATAATTTTTCAGTCAACACAACGTTCCCAGTTACCGAAATACTGAACCTCTACCCAAATTGTTTCCATTCTCGATTTTATTTAGTCATTACAACATACACCTAACTTGCATGACTAATATCATGTACATCTCAATACTAATCAATTATGGATTCTACCAAAAATAACATAAGTTCATCATCAACAACATGGATTTAACAATTTACATTCATCATAACAAAAACATCCAAACACAACAATTCAATTCAATCAATCAAACCCCCCCTAAAACCTAACTCATGTGATTCTAATCCTATAAGTTATTAAGGATCAAAAGAGAGCCCCCTAACATTTTGTTAATGGAAGAAGATGAAATCCTTTAGCCTTAGAACCTTGGAGCCCTAGCTTTTTCCTTCTCCCTCTCTTGTTCTTGGTTGGAACTCACGCTTTCCTCTTCTTTCTTTTCCTCTCCTAGCCGCTGCCCCTTCCTCTCTTCTCACTTCTCACGCTTCTTTTCTTTTCTTTTCTTCTAATTATGAATGAAACCCTAATTGCTAAGCCCTTCTCATGACTTACCACTCCTCATGGGCTTGCTACTAACACTCCTCATTTTATTATTTCTAACCCCCAATATGGACCAACACATTAAATAAAATAACCATATATTATTTCTAATATTCTATCACACAACATCCTAATTAAATTAATTAAATAAATTAATCAATAAATATTTACTAAAATTTGGGGCGTTACATGGCTGCTGGCCTGACTCATCATCATGATAATAGGTATCATCTAATGCAAGAAAAGCACTAATCGCATCGATATTAAGATCGATGTTTGAGTTGGGCTGGTGGGGTGACTGCTGTTAGGAGTGCTGGTATGGCTGGTATGACTACTGCTGGCGATGCTAAACCTGCTGCGGTGGATACTGTTGGAAATACTAGGGTGCATACTACTGGGAACACTGGGGCTGAGGCCACGGCTGAAATGCACCGCCGAAATGCTGCTGCGGCAGGTAGGATGGCATATGTGATGATGATGGCCTCGAGTGCTGAGACATCAGCTGATCCTGCAAAAGCTTAAAGCGCTCCTCATTTATCCTAGCCTACTCCGCAGCTATCCTAGCCTACTCCTCCATGCGCTCCTCAGTTATCCTAGCTTTCTCCCGAAGCGCCTGCACTTCCCGTTCATTTTGCTCCTGCCGCTCGGCAAACTGACGATAGGCCTCACTCAGTTTCTGGGTCAATTGCGTAACAGCATTCAACTCACTAGAATTAGGAACATAAGAGCGACCAGTACTCTCTGATCCAGAATGTGAAGAAGATAGACTCAGAATAATGCTGGTTCTGAAAGCAGCCGGTCCAATACCACCAGATCCTACCATACGATTACTCTTTTGGGGACCAACTGCTCTCTCCCAAATATCACGAGCTACTCTAGCCTCCTCCACAGGATCGATATCTATCCCACTGCTCTGCTGTGACAAGTGGTACTCAGCCAGCCCATCCTGGAAGCTCTCCTGAAAAAAATAACCCAACAAAGAAATAAATAACTAATTATTAATAATATATAATATAATAAAAACATTATATATATATATAAAGATAAATATAAATAATAAAAATTAATATATAATTGTAAAAGTAGTTTTACCTGAATATTCCTCGCCCGATCTGTAGCAAACTCACCAGTGTTCTCTCGCATATGAAGGTAGCGATGCAACTCAGGCAAAGTGATTGGCCTTTGATGCATTGCCTCCTATATATATACATATAGTGTTATTAATTAATACACATGAAAATGACTAGTTACTTATAAATTCTGGTGTGTATGCAGCCATCTTTTTCAGAAGCACGATTCTTCTTGGCTTTCTCACAATAATTCTTAAATTCTAGTGTCTCCCAATACTCTCTGAATGAAGCCCAAGTTGAGTCTCCCATATAAGATGGCTTCGCATTCTTATTGTGCGCATCCCGCAGTAATTCAGAATAGCGATGGGAACATCTCTTATGGAACACTCTCTCAACTTCTTTTTGCTGCCCTGGTAACCACGTACATTTTTCCTATTTAAGAAATTTACAATAATGTTGTTAATAAGACAAATTAATTAATCAAGTCAATAAGATAATACACCAAATTAATTATTTCGTAGAACAACTTAACAAGAATGATTTTAACATCCTCGCAATTGCCTCTTTATCTTTTCTAACCGCCGTCCAATTCTTCCAGCTGCCGGTGAAATTCTCCTTAATTGTTTTTGTGATGGCGGTAGCTGTAGCCTTCGAAGGAAGAAACATGTATTATATAAGTTATATATGTTATATAAAAGGCAACAAAAATAAGTTATATAAGTTATATAAAAGGCAACAAAAAAAATTAATAAATAATAATATATAATACTTACGAATCGCCAGCAGTACCATCAAGAATCACTGACTGGCCTGCAGTACTACTACTAGCACCCTCAGACCCAGGTGGTGGCAAATATCTGCCACTAGAAACAACAACACGAGCAGGCTGACGACGACGCCCTAGGCTAGTAGAAGTCTTCCTCCTGCTAGTGCTGGCGCCATCACCCGTGACAGGTGGAGGAACATATGTGTCGTCATGATCGGATCCTGAGTGAGACGATGCCATGACCGTATCTAGACATATACATTTAAACAAACGAACATATACTAAACAAGGTTAACATAAACATACTAAACAAAAATATATAAACATACTAATTAAACAAACATAAATTACATCCTTGAAACATATATAAACATACTAATTAAACAAAAATATATAAACATACTAATTAAACAAACAAAAATATATAAACATACTAATTGAAACATAAAATAACTAGTTAATTGGAACCCCATACATTCTCAAAATCATCATCATCAACGGAGTGAATTCTTGTTACACCAATGTGGTCTGTTGCATCTTCATCAGCATGTTCTTCGTCATCAACTTCATCGCCGGTGTAGCGAGTTTCCACCAGCATCATCACAGGAGTGAATTCTTGAACCACACCATAAAAATCATCTTCACCTCCTCCAGTGACACCCTTCATGCAATCTCCAGTATTGACTGTTTCTCTGCCCTGTATCCATTCATTGGTGTGAAATTTGTATCCATTGACAAAGTATGTGTGCCATTCTTTAACACATCTTCGAGGACCGTATGATATGTTCCTCAAGTGTTGGTTGGTAGGAGTTGGTGGGAGGGCATAAACATGTTGCCTAAGCCACGTTGGAAAATGTGCATTAATATGAGCAGAAGATTGCTGCTCACTTACGTACTCTGATGACAAGAATTCCCTAAAAATAAATAATTAATTGTTACACATTTGTCTACTTTATATTAACTAATTAAGATCGATAGTTAATGTTGAGGAACATACTCAATAAATGGTTGCACCTCAGTACAGTTTATCAACACATGAACATGTGCTGAACTTAACACTTCATCTATTAGCCAGTGAATTGACTCCTTCCCAGATGGATGACCGGGTAGACAAAAGACAGACAAAGCTAAATGATGTCTAGGACATTCAGTATCCATTTCATTTCGACTGCTTCTAGGAGCAAACTCATTGTAACACCCCAGTATTTCTAACTCGTAGAAGTACCAAAATGGACAACATGGCATGCATCTGAGTTAACTTGTATGCCTGGAATATTGAACACAACTAATTATCATACGGTTCCATGAACCTCATTAACTTAACATAAGTACTTAAGTCTTATGACTTAAAACTCATACAACCTAGTGTTTAATATCCAAAACATAAGTAGCGGAAACGATTTACAACTGTTAGCGAATAATAGTTTTACAATCGGAACTTCAAAGAAAACAAAGGGGAAATGGCATAGTCATAAAACTAATTCTTCAATAACAGCTCCATAAAGCACACTATCTAGCCGTGCTTCTTCGCCTTTGCCCTTCCCTGTTTCTTTGTAAAAACCACAATAATAAAGGGTGAGATAAACATTATCTCAGTGTGTCCTCTCGAGACCCCTTACTAACTCTAGCGGTTCATTATGCTTTTACTCGAACATCATGGCCCTAATAAGTGACCATTTGGACATATATTTCTTTACTTCTTGTAGCCCTAATAAGCGACTACATATTATGTCTTATCTTTTCTTTGACTTAGCACAACACCTCAACCCCTCTAATGGGGATGGCAACCAACATCATTTTGGTCATATATTCCATGCACAACTCAACATCATTAAATTGAGACTTAAGACCCAACAACGGAACACACATTGATAAATTTGAGTCTTTAGATCCTTCAAATAATAGTTTATTTGTCTCACTCAAATACATGTAAAACCTTTGAGCTTCCTCATTTGGAACTTCTTCAGCATCATATTCTGGTTCTTCAAAATCCAAATTTACTTTAACAGCGTCAAATATCATTCCCTGATAAACATCTAACATTTGTATAGTTTGGCCTCCAGATGTCGTAGTCGCTGAATAACTACTTCATGTGGGAGCTACTACTTCAACCGGAACATTAACCGCAGGAACTGCAGCTACCCCTGGTCCTACTTCCCCGTGACGACTCCATATCCAATAATTTGGCCTAAACCCATTATTGTAAAAATCAACTCTAACTTCTTCTTCATTTTTTATAATTCTAAATGAACATTTCAAGCACGAGCATCTAATTCCGCCTTGTCGCGCAAATTCTTCTTGACGCTTAGCACAAAAAATAAACTCTTCTACTCCTTCTACAAAACGTCGTTTTAAACCCGATCTTCTAGGAAATAATCGATCATACATCCAACTACGATCCATAATTTCAGTTTCTATGGACTACACTACAATAAATATTATCATTATCATAATTTAGGGATCTATGTATTAACATTTTGACTAAATAATAACTATAAATTACTATGTTTTAAACAAACTATCCAATTTTCGATTATCAATAAATTAAATATCATAACTATTCAAAGTAAATGAAATAAACTATCAAATAATACTTTTTGATATATATTGATATATTAATTAACATCAACAGAAATTAATAATATTTCGTATTTATCTAAAATTTACAAACAATAAAAATAAATAATTACATTGACTTTATTTTTTAACTAATATATTATTATATTTCGGATTTATTAATTACATTGACTTTATTTTTTAACAAAGTAAATGAAATAAACTATCAAATATTACTTTTTGATATATATTGATATATTAATTACTTTATTTTTTATAAACTAATATATTATAATATTAATATTAATATTAATATTTTATAATATTTGATATTTACTTAATAAAGAAATTCAAACTAATAAAATAAAATAACATTTTATACCAACTAATGACTTTGATAACTAACCGTGAGTGTAGGTTTCAGCATGTTTTTAGTGCAAATGAGTGAAGATTTGTTTGTGTGAAATTTCCATTTCTCCTTTTTTAGTGAAACTGGGACTAACCAAACAAGTACTCAAACATTCAAGTATCCCCTTTTTGTCAATTAACTCATAAAATTATCAATCCAAGCAACCAATAATTAAATCATTTAGCCATCCAAACAATTAATATTTGTAAGGATGATGTACTTGGGGTGGGTATCATGAACCTATCTTAAGGCCCAAGAGGTTTAGTTTAAGGATAATATATTGAAGGCGGGTTCTCCACAGTGTACGCAGTAGCATTTATATTATGGAAGTCTATTGTGTTAGGGGGATGCATCATAGGTAAACGATAAAAAATACCCGGAGCGTATTATTGTAAGGAGTCTCAAAAGGACTCATTGAGATTATATAATCTCATCCCTCATTTTTATTGTTTTTCAGATAAGCAATTGATGTCTAAAGAAGGTAAGGCCAAAGTAAAGGATTCCAATCTTGGAGAACTTTGAAGCTTTAGAAGTTCAGCTTATTTTATTGTGCTAGTCTCATATACTGAGACCTTTTGTTATAGTTAAGTATAAGACTTAACTTATGTTGTATTAAGATTCGTATACACTTGTATTTTGGATTAAGTCTATAGTGTCGACTCCGATAGGTGATTTGATTTTGTTCATGTTCAGAAATTTTAACTTATGATATGAAAACCTATCATCTTGAGCTATTTAAAGTGTATTGGTTATTCTGTTATCTTAATCCAAATTACGAATGTGTATCTCTGAAATGTCTAAAAGGTAATATTCTGGATTTTATTATGGGTTAAAATCGAGGATGTTACATCACGCATCCCACTACTATTCCAAGTCAAGCACACTTAACTATGGAGTTCTTATGGGAAGGGCTCTCGAAATGATAATGCATCATGTTGGTATAGGTAGTCCAAATCGATTTTTTTAAGCATTCCTTCAACTTTACAGTCGCATACCTTCACCCTCGCTGGCCACAGATGTCACTTCTATATTTCCTCAAGGATCCTTGGGCGTCTGGGTTAATCTGTTAACGTGTGCGGTTTTCCCCAGAAATTCCCATAAATGTTTATTCTTATCAAACTACACTTTACAAATTTAGAATATAAATATGAAAAGGAAATATGCAAAAGAGGCAACGAATTATTGTTAACTTCTTTTGAATGGACTAATTTTAATAGTAATCAAAATATACTTTCTATAGTTAACTGTTATAAATTTTTTCATTGTTTATAGTTTAGTATTTTTCATTTTAAAAGTTAAAATCTATTTTACCAAATTTAAATTTAAATTTAAATATTCATTTAAAATTGTTATTTAACTTATTAATTTCTTATTTTGGTGTACATTTATTTTTGTTTCTAACTATTAAGGAAAACTAATAACTGTATATTTATCTAATAACACCTACCCCCCATATAAAATATAATTAAAAGTGTCTATGTATTTAGTCTAAAATTTAAACCACATACATAGACATTTTTACTTATATTTTATTAGAGAGATTATGTTTCCCGTACCATTCTGACTACCATAAATGTGTATAAATACATGGTTGTATTAGTCATTTTGATACCACTTGTTTGGGTAAATCTCACTTTTTTTCAAATCTGTGAGAGTATCATCCTCCCCCATTGCTAACCTCTGTTGGTAGAAAATTTCAAAATAGACATTTCATTATTCATATCTCTCTCACATATATTCTTGCAAAACATTATGTAGATGATTGAAATGATTGTTATGATGATATGGGGTGGTAGATGACCGTGACTTTAATCTAGTCAAGTATGTACTATATATAATCCCAGTATTATGTTTTTTTCTTTACTTTTATTTTGTAACTTGTTATGCTTTTTTGTTTCAGTACTAGATCTATCAGCGATACAAGACTTGCTCCACATATTGTTGTTACAAGTTGGATTAGATGCAAATCTGTGATGATGTCTTATCTATCTTTACCTTCTAAAGTTTGCTTTGCTTTGTTGTGATGCAAATTGTCGGCATAAATCTCCAAACGACTGTGATTTCGTTGATTAAACATAGGTAAATAACATTTTGATAAGAAGACATGAATCTTTTTATTTTTTATCTTTTAGAAATGTAATTTATTTAAAAACTATAATTACGAAATTAATGATTCCTATTTTTATTTTCAAATATAATTTATTTGAATTTATTCATATTTTGAACTAATGTTTATTTTTAATATGCAAGGTTTACCAAAATGACATGGTTTCCCAAGTATCTGACAATTCCTTTAAGTTTCAATATATTTTTTCTTCATTTTTATTAATATTTTATGATGTAATTTTAATCTATCTTTTAATTATTGTAGGAGATGAATTTTCCAGGTTCATCCATATTTTTTGAGGGCAGTGTTGTTCAACATGCTTTTCCTTCCCTCAGCACAAATTGCGACATCAAGGTCCCTTGTTAGAAAATGTGTGAAGATCACCCGTGCTCGGGCAGAGCATATCAAGCAATACAAGTGCCCATTATGCAGTAACAAGAGGGCTCGATGCTAGCAAGTTTCCATCACAGAAAAATGGTGTTGGAGTCTTTACTGATCTGGTTGTTGATGGATAGTGTTTATTAATATTTTGACATGTAGGTTTATTTTCTAGTCTGTAGGATTATGTTGTGTTATTTTTATTCTTGTCGCCTGCAAGTCATTTGATGTCTTCGTTTGTATATGTATCCGTAGTTGAAACATTGTTGACTTATTTACAGAACCACCTTAGCATCGGTTATTGAAACACTCGATGTTAAAAGGGACATTTAGCATCGGTTATTTAACCAATGCTAAATCTCGCTTTTAGCATCGCGAGATTTAGCATCGGACAATAACTGATGCTATATGTCCAAAATAACCGATGATAAATGTCTTTTCTGCACTACTGAAGTCTTAGGAAATAAAAACTGGGAAGAAGTACCAAAGCAAGTCACTGCAAAAACCATTCACAGTCGATTGTAGTGGTTTATGTTGTGACCTGATATGTTTAGTTATAATTATGATTGTAATTGTGTGGAAAGGAGCATTGTATAAGAATTTTTACCATATGCGACATACATTGTTCATGCCTACAATATTTTTTTTTTGTAATTTTATCTTTGTTTATATTCAAATTAATAAAAACCAATTACGTTCAACAAATAATATCAACGAGGTTGATAAAAGTCATTCAATCTCTATAGATAGTGAAACCAATATAAACTTCGAAATTTTTATATAAAAAGTTAGTTCTTAAATTGTGATGATGTCTCTTGCTAGGCTCAATTTTAGTCTCAACTGTTTTTTTACGGTGTAGCCTCAACTGTTATAATCATTTAATTCGGTTATTTGATTTTTAAGCACACAATGGGCATTGAAATACACCCCATAACACTTGAGGTGCTAGCTCAGTGGTAAGAGCTAGTCATGTATCCTCAAGGTGCTGAGTTCAAATCCCCTCGGGGACAGTTGTAAAATGGTCATTAGTACCACTTTGATTAATAAAAATTTCCCCCTTCCCCAATTTAAAAAAAAAAACTATTATAAAAAAAAAAAAAAGAAATACACCCCATAAGGACAGAATTAATGCGGCATATGACAAAAATAAAAGATACATAATACACGTATTGACCTTACGGCATATGTCAAGCGCAAAAATAAATAATTTGGATAATGCTTTCTTATTTTTATTTTTATAACAGTACAACATTTTGACCTTACGGCAACGCCTAAAATTCCAACGCCTAAAAAACCGTTGCCTTAAATAGCAATAGCAACGGTTTTTTGACACCGCTGTAAAAAACTGTTGTCATATGTTCAATTATTAAAAAGAATTAAAAAATCAAAAACCAAAGTCTCAAACACTTTTGTTGTCAAAAAAAAATCTCAAACACCGAAAACTCAAACCTCAAACAAAACTCACTCACGCAGCAGAGCCCTCAAGTCACTTTCTCTTCCTCCCTTCCTCCCTCTAACCCTAAAACCAGAAATTTCATTCCTCCCTCGAACTCACCCTCTCCCTCACAACGATTTCACGCAACCATCCCTTCACCTTCAAACCCTAACCTCATCGTATCCGTTCTCACTCTCATCTTCTCCGTTCTTGCTCTCATGGTCTCGATCTGTTCTTCTCACCTGAAATCACATCTCTCCCTCTCTATATGTCATCGCATTTCGATTTCAATTTTTCATTTAGATTTCGATTTCGCATCGCATCTCTGTGTATTCTTCCTTAGTATTCTTATTTTTGTTTTTTTGCAGAAAGGTCAAAAGGAATGAAGTGAATAAGCATAATAATTTCATGTTAGATGCCCTTGGTTACTCTACAAGCACAACGATTGTTCAAGTGGACTTAATGGAGGATGAATCACAAGCAACAATTTGATTGGATACATTATCTAATAAAAGGGCTTTATAGAATTTTGTTGGCTATTATTTTTTATATTAACAATGGCATCGATATTGAATCGTAGTATATGCCGATAATAGACAACGATCATAAATTAGGCAACCGTTTTATAATAGGCAACGATTTTTTAGCCCGTCGCCATTGCGTGAAAATCAAAATCGTTGTGTTTAAGTTATCAATGGCAACAGTTTTATGTTTGTGTTGCCTATGATCACAAAAAAACCGTTGCCGAAAGTAAACGAAACTGCTTTTTCGCTTTACGTAACTGTTTTCAGGCGTTGCCATTGGGTCAAAATGTTGTAGTGTCAATTTACAATAAAAAGGGAAATACATATTTTCAAAGGTAATAATGTTTTGCATAATTATTTAGAGGTAACATTTTTCTAAAGGATTTTGTTTGGTGCTAATTCATTTCCACACATAATCGGCTCTCAAACTAAAAGTATGCTTTCCACGATTTATTTTGTTTTACAAATGGACTTTTCGTTGTCCGTTCAAAAATTAAAATTTTGACGCGTACTGCATTAATAACAAATAAATATATGAATTTTTCAGTCCAAGATACATTTTCTATGATTAAATTTAAAAACCTTTTATGTAGAAGACATGAAAATGGACAAAAAAATATAATATAAAAGATTAAAAAGTTGGTATCAAAAACAAATACCTCGCGCAAAAAAGCCCAAATATTCACACGACCTTACCTACAAACTCAAATTCAAAGAAAGTATCCGCCGCACGCAAGGGTTTAGGGTAGAGTACGGGAAGGTGGAAGGTGTGTGTGTGTAACATCCCCTATTTTTCTATTTAAATTATTTGGCATGAAATAATATTTGGTGATTTATTTAAATGGTTGGAAATAAAATAATTTGAAAATAAATTGTTTGATTGATTAATTATGAAATTGCGTGTGATTGATAATTAATAGCATTAAGTTAGGGTGATTAGAGTGGAGAGGAGTCATAGGGAATAGAGTTAGTAAGTGAAGGGCGAAATTGTCTTTTCCCTATATATTATATAAAACCTCCACCCAGCTGGACCAAGTTAGAAACACACTTCATCTTCCATATTTTCAGAAACAGCAAAGTTGAGAGGAGAGAAAGAGAGGGTGAGGCGTGGGAAGGAGAGGAGAAGAGGATTTCTCAAAGAGTCAATGCATGTGTGATCCATCCCCACCATCAGAATCAGCTTTCCATCCCTTTCCATGTGATACCAATTTCGATATCATCTCCCTCCTCTACCACAAATCACCATTAATGACCACCTAAGCTCCACCTAGCCAAAACCAGAAAATCTGATCTTGCATGTTAATTTGGAGAGCATTAGGGCCAACTACAGCAGCCATATCACACATCGGATCAACCTAGGGAGCTTTTCAGTGACTGGGTTCAGAGTATAAGCTATTGGGAAGCTAGGTTTGGGTTTTGAGTTATTTGGAGCGGATCCGGGGAAGTTCGGGAGTCTCCTTTTGTCCGTGTTCGCGAAGTCTCGGTGTTGATTGTATTGTCGTCGCCAAAAAGGTGAGTTCTATACTCACTAGGATTGTTATAATCATGTGTTGTGTTGAGATATCGAGTCTCGTGCTTTTATGAAAACCGATGTGAAAGTGCTTTACGAAAACCCCACGTGTTAATCGTTGAGTCATGAGATCAATGGGACTGAAATTGTGAAATTGCATGTTATGATTGTTGATTGTTATGTCATTGATTGGACTGGATTGTTTGTTTGAAATGTCTAATTTATGTCTCGAAGGTCATAGAAAGTCTCGGCACAGGAATGAAAGCGAAACCGGACAAAATCGCTTTTCAAAAACCTGTTTTTCTGAGAATCTGTCAACCATCGTGTCGCGACACGATCCCATCGCGTGGCGACCATGATTATTTTTGCGAAGAATTTTGGTTCTGTAAGTTTTCGCGTCGCGACAGAACCTATTCGTGTCGCGACGCAGTGTTATTTTTCAGCAAACCCAAATGATTTTGTTTTCGATATAACTTCTGATCCGGTGGTCCGATTTAAGTGTTCTCAGGTACGTTAGGAAGCTTATTGAAAGGCCTAACCAATCATGTAATCATAATTGTATGTTGTTATGATGATCTTGCCATGAGTTTGGATGATTGATGATTAGTTGAATGTTGTAAATCATGTTTATATTATGAGATTGATTATGATTAAGTTATGCTATCATAATGTTGAGTGTGGATGATATATTATGATTTGGATTGAATGATGGATAATTATAAGTTAAGTTAACGACGTTAGTAATTCCATGTGAGATCACATAATAACAAGATCATGCTAAGTATAAAATTAGGTTAAGATTTAGACCATGTTATGTATAAGCTCATTGTTATGTTCACAGATCATTGTTCACTGTTCATCGTTCAAGGTATATTAAAATATATACATTACGTTAGGGTGACGACCCTATTTTAGTTTAGTGTGCTAGGGGAGGGGAAGTCTTGAGCCCTATGAACCTAGGCCCCATGAGGTTTGCCCACTGATGTACGGATTAGTGGATTGGGTTCACCAGGAGCTTATTTTGCCAAGTGACCGGTGACATGCTAAAAATCATTGTTCATTGTTTATGTGTTGCCTCTTGTAACTGCTTATGAGGGTTATGAGGACAACGTTTATGTTAGCCACATAGTCAAATATTAAGACTATGAGTTATAAATCTAGAATAATGAATCAAGCATAATTGAACCGAGAGAGTTAGTAAGGGGTCTCGATAGAACTCACTGAGACAAGTTGTCTCACCCTTCATATGTTGTTGTTTTTCAGAGTCGCGGGCTAAGTTGAAGACGATGAGGCATGGCTATGGAGACGCTTGAGGAGTTGCTGACGCTGTTTATTTTGTTATGTTATGTATCTCTGTATTTTCATTCAGTATCTTAGATGTACGATGGAACGACTTGTATTATAAGTTGTAAATCGCTTCCGCAGAGTTTTTGTTTTGAGTATTGAACACTAGTGAGCGTGTAAGGAACGATATTATGTATTCTCATGTTCAGTTATGTAAGCGCACTTTATGGGTTTTAGCATCGAGTTTTATATTGTGTTCAATATTTAAAAAGGAAGTTACTCTGATATATGCCAGTAGTGCATTTCGGTAATTTCTACAAGTTAGAAATTATCGGGGTGTTACAGTGTGTGTGTGTGTGTAATATCCCCAATTTTCGCTAATTAAATTAATTGGCGTAAATTAATTTTTAGTGATCTATTGTGTGATTGAAAATTTCATGATTTGAGAATGAATTTGCTTGAAATACTTATTGTGAGGATTTTGGTGTTAATTAAATTTAATTGTGTCAAGTGGGATTAGTTTGGGCTGAAAGGAGTCATTAGGAATATAAATTATAAGTGAAGGGTAAAAGTGTCTATTCCCATAGTTCCTATATAACCCCATTCTTCAGCTGAAATCCAAAAAGAAAAACACTTCTTTCTTCATTCTACAAAATCTGAAACAGCAACAAGTTCATGAGAGAGGGAGGGAGAGCTTGGAGAGATGAGAGCACCATTTCTTCAAAGCTCCATGCATGTTAGAAGTGTCACCACCATTCTTTCACATTTTATCTCCTCTTTCCATTGATGCCTCTTTCACACACTGGTTCAGCCCTGATCATCTCACTTCACACAAGCCATGCAAATTCGAGTTTGAGGGAGAAGAAAGGTTCAACAGAAAATTCTGGGTAAAACCCGTTTTACCTACCTTCGGTGTTTCGTTCGTATCTCCTTGTACGGACCTCTGATTCAGTTGATTTTTATTTATTTGGAAACTAGACAGAAAATGCTCCAGTTTAGACACTAGAACCGCATGATTTCATTGAGAAATGAGAGAGATATCACCTTCCTAAGTTTCGTTTCCAGAATCAGCTTCAGTCTTGACCCAGCTTCATTGTTTCGGTTGTAACTCTCTGGATATAGGATGCATGTGTCTGAAACCTCCACCATCAGAAAGTAGAGAAAATTCCCTTCACCGTAGACCCTCGTTTTGCTAAGATTGGTGGAGATTTGAGTGAGTTACGCTTGTTGCAAATTGGCGGTGTGTTGCTGGAAATAGCTGAAGCGGATTCGTGATTCCGTTAGTTCGTGTTCAAGAAGTTTCGGCGTAGGGGGTATCGTCGTCACGAAAAGGTGAGTTCTAATACTCACTAGGATTGTTTTCAGCCTTTGCATTTTAATTGAGTCGCGAATTTGTGAAAATCCGGTGCGAAACCGTTTTGCGAAAATATCGTTTGAATCATGAGATTGATAAATCGTTGGACTGAAATTGTGATTAAAATTGCATGATTGAGTGTGATTGTTGAATGAATATTATTGATTGTACTGAATGTACTGGTTTCCATGTCTGTATTGATGTGTTATCGAGTTTGAATGTGAATCGGAATGGACATGGGAACGATCGGAATAGAAAAGACAACGCGAAAACAGTTTTTCTGAAATACAGAGAGTCACGCACGGATCGTGTGTATGGGCGCACGGGTCGTGCGTGAGACTCTGAACCTCATGGTGCCGTTTTTGAAAACGCGCACGGGTCGTGCGCCATAGCGCACGGACCGTGCGTATCCTTCTGAAGCCAACTTTTAAAATATGTCCTAAGCTATTCCGAATGGTCCCAAGTCCCTTCTAATCCACTCTCCAAGTCTCCCCAAGGATGGGAGCACTGAAATCCTATGTGTTTGACAGTGATTGAATCCAAGTTATATTAGTGCCATGTGATTGGTTATGTTTAGATCATGTTCAGGTGCAGTGAATGCTCATGTGATTGACCATTGATTTCATGATTATGACGTTGTGATTGATATATGTGTTGGACTGACTCTTTGAGTAAGGTTAGTAAGTTAAGTTAGCAAACATTAGTAATCCATGTGAGATCACCAAATTATAAGGTTAAGTTAATAACTAGATCACCTAATGTTCAGAATAAGATTAGGTCATGATAAGACTCAGTGATTGAGTATGCTTTCAGGTTAGGCTCAGTGATTGAGCAGTCGTCATTGTTCATGGTCATTGTATATTCTATATGTATCATTGTTCAGGCTCAGTGATTGAGCACAGTTCATTGTCAGGGTGACGACCCTTTTTCAGATTAGTGTGCTGGGGGAGAGGGAGTCATGACCCTTATGAACCTAGGCCCCATCAGGGACTCACTAGTGATTAGTGGGGACGGGTTCACCGGAAGCTTATTATGCCAAGTGACCGGTGACACGCTAAGAATCATGGTTAGGCTCAGTGATTGAGCATAGTTCATGTTAGGCTCAGTGATTGAGCATAGTTCATTGTTAGGCTCAGTGATTGAGCATAGTTCAGCCACATAGTCAACTTTGAGGACTATGAGTTTTAGATAATGAATCAAGCATAATTGAACCGAGAGGATTAGTAAGGGGTCGCGATAGAACTCACTGAGACAAGTTGTCTCACCCAATCCATTGTTGTTGTTTTCAGTTAAGCAGGGAAAGTTGAAGACCGTGAGGCATGGCTATGAAGATGCTTGAGGAGCAGCCGCTATCTTTATTTCTTTATGTCTTATATTTCAGTTTCCCTTGTATCTCTGTATTTTGTATTCAGTATCTTAAGACTACTCGATTGTACGACTTATGTATTTCAAGTTGTAAATCGCTTCCGCAGACTTTCGGTTTTGAGTATTGAACACTAGTTGAGGGTGTAAGGACCGACTTTATTTAAAATCAGTTCAGTTATTTTAAGCACGTTCGATGAGTGATTCATCGAAGTTTAGTATGTGTTCAATATGTTAAAAGGAAAGTCACTCTGATGTATGCCAGTAGTGTGCTTCGGTAATTTCTACAAGATAGAAATTAACGGGGTGTTACAATTGGTATCAGAGCAGTTCGACCTAGTCGGGCTTAGAATCTTGAGTCTCTTAAGTCCTCTAAGTGTGATTCCTCTTAGTATGCTATTAGACGTTTAGCCTGATCAACTAAACACTTTGTGCATATTTTGCAGAATCATGGCTGGTGGAAGTAGGAGAAGCGTCCCTGTTGACCCAAATACCGAATGGATGCAGAATGTCATCGAGACGCAACAAAAGATGATGAATGACATGATGCAAATGCAGCAGCAACAGATGGCTCAAATGGCCCAAATGCATCATGAAATGATGAATCAACAGCAACCGAATGTTCAACAACCTCCTCTGGAAGATCCGAATAGGGCTTACTTTCGTTTCCAGAAGATGAATCCCCAAAGTTTCAAGGGAGAACCTGAGGTAATGGTATCACATTTCTGGTTGGATTCGATGGAGAAGATTTTTAGGACTCTTCAATGCAGTGAAGAAGAGAAGGTTATCTTTGCCGCCCATATGCTCGAGGAAGATGCTCAAACCTGGTGGACCAATGCTCATGAACTAATGGTGAATCAGGGAACTCCGGTTACCTGGGCCAACTTCAACGAAATGTTTTCTGGTCACTTCTTCCCTCCGGTGATGAAGTTAAGCAAGCAAGCCGAGTTTGTCAACTTGAGGCAAGGAGAGATGTCGGTGGGTGAGTTCACCGCCAAGTTCGAAAGGCTGTCGCAGTTTTATCAATTGGCAAAGCATGCCCCTAATGATGAGTGGAAGATGCAGATGTACAAGGCAGGTCTTCGTGCGGATGTGGCCCAAGGTCTTAGCTCTTATGCTATGACCAGTTATGCTGGATTGGTGCAACAAGCTTATGTTGCAGAGGCAGATCTCAACAAGATGTATGAGGAAAGGAAAGCGTATCGGAAAGAGAAGAGGAAAACCTTGCAATTGTCATCCCCAAGTGATGAACCGAGGAGTACCTACAACAAAGGGAAGCAACCTACAGCATCCGAACTACTAAGGTCCGGTAAGTGTCCGAAATGTGGAAGGCCTCACACTGGAGAATGTCGCCAGGGATCGACGATGTGTTACTACTGCAAGGAAGAAGGGCATTATGCTAACGAATGCCCGGTGAAGAAGAGGAATCGAGAAGGGAATTCTAACTCCGCAAGCGGAAAGGTATTTGTGTTGGACGCTCAGAAAGGCGAAGCCGATGCCGGATCATCAAAAGGTATATTGTGTGCTAATTGTTTGGATTGGTCCAATTTTGAGGACAAAATTTTTAAAAAGTTGGGGTGATTGTAATATCCCCAATTTTCGCTAATTAAATTAATTGGCGTAAATTAATTTTTAGTGATCTATTGTGTGATTGAAAATTTCATGATTTGAGAATGAATTTGCTTGAAATACTTATTGTGAGGATTTTGGTGTTAATTAAATTTAATTGTGTCAAGTGGGATTAGTTTGGGCTGAAAGGAGTCATTAGGAATATAAATTATAAGTGAAGGGTAAAAGTGTCTATTCCCATAGTTCCTATATAACCCCATTCTTCAGCTGAAATCCAAAAAGAAAAACACTTCTTTCTTCATTCTACAAAATCTGAAACAGCAACAAGTTCATGAGAGAGGGAGGGAGAGCTTGGAGAGATGAGAGCACCATTTCTTCAAAGCTCCATGCATGTTAGAAGTGTCACCACCATTCTTTCACATTTTATCTCCTCTTTCCATTGATGCCTCTTTCACACACTGGTTCAGCCCTGATCATCTCACTTCACACAAGCCATGCAAATTCGAGTTTGAGGGAGAAGAAAGGTTCAACAGAAAATTCTGGGTAAAACCCGTTTTACCTACCTTCGGTGTTTCGTTCGTATCTCCTTGTACGGACCTCTGATTCAGTTGATTTTTATTTATTTGGAAACTAGACAGAAAATGCTCCAGTTTAGACACTAGAACCGCATGATTTCATTGAGAAATGAGAGAGATATCACCTTCCTAAGTTTCGTTTCCAGAATCAGCTTCAGTCTTGACCCAGCTTCATTGTTTCGGTTGGAACTCTCTGGATATAGGATGCATGTGTCTGAAACCTCCACCATCAGAAAGTAGACAAAATTCCCTTCACCGTAGACCCTCGTTTTGCTAAGATTGGTGGAGATTTGAGTGAGTTACGCTTGTTGCAAATTGGCGGTGTGTTGCTGGAAATAGCTGAAGCGGATTCGTGATTCCGTTAGTTCGTGTTCGAGAAGTTTCGGCGTAGGGGGTATCGTCGTCACGAAAAGGTGAGTTCTAATACTCACTAGGATTGTTTTCAGCCTTTGCATTTTAATTGAGTCGCGAATTTGTGAAAATCCGGTGCGAAACCGTTTTGCGAAAATATCGTTTGAATCATGAGATTGATAAATCGTTGGACTGAAATTGTGATTAAAATTGCATGATTGAGTGTGATTGTTGAATGAATATTATTGATTGTACTGAATGTACTGGTTTCCATGTCTGTATTGATGTGTTATCGAGTTTGAATGTGAATCGGAATGGACATGGGAACGATCGGAATAGAAAAGAAAACGCGAAAACAGTTTTTCTGAAATACAGAGAGTCACGCACGGATCGTGTGTATGGGCGCACGGGTCGTGCGTGAGACTCTGAACCTCATGGTGCCGTTTTTGAAAACGCGCACGGGTCGTGCGCCATAGCGCACGGACCGTGCGTATCCTTCTGAAGCCAACTTTTAAAATATGTCCTAAGCTATTCCGAATGGTCCCAAGTCCCTTCTAATCCACTCTCCAAGTCTCCCCAAGGATGGGAGCACTGAAATCCTATGTGTTTGACAGTGATTGAATCCAAGTTATATTAGTGCCATGTGATTGGTTATGTTTAGATCATGTTCAGGTGCAGTGAATGCTCATGTGATTGACCATTGATTTCATGATTATGACGTTGTGATTGATATATGTGTTGGACTGACTCTTTGAGTAAGGTTAGTAAGTTAAGTTAGCAAACATTAGTAATCCATGTGAGATCACCAAATTATAAGGTTAAGTTAATAACTAGATCACCTAATGTTCAGAATAAGATTAGGTCATGATAAGACTCAGTGATTGAGTATGCTTTCAGGTTAGGCTCAGTGATTGAGCAGTCGTCATTGTTCATGGTCATTGTATATTCTATATGTATCATTGTTCAGGCTCAGTGATTGAGCACAGTTCATTGTCAGGGTGACGACCCTTTTTCAGATTAGTGTGCTGGGGGAGAGGGAGTCATGACCCTTATGAACCTAGGCCCCATCAGGGACTCACTAGTGATTAGTGGGGACGGGTTCACCGGAAGCTTATTATGCCAAGTGACCGGTGACACGCTAAGAATCATGGTTAGGCTCAGTGATTGAGCATAGTTCATGTTAGGCTCAGTGATTGAGCATAGTTCATTGTTAGGCTCAGTGATTGAGCATAGTTCAGCCACATAGTCAACTTTGAGGACTATGAGTTTTAGATAATGAATCAAGCATAATTGAACCGAGAGGATTAGTAAGGGGTCGCGATAGAACTCACTGAGACAAGTTGTCTCACCCAATCCATTGTTGTTGTTTTCAGTTAAGCAGGGAAAGTTGAAGACCGTGAGGCATGGCTATGAAGATGCTTGAGGAGCAGCCGCTATCTTTATTTCTTTATGTCTTATATTTCAGTTTCCCTTGTATCTCTGTATTTTGTATTCAGTATCTTAAGACTACTCGATTGTACGACTTATGTATTTCAAGTTGTAAATCGCTTCCGCAGACTTTCGGTTTTGAGTATTGAACACTAGTTGAGGGTGTAAGGACCGACTTTATTTAAAATCAGTTCAGTTATTTTAAGCACGTTCGATGAGTGATTCATCGAAGTTTAGTATGTGTTCAATATGTTAAAAGGAAAGTCACTCTGATGTATGCCAGTAGTGTGCTTCGGTAATTTCTACAAGATAGAAATTAACGGGGTGTTACAGTGTGTGTGTGTGTGTGTGTGTGTGTGTGTGTGTGTGTGTCTATATATATATATATATATATATATATTTGATATATTACTTGTTGCAATTATTTATGACCAATGGCTGGCCTTCTCTTTACCTCCAGCTCCAGGCACAGACCACGATTCGTGCCACACAAAGATCAAAGGCCACGAACAAGTCACATCCAACGAAGTAGAGCCAACGAGACCAACTTTATAAGTATCGGCGCATGCCTGCGCCCCATATATGATCTCATAACCCATCTCACCATAAACTTCACTATACTGACTTGGGCATCGAAGTGTGTGCAGGTACCACACCCACGTCGGTCTACAACTCGTAGCTCGGAGGGTACGTCGATTAAGTTGTCTCAACCTCATATCAGTTCCTACCCGAGGAGAACATCGCTAAATGCTATCATTTGTTATACTCTTCAGACTTGAAAATACATATTGATAGAATTTTCAATTGAACTATGATAATTTTTATGTTATTGATAGTTTGTCGTATCTAAAATGCAACTAACAAGTGCGGGTACTGATACATGGGTCCCCAGTGGTATGGGGACGGACACTAAAGTTATTATCCACGCATGTGCGGACTCAGGTTTATGTTAGCAATACAGTATTGTGCCCATAGAATACTCATTGTAATTGATTACAACTTTTCTATTTTATGATTTTTTGACAACATTGTTAAAATGGCCAGATTTTACGAAATAATTAATTGACCTAAATTAACAAAAAATCACGTTCCTGAACTTGGGCTTGATCTTTTTTTTTTGACTATTTGGGCATAATCTTTTGATAGCATGAATTCTTAAAAAAATAGTAAAAAATTAAATGCTTAATATATTCATATAATATTTCTCATTTATTCTTTACAGCCCATTTATTTCCATTTATTCCTATAATAATTTCATATTTATTTAACTGAAATAATTTTAAACCATACTCTGTATAGTTAACCTTTATAAATATACCCTCCTTACTAATGTGGAGAGAAATAGACGTCATATAGCCTCAATAACAACTTGTCTAGTCTGTGGAGATGGTGATGAATCTTTGATGCACAGGTTTCCTGATTGCGTTAATAGCTTCTGTGTCTGGAGGAATCGCAACAACTGGGTGTTCTCGCAGCAAGCAACTTCCACTCAAACCTCTGTCGCCACGATCAGTAATCAAGTGGAATGGATTGTCAACTCCAATAAGCAATTTGGGAACTTACAATCCTCTGTTTCTGAATTCCAGCAATGGAACTTGTGCCCTCCGCCTAGTGGTCTTTAGAAGCTAAACTGTGATGGGTCAATTGCTAACGGTGGCCGTACAGCTGGTTGCGGTGGTGTTCTTCGCGATGATGCCGGGAAATTTGTTTTCGCCTTTGCCCAATGGCTTGGGAATTGCTCTGTCATCGAGGCTGAATTGTGGGGAGTGTACCTGTTTGCTGGTGTTTTTAGCAAACAATCACTGGTTTTATTAGAAATGTTTGTGAGATTAAACCAGAAATCTCTAAAGCAATTGCCTTTGAACACCACAGTTTGTCAACAAATATATTTTAAAAAGGGAGACAATTCACCATGAAAATGGAAATCAAAGAAAAAGTAGTAAAATGGAACGCAGAAATATAAAATGACTTGTATTAAAAGCAATAAATTGCACTAAATGTAAAGAGAATGATGCACAAATTCACATACGTTGTACAATAATTCTTTTACTCTGTTTTCACTATGACTTGGAAGTTAGAGTTTCAGAACTGTGTGTTTGGTATAATAATTTGCCACCCTGATTTCTCCGTAGAAACTCCTATTTATACAGAAAATAATGACTGCAATGTAAAACTGCTATAGACACGTGGCTACGAATAGTGACTGAAATGTAAACTGCTATAGACACGTGGCTACGTCTTATTAACCAGTGATAGACTTCGTGCCACGCTCGATGCCACATACTGCCTACGTTGTATTAACCGTAGTCTTGAAATTCGACACAACTGTTTGCCAATAACTGCTTGACGAAGTCCTGAATACACTGTCCTGTCGAAAACTCTTCCCTGTCGAATTGGTGAAGACCTCTTCTGTCGAAAACATGCTGAGATGACTTAAATGTCACTTATTCTTTCTGAAGGCATTATGAATGATCTTAAATGAAAAGTCAAACCCTATTAACTAACCACTCAAAAGCCTTGTCGAAATTCTAGGCTAACAAATTGCCCCCCAAAAATATCTTTTTCGACAGCACAAGTGTTAGGGAAGAAAAAGAATATTTTTGAAGATTTCGAAACGTCACCTCCAACAACTTTGCATTAAATGGTGATAGGCAAAAATGATCATGACCTTACGCAGATAAAGCGAACCGTTTCATTGGGCCACGTCATTTGGTTGGTAGACCACGTCTTTTCAGAACCTCAAACGTGCGAAGCGTCGTAACTGTGCAACCGTTGCACCTCTAACGTATAAATACGTTTCACTTCATCTTCTTCATTCTTACGCTCCCTTTGAACCTTAAACTCTGAAAATTTCTCAGCTAACCTTGCCTCTTCACGAAAGCTTCAAACTTTTTCATCGTTTCGACATCTCCACTAAGAACACAACCCTCTTTGTTCGTTATTTACAACAGATGGCTTCTTCCAGCGCTCAAACTCAAAAACAAACAGTTGCTGTGCATGGCTTTGAAGGCTTCGTTGAAGAACCTTCACCAACTTGGTTTAATCAGATACTTATTCCATCTGGTAAACCTTTTACCCATGCTTTTTTAGGTCCTCTTCCTGACCCCATAGAAAGCGAAGAAGTTAAAGCGATTTTTCCTAGTCACCGTAAACTTCAACCCAGAATTTTTGAAGAAACTCCTTTCCATTTGGAATTTCTGAAAAACCCCAACAGAGTATTTAGATCTGCTCCTAAGGTAGAACAAAGTGATTACATCGCATGGCTTGACAAAGTTCAAAAACAAAAGGAAACCATTTGGCAAGAACAAGGGATTTTCGACATTATCCAACTGTCGAAATATGGACCCAAATACGACAGCACTATGATTCTAGCAGCATTGCAGTTCTGGGATATATCCACTCATAGTCTCCATCTGAAGTGTGGCATGTTATCTCCCACTCTGTTGGATGTGGCTGCCATTACTGGCCTGAAACCACTGGGTGAAACCTTTGACCCTAAACTGGCCACCAACGACTATGGCTTCTCATTTAACAACCCTACCTTTAGTGCTTATTTTGCAGATCATCATGATACTGAGAATGCTGAAGTATCTGATTTAGAACATATAGCTTTTCTTACCCTATGGTTGTCATGCTTTGTCTTTTGCTCCCGTTCTCTCCAAGTAGCAAAAGTTTTCGTTCCTTTGGCCATTCAACTCCATAAGGCCAAGAATATCAATTTAGCGAAATTGGTTCTAGGAAATCTCTATCAGCATCTTGATGGTGCTGCCCTCGAATTGAAAGAAGGCGAACCAACTGACAAACTACTCATTGCTGGTCCTATGTGGCTTATGCAACTTTGGCTCTTAGCCACTTTTGAATCAAGGCTGAACTTGTTTATTCCCAAGGAAATTCGACCAACCTTACCAACTAGAAGAACAGAAGGAGTTCGACTAGCACAATTAAGGAATAGGGAGAAAAACTTGTCTTATGAAGAAGCGTTTTCCATGTACTTCGACATCTTCGACAAGTGCACTACTTTCGTTGATGCCATGGCGCCTTTTGTCAAATGCACTTTTGGACCATCTTGGTTCATCAACGAATTTCCCTCTAACTCAGCAGAAGATGCCGAAGAGATAAACCAAATCTGGCAAGCCTATCTTTCGCCCTCTCTTCTTTCAATAAGACTCTCGCCAAGCAACAACAAAAACAATCTTGGCATTAGCAGGTATTTTCCCAGCTACTTTTCAAGGCAATTTGGGCTATGCCAACTTCGACCGGCCCCGGTCTGCTTGCACAGGAGAGAGTTCAACACTCCAGAGACAGAGCAAGCTTATCAGCAAATCTTCAAGAATTTTCGTTTCAAAGATTTGCTCTTTGAACCTGCTAAATTTCAACCAAACTTTTCTTGTACGAAGGCATTCCAAGATTGGTGGGGTGGATACTATACTAAAGCTTCTAGAGGAAAAACTGATGCAGAAATTTCGAAAAATTTGTATTCAGCTTTTCCCTCTCAAATTGCTGAGAAGAACAAATCCCCAGGTATCCTCAGATAATTGGAAACATATTTCTTCATTAGTTAAAATTTAAAACCATTTACCTGATAAAATCTTTGCGTTATGAACAGTTGCTGTTTCACAGAAAAAACCCACTAAAGCAGCACCAAAGCAAAACAAGCCAACAGCAAGAACACCACCCAAAACAAAGAAGAAACTTGTGGTCAAATTCACTTCCAGCTTACCCCAAATAGAGGTATATCTTTGTTAATTGACTAGACCTTTTAAGTAGAAAGTTCGACCATATTTCATCACCTTTATTTCTTTTTCCTCTTTCAGAAGAAGCCTGGAGTAACAAGTCCTCTTACAATAGGGAAAAGCCTACTTGTTTCCAGTTCTGAGGTAACAAACATATCTTCATTTCTGTTTCAAATTTCTTCGACTCTTTTAACACTTGATTGTGTTTTAAACTCATGTTTCTCTTTCGCAGGATACTGATAGTGATAGTGATAACATGCCTCTTATTCACCGGTCAAGGAAACGAATGCAACCCGAATCTCAAGCAAGGGCTAAAGGGATTGTGATCAAAGAACCACAAGAGCAATCTCACGGACCTCCCCCTAAGAGACTTCACACATCAGTCGAAATTCCTGTTGTCGAATCTGTAGCTGCTCCAAATGTTCTTTCGACTGAACAAATTTTGCCTGCACCATCAACGCCTGTGGAGATCTCCACAATAATTCCAACTACCCAAAATTCTCCTATGGTTGTTGACGTTGAAGGAACAAACATTGCTATTAACGCAAATGTCGAAATGGAACTTGAGCGAGCCAACGAGCAAACACCAGATGTGGCAGGCGCTAAGGATTCAAGCAAAGAAACGACTGAAATTGAGGCTCAAGAACAAGCTTCTACTAAGGAATCAACTAGTAGCGCTATGAGTGACCAGGAGTTTTCGCTGATGAAGGCGACAAATCCTTTAGCTGCTCTTAAACACTTGCTGAGCCTTTCTTCCTCTTCCCCTGCCATGGTCTCCAGTGCTTCGACTACTTCCTTGACCTCTGTTACTCAAGAGTCTACTGAAGAATTGCTTCAACAATTAAAAGCTAAGGTCTTGGAAGGCAATCTCTTTACTAGGATTGAAGAGAACCCATCAGAAAGCTTTGCAATTAAGGACATCGTTCAAAAATTGCTACAATCAGAGCCTAATGCCAGTCTTTGAAACTTTTACACTTCACATCAGCAAACGCTCTGAAATTTCCAGGTTGAAAAACCAAGAGGCTGTACTTCATCAAGAAAAAATTAATGCCTTCAAGGTTTCTCAAACCCCCATTGATGAATTGGAAGTTAAAATAACGAAGGATGAGCAAGAACTTGCTAACTGGAATTCAAAAATTCAGCACTATGATGAAGAGATAAGAATTCTCCAAACAAAACTGGCAAATGCTAAATACCAAAAAAGTTTAGTGCAACAAAGGATAGAGACCCCTAAGTCGAAGATTGAAAAGGCAGCTACTGAGGCTCTTCAACATTTTGATGATGCTCAAAAACACCAAGCCACTATTGCTCAACTGGACAAAGAGTTAAGCTTTCTGGAGTCTTCAATTGCTGTGGGCACCAAAATCCTCTACAGGCTCAAGCATTCTCTTCAAAGCCTTTAGTAACTTGTAATAGTGTAGAATTTCTTTTAATGGCTATGTAATAATTTTGATTGAATACATTACCATTTCGAACCAATTTACGGTTTTATCCTTACTCGATTCTAACTTCGTTTAATGTTGGCTTATATTGTTTTAAATACTTGCCATTTATTTTGAAGATTCTATTTTCGTCACCCAATTCTTCGACTTCGTATGCCCCATTAGAAAAACATTGCAATATGCGAAGTGGACCTTCCCAACTGGGTGACCATTTACCCAAAACTCTATCTTTTTTATCCATAGGCAACAACACTTTCCAAACTAAATCACCTGAATTAAAGGTTTTTAACTTAACCTTTTTGTTATAAGCTCTAGCTACTCTTTCCTTCTGTCGAATAAGCATTTCCAAAGCTAACAACCTTTCTTCGTCTAAATCAACTAACTCATCAAGCATCATATTCCAATAATGATCAAAAGGAATTTCATACTGTCTTTGAATTCTTGTTGATTGTAAACAGATTTCAACAGGCAATACTGCATCGTGTCCAAAGGTTAACCTGTATGGAGTAGCATTGATAGATTCTTTGGGTGAATTTCTACAAGCCCATAAAACTTGATCCAAAGTGTTATGCCAATTTCTGGGTTTTTGCCCAACATGCTTTTTAATCAAGTTAATAATGATCTTATTGGCAGCTTCCACTTGACCATTGGCTTGTGCATAATATGGTGTCGAAGTTAATAACTTAAAACCAATTTCAGAAGCAAATTCCACCATTTTTCGACCAGTAAAAACAGAACCCTGATCTGTAGTTATGGTTTCTGGAATTCCATACCTACAAATAATATGATTTCGTATAAACCGTATTACTGCTTCTTGGTCAACATTGGTTAAAGGTATTGCCTCAACCCATTTGGTAAAATAATCAATCCCTACTAATATATACCTATGACCTTTTGATGATGTTGGTTTTATTTCTCCAATTATATCCAGAGCCCAACCTCTGAATGGCCAAGGTTTCACTATGGCATGCAATTCATTTGCAGGCACATGTTGTATTCCAGCATGCTTTTGACACTCTTGGCATCCTTTGGCAAACTCTATACAATCTTTCAACATTGATGGCCAATATATCCCTTGTCGAAACAATAGCCATTTCATTTTATGGCTTACTTGGTGCGAACCACAAGCTCCACTTTGTGTTTCAGAAACTGCTAAATATGCCTCATTTTCATTAAGACATTTCAATAATACTCCTTCAGGAGTTTTCTTAAACAATTCGTTTCCAATTATCACATAGCTTAAAGCTCTGTACTTTACCTTTTTATTGGTATTTCCTGTGGGATTTTGCAAGTATTCTACAATAGGCTTTCGCCAATCATCATTGGCCATATTGTCAATAGCAAAAACTTCTGCTAAAACAACTTCATCAACAATGTGGTGTTGTTCAATACATTCCTCATCTATATTTGTTGCCCCCCAGTTTTTGGTGTTGACAATAATGATGAAGAAATATCATCAGATATGAGTTTCTCTTTTATTTCGATTAATTCTTCAAGGCTTTGTTTTGAAACTCTATAACCTGATGCAATTTGGGCCAAATCATTCGCCACTTGATTATCAACTCGTGGTAAATGTTCTAAATGAACAGAGTCAAATCTCTTTAACAAGGAATTGGCCATAATAAAGTATTTAATAAGGTGCTCTTTAATACATTTATATTCTTTGGTCAATTGTTTGATAACCAATTCTGAATCATCTTTTATTTCGATACATCTTGCCCCCAGCTCAAGTAAAATTTCAAGGCCTATAATTAGAGCCTCATACTCAGCTTCATTATTTGAGCAATGATTTCGAATCTTACACTTGTACTTCGTTGGAATGTTATTTGGTGAAATAATTAAAACACCAATCCCAACTCCTTTTTTATGACTCGAACCATCAAAATACAACCTCCAAGGGTATGTGTCTACGAAATGTAATGTTTCTTCGACAACAGAGTGGTCCACTAAAAAATCAGCAACCACTTGTCCTTTAATTGATTTTAAAGGTTGATAAGTTAAGTCATATTCAGACAAAGCTAAAGCCCACTTACCAATTCTACTATGCATTATTGGTTTCGACAGCATATGCTTAATAATATCAGAATGCGAATAAACACAAACATTAGCTGGCATTATATATTGCTTTAACTTTGTGCAAGAAAAATACAAGCAAAGGCACAACTTTTCTATAGAACTGTACCTAGTTTCAGCATCTATTAAAACTCTACTAAGGTAATATATGGCTCTTTCGACACCATTATCATCCTCTTGAGCTAACATGCTACCTATTGTTTTTTCAGATGCTGCTATATACAATTTGAGCACTTTGTTTCAAATAATAGGCATTAGAATTGGTGGTTTCATCAAATAAGACTTAATTTCTTCAAAGGCTGCTTGATGAACTGATTCCCATTTGAAAACTTCTTCTTTCTTCAGTCTCAATAATGGCGAAAATGCTTGAGTTTTGCCACTTAGATTTGATATGAATCTTCGTAGGAAATTGATTTTTCCCAACAATGACTGAAGTTCTTTTTTGGTTGAAGGAGCTTTCGTTTCAATTATAGCTTTAGTCTTATTCTGATTGATTTCAATGCCTTTTTTGTGCACCACAAAACCCAAGAAATCTCCTGCACGCACACAGAAGGCACATTTTAATGGATTCATTTTCAATCCATATTTCCTCATTCTTTCAAAAGATTGTCGAAGATGGTCTAAATGACCATTTTCTGAGGAAGATTTAACTACCACATCATCTATGTATACTTGCATAAAGTTTTCAATGAAATCATGAAACATACAATTCATTGCCCTCTGATATGTAGCACCAGCATTTTTTAAACCAAATGGCATTACTACCCATTCATAAATACCTAATGCCCCTGGACAACAAAATGCAGTTTTCGATATATCTTCTTCAGCAATAAAGATTTGATTATACCCAGAATAACCATCAAGCATGCTGAGGTATTCGAATCCTGCTGCTGAATCTATTAACATTTCTGCCACAGGCATTGCGTATTCATCTTTGGGAGTTGCATTGTTCAAGTCTCTAAAATCTATGCAAACTCTAAGAGTGCCATTTTTCTTAATTACAGGAACTATATTAGCTAACCATTCGACATACCTGGCAGTTCTGATGAATTTGTTCTTGAACAACCTTTCGATCTCCTCTTTAATTTTAGTTAATATTTGAGGAGCAAACCTTCTTGGAATCTGCTTCACTGGCTTCTTTTCTGGTCGAATTGGCAATTGTAATTCCACAACGTCTCGACTCAATCCAGGCATTTCGTCATAGTCCCAAGCAAAGCAATCTTTGAACTCCCTTAGTAATGTTATAACTTGGGTTTTCAATGCAACATCCAGGTATGCACTAACATAAGTTGGCCTCTTCTTTGAGCCATCTCCCAAATCTACTTCCTCCAATGGATCTTGAGCTTGCATTCGCTTTATTGAATCTCTAGGATCTTTTTCAAAACCTAATGGCTCATTATCATAAATGCAATCAAGCTTTCCATTCATAATAATGCCATTTTCGTCTTCAGAACCTTTGGCTTCGACAGCCATTGTTTGATGATTTAAATTGGCTTCCATAGCCGCTTTTAACTTATTTTCGGCCATATAAGCCGTAATCTTGTTCCATGCATTAGGAACTGACATAGGAAACAATTTAAGAATCAGAATACCACCCCTCAGGTTGGGCAGTAGCATCTCCTATTATTTGCCTTTCCCAAACAAAACCATAGTTTGGATGCAAATCAACTGAAGCAAATACATTATCAGCAGGAATGTATGCCTCATTAGAAGATGGACATGGCGCAATGTTCGCCAATCTTTTCTCAAAATTTTCCTTGGTGATAAGATTCACGTCAGCACGAAAATAACTTTGGTCTGCTTCAATGTATTCGACAAGACCATCTTCCTTCCACATCACTAGTCTTTGATGTAATGTTGAAGGTACAGCACCGACTCCATGTATCCACTCCCTTCCAAGTAACATATTGAAGTTTGCTTTGGAAGCAATCACTAAGAACAGAGTGGTCCTCTTGATAGTTCCAACAATCAATTCCACTTCAATGGCTCCAAGAGAATAACCAGTTTTGCCTTCATAATTACTTAAGACAATATTGTGTGGCTTAAGGTCAGTGATGGATATGCCTATCTTCTTCATAAGCACTTCAGGCATAAGATTCACAGCAGCACCTCCATCAACTAACACTTTGTTGATGCCAATACCATTAACCTTAGCCTGAATATATAAAGGCTTCAGGTGATTATGCATACTCGTATCTGGCCTCTCGAAAGTAGCCATCTGCTCTTCGACACAGCCATCATTCATCACATAGTAGCACATGGGTTTGTGACAAGCCATATCTTCAGTGAAATCTTCTTCCTCACTGTTAGGCACAGTTATGACATCATATTCCAGTGGCAATATTGACACCACATTACAGACGACATCGAAGTCATCGTCAGAATCATCAAAACCAGAACCTATGTCCTCATCAAAGTCGGACTGAGATTCTTTCCCTTTAGATATCGAAGATGGAGGACAGATTCTTTCAAGTGCAGGCCTTCTAGGTTTTTCCATCGAAACATCCTTACTTTTTGCCTTATTTACCACACTTGTAGGCTTAGCAACATCAGCACTGGTACTTGCTTCAACCTTAGAAGCCACCTTCTTATCACCCAACTGGACTTTGATTCCAAAGTGACTAGGAACCTTGTTTACGTCTAAAGAAGCTTTCTTCTTCTGGTTTCTCTGAAAACGACGCCACTGGGTTTTAGTCATAGGATTCTTACCTTTATAATTATTCCAATAATTATACTTGTTGGAATAATACTCATCTTGATGGACAACTTGAGCAGGTGCATTGTTGTGAACCCATTCTCCAACAGGGGAACTCGTCTGTGGAACGAAGGTTTTACCAAACAGTTTGATGGATCCTTTCTTTCCTGGCTTTTGGCTTGTCGAAGGCTTAGTCGAAACATTAGCCTTGCTAGATGAAGGCTTAGTTGTAACATTGGCCTTGTAACCAGGAAGCTCAGTGCTACCAAAATCGAAGGATGGCCTATTGTCAAGCCATTTCCTCTTACGTTGTTCCTGATCCTGGTACCCTTCAACAGCTTTAGCTGCCTCTTTGTCGAAAACAGCACTGCACCTTGGACATAGCATAACCTCAGAATTGTTCCACTTACATCTGTTGAGGAAGTCTATTAATTCCTCTTCATCTTTTGGGAACACAGCATGTAGCTTCCCATCGTACTCTTTCAAGGTTATCTCTTGTTTCATCCCTTCAGCATATATAAAACCTTCCAATTTCTTGGTGGAGGATTTAAGTTTCTTTGGAGGATCTTTCATTTCAGCATCTACCATGTTTACACTCGCTTCGAAAGGTTCTGAATACATGGCTTCAGGTTTAGGTAAAGGGTCATCCACAACTTGCATTGGGGCTTTCATCTTTCTATCCTCAAATTTTAATCTGCCTTCTTCGATTGCTTTTTGCACAAGATCCCTGAAAAGCACACAACGGTCAGTGTTATGTCCCAAAAAATTATGGAACTTACAATAACCCTTTTTCTTTCTCTGGTCAAGAGTTGGTACTTATAAGCCACTAGGTACCAATATCTGACCATCTTTTACTAACAGGTCAAATATTTCATCACATTTAGTAACATCAAAAGTATATGTCTTAGGCACAAATCTGTCATTCTTTGGCTCAACAGGATTTTTCCCATTAGCAGGCCTCAGTAATTTACAAGTATAAGGAGGACCAGGCTTGAGTTCAGCCACGTCTATCTCCTCTCTTTCGACATCACTAAGTGTGGTGTCGAATTCCTCTTCGACATAAGCCACTTTTTCTTTTTTATGAAACCTATTTGACGTAGACTTTTCTTCTTTAAGCCTTTCCACTTGTCGAACTCTGTCAGCTAATTGGGCCATATCCCTTAGATGAGATGTGTCCAATTTCTTCCTGATCGAATAATCAAGGCCACCAGCAGCCATTTCGACGAGTTCATGTTCAGGCACTTGTGTGAAACAACGAGCCTTCAGTAGCCTAAACCTATTCAAATAGTCATCAACAGTTTCAGGCATTTTGCGCTGAACACTGGTCAATTCTTTGAGACTAATCTTAGATTGGCCCATGTAAAATTGCGCATGAAATGCTTTTTCTAATTACCCCCATGTGAAAATAGAACCAGGGGGTAATGTAGTAAACCAAGTAAAAGCATTTTTTGTTAAAGAATTTGGGAAATATTTCATCTTCAAATTCTCATTTTGGGCTATATCCCCAGACTCAGTCAAATAACGAGCAATATGTTCGACAGTAGACTCTTTTGTGTCACCACCAAACTTAGTATATTTAGGAACTTTCCAGCCCCTTGGTAACTCAGTTTGCAACACATATTCACACAATGGTGATATGAAATTTGGCCTATGCAAACCTATGTTAAGACCATTTTGCGCCATTATAGTTTCTACTAAAGTGGCTATATTATCATGAACGTCAACATTATTTCGTTGTACTTGTCGAACAACCTCGTCAGCGTTCTGGTTTCGGTTTACCAAAACTACTTCAGGGATATGATTTGCTAACCCTTGTTGTTCGCCTACAACTGCCTGGGCTTCGACCGTAACCGCTCTTTGAGGGTTACCAGGCATATTACCCACCACATTGGGAATTTGCCTATTATTAACCGTTGGGGTCCCAAAGAAATCTGCAATTCGACCCATTTGATTGGCTAACATTTGGTAACTAGTGTTGGTATTTTGAATCAATGGATTAAAAACTGTACCAATTTGTTGGGTTAACATATTAACCATATCATGATTGCTCTCATCAACTTGTTGTCGTAAGGCAAACAAAGATTCATTGGTTAATGCAGTGGGATTTCGACCCATTACACTTTCAGAAGAAACATGTACAGGAGACATGGTCGAAATATGTGGCATTCCAGTAGGCATGCCATATGATCCAGAAGGAAATGCAGGAAAACTTACATTATGAAAATGTGGATTTAAACCGCTTCCTATTGCCATATAAGGACTGTGAAGTCCCATATGTGATGGAAAAGGCATAGGCATAGATGCCATGTTTGACTGCGTTGATCCAACGTTAGTCATTGATACTGAAGGAACGGTTGTTGATGATGATGGGGATATTGTTCCTACAACCACCCCTGCATTTACGTTTGCAGAGTCTACTATTGTTCCCTGTTCTTGTGAAATTACAGGAGTAGAACTAGACGCATTATTAGTAGGACGAACCCTTTTTCCACTTCTTAAGTGCATGCAAATACAAACACATACAAGAACGTAGAAAAATTACGTATTTAAAGGCAAACTGTCCCACCGGGCGTGCCAATTTGTTTGCTGGTGTTTTTAGCAAACAATCACTGGTTTTATTAGAAATGTTTGTGAGATTAAACCAGAAATCTCTAAAGCAATTGCCTTTAAACACCACAGTTTGTCAACAAATATATTTTAAAAAGGGAGACAATTCACCATGAAAATGGAAATCAAAGAAAAAGAAGTAGTAAAATGGAACGCAGAAATATAAAATGACTTGTATTAAAAGCAATAAATTGCACTAAATGTAAAGAGAATGGTGCACAAATTCACATATGTTGTACAATAATTCTTTTACTCTGTTTTCTCTATGACTTGGAAGTTAGAGTTTCAGAACTGTGTGTTTGGTATAATAATTTGCCACCCTGATTTCTCCGTAGAAACTCCTATTTATACAGAAAATAATGACTGCAATGTAAAACTGCTAAAGACACGTGGCTACGAATAGTGACTGAAATGTAAACTGCTATAGACACGTGGCTACGTCTTATTAACCAGTGATAGACTTCGTGCCACGCTCGATGCCACATACTGCCTACGTTGTATTAACCGTAGTCTTGAAATTCGACACAACTGTTTGCCAATAACTGCTTGACGAAGTCCTGAATACACTGTCCTGTCGAAAACTCTTCGCTGTCGAATTGGTGAAGACCTCTTCTGTCGAAAACATGCTGAGATGACTTAAATGTCACTTATTCTTTCTGAAGGCATTATGAATGATCTTAAATGAAAAGTCAAACCCTATTAACTAACCACTCAAAAGTCTTGTCGAAATTCTAGGCTAACAGTACCACGGTCTGAGTCTTGCGTATGAGAAAGGCTTCAATCAGGTAATTGTGGAAACGGATTCAAGCTTGGTGGTGGAGTTACTCTCTTCATTCAATGTCCTCAATCACCCTAAACAGCTTCTCATTGATGGAATTAAGGCAACTGGGAGACAGAAAGCATCTTATTCATGGGTTAAAATAGAT
Source organism: Astragalus membranaceus (assembly GCA_039519185.1). Classification (NCBI taxonomy): domain Eukaryota; kingdom Viridiplantae; phylum Streptophyta; class Magnoliopsida; order Fabales; family Fabaceae; genus Astragalus; species Astragalus membranaceus. The sequence continues at coordinate 29,367,786 of CM076854.1, read as the reverse complement.
AGAAATTGTAACTCTGTGGCTGATGTTCTCGCAAAATTTAGCATTAGGATGGATTTGGATTGTAATATTTTTTGCACCCCGCTCAGATTTCTTGAAGAAGGCCCTCAACATGGACAGAGTTGGGCTGCCTAGTTCTTCTTTGTAGTTCGTTCTTGGGCTCCGACCCTTTCAATCAAAAAAAAAAACCTTTATAAATGAATTTTATGGGCTTGATTGGTAAAAATGAGTGATTAGTTGATTTATTTAGGGAGTTATTAGGAAATTGAGAAAAGAGTAGGGGAAAAATAGGAATCTCACAACTTAAACACTCACTCACTCACTCTCATTCTATTAGTGCTGAAAACTAAAATAAACATACATATTGATCTGTCCCTTGGTCACCCAAGGGTTAGAAAGGGTTGATAGGATAGAATGTGTGTATCTTTTTGTGAAGGGTTGACGTCTATTTATAGAGTTCGGCGGCGCCCCCTGAGCTCATTCTTGGCGCGCCCTTCGTTCTCTACTATAGTGCCCTGGATTAGGTTTGGGCCTATCGCAAGGATTGGGCCCTCAGCCCAGTCCAGAACAGTTGCCCCCCAAGCTGAAGTCATCTGGAGAGTGGGTTCAGGCTTGATGCTCCGGTACTAATTCCACAGCCCGCCCTTTCTAAAGGCGGTCTTATTACGTCTCTCGTTTTGCTCCATTCCCCCTTGAAGGTGAGTGTACGTCGGTTCTTCGCTGGTTCTATCTTCCCCGTACTCGCAATCGGGGGTATGTCCGACCGTGCTAGCCACTACGTGGCTTGATCATTTTACCTGCCCTTGTGAGCAGTTTACCAGATATCTCAATCCAGATTGAACTCGCACAAAGGGACGGGCGACTCACTTCGTGTGGTCGCTTCTATATACTTTGATGGGTGGATCGTCAACCCAAACTAGTAGACAGTTTACCGAGACTCGGCTAGGCCTTAACTCGCCTAGTAGGTTGGGTGGAGGCCGGACCGCGCTGGCCATTACTTGGCTCGATCATTTTACCTGCCCTTGTGAGCAGTTTACCAGATATCTTGATCCATATTGAACTTGCTCAAAGGGAGGGGCGACTCACTTCGTGTGGTCACTTCCATATACTTTGATGGGTGGATTGTCAACCCAACCTAGTAGACAGTTTACCGAGACTCAACTCGGACTTAACTCGCCTAGTAGGTTGACTGGATGCAGGGGCCTGATCTAAGCCTAGTAGGTTGACTGGAGACATCGGCCTGTCAGAAAACGAGCTGGCCAACGGCGAATTCTCTTGCGACGACTTTCGCATTGTTTCTGGTTGCTATTCTTTGCTTGATTAGGGTCTCCCTCAGGGAGGCTTTCGTTCTGAGCTCTTCGATGAGGTCGAGCTCCTCTCTGATTGCTCGATTATTCTCTAGTGCCGCTTTCGGGTTCGTAATTCTCCAGCTTAGTTCTCCGATTTCCACAGGGATGACTGCCTTTGCGCCGTTGGTGTGTGAAAAGATGTGCAAGTATACACAGTCACAAACAAGTAATATAATGATAAGAAAGGTCGAACCCACAGGGATTGGATTAACTTTGTGTGTGTTTAGAAAGCATATAAAGTAGTACTACTATTCTACTCACAAATTTTGGGGTTTTTAAATTATGTAAAAATAGAATGTAAGTATGTAAAATAAGATGAAGGAAATCAGTTGGGAAAGATAGTTGAGATGTTTTTACTAGATAATGCTTCTTTTGAGAGTTTCTATGCTTTTAGTGATGCAGAAGCACTATGATGCAGAATCATCAAGTACAGAAGCATCAAGTGCAGTAGCATTGAGTGCAGTTGCATAAGTGTGTGCTTGTCAGCTACTTTCTTCAGAGTTTCGTTACAAGCTTCCCATGTCTGGGCTTGCTAAATAAGTTCACTCCTGCCTTTGAAGTTCCCACTGTTTCACCCTAAGGACTATGTTATCCAATGTCTAGGACTTAACATGGTTTTAACACAGTTTCTTTATTAAACAAGTTTAACAAAGCCTTTATTAAAACACTCACCCTTATTAGTCTTGATTTCTAATTATAAACCATGTCTGTGAATATAACTCTACTTATTGTAAGAGATCAACCTTAAAATAAGATGGATGTAGTATAACACAAGACCCAAAATTCTACGACACTTAAAAGCATAATAAATTACTCAAAAGATCATTATAAGTTTAGAACATCTCAGCTAAAGGAATTTAGCTCATGTTACTCATTATATAATAGAGAGAATCTGTAAGGAGCATAATAACATGAATCATATAAAATATATCAATAGGGTAGAAGTTACACAAATTGATGTTCCTTTGCATGAATTCTGATTGGTGCAGAAGCACTGATTCCTTCTTCTATCTATGAAGAAGTGGAGGAAGAAGGTGTCAAATCCTTCCTCGCTTTCTTACAACTAACTACTTGAATAAAATGCAAGAAATGAAACTACTAAAATATAAGTAAAGTGTATGATCTACATATTATCAAGTGAGATATGCGATCATCTTCAAGTGAGAAGTGGAAGCCTTTATATAGCCTTGGAGTGAGGGTTTGCTTGGAGATCAAGCTAACCAAAGGTGGCTTAACCATGGTTACTTTTCAGAGCTTTGATTGAGAAGATTGAATCCAAAGGGGAGGTCCAATTGTGGAAGGCCATGTGTCTTTAGATGAGTAGCCTTTCATGATGAATTCAAATAGTGGGCGCCTCCTTATGCATGTTGGCATGTGCCTCCATGTGATTCGTGACAAAGCATGATGTCATAGAAGTTTTGGTGCAAAGGTATGATTTGAGGTGCTTCCATTGTGGGGTTAAAAATCTTCAGCGCAGGATGGTGCAGAAGCACTAAGTGCAGAAGCATCGTGGTGCAGAAGCATCATGGTGCAGAAGCATCGTGGTGCAGAAGCATCATCTGTAGGTAAACTGAACAAACACATCAAACATACCAATATATATATATATATATAAAAATGCTTTATTCATCACATAATTCCTAGAATGTTGTTGCACTATATTTAACACACTTTATACTTGGGTTTCAAGCAATTTGTTACGTTTAGAAGTATAAATTAGAGTTATCACAACCCCAAACTTAAACCATTGCTTGTCCTTAAGTAATGACAAAAGAAAATACAAGTAGGATTTTCAATTTAAAGAAGAACAGATCAGCTCATATCTTTTCAAAGAATGATTTTGCATTTGATGAACTTCATTTTTCAGAACATTTTTATCTTTGTGCCCTTGAATTCCCTAAACATCCAAAGTTTATTAAAACTCATTTGTGTGAGTGTGTGCCCCACTGAGATCCAATTTGTTCCAAAACTAAGTGAAAAGTTTTTCCTTAACTTTTGGAAAATTTTAGATCACGTTTGGTCAAAACAAAGATGTTTCAAAATATAGACTAGACTAACAACATCTTCAAGACTTGGGGGGCTTTAAGTACAACTATGGACTTTGGTTGAGCATTTCAAAACTGTTGAGTCAATGCACTATACTTATTTTTGGTGGTTCTTTTCGTTGGTGCAGAAGCACTTTAGTGCAGATGCACCTTGGTGCAGAAGCACTTTGGTGCAGATGCACTGAATATTTTTGTGAAGTGCAGAAGCACTGACTTTTTGCAACGGTGCAGAAGCACTTGAATGCAGCTTCACTTGACACTATTTTTCAAGACTTGTAGCATGTATTGCCCTCCTCACTGACCTCCTTATGCATACTTTTTTCTTTGGTTTTTGTTTTTCTTTACTTCTTTTCTTTTGCTTTTCTTTTCTTTCAAACCAATTGCACTACTAGAACTGGTTCAGTTTAATGAGTTGGGTCAATATGGCTAGCTCATAACATTTTGACTCTTTTGTAGTGTATTCTGGTAACCTTTTGCATTGACTACTCTGAGTTTCTCATACTCAGCCTTAGTATTCATGGAAATTCCCCCAAACTTAATTCTTTATGCTCTTCTATATTTTTAGTAAAAATTTGTTTTTGACCTTGGTTTTCTAAAAATTCCTCTTGCATCAGATAGTTTTTCAAATAGAAAGGTTCTTTTCAAAACTCAGTTTTAATGTGTTAAAGTAATAATAAAATTGGTGATTTGGAGAAAACAAGGCTTATTTTCTTTTTCTTCCTTTCATCATTAAAAATCAGTTCAAAAAATGCATTTGGCTAAGTTTTGTGAAAAAGAATTTAAGCTGATCATGCTTAACATAGAAACAATTTGATGTACATCAAACTAAAGCTTCTGTAACTAATGTTTTTGTAAAACAGTTTTCTGAATTTTTCAAAAGAAGCTTTGTTGATCGCATCACAATTTTTTTATTGAAATTAACAACACATAACAAACAAAAAAACCAGACATACATACTTACTAAAATACATAAGCACATGCATAGAGTATTTAAAGTGCTTCTCCCCCCAACTTAAAGTTGAGCAGTGTCCTCACTGCTCTAAGTTGAGTTTAAAAGTAATTTTGTTCAAAATGGGGAGAGGGGTTAGTACATGTGGGATAGCAAAAACATATTTTAATTTAAAATAACAACGGTAAAGTTTTACTCTTTCTTTGCTCCACTCTTGATCCTTGAGCTGGATCTCACAGGAATGTGTTTGACCTTCTGCTTCTTCTTCTTGGGCTCCTCAGCTTTTGGTGCATCTGCATTAGATGCAGTTGCACCATCCACCTCTGTTTTCCTACAAAATACTTCAAAACATAAAACTGAAAAAAGAACATAATTAATAATTCAAAAGCATGGGTTGCCTCCCATAAGCGCTTGATTTAAGAGTCTTTCAGCCTGACTATCTCCTTGATTTAGAGATTTTGGAAATGAGTGGTGCCTTTGTCCCTCACCACATGTGCTCCATAATACTGCTTCACCCTTTTTCCAATGATTTTGAATGTGGAAATGGTGGCTTCGTCAAACAATTCCACTGTCCCATTAGGATACACTTTCACCAAATTTTGTGGAGTTGGATTTTTGTGAAATGGGCATTGGGTTGGGAGAGTTGGTTGTTTGTTGAGTGCTTCTTTACGGCCATGTTCAGGCTCAATCTCTTTAACACTCCTTTCTTCTTCTGATTCATTTCTTCTTCCCACACTCTCCTTTTCTATTACGTCTTCACCTAGCAGTGCAGGAGCATCAGATGCAAGAGCATTGATCAGATGATCCTTTTGTGCTGGTTCTTCTCTTGGCAGAATGTCTTTTTCCAAGATTTCTTCTTTAGGTGGTGCAGCTGCATCTGGTGCAAGTGCACTGGTGAGATGATCATACTGCTTATGGAATTGCTTCTGCACTAAATGGCCAAGAGAAATGATTGCAGAACATTCTTCACTCTCCTCTGCAGGATATTTCAGAGCATTCATCACATTGAATTTCACCTCTTGATCATTCACTCTCTTGGTTAGTTCACCTTTTTGTACATCAATGAGTGTCTCTCCAGTTGCTAAGAATGGTCTTCCAAGGATAATTGGCACTTCTTTATCTGCATCAAAATCAAGAATAACAAAATCTGCAGGAAACACAAATTTGTCAATTTTAACCAAAATATCTTCAATAATCCCTTCTGGGTAGGCTATTGATCTGTCTGCAAGTTGAAGTGTTACAGTAGTAGGCCTAGCATTTCCAATTCCTAGTTGTGTAAAGATGGATTTAGGCATCAAGTTGATGCTTGCACCTAAATCACACAATGCACGACCTGTATAGAATTTGCCAATTGAAAATGGAGTTGTAAAACTACCAGGATCCTTCAATTTTCTTGGTATTTTCTCTTGCAAAATTAAACTACATTCTTTGGACATAACAACTGTTTCAAAATCCCCTAATCTATTTCTTTTGGAAAGCACATCTTTCATAAATTTAGCATAATTAGGCATTTGTTGAAGTGCTTCAACTAAGGGAACATTGGTGTGTAATTGTTTTAACATTTCAAGAAATTTACTGAATTGCTTCTCCTCATGTGCCTTTTTTAATCTTTGAGGATAAGGAGGAGGAGGGTATTCAGGGACTAACCTTGAAGTTGGAACTTCATGAAGTGTAGATGCATCAGGTGCTTCTGCATCTTGAGTATTTTTTTCATTTTTATTTTTTTCTCCCTTACCTGTACCTTCAATCTCTTGTGGGTCTGAAAGATCTTTTCCATTCCTTAAATAAATGGCCTTTATTTGTTCCTTACCTGGCCTATGGGATGTGGTGGCTTCTGTATTTGATGGTAGTGTACCTGTCGTTCTTTGATATAGAGCTGTAGCCAATTGTCCCACTTGATTCTCCAAATTTTTGATGGAGGCATTAAGAGTTGGAATTTGAACTTTTGTATCACTCACAAATGCTTCTGTCCTATCCATAAATGTATCTGTTTTACCCATAAATGCTTTCAATAAGGCTTCCATGGAGTTGTCCATTTCTGGTGTAGATGGTCTTTTGACGTGTTGAGAAAGGAATCCTGGTGGAGTAGATGGTGCAGCTGCATTGGGTGCAACAGCATTATTGCTCCCCCACCAGAAATCTGAGTGACTGTTCCAATCTGGATTATAGGTATTTGGGTAAGGGTTGTTATTTTGGTTGTACCCTGCATAGTCGACAAAAATAGGGTTGCTGGGACATTCTTCCTCCACAATACACACAACTTGTATCACCTGGGGGGTTTGTTCTATGGTTGCTGCAGTCTTTTCTGTTGGTGCAGCTGCACCAGGTGCAGATGCACTGGTTGAAGTGAAGTTTTAAAACAAATTTGTCAGTGAGGCTAACTCAGCAGATAGGGCTGATACATCACTAACTTCATGTACCCCCTGATGGTTTCTTTTGGGCACTCACCCTCTAAGTAGGCCAACTAGAGCTATTTGTTGCAATTCTATCAATCAATTCAAATGCTTCATTATAAGACAAGTTAAATAACACACCCCCAGATGATGCATCAAGCATTATTCTGGTTTGGGGTTCTAAACCATTATAAAAAGTTTCCATTTGAATAATGACAGGCAGACCATGATGTGGACATTTTCTTAAAAGCTCTTTCCATCTTTCCCATGCTTCAAACAATGATTCAAAGTCTTTTTGTCTAAAAGATGTAATATTTTGCTAAAAACTTTTCAGCCATTTCATTCCATGAATGAATAGATTTAGGCTCTAATGAATTCAACCAAGATTTAGCCTTATCTTTCAAAGAATATGGAAATAGCTTAAGTTTAAATGCATCTTCACTAACACCAGGAATGATAAAGTTACTACATATTTCAAAAAACTGTTTTAAATGCTCATGGGGATCCTCATGGAGAGATCCACCAAATTGACCAATTGTTTGTAGCATTTGGAACATCATGGATTTAAACTCAAAATGCACAACATCAATATGAAGTCTTGCTATACTTGTTTGCATATTTTGATGATTAAACATAGCATAATCCCTCATGGGTCTATTTCTATCATTTAACATACCTATTGCTTCCATGTTGATGAATTGTTGTGGTGAAGTCATGCTAGAACCTCTGTCTTTGGGTCTTTGTTGTCTTTGCAAGCTCCTAAATTTCCTCTCTCTCTCAGGATCTAGTGCAAAATCTGGTGTTCTGACCCTGTGCAAATATTCAGTGCAACTGAACCTAGTGCTTCTGCACCTAATGCTTCTGCACAAAACAAAATACCAGTGTAATAAAACACTAACTTATAAATCTAAACAACAAAAATTAATGGCAATCCCTGGCAACGGCGCCAAAAACTTGGTGTGTGAAAAGATGTGCAAGTATACACAGTCACAAACAAGTAATATAATGAAAAGAAAGGTCGAACCCACAGGGATTGGATTAACTTTGTGTGTGTTTAGAAAGCATATAAATTAGTACTACTATTCTACTCACAAATTTTGGGGTTTTTGAATTAAGTAAAAATAGAATGTAAGTATGTAAAATAAGATGAAGGAAATCAGTTGAGAAAGATAGTTGAGATGTCTTTACTAGATAATGCTTCTTTTGAGGGTTTCTATGCTTTTATTTATGCAGAAGCACTATGATGCAGAAGCATCAAGTGCAGAAGCATCAAGTGCAGTAGCATTGAGTGCAGTTGCATAAGTGTGTGCTTGTCAGCTACATTCTTCAGAGTTTCGTTAGAAGCTTCCCATGTCTGGGCTTGCTAAATAAGTTCACTCATGCCTTTGAAGTTCCCACTGTTTCACCCTAAGGACTATGTTATCCTATGTCTAGGACTTAACATGGTTTTAACACAGTTTCTTTATTAAACAAGTTTAACAAAGCCTTTATTAAAACACTCACCCTTATTAGTCTTGATTTCTAATTATAAACCATGTCTGTGAATATAACTCTACTTATTGTAAGAGATCAACCTTAAAATAAGATGGGTGTAGTATAACACAAGACCCAAAATGCTACGACACTTATTATATAATAGAGAGAATCTGTAAGGAGCATAATGACATGAATCATATAAAAGATATCAATAGGGTAGAAGTTACACAGATTGATGTTCCTTTGCATGAATTCTGATTGGTGCAGAAGCACTGATTCCTTCGTCTATGTATGAAGAAGTGGAGGAAGAGGGTGTCAATTCCTTCCTCACCTTCTTACAACTAACTACTTGAATAAAATTCAATAAATGAAACTACTAAAATATAAGTAAAGTGTATGATCTACATTTTATCAAGTGAGATATGCGATCATCTTCAAGTGAGAAGTGGAAGCCTTTATATAGCCATGGAGGTTTCCTTCAAGTGAGGGTTTACTTGGAGATCAAGCTGACCAAGGGTGGCTTAACCATGGTTACTTTTTATAGCTTTGATTGAGAAGATTGAATCCAAAGGGGAGGTCCAATTGTGGAAGGCCATGTGTCTTTAGATTAGTAGCCTTTCATGATGAATTCAAATAGTGGCCGCCTCCTTATGCATGTTGGCATGTGCCTCCATCTGATTTGTGACAAAGCATGATGTCATAGAAGTTTTGGTGCAAAGGTATGATTTGAGGTGCTTCCATTGTGGGGATAAAAATCTTCAGCGCAGGATGGTGCAGAAGCACTAAGTGCAGAAGCATCGTGGTGCAGAAGCATCCTGGTGCAGAAGCATCGTGGTGCAGAAGCATCATCTGTAGGTAAATTGAACAAACACATCAAACATACCAATATATATACAAAATGATTTATTCATCACATAATTCCTAGAATGTTGTTATTTTACTAATACCACTATATTTAACACACTTTATACTTGGGTTTCAAGCAATTTGATACGTTTAGAAGTATAAATAACTCTATATAAATTAGAGTTATCAGCCGTACACTAGCTTGAACGGGGGTTTTTCAGTAGTGGAATGAGGGGTCGTTCGATACGCCCATAGTACGTCTGGCAGCTCTTCCACCCACTCTATTGGCGGCCTCTGCCCGACCACTGTTTGAGGGTGTTCTACCAAAGTGAATCGTTGCTTTATTCCAAGGTCGGTCATTGTCTTCCTGAATGCCTTGTCGGGGAATTCGGTCCTGTTATCTGTGATCACGACTTCTAGCACATCGAACCGCACCAGAATGTTATTTTTGAAGAATTTCATGCAATTTCTTTAGGTTATCGTAGCCAATGGCTCTCTGCCACTACCCACTTCGTGAATTAGTCGACCACATCAATCAGGTATTTGAGTTGACCCGGTGCTACTGGGAACGGGCCCAATAGGTCGATCCCCCACCACGCGAATGGCCGTGGAGGGGTCATGCTATTCAACTCTGTAGGAGGAGCGATATGGACATCGGCGTGCCACTAGCACTTGTCGCACTTCTTGACCAGCCTCTTTGCATCTTCGTCCATGGTGGGCCAATAGTAGCCCGCCCTGAGTTCCTTCTTGTCAAGCGATCGGCTACCCAGATGGTGCCCGCATATGCCTTCATGTATCTCTCGCAGAACATAGTCGGCCTCATCTAACGGCAAACATTTCAGTAGTGGCATGGAGTACCCCCTGCAGAAGAGCTTTCCTTCGATGACGGAGTACGATGACACTCTTCTCCTGGTTAGAGCGGCCTTCTTGGAGTCTTGAGATTCTTCCCCATCTTGAATATACTTGAGGATGGGGTCGATCCAACATTCTCCTGGGTTGACCACACAAGCGTCGGTGCCAGGAATCGATTCGATTTGAACGCTGGGCTGAGACAATGTTTCTTGGATAACGCTTCGGTGGTTCCCTGGATCCCTTGGTACTGGCCAGTTTTGAGAGGATGTCGGCTCGTACGTTCTCTGTTCTCGGGACATGCTTGACCTCCGCATGTCCGAATGTTTTTAGTAGTTACCTTACCTTTGCTAAATACTTCTTTGATCTGAGAAACCATCAGGAGAGAGTCGGAGTGGAGTTCGACCTTGGCTACATTGAATTCTCGAACGAGTCGCAGCCCGGCAATGCACGCTTTGTACTCGGCCTAGTTGTTTGAGTTGAAGAAAGAGAAAGTAAGCGACACTTCCACATATAAGCCTTCGGATTTTTCTAGAATTGGACCGGCCCTACTCCCTTTACTTGTTGGAAGAGCCATCGACATGCAAGGTCCAGACGGGCTGAGTGCTTGCTTCTGGTGTCGGGTTCATTTCTGCAATGAAGTCTGCCAGGACCGGAGCCTTAGCAGTCGACCTAGCATCGTACTTGATTCCAAATTCGGAGAGCTCGACTGCCCACTTGATCATCCTTCCCGCTAGGTCGGGCCGGTGTAGAATTTTCCTAATCGGCCGATCTGTTTTGATTATGATTTGGTGGGCGACGAAGTAGGGCCTTAGCCGTCGTGCGGCGATTGCCAGTGCCAGGGCGAGCTTCTCCACTTTCTGATATCTCAACTCGGGCCTTTGCAAGACTTTGCTGACGAAGTAGATGGGATTCTGCCTCGAGCTATCTTCTTGGACAAAGACTGCACTGAGTGCCTCGTCAGCTATTGCCAAGTACAAATATTGTGATTCCCTAGGTTCCGCTCTCATCAAAATTGGCGGTTGCAGGAGAACCACCTTGAGCTGGTCCAGTGCGAGCTCGCACTCGGGCGTCCGCTCGAATGGCACGCCCTTCTTTAGAAGCTTGAAGAGTGGGAGAGATTTATTTGCGGACTTTGAAATGACGCTGCAATCATCCCGGTGAGCTTTTGTATCTCTTTCTTCGTCGTGGGCGGTCTCATCTCTGTAACCACTCTACATTTATTTGGGTTGGCCTCGATGCCTTTCTCGGTCAGGTAGAACCCTAGGAATTTGCCAGCCCTTACCCCAAAAGTGCACTTCTCTGGGTTGAGCTTGAGGGAATTCTTTCGAGCCTCAGGGAACACTTCCCGTAAATTGGCTATATGGTCTATGTCTGGTTTACTTATCACAATCATGTCATCCAAGTAGACCTCGGCGATTCGCCCTATTTGAGCCTGGATCACTTTATTCATCATTCTTTGATATGTCGCTCCTGCATTCTTGAGCCCAAACAGCATCACCCGGTAACAATAATTTCCTTCTTCGGCTTTGGACACTGTGTACTGATATGCCCTCCTTCACCACAGTTGTAGCAGACCACTACCTTGCTCTCACATTCGGCCACCACATGGCTGTCCTTCCCGCACTTGAAACACCTCTTTACGTCGCTTCTGCACATGACACTCTTGTGGCCAGGCTTGCCACACTTAAAACACACAATGCTAGCAGAGGCATCTCCCCCACTAGTCCTCTTGTCAGCACCAGCTCTCTGCTTACCCTTGCCCGCAGGAACCTCATACGGCTTACTACGGCCTTGAAACTTGCTCCTCTTATCATTCACAATCTTCTTGTGAGCATTACTATCCTCCTCAAAAATCTGCAACTATCAGTCAAGTCAGCAAAGACACGGATCTTCTGATATCCGATTGCTTTCTTGATATCGGGCGTCAAACCATTTTCGAACTTGATACACTTGGAAAACTCAGCAGTAGCTCCAGTGTAATGCGGATAGAACTTTTCCAGCTCCACGAACTTAGCGACATACTCCGATACGGACATACTCCCTTGTTTCAGCTCCAGAAACTCAATCTCCTTCTTCCCTCGGACATCTTCCGGATAATACTTACGGTTAAACTCTCTGCTGAACACTTCCCAGGTAATCTCTTCATTAGCAGTCTCCAACCTCTGCCTCGCCTCTAACCACCAATCATCAGCTTCCTCAGCTAGCATATGCGTACCATAGCGGACCTTCTGTGCTGGAGTACAATCCATCACTCGAAAAATCCTCTCATTTTCTTTCAACCAAGCTAAAGCACCATTGGGATCATACTTTCCCTTGAAGGTGGGCGGATTCTCTCTCTGAAATGTCGCCAGACTGCGAGTCCCAGCATTCTCACCGGCATTCTGTTGATTCTGCATAGCCTGCGCCATAGCAGCTAGAGCAGCAACAATTGCAGCATCGTTCCTCCCAGCCATTTCAATTCACTTGCTACAAAACAAACAATAATTAGATATAATAGACAGCACACCATTGTCAATTGACACTACGACTGGACAACTTGGCCGGACAGACCGAACTTTTGCTCTGATACCACTAATGTAACACCCTTTTTCTACCCGGTAATTATTTAATAAAAGCAGAGTTACAAAAAAATTTCATACTTCGAAAAGAGATGTCACACATTCAACGATAGCTCAAAACGTCACATACGATATCTGATAAGTTTAGTTAACCACATCGCCAAAAATACATCACCACGCAGCGGAATAGAACTTGATACACTTGGAAAACTCAGCAGTAGCTCTAGTGTAATGCGGATAGAACTTTGCCAGCTCCACGAACTTAGCGGCATACTCCGATACGGACATACTCCCTTGTTTCAGCTCCAGAAACTCAATCTCCTTCTTCCCTCGGACATCTTCTGGATAATACTTATGGTTAAACTCTCTGCTGAACACTTCCCAGGTAATCTCTTCATTAGCAGTCTCCAACCTCTGCCTCGCCTCTAACCACCAATCATCAGCTTCCTCAGGTAGCATATGCGTACCATAGCGGACCTTCTGTGCTGGAGTACAATCCATCACTCGAAAAATCCTCTCCTTTTCTTTCAACCAAGCTAAAGCACCATTGGGATCATACTTGCCCTTGAAGGTGGGCGGATGTCACACATTCAACGATAGCTCAAAACGTCACATACGATATATAACACTTTGTAAAAGGGGACGAAGCCCATAACACCAGTTTAGTTAACCACATCGCCAAAAATACATCACCACGCAGCTGAATAGAAAATAAGTTTCAAAACATAAAACATAACATCCTGAATGGACTCCAAATAAATAAAAATGCAACAGCCAAAGTCTAGATTCGTTTCCCCCCTTGAGTGTTACATATCAAAGCAAAGGACACCGACTCAGACTAGCGAACGTAACTAGGCCTTCACTCGCAATCACCTGCACGTTACCGCATAGGGGTAACATTCAAACAGAAGGGGTGAGATATCTTCAATATAATAGCGTAAAATGATAGGCAATATGCTAGAATATGACCACTATATCTACCACTCCACTACACACATATAATCATAAACACAAGTCAAATTGTAACACCATAATCAGTCACCAAATGTCATGACAATGCATGAATGCAACCCACACCAACGGGCATATGCATGTGGTACCAAATCACCAAATTTTTGCCTGTAAATAGAGGCGTCACCAAAATCGAGAGCTTTCACACCCGCCTCACCAATTCACAAAAATTGAGCTTTCAAACCCGGCTCACTAGTTTTAGAAAAATTGAGCTTTCACACCCAGCTCCAAGACCAAAGGCCTTCACCAAAATAAATGCATATGCTGTATGCGACACCATGAATGCACACAGACAATCACCAAAAATTAGTCACAATGTGACACACCAAAATCAATCACCGAATATCACCAAAATTGGGTTTTCACACCTAGCCCAACGACACCGAAACACCAAACTACCCGAAATAACGGAACACCAAGATTTGGAGCCTTCACAACTAGCTCCAACAACACCAAGGTTTGAGCCTTCACACCTAGCTCAAACAGCACCAAGACACCAAGATGACAACCATTTCCTAAAATATTGGGACGACGACAATTTCCAAAATATTTGAGATGCAACAATTTTTCTTTTCCCAAAAATGGCAACATTTAATGGCTAAGCCAACGGCTAACAATTTCCAGAAAAATAGATCACTTTGCCTTAAACTAGAATATTCATCTAGGCCTCTGAATAAGCTTTCCAAAACATTTTGAAACGTCTCAATCAGACTTCCGAGTCAAAAGATATGTCGAAAACAAAACCGGGGAAAAACTGAGACCATCCTGAAAATGGCGCCCAGGATGACACTGCAGGCAACACTGCAGGAGATGGCGCCCTTGGCGCCCAGACAGCAGGGAACACAAAAGAACACAATCAGGAACACACCCAGACACGGCGCCCATGGCGCCCTTGGCACCCCTGCGCCAATACAACGCGCAACACAACTCAGGAACAGCCGCCCATGGCGCCCCTGCGCCAAGACACAGCAACACACACACACTGGCACACGCGGACACATCCCAGACACGGCGCCCATGCACAGGGCGCCAGAAACAGCAACAGAACACCAAGCAACAGGACCAGGCACGGTGCCCAGGCACAGGGCGCCAAAAACAGCATCTAGGACAATGGCGCCCATGGCGCCCTAGGGTTCTATATTTTCGTTATTTCACCAATTTAAATCACCAATCCTTAATCACCAATGTCAATCACCATGAATTGTCAATCACAACATCAAACGACAATTAATCGAACACCTAGCATGCACTTAGTAATAACAACAATGAACACCAATTTTTAGAGTCACAACAATCACCAACAATGCCAAATTTCAATTCAACCTAGTTATAATTCAACTAACACCAAATCAAACATCAAAATAAATCAAAGGGTATTATAGGACCTATCCCCACATAACCCCATCATAAAACCCTATTATAAGGAAGAACCCCACCCTTACCTTATAGTAGGAGAGGACTAATTCTCTTGATCACGTCACCAACAATAACCTTAGCAACACAGCTTCCTTCTTCTCCTTGAATTTGCGAAATCCTCCTCCTCCTCTTCTCTCTTGGATGTGCGCCGTCCCTCTTCTACTCTCCTCTCCTCTAATCGCAACTTTTCTTTCTTTTTCTCAAAACAATTCGCATAATGAGCCAAAACCCTAGCCTAGGCGCTTCACCTATGCGCCTAGCTAGTGGGCTTTTGGATCACGGGCTTTCCTCCAGCTTAAGCCCGATCCCTAACACCACCTCCTAATATCCAATTATACGCCTCTTAATCAAATGCTAATATAAGTACACCAACTGAAATAAATGAATAAATAAACGAATACCTAAATTTTTAATTAAATAATTTAATTAAATATTTGGGCGTTACATAAGGGGTTCGCCGGGATTAGCCTCAGGCCAGTCGGTGGTGTGTCGAAGAATATTAGGTAACGTTCGCCGAGATTAGCCTCGGGGCAGTCGGTGGTACGTTACCATGGTTTGTAGTGTGATTCATCGGGATTAGCCTCGGGGCAGTCAGTGAGGCACTAAATTATAAATGAGTTTCATAACTGAACCGAGAGTGTTAGTAGGGGTCTCGATAGAACTCACTGAGATTGTATGTCACTGTTTAAATGTTGTTGTTTTACAGAGACACGGGGACAACGGAAATCGAAGAGGCACAGAGACACTATGGCATTAGTGTTATGTTTATCTTTCTTTCCGCTCTCTTGAATGACTCTGACTACCATAGTTGCTGACAGTTTATGGTCTGAGTACCGTATGGTCTTATTTGTGTATAAGACGGTTATGTTATATTTCAGCAAAATTTTTATAGTGGTATTCAGTGTCTGAGCAGGAATCGTTATCTCTGATGTGTTATTGATGTGCACTTGGGTATTTTTACATGTTAGAAATACCGGGGTGTTAGACATCAGCTGATCCTGCAAAAGCTTAAAGCGCTCCTCATTTATCCTAGCCTACTCCGCAGCTATCCTATCCTACTCCTCCATGCGCTCCTCAGTTATCCTAGCTTTCTCCCGAAGCACTTGCACTTCCCGTTCATTTTGCTCTGGCCGCTCGGCAAACTGACGATAGGCCTCACTCAGTTGCTGGGTCAATTGCGTAACAACATTCAACTCACTAGAATTAGGAACATAAGAGCGACCAGTACTCTCTGATCCAGAATGTGAAGAAGATAGACTCGGAATACTGCTTGTTCTGAAAGCAGCCGGTCCAATACCACCAGATCCTACCATACGATTACTCTTTTGGGGACCAACTGCTCTCTCCCAAATATCACGAGCTACTCTAGCCTCCTCCACAGGATCGATATGTGTCCCACTGCTCTGCTGTGAATCGTGGTACTCAGCCAGCCCATCCTGGAAGCTCTCCTGAAAAAAATAACCCAACAAAGAAATAAATAACTAATTATTAATAATATATAATATAATAAAAACAATACATATATATAAAGATAAATATAAATAATAAAAATTAATATATAATTGTAAAAGTAGTTTTTGTAACATCCCCCTAATTATCTAATTTAATTTAATTAAATTAGCAAAAGGTTAAGTTGATTAATGAGCATAATTATTTTAATTATGAGATGTAGAGTTAAATAAATGATAGTATATAAGTATGATTAATGTAGCATACCAAGTATAGAAGTTTAGATTAAATTGTTGGGTTAGAGGTGAATTAAAGGAGGTGTTAGTAAGGGAGGGCATAAGGGGCTTTTCCAACCTTTAGTGACTCACCCCTCAGCTGACTAAGTCAACTCCCTCACTCCCACACCTTTCATTTTCCCTCATTTCTGAAAATCAGCAAAGAAGTAGAGAGAGGGAGGAGAGAATTCGAGAGAGAGAGAGTGGAGAAGAAAGGGAAGGGGTCCTACCTCCATTGTTCATGCATGTATAATCTAAACCTACCATCCTCCACCATTTTTCTTCTTCTTCCCATTGATCTAACTTTCTGAACAAACATCCAACTTCTCTCCAAACCACCATTTTCGAACCCTCAAGCTCCAAGTATCCAAAAAAAGGAGTTTCCAACCTTGCATGTTCTGGTTCAAGCACCATAGGCAGTACTAGAGTTCATCACCAAGTCAAGATACCATTTGGCATTAATTGGGTAGTCTTGGGAGCATTCCCAGTTGCTGAGTTTGGGTTTGAATGGTTTGAGAATCTGGTTTCGGTTTTAGGAGCTTTTGGAACGTTTCCGGGGAAGTTCGTGTGTTCTTAGTTCGTAGCCTCCGTCAAGGTCTCGGTGTTTTGCGTGATTCTCATCACGATAGGTGAGTTCTATAACTCGCTTAGGGAATGCGTGTGTTTTCAGAGTCTCCACCTTTTCGAAAACCGTTTTACCGAAAAGATTGTGATTTGAAATATGAAGTTACTTGATTGATTGTTTGGATTGATTTGGGATTTCTATAATATACTGTTTTCAATGCATGTTTAAGTTTGGGTCTCGATCGGAAGGGATTTTGGAATCGGAACGGAATGGAATAACTCATGAAAAGTCTGTTTTCTGGAAAACTGATGGAGACGCACGGATCGTGTGCCTCTGAGCACGGGTCGTGCGCCCCCATCTGATGCTACAAGAACTGGATTTTTAAACACGCACGGATCGTGCGCCTAGTCGCACGGGTCGTGCGTATATTTCTGAAACTTTCCACAATTTTATTGGATAACGCCCGGATCGTGCGCTTAGTCGCACGGGTCGTGCGTATCTTTCTGGAAGTCTTCTGCAACTCTGTTTACAGCGCACGGATCGTGTGCCAACACTCACGGGTCGTGCGGGATTTGCTGATACCTAAATTCAAAGTACTTTTTATCCATTCCAAATGATTCCAATCCTCTTCAAATCCATTCCCCATGGTTCCCCAACAATGTAAAGATTGATATCATGGAGTTAATCATGTTTGATAGAAAACTTGTGTGTTATGAATGTGACGAAAACCGTACTTAGAGAACGCGTGAGAACACAAGTCAAGAAATGTTAACAGGCCTTGAGTCCAATCATGTTACGATAACGAACTTCAAGTTCATCATGTCATGTAAGCTAATTGATTGTAAGTCTATAAAGACATAAAAACTCTCAATTCATGTAAACACAAATCAAGTTACTTTCCCTCGGGGAAAGGTAGATGGTATACCTTGTGTATATCGAGGATGACGATCCTCTAGTTATTAGCATACCTAGTGGAGGGGAGTCATGAATCCAAAGCTAGGACCCTAGCATTATTCGGATAGAATTTCGGATTGGGGTTTCCGTAGATATTGGGCAATCAAGATTGTCTAGCATTATATCTCGGGTTGTGCTAAGTTCATGTTAAAATATGATCCGTAGTCGCTTATTAGGGCTACATCAGGAAAAATCAGAAATGTAACAAGTAGTCGCTTATTAGGGCTACAAGTTACGAGTAAACATCATGTATTCACGTGGTCGCTTATACGGGCCACGATTAGAGTTGGTAAGGGGTCTCGATAGGACTCACTGAGATAATGTTTATCTCACCCTTCATATTTGTGGTTTTTATAGAGAAACAGGGGAAGGCAAAGGCGACAAAGCACGGTTAGCTGGTGTGACTCGAGGAGTCCGGAAGTCTATGTTTCTTTTTTTAGGCCCTTGCCCTTATGTAGTACTTTTGTTATCGGTTGTATAACTATCATGTATAAGTTATAAATCGTTTCCGCTACTTTATGTTTTGAGTATTGAACACCAGGATTATTACAAGTCTTAAGTTTTGAAACTTAAGCATTTTCAGGAAGTTTATGAGGTTCAGAGAACCATTTGATATGTATTATCGAAAGTTTTAGATGTGTTCAATATTTCAATAACAGGAAGTTACTCTGATGTATGCCATTTAGTGCATTTCGGTGATTCTATATGTTAGAATTTATCGGGGTGTTACAGTTTTACCTGAATTTCCCTCGCCCGATCTGTAGCAAACTCACTAGTGTCCTCTCGCATATGAAGGTAGCGATGCAACTCAGGTAAAGTGATTGGCCTTTGATGCATTGCCTCCTATATATATACATATAGTGTTATTAATTAATTCACATGAAAATGACTAGTTTATTATAAATAGTTAATTAATCAAGTAATAAAGTAATAAATTTACCAAACGCCTATGATGGGTTGCAGTATTAACACTCCCCCCTGTGTGTATGCAGCCATCTTTTTCTGAAGCACGATTCTTCTTGGCTTTCTCACAATAATTCTTAAATTCTGGTGTCTCCCAATACTCTCTGAATGAAGCCCAAGTTGAGTCTCCCGTATAAGATGGCTTCACATTCTTTTTGCGCGCATCCCGCAGTAATTCAGAATAGCGATGGGAACACCTCTTATGGAACACTCTCTCAACTTCTTTTTGCTGCCCTGGTAATCACGAACATTTTTCCTATTTAAGAAATTTACAATAATGTTGTTAATAAGACAAATTAATTAATCAAGTCAATAAGATAATACACCAAATTAATTATTTCGTAGAACAACTTAACAAGAATGATTTGAACATCTTCGCAATTGCCTCTTTATCTTTTCTAACCGCCGTCCAATTCTTCGAGCTGCCGGTGAAATTCTCCTTAATTGTTTTTGTGATGGCGGTAGCTGTAGCCTTCGAAGGAAGAAACATGTATTATATAAGTTATATAAAAGGCAACAAAAATAAATTATATAACTTATATAAAAGGCAACAAAAATAAATTATTAAATAATAATATATAATACTTACGAATCGCCAGCAGTCTCCAATATGATAAGACCATCTGCATCAACATCTATCGGGGCTAAGCCCTCAGTACCATCAAGAATCACTAACTGGCCTGCAGTACTACTACTAGCACCCTCAGACCCAGGTGGTGGCAAATATCTGCCACCAGAAACAACAACACGAGCAGGCTGACGACGACGCCCTAGGCGAGTAGAAGTCTTCCTCCTGCTAGTGCTGGCGCCATCACCCGTGACAGGTGGAGGAACATATGTGTCGTCATGATCGGATCCTGAGTGAGACGATACCATGACCGTATCTAGACATATACATTTAAACAAATGAACATATACTAAACAAGGTTAACATAAACATTCTAAACAAAAATATATAAACATACTAATTAAACAAACATAAATTACATCCTTGAAACATATATAAACATACTAATTAAACAAAAATATATAAACATACTAATTAAACAAACAAAAATATATAAACATAGTAATTGAAACATAAAATAACTAGTTAATTGGAATCCCATTCATTCTCAAAATCATCATCATCAGACGAGTGAATTCTTGTTACACCAATGTGGTCTGTTGCACCTTCATCAGCATGTTCTTCGTCATCAACTTCATCGCCAGTGTAGCGAGTTTCCACCAGCATCATCACAGGAGTGATTTCTTGAACCACACCATAAAAATCATCTTCACCTCCTCCATTGACACCCTTCATGCAAACTCCACTATTGACTATTTATCTGCCCTGTGTCCATTTATTGGTGTGAAATTTGTATCCATTGACAAAGTATGTGTGCCATTCTTTAACACATCTTCGAGGACCGTCTGATATGTTCCTCAAGTGTTGGTTGGTAGGAGTTGGTGGGAGGGCATAAACATGTTGCCTAAGCCACGTTGGAAAATGTGCATTAATATGAGCAGAAGATTGTTGCTCACTTACGTCCTCTGATGACAAGAATTCCCTAAAAAGAAATAATTAATTGTTACACATTTGTCTACTTTATATTAACTAATTAAGATCGATAGTTAATGTTGAGGAACATACTCAATAAATGGTTGCACCTCAGTAGAGTTTATCAACACATGAACATGTGCTGAACTTAACACTTCATCTGTTAGCCAGTGAATTAACTCCTTCCAAGATGGATGACCGGGTAGCCAAATGACAGACAAAGCTAAATTATGTCTAGGACATTCAGTATCCATTTCATTTTGACTGCTTCTAGGAGCAAACTCATTGTAACACCCTAGTATTTCTAACTCGTAGAAGTACCAAAATGCACAACATGGCATGCATTAGAGTTAACTTGTATGCCTGGAATATTGAACACAACTAATTATCATACGGTTCCATGAACCTCATTAACTTAACATAAGTACTTAAGTCTTATGACTTAAAACTCATACAACCTAGTGTTCAATATCCAAAACATAAGTAACGGAAACGATTTACAACTGTTAGCGAATAATAGTTATACAATCGGAACTACAAAGATAACAAAGGGGAAATGGCATAGTCACAGCTCCATAAAGCACACTGTCTAGCCGTGCTTCTTCGCCTTTGCCCTTCCCTGCTGTCATACCCCAATTTTGTCCGTTCTAGGTCCAAACCCTAATTTTCCACACAAAAATAAATTATGCATCATTTTTAGGGTTAGAATGCACGTTTTGGGAAGTTAGAGTCAAAAAGGGCATTTTGGCCATTTCTCACAAAAGGGTCACTAAAAACAATTTTTGCAATAAGCCTCATGCATCAAATTAGGGTTTTTGAAAATGTGTTATGTATGCATGGCAAGTTTTGAAAAATATGTTATGCATGCATGGCAAGCTTTGGAAAATTTTTTATACACTATGGCCTAAACCTAAAAAACATTTTTAGGCAAAGCAAAAATCAATTTCTATTTTGTTCTTATGGCCAAGAATCGATTTATACCTTTTTCCTAAGCCATGAAAATCGATTCTTTATCTCACCTATAGGCCGATAATCGATTTCCCTTGCCTATGTTTTAAGCATGAAATCGATTTCTACACATACTCATGCAAAAGCTAAGAATCGATTTCCTTAAATTTTAAAAGACTATGAAATCGATTTTCAGGATCTCCAAATGTCCTGAAAATCGATTCCTACCTTTTTCCATAGGCCATATAATCGATTCTTATCATTTCCAAAAATAAAGAATCGATTCCTACATATTTCCAAAGGCCACATAATCGATTTCCAGGATCTCCTAAAGGCCATAAATCGATTCCTCCCTATTTCAACTAAGCAAACAATCGATTCTTTTAATTTCTAAAGGCAATGAATCGATTATACACTTGTTACACTTCATACAATAATCGATTCTTCACTTACATTAATTGTCTTTTCAAAAATTCTACTGTTGCCTAAGCCTATAAATACGTAGGTGTGATTTTCATTTTGACACACAGAGATCTCACAAGATCAGAAAAGAATTGCTCCACGGAGGAGATTTCACGAAATCAGAAAACACACACACACATCTCCCAAGATCAGAGAAGAATTGCTCCAGACACATTTCACGAGATCTGAGAAGACGACTCTCGCAAATCTCATTTTCCAGTTCTACGCTTCATTTTGGCTTTATTCACGCCGTTGGTCCGTCAGAGCTGATCTACTACAAGAGTTAGTTGGAGTTGCGTTCTTCAAAGTTGTAGTATCTGCCTTCATCACAGGTATTTCTGTCTTTATATTTATTAATCATTGTGATCCGTGCCAAAATTGCCCTATGTGATTTGACTTAGCTATAGTGCCATTGTTGATGATGAACCACATGATTCCCACTTATGCCTAGTGCATCATGTTCTAAGTGGTGAAGATGGTCTCAGATGATTCAACCTCCCCCTTTTTAACTTCTTAAGGAATAAAAGATAGTTAGGTTTATGGTTTAAGGTCCATGAGGTATTGCAAAAGATAGGTTATTCAAAACCTTGATGCTCCCTCATCTTTGATTGTGTTATTAGCCTTTGGGCACTTATTCATAAATGCAAAGGATAGGCTTACCTTAGCCTTGATGCAATTTCCCCCTTTCGTTCATGTCATTGAGAAATCGTTGCTCATATGTTCCTCAGTTTAATTAAGACCATTCTATGCCTATGATCAATTGCTTGCTTGTTTTGATGCACTTTAAAGTCTTGATTCAATATGTCATTCCATCCATGTGTATGACCTCCTAATGAAGACGTAAGTCTACATGCCTGTTGTAGCATAGAGTCATTAGGGTAAATACACTCCCTCCTACACACACACTTGCTTTGAGAACTTTACCTTGCATCCCTGATAAGTGGGTCTTTTGATTATATTGGCATGTTTAGTCTTGATTAAATGTTTAACATATGCATGATTTCGTGATTATTGAACGTGTTTGAACTTTCATAATCAATCATTGATAATACCTTCACCCTTTCTTCCAAAAAATCTTTCAAACCTTTTTCCAATTAACGCGAGTTATTAGTGACTATCACTCAAAGCCTTGGCTTGTTTGATTGTCGTGAACGCCATCAAGGGTTATTAGTAATGATCGCTCAAAGCCTTTGCTTGCTCGATCGTTATGAAAACTCTTCCCCTTTCAACCCCTTTCAAAAACATTTTTAGAACTACGTCGCTTTGATTCCCGTTTGGGATACGTAGGAGCGAGTCACGTTCTCGTCAAGCGCAACAAAAACAAAATCCTTTTCGCAACCACAAACAAATCATTTCCATAAAACAAAACAAAAAGAATCATTTTCAAACCCATTGTTGCTAGTAGCTCATCAGAGCCTTTGTTCGTTTGGCTATTAGTAGGCAATGTCCTTTTCTCCTAAAAATAATAAACGGTGATCCATCATAACCTTTGTTAGTTTGATCATCGTGCAAACCAACCTCTTTCGAAAATCATTTTAAAAAAAAAAAAAGATAATAAAAAACGAGTTGTTATCAATAGTCCATCAGAACCTTCGTTCGTTTGACTAGCGGTACAACTCTCTCTTTTGAGTATTTAGTAAGTGATTCATCATAGCCTCTGCTAGTTTAATCATTCACTAATGCTCGTCCTATTTCAAAAACTCACCAAAAAAAAGATAAAAAACAAAAACTTTTCCAAAAAGACAACCTAGAACTACGTCGCCTTTGATTCTCCACCCGGAGATACGTAGGAGCAGGGCCACGCCCCTGTCAAGCGCAAAAATAAACATTTTCTAAATTAAAAAATACAAACACACCTCTTTCATAAAACAAAAATCAAAAATCTTATTTTCAAAGTAGGGGATTAAGTCGGTCGTCCGGCCGGGTTAATCATCGTTTTAGGATAAGTGAACTGTGGTCCTTCAGAGCCCCAGCGCTCCTTCAGCCCCCAGCGGCCCTTCAGACCCCCAGTGGTCCTTCAACACAGATCACACAATCCTAAGACCCCTATATTAAAAAACACCAACACACAAACATTTTCTACCCAAGAACTACGTAGCTTTGAATTCTCCATCGCACCGGGAGATACGTAGGCGCGGGCCATTTCCCGTCAAGCACTTTTTCTAAAAACCCTTTTTCCCCCTTTCTCATCAAAAATAAAATTTTTGCTAAGTTTTCTCATTCATTCTTCAAATAAATCGGCAAATCTAGATATTTTTCAAATCAAACGTTAAAACGACACATTTAATTAGAGGTTCCCTTTCGGTAGAAAGGACGTGCGCGGTGCTAACACCTTCCTCGCACGTAATCGACCCCCGAACCTATATCTCTAGTTTTCAAAAGACCATCCGCCTTGTCCAAAAGACCTTTTTTCAATGTTTTGGTGTTAAAATTAAAATATTGGTGGCGGCTCCAAAATTTTTCCACGTTGTACATTGAGAAACCCCAAAGGGGGATTTTTCGGGGTGCAACAGCTGGCGACTCCACTGGGGAAACTTTTTTAAAAGACGAGGGTCAAGCCTAACTAATTTAAATGTGTGGTTTAAATGTATTGTTGATTTGATTAAAACCTTGTTTGCCTTTCTTTCTTATCATTGATTGTAGGCGTATGCATTTGTCTTCTTCTATGTTGTTCCCTGTCTCATCCTTTATTCCCTTTATTTTATCGCTTATGCCCATGCATTCTTCCAATCCCCATGAGCCCCTCTTCTTGGCTCCTCTTCCTAAGGTAAGCAATATCCTTGTTTATAGATATTCCAGGTATGGAACCCTAGGGTAGATAACTTGTTATTTCTTGCTGTTGTCTGGACTGCTCTGGTTTTCATTTCAGGTGGGGTAGTGCTAGGGAAAACGCCCTTGACACACACTACACTTATACCCTGTGACTATGTGTTTTGAGTGGGACCATAACCCAGGTCTGCAAAAACTTAGGAGAGTGGATTCGAGTAGTGAGAGCCCATCAGGACCTTTGTCCGTTTGGCTACTTGCGAAAGTTTCAACCAGAGTTGTGCTCTTTCATGATGCCTCACACCTAGCAGTTTGCTGCATTTGTGGGGAGTTTTGTGAAAGGGACTGTAGCTCTGGTGGCCTTGTAAGGGAGTGAATAGAGCTACATGGGAGGAACCTTTGAAGTTGCCCTAGAACTTAGGATTCCCACCTTGGTAGGACACGAGGGCATACGAATTGCATGTTGCATTGTGGTTTAGGCATGTCTTTACTAGAATAAAAGAAGAAATTTTCAAAAAAATAATAATATATTTCTCTTCATCAAATAAACCAGTGCGTGAGGCGGCACGTAGCGTGGCTCCTCAATTTTTGAACTTCCGTCCATATGCATCGCCTTTATTTTTTCCACACGCATCATTCATATCATAATTGCATCATACCGCATTCATTTACTTGCATTCATATTACATCTCATTTGCATTTTGCTTGCTGGGGATCGCCAAATAGTGTACCGTCTTGTCATAGGTGCATCAGAATAGAATCGAATAGCAAGGCTTCACTTACTTCTCGCTTCCCAGTTATGAAGAAGGTTGAGTTGCTATTTCGATTCCTCGTTTACTTCACTTCCTAGATCAAAAACAAAAAGTTTATGCGCTTGTGACAAGATAAGGCACCTGTAGTTCCCGGCATCAAGTAAACATTGTACATACATTCATACATCCATTCATACATTTATCTTGATTCTTATGTAATAAAAATCTAAACAAACAGAAATGAAAGGTAAGCTGGTTCACCAACACCGATACTCCACCCGTCTGCAATCAAGGTTGATGGCTAGTAATCGGAATCTTAAGAATAAGGGCCACCGGAGCCAAGAGGAGTTAGTTGCAGAGGTTCTTAATCCTGAGCAGCTGGATCGGGAGAGTCAAGCTCCGAAGACTAAAGCTGAAGAAGCACAGATAACCGAGGAAATGAGTATGCTGCAGAGGGGTGAGGCCGCTGTTGGGGCTATCGCTGTTGAAAATCCTGAAGGAGTTGTTACTTTCATTCCTCCTAAATTAAAAGTACCTGACTTTGATCAATATCACGGCACTGGGTGTCCATCTAACCATCTGAAGATGTATGTTAGGAAGATGGCAGCTTATGCCCATGATTATAAAGTGCTGATCCATTTCTTTCAAAACAGTCTGACTGGAGCGTCTCTAGACTGGTATATGCAGCTGCCATCCTCCGATGTTCATAGGTTGAAGAATCTCTTTAAAGCATTTCTGAAGTACTACCAGCATAACTTGGACCCAGCTCCAGACCGGTCTCAGTTACAGTTTATGAGCAAGAAAGATCGTGAGTCTTTTGAGGAATATGCCCAGCGGTGGAGAAGTGTAGCTGCACAGGTGAAGCCCTCGTTGACTGAGATGGAAATAGTGTCTATGTTCATGGATACCCTCCCAGCTGTTTTCTACAAACGTCTGATCGGAAGGGGACCTTCAAGCTTCTCAGATGTGATCAGAGTAGGGGCAAGACTCGAAGTCGAGATAAAAAGAGGAAGAGTCCCCTGCAATCCTATTGGTGCCAACAATGCTATAGGGGAACGAAGAAAGTCGCGTCAGTTTGACTCCATCCCCATGCCATACACAGATCTCTTTAACTACCTCATCACAAGCAAGCTCATTACCACAAGACCAATGAAACCCGTCCGACCACCATATTTCAGAGGATACAACCCTAACAGTACCTGTGCCTTCCATGAGGGAGCGGTGGGGCATGTCGTGGAGAACTGTAAAGCCTTCAAGCATGTAGTGCAAGACCTAGTAGATGCTAGGTGGATCTCGTTCAAACAGGACAGCCCAAGCACAACGACTGATCCAGTGCCAGATCATCAAAGGCCAGCTATCAATGCTTTAGAAGGTTCTGTCGGGCAATTGGTAAAGGACGTGAAGAAGGTTAAGACCCCGTTGGATGTTATCTACTCTGAGTTATGTCATGCTGGAGTGGTTAAAAAGGGGTGTTGCCATGAAAAAGGATGTGCTGATCCCGCTTGCATGGGGAATTGCGAAAGCTTTAAGGTGATCCTGCAAGACCTGATAGATCGGTGCGTGGTTCAGATAGGGACCCATGATATTGAAGATGAAAAACAAATCAATGAGGAAGTAATAGCGGTGCCTATGAAAGAGAGATGTTGGGATACCCTAGGGGAGTCCAGTGGAAAGTTTGACTACTTGGTCAGATATGACGCTCCCGAGAGTGCTCAAATCCGAATGGAAGACATCCAGCCCACAGGATGGGATGAGGAAGAGGAACAACACGATCAAATTGCTGTCATCAATGATGGTACTAAGTCAGAAGAGGGTGGTGCAAACCTGGTTTGTCGCTGCAGTGCTGGTGAAAGAATTAAAGAATTGAAAGGCTGTTGATCCTCTTGGGACCTTTGATTTAAAGTAGTCATTTGTAATGCAACTCTGTGGCTCTGCCCAAGGCCACAGGACCAGTTGTTAGGGGCGCACATGTTTTTATTTTCTAAATCATCATCATCAATAAAAATGTTGTTTTTGAATTCCAATCAATAAAAAATCGATTCCTTTTCATTTCATGTGTCTTTTCTTTATTATTTTTGCTTGCTTGTCTCACCGTCCATTCTGCTTTTTCGCCTCGGCAAAAAGCAAATCCACAGTAATTGTCTCTCAAAATAACAGTGCCAACGGTCCATATTTTGACTTTGATCACCTTATTAATCAGGCAGAGGGGGACGTTGAGAAAGACCGGGAAAATCCTCCAGAAAGTTAATGAAGCAAGGAAAAAGGGTTATTCAGCATCACGGGGAATCCGCTGAAGTGATCAACTTGGGGACCGCTGAGAACAAGAAAGAGGTCAAGATGGGTGTTTCAATAAAGGAAGATTAGAGCTCAAAAGGGAAATAAAGAAGAAGGGCAAGTGCATGAAAATAAGTGAATTATTGTCCCAGAGTTAATTTGTGAGGAAATAAGCAATCATGATTTGAAATGAAGATTGGACCACCATTCCATATCCAAGAACAAAATCCTCTCCTACCCACCGTAAGCCAAGAAAATCCCAAAGAGAAAAAACATAATCCTTTCCGACCCATCTTAAGCCAAGAAAAAGCCAAAAATCCAAAAGTCACCTTAGACAAGGACCACCTCGAAAAAAAACAGTGCATCGTTCTTTATCAGTTCACCCAAGCTCAAGAAAAAGAAGAAGTCAAAGAAGGAAAAATCATTCAAAAGGAAAATCCCAAAACCAAAAGAAAAATACAAAAGAGATGTAAATAGTGAGTTGATACATATTACCACAAAACCCAAGAGGTCCTCGTCTCAATAAACCTTCAAACACTTTCTCATTTCCATGCACCCCTCCTCTCATAAACCGCAAACACTCTCATTTGACCGCGATGACCCGCCCTCCACAGGAATAAAATTTCCTAATACCTCATTAAGCCTACTCATCTCTCCTCCACGAAACACCACAATCCCGGAAGGTCCATTCCGATCAATGATTGATTGCTGTTGTTTTCTCAAAGTTTTAGCTCAAGGACAAGTAAATTCATTTGTTTACAATATGCCAAGTGGGGCAATCCTGTCGCTCTTCACCCCTCCTACAATTGGGGAAATTGATCCTACACCTATCTCATCCCTTGTTGCACTCACATTCATTGAAATCATACAGGGGCAACTTTTTTTTTTAGTGTATGGGTCAGAAGCAGTTCTTCTCGTCAAGGTTGAGATACCTTCTCCACGAGTAGTCATGGAGGCCAAGTTAGAAGAAGCAAAAGGGGGTCCAAGCTCGTCTAGATCAACTGAATCTCGTTAAAGAAAAAGGAATTGCTGCCCCGCGCCATGGCCAGTTGTACCAACAAAAGATGAAGGCAGCTTTCGGCAGGAAAGTCCGTCTTCGAGAATTCGGCGAAGGAGACCTTGTACTCAAAAAGATCCTACCTATCCAGACTGACTCCGTGGGAAGTTGATACCCACTTATGACGGTCCATATGAAGTCAAGAAAGCTTTTTCCAGAGGAACGCCGATACTCATAAATATAGACGGCGAAGATCTCAGGAATCCAGTCAATTCAGATTAAGTGAAGAAGTATTATGCCTGAAAGAAATATAAAAAAAAAAAAGAGAGAAAGACAAGCCAAGTAAGAATTAGCTCGCTAGGTTGAAAACCCACAAAAGGCGGCCTAGGCAAAATCAGAGCGACCCGGTGGTTTGAAAACCCGC
Source organism: Astragalus membranaceus (assembly GCA_039519185.1). Taxonomy (NCBI): domain Eukaryota; kingdom Viridiplantae; phylum Streptophyta; class Magnoliopsida; order Fabales; family Fabaceae; genus Astragalus; species Astragalus membranaceus. The sequence goes on along the minus strand of CM076854.1, from coordinate 29,338,525 downwards.
AAAGGGCGATCCAGGCAAAAATTAGGGTCTAAAAACTTAGGCATGAAAAGTAAAGAAAGGCACACAACTCTCCTACAAGCTTGGATGAGGGGGTGGTCAAGGTCAAGGACATAGATGTTTGGCACTGTTCCACAGAGACGGACAGTCAGAATTTAGTTTCTCCTTTTTTTCGTGTCTTTTTATAGTTTAAACTCTCAAATGCAATAAACAATCGGCGTAACTTCTTGTGCGACCGGTTTCCGCATTAATAAAGTTCAAATTTCTCGTATCTATTCACTCTTTTATTTTCTGCTTTTTCTGCTCAAAATAAACGTTTTATGATGATGATGGCCCTGAACTGTAAAACATGTGCATATATCATAGAGCATTGCAAATCATTACGAGATTCTTAAGAGTCCTGAGAGAAAGCACATCCTCAAAATCAGTCAATCATACAAGAGAGCAACTACATCCACGATTGCTTCAAAGTCAAGACCAACATGCACTCGGCCCATGAGCCCCGCAAGTCCAACAGGTTCCTCAGTCTCGTGTCATGAGTGTCGCAGGTTGGCTGAACCAGCAAAAATAAAAAAATAATAAGCAGAAAAAAAGAGGCAATAAACAAACACAGTCATGCATAAAATCATGCATTTATCAGGCAGGAAAATAATGATAATAAAGTAAAGAAAAGGAGAAATTCAGGCATTTGCATTCATCATAAGAGAAAGAAAAAGAAAATAGCAGTCATGGCATTTGCATCATGCATCTCATAGAAAAAAAAAAACGAAGCCTTCCATTGCATACACTGGCATTCCATGCGGTCAAACCAGACCTTTGTGTCCTTAAACCAGATCATTGTGATCCATAAACCAGACCTTTGTGTCCTTAAACCAGACCTTTAGGGTCCATAAATCAGACCAATATGCAGACACATATTGCTCCATAAACCAGGCTTGTCGGCCCATAAACCAGACTCGTTGTCAAGTCCATAATTTAGCATTCCATCAAATAAGCCAAGGCATTTCACAACTCTCAAGCATTGCATTTGCATACCCGCACTTCATAAATAAAAAAAGCAACCATCAAGGAAAGCCAAAAGAGAATATCAAAAGCGTCCAGCATTGCATGCATCAGCGTCACATGCATCCACGTAGCATACATCTGCATTACATTTGCATAACCGCATCTTGTGCATTCATCACATGACGAAAACCAAAGTAAAAGAATCAAGAATAGCATCTCATTGCATTGCATACACTTGCATAACATGCACTCATACTCCATGCACTATTCCTTGCATCAACTGACATATGCAGGTACATCAATATAATACAGCAGCATCGGTCATTTCAAATCAACCAATCGATGGAATTTGTGAGCCCTCTGTGCTCATCCTGAGCCCTCTGTGCTCATCCTGAGCCCTGCGCTCATCCTGAGCCCTCTGCGCTCCTCCTGAGCCCTCTGTGCTCCCCCTGAGCCCTGTGTGCTCACCCTGAGCCCTCTGTGCTCACCCTGAGCCCTCTGTGCTCATCCTGAGCCCTCTGCGCTCATCCTGAGCCCTCTGTGCTCATCCTGAGCCCTCTGCGCTCATCCTGAGCCCTCTCTGCTCCTCCTGAGCCCTCTGTGCTCCTCCCGAGCCCTCTGTGCTCATCCTGAGCCCTCCGCGCTCATCCTGAGTCCTCAAGGCTCCTTCTTTACTGCTTTCTTTACCGCTCTCTGCACGCCAAGTGCCCATTTTACCTTTCTGTTTGCACGCCAAGTGCCCATTTACTTTTCTGTCTGCACGCCAAGTGCCCATTTTACCTTTCTGTTTGCACGCCAAGTGCCCATTTACTTTTCTGTCTACACGCCAAGTGCCCATTTTACCTTTCTGTTTGCACGCCAAGTGCCCATTTACCTTTCTGTTTGCACGCCAAGTGCCCATTTACTTTTCTGTCTGCACGCCAAGTGCCCATTTTACCTTTCTGTTTGCACGCCAAGTGCCCATTTACTTTTCTGTCTGCACGCCAAGTGCCCATTTTAGCTTTCTGTTTGCACGCCAAGTGCCCTATTTACTTTTCTGTTTGCACGCCAAGTGCCCATTTACTTTTCTGTTTGCACGCCGAGTGCCCATTTTACTTTTCTGTCTGCTTTAGTTGAACATTTCAATCAATCAACAGGATTCGTGAATCCCTTCAGGACCCAAGTGTCCCTTCAAAAGCAGACTTCACCTCACATTCGAGCTGCGGGTAAGTCCTTCAGACCCCAAGTGGTCCTTCAGATTAGTTGTGTCAGCCTAAGACGCAGTGCACGTCCTTCATGGTCAACATATCAGTTCCGGATCTGATCTTGACCCATCCTGGCCGCTCGGAAAAGGCCACCCCCCAAGCAGACCGTTTTACTAGTACCGTTGCTAGTTTGCGTTCCATCAGACCCATTGGTCCATCAGGCTTAGGTATGCCCTTCAGACCCCGTCGGTCCTTTAGTTTAACTCCAATCAATGCGCCAAGCATCGACTGCGAATTAGACCTTCAGAGCCTTAGTGCTCCTTCAGACCCTGAGTGGTCCTTCAGAGCCTTAGTACTCCTATAGACCCTGAGTGGTGCTTCAGAGCCTTAGTGCTCCTTCAGACCCTGAGTGGTCCTTCAGAGCCTTAGTGCTCCTTCAGATCCCGAGTGGTCCGTCATTTTCTCTCTCGGTTAATGCGCCAAGTGTTGACCATTTTCCGTTTATTATCAAGCCCGTCTCCCCCTGAGCCCTCTGTGCTCATCCTGAGCCCTCCGCGCTCATCCTGAGCCCTCCGTGCTCCTCCTAATCCCTCTGTGCTCATCCTGAGCCCTCTGTTTTTTTGCTTGCATATTGCATTTTTCATTTGACATCAACAAAAATAAAAAAATGAGAAAAGAAAGAATGGAAAGTTCGGATTTTCCCCAAGTAGACAAAATCGGTATAATTTCTGAATTCTTTATCTTCATTTTACCTTGGAATATGTTTCGGCCAATTCATATTCCTCGTTAAAATTCAGATAAAGAGGGGCAGCTGTCATACCCCAATTTTGTCCGGCTTAGGTCCAAACCCTAATTTTCCACACAAAAATAAATTATGCATCATTTTTAGGGTTAGAATGCACGTTTTGGGAAGTTAGAGTCAAAAAGGGCATTTTGGCCATTTCTCACAAAAGGGTCACTAAAAACAATTTTTGCAATAAGCCTCATGCATCAAATTAGGGTTTTTGAAAATGTGTTATGTATGCATGGCAAGTTTTGAAAAATATGTTATGCATGCATGGCAAGCTTTGGAAAATTTTTTATACACTATGGCCTAAACCTAAAAAACATTTTTAGGCAAAGCAAAAATCAATTTCTATTTTGTTCTTATGGCCAAGAATCGATTTATACCTTTTTCCTAAGCCATGAAAATCGATTCTTTATCTCACCTATAGGCCGATAATCGATTTCCCTTGCCTATGTTTTAAGCATGAAATCGATTTCTACACATACTCATGCAAAAGCTAAGAATCGATTTCCTTAAATTTTAAAAGACTATGAAATCGATTTTCAGGATCTCCAAATGTCCTGAAAATCGATTCCTACCTTTTTCCATAGGCCATATAATCGATTCTTATCATTTCCAAAAATAAAGAATCGATTCCTACATATTTCCAAAGGCCACATAATCGATTTCCAGGATCTCCTAAAGGCCATAAATCGATTCCTCCCTATTTCAACTAAGCAAACAATCGATTCTTTTAATTTCTAAAGGCAATGAATCGATTATACACTTGTTACACTTCATACAATAATCGATTCTTCACTTACATTAATTGTCTTTTCAAAAATTCTACTGTTGCCTAAGCCTATAAATACGTAGGTGTGATTTTCATTTTGACACACAGAGATCTCACAAGATCAGAGAAGAATTGCTCCACGGAGGAGATTTCACGAAATCAGAAAACACACACACACATCTCACAAGATCAGAGAAGAATTGCCCCAGACACATTTCACGAGATCTGAGAAGACGACTCTCGCAAATCTCATTTTCCAGTTCTACGCTTCATTTTTGCTCTATTCACGCCGTTGGTCCGTCAGAGCTGATCTACTGCAAGAGTTAGTTGGAGTTGCGTTCTTCAAAGTTGTAGTATCTGCCTTCATCAGAGGTATTTCTGTCTTTATATTTATTAATCATTGTGATCCGTGCCAAAATTGCCCTATGTGATTTGACTTAGCTATAGTGCCATTGTTGATGATGAACCACATGATTCCCACTTATGCCTAGTGCATCATGTTCTAAGTGGTGAAGATGGTCTCAGATGATTCAACCTCCCCCTTTTTAACTTCTTAAGGAATAAAAGATAGTTAGGTTTATGGTTTAAGGTCCATGAGGTATTGCAAAAGATAGGTTATTCAAAACCTTGATGCTCCCTCATCTTTGATTGTGTTATTAGCCTTTGGGCACTTATTCATAAATGCAAAGGATAGGCTTACCTTAGCCTTGATGCAATTTCCCCCTTTCGTTCATGTCATTGAGAAATCGTTGCTCATATGTTCCTCAGTTTAATTAAGACCATTCTATGCCTATGATCAATTGCTTGCTTTTTTTGATGCACTTTAAAGTCTTGATTCAATATGTCATTCCATCCATGTGTATGACCTCCTAATGAAGACGTAAGTCTACATGCCTGTTGTAGCATAGAGTCATTAGGGTAAATACACTCCCTCCTACACACACACTTGCTTTGAGAACTTTACCTTGCATCCCTGATAAGTGGGTCTTTTGATTATATTGGCATGTTTAGTCTTGATTAAATGTTTAACATATGCATGATTTCGTGATTATTGAACGTGTTTGAACTTTCATAATCAATCATTGATAATACCTTCACCCTTTCTTCCAAAAAATCTTTCAAACCTTTTTCCAATTAACGCGAGTTATTAGTGACTATCACTCAGAGCCTTGGCTTGTTTGATTGTCGTGAACGCCATCAAGGGTTATTAGTAATGATCGCTCAAAGCCTTTGCTTGCTCGATCGTTATGAAAACTCTTCCCCTTTCAACCCCTTTCAAAAACATTTTTAGAACTACGTCGCTTTATTCCCGTTTGGGATACGTAGGAGCGAGTCACGTTCTCGTCAAGCGCAACAAAAACAAAATCCTTTTCGCAACCACAAACAAATCATTTCCATAAAACAAAACAAAAAGAATCATTTTCAAACCCATTGTTGCTAGTAGCTCAGCAGAGCCTTTGTTCGTTTGGCTATTAGTAGGCAATGTCCTTTTCTCCTAAAAATAATAAACGGTGATCCATCATAACCTTTGTTAGTTTGATCATCGTGCAAACCAACCTCTTTCGAAAATCATTTTCAAAAAAAAAAAAAAAAAAAAAAAAGATAATAAAAAACGAGTTGTTATCAATAGTCCATCAGAAACCTTCGTTCGTTTGACTAGCGGTACAACTCTCTCTTTTGAGTATTTAGTAAGTGATTCATCATAGCCTCTGCTAGTTTAATCATTCACTAATGCTCATCCTATTTCAAAAACTCACCAAAAAAAAAGATAAAAAACAAAAACTTTTCAAAAAAGACAACCTAGAACTACGTTGCCTTTGATTCTCCACCCGGAGATACGTAGGAGCAGGGCCACGCCCCTGTCAAGCACAAAAATAAACATTTTCTAAATTAAAAAATACAAACACACCTCTTTCATAAAACAAAAATCAAAAATCTTATTTTCAAAGTAGGGGATTAAGTCGGTCGTCCGGCCGGGTTAATCATCGTTTTAGGATAAGTGAACTGTGGTCCTTCAGAGCCCCAGCGCTCCTTCAGCCCCCAGCGGCCCTTCAGACCCCCAGTGGTCCTTCAACACAGATCACACAATCCTAAGACCCCTATATTAAAAAACACCAACACACAAACATTTTCTACCCAAGAACTACGTAGCTTTGAATTCTCCATCGCACCGGGAGATACGTAGGAGCGGGCCATGTCCCGTCAAGCACTTTTTCTAAAAACCCCTTTTTCCCCCTTTCTCATCAAAAATAAAATTTTTGCTAAGTTTTCTCATTCATTCTTCAAATAAATAGGCAAATCTAGATATTTTTCAAAACAAACGTTAAAACCACACATTTAATTAGAGGTTCCCTTTCGGTAGAAAGGACGTGCGCGGTGCTAACACCTTCCTCGCACGTAATCGACCCCCGAACCTATATCTCTAGTTTTCAAAAGGCCATCCGCCTTGTCCAAAAGACCTTTTTTCAATGTTTTGGTCTTAAAATTAAAATATTGGTGGCGGCTCCAAAATTTTTCCACGTTGTACATTGAGAAACCCCAAAGGGGGATTTTTCGGGGTGCAACACCTGTTTCTCTGTAAAAACCACAATAATAAAGGGTGAGAGAAACATTATCTCAGTGAGTCCTATCGAGATCCCTTACTAACTCTAGCGGTTCATTATGCTTTTACTCGAACATCATGGCCCTAATAAGTGACCATGTGGACATATATTTCTTTACTTCTTGTAGCCCTAATAAGCGACTACATATTATGTCTTATCTTTTCTTTGACTTAGCACAACACCTCAAGCCTACCTTATCCGGTTATTTCTTTGGCTTTTGGTGAACCCAATCCACTAATCCTTTCATCAGTGGGGAAACATAGAAGGGGCCTAGGTTATGGGATCATGACTCCCTCCCCTAGTGTACTATCATAGAGGTCTTCACCCCTTTATCATACCTTGATCCTTTCATCAAGTAGTTCATTATCATACCTTGAATAAAATCAAGTAATTCTTTATCATATCATTATTTAAAATACCTTGATACAATATCAAGTCATCTTAGTGGTTACCAAAACCTCAATGAACCTTTAGTCCATTGTATTAACATATACTTGTGTTTTCTCACTCGTAACCCTAACCGGTTATCGTACATTTAACATACTTGGAAAATTTTCCACTAACTCATTCATACCTACGCTTGTTTATGCGAATTATGGTTTATTGGTCAATACATAAGGTTGGGGAAGGGATTAGAATAGGTTTGGAATCAATTAGGAAGGCTTTGGACACATTTTAAAATCTGGGACAGATAGATCAGCACGGGTCGTGCTAAAATCAGCACGGGTCGTGCTGACTTATCAGCATTTCTAAAATCTGGGACAGAAAGATCAGCACTGGTCGTGCTGACTTATCAGCATTTCCAAAAATCCTGTTTTAGTGTGAAATTCCCATTCCGATCGATTCCGAAACTTATTCCGATCGATACCCAAACATAACAACACATCGTTCAGCAACAACAACCATCATAAACATCATCAAACAATTCATATCAATCATTCATCCGAAAACACCAAATTTTACAATTCTGAAATACAGTTTTTATGCAATTTGATGAGACAGAAACAAGACCACTCGATTTATGAAACATGCAAACATATTTTCGAAAACAAGCGAGTATAAAACTCACCAATTGCGATGAAAATCGCACAAACCACGAATCAATGGATTGCAACTACAATGTAACCTCACGAACGGTCCCCGTACTCGAACTCTCGCTTCAACTCGAACCCAGCAGCCCCAATCTCTAAGAACCGATTCTGACTTTTGACTTTATGGCTTCTCAACTATTTCAATATACAATGTTGCTTCTGGAAATGCATCTACAACTACCCTTCTACTTCAGCACTATCATCAAAGTGATAAACTCCATTGTTGACCCTCCTTGAGCTTGGGGTTTCAAAAATGGTGAAAAGGGAGTGAAGGGTTCTTTGGTGTTAAGTTTAGTATCAAACTGAAGACGAGGTGGTAAGGATTACAATGGTGTTGAGAACTTAGACATGCATTAGAAATTTCTGGGTCTCCTCTCCTCTCTTTCTCATTCTCTCTCGCGCTCTCTCCCTTTCTTCCTTTCTTCAGTTTTTCTCTTTTGAATTTTTGGGCTGAATGATGCTTAATGAGCTGAAGGGGTTAAGTAGTATGGAAATACCCTTTTACCCTTCAGTTACTTATTCTCTCCTCCTAGCTAATACATGGCCTAATGTAATGAAATTGACTTAGCAATCAAGCACACAAGCACTAACAATTATTTAATCAATGATTCACTTCCTCCTAATAATTGAGTTATGCTAAATATCTAACTCGACCTCTTGCTAATTTCAATAAATGAAATTAGCGAAATAGGGGATGTTACACTCATTCTTGAAATAATAAGAACAAAAATGGGTTGTTTCACGGTGTAAGTAAGAAGAACATATTGATCCTTCAACTCTAGCTTTGTTTTTCACCGATCTTTTTGATTCACCCATGAACCTAGAGAAAATTATATTAATTAACATAATAATCATCTATTTTAAACTTGTTTCTTATTTTATAAAAATTAGCTGACCTTTCAAACAGATACTTTCATCTGTATTGGACAGGTCCGCCAAGTTTAGCTTCATATGCGAGATGCACCGGTAGATGCTCCATAGAATCAAAAAAACCAGGCAGAAATACTCTCTCCAACTTTCATAAGATAAGTGGGATGTCTTGTTCCATTTTTGAAAGATCATCAGCTTTTAGCGTTGTAGAACACAAATTTCTAAAGTATTGACTTATTTCAATGAGCGGATTCAAAATGTGTGTTGGCAACTAACTAAAAGTGAAGGAAGTAAGCACTCCCTGAATACATGACAATCATGGCTCTTCATCCCATGCAACTTCCCATTATCCACATCCGCACATCTAGATAAATTGGAAGAATAACCGTCTGGCATTTTCAACTCTTTTATCCACAGATAAACTGCTTTTGCTTGTTCGGTAGATAACATATGGCTTTGGGTTTCAAAGCCCTAGTACCTTGCTCAACAAACAACAAATCCTTTTGTCTACAGTAATGATCTATATCCTTCCTAGCTTTCCATTGTCTTTCGTTTTGCCTTTCACGTTCATGACAGTGTTAAATATGTTGTCAAAAAAGTTCTTCTCTATATGCATTACGTCGAGATTGTGTCTCAATAGATTATCTTTCCAATATTGAAGTTCCCAAAAACTACTTTTTTTTGTCCAATTGTGCCATTGTCCATAGCCATCTGGACGAGAAACAACACCCGCTACGACTTCCACAGGAGGGATATCCCTAACACTATTCCAAACTTCCTCTGGTGTCAACCTATGAGGAGGTCCAACTGTTTCAACATTTCCCTTAATGAACGCATATTTCTGCTTTCTAAATGGGTGATCCATAGGTAAGGACCTACGGTGCGAGTCAAACCATGAAGTTTTTCCTCCGTATTTAAGAGTAAAAGCCTTTGTGTCAACCATGCAAATAGGACACGCCATCTTACCATGTGTCCCCCATCCAGACAACATTCCATAGGCAGGGAAGTCATTAATGGTCCACATCAAAGTCGCCCTCATCACAAAATTTTGTTTGCGTGCTGCATCATAAGTTAAAACACCATTCCACAACCTTTTTAGGTCATCAATCAAAGGTTGCAAATATATGTCAATACCAACCGTTGGATAACTTGGCCCTGGAATAATAGAATTTAAAAACATGTATGGTTTAGACATACACCTTTCTGGAGGAAGGTTGTATGGGGTAATAATAACTGGCCAACATGAATACGGTGTTGCCGAGGCTTGAATATATGGTGTGAAACCATTAGAGCATAAACCAAGCCGAACATTGTGTGGATCACTAGCAAAATCTGGATGAACATGATCAAAATGCTTCCAAGCTTCACCATCAGATGGGTAACATAATTCACCAGAATTATTTCTATTTTGATGGTGGCACATCATTTTATCCGCGGTCTCCATTGAAGTAAACATCCTTTGTAGCCTTGGTATAAGCGAGAGATAGAACATTGCTTTTCGTGAAGTCGGTTTGCCTCTGCTCATCCCTTTCCTGCTCACCCGATAGCGTGGCTCTGCACACAACTTGCATTCCGACAAGCTTCGATACCAGTCTTTTAGCATCATAATAACTCTGTGGCAAAAGCCCTCTAATGGGGGGTTGCATCCAACATCATTTTGGTCATATATTCCATGCACAACTCAACAACATTAAATTGAGACTTAAGACCCAACAACGGAACACACATTGATAAATTTGAGTCTTTAGATCCTTCAAATAATAGTTTATTTGTCTCACTTAAATACATGTAAAACCTTTGAGCTTCCTCATTTGGAACTTCTTCAGCATCATATTCTGGTTCTTCAAAATCCAAATTTACTTTAATAGCGTTAGATATCATTCCTTGATAAACATTTAACATTTGTATAATTTGGCCTCTAGATGTCGTAGTCGCTGAATAACTACTTCATGTGGGAGCTACTACTTCAAACGGAACATTAACCGCAGGACTTGCAGCTACCCCTGGTCCTACTTCCCCGTGACGACTCCATATCCAATAATTTGGCCTAAACCCATTATTATACAAATCAACTCTAACTTCTTCTTCATTTTTTATAAATCGAAATGAACATTTCAAGCACGAGCATCTAATTTCGCCTTGTCGCGCAAATTCTTCATGACGCTTAGCACAAAAAATAAACTCTTCTACTCCTTCTACAAAACGTCGTTTTAAATCGGATCTTCCAGGAAATAATCGATCATACATCCAACTACGATCCATAATTTCAGGATCTATGTACTACACTACAATAAATATTATCATTATCATAATCTAGGGATCTATGTATTAACAATATAAATAACATTTTGACTAAATAATAACTATAAATTACTATTTTTAAACAAACTATCCAATTTTCGATTATCAATAAATTCAATATCATAACTATTCAAAGTAAATGAAATAAACTATCAAATATTACTTTTTGATATATATTGATATATTAATTAACATGAACAGAAATTAATAATATTTCGTATTTATCTAAAATTTACAAACAATAAAAATAAATAATTACATTGACTTTATTTTTTAACAAAGTAAATGAAATAAACTATCAAATATTACTTTTTGATATATATTGATATATTAATTAACATGAACAGAAATTAATAATATTTCGTATTTATCTAAAATTTACAAACAATAAAAATAAATAATTACATTGACTTTATTTTTTAACAAAGTAAATGAAATAAACTATCAAATATTACTTTTTGATATATATTGATATATTAATTACTTTTTTTTATAAACTAATATATTATAATATTAATATTAATATTAATATATTATAATATTTGATATTTACTTAATAAAGAAATTCAAACTAATAAAATAAAATAACATTTTATACCAACTAATGACTTTGATAACTAACCGTGAGTGTAGGTTTCAGCATGTTTTTAGTGCAAATGAGTGAAGATTTGTTTGTGTGAAATTCCCATTTCTCCTTTTTTAGTGAAAATGGGACTAACCAAACAAGTACTCAAACATTCAAGTATTCCCTTTTTGTCAATTAACTCATAAAATTATCAATCCAAGCAACCAATAAATAAATCATTTAGCCATCCAAACAATTAATATTTGTAAGGATGATGTATTTGGGGTGGGTATCATGAACCTATCTTAAGGCCCAAGAGGTTTAGTTTAAGGATAATATATTGAAGGCGGGTTCTCCACAATGTACGCAGTAGCATTTATATTATGGAAGTCTATTGTAACATCCTCAAAAATAATTAATCGAATTATTTGGATGTTGACCCAAGTTAATTATTTTTAGTACTTGATTGGTGTATTTGTCGAGTGCTAAAGTTAATTAATTGGATGTCTCAGGAACGATAAACTGATAAAACGGAATAAGGGTGATTTGGAGAAGAAATAAGAGATTAAGGGTAATATGGTCATTTAACCATATTACCACTTTATAGAAGAAAGAAAGAAGAGAAGTCAAAGAAAGAAAAGAAAGAAAGAATCGAAGGAAAGAAGAGAAAAGAAGAAAGGAGAAGAAGAAAAGAAGAAGAGGAAGGAAGAGGAGAAAGGAAGAAGAAGGAGTGAAGCCCAAGCACCCAAAGTTCATCATCATCATCATCTCACCTCCATTGTTGTCCTCCAAAAACTAGGTAAGCTCTCAACCATTTTCCCCCCTTTGTGAGGAATCCGAATTTCATAGGGTTTGAGAGGGATTTCGAATTTAGTGTTGATTCGATTGGTTAATCTTGATTAGGAGCGAGCTAGAAGCGGATTGAACGCGGTTGGAAGCTCAATTTAAAGTTTGAAGCGGATTGGTGATATAAGGTTTCGTTTGGGGATTTTGAGGTTTCGGCGATTTCGGCCCGGTATCGACTCTCGCTTCAAGGGTGAGTTTTACTCACGCTTAGGATGTTTTTGTGTCTCGATAAATTTTATGTGATTTGATTCCGAGAGATTTTGATTTGAAAACCAATATTTTGAAAATATGTCGTATTTCGATAAACCTCGTTTTGATTGAGATTTTTATTGACTTGATTGATTGGGTGAATTGGATTGGGACTGTTTTTATGGTTGTCAAATCTGTTTTCAATCGGAACGAGAATTAGAATTGAGCGGAATCGCGAATTTCACGCGAAACCGCCAAAATTTTTGCAACAGCTGACTGCCATCGCGTCGCGCCCCACTCTCATCGCGTCGCGAACAAGCCTGATTTTGCAACGAAAATACTCCTGATGCTTTTCGTGTCGCGACGGTATCCTTTCGCGTCACAACGATTTGCAGATTTTGAGCATCGATACACCGATTTTGTTTTCGCGATAACTTTTGATCCGGGAACCCGAATGAGGTGTTCTAAGATGCGTTTGAAAGCTTATTCAGAGGAATAACTGAATATTCTATCTTTAAGGTAAAATGAACTATTTTTGAATTCGTAAATTGTGTTGGAAAGTGATGAATTAGTATGCGAGAGTGAATGTGGATTTAACTTGTAATGTTCAATTATTAGTCTGAGGTAAATGAACCGTGAGTTCATATTATTGTAGATATATTTATTATATCGAGCTGGGTGATGACCCATGTTGACATACTAGGCGGGGCAGTCATGATCCCTTACCCTAGGCTCCGTGCCATTAGGAAAAATATGCTATTGGTAAGGGGGTTCACCGGGTATATAGCAACGGATTGCAGTCGGTGTCGTACTTTGTTTGTTGTGTGATTAATAGGTTCACCGGGTATATAGCAAAGGATTGCAGTCGGTGATCTGTTAGAAGATATATAATGCGGTACACCGGGTACATAGCAATGAATTGCAGTTGGTGCCGTGTTAAGTTAAAAATAAATTCATAACTGAACCGAGAGTGTTAGTAGAGGTCTCGGTAGAACTCACTGTGATTGTATCTCATTGTTTATATGTTGTTGTTTTACAGAGAAACAGGGATAGAAAGGACAACAGAGGCACGAGTAGGTTGAGCTCGGACTGGTTGCTGATAACTTAGCATTATGCTTAAGTTTACATTTCCTTTTTGTTGTCTATGTATCGCAACACTATAACCTTGGTGTAATGTCATTTTATTTCCGCTTCCTTGCATGATACTGAGCACAATAGTTCGCTGAATGTTATGGTCTGAGAACCTTTTATGGTCTTATGTGTATTAAGACTGCTTGGTTGTTGTCCAGTGGAAAATATTTTGCAGTGTTCAGTATTTATGCAGGAATTTTATATCTCTGATGTGTTACTAATGTGCACTTGGGTATTCTTAGTCAATATAAATACCGGGGTGTTACATCTATTGTGTTAGGGGGATGCATCATAGGTAAACAATAAAAAATACCTGGAGCGTATTATTGTAAGGAGTCTCGAAAGGACTCATTGAGATTATGTAATCTCACCCCTCATTTTTATTGTTTTTCAGATAAGCAATAGATGTCTAAAGAAGGTAAGGCCAAAGTAAAGGATTCCAATCTTGGAGCGTTGAAGTTTTAGAAGTTCAACTTATTTATTGTGCTAGTCTCATATACTGAGACCTTTTGCTATAGTTAAGTATAAGACTTAACTTATGTTGTATTAAGATTCGTATACACTTGTATTTTGGATTTAGTCTATAGTGTCGATTCCGATAGGTGACTTGATTCGGTTCATGTTCAGAAATTTTTACTTATGATATGAACCTATCATCTTGAGCTATTTAAAGTGTATTGGTTATTCTGTTATCTTAATCCATATTACGAATGTGTATCTCCGGAATGTCTAAAAGGTAATATTCTGGATTTTATTATCGGTTAAAATCGAGGATGTTACATCACGCATCCCACAACTACTCCAAGTCAAGCACACTTAACTATGGAGTTCTTATGGGAAGGGCTCTCGAAATGATAATCCATCATGTTGGTATGGGTAGTCCAAATCAATTCTTTTAAGCATTCCTTCAACTGTACAGTCTCATACCTACACAACCTCAAGATCCCACTCATTCCGGTTCGTATTCGGCTCATTCACGTGTCCCTTAGCCTAGAAGCTGCCAGGAGCCGCTCTTTGCCGTGCCAACTTTTGGAAACCAGCGATCACTCCCCACCCTCGTTGGCCACGAATGTCACTTCTATATTTCCTCAAAGATCCTTGGGCGTCTGGGTTAATCTGTTAACGTGTGCGGTTTTCCCCAAAAATTTCCATAAATGTTTATTCTTATCAAACTACACTTTACAAATTTAGAATATAAATATGAAAAGGAAATATGTAAAAGAGGCAATGAATTATTTTTAACTTCTTTTGAATGGACTAATTTTAATAGTAATCAAAATATACTTTCTATAGTTAACTGTTATAAATTTTTTCATTGTTTGTAGTTTATTATTTTTCATTTTAAAAGTTAAAATCTATTTTAACAAATTTAAATGTAAATTTAAATATTCATTTAAAATTGTTATTTAACTTATTAATTTCTTATTTTGGTGTACATTTATTTTTCTTTCTAACTATTAAAGAAAACTAATAACTGTATATTTATCTAATAACACCTACCCCCATATAAAATATAATTAAAAATGTCTATGTATTTAGTCTAAAATTTAAACCAAATACATAGACATTTTTACTTATATTTTATTAGAGAGATTATGTTTCCCGTACCATTTTGACTACCATAAATGTGTATAAATACATGGTTGTATTAGTCATTTTGATACCACTTGCTTGGGTAAATCTCACTTTTTTTCAACATTGCTAACCTTTGTTGGTAGAAAATTTCAAAATAGACATTTCATTATTCATATCTCTCTCACATATATTCTTGCAAAACATTATGTAGATGATTGAAATGATTGTTATGATGATATGGGGTGGTAGATGACCGTGACTTTAATCTAGTCAAGTATGTACTATATATAATCCCAGTATTATGTTTTTTTCTTTACTTTTATTTTCTAACTTGTTATGCTTTTTTGTTTCAGTACTAGATCTATCAGCGATACAAGACTTGCTCCACATATTGTTGTTACAAGTTGGATTAGATGCAAATCTGTGATGATGTCTTATCTATCTTTACCTTCTCAAGTTTACTTTGCTTTGTTGTGATGCAAATAGTCGGCATAAATCTCTAAACGACTGTGATTTCGTTGATTAAACATAGGTAAATAACATTTTGATAAGAAGACATGAATCTTTTTATTTTTTATCTTTTAGAAATGTAATTTATTTAAAAACTATAATTAAGAAATTAATGAGTCCTATTTTTATTTTCAAATATAATTTATTTGAATTTATTCATACTTTGAACTAATGTTTATTTTTAATATGCAAGGTTTACCAAAATGACATGGTTTCCCAAGTATCCGACAATTCCTTTAAGTTTCAATATTTTTTTTTCTCACTTTCTATAATATATTATGATGCAATTTTAATCTATCTTTTAATTATTGTAGGAGATGAATTTTCTAGGTTCATCCATATTTTTTCTGAGGGCAGTGTTGTTCAGTATGCTTTTCCTTCCCTCAGCACAAATTGCGACATCAAGGTCCCTTGCTAGTATGTTGTCGGCTAAGGAACTCACAAGATTAGAAAATGTGTGAAGATCACCCGTGCTCGGGCAGAGCATATCAAGCAATACAAGTGCCCATCATGCAGTAACAAGAGGGCTCGCTGCTAGCAAGTTTCCATCACAGAAAAATGTTGTTGGAGTCTTTACTGATCTGGTTCTTGATGGATAGTGTTTATTAATATTTTGACATGTAGGTTTTTTTCTAGTCTGTAGGATTATGTTGTGTTATTTTTATTCTTGTCGCTTGCAAGTCATTTGATGTCTTCGTTTGTATATGTATCCGTAGTTGAAACATTGTTGACTTATTTACCGAACCACCTTAGCAAAGGCTTCAACAAGTGGGATTCAAACCTTCAAATCGTAGAGAATTGCATAAAAATCATGGGGATTTGACTTGAACAACTGAAATTATAAGGATGATATGTATAAAACAGGTTCTTATAAATTAGTCGAGTGGTATGGATTAAAAATAAACAAAATAAAAAAAAGAAACTAGACATTCAACATCGGTTATCTAAAAGGCCCAATATTAAAAGTATTAGAAAAGGACATTTAGCATCGGTTGTTTAAACACCCGATGCTAAATGTCATTTTTCAAGACATTTAGCATCGGGTGTTTAAGAGGGATATTTATCATCGGTTATTGAAACACTCGATGTTAAAAGGGACATTTAGCATCGGTTATTTAACCAATGCTAAATCTCTCGCTTTTAGCATCGCGAGATTTAGCATCGGACAATAACAGATGCAAAATGTCCAAAATAACCGATGATAAATGTCTTTTCTGCACTACTGAAGTCTTAGGAAATAAAAACTGGAAAAAAGTACCAAAGCAAGTCACTGCAAAAACCATTCACAGTCAATTGTAGTGGTTTATGTTGTGACCTGATATGTTTAGTTATAAATATGATTGTAATTGTGTGGAAAGGAGCATTGTATAAGAATTTTTACCATATGCGACATACATTGTTCATGCCTACAATATTTTTTTTTGTAATTTTATCTTTGTTTATATTCAAATTAATAAAAACCAATTACGTTCAACAAATAATATCAATGAGGTTGATCAAAGTCATTCGGTCTCTATAGATAGTGAAACCAATATAAACTTCGAACTTTTTATATAAAAAGTTAGTTCCTAAATTGTGATGATGTCTCTTGCAAGGCTCAATTTTAGTCTCAACTATTTTTTTTACGGTGTAGCCTCAACTGTTATAATCATTTAATTCGGTTATTTAATTTTTAAGCACACAATGGGCATTGAAATACACCCATAAGGACAGAACTAATGCGGCATATGACAAAAATTAAAGATACATAATACACGTATTGACCTTATGGAATATGTCAAGCGCAAAAATAAATAATTTGGATAATGCATTCTTATTTTTATTTTTATAACAGTCCAACATTTTGACCTTACGGCAAAGCCTAAAATTCCAACGCCTAAAAAACCGTTGCCTTAAATAGCAATAGCAACGGTTTTTTGACACCGCTTTAAAACTGTTTTCATATGTTCAATTATTAAAAAGAATTGAAAAATCAAAAGCCAAAGTCTCAAACACTTTTGTTGTCAAAAAAAAATCTCAAATACCAAAAACTCAAACCTCAAACAAAACTCACTCACGCAGCAGAGCCCTCAAGTCACTTTCTCTTCCTCCCTTCCTCCCTCTAACCCTAAAACCAGAAATTTCATTCCTCCCTCTCCCTCACCCTCTCCCTCACAACGATTTCACGCAACCATCCCTTCACCTTCAAACCCTAATCTCATCGTCTCCGTTCTCACTCTCATCTTCTCCGTTCTTGCTCTCATGGTCTCGATCTGTTCTTCTCACCTGAAATCACATCTCTCTCTCTCTATATGTCATCGCATTTCGATTTCGCATCGCATCTCTGTGTATTCTTCCTTAGTATTCTTATTTTTGTTTTTTTGCAGAAAGGTCAAAAGGAATGAAGTGAATAAGCATAATAATTTCATGTTAGATGCACTTGGTTACTCTACAAGCACAACGATTGTTCAAGTCGACTCAATGGAGGATGAATCACAAGCAACAATTTGATTGGATTCATTATCTAATAAAAGGGCTTAATAGAATTTTGTTGGCTATATTTTCCATTTTATTGTGAATGGTAATTTTGGGTCTTATCACAAAAAATAAAGGAGAAATTTAGTGTATGTAGGACTGTATATATATATTGTGCATGCATCTATTATTTTTTATATTATCAATGGCATCGATATTGAATCGTAGTATATGCCGATAATAGACAACGATCATAAATTAGGCAACCGCTTTATAATAGGCAACGATTTTTTAGCCCGTCGCCATTGCGTGAAAATCAAAATCGTTGTGTTTAAGTTATCAATGGCAATAGTTTTATGTTTGTGTTGCCTATGATCACAAAAAAACCGTTGCCTATAGTTTAGGCAACGCCCGCAGAAACAACAGTTTCAAAATCGTTGCGGAAAGTAAACGCAACAGTTTTTCGCTTTACGTAACGGTTTTCAGGCGTTGCCATTGGGTCAAAATGTTGTAGTGTCAATTTACAATAAAAAGGGAAATACATATTTTCAAAGGTAATAATGTTTTGCATAATTATTTAGAGGTAACATTTTTCTAAAGGATTTTGTTTGGTGCTAATTCGTTTCCACACATAATCGGCTCTCAAACTAAAAGTATGCTTTCCACGATTTATTTTCTTTTACAAATGGACTTTTCATTGTCCGTTCAAATGAAAATGGATTAAAAACTTGTTATCAAAAACAAATACCTTGCTACATTTTTGTATTCTGAAAAATCCCAAATATTCATACGACCTTACCTACAAACTCAAATTCAAAGAAAAATGCCTTATGCGCAAAAAAGAATGCAGAAACATCATTCGGAAAAAGTCCTTGCCGTTAATTCTAGTAAAGAAAAATAAGAAATGAATTGCAAATATTAGATTTTAATCACACGGATGATAATTTGGCTTATATGCATTGGGCACAAGGAAAAATTACTCATGACGGGCAGGTAAGTATCCGCCGCACACAAGGTTTTGGGCTAGAGTACGGGAAGGTGGAAGGTGTGTGTGTGTGGTGTGTGTGTGTATATATATATATATATATATATATATATATATATATATATATATATATATATATATATATATATATAATATGATATATTACTTGTTACAATTATTTATGACAAATGACTGGCCTTCTCTTTACCTCCAGCTCCAGGCACAGATCACGATCCGTGCCACACAAAGATCAAAGCCCACGAACAAGTCACATCCAACTAAGTAGAGCCAACGAGACCAACTTTATAAGTACCGGTGCATTCCCGCGCCCCTTATATGATCTCATAACCCATCTCACCATAAACTTCACTATACTGACTTGGGCATCGAAGTCTGTGCAGGTACTACACCCACGTCGGTCTACAGCTCGTAGCTCGGAGGGTACGTCGATTAAATCGTCTCAACCTCATATCAGTTCCTACCCCAGGAGAACATCGCTAAATGCTATCATTTGTAATACTCCTAAGACTTAAAAATACATATTGATAGAATTTTCAATTGAACTATGATAGTTTTTATGTTATTGATAATTTGTCGTATCTAAAATGCAAGTAACAAGTGCGGGTACCGACACATGGGTCCCCAGTGGTATGGGGACGGACACTAAAGTTATTATCCATGCATGTGCGGATCGACTCAGGTTTATATTAGCAATACAGTATTGTGCCCATAGAATACTCATTGTAACTGATTACAACTTTTCTATTTTATGATTTTTTGACAACATTGTTAAAATGGCCATATTTTACGAAATAATTAATTGACCTAAATTAACAAAAAATCACGTTCTTGAACTTGGGCATGATCTTTTTTTTTGACTATTTGGGCATAATCTTTTGATAGCATGAATTCTTACAAAAAATAGTAAAAAATTAAATGCTTAATATATTCCTATAATATTTCTCATTTATTCTATACAGTCCACTTAAGTTACATACTTGTACATAAATATGAAAAGGAAATATGCATTTATTTCCATTTATTCCTATAATAATTGCATATTTATTTAACTGAAATAATTTTAAACCATACTGTGTATAGTTAACCTTTATAAATATACCCTCCTTACTAATGTGGAGAGAAATAGACGTCATATAGCCTCAATAACAACTTGTCCAGCCTGTGGAGATGGTGATGAATCTTTGATGCACAGGTTTCCTGATTGCGTTAATAACTTCTGTGTCTGGAGGAATCACAACAACTGGGTGTTCTCGCAGCAAGCAACTTCCACTAAAACCTCTGTCGCCACGATCAGTAATCAAGTGGAATGGATTGTCAACTCCAATAAGCAATTTGGGAATTTACAATCCTCTGTTTCTGAATTCCAGCAATGGAACTGGTGCCCTCCGCCTAGTGGTCTTTGGAAGCTAAACTGTGATGGGTCAATTGCTAACGGTGGCCGTACAGCTGGTTGCGGTGAAGTTCTTCGCGACGACGCCGGGAAATTTGTCTTCGCCTTTGCCCAACGGCTTGGGAATTGCTCTGTCATCGAGGCTTAATTATGGGGAGTGTACCACGGTTTGAGTCTTGCGTATGAGAAAGGCTTCAATCATGTAATTGTGTAAACGGATTCGAGCTTGGTGGTGGAGTTACTCTCTTCATTCAATGTCCTCAATCACCCTCAGCAGCTTCTCATTGATGGAATCAAGGCAATTGGGAGACAAGAAGCATCTTATTCATGGGTTAAAATAGATAGAAATTGTAACTCTGTGGCTGATGTTCTGGCAGAATTTAGCATTAGGAGGGATTTTGATTGTAATATTTTTTGCAACCCCCCCCCCCCCCCCCCCCCCCGCGCGCCCCCCCCTAGATTTCTTGAAGAAGGCCCTCAACATGGACAGAGTTCGGCTGCCTAGTTCTTCTTTGTAGTTCGTTCTTGGGCTCCGGCCCTTTCAATCATAAAAAAAACCTTTATAAATGAATTTTATGGGCTTGATTGGTAAAAATGAGTGACTAGTTGATTTATTATGGGAGTTATTAGGAAATTGAGAAAAGAGTAGGGGAAAAATAGGAATCTCACAACTCAAACACTCACTCACTCCCATTCTATTAGTGCTGAAAACTAAAATAAACATACATATTGATCTGTCCCTTGGTCGCCCAAGGATTAGAACGGGTTGATGGGATAGAATGTGTGTACCTTTTTGTGAAGGGTTGATGTCTATTTATAAAGTTCGGTGATGCTTCCTAGCCGTTGGATCATAAGGCTTGATCTCAGCCGTTGGAGCACCTTGAGCTCATTCTTGGCGCGCCCTTCGTTCTCTGCTTTAGTGCCCTAGATTAGGTTTGGGCCTATCGCAAGGATTGGGCCCTCGGCGCAGTCCAGAACAGTTGCCCCCAAGCTGAAGTCATCTGGAGAATGGGTTCAGGCTTGATGCTCCGGTACTAATTCTGCAGCCCGCCCTTTCTAAAGGCGGTCTTATTACGTCTCTCGTTTTGCTCGATTCCCCCTTGAAGGTGAGTGTACGTCAGTTCTTCGCTGGTTCTATCTTCCTTTTACTCACAATCAGGAGTATGTCCGACCGTGCTAGCCATTACGTGGCTTGATCATTTTACCTGCCCTTGTGAGCAGTTTACCAGATATCTCGATCCAGATTGAACCCGCTCAAAGGGAGGGGCGACTCACTTCGTGTGGTCGCTTCTATATACTTTGATGGGTGGATCATCAACCCAACCTAGTAGACAGTTTACCGAGACTCGGCTAGGCCTTAACTCGCCTAGTAGGTTGGCTGGAGGCAGGACCGCGTTGGCCATTACTTGGCTCGATCGTTTTACCTGCCCTTGTGACGGAGTACGATGACACTCTTCTCCTGGTAAGAGCGGCCTTCTTGGAGTCTTGAAATTCTTCCCCATCTTGAATATACTTTAGGATGGGGTCGATCCAACATTCTCCTAGGTTAATGCTTCGGTGGTTCCCTGGATCCTTGGTATTGGCCAGTTTTGAGAGGATGTCGGCTCGTACGTTCTCTGTTCTCGGGACATGCTTGACCTCCGCATGTTCGAATGTTTTTAGTAGTTACCTTACCTTTGCTAAATACTTCTTTGATCTGAGAAACCATCAGGAGAGAGTCGGAGTGGAGTTCGACCTTGGCTACAATGAATTCTCGAACGAGTCGCAGCCCGGCAATGCACGCTTCGTCCTCGGCCTTGTGGTTTGAGGTGGAGAAAGAGAAAGTAAGCGACACTTCCACATATAAGCCTTCGGAGTTTTCCAGAATTAGACCGGCCCCACTCCCTTTACTTGTTGGAAGAGCCATCGACATGCAAGGTCCAGATGCGCTGAGTGCTTGCTTCTGGTGTCGGGGTCATTTCTGCAATGAAGTCTGCCAGGACCGGAGCCTTAGCAGTCGACCTAGCTTTGAATTTGATTCCAAATTCGGAGAGCTCGACCGCCCACTTGATCATCCTTCCCGCTAGGTCGGGCCGGTGTAGAATTTTCCTAATCGGCTGATCTGTTTTGATTATGATTTGGTGTGCGATGAAGTAGGGCCTTAGTCATCGTGCGGCGATTACCAGTGCCAGGGCGAGCTTCTCCACTTTCCCATATCTCAACTCGGGCCCTTGCAAGACTTTGCTGACGAAGTAGATGAGATTCTACCTCGAGCTATCTTCTTGGACAAGGACTGCACTGAGTGCCTCGTCAGCTATTGCCAAGTACAAATATTGTGATTCCCCAGGTTCCAATCGCACTCGGGCGTCCGCTCGAATTGCACGCCCTTCTTTAGAAGCTTGAAGAGTGGGAGATATTTATTTGCGGACTTTGAAATGACGCTGGAATCATCCCG
This sequence comes from Astragalus membranaceus, assembly GCA_039519185.1. Classification (NCBI taxonomy): domain Eukaryota; kingdom Viridiplantae; phylum Streptophyta; class Magnoliopsida; order Fabales; family Fabaceae; genus Astragalus; species Astragalus membranaceus. Next base: position 29,315,815 of record CM076854.1, on the reverse strand, counting down.
GTAAGCTTTTGTATCTCTTTCTTCGTCGTGGGCGGTCTCATCTCTGTGACCACTCTACATTTATTTGGGTTGGCCTCGATGCCTTTCTCGGTCAGGTAGAACCCTAGGAATTTGCCAGCCCTTACCCCGAAAGTGTACTTCTCTGGGTTGAGCTTGAGGGAATTCTATCGAGCCTCAGCGAACACTTCCCGTAAATTGGCTATATGGTCTACGTCTGCTTTACTTTTCACAATCATGTCATCCAAATAGACCTCGGTGATTCGCCCTATTTGAGCCTGGATCACTTTATTCATCATTCTTTGATATGTCGCTCTTGCGTTCTTTAGCCCAAACGGCATCACCCGGCAACAATAATTTCCTTTCGGTGTCATAAATGTCGTCTTCTCTTGATCGGGTGGATACATTGCGATCTGGTTGTATCCAAAATAGGCGTCTAGGAAGGGAAGCATGTGATACCCGGACGCATTGTCAACCAACTTGTCGTTGTGGGGGACCGGGAAGGCGTCTTTCGGACAAGTCCGATTTAAGTCCATGTAATCAACGGACATTCGCCATTTACTGTTTGCTTTCTTTACCAAGACGGCGTTGGATAGCCAGGTAGTGTACTTTATTTCTTTCACAAACCCCGCTTTGATGAGATCTTCGACTGCTTTTTCTGCGGCTTGGCCTTTGTCTTTCCTTTGTACCCGTCACCTCTGAGCGACCCATTAGACTTGTGGGTTCACTGCTAAGTGATGGCATGCTACCTCTGGTGGTATCCCCGGAATGTCGGCCACGCTCCACACGAATAGGTCGGCATGGTCTCTTAGACAGCGAACCAACTCCTCTTTTATCTCCTCGGGCAGTTCGACCCTGATGTTGACCGTTTTCGACGGGTCTTCACCTAACTGGAGTCAGAGGATCATCCCATTCTTCGTCTTCACTGTCAGGGTCGTAGCGGGCATCCAGGGGGTTGTGCTTGCGCATTTTCTTCTTGACTCAGCTTCCCCTTAGCTGCTTCATACTCATGAAGTGGCATCGTCTGGCTGCTCGAATATCGGCCTGTATAGTGAAGATCTCATTTTCGTTTGAGTAGAATGTCATCTTGACGTGTGCTGTGGAGGCAACGGCCCCGAGGTTTTGTCGAGGGCGGGGCGACCTTTGATGCCTTGATAATTTGATTTGCATGGAAAGACCAAAAAGGGGATCGCTACAGTTCGGCCGAGCGTTTTCTGAGTCGTGATCGCCGAAAGTGACCATCAGATCTAGACGTCCCAGGGGTGTGGTAGCTGGACCGTTGAACTCGTAGAGGTCTCTGCCTCTGTAGGGCCTGGGGAAATCCCGAGAGATTTTCAATACATCCATTAGGTCTTTGAATATGAAATTGACGGAGCTTCCCTAGTTGACAACCTAGTTGACAAGGATTCTCTTTACTTCCACGTTGGCCATTATTACTGATATCAGGAGAGGAACGGACTCGTTAGGTCTTCTTCCGGGTAGGTCGTCAATTCAAAAGGTCAGGGCGGGCCTGATGGTGTCTGGCTTCGGGCCGGAGGTCGTGGTCGCAGCCAGGACTTCCTTTCACCGCCTCTTCATTGATTTGCTAGCCGTTGGATCATGCGGCTTGATCTCAGCCATAGGGGCGCCCTGAGCTCATTCTAGGCGCACCCTTCGTTCTCCGCTATAGTGCCCTGGATTAGGTTTGGGCCTATCGCAAGGATTGGGACCTCGGCCCAGTCCAAAACACATATACTCTCACACACTCACTCACTTTCACATTTCAGTTTTTATAAAAAGAAACATAGAAAGAAAGGAGAGATAGAGAGTTGCAAGAAAGGACAGAAAGAAAAGAAGAAGAAGGCTTCAAACCCTCACTCACCATGAATCCAAACTGAAACTCAAACCACATCTAACTCTCATTCATTTCCTTAGAAGATAGAACAAATCAGTTTGGTTCACTCTCACTTTTCCTTCTCAAGACTTCGAAATGCCGTTGGATTGGAGGGTTGATTGGGAGTTTTTGTGATTGCATGTTTGTTTGGGAAGCTGAGGTAGACTATATAAATATAGATATAGTTCCCTCATGAGCTCCAAAGAAATGCACAAGCAAGCATAGTAAAAATGATGAGTTCCTCACAATACATATATCATTTCATTAAGTATTGAAATAGGATAGGATTGAATTAAATAAAGTGAGGGAATACAAATAAAAATGTTGGAGTACCAGTGGGTGGCACGGTTCGTGCAAGAATGGAACGACCTGTGCTACTGCGTTTCAAATTTTTTTCCCAATACCAGTTAGTGGTATGGTCATGCCACAAGGAGGACAGTATGGGTCACCTAAAATTTCAAAATTCCTTCACTAAAATCAGTTATTTGCATGACCCGTGTCGAATGTGGCATAGACCAGGGTTTCAAATTGCGGACCGCATCACGTGATGCGGCCGCAATATTGCCGTTGCGGCAGCGTCCGCAACCGCATCAGACCGCAATTGCATTGTGATCTCAAATCACAGAAAAATCCGCATCGCAACGCCGCATCGGCCGCAACGCAGTGGTGCAACGGCCGCATCAGGCCGCATCAGACCGTAATTGACTTTAAATTGGTCGCACAAATTATTTTTCTATCTTCCTCTGTCTTTATATCATACATTTAGAGGGTATTTTAAAGGATTAAACATACTATAAAGTGATGAAGAGTAGATAATGAAATATATATGAAATTTTAGAGAGGAGATAGAAGAAATGTGAACAATAAGATAACTAATAAATTATAATATTTAATGTTAACAAAAAATTATTTCACGCCGCATCGACCGCAATACGCATCGCAGCGACCGCAAATGGCCGCAACCGCAACTACCGCAACCGCAACCGCAACGCGACCGCAACCGCAATTTGAAACCCTGGCATAGACCGTGCCGTTTTGCAATCACTGATTTCGTAATTTTTCTGTTTTCCCTCTTTCCTTTAAGCACCCAATCTTCTTTCAAAACATAATGAAATATAGAAACACTTCAGAATCATACCATATCCACACATATAATATAACGTTAGTTTCATCCATTCTAACAAAATAACAAACAATATCCATGGAATGCAATATACAACTTATGAACCAAATTTTCAGAACTAGCCTTTCGCTCATAATCAATTAAAAACATCAATCAAACCAAGAAGCATGTTTCATATTATTATATAAAAATCAACATGTCATAGATTTCATGGCTCTCAATTGAAGATTCCAACTATCAAACACCAAACATTTGCATTTTAAGCATTAAAGTAATTTAAGGGAAGAAGGGGTGAGGAACTCATCTCTTGAAGGCCTTCGGTAGATTATAATTTTTTAACAGAAAAGCTATCTCCTCCTATCTTGATTGAGAACTTTTTGTTTTCTTCTTAGTGAAGAACACTCCATTGTTTATGCTATCTGAACTGAGGTGCTCGTCCTTAGAGCGGGCACAAGTGAACGAGTCTTCAGTCCGAGTGTGTGAGTTGATTGGATTGATGATATCTGGTCGTGCGCAGAGCTCTGCCCGGGTTGTACCTGCAAGGACACTCCGACGCCCAAGTTGATGGAATAAGAGTTTAAGCAGAGTAATTATATGGGTTAAGATTACCTCTATTAGTGGGAGCAATGCCTCTTTATATAGTATCAGAGGGGCAGTGCTGGCCGTTGGAACTGCAAGGTCGACCTCGACCGTTGATCAAGTGATCCTCAGCGAGGATAGATCTGGGCCATTGATCTTGGTGGACCGAAGGCCCAGTCACAATTTCTCCATTTCGATAATGGGCCGGTCTTGGCCAATTCTACATTGGATTGGGCCGAAGGCCCAGTCCAGAACAGTTGCCCCCCCCAAGCCGAAGTCGTCCGCAAGACGGGTTTAGGCTTGAGATCGATTGCCCCTAGTATAGCAGGTCTATTTTCTGGGCGGTCACCTGCGCTGAGGTGACTGGTTATGATTTTGTATCACTAGAAGAAAAGTTGGTTTTTTCAGCGGGCAAAATCCGCCGGAAAAGTAAAAAATCCGTCAAAAAATTGACTTTCCGGCAGATTTTTTGCGCCGGTAGCCAGCTCGCAGCAAACGGTTTCCGGTGGAAACTCCCAAAAAAATCGCAAACATCACCGGCGGATTATCCGCCGGAAATCCCGCGAAATATCCGCCCGATATGCCGTTAAATCCCTCGGTAAAACTTTTTTTTAAAAAAATAAAAAAAAATCCGCCGGAAATCCCGTTAAGTCCGCCGGAAAAACGATTTTTTTTTGATAAAAAAAATCCGCCGGAAGACCCATTAAATCTGCCGGAAATTGATTTTCGTTTTATTTTAAATTAATAATTAATTTATTAAAAACTTTAATTATTGATAGAAAATAAAAATTAATAATTACTGTAATTATTAATTGATTTAATTGTTAAAAAAATAAAAATTAGGAATGAAAATTAATAATTAATTAAATTTAGTAATTAATTTTAAATAATTATTTAAATTAGTTAAAAAAAAACTAAAATTATATGTTTAAAATAAAAAATAATAATTAAAATTAATAATATCAATCTTAATCATATACGAAATGAAAAACGATAATAGGTCTGAACTGAAGACGATTTAATTTAATTCAAATTTCAAATCGAACAAAGTATCCAAATATCCATAACAAATACAAATGAAATCTTAAATACCCATACAACAAAATAGAACAATTCAAAGCTACTGGGGTGGCTGGTGGCCTGACTCATCATCATGATAATAGGTATCATCTGATGCAAGAAAAGCACTAATCGCATCGATATTAAGATCGATGTTTGAGTTGGGCTGGTGGGGTGACTGCTGCTGGGGGTGCTGGTATGGCTGCTGGGGGTGCTGGTATGGCTGGTATGACTGCTGCTGGCGATGCTGAACCTGCTGCGGTGGATACGGCTGGAAATACTGGGGTGCATACTACTGGGAACACTGGGGCTGAGGCCACGACTGAAATGCACCGCCGAAATGCTGATGCGGCAGGTAGGATGGCATATATGATGATGATGGCCTCAAGTGCTGAGACATCAGCTGATCCTGCAAAAGCTTAAAGCGCTCCATGCGCTCCTTAGTTATCCTTGCTATCTCCCGAAGCGCCTGTACTTCCCGTTCATTTTGCTCCTGCCGCTCGGCAAACTGATGATGGGCCTCGCTCAATTGCTGGGAAAATTGCGTAACAGTATTCAACTCACTAGAATTAGGAACATAAGAGCGACCAGTGTAACATTCTCAAAATAATTAGTAAAATTATTTGGGTGTTAACCCAATTAAATTAATTTAGTACTTGACTGGTAAATTTATTGAGTGCTAAAATTATTTATTGGTTGTCATCAAATCGTTAACCGGATAATACGAGTCAATGACGATTTAGAATCGAAATAAGAAATTAAGGACAACATGGTAAGTTTACCACGTTACCACTTATATATTAAATAAATATATATGTATGCGTGTATGTGTGTGTAAGTGAAAGAAGAAAAGAAAGAGAATTAAAAAGAAAGAAAGGAAGCATGCGAGAGAAATAGAGAGAAAGGAGAAGAGAAAGAATGGGTGTGGAAGAAGAAGAGGAAAAAGGGGATACTTCGGTTCATCAAAACGTCTTCCCTCCAACACGAAAAATGTTCAGCGTTCCTTCCTCTTCAATTTGGTACAAATTTCATGGCGATCAACTCACTCTCTCTCACTTTGCCATTTTCGAAAGTTTGAAGGAAATAGAGGTTTTTGATGGTTCAAGCTCAAGGATAGCTTGGGATGGTGTTTGGCGAGAACCCAAGGATGGTGGATCGGTGATTGAAGTTCGATTGAAAGATTGGAAGCTAGTTGGGTTAGTTGGGGTTGAAAATCAAGATTTTGGGGTTATGAATGAATAGTGATTTTGAACTTGAAGATGATGACTAGTGTTGATGACTCAAGGATGATTAGGAGTGAACCCGAAGCGTATTGAGTGCGGATCAAAGTTCAATTTCGCGAATTTGAAGTTGGTTGAGGATTAGGGTTCGAATGGGGGATTTCGAGGAATTCGGTATTGTCATACCCTAATTTTGTCCGACTAATTGAAAAATCCCAAAATTTTATCGCTTCGCATATTGTTCTAAACGCGGGTGTCTTTGGCACTCTTGTGCAACGATTTTGTTTGACACTCGTTACTTTAAAAAAAAAGAGTCCAAAAAATATATAATAAAATAATAATAAATAACGCGAGCGCGTGTTGGTTGCGAGTCACGTGTGAGTAGTTGCGTCACTGCGCGTTATTTTACCGTTTTTAGAAAAGTGAGGATAAAATGAAATCGGTTTTAATAACGTACGCGAGTGCGTATTCAAATCAGTTACGCGTTCATAGCCTTAGCGCGAGCGCGTGTTGGTCGCGAGTCGTGCGCGAGTGGTTGCGTCGGCTCGTGTTGTTTTTACCGCTTCCTTCAAGTATTATTAAAAAAAAAATAATAGTAATAAGATAAAATCAATTTTTATTCAGCTGTCCTTTTATTTATTTGTTACATATACAAACAAAAAATTTAAATACAAAAGTACAAAAAAAAGGGGACAGCACAAGTCGCTGCTGCCCTTGTTTGTTGCTGTGGCGGAAAAACATTTTTGAGCTACAAACTCAAGCTCCTTTCAACTTGTCCCTTTGCTTTTTACGTTTTAGGCAAAAACACTTCAACAAATTTGCAGCACCACCTCCAACCCCCTTGCTGCTGCTGCTGCATATTTCAGTGGCTGTTATGCTTTTGTCTCCTATGAGTTTTGCTCCCCTTCTTCCTCCCACACCTACACCACACCAATCTGCCTATAAATATCAAACAGTAGCACACAATTAGTGTAACATCCCTAATTTTTAAAGACTCGTACTATGATGCCTAAGACAGAGTAATTATTTGTGGGAATAATTAGTCGTGTCTCGGGGAGTAATAGTCGAGGAAAAGTCCAAAGAAATCCTACTCTACATTTAATTGTGGCTTAGTCATAATTTAAATGAACAATTAGAGCGCAAGGGTAAAATCGTCATTTCGCCTTACATCGAAGATTTATCAATTGAACGAAATGATTAATCGCAACTCGAGAGAGAGGTAGTCGAGAAACCTTTGCCGAGTAGAAAACCATAGGAATTTAGGGGTTCTAGTACCAAAAACCTTGGATAGATGGGCCAGGGGCAAAATGGTCATTTCCTCACCATTTAACCCTCAGCCCTTATTCTTACCCCTGCTGAACCATTCTTCCTCATTCATCACTTCCAGCAACTAATAAACAGAAAGAAAAGCTGGAAAGAAAAAGAGAATAGAGAGAAGAGAGTGGGGGAAGGGAGAAGGAAGGAGAAAGGAGGAGAGCTCTCTTGAACCTCCATGCATGTAAGTTCTCTCACCTCCTCTCCACTCCATTTTTCAAGCTCTTTCTATTGAGCCTATTTTCTGAACCAAACTCTCCCTCTTTCAACTTGCACCATTTTCGGATTTAAAGTCTCAAGGTTGAAGACAATGGAGTTTTGATCCCCTAACCTCTTGCATGTTCTGAATGGCTGCCAATAAAGAAGCCTTGTCCTTGTATTTGTGAATTGGAAGGTGTTATAGTGTCTGAGTAACTGCTGGTGCAGAGAATGGAAACTCAAGTTGAAGTTGCAAATGATGGAAGATGATGATTGAAGTTCATCAGAAATTCTGGGTAAAACCCGTATGAACCACCTTCATTGTATTCTTTGTATCTCACTGTACACAACTCGGATGATCGTAATTCAGGTCCCTCTGGAAACTAGACACGAAGCTCTTCATTTTGGGTACAAGAACCGTATGATTTCATGTAGAAACGAAGGAGATATCATGTCCCCAAGTTATCGGTTCAGAATCAAGCACTATCCTGGACCAGTCACCTTGTCTTAGTGATATCTCCCAAACCACTGGATGCATGCGTGTGAATCCTTGACCATCTGAAAGCAGACGAAATTCCCTTCAAAATGGGCACAGATTTGAGTAGTTTTGGTTAGGATTTGATAAAGATATTTCTGTTTCAAATTTGCACTCTGATCCTGGAAAACTACAATTCTAAATGCATCTTCAAGTCAAGAAGTTTGTTCTTTCATTCGAAATTGGAAGAGGATCTACCATTTGGGTTGCCACTTCAGATTATTCAAGCAATTGAAGTTGCTGTTTCAGTAGTTCAGCAAAGGAGAGGTTGCTGTTACGGCCTCATTGGCGTTTTCGGTGCTCCTTCGGTAGTTTCTTTGATTTCAGTCCGATCGTTCGTGCTCCGGCGTGACATTTCCGCGAGATCGTCAACCGGGTGAGTTCTATACTCGCTTAGGGAGGTTTTGATATTGAGTCATTAAATTTTTGAAACGAAATCTTAAAAATCCGCTTTGTGAAAATTAGCGACGAAACTGTTTTAACGAAAAACCGTAAATTGTGATTTGAATTATGAATTGCTTGATTGATTGTTTGGATGTACTTGATTGGATTGATTGTGTTACTGTAATATACTGTTTCAATGCGTGTTTAAGTTTGGGTCTTGATTGGAAGAGATTTTGGAACTGGAACAGAACGGATTTACTCATGAAAACACTGTTTTCGGGAAAACTGATGGAGACGCACGGATCGGGTGCCTCTGCGCACGGGTCGTGCGCCCCCATCTGATACTGCACAAAAATGGATTTTTAGTTACGCACGGGTCGTGCGCCTACACGCACGGATCGTGCGTATCATTCTGAAACTTTCCACATTTTTATTGAAAAGCGCACGGATCGTGTGCCTATACGCACGGGTCGTGCGTAACCTTCTGATTTCCAACTTCAAGGTACCTTTTTATCCATTCCGAATGATTCCAAACCTCTTCTAATCCATTCCTCGTGGTTCCCCAACAATGTAAAGATACTGATATCATGGAATTAAACATGTTGATAGAAAACTTGTGTGTTATGAATGTGACAAAAAACTGTACTTAGAGAACGCGAGAGCACACAAGTCAAGGAATGTTAACGGACCTTGAGTCCAATCATGTTAAGATAACGAACTTCAAGTTCATCATGTCATGTAAGCTAATTGATTGTAAGTCTATAAAGACATAAAAAAAACTCCCAATTCATGTAAACACAATTCAAGTTACTTTCCCTCGGGGAAAGTCAGATGGTATACCTTGTGTATATCGAGGGTGACGATCCTCCAGTTATTAGCATACTAGGGGAGGGGAAGTCATGAGCCCCAGAACCTAGGCTCTCATGTTGCTCACTTGGATTAGTGGGGATGGGTTCACTGAGATGTCCTAAACCTTAGCTAAGGCGGACTTTGAAGTGTTGTGCTAAGTTCATGTTAAAATATGATCTGTAGTCGCTTATTAGGGTTACATCAGGAAAAATCAGAAATGTAATGAGTAGTCGCTTATTAGGGCTTCGAGTTACGAGAAACCATCATGTGCTCACGTAGTCGCTTATTAGGGCTACATCAGGAAAAATCAGAAATGTAACGAGTAGTCGCTTATTAGGGCTACAAGTTACGAGAAACAATCATGTGTTCACGTAGTCGCTTATTAGAGCCATGAGTGCAAGTTCAAGAATAATAAACCGATAGAGTTAGTAAGGGGTCTCGATAGGACTCACTGAGACAAGTTGTCTCACCAAATCCATATTTGTTGTTTTTACAGAGAACAGGTTATAAGGACAGCAGGCGGCACAGTTAGTCGTCAGGCTCGAGGAGAAGTTGGAGATGCAGTCTTCCATCTATGTTTTGGATTATTTCTGATGTAGTCTCTATATTCGGTCTTATGACTCGAACTTTTATCATGTTATATTTTTATAGTTTCCGCTGTTTCTTGTAAAGATGTATATCTGAACCGGAATTTTTATACTCTGATTTATACCCAATTGTATATTTAGGTATTTCTTTGTTAAAGAAATACCGGGGTGTTACATTTGGTATCAGAGCGGTTCGGCCTTGTCGGGCGTAGTGACCTTCGGGTCGAGAACATAGGATCGAGTCAGCCAAAGACTTAGACAATTATATGTCAGGCCTCTTTAATATATTATGTGACGTATTGAGTTAGGATCCACTCAATGTTTCATGTAAAGTACTGAAAATTTTGACAGATAGTTGCCTCAGCCCCGAAAATGTCTGAGGCCCTACACCATAGAATTCTCAGCCTTCTCGTTTCATCAGAGAGCGTAGCAGCAGCAGAGGGCTACATATTACATTTGGAAACAAGGATAATCATCCGCGATGGTTCGAGGAAACTGTGGGCGGCTGTTCAGTAAATAAATCTGATGCGGCTAGTGAGTCGCGGCATGAAACGTCTTAGATCTTATCGAGAAGTACAAATCAAGCTAAGCCATTGTGCGGCTGTAACGTCAATGTACTAAAATCTGTCAGACTAGTTAACACCCGAAACCCTGACCTTTATTTAGTCAGTGTATTAATTTTCGAGATATCGTTTTGATCATAAATCTTACCTTCTGGAATAAGTCAATCCCAGTTTAGGTAGCAGTTGAGAAAGTCCCTTCGGAAAGTTCCAAAGTACAGATCCCGTTTATCGTTCTTCGAAGTCACCCTGTGATGGGTGATAAAGCCAACCGAGTAAAGATAGTCCCTCGTCAATATTGTCTAGCAGAATCACAAGGTACCGATCAGGTTAAGTCCCGATCAGGAACTGTGAATCAAATCCTTCAAAGCAGGTTAGTATTTTGAATCGGTAGAACTGACCTTATTTCAATCCGCTGCTGGGAGCACTCCAATCACGGTCTGTGAGAAATTCTCGTTAGTCTTTCGACTCATTTTGTTCTTGACTTCTGCTCCAGAACTCCGATTTTTATGTTTCGAGAGGCGTTGGAAAGCTAACGGAAATATCTACACCGATGAGTGGGTTGTAAACCGTAAACTCTAGGCACTCGTGGAATGTGAACCTCGCTGTTGTACTGGAAATTGGAAAAAGGATTTCCAATAAGTCATTTTAGACTCCTAGATACCGATTCAGGATAACGTTTGTTGTAGTCTCTCTTCCAAGAAACCTACTTGCGGTAATTGCCATTAGTAGTGACGGGTATTCAACCATTAGAAGTAATTCCGAAATCTTCATCTCTAAGACCTCAACTAACTGGTTAGTAGAACGGGGAGCTTAACGTCACCTACGTGGCGAACATGATGTTGTCATGGGAGTAGAACCCGTTTTGAAGCTAAATTGATTAATGTAGTGTAATAATTATGTCTTGATAGTTGCGGAAGTTCGGAAAGAAGCTGGACCGGGGAAATTCTAAATGATAAATACTCCAATTTCAACGAATCAATACGAAGACACTTACGGTGTGCTCGTTTGATTCCCAAAATAACTCCTTGTTTTCCACAATCCCCTGGTGCCACCGCAATTCCAATTTCGTAACTAATCCGAGGATAATTGCTACGCTGAAGTTAATCGAGAAACCAATGATTGCCTAGGAAACCCCTAAATCTTACCTTCTAAAGAAAACCTTATGTCATTCTAATAAGATTCCTAATATCGGAATTCGAATCTCCTTAAGATTCGACTAATCAATTGCTATGAAAAATGGGTATCAAAATTCAAAGCCTAGTTGATCTAGAAAGACAACTGTGATTGGATAAGTCGTTGACTTAGAACAATCCTGAAAGAACCATATCCTTATAAGGGCACCGAACTGTAGGTTTGAGTTCTGAAGACAGAGTCATAATGGTCGAAAGATACACCCTTATCATTGGTTTGGGTTAGCTAAAACATCGGTTGTACCGGTGACCTATTGAAATGGAACTCCAATCGTCAATCTTGAATTCGTTAAAATCAACAGTAAGTTGTTGTGGCTTGTGTTATACCCTAATTTTTCCCGGTCTTTTATAATAATCGCTTTAACCCCGTGTCACAAGCCCATGGCATTTCAAACACTGTTTTGCTTCTAATTCGGACCGATTTGTCCAATTGGGCCTATGACCAACCTTTTGGCCTGATTTTGTTAGCTTCCCTAATTGGGCTTACGCTTAGCGTTTTGAACCAGTTTTTTTAAATGGGCTTATGTCTAATGTTTTAGTCATTTGCCTAATTGGGCCTATGTGGTTATTGGACCTACGATAGTAATTTGTCTAGTATAGACCTGACTTTAGAAAATTGTTCTAATTGGGCCTTATTCTAGTCATTTGTCTAAATTGGGCCTATGTTTAGTTTTGATTGGGCTTGGCCCAATTTAGTCATTTTTTTCCATTTTGACCAAAAAACAATAAATCTGTCCAGTCCAAAAAACAAATATATTTAAAAAATCAATAAAAATTAATTTACAATAATCCAAAATTATAAAATAAATTCTAAAAAACACAAAAAAATAGAAAAACGAAAATACAAAAAAAATCAGAAAAACGAAAACACAAAAAATGGCAACAGCAGCAGATCCATGGGCTAATTCTTGTTGCCCAAGAGTCCAATACCTGAAATAGGAAAACAAATCAAATTAGAATCAGAAATTAATTTCCTAAACCTGAAATTTGCCTATAAAAACAAGCTTGAATCAAAGAGAAAAGGGGAGACGGAAATACAGAGAAAATCAGAGTATAAAAGTTAGGGTTCCACACTGGAACCCTAATCACAAAGTTCAGAAACAGAAGCAGCAGTGGTGTGAGGAGCAGTAATAGGATTTCAGAAGCAGCAGAGCAGCAATAGGGAGAAGTTCAGAAGCTGGAATACAGGTTTTTTTTTATACGATTAAAACCGAAAATGTAAAAAAAATGTAGTGCTTAATCTGTCATGCTTTAGATGTTCATAGACTAAATAAAATATAGTACCTGCAAGCTTTTCTTCTGTTCTATATTATCTAATGTAGTTTTTCTGTATAAATAGATAGTAAAAAAGACCAGGAATGAATTAGGGTTCATACTGTAAACAGATCAAAGTCTATATTGTAAACGTATTAGGGCTGGAAATATAGCTATATTAACGGATTAGGTTAAAAAAAAGGGGAAATCAAAAACTAGGAGTATAGAGTATTATGATTTTTTCATCCAAATTGGGGTTTAGTAAAAGTCAGAATTAGTTTTTGGCTTAAAAATTAGGTTTTGTTTATCTGTTTTAGAAATTAGGCAAAGTTTAGTTAAATTAGGGATTAGAGTCCTTGTTGATAAATAACTAAAAGGCAAGAGATCAAAAATAAGAAAAGCAGAAGTAGACATATGAAAGAGCAGATTAGAAAGAAACGAAACCTTGCCTGTTAGCTACGCCTGCCATAGACGGTGGCCGCTCTGCCTCAAACCACCGCCAGCCTTCGCACCACCGTACGGTGGTCATGCCCCCATCTGAACTGTCCTCCACCCCGTCATCAACTGTGGTCACCACGCCGTCAGCCCTCGCCATAACCAAGAACTACGTGTGATTTGATTCTCTACCAAGAGATACGTAGGAGCAGAGGGCGGCCAACCTCTGTCAATTGCACTAATAAAAAATCTTTTTTAGTCTTTTCCTAAATAATCCCTTTCTTAAATTCAAATAAAATATCAATTTTCTTCTTTCTTTTTAATTCACAATAAAAGGGTAAAATAAATGTTTTCAGAATTAACTTCCGCTTCTACAACTAATTAGCAGGTAACCTTCCTTAAGAAGGATGTCGTGGGGTGCTAATACCTTCCCCACGCATAACCGACTCCCGAACCCAAATCTGGTCTCAAGGACCCTTATCCATTCCAAAAGGGATTTTCCAATGTTTGCCCTTAAACTAAACTTTGGTGGCGACTTCATTTTTGAACCTTCGAGGAATCCTCACCCGGATTTTTCGGTCGCTACAGCTTGAATCCATCGGATGGGTCAAGGCTAGTTCTCCATTCTATTAACCTATGGTTAGATGTCGGTAAATCAAGTATGTGCTGAATTCAGAATTGTCCGATTGTGATCCAGTACACGATGCCTTCTTACAACAATCCGACAGTTGAGTACGTATAGTGTTTTTCCCTTTCACCCACTATGCGCGTATGATGGGAGAAGGACGGAGGATGAACCGTATGTCGGTCTGAAACTAAATGATTGCACAGTGAATGTATGATACATGAGTCCTTGATAGTGCATCCTATAACCATTGTGTAGTTTCTTGAGACAATTGAGTCGTGTCTATTTTTGTCACGAAATGCAAGCCTTTGTCCTAACCTCAAAGTTTTGTCTTGGACTGATTCGAGAAAGGAATCGAAGAGAAATGAATTGAATCGAATAGAATAGCGGCTTGGGAAAATTTTAAAACAAACACCCGATTTCTCTTTCGGCTCAATGTCCTTCCCGATCCCTTCCTCGAACGAACCCAATTGTTTTGTCTTGACGGAGCCGAACTCAAGCATGATAATAGAAGTTTGTGAGATCTTGATCGCACAAATGGCTGGTTCCAACAAAGTAACACTTCTACTCTTACTTTCAAACTCGTAACTTTTAGATATCAGAGAATGAGATTCCGCTTTGTTGGAGCGTCGTGCATTGAGTACGGTCATCTATAAGTTGGGGTGAATTAACCTTTTGGGATAGTCGTATTTTCAAACTATCGTCATTAGAAACCCCATTGAAAAGAATTTTCATTCAAATGGAACTATTGTACTTTCAAGTTTTGGAACTAATTTAATGAAAGAATATTTTACTATTATTTTAGAGTTTTTCCTGGATTTGGTTGCAAGGAAAATCGTTTCTAGATTCCTTGGACTGAAAGTCAACCAGTTTTATAAAATAACTCTGTTTGCTTCAGTCGAGATTTTTAGTAAAATGAGTCAAGCGCTTATGTGAGCGTAACTCGGGAAGAGAAGAAAACTTTTCTTCTGGATACCGTATGGTTTGATTCCAAAGAAACTCTCTTAAAGTCATCGTTTCGTTCCAGTTCAAGCTACGGCTAGGCTGAAACCATCCGAGTTCCTGACTTCGATAGTGCAGGATGTGTGGATACCATAACTATGAGTTCGTGTCCTCAACAGATTGTAGGCATTCCATTGTCCATAACAATTGGTGTCAGCTTCCAAGAGGTCGGAATAGTTAATCTCTGAAGAAAGTATGTATCTTCATGATGTCTTTCACGTGTCTCAGTTGAGAAAATGTATTCCAAGATCTACTTCAGCCGTTGAGCGTTGAGATGATCGATCTTCGACCGGATTTATCATTCCAACCTTATCCTAGTCATATCCTAGGGTGTGGCGTGAAGACATTGAGGTCAAGGACTATTCCGATTGTCACGATAGTCTGGGAAGGCTTCTCAGCCGAAGAGGCTACTAGGGAATTGGAAGAGGACATGATGACCCGATATCAATATCTTTTGTTTAAGGTTCGTCTTGTCAATTTTGAGGACAAAATTTTTAAAAGTTGGGGTGATTGTAACATCCCTAATTTTTAAAGACTCGTACTATGTTGCCTAAGACAGAGTAATTATTTGTGGGAATAATTAGTCGTGTCTCGGGGATTAATAGTCGAGGAAAAGTCCAAAGAAATCCTACTCTACATTTAATTGTGGCTTAGTCATAATTTAAATGAACAATTAGAGCGCAAGGGTAAAATCGTCATTTCGCCTTACATCGAAGATTAATCAATTGAACGAAATGATTAATCATAACTCGAGAGAGAGGTAGTCGAGAAACCTTTGCCGAGTAGAAAACCATAGGATTTTAGGGGTTCTAGTACCAAAAACCTTGGATAGATGGGCCAAGGGCAAAATGGTCATTTCCTCATCATTTAACCCTCAGCCCTTATTCTTACCCCTGCTGAACCATTCTTCCTCATTCATCACTTCCAGCAACAAATAAACAGAAAGAAAAGCTGGAAAGAAAAAGAAAATTGAGAGAAGAGAGTGGGGGAAGGGAGAAGGAAGGAGAAAGGAGGAGAGCTCTCTTGAACCTCCATGCATGTAAGTTCTCTCACCTCCTCTCCACTCCATTTTTCATGCTCTTTCTATTGAGCCTATTTTCTGAACCAAACTCTCCCTCTTTCAACTTGCACCATTTTCGGATTTAAAGTCTCAAGGTTGAAGACAATGGAGTTTTGATCCCCTAACCTCTTGCATGTTCTGAATGGCTGCCAATAAAGAAGCCTTGTCCTTGTATTTGTGAATTGGAAGGTGTTATAGTGTCTGAGTAACTGCTGGTGCAGAGAATGGAAACTCAAGTTGAAGTTGCAAATGATGGAAGATGATGATTGAAGTTCATTAGAAATTCTGGGTAAAACCCGTATGAGCCACCTTCATTGTTTTCTTCGTATCTCACTGCACACAACTCCGATGATCGTGATTCTTGTTCCTCTGAAAACTAGACACGAAGATCTTCATTTGGGGCACAAGAACCGTATGATTTCATTGAGAAATGAAGGAGATATCATGTCCCCAAGTTACGGTTTCAGAATCAAGCACTATCCTGGACCAGTCACCTTGTCTTGGTGATATCTCCCAAACCACTGGATGCATGCGTGTGAATCCTTGACCATCTGAAAGCAGACGAAATTCCCTTCACAATGGGCATAGATTTGAATAGTTTTGGTTAGGATTTGATAAAGATATTTCTGTTTCAAATTTGCACTCTGATCCTGGAAAACTACAATTCTAAATGCATCTTCAAGTCAAGAAGTTTGTTCTTTCATTCGAAATTGGAAGAGGATCTACCATGTGGGTTGCCACTTCAGATTATTCAAGCAAGTGAAGTTGCTGTTTCAGTAGTTCAGCAAAGGAGAGGTTGTTGTTACGGCCTCATTGGCGTTTTCGGTGCTCGTTCGGTAGTTTCCTTGATTTCAGTCCGATCGTTCGTGCTCCGGCGTGACCTTTCCGCGAGATCGTCAACCGGGTGAGTTCTATACTCGCTTAGGGAGGTTTTGATATTGAGTCATTAAATTTTTGAAACGAAATCTTAAAAATCCGCTTTGTGAAAATTAGCGACGAAACTGTTTTAACGAAAAACCGTAAATTGTGATTTGAATTATGAATTGCTTGATTGATTGTTTAGATGTACTGGATTGGATTGATTGTGTTGCTGTAATATACTGTTTCAATGCGTGTTTAAGTTTGAGTCTCGATTGGAAGAGATTTTGGAACCGGAACAGAACGGAATTACTCATGAAAACACTGTTTTCAGGAAAACTGATGAAGACGCCCGGATCGGGTGCCTCTGCGCACGGGTCGTGCGCCCCCATCTGATACTGCACAAAAATGGATTTTTAGTTACGCACGGGTCGTGCTCCTAAACGCACGGATCGTGCGTATCATTCTGAAACTTTCCACATTTTTATTGAAAAGTGCACGGATCGTGTGCCTATACGCACGGGTCGTGCGTAACCTTCTGATTTCCAACTTCAAGGTACCTTTTTATCCATTCCGAATGATTCCAAACCTCTTCTAATCCATTCCTCATGGTTCCCCAACAATGTAAAGATACTGATATCATGGAATTAAACATGTTGATAGAAAACTTGTGTGTTATGAATGTGACAAAAAACTGTACTTAGAGAACGCGAGAGCACACAAGTCAAGGAATGTTAACGGACCTTGAGTCCAATCATGTTAAGATAACGAACTTCAAGTTCATCATGTCATGTAAGCTAATTGATTGTAAGTCTATAAAACATAAAAAAAAAACTCTCAATTCATGTAAACACAATTCAAGTCACTTTCCCTCGGGGAAAGTCAGATGGTATACCTTGTGTATATTGAGGGTGACGATCCTCCTGTTATTAGCATACTAGGGGAGGGGAAGTCATGAGCCCCAGAACCTAGGCTCTCATGTTGCTCACTTGGATTAGTGGGGATGGGTTCACTGAGATGTCCTAAACCTTAGCTAAGGCGGACTTCGAAGTGTTGTGCTAAGTTCATGTTAAAATATGATCCGTAGTCGCTTATTAGGGCTACATCAGGAAAAATCAGAAATGTAACAAGTAGTCGCTTATTAGGGCTACGAGTTACGAGAAACCATCATGTGCTCACGTAGTCGCTTATTAGGGCTACATCAGGAAAAATCAGAAATGTAACGAGTAGTCGCTTATTAGGGCTACAAGTTACGAGAAACCATCATGTGTTCACGTGGTCGCTTATTAGGGCCATGAGTGCAAGTTCAAGAATAATAAACCGATAGAGTTAGTAAGGGGTCTCGATAGGACTCACTGAGACAAGTTGTCTCACCCAATCCATATTTGTTGTTTTTACAGAGAACAGGTTATAAGGACAGCAAGCGGCACAGTTAGTCGTCAGGCTCGAGGAGTAGTTGGAGATGTAGCCTTCCATCTATGTTTTGGATTATTTTTGATGTAGTCTCTGTATTCGGTCTTATGACTCGAACTTGTATCATGTTATATTTTTATAGTTTCCGCTGTTTCTTGTAAAGATGTATATCTGAACAGGAATTTTTATACTCTGATTTATACCCAATTGTATATTTAGGTATTTCTTTTCTAAAGAAATACCGGGGTGTTACAATTAGGGCAGAGAAGAGAATCAGCGAAAATTGACACTGAGATATACAAAGAGGCAGAAGCTCACAAACAGAAAAAAGAGGCACAGAGATACAAAGGTCAAAATTGTCCAACGTGAATACCAGAGAGCATTTTCAGAAGCTGGAGCAAAAAGTTGGGTTCTTAAATGAAATTTTTTTGACATTCATATGTTACATGATGTTTCAGTTTGGCTGGTATAAAATGTAACTAATAAGATGCTTATGTCAAAACCGTTTATGCGTATATAAATTTTTTTCAATCAAAGCACAGTCCGTAACTGTAAATAAATTAGGATAAGGAATAAATTAGGTTTTCATTTCAATATCAGGAACAAAAACAAACACCAAAAGAGCATTTTAATCCTCCAAAAATCGATCTAGGGTCTAGGAAAAAGAAAAGAGAGGATAACAGTATGTAGGGAGAGGGAGAGGATGCAGTGAGGGGATACAGTGAAAAAAAAAGGGGAGTTCGTACCTTCGGCCACCGTTTACGGTGGCCACCGCCGCGGCCTCGCCGTGAGCCGCCGTGAGCCATCACTCCTCACCCCCTTTACCGCCACCAAACCACCACTACCAGAAACACGAACCACCGCCGGAATGAGAACCACCGCCGTAACAGCGCCACGCCATTCTTTTTCACTCCCTCTGTAACTCTCTCTCACACCCCCCAAACAACAAACAAACCTCCCTGGTCACCACCGAAGCTCCACCACATAACTACCGTAAAAGCCCCCTATTGTCGCAAACTACCCTCACAAACCCAGATCGACCGAAAAAAAAACCACGGTGGCTGACCCTCCGTCTTTCCCTTTCCCTCACCGTCCATTCCTCACCTCCCTCAGTCCGCCAATGTCACCAACGAACGTATCTCCTCACCATCGCGAACCCCCCTGGCGTCGTCTTCCCCAAACGGTCGCCGTCGCAAAACCGAACGCCACCGCAGTGGAACACCCCATCACCGTCGCGAATCACCGGTCTTCCTCCCTCCCTCTCGCTTCTCCTCTCTCCGTTCGTCACTCCCATCTTCCCTTTCTCTCTTTCGTTCTCCCCCTCTCCCTGTGAGTTCTCTCTCTCTCCCTTGTTCGCTTTCCCTTTTCTTTTCGCGTTTCCCTCTCTCTCTCTGTTTTGTTCTTAGCAGCGGCGCTGCAAGTGAAAGAAAAGAGTGAATTAGGGTTAGTCAAAAAATATCCTATTATATGCCTTTAATTTAATATTTTTTTATTTTATTTTAAATTTAAATGTCAGCCTAATACTTGCACCCCTCCTTTTACTGTGTTAATCCCCCACGCAGCCCAGCCTAAAAAAAACCAGTGGGCTCGCTGTTTACACCCCATTTTTGTTTTATACAACCCCCGTTTCTATGTGCACTCCTTGTTTTAATAGCTTGCATCCCCCTGCGGAAGCCCACCTTTTAGAATACAGCCCAGTTCACAGAAAACGAATTGGGCCTGTTTTCTGCACCCACTATCTTAAAACACAACCCTTTTCTGCTAACTGTAACACCCCTTTCTACCCATTTATTTTAGTAACATCAGAGTGCGGAATTTTAAAAAAAAAAACTAAGCATGCAAGGGGCGTCACATTCGACATTTCGCAAATCCAAAAGTTCAAAATCGCCTTTTAACAGAAGGGTAATACGTAGCACTTTATAAGTTCAATCATCACGTAGCAAAAATAAAACAACCTCTCAAAATGTCATCTCAAACGTCTCCAATAAAACGGTTTCAAAGGAACATCAAATAGTAAAGGCAACAGTCATAATAAGAGAACAAAAAATTAACGTTCGTTTCCCCCCAGGTGCTACGTATCAGAGCAAACGACACGACTCGATAGAGGAAGGAAGAAAAGTCCTTCACACGCGTCTACCTGCACGTTACCCACGTAGAGGTAACATTCAAACAGAAAAGGGTGAGTCTTCTAACAGCATAAAGGCATATATAATAGTCAATATATTAGAGGACAATATCTATAACTACCATAGCACACTTAACGTCGCATTTCAACCATCACAGAACAACATCGGCAAACAACACCAAAAGCACATCAACAGGCAACTACGTCGTCTTTATGCATATGTATGAAAATGCAACCCACGTCGCCGGGTATATGCATGAGGATCCATCACCAAAATAAGCCTTGAGGGCACAATCGTCGCTTTGAGCATAGCTCCGGCCGCAGCCCACATCGTCGCAATAAATGCAGCATGACATGTATGGGACACTATGCATCACTCACCAAATCAATCAACCGCATCAACAAGTCATATATCATGACACAACTTCATCAACGTCGCTTTTGGCCATAACCGACCCAACAATATAATTATCATCACTTTGGTCATAAAGACCGACATATCAACTTCGCATCATCATTTAGTCAGCACACAACACACTCACATCAACTTCGCATCATCATTTAATCAGCACACAACACACTCACATCAACTTCACATCATCATTTAATCGACACACAACACGTTCACATCACATCCACATCATCATCATAGGTAACTTGGCACAATTGACACGTCGTTATATCTATCATTAGTCATATACATTGGGCATCGCAACATAAGGACGGCAGAAATTATTGTAACTACAACCACTTGGAGATAGGGAAAACAACACTTTAAACTATGACGAAACAGCACCTTTACATTCAAGAAACAACACCTTTAATTTCAAGAAAACAACATTTTTAAATTGAGAACACGGCACTTTAAATTTGAGTAAACAACATATTTAAATTGAGGAAACAGCATTTTAAATATAAGGGAACAGCACCAATTAAGTTGAAGAAAACAGCTCTTTAAATTTTAAGAAAACAGCACTTTAAATTGTGACAAACAGCACACTTTAATTTGAGGAAACAGCAACACATTCTAGTGCAAAAACAGCACTATTACTTTCAAAAACAGCAACACATTCTAGTGTAGAAACAGCACCATTTATTTCAAAAATATAGCAACATGTTCTGTTATAAAACAGCAATAAAACGACATGAAAACAGTGACATCAATTTGCAAAAACAGCAGCGAAACCGTTTAAAACAGCAACATTAGGTTGCAGAAACAGCAGTAAAAACAGCTCGGAGATAGCAACATTAAATTGCAAAACAGCGGTAAAAACAACACAGCAACAGCAAGAGCATTTTTCTGAAAACAGCACAGCAAGAGTATTTTATAAAAAAACAGCAACAGCAACAATATTCTTATACAAAACAGCGGCAGCAACATTTGGAAAGCAGTGACTTAGACAGAATTCCTTACGCAACTTGCGACCAATTTTTCTTTCTCATTTCTTAATGAAATTCGGTGGAACCGGTGCCTACTTTGTAGAGAATTCAGTCTATTTTCTAACTAAACAAGAATCATTCAAAACGGAATTCAATTGAGAACACAAAACTTGCAAAAACCGAACCTATTCACAGATTACTTCCAGAAATTTGACCTAACTTTGGAGACTCGTAACTTAAGCTACACAAATCCAAATTTAACCAAACCAGTACCAAAATGACCAGAATTAATTCTATTTCCTAACAAAATATGTCCCATAATTTTTGGACAAACGAAAGGTTTCCAGTTTTAAAAAATACAGAACCTATGTCCAGAATGCTCCCAGATTATTAACCTAACTTGTGGAGCCTATAACTAGAGCTACACAAATCCAAATCGAACGAAACTGGCACCAAAACGACCGGCGTGAAATCTATTTTCACAAACAATTAAACACGAAATTTTTGGACTGGCCGAACAGTCCCAGTTTCACGAAAACCGAAACAGTGTTACGCACTACATCTCAACATTTTACAAACACAACAATACACGCCAAATCAATCAATTAGACATCCTCAATCATCAAACGAATTTAACAACCAACGACTTTAACAACACATTCAAACATCCTATTTCATTCAAACATAATAACAAATACCTCCTAGGCATCATAGAACTACCCTCCTACATACTAACCATTATATAAACCCTTATAATGCGAGACTCCCCTTACCTTAGCAACTTGGAGAAGATGAAGACCCCCTTCACGAAGCACCACGTACACACAGCAACAGCTCTTCTCTTACTCGCGATCCCTTCCTTCTCCTTCTTCTCTCTCACGGTTGCGCCCTCTCTTTCTTTTCCTCCACCTTGCGATTTCTTCTCTTCTCTTCTCCTCTCCCTTTCTCACGCTCCCTCTCTTCTTTCTTTTCTTCTTTTCTTCTCTTCTTTCTTCTCTCACGGTTTTCTTTCTTTCTTTTCTTGGTTCTGTCTCTCTCCCTCAACCGATCCCTCTTTCTCTCTTTCAATTCATTTCTTTTATTTTCATTTAACCCTAGGCCGACTAATGGCCTCTTATTTGCACCCCCCCTCAATTACTTCCACCACTCCTACTCACTTAAACACCTCCTAAATATAATAAAACTCCAAATTAATTAATTCTAATATTTTTCCCACAACTTAATTCCTTTTAATTAATTAAATAATTAGCCAATTATTTTTGGGGCGTTACACTAACCACACCCTATTTTACTACTGCACCCCCTGTTTCTTTTTTTTACAGATTTCCTTTTCCCTAAACATGAATTAATCCAATTACGAAAACTCTTCAACATCAAACTTTGTTAGTAGTCTTGCAAAGCCTTTGCTTGCATGATTATCAACAATGAGGTACTAGTGGCGATCACTTGGAGCCTTTGCTCAATTGATCATCATGAATGCCTAATTTTCCTAAAGATTTTCACTAAACCAAAAACTTTGTTAGTAGTCTTGCGAAGCCTTTGCTTGCATGATTATTAACAATGGAGTGCTAATGGTGGTCACTTGGAGCCTTTGCTCAATTGATCATCATGAAAGCTCAATTTTCACAATCAAACAAGGTAAAAAACAAAACCCTTTTTCTAGACAACCCAGAACTACGTAGCTTAGAATTCTCCATGGCACCGGGAGATACGTAGGAGCGGATACTCTCCGTTAAGCACAGCAAACCAAAAACATTTTTCCTTTCAAAAACCAAACACTTTTTCAAAATAAAACATTTTTCAAGAAAACCAGAACTATGTAGCTTTGAATTCTCTATCGCACCGTGAGATACGTAGGAACGGATACCCTCCGTCAAGCACAAAAACTAAAGATTTTTCATTAAGTCATCCACCAACAAAAGAGGTTAAAACAAAGTATTTTTCCGAATCAACTTTTCGAATCACACATTTAATTAAGGTAACCCTTCTTCGAAGGGACGTTATGGGGTGCTAATACCTTCCCCATACGTAATTAGACCCCCTAACCCAAATCTAATGGTTCCAAAGACCATTGCTTTCCAAAAAAGGTTTTTTTTTCAATGTTTTATCTTTAAAAAAATATTGGTGGCGACTCTAAAATCCCGTTGTGCGAAGAAAAATCCCCCCAAGGATTTTTCGGGGTGCGACAGGTATTTCGGTCAAAAAGATGCCTCGTGATTGAACGGAAAGATCAGAAGCGGATTTGGGCGTCGTCGGAGCGTGGAAATTTATGCGGGGATTGTTCGTGTGGTTATGTGGAGATTTTTAAGTCTCGGTAATTTCGGCTCGGCGTCGGCTCTCGCTTCAAGGGTGAGTTTTACTCACGCTTAGGATGTTTTTGTGTCTCGATAAATTTTATTTGATTTGATTCCGAGAGATTTTGACTTGAAAACCGATATTTTGAAAATATGTCGTATTTCGATAAACCTCGTTTTGATTGAGATTTTGACTGATTTGATTGATTGTGTGAATTGGATTGGGACTGTTTTTATGATTGTCAAATCTGTTTTAAATCGGAACGAGAATCAGAATTGAGCGGAATCGCGAATTTCACGCGAAACCGCCAAAAATTCTACAACAGCTGACTACCATCGCGTCGTGCCCTACTCTCATCGCGTCGCGACCAAGCCTGATTTTGCAACGAAAATATTCCTGATGCTTTTCGCGTCGCGACGGTATCCTTTCGCGTCGCGACGGTTGCAGATTTTCAGCAACTATTCACAAATATTATTTTCGCGATATCTTTTGATCTGGGAACCCGATTGAGGTGTTCTACGTTGCGTTTTAAAGCTTATTCAGAGGCCTAACTGAATATTCTATTTTAAGGTAAAATGAACTATTTTTGGAGACGTAAAATTTGTTGAAATGTAATGAATTAGTTTGCGAGAGTCAATGTGGATTTAAATTGTAATGTGAATCAAATGTTCAATTGATTGTCTGAGGTAATGAACCTTGAGTTCATGTGTCTGTATATATATTTATTATATCGAGTTGGGTGACGACCCATGTTAACATACTAAGGCGGGGTAGTCATGCACTCTTACCTTAGGCTCCGTGCCATTAGGTATATACTAGTGGTAAGGGGGTTCACCGGGGATATAGCAGAGTAATGCAGTCGGTGTTATGTTAAAAGTTTATTGTGCGATACACCGGGGTTTAGCAGTCATGCAATCGGTGCCGTACTTTGTTTGTTGTGCGATACACCGGGGTTTAGCAGTCATGCAGTCGGTGCCATAGTTTGTTGTTGTGCGATTCACCGGGGTTTAGCAGTAATGCAGTCGGTGTCGTGCAGAGTTATAACACGTTCATCAGGGTTTAGAAGTAATGCAGTCGGTGTCGTGTTAAGTTAGAACAAATCCATAATTTGACCGAGAGAGTTAGTAGGGGTCTCAGTAGAACTCAGTGAGATTGTATCTCATTGTTTATATGTTGTTTTTTTACAGAGAAACAGGGAAAGAAAGGACCGCAGAGGCACGAGTAGGTGGAGCTCGGATGGTTGCTGATGACTTAGCTTTATGCTTAAGTGTATATCTTTCCTTGTTATCTGTGTATCAAGACATTCTGTCTTTAGTGTTATGCTTTTACTTCCGCTTTCTTGTACGATATTGAACACTGTATTTCACTGATGGTTTATGATCTTATTTATGTTTAAGACTGTCCTGTTGTTATTCAGTGAAAATTTTATAGTGGTGTTCAGTATTTAAACAGGAAATATATCTCTGATGTTTTAGGGATGGTGCACTTGGGTATTTTTACTCGATAAAAATACCGGGGTGTTACAACCAGTACTCTCTGATCCAGAATGTGAAGAAGATTGACTCGGAATAATGCTTGTTCTGAAAGCAGCCGGTCCAATACCACCAGATCCTACCATACGATTACTCTTTTGGGGACCAACTACTCTTTCCCAAATATCACGAGCTACTCTAGCCTCCTCCACAGGATCGATATCTGTCCCACTGCTTTACTGTGACTCATGGTACTCAGCCTGCCCATCCTTGAAGCTCTCCTGGAAAAAATAACCCAACAAAGAAATAAATAACTAATTATTAATAATATATAACATAATAAAAACAATAAATATATATATATAAAGATAAATATAAATAATAAAAATTAATATATAATTGTAAAAGTAGTTTTACCTGAATATTCCTCGCCCGATCTGTTGCAAACTCACCAGTGTCCTCTCGCATATGAAGGTAGCGATGCAACTCAGGCAAAGTGATTGGCCTTTGATGAATCACCTCCTATAAATATACATATAGTGTTATTAATTAATACACATGAAAATGACTAGTTAATTATAAATAATTAATTAATCAAGTAATAAAGTAATAAATTTACCAAACGCCTATGATGGGTTATAGTATTAACAGTCCCCCCTGTGTGTATGCAGCCATCTTTTTCAGAAGCACAGTTCTTCTTGGCTTTCTCATAATAATTCTTAAATTCTGGTGTCTCCCAATACTCTCTGAATTAAGCCGAAGTTGAGTTTCCCATAAAAGATGGCTTCGCATTCTTACTGTGCGCATCCCGCAGTAATTAAGAATAGCGATGGGAACATCTCTTATGGAACACTCTCTCAACTTCTTTTTGCTGCCCTGGTAACTACGTACATTTTTCCTATTTAAGAAATTTACAATAATGTTGTTAATAAGACAAATTAATTAATCAAGTCAATAAGATAATACACCAAATCAATTATTTCGTAGAACAACTTACCAAGAATGATTTTAACATCCTCGCAATTGCCTCTTTATCTTTTCTAACCGCCGTCCAATTCTTCCAGCTGCTGGTGAAATTCTCCTTAATTGTTTTTATGATGGCGGTAGCTGTAGCCTTCGAAGGAAGAAACCTGTATTATATAAGTTATATAAAAGTTATATAAGTTATATAAAAGGCAACAAAAATAAATTAATAAATAATAATATATAATACTGACGAATCGCCAGCAGTCTCCAATATGATTCGACCATCAGCTGTATACCTCACAACTCCTGGTTAACAGTAAATGTGCGTACCCCGTCTGCATCAACATCTATCGGGGCTAAGTGTAACACCCCGGTATTTCTTTAACAAAGAAATACCTATATATACAATTTGGTTTACATCAGAGTTTTAAAATTTTTGTTCAGATATAAATTCTTACAAGAAACAGCGGAAACTATGAAATAACATAATACAATTTCGAGTCATAAGACCGAATACAGAGACTACATCAAAGCAATCTAAAACATGGATGGAATGTCACATCTCCAACTTCTCCTTGAGCCTAACGACTAACCGAGCCGCCTGCTATCCTTATATCCTGTTCTCTGTAAAAACAACAACAAGGATTGGGTGAGACAACTTGTCTCAGTGAGTTCTACCGAACCCCTCACAATCACTCGGTTCAATTTATAAAACCGTTGTAACATAGTTATATATATAAACTATTTCCATCAATATATACCTAGCCCGTTACCGACTGTGCAAAGCCCACAATCCCGGTAATTGAAGTGCTATTATATATTTTTTTAAGCCTTGTCAATTAATTTATAACTACAAGCTTTTCAAACGAAACATCGACTGTGCAAAGCCCACAATCCCGATGAGTCGAGAACATAACTTAGCATAAATCGGCTGTGCAAATACCACAATCCCGATAACCCACGTTAGACCATACCATAACGTTTTTCCGTGCCTAGGGTGAGGGCTCATGACTTCCCTTCCTAGTATGCCAATTCGTCGGGTCGTCACCCAACTCGATATAATCTATATATCGTACCCGCATTGGGCCGTCTTTCAAGTTTTAGATATCTATATCTATTATCGATCTATAACTCGTTTTGATGAATTCAAAGTTAGACATCCGGCGTTATAATCATAGCGTCGAGAAGGATCCACGATCCGGTTTGTTATGTCAAAAACATTATCTCACAAGCGGTCTAAGTTTCGGTTTTGAAAACAGTTTTGAACTTCCAAAATAGTGTAATTTCCAAACCATATTATATAGTTATAGATAGGTCTTTGAATCAGCTTTCCAACGCACCTGAGAACACCTAAATCGGGTTCCCGAATCAAAAGTTATTGCGAAAACATGTTCAGGGACTTTTTAGTGAAAACTGCAAACCGTCGCGACGCGAACAGATACCGTCCCGATGCGAAGAGTGACAGAAACTTTTGCGTCACAAAATAAAGGGAGGTTGCGACGCGATGGCCACGGGCCGCGACGCGATGGGAGCCAGAATTGGTTGAAAACAGCATTTCGAAAACCCGTTTTGTACCGTTTCGCTTTCTATTCGACCCCGAGACATTTCCTAACCATCGAGACTTAAAAATAGATAATATAACCAACATTTCAGTCCATATTCCAGTGAAAGCGTTAAAATCAACAAATCGATAAAAATATATATATTCACCGAAAAACCGTAAAACCCTATTTTCCCGAAAACGGTTTTTGACTCGATAAAATGTTTCGAGAGCGGAATAGTTTCACAAACAGAATTGCAGAGTATTCAAGTCAATAAAAATGAATCCATAATCGTGAGTAAAACTCACCGGTTGACGAATCCCCGAGAAATCACGCCGGAGCACGAACAATCGGACCGTAACCACTCGAACAATCCTCGTAATCACGAACACACTCCGAATGCCTCCAAAACTGAAGGTGCAACTTCTCCATTGCTCCTTTTCTTCCCAATCGACCCCAAACAGATACTGAGCATCCATCCCTCATCGATAATTGAAATGTGGCCGCTTGAAGACTATAGAACCTTCTCACCGCACTCAAGCTACCCGAAATTCCCGAATTCGTTCCATACGTGACCAAACTCCTTCAAAATTTCGAACCAAGCTATCCCCTTTATTCCTCCTACTGATTCAAGTGAACTAAATAGTAGTGTGGGTTGATTTTTGGTACATCCAAACTGAATGTGAGCTTCCATAGCTCAAAATGAGCTTCCAAGCCAAGAACTCCGTTTTCACCTTCAAAAAGCTTGAACTTCAACCATGGTGAAAAGAGTTGGAGATGGAATAAAGAATGGAAGATGGTCTCATTGTGTAGAGGAGGAGAAAAGGAAGAGATTGGTGAAGTCTTCAGCCACATGCATTGATAGATGGTGATGATCCATCATCCTCTCCCTCTCCCCTTCACTTTCGCCCTTCCCCTTAATTCTCCCTTTGATTCTTCTTTTTTTTTTTTGCTGTTCAGTGAGAAGAGGAAAAATGGGAGAGTGTTGGAAAGTCTGGTCCTTTTTAATAATGGAGCTGAGAGAAATATTTAAATTAAAAAAAAGGGAAAAGACATAAATACCCTTAAGTAATTTCATTACTTTGATCTACTTCTAATACATCACTAATCCATAATTTCCCCTCAAAATCTTGGTTATGGTCTTGTGAAATTGAGGATAGTATTTGATGCAGGGTAGTTTGGGTTAAGAGTTTAAAGGATGGGGAAATGACCAAAATACCCTTACGCCTTAATTCTCATAATGATGCACGAAGTCCGAGCAAATTGTGTGTATTTCACATGATTGAGCAATTAAATGTTGCTTTCGCGACATAGCCATATCCGAGATTCGATTTATCATTTAATCGAATAATAAATCGTGAGTTAATTTCAGAAACCGAAATTAACGAAACTAGGGTGTTACACTAAGCAAAAATATATAAACATACTAATTAAACAAACATATATAAACATACTGATTAAACAAACATATACTAAACAAGGTTAACATAAACATACTAAACAAGGTTAACATAAACATACTAAACAAAAATATATAAACATACTAATTAAACAAACATAAATTACATCCTTGAAACATATATAAACATACAAACTAAACAAAAATATATAAACATACTTATTAAACAAACAAAAATATATAAACAAACTAATTGAAACATAAAATAACTAGTTAATTGGAATCTCATTCATTCTCAAAATCATCATCATCAGAGGATTGAATTCTTGATACACCAATGTGGTCTGTTGCATCTTCATCAGCATGTTCTTCGTCATCAACTTCATCGCCGGTGTTTGGCTCATCACATAAACAAGTAATGGGTTCAACTTGAATCACTTCATTTACATTAGACATATCTTCCATTTGATATGGCACATCTTCCACCGTGTCATCATTTGTCTCAATGTGACCTCTTGGTTTTGTTTTAAATTGCGACACACCAACCACGCCTATCAGTCCGCATTGATGGATAAGGGACATAACAGACTTGTCTCACATTTTGTGCAATGACGAACGGATCATACAGTCAATATCTACTATTCATTTTAATGTCCACTATATTTGACTTTGGATTCACCTTTGTTCCTCGAGCAGACGGATCAATCCAATTACATTAAAAAACCAATACCTTCTGACTAAATCTAGATGGAGGTACTAAAATTCATATATGTGTTGAACCACACCATAAAAATCATCTTCACCTCCTCCAGTGACACCCTTCATGCAAACTTCATTATTGACTGTTTCTCTGCACTGTGTCCATTCGTTGGTGTGAAATTTGTATCCATTGACAAAGTATGTGTGCCATTCTTTAACACATCTTCGAGGACTGTCTGATATGTTCCTGTGTTGGTTGGTAGGAGTTGGTGGGAGCGCATAAACATGTTGCCTAAGCCACGTTGGAAAATGTGCATTAATATGAGCAGAAGATTTTTGCTCACCTACGTCCTCTGATAACCAGAATTCCTTAAAAAGAAATAATTAATTGTTACACATTTGTCTACTTTATATTAACTAATTAAGATCGATAGTTAAGGTTGAGGAACATACTCAATAAATGGTTGCACCTCAGTAAAGTTTATCATCACATGAACATGTGCTGAACTTAACTCTTCATCTGTTAGCCAGTGAATTGGCTACTTCCCAGATGGACGACCGGGTAGACAAAAGACAGACAAAGCTAAATGATGTCTAGGACATTTAGTATCCATTTCATTCCGACTGCTTCCAGGAACAAACTCATTGTAACACCCCAGTATTTCTAACTCGTAGAAGTACCAAAATGCACAACATGGCATGCATCAGAGTTAACTTGTATGCCTGGAATATTCAACACAACTAAAAACTTCGATAAGTAATTATCATATGGTTCCATGAACGTCATTAACTTAACGTAAGTACTTAAGTCTTATGACTTAAAACTCATACAACCTAGTGTTCAATATCCAAAACATAAGTAGCGGAAACGATTTACAACTGTTAGCGAATAAGAGTTATACAATCGGAACTACAAAGATAACAAAGGGGAAATGGCATAGTCATAAAACTAATTCTGGAATAACAGCTCCATAAAGCACACCATCTAGCCGTGCTTCTTCGCCTTTGTCCTTCCCTGTTTCTATGTAAAAACCACAATAATAAAGGGTGAGATAAACATTATCTCAGTGAGTCCTATCGAGACCCCTTAATAACTCTAGCGGTTCATTATGCTTTTACTTGATCATCATGGCCCTAATAAGTGACCTTGTGGACATATATTTCTTTACTTCTTGTAGCCCTAATAAGCGACTACGTATTATGTCTTATCTTTTCTTTGACTTAGCACAACACCTCAAGCCTACCTTATCCGGTTATTTCTTTGGCTTTTGGTGAACCCAATTCACTAATCCTTTCATCAGTGGGCAAACATAGAAGGGGCCTAGGTTATGGGCTCTTGACTTCCCTCCCCTAGTGTACTATCATAGAGGTCGTCACCCCTTTATCATACCTTGATCCTTTCATCAAGTAGTTCATTATCATACCTTGAACAAAATCAAGTAATTCTTTATCATATCATTATTTAACATACCTTGATACAATATCAAGTCATCTTAGTGGTTACCAAAACCTCAATGAACCTTTAGTCCATTGTATTAACATATACTTATGTTTTCTCACTCGTAACCCTAACCGGTTATCGTACACTTAACATACTTGGACAATTTTCCAATAACTCATTCATACCTACGCTTATTTATGGGGAAGGGTTTAGAATAGGATTGGACTCAATTAGGAAGGCTTTGGACACATTTTAAAATCTGGGACAGAAAGATCAGCACGGGGCGTGCTAAAATCAGCACGAGGCGTGCTAAAATCAGCACGGGTCGTGCTGACTTATCAGCATTTCTAAAATCTGGGACAGAAAGATCAGCACGAGTCGTGCCAAAATCAGCACGGGTCGTGCTGACTTATCAGCATTTCCAAAAATCCTATTTTCGTGTGAAATTCCCATTACGATCGATTCCGAAACTTATTCCGATCGATACCCAGACATAACAACACATCTTTCAGCAACAACAATCATCATAAACATCATCAAACAATTCATATCAATCACTCATTCAATCATTCATCCGAAAACACCAAATTTTACAATTTCGAAATACGGTTTTTATGCACTTTGATGAGACAGAAACAGGACAACTCGATTTATGAAACATGCAAACATATTTTCGAAAACATATCCCTAAGTGAGTATAGAACTCACCGATTGCGATGAAAATCGCAAAACCACGAATCAACGGATTGCAACTACAATGTAACCTCACAAACGGTCCCCGTACTCCAACTCTCGCTTCAACTCGAACCCAGCAGCCCCAATGTCTCAGAACCGATTCTGACTTTTGACTTTATCGCTTCTCAACTATCTTAATATACAATGTTGCTTCCGGAAATGCATCTACAACTACCCTTCTACTTCAGCACTATCATCAAAGTGAGAAACTCCATTGTTGACCCTCCTTGGGCTTGGGGTTTCAAAAATGGTGAAAAGGGAGTGAAGGGTTCTTTGGTGTTAAGTTTAGTATCAAACTGAAGAGGAGGTGGTAAGGATTACAATGGTGTTGAGAACTTAGACATGCATTAGAAATTTCTGGGTCTCCTCTCCTCTCTTTCTCCTTCTCTCTCGCGCTTTCTCCCTTTCTTCCTTTCTTCAGTTTTTCTCTTCTGAATTTTTGGGCTGAATGATGCTTAATGAGCTGAAGGGGTTAAGTAGTATGGAAAGACACTTTTACCCTTCAGTTACTTATTCTCTCCTCCTAACTAATACATGGCTTAATGTAATGAAATTGACTTAGCATTCACGCATACAAGCACTAACAATTATTTAATCAGTGATTCACTTCCTCATAATAACTTCCTCATAATAATTGAGTTATGCTAAATATCTAACTAGACCTCTTGCTAATTTCAATAAATGAAATTAGCTAAATAGGGGATGTTACACTCATTCTTGAAATAATAAGAACAAAAATGGGTTGTTTCACGGTGTAAGTAACAAGAACATATCGATCCATCAACTCTAGCTTTGTTTTTCACTGAACTTTTTGAATCACCCATGAACCTAGAGAAAATTATATTAATTAACATAATAATCATCTATTTTAAACTTGTTTCTTATATTATAAAAATTAACAGACCTTTCAAACGGATACATTCAAGTATCCCCTTTTTGTCAATTAACTCTTAAAATTATCACTCCAAGCAACCAATAATTAAATCATTTAGTCATCAAAACAATTAATATTTGTAAAGATGATGTACTTGGGGTGGGTATCATGAACCTATCTTAAGGGCCAAGAGGTTTATTTTAAGGATAATATATTGAAGGCGGGTTCCCCACAGTGTACGCAGTAGCATTTATATTATGGAAGTCTATTGTGTTAGGGGGATGCATCATAGGCAAAGGATAAAAAATACGCAGAGCGTATTATTGTAAGGAGTCTCGAAAGGACTCATTGAGATTATGTAATCTCACCCCTCATTTTTATTGTTTTTCAGATAAGCAATGATGTCTAAAGAAGGTAAGGCCAAAGTAAAGGATTCCAATCTTGGAGAACTTTGAAGTTTTATTATACTTTGAAGTAAAGGATTATGTAATCTCACCCCTCATTTTTATGTTGTATTAAGATTC
This sequence comes from Astragalus membranaceus, assembly GCA_039519185.1. NCBI lineage: Eukaryota > Viridiplantae > Streptophyta > Magnoliopsida > Fabales > Fabaceae > Astragalus > Astragalus membranaceus. The sequence continues at coordinate 29,282,246 of CM076854.1, read as the reverse complement.
GTATACACTTGTATTTTTGATTAAGTCTGTAGTGTCGACTCCGATAGGTGATTTGACTCGGTTCATTATCAGAAATTTTAACTTATGATATGAAAACCTATCATCTTGAGCTATTTAAATTGTATTGGTTATTCCATTATCTTAATCCAAATTATGAATGTGTATCTCTGAAATGTCTAAAAGGTAATATTCTGGATTTTATTATCGGGTAAAATTGAGGATGTTACATCACGCATCGCACTACTACTCCAAGTCAAGCACACTTAACTATGGAGTTCTTATGGCAAGGGCTCTCGAAATGATAATGCATGATGTTGGTATAGGTAGTCCAAATCAATTCTTTTAAGCATTCATTCAACTGTACAGTCTCATACCAACACAACCTCAAGATCCCACTCATTCCGGTTCGTATTCGGTTCATTCACGTGTCCCTTAGCCTAGAAGCTGCCAGGAGCCGCTCTTTGCCGTGCCGACTTTTGGACAATAGCGATCGCTCCCCACCCTCGTTGGCCACAGATGTCACATCTATATTTCCTCAAAGATCCTTGGGCCTCTGGGTTAATCGGTTAACGTGTGCGGTTTTCCCCAGAAATTCCCATAAATGTTTATTCTTATCAAACTACACTTTACAAATTTAGAATATAAATATGAAAAGGAAATATGCAAAAGAGGCAACGAATTATTTTTAACTGTTATAAATTTTTTCTTTGTTTATAGTTTATTATTTTTCATTTTAAACGTTAAAATCTATTTTACCAAATTTAAATTTAAATTTAAATATTCATTTAAAATTGTTATTTAACTTATTAATTTCTTATTTTGGTGTACATTTATTTTTGTTTCTTTTTTTTTTGACAAAGATTTATTTTTGTTTCTAACTATTAAGGAAAACTAATAACTGTATATTTATCTAATAAGACCTACCCCCCATATAAAATATAATTAAAAATGTCTATGTATGTAGTCTAAATTTTAAACCAAATACATAGACATTTTTACTTATATTTTATTAGAGAGATTATGTTTCCCCTACCATTCTGATTACCATAAATGTGTATAAATACATGGTTGTATTAGTCATTTTGATACCACTTGGGTAAATCTCACTTTTTTTCAAATCTGTGAGAGTATCATCCTCCCCCATTGCTAACCTCTGTTGGTAGAAAATTTCAAAATAGACATTTCATTATTCATATCTCTCTCACATATATTCCCGCAAAACATTATGTAGATGATTGAAATGATTGTTATGATGATATGGGGTGGTAGATGACCGTGACTTTAATCTAGTCAAGTATGTACTATATATAATCCCAATATTATATTTTTTTCTTTACTTTTATTTTCTAACTTGTTATGCTATTTTGTTTCAGTACTAGATCTATCAGCGATACAAGACTTGCTCCACATATTGTTGTTACAAGTTGGATTAGATGCAAATCTGTGATGATGTCTTATATATCTTAAGCTTCTCAAGTTTGCTTTGCATTGTTGTTGTGCAGTTAATCGGCATAAATCTCCAAACGACTGTGATTTCGTTGATTAAACATAGGTAAATAACATTTTGATAAGGAGACATGAATCTTTTTCTTTTTTATCTTTTAGAAATGTAATTTATTTGAAAACTATAATTACGAAATTAATGAGTCCTACTTTTTATTTTCAAAGATAATTTATTTGAATTTATTCATATTTTGAACTAATGTTTATTTTTAATATACAAGGTTTACCAAAATGACATCGTTTCCCAGGTATCCGACCATTCCTTTAAGTTTCAATATATTTTTTTCTCACTTTCTATAATATTTTATGATGTAATTTTAATCTATCTTTTAATTATTGTAGGATATGAATTTTCTAGGTTCATCCATATTTTTTCTGAGGGCAGTGTTGTTCAGCATGCTTTTCCTTCCCTTAGCACAAATTGCATCAAGGTCCCTTGCTTGCATGTTGTCGGCTAAGGAAGATCAGCAAATGTGCGAAGATCACCGTGCTCGGGCAGAGCATATCAAGCAATACAAGTGCCCATCATGCAGTAACAAGAGGGCTCGCTGCTAGCAAGTTTCCATCACAGAAAAATGTTGTTGGAGTCTTTACTGATCTGGTTGTAGATGGATAGTGTTTATTAATATTTTGACATGTAGGTTTCTTTTCTAGTCTGTAGGATTATGTTGTGTTATTTTTATTCTTGTCGCCTGCAAGTCATTTGATGTCTTCGTTTGTATATGTATCCATAGTTGAAACATTGTTGACTTGGAAAAACTTTAAGTCTTTTCTCGTGTCTTGTCTTATTTACCGAACCACCTTAGCAAAGGCTTCAACAAGATTGACACTTCAAATCGCAGAGAATTTCTCAAATACAAATCCGAAATAAGTACTCAGAAGGTACATATTGTCATACCCCAATTTTGTCCGGCTTAGGTCCAAACCCTAATTTTCCACACAAAAATAAATTATGCATCATTTTTAGGGTTAGAATGCACGTTTTGGGAAGTTAAAGTCAAAAAGGGCATTTTGGCCATTTCTCACAAAAGGGTCTCTAAAAACAATTTTTGCAATAAGCCTCATGCATCAAATTAGGGTTTTTGAAAATGTGTTATGTATGCATGGCAAGTTTTGAAAAATATGTTATGCATGCCTGGCAAGCTTTGGAAAATTTTTTATACACTATGGCCTAAACCTAAAAACATTTTTAGGCAAAGCAAAAATCAATTTCTATTTTGTTCTTATGGCCAAGAATCGATTTATACCTTTTTCCTAAGCCATGAAAATCGATTCTTTATCTCACCTATAGGCCGATAATCGATTTCCCTTGCCTATGTTTAAAGCATGAAATCGATTTCTACACATACTCATGCAAAAGCTAAGAATCGATTTCCTTAAATTTTAAAAGACTATGAAATCGATTTTCAGGATCTCCAAATGTCCTGAAAATCGATTCCTACCTTTTTCCATAGGCCATATAATGGATTCTTATCATTTCCAAAAAATAAAGAATCGATTCCTACATATTTCCAAAGGCCAAATAATCGATTTCCAGGATCTCCTAAAGGCCATGAATCGATTCCTCCCTATTTCAACTAAGCAAACAATCGATTCTTTTAATTTCTAAAGGCAATGAATCGATTATACACTTGTTACACTTCATACAATAATCGATTCTTCACTTACATTAATTGTCTTTTCAAAAATTCTACTGTTGCCTAAGCCTATAAATACGTAGGTGTGATTTTCATTTGAAGGAAAAGAAAGGAAAAAAGGAGATTTCACAAGATCAGAGAAGAATTGCTCCACAGACACATTTCACGAGATCTGAGAAGACAACTCTCGCAAATCTCATTTCCCAGTTCTACGCTTCATTTTTGCTCTATTCGCGCCGTTGGTCCGTCTGAGCTGATCTCCTGCAAGGGTTAGTCGGGGTTTGCGTTCTTCAGAGTTGTAATATCTGCCTTCATTAGAGGTATTTCTGTCTTTACATTTATTAATATTTAATCATTGTGATCTATGCCAAAATTGCCCTATGTGATTTAATTTAGCTATAGTGTCATTCTTGATGATGAACCACATGATTCCCACTTATTCCTAGTGCATCATGTTCTGAGTGGTGAAGATGGTCTCAGATGATTCAACCCTTTTAGTTTATATGTTGTTTAAGTTGATGATTGGCAATGTGATTCACACTTGTGCACTTGTGCACTTAATCTTAAGTGTGAGGATTGACCAAAGTGATTCAACGTTCTTTGATACTTTGGTCGCTAAATAATTTGCTTGCTTATGCTGGCCAATGATCATGATTGAGGCAACTCGTTTGCTTGAGCTTACAGCGTCATCGTCTACTCTCATATAGAATATCATCAATACATAGATAGGTCTATTCCTTACATTGCATCTTCCACTAGATGTGCATTTAGATTCCCTTGCGTTTTGTAGAAATATTTGAGTATGGTTCTCGCCTAGCATCTTCCACTAGATGTGCATTTAGGTTCAATCTCGCCTACTCTTGTATTTTGCTTAATGCCCAATTCAAGTTCCTTCCTTGCCTATCTATGTGTTGTGATCTAATATGTGTAGTTTAGGCTTGATTCTTGTTTGCGAATTCAAATATTGTTGCTTAATGATTTGATTCCACTGATTGTGTTATGCTTGAATCCACCAATTCTTTCATGAATTCATTGTTTTCATTTCTAAAACGACCTGGCACAAAAACGGTTACTAGTGGCAATCCATCACAACCTTTGTTGGTTTGATTGTCATGAAAGCCTTAATTTCAAAAGAATTTTCGTAAGCATAAAGCAAGTTACTAGTGATAATCCATCACAACCTTTGTTGGTTTGATTATCATGAACGCGTCCAATTTCAAAAAGCATTTTTCTAAGTATCAAAGAATCAAAACAAGTTATTAGCGGTGGTCCATCATAACCTTTGTTAGTTTGATCATCGTACAAATCAATCTTTTTCGAAAATCATTTTCAAAAAGATAATAAAAACAAGTTGTTATCAATAGTCCATCAGAACCTTTGTTCGTTTGACTAGCGGTACAACTCTTTCTGAGTATTTAGCAGTGATTCATCATAGCCTCTGCTAGTTTAATCATTTGCTAATGCTCGTCCTATTTCAAAAACTCGCTAAAAAAGATTAAAAAACAAAAACTTTTCAAAAAGACAACCAAGAACTACGTAGCTTTGAATTCTCCATCGCACCGGGAGATACGTAGGAGCGGGCCATGTCCCGTCAAGCACTTTTTCTAAAAACCCTTTTTTCCCCCCTTCTCACCTAAAATAAATTTTTCATTAAAGATTTCCCATTCATCTCCAAATAAGAAATAAATAGGCAAATCTAGGTATTATTCAAATCAAACGTTAAAACCACACATTTAATTAGAGGTTCCCTTTCGGTAGAAAGGACGTGCGCGGTGCTAACACCTTCCTCGCACGTAATCTACCCCCGAACCCATATCTCTAGTTTTCAAAAGACCATCCGCCTTGTCCAAAAGACCTTTTTTCAATGTTTTGGTCTTAAAATTAAAATATTGGTGGCGGCTCCAAAATTTTCCACGTTGTACATTGAGAAACCCAAACCGGGGATTTTTCGGGGTGCAACACATATTCGATAAAATAAACATGACTATTGTAACACCTTAAATTTCACCTCCTAGTGATCAAAAAGGTATTAATTTAAACATAAACATCAGAGTATAACCAGCTCATAATAATGGACCAACTAAATTTTTTTTCAAAACTAACTCCGAAATAAGTACTTAAAAGTACATATTCGATAACTTACACTACAAGAAAAACCTGTTTTAGCCACCAACATTTGCGACGAACTCTTATCCGTCAGAATTTACGACGGATTAATAACGAAAAAGTCGTCGCAAATGCGCAGCAGAAGAGGCGCTAAAATTCCCGCTCACGTTTGCGATGAACTTGTTTTTCGTAGCAAATTTCCGACGGGGATTGTCGTCGGAAACGTCAAAAAGTCCGTCGCAAACCGTAACACCAGATAAAACACAACGCAGCTTCATCGAACCCTCTCAGTTCTCACTTAACACAGCTTCATCGAACCCTCTCACTCACTCTCCTCCGCCCTCTTCCACTTAACCTCCCTCCTCCGTCCTCCACAGCCCTCCTCCGCCCTCCTCCCCCTCCTACATCGCTAAGCATTTCGCCGTTCTCCCTCTTCCCTCACTCTCGTTCTCCCTCTTCCCTCACTCTCGTTCTCCCTCTTCCCTCACTCTCGTCCTCCGCCGTTTCCACTCTCCCTCTCCTTGCGCGTCCTCCATTGTAGGTAATTTCATACTTTCTTTAATTTGCCCCAAATTTTTTAAACGAAACCCTAACCTTAATTTGTTGCACCTTAATTGAAATTCGACTCTCCCTCTCCTTGTTTCGTGTGATTGATGAACGGTGTTTAAATGTTTAGGCAGAGAATCTTGATTTCATTGCATTTCCTTCCGTCAGCAGTGCGTGCAGCGGAAGCAGTTGAAGCTGTTGCACAATCTACAAAAGCTCCAGAATCTGAAGGTAATTTCCTTCTGTTATCTTTTCTTTCTGCTTCTTATGCTGCTGTTTTCTGCTTCTGTTGCTACTATTATGGCTACTACTACTACTGTCACTTTGGCTTTATCCAAAGGAAGGAAAAGTTTTGGTTTTGTGAGTGAGAGATAGAAAGAGAGAAGGAAGCTCAGTTTCTGGAGGGTCCAGCACACAGAAGAGTGCAACACTGAGTGAGTGAATGAATTGGATTGTTGAGTTTTTTAAAACTTTTCTTGACTTTTTTAAAACTTTACTTGATGCAATTCATATATTAAACTTTCCTCTCTTAATTGTTGAGTTGTTTCTTATCCACTGTTGTAGATCTGTTAAAGGACAAGTATAATTAATTGTTTCTGGGTAATCTTGATCACTAATTCATTCATTTTTAAAATAGAACCGTAACACCTATAGTGGCAGCAAGAAAACATGAGCTTACATAACAAGATATTAATTAGTATATGCCATTATATCTTAAGTATCATCATTGAGAGATGGCAACATTAGTTACAAATAGAAACGTAATTTTATGGATATAGTTTTACAGTTATACTTGAGTTTTTATATGTCATTATCTCTTTGGTAAAATCCTTAAGAGATGGCTGCATTAGTTAAAAAATGCAATGGGATTGAGTAGAACATGTATTCTTAATTTCTTGGTATCACTATTAAATTGATGTATGGTATTTAGGGTGAAGGACTGGGTGCTGCAGATGGAGCTGATGAGAAAAGACTAGAGAAAAACTTTTCTGCAAGAATAGCATTTGCTGCATCTGAAGGATGAAGGCATCCCAAAATACATATTCATTGCGGTTCCTGCATAACTTTGAGTTTGGTAAGCATAACCCTCCAATGCTTGTGTCTACATTGCAACAAGAAGTATTTGAGACTTTAAAACCTGTGAAATCAAATCATTGTGGATCTCACGTTAAGTATAGCTAGCTAGAAACAAAATTGGTACATTTTTGCTATTCATAAAATGCATGGATCTAATTTATAATGTCTGGAGCTGTTTGGCTTGATTAAAATTAAATTGTTACTCGATATGTTTGGAAAAGGATTATTGAATTGGCTAATTGCAGCTGTACTCAAGGTACACAGGAGCGCGCTCTTCTCTTTCACTGAGCGACGACGTTCAAAAATTCTGGTTTTGCTTCCTTTCTCAGTTTCTACGGTCTCTTCTTCCTTCTTCCTGGTTCGTATTCCTTCTACTGCTCTGTTCTTTTGCTTCCTTTCTCAGTTTCTGCGTTTTTCTCTGTTTTGATTTTGCGTTTTGCTCTTTTTGTTCTCTGTTTTGATTTTGCGTTTTCCTCTTTCCTTTCTCAGTTTTCTGATTTTTTTTTCTGTTGGGTGCACTGTGTTGTGTTCTTTTTAAACCATTTTGTTGAGTATTATTGTTTGTAATGATTTATGTTTATGTCTGTGCCTTTATGCCCTTATTATGTTGTTTAAGACTTATATGTTGTGGGTATGACATTGAAGTTCTTGAGTATTTATGGTGTTTTTGTGATTTTTTTTCACTTATTTATGATTTTTATCTCTATTCATATGTTTTAATATGCATATATATACTAGTTGTACAATTTTATAGGAACTACGTTTCGTGCAACGAACCTGTGCTTTACGAACCTATGACCCCTCACCGTTCCTACCTAGGATTACGAACCTGTCTACCTTGGCTGTACTTCCTTTGATGTGTTTATTTTGGTGTACGATTCGGCAGGACATAAAACTTAATTATCATAGTCATTTACCTTAATTATCTCAAACATAAAACTTCTTTATGAATCTTATTTTTTTTCCTTCATATCAGGATTTGTGAAGCTTTGTTGGTTGGGTTTTGGTCTTGGGAGGCATCCTTTTAATCTCTTGCATTTTAGTTCAAGGAGTGGATCAAATTTCTTGGTATCCTTTGTAGGGAGGTACTTGCTTCGGCGTCCTTACTTGTTGAACCATAAACAGGCATGGTTTAAATGTGTTTAAATTTGTTTGTGATTTTTAGAGTTTAAATGAGTTTAGTTTTAGATTTCAATGTTGCAATGATGAGTGAATGTCCTTTTTTTGAAGCTAACACACTGATGTAGAGTAGTTACATGTTAGTCTATGGATTGAAAGTGAGAGTTGTTCGCCATATGTTGAATCTCTGATGTGGAATCTCTGATGTGTCTGCGCAGTGATACATCATTTGGTTATCCTGGGGGGCCCATTCTATTTAAGAATTTGAACTTTGGGATTGATCTTGACAGTCGTATTGCAAGTAAGAATGCTTATCCTAGTCCTAAGAATGATTTTTCTCTACCTTTTGGTTCAGTTTTTATTAGCATTTTTCAGTATTCATTTTTATGATTGCACGGCCTTGTATCACAACATGTGGTGGGCATGTCAATGTTAGGTTGCATCTTTTGGCAAACTAGTATTGAGTAAACCTATGTATGTGTGGGAGAATGTTGTTTAAGTTATGACATGACTCTACCATATTGTTTTGGTGTTAAAGATTATATCGTCTATGTTCCCGGTGGTTGGACCAAATGGTATTGGCAAATCTACTATACTAAAGTTAAGAGCTGGGGAACTACAGTCAAGTTCTGGGACTGTCTTCCGTTCTGCCAAGTTAATCTATATTACCGTGGAAAAATTGTCCAACAACTTTACTAATACAAGCTACTTCATTTCAGCTCACCTCCATTACATGCTTTCAGATGTTTTGTACTTTATTTCTTGCTTGCAGTCAATTTTTTGAATGTGTTCAGCCACTTTTTTAATCCATGATATTGTCAGCAGCTGAAGTTTAAGTCTTTCTCTTGTTTATGCCAATCAGAGGTAAATTTTAAAACCATTTATGTATGATTTGGGCCATATTGCTTTTAAGCTCATTTCCTTGTTCTAAGGTTTTTATTCTTTGGAACCGACTAAACCACATGCTTCATGCGTGGTTAAGATTCATTTGCAACGTCTGAGTGTCCAACAGGGACATTAATTTTATTTGCGTATTGCAGCTGGTGAATAAGTTACAAAATAAATTTTGCAAATAAATTATTCTTTGAACTTCTGGTTCACATTGGTTTATCAGAGGATCAAGATAAGATAATAATAACTTATTTCAACTATACTAACTTCCAGCTGCGTATCTCTCCCCCTAATGTTGGGAAAACTAATTCATCAAAATGATAATTAGATGATTAAGCTATAAATACATCTCTGGCTATTGGCTCCACATACTTTATGATGGATGGAGATTCATATACTCATATATTCACAACATTATTTAAGGATCCATCAAAAATATCTTAGATGGAGAATATTAGGTCATTGACCAAAAATCAATTGTAAAGGGGAGAACTTTCGGATATATGTTAACTTATTGGCTTGATGCGTATCAATGTGTCAGCCTGCAAGATTGCATGTTCCCAAGTAGAAATTGGAAGTTCCATCTCATAAGTATTGGTCATATAATTAACTTTAGATGTCTAATGAATGGTTCTTCAAGGCCACTTTATGAATGAACGTATGCAATGTGATGTTCAATTTAAATTCTAATAGTCATAAAATACTTATCAGATGCTTTCAACATAATTCACATGATAAGCTTTTACTCGAATTAGTTGAGCAAACAATCTCACAAACTTCTGGTTGTGAGTTGATGACAATTATATATATGTAGCCATTTAGTTGATGCATCAATTAAAATAGTAAAATATCTAAATGGTTTTTTTTTTCGCAGCATAATAAACCTGGAATGGCCCAGCCGGTCTTGCCAACGACAAATTTATTACGATCCATAAACTTCTGGTTTAAGGTAAATCTCATGATATACAGACATTGAATATTTTCTTCATTTATTATTCAATTTGGTATACCCACTTAGATGAATATCCTTGAAACTCAATTAGTTTCTATGAGACTGGAGAGAATATGACATCAATGTGTAAAGCTTTGTTCTTCAAATTTATTAATATGTGTCGTCATCTTTATATTAGAAAAATATAATTGAACACATACTAAATAGTAAAATCATGTAGACTAGAATTCCTAGGGTAAGTAGAAAGAGTAGTTACACTTAGAAAAATTAAACTTTGCCATAATGTATATGAGTTACTACATCATTATTTTCATAAAAATAAAACCGCTACACCATTATGAGGAATAGTAAAGAATATAACCATAAATCATATATGTCAAAAATAATCATAAATAATGATAATGTATTTTTTTTATCATCATTCACATGCAGCACACTCAATATTTACCTTTCACATACAACATATCAACTTTTTTTTGTTACATTATTTATAGAATACAAAGAAAATCATAAAGGATTATCAAAGGGGGAAAAACAGACTTTTTGTTATGTTCTTCAACAACTCGCCATAAACTTTTATAAAGGGTAATCAAAGAAAGTAATATTTTATGATCATATGTTCTTCAAGAACTTTATCTCACATCTAAACGATGACCAAAGATAAATTATACTTTATGTGATTTATAACTTTATTCACTTCTGGGAATAAAGTTCAATCCATTATGTGATCTTTCACATTTTTATCATTCATAAGTCCTTTATTCAATCAAAATTGTGACTAAATTTCCAAAATATTCTAAAAATATTTTCTTACTTTTGCTACTCTGGGAGCATATTCGAGTAGGATAAAGAAATACACTTCCCTTTTTTTTGTTTCAAGTAAAACTAAAATCAAAAAAATCTTTTAGATTACAATCATGGTCTAAAGATTTAGTTCTTCAAGAACTTGACCACAAATTTTTCATTAGTGATAATCAAGAAAAATCATCATCCATGAAACAGTCCTCCAGGGATGGTTGAATATTAAGATTTAGTTCTTCAAAACTTGAGCACGAGTTTATATGATTACCATCATTCTTTGAACAATCCTCCACGGGTGGTTGAATAATAATTTTTTTTAAGTTCTTCAAAAACTATCACAAATATTCACATTTTGAGTAATCCTACAAGGTTACTCGAATATTCATTTCTTTTTTCAGTTCTTCAAGAACTATATATAACAAATCATCACAAACAATGACAAAGAAAAAAAATTTCTTTAAGAAATCCTATAGGGATGCTCGAATATTGGGTTTATTTTTTCTTTTAGTTCTTCAAGAACTATATCACGAGACAAAGCATTGAAGAAATAAAAATGCTTTGAACAATCCTACAGGGATTCATGAATATTAAGTTTTATCTCTTCATTAATTGAGTTGTTTGTGCAATCCTTCTAGGATACTTGAATGATGAATTCTTCTGGAATTCATCAAGAATAGACAAACATGATAGTAGTCCTTATGTAATCCAATAGGGATGCATGAATGTTGAATTCTTCAGGAATTCATCAAAATTAGAAACATGATAATCGTGGTAGCTAAATAAAATTCTCAATAAAATTCCTATATTAGCATGATAAAATAAAATCTATAAGAAAACAAAAACATGATAACATGAGTTAGCTAAATTAACTATAAGATAGTAGAAGAGTAAGATATAGGTGAAGAAGAAATAGAACCATTATAATAGACTATAGGTGAAGAAGAAATAGATCTTGGTGCTGATAACGTGTTATGAAATTGATCCAAACAAGAGTAAGATATAACCATTATAATAGACTATAGGTGAAGAAGAAATAGAAGAAGAGAATGAAAGAAGAAGAGAGAATTTGCATTCTACTCTGGAATGTGTCATTTACATTCCCATATAAGTCCAATTTATAGGATACAAATCTTGTAACTTACAAGCACAAAGTTAAGAGCAATAATAATGAGTGAAAGCTCTTTACTCATGGAAGTTATAGAGTATCCTAGGTAAGATGAAAGGACTAAGGAGAGATGGACATCCACAAAATATTCATAACAATTATATGTATTTTGTTGAATGAATGGTAGTCAAAGAAGCTTAAAGCTACGGACTCAATTTTTATGTGCCATCTAATCATTTCTTCATGGATATGTATAGATACACAAATAAAATAATATTAGTACACCTCCTCCTTTCTAACTTTCACGTTCGCTTCATGAGGGAAAATAATATTGGTGTTCGAGTACGTGTTGGTGTTGCCGGAGCAAGTGTTACGTCCGTGCTATATTTCAGGTGGGAGCAAGAAATCATATTTGTCGGGCCGGTTAGCGTAAAGTTTTAATTTAAATATGTGTAGAGTGACCCAAGCTCTACTAGAGTTAAAGAGTCAACGAGACATAAAGATCAGTGACTACCCTTCGGAGTTAAGGTTAAGTGAAGTCTAGGTCGTCGATGACCGGTTAACGTATAGGATACTTCTATATGACTATTTGATGTATTGAGTGATTGAATGCTTGAGATATCGTTATTGGTTTGTTTGATGGTTTATATATTATTAAATGCTTATGTGTTATTTGTGATTATTTGTTGAGTTACTTGAATGTCTTATTGATATAGTTAAGTTGAGAAGCTTATAGTTAAGTTGAGAAAAATGGTTAATGATAGGTTTAGATACTCCGATCTGTTTCCAATAGGGAACGAATTTTAACATCTGGACGCCGTAGTGACAGTCGGATGGCGTCCATGACTGATTTGGGACGTTTGTGGCATTAGAATATGGCCAGAGTCTAAAAAAAGATTAATAAAGGATGGAAGATAAGAAATAATTTTATTTGATGTGCTTGTGACATGTTTAAATTAAGCTTTTCCTTATCATCCCATTTTTCTGACTTATACATGTATCTTAACCCTGTGTACTTTTCTCTTGTATATTTGCTTGTATCTCTTAGATCCAGTTGAGGAGCCACTTGTAGTAGAAGGAGATACTCTTCTTTCCACGATGGTCATTGAAGGCACCGAGGATCGTGGTTAAATATGACGGAGGAGTCAGGTGTCTCATTGAGAGAACATGTGTTTTGTTTTAGCCACTGTGTCAATCTTTTGAGTCTCGTTTAAATCATCTCACTGATTTTGTTTTATGTTCTTACTTTCCTCTATTTTGCAATACTCTGATATATGTAGGAGTGGATTTAGTATTGCCACATCTTTTGTAAAACTCTTAAAATTATGTCTTTATCTATGTGATTTATGTTTAGTTATATAAGTATTTTAAGTTTTAAATTTAACCATTTTTGAGATTAAGAGGTTAAGTGACAATGGTTACTATGATGAGGACGAGAGTAGTCTCATTTAGTGCTATCAGAGCAGTTCGATTCAGATCGGACTGTGATTTATGGTCATACTGGCTAAGTTGAGTTAGGTCCACATCGGATGCTAACTATGTATAGAATTGGGTAGAGAGTTTATGTGAGCCTTTAAATGGGCGAGTTCTTGTTAGATATTATTCGTAAGATAAAATGCATATAGCTTGTGTTTCTTTTATCTTATGAATATTGAAACCGTTGGTTCAGGAGATCATTGTTTCTCCCAGGGGATCAAAAATAGGGGTTCAGGGCCCGGTGGGAGGCTTGAGGAGCCTGTTGACCTTTCACATGGTGAAGAAGAGGCTGAGAGCATCGAGACCACGAAGTCGGTGAGAGAGTTAGCTGCTGTAGTTTTACAGCAGACCCAGTAGAATGCTCAATGTCTGCAACTGACTAGAGATCACCAAATTCAACAACAACAACGCGAGACCACACAGAATGATGCAGGACTCACAGCTTTCTTGCAAGGGAAGCCACCTAAGTTCAAGGGCGATTTCGATCTAGAGGGAGTTGAGCATTGGATTCAATAGTTGGAGAAAATCTTTTTAGTGATGCATTGTCGGGAGGATAGGAGAGTTGATTATGGGGCCTTTATGTTAACTGGTGATGCCGAGAGTTGGTGGAAAGTGAAGTCTAGGCTCTTAGAAGAGGAGGGTCATAATATTACACGGGATTTGTTTAGGGTAAGAGGCCACTTAGACCAGGTCGTGAAGTTGGACCAGCAAGAGGTCATGATGCAAGTGCGGGCAGAGATGTCGGTGGTGGACAGACAGCACCAGTCGCCAGACCTCAAGCTACGGGTCGTGTGTATATTGCGCGGGGTTCTGAGGCCTCCCAGTCATCAGATCTTATACAAGGTATGTGTTTACTTTCAGGTTCTCTCTTATCTGTATTGTTTGATTCAGGGCTACTCATTCTTTTATTTCAAATTCATATGTGGATCATTTGTGTTTACGTGTGTCTAAGTTGCCATGTCATTTGTTAGTTTCTACTCCTACTAATAAACCACTTGTAACCCATTATGTTTGCCTAAAATGTCCCATCACCATAGAGTCAGACGGTTCCTTGTAATCCTTCCTCTTCAAGACTTAGATATTATATTAGGCATGGATTGGCTTTCGGCTAACCATGTTAATCTAGATTGTACTAGAAAGACTTTATCTTTTTCCGAGCTTACTAGTCTTCTGCCAGCCATTGAGGGTACAGTTAAACAAAGTGGTTTGACTCGGAAATACATGATGTTATGCTCTATGAAAGTAAAGGATTATCCTAGTATTAATGCTTTGCCTATAGTAAGGGATTTTCTAGAAATTTTTCCTGAAGATGTTCCTGGATTACCACCACAGAGAGGGTGAGTTTACTATTCACTTGGTGCCCGGCACACGGCTGTTGACTCTCAATCATATGATGTAAGTTATGCATTTTTAGGACCAATTGTGTAGGTTTTTCAATGTATCACAGTCATTATCTGGGGATTTAGTCTAGTTTTAGACAATTGTAGTAGGAAGTTCATTTGTAAGTAATTTCTTCACTTTTTGGAGCCAAATTGGACTTGAAGACCTCTAATTGGTTGTGGCATCATTCGACGAACCAGACACTTGCCCGGAAATGCAGCAAAATGGAGGGATTTGATTTCTGTTCAATATCGCGTCGCGACCAGGAGGAAGTTTGCAAAGCCAGATGTTTCTGTCCTATTTCGCGTCGCGACCAGGAGGGTTCGCGACGCGACCCGGAGCTATTTTGCGAAGCCAGATGCTTTTGTCCTATTTCGCGACGCGACGGGCACGGGCCGCGTCGCGATGGTGCGTGAAATTTAGGGTTTTTAAAGCAGTTTCAGCGTTTTTACGGAGGAGTTCGTTTTGGGAATTGGAGCCACACTTTGGAGCAGTTGGAGGGTGCGATTTTGGGGCCTTCTCACCACTTGGGAACAAGGGATTGAAGGTTCTAATGTCTTCCTTTATGTTTGTTTTCTATTTTATGTTGGTTTCTACTCTTAGGATGAATTATAACTAATTTGCTTAGATTAGGGAGAGATGAATCTCCCAACCCTATCATGTGAACCATTGCTCTAGTCAATTCAGTTGTTATTCGAGTTTCTTTGTCTAATTACCTATGTTCTTAATGCTTTTCAATTACATATGATAATTGTGATGATCCAGGCTAGTGATTGCATAGGAATATGAATTAGTAGCTGGAAATTGGGTAGTTAGGTCACATGCTAGTAATCATCATAGGAATATGTGGTAGCTTATGTGAATTCATTAAAATTCTTAATCTTAATGCGTTACCCTCTGGCATGACTCACCTAAGGAATTAGGGTAACTCTTAGGGTAATAGGGGTCTTGAGGCAAGGAATTGCCCTTGACCTTAATTAGTGAATTGAATCTAGAACCTGAATAATTAACTTGAATTGGCTAAGGTTCATGTGATAGGCGAGGTGAGAGGATTCGATCCCTAGTCGTTTTTCTCGCATTATTAATTCACGTTTGTGTACTGTTACTGATTACTCAAATCACCAAATCTTTACAATCTAAGAATTTACAATTTTGCTATTGTTGTCAACGCGCAATCCCTGTGGAATCGACCGGTTACTTACCGTATTTTATTACTTGCAACGACAATTGGTACACTTGCCAAAAGTCTTAACAAGTTTTTGGCGCCGCTGCCGGGGATTGTTGACTTCGTTGTCGACAAGGCAAACGAGTAAATTCTAGATTCTCAGTTTTTGTTTTATTCTGAGTTACCTAAATTTTGCTGCTTAATTATTCTCTTGGACCTGTTGACGTTTGCGTGGTGTTTCCAAAGAACTGTTTATACAGGGGTACAGGTACATTCGGTTGAATTAATGGCTGAAAATCCACTGGGCAGACGCACTCTCAATGATTTTGGGAGAAGAACTCAAGGCACACATACTCACACCTTCCAACCAGTGTGGGCGGCCACTTTTAATATCAAGTCGTCCGTTCTCTCAGCATTAAGGTCAAAGCCGTTTTCTGGGTCAGATACTGAAGACCCCAATCAACACTTATCCTACTTCCATGAAATCTGTGGGACCACCTATCCTGAGGGAGTAGATGAAAACTCCAAGCAGTTGCGCATGTTCCCTTTCACTTTAACAGGCAGGGCAAAGGATTGGTTAAATACTTTTCCACCAGGAACTATTAATGCCTGGAGTGAACTTGAAGATAAGTTCCTATCAAGGTTCTTCCCAATTTCTAGGTTTATTGAAAAAAGAACAGAAATCTCCAACTTCGCACAAGAGAATGAAGAGTCCTTGTACGATTCCTGGGAGAGATTCAAGCTGTCACTAAGAAAGTGTCCTAGGGCATGGTATTGACGATTTTGTGCAACTACAAACCTTCTATCATGGATTGAAACCTCCAACCAGGATGATGCTAGACACCTCAGCAGGAGGGTCTTTGGGTAACAAAACCTAGGAAGAAGCGACACAATTGATAGACGATATGACATCAAATGAATATAGAATGCCGACTGAGGGTATAGCTGTACAGAAAGGGAAGATTTTGGAACTGGATTCTAATAGCGCGGTGTTAGCCCAACAAAAGCTAATGTCTCTTCAAATCGAATCTCTCACCAAATAAGTGGCAGCTGCATTGGAGAGTAGGTCCCGAAATCAAACAATTACCCAAGTAAATCAACTCCATGACCAGGGGACTCGATTGCATGATGTACTACCCCAATGTATGCAAACGACTCAGACCACATTGAAATCTCAAGAACAAGTCATACAAGGCATGGAGAGGAACCATGAGGTTTCATTAAAGAACTTGGAGAGCCAGATGGGTGAGATGTCAGGGCTACTTGCTGAGACATCCAAGGGTAGTTTTTCCAATAGCACGGTGGAGAGCCATAAGGAAGAGAGTTGCGGAGCTATTTCATTGAGGAATGGTAAGAAACTTAAACCGGTTGAAGTGACCAAGCACAACTCTGAAGGGGAAAGTAGTGAAACGGAAGTGTGGAAGGAAGAAGTTGAAAATGAGTTGAGTAAAAAAAATAAGGGAGTGGTGAAGTCTAACCAAAAAAATCATTTGTTTAATGAAAATTTGCAGGTGGACGAGAAGCCTAAGGAAATTCCTTCCTACATGAAGTTGCCATACCCTCAGCGGAGTAAGAAGAATCATAAGGATGAGCAGTTTTCAAAATTCATGGAGATCTTCTCCAGTCTCCAAATTAGTATTCCTTTTGCAGAGGCATTGGAGCAAATGCCTATTTATGCGAAGTTCATGAAGGAATTGTTGAGTAAGAAGAGGAAGTTCAAAGAAGATGAAATGGTGGCTCTGACCGAAGAATGTAGTGCAATCATTCAAAGGAAACTTCCTCCAAAATTGAAAGATCCTGGAAGTTTCACCATACCTTGCACCATTGGGAACTTGACTATAGGAAAGGCCCTTTGTGATTTAGGAGCAAGCATCAACCTGATGCCCTTGTCTATGTTCAAGAAGATAGGCGGAGGTGAGGTGAAACCCACTAGGATGAGTCTGCAGCTTGACGATAAATCAATCAGACAACCCTATGGGATCTTGGAAGATGTTCTGGTAAGAGTTGACAAATTTTTATTTCCGGTTGATTTCGTGATCATTGAGATGGAAGAAGATGGAGATGTCCCACTTCTCCTTGGTAGACCATTTTTGGCCACTGGGAGGGCCCTCGTAGATGTTCAACAAGGACAGCTACGGCTAAGATTCCAAGATGAGGAAGTGATATTTAATGTTTTTGAAGCTATGCGCCACCCGAATGACCAAGAAAAAAGTTTTAAGGTGGATGTGATTGAAGATTCAGTGCGAGAAACTTTTAGACACAATTTACCCTCTCCTCCTCTAGAGAACTCGATTGAGGGCGTGGACGAAAACTTGGGAATCGAAATAGAGGGCTGCGTTCGCCAGTTTGAAGCTTCTCAGGTAGAAAAGGTTTTCAAGAGAAAAGAAGAGCTGAATAGGGGGGAAGGCCCAGACAAAGGAACTCCCGAATTGAAACAACTCCCCTCTCATTTATAGTATGTATTCCTTGGGAGCAATGATCAATACCCAGCCATCATCAGTAGTTCTTTAACTAAGCTGGAAGAAGAAAAGCTAATGAGAGTTTTGAGATCAAATAGAAATGCACTAGGTTGGACTATCTCCGACCTTAAGGGGATTAGCCCAGCTTTTTGCATGCACAAGATCAAGCTCGAGGAAGAGTTCAAACCGGTGATTCAACCTCAGCGACGGTTAAATCCCACAATGAAGGATGTGGTGAGGAAAGAAGTGTTAAAACTCTTAGATGCCGGAATGATCTACCCAATCTCAGACAGCTCTTGGGTGAGCCCGGTCCATGTGGTACCCAAGAAGGGAGGTATTACCGTTATTAAAAATGAGAGGAATGAGTTGATCCCTGCTCGCACAGTCACCGGGTGGAGAATGTGTATCGATTACAGGAGACTGAACCAAGCCACTCGGAAGGACCACTTCCCGCTGCCATTCATGGACCAAATGCTTGAAAGATTGGCCGGTCAGGCCTTTTATTGCTTCCTGGATGGATACTCTGGATACAACCAAATAGCAGTAGAACCAGAAGATCAGGAGAAAACTGCCTTCATGTGCCCATTTGGTGTTTTCGCCTATCGGAGGATGCCCTTCGGTCTGTGCAACGCTCCGGCAACTTTTCAAAGGTGCATGCTTTCTATATTCTCTGATATGATGGAAAATGCTATTGAGGTATTTATGGATGACTTTTCTGTTTTTGGTCCATGCTATGATTCTTGCTTGGCTAACCTCAATGCAGTCTTAAAAAGATGTATTGAAACCAATTTAGTCTTGAATTGGGAAAAGTGCCATTTTATGGTTCAAGAAGGAATTGTTCTTGGCCATAAAATCTCGTCAAAGGTCATTGAGGTTGATCAAGCCAAGATAAAAGTCATAGAAAGGTTACCTCCTCCTATGAATGTAAAAGGGGTGAGAAGTTTTTTAGGACACGCCGGATTTTATCGACGTTTCATAAAAGACTTCTCCAAGATTACAAAACCCCTATGCAATTTACTTGTTAAGGAGAATGAATTTGTCTTTGATGCCGAATGCCTGCATGCTTTCAATGTATTAAAGGAAAAACTGATTTCTGCCCCAGTCATTGTCGCCCCTGATTGGGACATTCCATTTGAACTAATGTGCGATGCTAGCGATTATGCAGTGGGAGCAGTGTTGGGGCAGAGATCGGAGAAGTTTTTTCATGCCATATATTATGCTAGCAAGGTCTTAAATGAAAATCAGGAAAATTATGCAACAACGGAAAAAGAACTGCTAGCTACAGTATTTGCATTGGAAAAGTTTCGTTCCTATTTGGTCGGGTCGAAAATAATTGTGTTTACTGACCATGCTGCGATAAAATATTTGCTAACCAAGGGCGAGTCTAAGCCTCGACTCCTTAGATGGATTTTGCTTTTGCAGGAATTCGATTTGGAGATAAAGGATAAGAAGGGGAGCGAGAATGTGGTAGCAGATCATCTGTCCCGGTTGGATAATAAGGAAGTGACCGCACGGGAAAAATAAATTCTTGAAGAGTTTCCCGATGAAAAGCTGTTTGCAATTGAAGAGAGACCGTGGTTTGCCGACATAGCAAATTACACGGCAGGTGGAACGGTTCCTCAAGACCTTACTTGGCAACAAAAGAAGAAGTTCCTCCGTGATGCCCAACACTACCTGTGGGATGATCCCTTTCTCTTTAAAGTTGGGGCGGATGGAATTCTTCGAAGATGTGTTTACGGTAACGAAAGTCAAAAGATTCTATGGCATTGTCATGACTCTCCATGTGGAAGACACTACAACGGGGAACGCACAGCGGCAAAAGTGCTTCAATCTGGATTTTATTGGCCGTCCATTTTCAAAGATGCGCACAATCATGTTAAAAATTGTGACAAGTGCCAGAGGACAGGTAATATTTCACGTAGGGGGGAGATGCCGTTGAACCCTATACTGGAAGTGGAGGTGTTTGATTGCTGGGGCATTGAATTCATGGGACCATTTCCACCATCGCATTCTTGTCAATATATTTTGGTGGCGGTGGATTATGTTTCTAAATGGGTGGAAGCAATTGCCACTTCTAAAAATGATTCCCAAACTGTGGTCAAATTTGTTAAGAAAAACATCTTCTCAAGATTTGGTGTTCCGAGAGTTTTAATCAGTGATGGGGGTAGTCACTTTTGTAACACTCAGCTCAGCAATGTGTTATCCAAGTATAATGTAAAGCATAAAGTGTCGACACCGTATCACCCTCAATGTAATGGCCAAGTGGAGGTATCAAACAGAGAAATCAAGAGGATATTAGAAAAGACAGTGGGGAACGCAAGGAAAGATTGGGCAGTGAAGGTAGACGATACTTTGTGGGCATACAGGACAGCTTATAAGACACCCTTAGGTATGTCCCCTTACCAACTGGTTTATGGCAAACCTTGCCATTTGCCAGTTGAACTTGAACACAGAGCATATTGGGCGTTGAAATTCTTGAATTTCGATCTTGGATCAAGTGGGGAAAAGAGAACACTTCAGCTGCAAGGATTAGAGGAGATGCGTTTAAATGCATATGAGAACAACAAGATCTACAAGGAAAAAATGAAGGTGTATCATGACAAACACATTGCAAGAAAAGAATTTCACCCTGGACAACAAGTCTTGTTGTTCAACTCAAGGCTCAAGTTATTTCCAGGAAAATTGAAATCCAAGTGGTCGGGACCCTTTGTTGTCAAGGAAGTAACACCGTACGGAGCAATAGAAGTGGAAGAGCCAAAGTCCCAGAGATCTTTCAAGGTCAACGGACAAAGACTCAAGCATTATATGGGTGACGGATTGGAAGAGCCTCAAATGGTTCTCATGCTGAGAGACCCATAAGAGTGACAAAAAGCGTCAAGCTAGTGACGTAAAAGAAGCGCTTGGTGGGAGGCAACCCATGGTTCAATTTATTTTACTGTTTGATTCAGACATTTTTACTCGCACTTTTGGTTGTATTTTGCCCTATTTTGGCTTTATTGCGCACTTTGGTCTGTACTTATTATTAATACTTACTCTGTGATATTGGGACACCACTACCCTATATTTTGTTTTTGTTTTGTTAAAGCAGTGTCAATGGTGATGATGTGTGGCATTTGGGGGTCGCATGTTTGCATTTCTCCTTTTGACACTCGCACTTCAAGTTTTATCATCAAGTAATAGCAGGAGTCATGACAAATGTTGCGGAAGTTCTTTATCATCTGTGAGCAGCATCTCTCAAGTTCCATCTCTATGATCCCAACTGTGAGGTTTGAGCCTAAACACGTTCTTATATATATTGTGTGTATTCCTTGCTTGCATTTGTCTGCAGAACTTGACATTGTGCTTAATTGTTTTTGCATTTGACTTTCATACACACCGAGGCATTTCTTTTGGCACCTTTGAGCCTTTCAAACCACACCTAATTAATGTTTATCCTCTGCTAGCCCCTCTGAGCCTATTGTTAAAAATTATATGCTGTTTCTCTGAAAATCATAGCCTAGTTAATTCTTAACTTGGAGTTAGGTAACAAAAGCTGTGAGAGTGGAAACATTTTTAAGTTTGGGGTTGCTCGTGGAATAGCAACAATATAAGTTTGGGGTGGTATACAAGAGAAGGAACAAGAAAAGAAAAAATATATATGTATATATATATACATCAAAAAAAAAAGAGAAAATAAACAAATAAATAAAATCCTTCTCTTGTGTTGTTAAATGCTTTGGGAAAATGGGTGAGTAAGTGAATTGCGTGAAATTGACAAAAAGAGAGGTAGGCCTAACTCCAAGTGCAACCTACTTATCCAAATGTATCCACCCTTACCTAAGCCCCGCTATAACCCTTAAAGTCCTCAAAATGTGTGTATGCATTTCATTTGTATAGAATGATATAGAACTCTGTCAAGCCTATGAAATGATGATGCAGGTACTGTGAATTGAGTGAATACCCGAAACACCTCAAGAGTGAAACACTGGTGAGATGTGCATACAGAGAAAACTTGAGAATGCTGGCTGCTTATGATTCGGTATTTCCAATTCAGTTGTCCTGCCACTGTATTAGATTGATGATGATAGTTGATGTGCTGATGTGTTTAAGGTTGATGTATTATATGTAACAGCTAAATAGAAAGAAAAAAAACAGCCACAGTCTGATGTAAGTTTAAGTTTGGGGTTGTGTTGACTCTCAATCATATGATGTAAGTTATGCATTTTTAGGACCAATTGTGTAGGTTTTTCATTGTATCACAGTCATTATCTGGGGATTTAGTCTAGTTTTAGATAATTGTAGTAGGAAGTTCATTTGTAAGTAATTCCATCACTTTTTGGAGCTAAATTGGACTTGAATACCTCTAATTGGTTGTGGCATCATTCGACGAACCAGACACTTTCCCGGAAATGCAGCAAAATGGAGGGATTTGATTTCTGTTCAATATCGCGTCGCGACCAGGAGGGTTCGCGATGCGACCAGGAGGAAGTTTGCAAAGCCAGATGTTTCTGTCCTATTTCGCGTCGCGACCAGGAGGGTTCGCGACGCGACCCGGAGCTATTTTGCGAAGCCAGATGCTTCTGTCCTATTTCGCGACGGGCACAGGCCGCGTCGCGATGGTGCGTGAAATTTAGGGTTTTTAAAGCAGTTTCAGCGTTTTTACGGAGGAGTTCGTTTTGGGAATTGGAGCCACACTTTGGAGCAGCTGGAGGGTGCGATTTTGGGGCCTTCTCACCACTTGGGAACAAGGGATTGAAGGTTCTAATGTCTTCCTTTATGTTTGTTTTCTATTTTATGTTGGTTTCTACTCTTAGGATGAATTGTAACTAATTTGCTTAGATTAGGGAGAGATGAATCTCCCAACCCTATCATGTGAACCATTGCTCTAGTCAATTCAGTTGTTATTCGAGTTGCTTTGTCTAATTACCTATGTTCTTAATGCTTTTCAATTACATATGATAATTGTGATGATCCAGGCTAGTGATTGCATAGGAATATGAATTAGTAGCTGGAAATTGGGTAGTTAGGTCACATGCTAGTAATCATCATAGGAATATGTGGTAGCTTATGTGAATTCATTAAAATTCTTAATCTTAATGCGTTACCCTCTGGCATGACTCACCTAAGGAATTAGGGTAACTCTTAGGGTAATAGGGGTCTTGAGGCAAGGAATTGCCCTTGACCTTAATTAGTGAATTGAATCTAGAAACTGAATAATTAACTTGAATTGGCTAAGGTTCATGTGATAGGCGAGGTGAGAGGATTCGATCCCTAGTCGTTTTTCTCGCATTATTAATTCACGTTTGTGTACTGTTACTGATTACTCAAATCACCAAATCTTTACAATCTAAGAATTTACAATTTTGCTATTGTTGTCAACGTGCAATCCCTGTGGAATCGACCGGTTACTTACCGTATTTTATTACTTGCAACGACAATTGGTACACTTGCCAAAAGTCTTAACAACGGCCTATTTCCATATCTCCATATTGGATGTCTTATCAGCGGTCGTACGCGGGTCAAAATAATTAAAAGGGGGTAAATATAGTATCAAGGTAAGAAACCTTGGTCGTCTCACGAGGACCTCTAAATACTGAAGTTACCAAAATCAAGAACGAAATTAAGAAAATAAAATGGGGGTTTGAGGAAAAGTGTTTAATGTTTAACAAAGAAAATCAATTTAGAGAGACAATCAATCCATTGGTTTGAGTTGATAATTCTTGATTGATCATAAACAAACAAAACAAGCGTTAGTCAGTTCATACGAATTCACACCGTTTTAAAGCAACTGTCAAAACAGTGTGTTCACTCAATCGTGATAGTGAACAAGTGCGATATAACACGAGTAACATCATAACTGATTTCTATCAATTCTATAAACAAGCTTCAAAGAGTCTATCAATTCCGATCCAAACTAAATTAAACAAGCGTTAAAATAGTTTGAATAATCAAAGTTGCAAAACAGAATTATGATTAAGTGATATTAAGCAAAACTGAATCATAAAATGAATCACATAAGCAAATCACAGTTTAAGTAATTAAGCAAAAACCAAACCGAATTTGTAGCAAAAATTACGGAGATGAAATTGATAGAGAAAGAATTAAAACCATAAAATCAAAATAAACATTAAGCACGTAACCTCAAAATCCTTACAAGCAACACCCTTCACCAATAGATTGATATAGGGCTTTAAGATTCCATCACCAAATCCTCAAAATTGTATAATAATGCGTAAGTGACTAAAGACAGCTGTCAAAAGTGTATTTATTCTCAGAGAAAACGAACAACCTCAATCCCTAAACGGGTTCTATGATAACAGCCCGTTAACAAACTAAAATTCGGCCCAAAACCCGTTTTACACAGTACTGCTTTAGTAATTAGCCTTTTTGGTCTTCAAGATTTACGAATTGGGTTTCAAGCTCAACATAAGAATTGTATCTCTGTTCTTTAGCTTAACAACGAATGCTAGCACGCCTCAATTGTAACATCCCTAATTTTTTAAAGACTCGTATTATGATGCCTAGGACCGATTAATTATTTGTGGGAATAATTAGTCGTGTCTCGGTGAATTATTATTCGAGGAAAAGTCCAAGGAAATTCCATTCCAAAATTTCTTGTGGCTTAGTCATGGTTTAGTAAAATATTTAAGCTGAAGGGCATTATTGTACTTTCACACCCAACCATTTAGTAGCTGACCCTTTTTAACATCCAGCCACACTCTCCCTCACTTAGTATTCATAAGATTCAGAATTTGAAGGAAAAAAACTGGAAATAAGAAAGAGAGAAGAAGGAGGAGGGCGTGGAGAAGGAGAAGAGGAGGAAGGAGGGACTCAACCCAAATCCTTGTTGCATGTAAGTTGTTTCTCTTCCATCCTACTCCATTTTTGATTCTGAATCCAATGGTACCACTTTCAAAGCTTGATTCTCACTCTTTCTCTCATCTCCATTGATACCCATGAAGCTCCAAGTGGTGAAAATGGTGGAGCTATGTGTTGATTGTAACACCCCGAAATTAATTAAATAGTTATTTAGTATTTAGCTAATTAAATTAAATAGGAGTTGGTGATAGAAATAATAATAATAATAATAATAAGGATGATAATAATAATAATAATATTGGGTGGTTTTAATTATTTAGAGGGTGGTGATATTTAATTATTCGAATGGGCTTAAGTGGATGGAGGCCCGTGATCCAGGCCCAGGGTTGGCTTAGGCGTATGTGACTAGTGTAACACCCCTTTCTACCCGTTACTTCGTTTATAAAAATCAGAGTTTGAAAATCTCGTTCATAGGGAAATGTTACACATACTTCAATAAAACGTCGTTTAACAGTTTTGAAAAACAGCTCAACTCAATACTCATGCATTCGCGTAGCACATCACAAATAAAGAATCTCCAATCTCATTTCAACGTCACTTATAAAACTCAACATAATACAACCCAATACGCAGCGGAAAATAGTAAAACATAATCAAATAGTCCACATGGACCTAATAATCAAAAATCATAAATAAATGCCGAGTTCGTTATCCCCCCCTGAGTGCTACGTATCAGAGCATGACGACTCGACTCATAAGTGAAGCTAATACCTTCACTGGGAATCACCTGCACGTTACCAACACGGGGGTAACATTCAAACAGGAAAGGGTGAGCATCATTTCAGTCTATATAATAGAAAGTATGATAAGCACTAATCATAGGCTACGCACTAGAACAAATCAGCATCCAAACACCAAATACTCACATCATAGTCATCTCTTACATCATTTACAATAACTCATTACATATCATGTAGATTTATGAAATGCAACCCACTCGCGGGTATATGCATGAAGGTACCTTTTCACAAAACGTCGCTTAGCCACTCAGGCCTTATCATCACTTAGCCACTCAGGCCTCAAAACATCACTGGGTTTTATGCATATGGGCATGAGACTCTATGACATGCACCGCTCAGTTCACGAAATCACACAATTACTCAGATTACGGTCAACAATGTGACCCATCACTTACCTGTTTGCTCGCACGGAGCACAGCACCTGTCAAATTCATAATCATCACACAACATCACTAGGCCACTTAGACCTTAATATCACTTAGCCACTCAGGCCCCAAATGTCACTTACACATAAACATCATTTAACTCAAACATTAGCCACTGAGGGCAAAAACGTCATTTGACTAACCACCAAGGGCATCCTCGTCATTTACACATCATTATCATTAACTTTGGCCACTAGGGGCAAAACAGTCATTTTGACACTACCGTGTTAAAACTGTTGTTTATACACCAAAAGGGATTTTTAAAGAGTTCCACGTCATTTTTCAATGTCACTGGGACGATCACCGGGGACAGCCACTTGGGCGCCCACAAACAGTCAGAAAATAACAATTTTCCATTTTAAAAATTGAACACATAGATAGACAGCGGAAAAAGCTTCACGACACTTTTTGAATCGTTCGAAACGGACGTCGGAGTCAAAAGTTATGATAAAAATAAGTTTGGGAAAAATTAGACAACGTTCTGAAAATTGGCGCCTTAGGCGCCCAGGCAACACAGGCACCCAGCGCCCAGGCGCGCACAACACAAAGCAACACAGCGCCACAGGCGCCCAGCGCCCAGGCGCGCACCAAGCAACACAGACACGGGCGCCATGCGCCCAGGGAGCAACAACGCGCGCACAGCGCAACAAAAACAAGACACGGGCGCCTAGCGCCCAGGCGCAAAACGCAACACGCACGCCCCAGGCGCCCAGCGCCCAGGCGCGCCAGACACGCACAGCAACACACTCCATCAGGCGCCCAGCGCCCTGCTCAAGCACCCAGCGCCCAGAAAACAGCAACACACCCAGAATTTGTTCAACACCTTTTTTTTTAACACTAAAAATTGGTTTTTCTTGACAACTTGAAATTATAAAAACTCAACAATTTCCAGCAACACAAAAACACACTTTTCTCATTCAAAATTACCAAACTCAATTTATCAAAACCCAATAAAAAGAAACCAAACAACATCACTAACCCCATCATGCGACATCACTTCCAACAAAATCAACACATAGATCAACACCATATTTCTCATTACATACGCATAGCACCATCAATAATACAAATTCGTAGATCACACCAATTAATAAATCAAATCGCATGAACTCATAGTATATACATATATATACGAAAATTTACATCAAGAACGCAAAGAAACATCAAGAACGCAAAGATCACCAAAACACAAAGAATATCAAGAACGCAAGGAACAATCAAGAGCATCACGAATCTAGCATGAACTTTAGATCTAGGGCCTATCATAGAATGTATTAGATAGAGTGATAGAGCTCCCCTAACCTTTTCAAGAAGAATTCGATGCCTAGGATGCAGTCACCTACAGATCCACAGCAACAACGGAGATCCTTCCTTTGAACTTCGAACCCTCTTCTCCTTCTTCCCTTGGCCGCCTTGCTCTTTTCTTTCTCACGCTATTCTCTCCTCCTCTTGCTCTCTCTCGAAATTTCGCATACAATGAGCTAACAACCCTAACCCCAAACACTACTCCACTTCGCATATGACAAGAATAATGGGCTTGGGCTTCTCACTTAGGCCCAAGTCCATTTGGTTTGGCACCTCCACTTTCTAACACTCCCTACACACATTAGTATAAATTCTAATTAATTAAATTACATCAACTAATTTAATTTAAATCCCCAATTACTTAATTAAATAAATTAATTAAATAATTTTAGGGTGTTACAACTAGGGGTTGGGGGAGAGGCGCATCACTTGAGAAAAAAAAGAGAGAAGGGGCGTGAGAAAGAAAGAAAGAAAACGCAAAAGGAGAGAAAGAAAGAGAAGAAAAATAGCGCAAGGGAGAGAAGAAAGAAGAGGAGAGGGGTGCGACTTCCATAGGAGAGGAGAGGAGCTCGGTTGCTGTGGTTACTCGGTGTGCTCGTGGAGGGATCTCTATCTTCGGTGAAACTAAGGTAAGGGTGGGTCTTGCCTTATAATAGGGATCATAATGGGATGTATGTAGGGGTTAGGATCTATGTCGTTTTGTATTGATTTTGATATTGATGAGTTGTATGTATGTATTGATCACTATATGACTTGTTGATGTTTTGCGAATTGTTCATATAAGTGATGAATTTAGGATTGCGTGCCAAGTGCTCGAATGAATGTATAATTGATGTTGTTCTTGTGCATAATATGTAAATTGACGTTTTTGGTGTGATTGGTGTGCGAGTTGATTGGACTATGTTGCTCAAAAATTTAATTGTTGTGTTATAGGCGCATAAGGCACCATTGTAGTATTTTTAGTGTTGCTGGAAATTGTTGTCTAGGTGCGGAATTAGGCGCTCTTGAGTGGGGTGCCCCGCGCCAAGTATTGACGTTGTCGGACTTTTGGTCATGGAAGTAGGCGCCCTTGTGCTAGGCGCCCCGTGCCACATTATTGTGTATTGGCTAAGTGTATTTTGTGTTGTGTTGGTGTGCCATATGCTAAGTGCATCTTATGATATGTTTGTGTGCCAAGTGCCAAGTTAGTGTGTGTGTTGGTGATGCTTGGTGTGGGTGTGTGTATAGGCGCAATGGTGATGGTGATGATAGTTGTCAATATGGTTTTGGTGTTTTCGAATAAAATTGACTTTTGGGTGAGTGAGGATTTTAGATGGTGGAAAAGAAATATAATTTTGATGTTTTAAAATTGAGAAGAAATGATGTTTGGGCTGAATTTATATAAAAATCTGGTTTTGACAGTGTGCTGGGCGCCAGGTGCCTGTGCTGGGCGCCAGGTGCCTGTGCTGGGCGCCAAGGTGCTGTGTGTGTATGCTGGGCAAGTGTGGCGCGCGCCTGGGCGCTGGGCGCCTGTTGTGCGCGCGGGGCGTGCGTGTGTTGCGCGCTGGGCGCCAGTGTGCGCGTTGCCTGGGCGCTGGGCGCCTAAGGCGCCAGTTTCCAGCAGCGTTGCCTAATTTTTCCTAAATTTGTTTTGAACGTAACTTTTGACTCGGGTATCCGTTTTAGGTGTTTCAAAGTGCGTTACGATGCTTATTTAAATGTCTATCTGTTTGTCCAGGCCAAAACCAAAACTTAATATTTTTCCCCGGTCGTTTTCTGAAAGTTCCAAGTGACTGTGTATTAGCTGTTGTCTGGTTTGGAAATTGCTACTATTCCTTTAAAATAAATTGTTGGGGTTCTTCCTAAGACTAAGGTGCTGTTTCCTTGTAATTTTAAATGGTGTTGTCACGGTGAAAATAATGTGCTGTGTAATAGTGTGGTATGCAAATATATATATATATATATATATATATATATATGGTGTATATTATTATTGGTGAATGGGGCCTGTAATCCTCTTTTGATGTGTTGGTGAATATGCTATGTCATTATTTATTTGGTGATTTCTGGTGTGTGGTGCATGGTCATGGTCTCGCATAATCATATGCATGATTTTGGTGAATAGGCTTCGGCCTCGGGCTTCGGCCTTATTATAAATTTTGGTGAATGCCCTCAAGGCTCATTTTTGGTGAATGGATCCACATGCATATGCCCAGTGGAGTTTTGGGTTGCGTCTCATACATTAAACATACAGTTGGTGAATGTTTGGTGAATATTTATTTGGTGATTGTTTGGTGAATTTTTAGTTGGTGCTGAACTGGTGATTAAAATGAATATTGCTGTCTTTTGATGTAGTCCTGTATCTGTATATACTACTCCTTATGCACTTTATTATAGGGTTTGAGACTCACCCCTTTTGTTGATTTTTACCTTACAGGTAACCGTACTTGAAGGCTTTGACCTTCATTCCCTTGAGTTCGAGTCGCTCTGATACGTAGCACCTGGGGGGCGTCTTCTTAGATAGTGAATTTGTCTTGTACGACTTGTTGGATTTTGTTTTAACGTTGTAACTGTATTTTTGAGTAATGGCCGCCCATGATGCCACGTAATGTTTTTAATTTAAGTTAAACAAAATGACGTGTTTTTGAAGTAATTGTAGCATTCCGTTTCAAGAAAAATAATTTGTGCACTCTGATAATCGTTATAAATGAAAGGGGTAGAGACGGGTGTTACAAGTTGGTATCAGAGCAGTTCGGTCTGTCCGGCCGGTAGTCGAGTCGTCGTGTTGAGTAACATTGAGTTTGTTACTCGTTTCTGAATTCTGTTTTCTGTTGCAGTGCTAGAATGGCCAGACGGGACGATGCTGCACTTGCTGCTGCCTTGCAGGCTATAGCCGGGGCGATGGGTAATATACCCGGTGTTGTTAATGACGGGACGCGCAATTTGGCTACATTCCAGAGAGAGAACCCACCCACCTTTAAGGGTCGGTACAACCCGGATGGAGCGTTGTCGTGGCTGAAGGAGATAGAGCGGGTCTTTCGTGTCATGGAGTGTACTCCAGCTCAGAAAGTGAAGTTTGGAACTCATATGCTAGCAGAGGAAGCTGACGACTGGTGGTTGGGAATGCTGCGGAGATTGGAAAATGCTGGTGAGGAAGTGACTTGGGAGGTTTTCACAAGAGAGTTCAAGAGGAAGTATTACCCTGAGGATGTGCGAGCCAAGAAAGAAGTGGAGTTTTTAGAGCTGAAGCAGGGAGACAAGACTGTGGCTGATTATGCCGCCAAGTTTGAGGAGCTGGCTCAATTTTGTCCTTATTATGCTAACGATGCCAATTCTGAATTTTCAAAATGTGTCAAGTTCGAGAGTGGTCTACGTCCTGACATAAAGAAAGCAATTGGATATCAAGAGGTTCGGGTTTTCGCTAGATTGGTTGACAAGTGTAGGATCTATGAGGAAGACAGTTCTGCTGCTTACAAGGCTGTGAAGGAGAAGAGAAATTCTCAGTTTAGGGGGAAGCCCTATGATGTTTCAGGTGGTAAGGGAAAGGGAGAGGAGAGTTCGGGCAGGAAGCCAAGTGGGGGAGACGCTACTGCGGACATTGTGTGTCACAAGTGTGGAAAGCCGGGACATAAGAGTCCCGATTGTATGACCTTCAAGTGTTTCAAGTGTGGCAAGGAAGGCCACGTAGCTGCTAAGTGCGAGAAGAGAGACGTTGTTTGCTACAACTGTGGGGAGATGGGACATATTAGTACTAAGTGTTCCAAGCCGAAGAAAGAGAAGTCTAGTGGGAGGGTGTTTGCCTTGGTGGGCACTGAGTCCTCTGAAGAATGATGATCATTTCGGAGGTATGTGTTTCGTTAGAGTTTTCCGCTAAATCTATTGTCGACACTGATGCCGCTCGTTGTTTTAATACTGCTGAATGTTGTGAATGCTTAAGTCTTGTGTTGTTTTCTCTGATTGGTCTTATGTTGTTTGGTGTGTTCTTTGTGTCCCTTGTCGATCTTCGACAGAGACCTTGTTGCGAGTTTTGTTGTTTGCTGTTGGGTGAATTAATTGTAATCGTGGGTACGGACTAGTTAGAGCATAACCGTGAGGATGTCAATTGTCGTAGCCAGCCGGTGAGTTAAGGAGATGTTGATGCGAATTTTCGAGGACGAAAATAATCTAAGTGGGGGAGAGTTGTAACACCCCGAAACTAATTAAATAGTTATTTAGTATTTAGCTAATTAAATTAAATAGGAGTTGGTGATAGAAATAATAATAATAATAATAAGGATGATAATAATAATAATAATATTGGGTGGTTTTAATTATTTAGAGGGTGGTGATATTTAATTATTCGAATGGGCTTAAGTGGATGGAGGCCCGTGATCCAGGCCCAGGGTTGGCTTAGGCGTATGTGACTAGGGGTTGGGGGAGAGGCGCATCACTTGAGAAAAAAAAGAGAGAAGGGGCGTGAGAAAGAAAGAAAGAAAACGCAAAAGGAGAGAAAGAAAGAGAAGAAAAATAGCGCAAGGGAGAGAAGAAAGAAGAGGAGAGGGGTGCGACTTCCATAGGAGAGGAGAGGAGCTCGGTTGCTGTGGTTACTCGGTGTGCTCGTGGAGGGATCTCTATCTTCGGTGAAACTAAGGTAAGGGTGGGTCTTGCCTTATAATAGGGATCATAATGGGATGTATGTAGGGGTTAGGATCTATGTCGTTTTGTATTGATTTTGATATTGATGAGTTGTATGTATGTATTGATCACTATATGACTTGTTGATGTTTTGCGAATTGTTCATATAAGTGATGAATTTAGGATTGCGTGCCAAGTGCTCGAATGAATGTATAATTGATGTTGTTCTTGTGCATAATATGTAAATTGACGTTTTTGGTGTGATTGGTGTGCGAGTTGATTGGACTATGTTGCTCAAAAATTTAATTGTTGTGTTATAGGCGCATAAGGCACCATTGTAGTATTTTTAGTGTTGCTGGAAATTGTTGTCTAGGTGCGGAATTAGGCGCTCTTGAGTGGGGTGCCCCGCGCCAAGTATTGACGTTGTCGGACTTTTGGTCATGGAAGTAGGCGCCCTTGTGCTAGGCACCCCGTGCCACATTATTGTGTATTGGCTAAGTGTATTTTGTGTTGTGTTGGTGTGCCATATGCTAAGTGCATCTTATGATATGTTTGTGTGCCAAGTGCCAAGTTAGTGTGTGTGTTGGTGATGCTTGGTGTGGGTGTGTGTATAGGCGCAATGGTGATGGTGATGATAGTTGTCAATATGGTTTTGGTGTTTTCGAATAAAATTGACTTTTGGGTGAGTGAGGATTTTAGATGGTGGAAAAGAAATATAATTTTGATGTTTTAAAATTGAGAAGAAATGATGTTTGGGCTGAATTTATATAAAAATCTGGTTTTGACAGTGTGCTGGGCGCCAGGTGCCTGTGCTGGGCGCCAGGTGCCTGTGCTGGGCGCCAAGGCGCTGTGTGTGTGTGCTGGGCAAGTGTGGCGCGCGCCTGGGCGCTGGGCGCCTGTTGTGCGCGCGGGGCGTGCGTGTGTTGCGCGCTGGGCGCCAGTGTGCGCGTTGCCTGGGCGCTGGGCGCCTAAGGCGCCAGTTTCCAGCAGCGTTGCCTAATTTTTCCTAAATTTGTTTTGAACGTAACTTTTGACTCGGGTATCCGTTTTAGGTGTTTCAAAGTGCGTTACGACGCTTATTTAAATGTCTATCTGTTTGTCCAGGCCAAAACCAAAACTTAATATTTTTCCCCGGTCGTTTTCTGAAAGTTCCAAGTGACTGTGTATTAGCTGTTGTCTGGTTTGGAAATTGCTACTATTCCTTTAAAATAAATTGTTGGGGTTCTTCCTAAGACTAAGGTGCTGTTTCCTTGTAATTTTAAATGGTGTTGTCACGGTGAAAATAATGTGCTGTGTAATAGTGTGGTATGCAAATATATATATATATATATATATATATATATATATATATATATGGTGTATATTATTATTGGTGAATGGGGCCTGTAATCCTCTTTTGATGTGTTGGTGAATATGCTATGTCATTATTTATTTGGTGATTTCTGGTGTGTGGTGCATGGTCATGGTGTCGCATAATCATATGCATGATTTTGGTGAATAGGCTTCGGCCTCGGGCTTCGGCCTTATTATAAATTTTGGTGAATGCCCTCAAGGCTCATTTTTGGTGAATGGATCCACATGCATATGCCCAGTGGAGTTTTGGGTTGCGTCTCATACATTAAACATACAGTTGGTGAATGTTTGGTGAATATTTATTTGGTGATTGTTTGGTGAATTTTTAGTTGGTGCTGAACTGGTGATTAAAATGAATATTGCTGTCTTTTGATGTAGTCCTGTATCTGTATATACTACTCCTTATGCACTTTATTATAGGGTTTGAGACTCACCCCTTTTGTTGATTTTTACCTTACAGGTAACCGTACTTGAAGGCTTTGACCTTCATTCCCTTGAGTTCGAGTCGCTCTGATACGTAGCACCTGGGGGGCGTCTTCTTAGATAGTGAATTTGTCTTGTACGACTTGTTGGATTTTGTTTTAACGTTGTAACTGTATTTTTGAGTAATGGCCGCCCATGATGCCACGTAATGTTTTTAATTTAAGTTAAACAAAATGACGTGTTTTTGAAGTAATTGTAGCATTCCGTTTCAAGAAAAATAATTTGTGCACTCTGATAATCGTTATAAATGAAAGGGGTAGAGACGGGTGTTACATTGATGGCTTGCATGTTCAGTTTTGCTGTTAAGAGGGGGAAATCCCAAGCTTGCATTTCGATTTGGGAAGGTTGTGAAAGATTTGGGTTGCTGTTCTGAAGTATCTGTTGGTGCTCTTCGGTGCCGTTCGTGAATTCTCTCGTTTCGGTCATCGCGCGTTCATCGGAACTCCTAGAACGATCGTCAACGGGTGAGTTCTACTCACGATAGGGAATTTTGATATTGTGAACTTGTTTTGGATATGGAATCCCTTGGTCACATTTTCTGTTTACAAAAGACTCAGAACTGAATAGCGTTTTTGAGTCAAAACGGTGTTTTACGGTTTAATGAGATTTTGATTTAAATCGTTGAAATGAAATGAATTGTGTACTACTAGAAATATATATTCTGGGAATTTTCTGAGTTTCAGGTGATTGAAATTAGAAATCGAATCGGACGAGAACGGAGAGCGAAAATGAGAAAAGTGAGAAATTCTGGTAACAGACACAGGTCGCACGGACCGTGCGGCCCTGGGCACGGATCGTGCGCCTGCTTCTGGTTGGAAGAATTGGAAACCGAACGGGACGCACGGGTCGTGCGCCCCTGGGCACGGATCGTGCGTTTCCTTCTGGTAGATGGGTCCTGAGTAGTGCACCACGCACGGGTCGTGCGCCCCTGGGCATGGGTCGTGTGTAGTTCTGTTACCGGCTTCCGTTTTCTCGTTTTGTTGCTCCGTTTGATTCCGAACCCTTTCTAATTTCTTTCTCAACCATTCAAAAAGGGATTGCCTCACTGAAAACCTTCTTTCGAACTTGTTCAACTCTTAATTTTGAAAAGAAGTTGAAAGGTATATTGATCGAAAAACCGAAACCCTAGTATACGTGTGAGTACACCGTCTGATGGATAGAATGAATATATATTTATATATATATATATATGTCAACTGTATATGATTATAATGCCGGATGTTTATAGATTCATCAAAACGGGTTATAAGTCAATAATACATTCCAATATGATTATAATGCCGGATGTTTATGAATTCCTCAAAACGGATTATAGATCGATATGGATATTGTTTATCCAATTGCTATGTGAACGATCCTTTGGTGATCGAAAGATATAAATTATCTAATGAGCTTATATGACTGATCCTTTGGTGATCAAAATGAAAAAGAAGATATAAATTATCTAACTCTCGAGAACTTGATGCGTATTGTCATACGTATTGCGTTGGGTGACGACCCGACAAGTAGCATACTAGGAAGGGAAGTCATGAGCCCTCACCCTAGGCCCTGAATGTGTTTTGGCGTGGTCAACTCACGGGTTACCGGGATTAGTGGTTCTTGCACGGCCGGTTTATGCTAAGTTAAACACACGATTCGCCGGGAGTAGTGGTTCTTGCACGGTCGGCGTTTCGATTAATAAGTTATGAATACGAATTGCCGGGATTAGTGGTTCTTGCACGGTCGGCGTTTCGATTAATAATTATGAATACGAATTGCCGGGATTAGTGGATTGTTGCACGGTCGGCATTTCGAATAATAAATAAGACATTCTTATGTCAGCTTTTGTTATAACGGTTTAATAAATTGAACCGAGTGTCAGTGAGGGGGCACGGTAGGACTCACTGAGATAATGTTATCTCACCCTATCCATATTTGTTGTTTTTCAGAGAAGCAGGGAAAAAGGAAGACTATTGTGCACGAGTAGTTGGTATACTCTTGGAGGTGCTGAAGACTTAGTCATTTGATCCTTTGTTCTTTTGTTGTCTTTTTGGTTGTATAAACTTGTATTGATTATGAGTTATATGAACCGTTTATGTTTCTGTTTGGTATTTGGACTTGGATATTGTAATCCACTCGGTATGGAACCGATAAACTTCTATTTTATGAAGTAATGTTATTTCCGATTATGTTTATTTCGGAAAAAGTTTGTATGTCCAAAACTTAAACAGGAACTGTGTCCTCTGAATTTCCGCATCTGTGCATCTTTCGGTCTCTCTACATGTTAGAAATACCGGGGTGTTACATTTGGTATCAGAGCAGTTCGACCTAGTCGGACTTAGAGGTTAAGAGTCTTTTACGTCTTCTAAGTCTGATTTTTCTTAGTATGCTATTAGACATTGAGCCTGATCAACTTAATACTTTGTGCATACTTCGCAGAATCATGGCAGGAAGAGGTAGGAGAAACCCACCTGTTGATCCTCATCAAGAATGGATGCAGAATGTCATCGAGACTCAACAGAAGATGATGAATGACATGATGCTAATGCAACAACAACAGATTGCTCAAATGGCTCAAATGCAGCAGATGCATCAGATGCCTCAGCCACAACCAGCTGAGCCAGTCAATGTGCCAACACCTGAGGATCCCAACAGGGTGTATTTCCGGTTTCTGAAGATGAAACCCCCAACCTTCAAAGGAGGATCCGAGGCAATGAAAGCCCATTTCTGGGTAGATGCCATGGAACGGATCTTTGATACCTTGCAATGCAATGAAGGAGAAAAAGTAACTTGTGCTGCTAACGCTCTGGACGAGGATGCTCACACCTGGTGGGTTAACGCTCGTAGAATGCTTCAAAATCAAGGAACTCCTCTTGAGTGGAGTAATTTCAAGGAATTGTTTTTGAGTCACTATTTCCCCGACTCCCAAAGACTTGATAAACAGATGGAATTTCTGAGTTTGAAACAGGGAGAGATGACAGTTGGGGAATACGCTGCAAAATTTGAGAGGTTGTCACAATTCTATGAATTGGGGACCACCGCTACTGATGATAGGTGGAAAATGGTAATGTTCAGACAAGGTCTCAGAGGAGATGTGAATCAAGGTCTCAGTTCTAACTCCATGACCACTTATCCTGCTTTGGTTCAACAAGCTCATTCAGCTGAGAGCGATCTTAAAAGAATGTATGCTGAGAGGAAAGAATTCTGGAAGGATAAGAAGAAGGGTAATGAGCCAACTTCTTCAAACCCTAGATATAGAGGGAATAGGGATAAAGGGAAACAAATTCAGTCAAGTGACTCTGCCAGGCCTAACAAGTGCGACTTCTGCAAGAAATTTCATCGAGGCAAATGTCAAGGGGGACCGAACCAGTGTTACCTTTGTAAAGAAGTGGGCCATTATGCTAATAATGGTCCGTCAAGGAAAGCTTTCTTGGAGTCTCCTGATGCTCCGAGACAGGCTCGAGTCAACACTCTGGATGCTAAGACCATCAAGCCCGCTGATAATCTTATAAGGGGTACAGGTTCTATCTTTCATCAAACTGTTAATATTCTGTATGATTCTGGTGCTACTCATTGTTTTATCTCTGAAGCATGTGCTGAACGGTTAGGATTAATAGTATCTCCTATATCCGAGCCAATATCTATCCTTACCGCTGCAAAGGGTCGTGTGCGAACCCAATCATTATGCCTTAATTGTCTGCTCACCATAGGAGGCCGGGACTTTGTTGTTGATTTTATCTGTCTGCCTATGAGAGGAATGGAGATCGTGTTGGGAATGAATTGGATGACTTCCAATCACATTACGATTGATTGTTTCAATCGTGCAATTAATTTTCCTTCTGAAGTAGCTGAACATTCACTACCTACAGATGATGCAGTTATTTCGTTCGCTTCAGCCAGCCAGTCGCTATTCCAAGGTGCGGAAGCTTTTGTTGTTATTTTGTCTGCATCAACTGAAGCTGAATTGGATTTATCATCTATTCAAGTTGTTAATGAATTCTTAGATGTTTTTCCCGAGGAAATCTCCTCTTTACCTCCAGAACGAGAGGTAGAATTCTCTATAGATCTGGCGCCTGGTGCAGGGCCAATATCCATAGCACCTTATAGGATGTCTCCTCTTGAACTGAAGGAATTGAAGTCCCAACTTGAGGAATTAATTTCCAAGAAGTTTATTCGACCGAGTGCTTCTCCATGGGGTGCTCCGGTATTGCTAGTCAAAAAGAAGGACGGAAGCATGAGATTGTGCATAGACTACCGTCAGCTGAATAAAATCACTATCAAGAACAAGTATCCATTGCCAAGGATAGATGATCTACTTGACCAACTTCGAGGTGCTAAAGTTTTCTCCAAAATTGATCTAAGGTCAGGGTACCATCAAATCAGGGTAAGAGCCTTAGACATTCCGAAGACTGCCTTACGTACGAGGTACGGACACTACGAGTTTGTAGTGATGCCTTTCGAGTTAACTAACGCTCCAGCCGTATTCATGGATTATATGAATAGAGTATTTCATTCTTACCTAGATCAGTTTGTGGTCGTCTTTATTGATGATATCTTGGTTTACTCAAAGTCAGTTGAGGAGCATGCTCAGCATCTCCGATTTGTCCTAGGAGTACTCCGAGAGAAGAAACTCTATGCTAAACCATCCAAGTGTGACTTTTGGATGCCTGAAGTAAAGTTCTTGGGTCATGTAATTTCCCAAGAAGGGGTTGCAGTTGATCCTAGCAAGGTAGAAGCAGTGTTGAACTGGGAACGACCAACGTCTGTGACAGAGATCAGAAGCTTTCTGGGTTTAGCTGGTTACTATAGAAGATTCATTGAAGGTTTTTCGCAATTGGTACTTCCGCTTACTCGATTGACTCGCAAGGGTCAACCGTTTACTTGGGATGCCGATTGTGAAGAGTGCTTCCTTGGATTGAAAGAAAAGCTAACTTCTGCCCCAATCCTAATTCTTCCGGATCCGTCATTGTGATTTCAGATTTACAGTGATGCATCTGGGAAGGGTGTAGGATGCATTCTCATGCAGAATCAACATGTTGTGGCCTATGCATCGAGGCAATTGAAGACGCATGAACGGAATTACCCAACTCATGACTTAGAGTTGGCGGCTATTGTGTTTGCACTGAAAATTTGGAGACATTACCTTTACGGTTCTCGTTTCGAGGTTTTTAGTGATCACAAGAGCTTGAAATATCTATTTGACCAAAAGGAGTTGAATAACAGACAGAGAAGGTGGACTGAATTTTTGAAGGACTATGACTTCGAATTGAAATATCATCCTGGAAAAGCCAATATGGTAGCAGATGCTCTGAGCAGGAAGTCTATCCACACGGCAAGGTTAATGGTTCACGAGATGGCTTTGTTGGAGTCGTTCAGAGACTTGAAACTCAAGGTGGTAAGAAGGAGGGATCGCGTAGTGCTGCGGCATATACGGATAGCCAGTGTGCTAAGGGAACAAATCCGCGTAGCTCAAGGAGCTGATATAAAGTTGCAGTCTCAGAAGGGATCACCAGATTTCACTGAGGATAGTGATGGCATGATTTGCTTTAATGGGAAGATTTGTGTTCCCGACGATGATGATATCAAAAGGCAAGTATTGGAAGAAGCTCATAGGAGTCAGTACTCTGAACATCCGGGATCCACTAAGATGTATCGAGACTTGAAGCTAATGTATTGGTGGCCTAGGATGAAGGCCGAGGTTGCAGAATTTATTTCTCGGTGCTTAACTTGTCAGAAGGTTAAGGCGGAACACCGAACACCGGGCGGTCAGTTACAACCGCTAGATGTACCAGTTTGGAAGTGGGAAGATATCTCAATGGACTTCGTCATGGGTTTGCCGAGGTCACAGGCAGGCAATAATTCTATTTGGGTAGTAGTGGACCGATTGACAAAATCCGCTCACTTTATTCCCGTTCGCTCGACTTATAAGGTTTCCAAGTTAGCGGATGAATATGTGAGGAACATTATCAGACTGCATGGAGTCCCAACGAGCATTGTGTCAGACCGAGATCCCAAGTTTACTTCCAGGTTCTGGAGAGCATTGAATGAAGCTTTGGGAACAAGGGTGCTGGTTAGCACTGCTTATCATCCTCAGACTGATGGTCAGACGGAGAGGACTATCCAGACTCTTGAGGACATGCTTCGGGCTTGTGTGCTCGATAGCGGGAGATAATGGGAGGACCATCTTCCGTTAGTTGAATTCTCCTACAACAACAGTTACCACTCCAGCATTGGAATGGCACCGTTTGAAGCACTTTATGGTAGAAAGTGTAGGACTCCGTTGTGTTGGTGGGAGATTGGCGAAGATAAGTTTTTGGGACCCGATATGGTTCGCGAAACTACTGAAAAGATCAAGTTAATTCGAGAAAGGATGAAGGTTGCTCAGAGTCGGCAGAAGAGCTATGCTGACAACCGAAGGAGACCATTGGAGTTTGAGGTTGGTGATCATGTGTTCTTGAAAGTTTCGCCAACCATAGGCACTGGGAGAGCCTTGCGAGCGAAGAAGCTCAGTCCTCGATATGTTGGACCTTTCCAAATCATCGAGCGGATTGGGCCAGTTGCCTATCGCCTCGCATTGTCTCCGGCCCTGTCAAATCTCCACGATGTGTTCCACGTGTCTCAGTTGAGGAAGTATGTTCCCGATCTGCATCAACCGTTGAGTGTTGATACCATTGACCTGCAACCGGATTTGTCATTCCAACCTTATCCTAACTACATCTTGGAGCGTGGCGAGAAGACGCTACGGTCAAGGACTATTCCTATTGTCAAAGTGGTCTGGGATGGATTCTCAATCGAGGAGGCTACCTGGGAACTGGAAGAAGACATGCGAAATCGATATCCATATCTCTTTCAGTAAGGTATGTTTCGTCAATTTTGAGGACAAAATTTTTAAAAGTTGGGGAGATTGTAACATCCCTAATTTTTAAAGACTCGTATTATGATGCCTAGGACCGATTAATTATTTGTGGGAATAATTAGTCGTGTCTCGGTGAATTATTATTCGAGGAAAAGTCCAAGGAAATTCCATTCCAAAATTTCTTGTGGCTTAGTCATGGTTAAGTAAAATATTTAAGCTGAAGGGCATTATTGTACTTTCACACCCAACCATTTAGTAGCTGACCCTTTTTAACATCCAGCCACACTCTCCCTCACTTAGTATTCATAAGATTCAGAATTTGAAGGAAAAAAACTGGAAATAAGAAAGAGAGAAGAAGGAGGAGGGCGTGGAGAAGGAGAAGAGGAGGAAGGAGGGACTCAACCCAAATCCTTGTTGCATGTAAGTTGTTTCTCTTCCATCCTACTCCATTTTTGATTCTGAATCCAATGGTACCACTTTCAAAGCTTGATTCTCACTCTTTCTCTCATCTCCATTGATACCCATGAAGCTCCAAGTGGTGAAAATGGTGGAGCTATGTGTTGATGGCTTGCATGTTCAGTTTTGCTGTTAAGAGGGGGAAATCCCAAGCTTGCATTTCGATTTGGGAAGGTTGTGAAAGATTTGGGTTGCTGTTCTGAAGTATCAGTTGGTGCTCTTCGGTGCCGTTCGTGAATTCTCTCGTTTCGGTCATCGCGCGTTCATCGGAACTCCTAGAACGATCGTCAACGGGTGAGTTCTACTCACGATAGGGAATTTTGATATTGTGAACTTGTTTTCGATATGGAATCCCTTGGTCACATTTTCTGTTTACAAAAGACTCAGAACTGAAAAGCGTTTTTGAGTCAAAACGGTGTTTTACGGTTTAATGAGATTTTGATTTAAATCGTTGAAATGAAATGAATTGTGTACTACTAGAAATATATATTCTGGGAATTTTGAGTTTCAGGTGATTGAAATTAGAAATCGAATCGGACGAGAACAGAGAGCGAAAATGAGAAAAGTGAGAAATTCTGGTAACAGACACAGGTCGCACGGACCGTGCGGCCCTGGGCACGGATCGTGCGCCTGCTTCTGGTTGGAAGAATTGGAAACCGAACGGGACGCACGGGTCGTGCGCCCCTGGGCACGGATCGTGCGTTTCCTTCTGGTAGATGCGTCCTGAGTAGTGCACCACGCACGGGTCGTGCGCCCCTGGGCACGGGTCGTGTGTGTAGTTCTGTTACCGGCTTCCGTTTTCTCGTTTTGTTGCTTCGTTTGATCCCGAACCCTTTCTAATTTCTTTCTCAACCATTCAAAAAGGGATTGCCTCACTGAAAACCTTCTTTCGAACTTGTTCAACTCTTAATTTTGAAAAGAAGTTGAAAGGTATATTGATCGAAAAACCGAAACCCTAGTATACGTGTGAGTACACCGTCTGATGGATAGAATGAATATATATTTATATATATATATGTCAACTGTATATGATTATAATGCCGGATGTTTATAGATTCATCAAAACGGGTTATAAGTCAATAATACATTCCAATATGATTATAATGCCGGATGTTTATGAATTCCTCAAAACGGATTATAGATCGATATGGATATTGTTTATCCAATTGCTATGCGAACGATCCTTTGGTGATCGAAAGATATAAATTATCTAATGAGCTTATATGACTGATCCTTTGGTGATCAAAATGAAAAAGAAGATATAAATTATCT
The DNA here is from genome assembly GCA_039519185.1 of Astragalus membranaceus. NCBI lineage: Eukaryota > Viridiplantae > Streptophyta > Magnoliopsida > Fabales > Fabaceae > Astragalus > Astragalus membranaceus. The sequence continues at coordinate 29,239,709 of CM076854.1, read as the reverse complement.
AACTCTCGAGAACTTGATGCGTATTGTCATACGTATTGCGTTGGGTGACGACCCGACAAGTAGCATACTAGGAAGGGAAGTCATGAGCCCTCACCCTAGGCCCTGAATGTGTTTTGGCGTGGTCAACTCACGGGTTACCGGTATTAGTGGTTCTTGCACGGCCGGTTTATGCTAAGTTAAACACACGATTCGCCGGGAGTAGTGGTTCTTGCACGGTCGGCGTTTCGATTAATAAGTTATGAATACGAATTGCCGGGATTAGTGGTTCTTGCACGGTCGGCGTTTCGATTAATAATTATGAATACGAATTGCCGGGATTAGTGGATTGTTGCACGGTCGGCATTTCGAATAATAAATAAGACATTGTTATGTCAGCTTTTGTTATAACGGTTTAATAAATTGAACCGAGTGTCAGTGAGGGGGCACGGTAGGACTCACTGAGATAATGTTATCTCACCCTATCCATATTTGTTGTTTTTCAGAGAAGCAGGGAAAAAGGAAGACTATTGTGCACGAGTAGTTGGTATACTCTTGGAGGTGCTGAAGACTTAGTCATTTGATCCTTTGTTCTTTTGTTGTCTTTTTGGTTGTATAAACTTCTATTGATTATGAGTTATATGAACCGTTTATGTTTCTGTTTGGTATTTGGACTTGGATATTGTAATCCACTCGGTATGGAACCGATAAACTTCTATTTTATGAAGTAATGTTATTTCCGATTATGTTTATTTCGGAAAAAGTTTGTATGTCCAAAACTTAAACAGGAACTGTGTCCTCTGAATTTCCGCATCTGTGCATCTTTCGGTCTCTCTACATGTTAGAAATACCGGGGTGTTACATCAATCAGATAACCACAGCCAAAGCTATGGCCGGCAGAGTAGACAGGGGTCAATATGCACTAAAAACAAGAATTAGTCAGGAAATTGCTATACTGCTCAAATAAGACCCAAAGTCTAGAAACGTGCTAAGACTCCGATCTTAGATACAGAACCATAATTGCACAATTTGGACACCCCCACACTTATGGATTGTGATAGCCTCGCAAGTGCACGAGTCGTATCGCGTAATAAAAGAGTTATCGATCCACAGGGAGAGCCTAGGTGATTACCAATTTAATTTTCCAAAGTTGATTAGCTAGAAGGAATGGTTTTTAGGAGTTGTAAAATTTAGAAATAAAAAACAAACAATCTCAGGTTTATAGTTTTATCACAACAATAAGGAACCAAAATAATTTCTTTAGACTATTCAACAAATTATAAGAGTAATATATTTCAAAGACAAGGCAGCGAATATAACTAATGTCTCCTTTCGAAGTACAAGAGCGTGTTTTGAACTAACAATCAAGCCTATTCTCATGGTTTATTGTCACCAAAACCCATTAAGCATAACACCTTTATAATGTCTCAAGAGTTTCAAAACTATTCTCATGTGTTGATTCCCTTGTCTAATTTCATAGATCCAACATCAATACTTCACCTTTCGGTTCTTCATTTGATGTTTAGAATAAGATTTGAAGGACAATAAAATTAGATTGAAATATAAAACAATTTGGAGTGGAGAATAGTCTTGGGAATTATTAGGGACCTGTCATTGGATTACTCCCAATAACCCAAGACTTTGTATCTACTCACTCATATTAAATATGAGAGAAGAAGAAGAAGAAAAGACATGAATTTAAATAGCGAGAAATAAAAGAAAGCGGTAAATTGCAAAATCATAAATAGCGGAATTGTAAATGACAAGAAAATAAAAGTGCAAGAAAGTAAATAGCAAGGAAAATAAATGACTTGGAAAACAAAAGGGCGAGAAAGTAAATAGCGAGAAAATAAAAGAGCGAGAAAATAAAAGAGCGAGAAAGTAAAAGAGCGAGAAAGTAAAAGGGCAAGAAAGTAAATAGCAAGGAAAGTAAATGACTTGGAAAATAAAAGGGCAAGAAAGTAAATAGCAAGGAAAGTAAATGACTTGGAAAATAAAAGGGCGAGAAAGTAAAAAGCGAGAAATTAAAGTGAAGTCATGAATCTTAGAGGAAACCTTGTCATGGATTTTTCTCACAAAATTTAAGCTTAGTTACAAGTGAGGATCAAGCCTCTATTTATAGGAAAATATGAGGGCCAAGGCACTTGAGTGGAGGGGCAAAATGGTCCCAAAAAAAGTGGCAAATCAAGTTGGCAAGGAAAGCCGCAGCCAAAATTGACTTGTCTGGTGCCAGGGTCGTGCGCCCATGTGCCTGGGTCGTGCGCCCTGGCCAGTCAATTTTGGCTGCTTTGCGCCAGTTTTGCACTAGGGTCGTGCGCCTATGGAGCCAAGGTCGTGCGCCTTGTGCTGGCAACAGCTGTTCTGCGTTGCTGGCAAGCATGGGTCTTGCGCCTTGTTCTGCCAAAATGGGCCATTTTCAGTTGAAAACACGCACGGGTCGTGCCTGGTATAGCACGGGTCGTGCGCAGGCTCTGCACCAGTTTTGCACCAGGGTCGTGCGCCTATGTGCCAGGGCCATGCGCCAGTTTTGCACCAAGGTCGTGCGCCTATGTGCCAGGGTCGTGCGCAGGCTCTGCGCCAGTTTTTCCTGCTTGGCGCCCTTGGCGCCCTGTGCTGTGCCAGTTTTGCTGCTTGGCGCCCTTGGCCAGTTTTGGGTTTTTGGGGCCCTTGGCGCCCATGAGGGTGTCTAGTGCCTTAAAAATTACTCCTCCTCCAATATTTCCTTTTTTCTTCATTTTAGCTCATATTTTCTCTTTTGCTCCAAAATAAAACCTGAAAATAAAAAGCAAACCTTTGTAGTAAAATAGTTCAAAGATATAAAATATAATTAAAATACCTAAAAAAACTTAATGAAAATAACTATTAAAAAGACTCTAAAAATAGACTTATCAAACTCCCCCACGCTTGAACCTTTGCTTGTCCTCTAGCAAAAACAGTGTAAATCCTTAGGCCAATTCTGAAGGAAAATTATTTTCACATCGAATCATTAAGCGAACTGTGGGGCAATTCTAACACTTTGATTTGAGAACTACTATCCGGGCTTCTTGTGGAATTGGGAGACAGTTTAAAGTATCAATACTCTAGAGAGGATATCAATGTCATCATAGAACCGGTTCCCTAGCATTCTTAAGCTTGGGTCCTCCATTCACTAAGACCGGGTCTCAAAGGAGGGTCTTTATACGTTGGGCATTCAAGCATTTTTCTTTTTGATTTCATATGCTAACCATTCATTTTTTGACATTTAAAATGCACCGATTTTTGCATTTTTGAATTGGTTTTGCATATATATATATATATATATATATATATATATGCACCAATTTGTGCACCAATTTTTGCATGTAAATTTTTTTTTCTTTGCTTGATACCCCAACTCAGACGTTTTTCTCCAGTAACCTGCGCATCTAGTGAATGTCACCAAGTGAACCAGGTTACTAGTTTCTTTTCAGTCCCTCTAATTGTATTAATAACTGAAAAAAGTCTCTATAGTGTGTGTGTGAAAAAACCCTAGAAGTAGAAATCGAACCATGATACAATTTTGTTGTTCTCAACCAGTCCACCAAGATGATTTCTAATGAAAAATTGAAAAAAAATATTTTTGTCCAGAAAAGGCTTATCTAAAACATGCTTAGGGTTCACAAAGTTTCGTGATGGAGGGAGCAGATACAACTCAAAGTACAAAAAGAAAATCGGCAAAGCAATAAAGACATTCCTAATAAAAGTAATAAAATACCCCCCCATGCTTGGACTAGGCATTGTCCTCAATGATTTTTCAAATAAAACAAAAGGGGTTTTAGGAGAGCTCACCTGGCTGTCTGGTTCAGGATACTCGGCCGTGGGGTATTTTATTTTTCAACAAATCGAAAAAAAAAACATTAAGCCGTGGGTTGCCTCCCACGCAGCGCTCTTTTAACGTCACTAGCTTGACGATTGGGTTTTTTTGTAAAGTTTTTCCTGGGTCCCATTGCTTGAAGCATAAAGACCAAGTGACACATGAAAAATGAAAACATATTCCTGGATCCCATGGCTTGTAAAACAGAAGTTGTATAAGCAATAAGATCTTATTTACAATCCCCCCAGATCAAATGTTATTTTCACAAAGGAAGGTGAAAATAAGATAAAGGAGATGGTTTGTATGGTGGTGGGGGGACGTTTGGTTCTTTTCTTTCCTTTTCTGGTTCCTTCTCTTTTTCTTTCTCTTCTTGCTCACATGGTAAATTATGTTTTTCACTCACAATTTTTTCTTGGTTTGCTTTTGGTTCCTCTAATTGTTTTTCGCTTCTAAGGGTGACAGCAAATATTTGGCCATTTAGATTTTGTTCAAGCTGTTCAGGAAATACCCCCGAAGATTTAGAGGATGAAGCCACCTGTGTTGCCACTTGAGTTATTTGATTTTCAAGCATCTTACTGTGAGTGGCAATAGAGTCAATTTTTGATTCTAATTTGATAAGTGTGTCATTCAAATAACAAGTTTGATTTTTGAATTCTTCATTTTGTTTTGTTTGAGATGACACAAATTTTTCCATCAAAAATTCCAAGTTCGACTTTTGCGGGCTGTTTTGTGGGTTGTTAAAAACCCTTTGACTTTGAAAAACAAGAGGTGGTCTAGGTGCTGGATTGGGTGGAGGATTTTGATAAGAAAAATTTGGATGATTTCTCCACCCAGAATTATAAGTATTTGAAAACGGATCTTCTTTTTGAGCATAGTTAATATGCTCATTTCCAGTACTAGATGCCTCAAGCTGGCATTCAGCTCCAATATGGCCAACAACCCCACATAATTCACATGGTGGAGTAGTAGGAGAAAAAGTTTGTGAAACGGCACTTACATTTAATTTTTCAAATTTTTGAAAAAGTGCGTCCACTTTTGAGGCAAGATGATCAATAGCAGATATTTCATACTTACCTGGCTCTTTTGATGATGCTGGTTTATTTGTTATGGCTCGCTCAGTTGCCCACTGACAATGGTTTTGAGCCATATCTTCAATGAGTGCATAAGCTTCAGTGAAATTTTTGTTCATTAAAGCTCCACCTGCAGCTGCATCAACAGTCATTCTAGTTGCATATTGTAATCCATTATAAAAAGTGTGAACAACGAGCCATTTCTCTAGTCCATGATGGGGGCATAGCCTTAACATTTCTTTGAAACGTTCCCATGTATCATAAAGAGATTCCCCGTTGTTTTGAGAAAATCGAGTAATTTGACTTCTCATTTGAGCTGTTTTACTCGGGGGAAAGAACCTAGCGAGAAAAGCTTGTTTTAATTGGCCCCAGCTGGTAATGGATTCCGAAGGCAAAGAATGTAGCCATGCTCTAGCTCTATCCCTTAAAGAAAAAGGGAAGAGTTTTAGTCTTATGGCATCTTGAGGTACCCCGTTTAATTTTAGAGTCCCACAGTATTCCAGAAAAATTGAAATATGAAGATTTGGGTCCTCCGTGGGAGAACCAGAAAATTGGTTTTGTTGAACCATTGAAAGCAGAGATGATTTGAGTTCAAAATTATTTGCTTCCACATTTGGATGTACAATGGCAACCGATGGTTCTGCTGAAGGTGTTGCGTACTCTTTGAGAGCACGATTTTCATTAGCCGCCATTTGGTTATCGGGAATTTCTCTCCTCCTTCTATGTAAGAACCTTTCAATTTCGAGAATTTGTTGAACAGTTTCTCCGAAACTTCTGGTTCTTCGCATTCGAGGGACAAGAGAAGAAAAAGTAAAAATAAAGAAAATAAGACTTCAGTCTAACTGGTTTCGAAAAATTTAATTAATATCACTGCCTCCCCGGCAACGGCGCCAAAAACTTGATAGCCTCGCAAGTGCACGAGTCGTATCGCGTAATAAAAGAGTTATCGATCCACAGGGAGAGCCTAGGTGATTACCAATTTAATTTTCCAAAGTTGATTAGCTAGAAGGAATGGTTTTTAGGAGTTGTGAAATTTAGAAATAAAAACAAACAATCTCGGGTTTATAGTTTTATCACAACAATAAGGAACCAAAATAATTTCTTTAGACTATTCAACAAATTATAAGAGTAATATATTTCAAAGACAATGCAGCGAATATAACTAATGTCTCCTTTCGAAGTACAAGAGCGTGTTTTGAACTAACAATCAAGCCTATTCTCATGGTTGATTGTCACCAAAACCCATTAAGCATAACACCTTTATAATGCCTCAAGAGTTTCAAAACTATTCTCATGTGTTGATTCCCTTGTCTAATTTCATAGATCCAACATCAATACTTCACCTTTCGGTTCTTCGTTTGATGTTTAGAATAAGATTTGAAGGACAATAAAATTAGATTGAAAGATAAAACAATTTGGACTGGAGAATAGTCTTGGGAATTATTAGGGACCTATCATTGGATTACTCCCAATAACCCAAGACTTTGTATCTACTCACTCATATTAAATATGAGAGAAGAAGAAGAAGAAAAGACATGAATTTAAATAGCGAGAAATAAAAGAAAGCGGTAAATTGCAAAATCATAAATAGCGGAATTGTAAATGACAAGAAAATAAAAGTGCAAGAAAGTAAATAGCAAGGAAAATAAATGACTTGGAAAACAAAAGGGCGAGAAAGTAAATAGCGAGAAAATAAAAGAGCGAGAAAATAAAAGAGCGAGAAAGTAAAAGAGCGAGAAAGTAAAATGGCAAGAAAGTAAATAGCAAGGAAAGTAAATGACTTGGAAAATAAAAGGGCAAGAAAGTAAATAGCAAGGAAAGTAAATGACTTGGAAAATAAAAGGGCGAGAAAGTAAAAAGCGAGAAAGTAAAAAGTGAGAAATTAAAGTGAAGTCATGAATCTTAGAGGAAACTTTGTCATGGATTTTTCTCACAAAATTTAAGCTTAGTTACCAGTGAGGATCAAGCCTCTATTTATAGGAAAATATGAGGGCCAAGGCACTTGAGTGGAGGGGCAAAATGGTCCAAAAAAAAGTGGCAAATCAAGTTGGCAAGGAAAGCCATCAGCAAGTGGGTGCAGCCAAAACTGACTTGTCTGGTGCCAGGGTCGTGCGCCCATGTGCGTGAGTCGTGCGCCCATGTGCCTGAGTCGTGCGCCCTGGCCAGTCAATTTTGGCTGCTCTGCGCCAGTTTTGCACTAGGGTCGTGCGCCTATGGAGCCAGGGTCGTGCGCCTTGTGCTGGCAACAGCTGTTCTGCGTTGCTGGCAAGCATGGGTCGTGCGCCTATGTGCCAGGGTCGTGCGCCTAGTTCTGCCAAAATGGGCCATTTTCAGTTGAAAACACGCACGGGTCGTGCCTGGTATAGCACGAGTCGTGCGCAGGCTCTGCGCCAGTTTTTCACCAGGGTCGTGCGCCTATGTGCCAGGGTCATGCGCCAGTTTTGCACCAGGGTCGTGCGCCTATGTGCCAGGGTCGTGCGCAGGCTCTGTGCCAGTTTTGCTGCTTGGCGCCCTTGGCCAGTTTTGGGTTTTTAGGGCCCTTGGCGCCCATGAGGGTGTCTAGTGCCTTAAAAATTACTCCTCCTCAAATATTTCCTTTTTTCTTCATTTTAGCTCATATTTTCTCTTTTGCTCCAAAATAAAACCTGAAAATAAAAAGCAAACATTTGTAGTAAAATAGTTCAAAGATATAAAATATAATTAAAATACCTAAAAAAACTTAATGAAAATAACTATTAAAAAGACTCTAAAAATAGACTTATCAGGGTTGACAATTTTCAATTCAAAGCTCCTTCACCCTCTAAGATTGGGTAATATGATTGTTCTTCACTTTTAGGCTTGTAATGATCTATGAAACAAATAATGGGATAAAAAGGCTCAAATGGGGTTACACAAATGGATAAATTCAGGGTAGGCTTATTTGGCTAGTAGCTAAAAAAGAACAGAATTGCCTAGATCATTTCAAACATGCACGTGAACGGAGGGGATGGCAAAAGATTAGTCCATCCATTATAAGGTTCAATTCTCACCAGGGACAATGACTATCACAATTGATGCAATATTTAGTGCCCATATCCAACTTATTATACCAAGAGCAACAAGAAATCAATCAAGTCATGTCAAAACACCTATGGTCCTAGAATAGTAAAATCACTCACAACGTATGCAAACTAAGAATTCCTGGAAAAAACATGCAAAAAAAAACATTTTTTTTCTTTTTTTATAGTTAAAAATTAAAATATAAATACTAAAACAAACACCCCCACACTTAAATCACACATTGTCCTCAATGTAAGAAACAAGTATAACTTAAGGATAAGAAGAGAAAACTCCCTCTTGAAGGTGGAGAACTTGAAGCTTGCAGGTAGATGGTATTTGTCAAAGAAGTCTCTTTTCTGGTTAATGCACACGTGGTTGGTCACCTTCTTCTTCCACACATCCAGAATCAAGGGGCTGAGTTTTTGTTGTGTTTGCCACACTTTCTTACTAGGAATGTCCGCCAACGGCCATCTGATACCTTTCCTATGTTCCCTTTGAATTGGAGGCAGCTTTTTCTGCAAACTATTCTCAATCTCAGCGAAACAGAAAGATTATCAGAACTTTTATAATCAACCAAACCATCAAGAAATACTATTCTGCAAAGGGAGTGCTCTTCCATGGGGTGTTTCTTAGTATCAAGAAATTCCATTTTTCAACAACTGTTTCAGGCACCCTCGGGGTTTCAACAAGAGTATTTGCAATGACAATGGGAGTATTTTGGACATTAGGATTCACTTCTTCCTGGGCAGGCAATTGGTTTGATCTTTGGGCCTGTATCTGATTAACTGCTGTGGTTAACTGTCCAACTATTATCTCCAATTTCTTAAGTGTGGAATCCGTTGTTTGTTGGAATTGGCAATTTTGAATAGCCATCTGTTTAGCAAGGTCCTCCGGTGAAGGTTCATAAATAGCAGTCATGTTATAGTCAACAGAATCAAGATCATAATAAAAAAAAGGTTATGCTACAATTAAGGAGGAAACTAAAAAACGAATCAAACCTAATCTAAAAAATATAAAAACACAACTAAAAATCTAATAATATCAAAATAAGATTATGTAAATATTTTTGGATTTTTTTGACATTATCAAAGATTCGAAAAATTAATTACAAATAGAAAATGAAGTAATTTCGGATTTTGTGCCCTTAGCTCCTCTTAGGGAGTCCTTATACTCCTTGATTTTTTCTTGATTTTTGGACCAGTTTTTGGAGCAATCTGACCAGATCAACTGAAAACTGATTTTTTTTCACCTAATCAAAGTTAGAGCTAAACGAAGCCGAAACTGACAGAACCTGCAAAGAAAAAAAACTAAAAAAAAGAAAGTAGTGAGAGGTCCTCGGCAACGGTGCCAATTTAATAAGCGGTCGTATGCAGGTCAAAATAATTAAGAGGGGTAAATATAATATCAATGTAAGAGACCTTGGTCATCTCACGAGGACCTCTAAATACGGAAATTACCAAGGATTAGGTTGTGTGTTAATGCATGAAAAGAGGGTGGTCGCTTATGCTTCATGGCAGTTAAAAGTTCTTGAGAGAAATTACCCCACTCATGATTTAGAATTGGCTTCTATAGTCTTTGCATTCAAGATTTGGAGGCATTATCTCTATGGAGCTCGGTTCACTGTGTTTAGTGACCACAAGAATATGAAATATCTCTTTGACCAGCAGGAGTTAAACATGAGGCAACGGAGATGGATGGAGTTCTTAAAAGATTATGATTTTGATCTACAGTATCATCCAGGGAAAGCGAATGTAGTCGTTGATGCATTGAGTAGAAAAACATTGCACATGTCTGCAATGATGGTGAAAGAATTTGAGTTGATAGATGAATTTCGAGATCTAAGTTTGAATATGAGTGTAGCAAGTGGCAGGATTCACTTAGGCATGACTACAGTGTCTAGTGATTTTCTAGGGGTGGTTCTAGAGAAGCAGTTGGAGGATGAACATCAGCAAAATTTATGACCAAAAACAAGAGAAGGACATGAGTCAGATTTTAGAGTTGGGACAGAAGGTGTGCTTAGGTTTGATAATAGAGTTTTCATTCCTAATGATAAAGGTATTCGTAAGATGATTCTTGAAGAAGGTCACAAAAGTAAGTTGATTTTTCATCCAGGTGCTACTAAGATGTATCAGGATTTGAAAAAGGTGTTTTGGTGGTCTGGCATGAAAAAGGAAATAGAGGATTATGTGTTATCTTGCCTAGTTTGTGAGAAGACTAAGATTGACCATCAGAGATCAGCAGGGATGCTACAGTCTTTAGATATTCCAGAATAGAAATGGAATAGCATTGCTATGGATTTTGTTACAGGCTTACCTAGAACACAAAAAGTTTGATGCTATTTGGGTTAATATTGATAGTCTGACTAAGAGTGCTCATTTTATCGCAATCAATCACAATTTGGTTTCGAGAGGTTAGCAGAGATTTATGTTAGGGATATCGTGAGGTTACATGGAGTGCCTGCTAGTATCACTAGTGATAGAGACCCTAGATTCACCTCAAAGTTTTAGCAGCAGTTACACAAAGAACTGGGAACTAAGTTAAAAATGAGCTCAGCTTATCATCCACAGACGGATGGTCATTCTGAAAGGACGATTCAATCATTAGAGGATCTCCTAAGAGCTTGAGTGTTGGAGCACAAAGGCTGTTGGGATGATTTTCTTCCTTTGATTGAATTTACCTATAATAATAGATTCCACTCTAGCATGGGGATGGGGCCCTATGAGGCGTTGTATGGAAGAAAGTGCAGAACACCATTGGGTTGGTTTGAGGTAGGGGATACTCAGATTCTTGGATCCTCCTAGATTTATTGGTCCATTTCGAATTATTCGCCGAATTGGTCCAATAGCCTATCATATTGCTTTACCACCGACTTTGCCAAATCTCCATGATGTCTTTCATGTTTCACAGCTTCGTAAATATTATCCTGATCCATCGCATGTAATTGAACCCGAGTCAATACAGTTGAGAGATAATCTTGAATACGAGGTTTTACCTGTACGGACTGCGGACCGTAAGGTTAAAGAACTACGTGGAAAACTCCCTTAGTAAGGGTTGTTTGGGATGATGTTTCCTAGGATACCACTTGGAAGCGAGAGGAGGATATTCGTTAGCAACATCCACATCTTTTTGCAGGTACGGTAAATTTCGGGGAGGAAATTTCTTTTAGAGGGGTGGCAATGTAACACCCAACTTTTTATAAATAGTTATTAGAATGTGTTTTATTTTAATTGTGTGTTTTCGAGAATTAAAGAGCGACCTAGGTATAACACCCCAATTATTCTATATTAATGTATTTACCAAAATAAACTTATTTTGGGTCTAAGAGAATTATTTATATACTGAAACAAAAATCATAATTATATATATATATATATATATATTTATATATACTATTTTTGTTGAATGAATGATAGTCAAAGAAGCTTAAAGCTACGGATTCAATATTTATGTGCCATCTTATCCTTCCTTCATGTTGAATGAATGAATGATAGTCAAATAAAATAATATTAGTACACCTCCTTCTTTCTAACTTTCACGTTGGCTTCATGAGGGAGGAAGATATATGAGTAACTCACCTTAGGATGCATATCATGCCAACACAAAAGTAGTTCTACACCTCATGCTTAAGAATAGTGGAATGATAACACGAGTCACCCATAAACCCCCTATATGCATGACACCACAGAGAAAATGCCACACCTCATGCTAGTTTTGCATGGCATTGGCCATGAATTTTCTGAGTAAAAATAGAGGGCCATTTCCATGGTTTTTCCATCACTCATAACTTCAATTCTTTCCATTTCTTTAAAGAACCTTCGACCATATACACCCACCCATTTGCAACATTTTTTATTTTAAAGCTTTATCACCTCAAAAACACTTAAACCATGTCTAGCCAAACATACCGTCGAGTTCGCCAATTCATAGCGGTGTTGTTGTTTGAGTACATGTCGGTGTTGCTGGAGCAAGTGTTACGATCGTGCTATATTTCAGGTGGGGGCAAGATACTGTATTCGTCGGGACGGTTAGCGTAAAGTTTTAATTTAAATATGTGTAGAGTGACCCAAGCTCTACCAGAGTTAAAGAGTCAGCGATACCTAAAGATCATTTTAATACTCTTTGGAGTTAAGGTTAAGTGAAGTTTAGGTCGTCGATGACCGGTTAACGCATAGGATATTTCTATATTATTATTTTATGTATTGAGTGATTTATTGCTTGAGATATCGTGATTGGTTTGTTTGATTGTTTAAATTTTATGAAATGCTTGTGTTATTTGTGATTATTTGTTGAATTACTTAAATGTCTTATTGATATAGTTAATTTGAGAAGCATGATTTTAGTTCATAATAATAATAAAGTAAAGATTTGCATAATGAACCTAGATGTGGAAAAAGAACTAAGAGTCAAAAAGATATAAAGTGGACTGAATAACTTATCGGTAGTGTAATAAATAGTACGAGGTAAGCATGATTTTAGTTCATAATAATAATAAAGTAAAGATTTGCATAATGAACCATTTATTTGTTGAGTTTGAACTACGTCTTTATGACTAGTCACGTTGCGAACTTAGTTGATTGTGGAGATTAACCTTAATGTTTTTCTTTGATTTCGCTGAAATGTTTAATGAAGTTGGAGAACGTTCTGGAAAACGGATTTTTTTATGTTAACGAAAAATGTGACACTCTTTCGATATGAGAACTCTGATAATTTATGAGTAAAATGTTGGGTAGAATTATAGGGTGTTACATTAGTGGTATCAGAGCAATGGTTGGTCCGTCCGGCCAAGTCGTCGAGTCGTTGTGTCAGATAGTGACCAACTGTTGTCTTTCAGAGCTGACCATGGTTTATGTTGCAGGTACTCCAAAAGTTTCCATTGGTAAGTGAGCTAGTGGGGGAGATGCCCCTACTAGTGCTGTGTGCCTTATTGTGCTTTCGGTGTGTGAATTGTGGTTGTTTGTTGTAGTCCTTATTATTGACCTCCTTGCTGCGTGTTTCTACATGATATGCTCTGTTGTTTAAGTACTCACATGAGTTTTGGTTGGTATTGAGCTCGGCGTATCCTGCATCATATTCAAAGTAATTGCTGTTTGTTGTTAGATGTTAACTTGACATTTATTCGCATGCTCATGTATTGGTAAAGTATAATATTACATGCTCCCCATCCTGAGTTTGGTTGCCCCTTGAGTGTAAACAAACTTGATGCGTTTTAAAATGGTAATTGCATCCTATGCTGTTTGTCTGGCCTCGTTACGTGCGTCTGTTGTGCCTGTATGCTATTGGCAGTTTACCTTGTTGCATGTTACTCTCCTATGTTGTTTTGTCCAAACTATTTTGAGCGGTCGACGCTAAACCTCTATGAAAACTCTGCAATATGTTTTGATGCTTGAAAACTGAATGCGTTGTAAAAAATTATTTTGTGGACTAATTCAAGTATTGCTAATAACTGCCGTGGTGTTTTAATCCCTACAAGTGAAACGTTTCATTCCAGTGCTACAATTTTGGTCCTCAATTATTTTGGAAGGTGTTCAATTTGCGGAAAATGTATTAGTTGCTTCTTTAGACCCAAAAGAAAATGTTATCGAGATTTCTCTGAATTTTCAAAAACTGATTTGAAAGGTTGAGTGCTCCGATTTCGTGGCACCTTTTACTTGCGAAGAATACTTTCAAAAATAAATTGTGGATTTTGTTTGGAAAACAAATATCATCATTTTCGTACTTCCACCTATAAGTATTTTGGTGCAAAAGAGAAATTGCAAATTGGTGATGTGCCAATTGTGTGACTACTGTGTTGTTTGGATTTTTGCACATTGAGTGCTCGCGGTTCCTAATTATTAAAATATCCGTTTGGGGAGTTTGTGGCTTGTCTTGCTGTATTTACGCATTTAGTAAACTTTCCCGTGATGTTGTTGATGTTATTGTTGTTGTTGTCGTGATTGGGTGATACTATGTACTGTTGAGATGATGTTGTCTGTTGTGATGAACATTAGGAGACTTGTTGTGGATCCTATATGCTTTATTGATTACTGTTGATGCTGTTGTGGTGTCGTTTTGTCGGTCGTTGATGCGATTGTTGTAGTTTATGCTTGTGGTATTATAGGATTGACTAGAACTAGGAATAATGGAAGATGAGTCTGATTATTATTACTTGAAATTACCTGGCTGAACGAGTAGGAGGGACGGCCGCCCAATCACTTACCGCCGGTAATCAAAGCAATGGTAATCAGCATGATAGATAGCACTAGTGGCCTAGATGGATGTAGTTGGTTAGTGAAGGAGTGTTGCCTTTAGCAGGGAATATTCGAGGGCGAAATTCTTTTAAGTGGGGGAGAGTTGTAACACCCCAATTTAATTAAATATTTATTGGTCTATTTGTGGTTTAATCTTATTAGATTTATATGATAGATTTTAATTAAATAAGGTTTAGGTGGAGGGAAAAATAATTGTTTGATTAACTAGTTATCTATTAATTAATTGGTGGTCTTGTGTGGCAGAATAATTAAAATAATTATATGTTAGAATGGGTTAGACCATGAGGGCTAGTATTAGTAAGTTGGAGTGTTTTGGCCCAGAGAGTATGCGCATGTGTTAGGAGAAAAGCCCATGACCCACTTATCCGACCCTAGGCATATATATAGCTAAAAATTAAGGTTTAGCCTCATTTTGTGCAAGGAGAAAAGAGAAGTGCGAATTTGAGAGAGAGTGAGAAGGGGTTGGCGGCTCCAAGGAAGGAAAAGGAAGGAGGATTAGCGCTCCAATGGAGAAAGAAGAGAGGGGGAAATCGTGATCTCAAGGAAAGAGAAGGAAAGCTAGGGTGTGATCTCCTAATTTAAGGTAAGGGTGGGATTTAATCCATTATAGGGTGTTTATGAGGGATTTCATGTGTGGGTTTGGGGTTTCATCTAATCACTTGTTTGCCATGGATCTTGAATAACATGTTATATAAATAAATAAAGGATGTGTGATCTTGTGTGACTACTTGTTGAACATCGTAGACCTATGATATAATTGGACGTGTGATTTGGGGTTTTTGTGGGGTTGTGGGTGTTGTTGCGAAATGGACTTGAATTGATGTAGGGTTCAGAGGGAATCGAATTGATTGTGGATGTTCTTGATGATTGATTGTTGATGTTCTTGATGATTAATTGTTGGCGTTCTTGATGATTTATTTGATGATGTTCTTGATGGTTGTTTGATGATATTCTTGATGATTTATTTGATGATGTTCTTGATGGTTGTTTGATGATATTCTTGATGATTTATTTGATGATGTCTTTGATGATGCCTTGATGGTTAAGTGGTGGGTTCTTGGTGTTGTTTGATGGGTTTTTGGATATGGTGATGGGGTGTATGTTGCTGTTTTTCTTTTATAAAAGAGGTGCTGTTTTTCTTTTATAGAAGAGGTGCTGTTTTTCTATAAAAATATATGTGCTGTTGCTGTTTTTCTTTTATAAAAGAGGTGCTGTTTTTCTATAAAAATATATGTGCTGTTGCTGTTTTTCTTTTATAAAAGAGGTGCTGTTTTTCTATAAAAATATATGTGCTGTTGCTGTTTTTCTTTTATAAAAGAGGTGCTGTTTTTCTATAAAAATATATGTGCTGTTGCTGTTTTTCTTTTATAAAAGAGGTGCTGTTTGTCTATAAAAATATATGTGCTGCTGCTGTTTTTCTTTTATAAAAGAGGTGCTGTTTTTCTATAAAAATATATGTGCTGTTGCTGTTTTATTAAAATAAAAGAGGTGCTGTTTTTCCTCCATAAAATCGTGAAGCCTTGCTGTTTTTCTTCAAAAATAAATATGTGTTGTTGCTGAAATTTCTACCAAGAAAGGGTGCTGTTTTCTTAAAAATAAATACATGCTGTGGTTGCTGTTTTCTTCAAAAATAAATATGCGATGTTGTTGTTTCCTTCAAAAGAAAATATGTGCTGTAATGCTGTTTTTCTTAGAAAATAAGGTGCTGTTTCTATGAAGTAATGGGCTGCTGTCATGCTGTTTTTCTACAAATAAATAATGCTGTTTTAATCGAGTAATGGTGCTGTTTTATAAATAAAATGATGTTGCTGTTGCTGTTTCTTTTGATTAAAAAGGCTGCTGTTTTATAAATAAAATGATGTTGCTGTTGCTGTTTCTTTTGATTAAAAAGGCTGCTGTTTTATAAATAAAATGAAGTTGCTGTTGCTGTTTTCCTCTGTTTAAATGTGAAGTTTCCGTATTAAAAATGGTGATGTTTTTCAAATGAAATGTGATTGTTTGTGAAGAGTGGTGATATTAATATGATGACTATGATGAATACACTCTATGAGTGTCTTATGGTGGTGATGATGAGTACTCCGGGTGAGCAAATTTTGGTGATTGCACATGTGCTCATAGTGTCTCATAGCATGTGCATCTTATGACGAATAGGCTTCGGCCTCTTAGTGACGGTGTGCCCATAGTGGCTTATTTATGACGAGAAAACAGTGACGGTGTGCCCATAGTGGCTTAATTATGACGAGTATGGTACCATCATGCATATGCCCAGGTGTGGGTTGCACTTCCATGCATTTTCATGACTGTGACGTGTTGTAAAACTTGTGTGTTGAGTCGGTGTTTAGTGACGATGATGCGGTGAGGGATCGCCTGTCGTGTTGATTGTTGATGTGTTGATTGTTGTGATGTTGCTTGTTGTAGTGCTGATTGTTGTTGTGCTGATTGCGTTGTTGAATCGCCCCTTGGGGCGTGGTGTTTTGATCATTGTTATTGACAAGTGATATGCCGTTATTGATGTTGAGTAACTTGCCGTTGATGTCGTTATGTTATTGTTGTAATGTTTATATGTGTTCTAATATTGACTGATGATAATGACTGTTATACCCCTACGTTGTTAACTTGGTTGACTTCGTGGGAAATGATTGTATACTGTGCTTATATGCTATTCTGAATCTTATATGTGGTCTTTCATACACTCCTTATAATGTATGGAATCTCACCCCTTATGTGGTTTATCTTTATAGGTGAGCTCGAGGGAAGACCTTAGTCTTCTTTTAGTTGGTGTCGTCCGCTCTGATACGTAGCACTCGGGGGGGACGCTTACGTTATTTTGTTGAACCATTTATTTGTTGAGTTTGAACTACGTCTTTATGACTAGTCACGTTGCGAACTTAGTTGATTGTGGAGATTAACCTTAATGTTTTTCTTTGATTTCGCTGAAATGTTTAATGAAGTTGGAGAACGTTCTGGAAAACGGATTTTTTTATGTTAACGAAAAATGTGACACTCTTTCGATATGAGAACTCTGATAATTTATGAGTAAAATGTTGGGTAGAATTATAGGGTGTTACATGTTGTAAGTCCACAGTCGTGTTGTACGTATGTGACACACGAGGTCAACTACCGGGTTGGGCCGGGGTCCATAGTAGGACATATTTATATTTATGCCGGCCAGATGAGGTAATGATAGGTTTAGATTACTCTGATCTGTTTCCGATAGGGAATAACTTATAACATCTGGACTCCGTGGTAATAGTTCGATGGCGTCCTTGACGGATGTGGGACGTTTGTGGCATTAGGATATGGCCAGAGTCAGCATATAGTATTGGCATTATACATGTGCTTGTGGCATGTTTAAATTAAGGATGGAGATAAGAAATAATTTTATTTGATGTGCTTGTGGCATGTTTAAATTAAGCTTTACCTTATCATCCCATTCTGACTTATACATGTATCTTAGCCCTGTGTATTTTTCTCTTGTATATTTGCTTGTATCGCTTAGATCCAGTTGTGGAGCCACTTGTAGCAGAAGGAGATAATCTTCCTTCCATAATGGACGTTGAAGGCACCGAGGATCGTGGTGCAAAATGACAAAGGAGTTAGGTGTCTCATTGAAAGAACCTGTGTTTTGTTTTAACTAGTGTGTGAGTCTTTTGAGTGGCTTTAGTATTGCCACATACTTTGTAAAACTCTTAAAATTATGTCTTTATCTATGTGATTTATGTTCGGTTATATAACTATTTGTAGTTTTAAATTTAACCGTTTTTTGTGATTAACAGGTTAAGTGTCAAGGATTACTATGATGAGGACGAGGGTCGTCTCAACCCTAAGATCAAGGCCCTGAGGTTTTCTCTTAATTATTATGTTAAGTGCAGGTTCCGCAATGGTACGTTAATAGCATTCAGATGTGTAAGTCTATGACGGGAAGGGGATGCATTCCTAGTAGATATTAAAAGATACGCGAAGTGTTTTATGGTAAGGACTCTCGAAGGAACTCACTAAGATTATGTAATCTCACCTCTCATTGTTGTTATTTTTCAGATAATCAATTGATGTCTAAAGAAGGTAATACCAAAATAAAAGATTCCAAATTACGAATGTATACCTCTGAAATGTCTAAAAGGAAATGTTCTGGATTTTATTACCGGTTAAAATCGAGGATGTTACAATGACTTGGGCATAATCTTTTGATTGCAAGCATTCTTACAAAAAATAGAGAAAAAATTAAATGTTTACTATATTCCTATATCATTTCCCATTTATTTTTATCACCCCACTTAATTCAAATATTTAGTATATAAATATGAAAAGGAAATATGCATTAATTCCCATTTATTCCTATAATAATATTTCTAACTATATTCCTATAATAATTTTATATTCATTTAATTTAAATGAAGTTTAGGTCGTCGATGACTGGTTAATGCATAGGATATTTCTATATTATTATTTTATGTATTGAGTGATTTATTGCTTGAGATATCGTGATTGGTTTGTTTGATTGTTTAAATTTTATGAAATGCTTATGTGTTAATTGTGATTATTTGTTGAATTACTTAAATATCTTATTGATATAGTTAAGTTGAGAAGCATGATTTTAGTTCATAATAATAATAAAGTAAAGATTTGCATAATGAACCTAGATGTGGAAAATGAACTAAGAGTCAATAAGATATAAAGTGGACTGAATAACTTAACGGTAGTGTAATAAATAGTACGAGGTAAGGATCAATAAGATGAGTAAGGCATACGAGTTAAGATGTGATCAAACAGAATCATATAGATTGCATATGTGTCGTTAGTCCACGGTCGTGTTGTACGTGTGTGACACACGAGGTCAAGTACCGGGTCGGGGTCCTTAGTAGGACATATTTATATTTATGCCGGTCAGATGAGGTAATGATAGGTTTAGATTACTCTGATCTGTTTCTGATAGGGAACGACTTATAACATCTGGACTCCGTGGTAATAGTTCGATGGCGTCCTTGACAAATGTGGGACGTTTGTGGCATTAGAATATGGCCAGAGTCAGCATATAGTATTGGCATTATAGTCTGAAAAATAAAATATTAATAAAGGATGGAAGATAAGAAATAATTTTATTTGATGTGCTTGTGGCATGTATAAATTAAGCTTTACCTTATCATCCCATTTTTCTGACTTATACATGTATCTTAGCCCTGTGTATTTTTCTCTTGTATATTTGCTTGTATCGCTTAGATCCCGTTGTGGAGCCAGTTGTAGCAGAACGAGATAATCTTCCTTCCACAATGGACGTTGAAGCACCGAGGATCGTGGTACATAATGGCAGAGGAGTTAGGTGTCTCATTGAAAGAACCTGTGTTTTGTTTTAACTAGTGTGTCAGTCTTTTGAGTGTCGTTTAAATCAGTTGACTGATGTTGTTTTATGTTCTTACTTTCCGCTTTTTTGCAATACTCTGATATTTGTAGGAGTGGCTTTAGTATTGCCACATATTTTGTAAAACTCTTAAAATTATGTCTTTATCTATGTGATTTATGTTCAGTTATATAACTATTTTAAGTTTTAAATTTAACGGTTTTTGTGATTAACAAGTTAAGTGTCAATGATTACTATGATGAGGATGAGGGTCGTCTCAACCCTAAGCTCAAGGCCCTGAGGTTGTCTCTTAATGATTATGTTAAGTGCAGGTTCCGCAATGGTACGTTAATAGCATTCAGATGTGTAAGTCTATGACGGGAAGGGGATGCATTCTTAGTAAATATTAAAAGATACCCGAAGTGTTTTATGGTAAGGACTCTCGAAGGAACTCACTAAGATTATGTAATCTCACCTCTCATTGTTGTTATTTTTCAGATAGTCAATTGATGTCTAAAGAAGGTAATACCAAAACAAAAGATTCCAAATTACGAATGTATATCTCTGGAATGTCTAAAAGGAAATGTTCTGGATTTTATTACCAGTTAAAATCGAGGATGTTACAATGACTTGGGCATAATCTTTTGATAGCATGCATTCTTACAAAAAATAGAGAAAAAATTAAATGTTTAATATATTCCTATATCATTTCCCATTTATTTTTATCACCCCACTTAATTCAAATAATTAGTATATAAATATGAAAAGGAAATATGCATTAATTCCCATTTATTCCTATAATAATATTTTTAACTCTATTCCTATAATAATTTTATATTCATTTAATTTTAAAATATATATACTCTGTATAGTTAACCTTTATAAATTTAGTCCATGTTTTAATAAAAAAAATTATAGTTCATTATTTTTCCTTTTAAACCAAAATCAATTTTAGAAAAATTAAATAAAAATATTCATTTAAATTTGTTAAGTAATTTATTAAAAAAAATTGGTGTACATTTATTTTCTATCTAACTATTAAAAAATTTGCATAATTGTATTTCTATTTAATTGAAACAATAAAAAAGATAAAAAAAAACATATAAAGGCGATATAACATCCTACTAACACTTACTTCCTCTAATAAAATTTAATTAAAGAGTTTATGTATTTAGCCTAAAATTTGAACCAAATACATAGACACATTTGCTTATATTTTATTGGAGGGATTACATTTTCCCTTCCACATTAAGATTAGCATTAATGCCTATAAATATATGGTTGCATTAGTCACGTTTACACCACTTGCAACAGCAAATCTTACTTTGCAAATCTATGAGAGTATCTTCCTCTCCCATTGCTAACCCTGGTTTGTAGAAAACTACAAAATTGGCTTTTCAATATTCATCTCTAATTCACATATATGCTTTTTTGTTTTAATCTAGTGCAACTCTAATCTAGTGCCAATCTCTATGTTTTCCTTTAGTTTTATTTTTTTAACGTGCTATTTTGTTTCAGTGCTAGATCTATGAGCAGGACAAAACCTAGTCCACATATTGTTGTTACAAGTTCGACCAGATGGAAGCCATTGACGATGACTTATATTTCTTCACCTTCTCTAGTTGGCTTTGCGTTATTTCCGTATTAATAGTCTTCATAAATCTCCAAGCGACTGTGATTTCCATTGATTAAACATAGGTAAAATAGCTTTTGGATAAGAAGATATGAATCTTTCTTATCTTTTAAGTTTTAATATTTTCTTTACTCACTGTATATAATAATATATTATTATTATTTTTTATCTGCAAATTGATGGAAAGAAGTCTCATTAAAACCTTCTGATGGTGAAACATCAGAAGGAAAAAGAGTACTTCCCCCTTATTTTATTAAAAATAATAAAAAATTAGTAAGACAGAAGAGAGGCCAAGAGTGGACTAGACTTAAACCCTTGGAAAGAATACAGAATAAAATCAAGGCAAATAGGAAGCCTTAACTTGGAGACTACGTAGAATAATATATTATTATGATGTAAGTTTTAATCCATCTTTTAATTATTGTAGGAGATGGGAGAAAATGTCAAGCATGTGCTGGGAAATTTAAAAAGAAACATCAGATGAACATGGTAAAACGAGGATGGAACTGAGTAGTCTGCTTTTAATTTTAATGAATAAAAGCGTATTGTGACATTGTATTATGTAGTTTTAAGTGTGACTGAAATTGTGTCTCCTCTTATGCACATCAACCAAAAACTCCATTGTTGGTCTTCTTTTTTTGTGGTTATTGTTATTGGGTAATCCCAGGTGTGATTGTAATTGTGGTGGAAAGGAGCATTGTATAAGAATTTACCGGTCTAAATGTAATATTCATTCTTGTTGCCTACAGAATAAATTTTTTAACAATTTTATTATTGTTTATATTCAAATTAATATATTTGGAACAATTACGTTCTATGAATAGTAAGATAAAGCTATTTGTAAATCCTTATTTTCAATTTTTTTCCTCCGTGCGTCCCTCTTTTGAACTGCTTATGTTCATTCTCCTTTCCATCATCTTCCGGTCGAACTCCATAGTTAGAAGGTCAAGACCGTTAAAAACGATAATAGAGATAACATGAGAAAAAATTGAATATTGCAATAAAAATATGATTAAAAATTTGAGTCTTGCCATCCAATGATCATACCCCTGCTATCAGTTGAGTTTGTGTTGACAGAAGTTTTGTATTTTTTGTTGATAACCATGTATTCTCACTGAAGAATCAAAGGGTAAATTAATATTATATATATATATATATATATATATATTTGTCTTTTTCTACCTAATCTTGCTTATTTTTCCCTGCTAACAAAAGCTCAACTATAATTTTATGCATAATATTTCTATAATTATTCAATTTATCATTTTTTGACAATATATCGCACAATGTATAAATGTACGTATCATGCTGCTTATAGATGGTATCAAAGACAAGGTTTCGCATGGTGGGGGAGCGGGAAGTGGATCCTGATTTGGATCAAGTCTAGTGATGTGGGTGACTCATACTTGAGGGGGAAAATTGTTCGGAATCCAAGTGTGAGAAGTTGTTCTCACGTCATCTAGGAATGTGCTAAAAGTATATATAAGAAAGGTGACCCGTATATAATGAAAAGCTCTAAAACTGATAATATGTATTTTTATTAAAAAAAGAAAAGCAACGCAATCATTTCTACCAAATAACTATGTATTCTTTGAATTGTCCATCGTATCGAGGGATACGCAGGAGTACGGGCACATAGTTATCAAGTACAATAATAAATAATTTTAGTTAAGTCTTTTTATTCTTATTTTATCAAATTTACAATAAAAAGAGAAATGCATTTTTTTTTAAGTTACAATAAAAAGAGAAATGCATATTTTTTTAGAAGTAATTAACCCTTCTCTAAAGGATTTTCTCTGGTGCTAATTCTTTCCCTACAGATAATCGACTCTCGAATTAACAGTGTGTTTTCCAAGACTTACTTTCTTTTTGAAATGGACTATTCAGTGTCTTCTTAATAATTAAATTTTGACGAATACTCAATTAATAGTGAATAAATCTATAAATTTTTCCGTCATCACATACTTTTTTCTGATTGTAGGAAAAATCAACACTTTTCCAATAAAATAATATTCCAGGAAAGTCAGAATTATTTCTACGACCTTAGCCACTTTTAAGCTTGCAGCGACTTCATGCGAAAAAAGTCCATGCCGTAAACTTTAATAATAAATTATTGAATTTCATAAGAACTTGATTATAAATTTTTTATGTTCCAAAAAAAAATATTACAATTTTTTATTATATAAATTTATTGGCATCATTTTTATAATAGTGAGATATTACAAAATAACCAACTGACCTAAAGAATCATCTTCATGAACTTGGAAGCAATCTTCTAATACTATACATTCTTACTAACTTTTTGGTCTAGGAGTCTTTGACCCCCTCCGGTATCTAGGGGAATGGGACCCTAAATAATCCGAGGTCGGCCGGGAGGTAAGCAAAGTTTGGCTCCAATTTGTTTCATCACCGGAGATCGAAATCGGGTACTAGCCGACTTCCCCCTTAAGATGGAGTGCATTAACGATTTGCACTCAAACTTGGAGTTATACATTCTTACTAACTAAACCTAAAAATGAAATACTTAATATATTCCTGTAATAATATCCATAAATGTTTATTCTTATCATACCACATTTTACAAATTTAGCATATAAATATGAAAAGGAAGTATTCAAAAGAGGCAACCAATTATTTTAAATTTTGTTGACAGGATTAATTTTAGGTTAAATATTCTCTCTTAAATTTTAAATTTGTATTTCTTTAACTTTCGGAAAAAGTTAAACAAACCTTGTATTTTAAATTTTAAAAAAATTACATTAAAATAATACGGTATTGAACCTACTGAATGTAAAGGTAAATAAAAAATATAAATTTTTAGGATACTGTATTTTACTAATGATATTAGCTTAAAAAGTAAATGCGGAAAAAATTGAATTTGAAATAGTATTCAAAATATACTTTTTATGGTTAACCATTTTATTTGGTCAAAAAAAATGGTTAACACTTTTAAAAGTTAAAATTTATTTTACAAAATTTAAATTTAAATATTCAATTCAATTGTTATACGACTTATTAAATTCTTATTTTGTTGTTCATTCAATTTTATTTCTAAATAATAAAGAAAACTAATAATTAATTGTATATTTATCTACTAGAAAAAATAAAGAAATATAAATGTGAAAATTTAGGGTAAAAGTAAAAATATAGGACTTGGCTATGTTCTTACCTTAGGGTATAAAATAACTGATTGACATTTTAACACTTCCAAATTTATTATACATAACCTCAGATATAAGATTTTTTTTTTTGGTAGAAAAATACATGCTTTAATTTTACATTTAAAACTAAGAAAAATTAAATTTTAACCTCACACCATCCCCTTCTTTGACAACATATTAATCAGATATTTTACGGGTTTAAACGGTCGAGGATGCGGGTGGAGGAAGGGGGAGGTAGAGCATTACGGGTTTAAACTCATGCTCCCAATGTACACACAATACTTATATTTTTCCAGTTGGCATTGCTCTCGGGATAATCGGATACCTCTTTAACACATCTCATTAACGCTTAGTCCTTCTGATAAAATATAATTAAAAAAGTTCATGTATTTAGTCTAAAATTTAAATAAATATTTAAAACATCTCATTTACTTATATGTTATTTGAGAGATTATATTTTCCTCTTCCACATTAGGATTACCATATGATTATAAATATATGGTTTCATTAATCACTTGGACACCACTTGTAAGGGTAAATTCACTTCTTCAAATCTGTGAGAGTATCTCCCCCCCCCCCCCTGCTAACCTTGGTTTATAGAAATTTACAAAGTAGGACTTTTCATTATTCATCTCTCAGTCACATATATGCATGAAAAACAATATGTGGATGATTGAAATCTATGAAGCCCCGATACTTCAAAAATGGAGACGTATCCGTGTCGGATACGTATCCAATATCGATACGCACCTGATACGTACCCAAAGAGTATCTAATAATTTTTCAGTTCTTTTTAAAAAATATTTGACTCGATACTTTTCAGATATATTTTTGATACTTCTTACCAACTAAGGATACATCTCAAATACTTTTTCGATAGCTCTTACCAACTAAGCACATGATTGTCACTCATATATGATATACTTTAATACCTAAATAACTAAAAGACAAAATTATATGTTTTTTCGTAATACAATAATAGAAGAAATAATACATTGTGATATGAGTGAGATAAATATAAGTAACTATCTCTACTTGATAAGATCACAAGTATTTATGTCTACAATGTGATGAATATATATTGACTAATGATATGCTTATGTTTTATTGACAATTTTTTACGTACTAATATGAATATATTAGTCTATAAAAAGTCATCTATATCTGCCACTGACTATTCGTATTATACGATTTCAGGTGGTCTCAGTTACTTGTCCACCATTACTTTTTATGTCTAGTCACTCATACATAGGGGTGTCGGTTGTCCTCTTCCTTTCATCCATATATTTTCTGTGTGATTTTTTTTATCTATTTGGGCAGTTTTTTTTTTCATATCAATAAAATGCAATATTTCAGTTTTTCATCTTTGTTTTTTTCTATTTGTATTTCTATTCTATTTTATTTTTTCTGTTATGTTTTTATATATTTAAATTTTAATTTAATTTTGTATTAAAGTATCCCAGCCGTGTCGTATCTTGATTTTCAAAATTTTCTCGTATCCCCGTATTCGTATCGTATCCGGTATCCAGGCTTCTTAGATTGAAATGAATGTTTTGATGCCATGAGGTGATAGATTATGCGACTTTAATCTAGTCAAGTATATATGTACAACATATCATTTTTTCCCATACTTTTATTTTCTAACTTGTTATGCTATTTTGTTCCGGTAACAGATCTATGAGTCGTATAAAACTTGGCCGGAAGCTAGTAGTCTTCTTCATAACTTGATTTCCATGAAGTATCAAGGTAAATAAAATATAAGGGAATGCATTATGGCCATGTCAAATACTCCTTCGAACTTAAGGAGCTAAAGCTTGAGCTGTCTGAAGACTTACTCATTTAGTATTGCTTTCTCTTCCTTTACAATTCAGTCAGTTTAAGATATATTATAATTGTCAAAGAGAGAAATAGCCTCTTAATGAGCTTATGTCATTTTGTGTACAAGAAGAGGAAAGGTCAAAGCATGTAAAGGAAGAAAGTGCTCATTTTGCTAGCACATCTAAAGAAAAGGGCAAAAGAATGAAATTGATGAGCCCAACAATAGAGCTGCTAATGGTGTAGCACAAAAGAAACAAAATCAGGGTAGTAATTGTTTCTTTTACAAAATGTTTGAGCATGTGAAAAAGAAATGTGCTAAATATCACTCTTGGCAAGTAAACAAAGGGTTGTTTGAGCTACCGAAACCCAAATGATGTTGAAAGACACATATATGTCGGAGATTGAAGGTCGGTGGAGGTAGAAGCTATAGGGTTTTTAGATTATTGTTTTTTGAAAAAAATTTTAGATTATTGTTGTATGCTGGATTTTATTTCGATTTGAAAGACACTTTTGTGGTATCGTCATTTGGACGAAATTGAATTTCAGTTTCTTATTTGGGAAAATCAGGTTATTTATGTTCATTTGGAAACAATGGATTCAATTTGTCTTTTAATTCAAATATTGTTGGAAGTGGTTCATTTATTGCATATGATAATCTAAATTTGTTTGACATTATAGCTACCTATAGTGAATCCTTAAATGTGGAATCGTCCCACAGTACCCCATGCCAGGGTCACCTAGCAAGAATGGTGTGGGTGAAAGACGAAACTATACTCTTAAGGATATGATAAGGGGTATGATTTGTCATTCTACCTTGCTAGAGTCACTCTAGAAAGAGGTACTAAAGACAACAGCTTAAATTCTAAACTGAGTGCTAATCAAGATAGCTGTCAAAACACTTTATAAATTTGGATTGGGCGAATGCCTTGTCCAAAAAAATTTCATGTATGGGGATGTCCAACTGAGGAAAGGCCTTATAAGCCAAACGACAAGAAACTAGACTCCTGAACACTGAGCAACTAATTTATTGGTTATTCTGAAAGACCTAGGGGCTAAATATTTTACAATCCCAAATTAAACAAATTTTTTGAGAGGGAACAACCATGTTCTTTGAGGATATTGAGTTTGGGGAGAAGAATAAGGTTAGAGACTTTGTCTTAAAGGAAGATTCTGTCACAATACCAAAATTGATTCATACCTCTACTTTTGATGAACCAAGTATGGAACCTCCACAAGACATTGTTGTTGAACCTTCTCCCACTCAAGATGATTTGGTTGATCATGAAGAACAAGTTCAAGATCCTCAAGAACAAGTGTTTCGAGAGCCAATATCTTTGCGGAGATCCACTAAAGAAAATAGAAATTTTATTCCAGATGATTACATAGTCTTTCTCTAGGAACATTAGGAAACTGATGTTCATGACGGAAGCTGGCCTAGTCAACTTCCACCAAGCCATGCAGGATTCCAGCCCGGAAAAGTTGATTGAAGTAATATAGGAGGAGTATAATTCCATACAAGACAATTAGGTTTGGGAACTTTTCCCGTTACCAGAAGGTGTGAAACCAATTGGTTGCTAATGTATATTTAAGCCCAACAGGGATTCTAACGATCGATAATGTGCAAAGGTATAAGGCTCGTCTTGTGGCTAAGGGTTATACCCAAAAGGAACGGATTTGTAACACCCTAAATCTTATTCGTCAATAAAATTTAGTTTGTTTTCATTTTATCCAACCAGAGATATATTGTTAAGTTTTTGGTTAACAAAAGGAGCAAAAAAATCCCAATTGACACATCAAATGTTATGCCATTCCATAACACAAATACCTTTTACTAATAAAATATTAGTAGGTTCACAAAAAGAGTCATAAATATAAACAATCCAAGCACTTAAAACAGTACGTATCCTAATACAAGTGGTACATAATAGTCAATTCCACTTGAAATGGTTCAAAACATCAAAATACTCCAAAAACAAGTATTGAGCATAAAAGAGATCAATAGTTATTCCCTCCAACTGTTAAGACTTTGGCAAGTGTACCAAATGTCGCAAGTAATAAAAGAACGGTAAGTACTGGTCCTATCCACAGGGATTGCGTTTTATTATCAATTAGGCAAGTTATTAATTCTTAGCGGTAAAAACGGAAAGATAATAATTTTGGGATTTTGTAAATTAATGAAAGATAGCGTTTGAAAATAAAGCAAGATACAAGCGATTAAGGATTGATTCATCTTCCCTATGCTATCATATGACCTTCAAACAATATCAATGTAATTATCCAAATTATCTGATTCAATTCACTAAATTAGGTTAAGGACAATCCCTTGCCTCAAAACCCCTTTTACCTAATGAGAAACCCTAATTCCTTAGGTGAATTCATGCCAATAGGCAAAGCATTAAACATGAGAAATAAAGAATTCACAAACCCATGGTTCCATATTCCTATGACAACAAGTATGTGAACTAAATCCCCAATTTCAGGCATACAAACCCATATTCCTATGGTGATCATAAACCTAGATCAATACAACTATCATGTGTAATTGTAAAACATTAAGCATAGAGATAAAGGCAATAGATAAATTGAACAAAAACTGACTTGGTCATAACAAAGCATTCATATGATAGTTTTGGGAAGAGTCGTCTCTCCCTAATCAAAAGAAACAAAGTAGACAACATCTTAGGAGAAGAAAGCAAGAGTAGGAGAAGATTACATAAATGAGAATCCATTAGAACCTTCAAACCCTTGTTCCCAAGGTGAAGGAAGGCCTCCAAATTCGCCCCCGACTGCTGCTCCAAACCCTAGCACTGCTCCCCAGACGAAGTCACTGAACAATTCGCTGAAAACTGATATTTAACCTAACTTTTTACGCACCATCGCGACGCGACCCACACCCGTCGCGACGCGAAAACTTCCAGAACCAATTTCTTCCAATTTCTTGCTTCCATCGCGACGCGAGCCCTCCTAGTCGCGACGCGAGATCAGACCGAACCAATCCTCCAATTGTTTTGCACCACTGGGCAAGTGTCTGGTTCGCCAGTTGATGCCACAACACCTGGAGGTCTTCAATTACAGTATAATACCAGAAATGCTGGAAATTGTTTACAATTGACTCCTACTACAAAAAACTAAAACTATGCCAAAACCCTTGGCAATTGACTGAAATAAGACTTAAATGACTAACAATTTGGCCATAAACTGAACAACAATTATCATATGATGATGAGTCAACACAACCCCAAACTTAGATCACTGCCTGTCCTCAAGCAATTCACTCAATTCAGGCTGTGGCAATTTGTTATTCAGCTTTCACAAAATTCGCATACGAATAGATCCTTGACGCATCAGAAAATATCATCCAACATAATATAGTGGCAAGACCATTGAATTGGAAAACACAAGATCATAGGCAGGCAAGCAATCTCAAGTCCTCTCTTTTTCACATATCTCACTACTGTTTCTCTCTTTGAGGTGTTTTGGGTGTTCACTCAATTCACAGTACCTGCATCATCGTTTCATAGGCTTGAACAAGTTCTATACAAATCTATACACATGATATGCACACACACTAATTGAGGACTTTCAAGATTGTAACGGGGCTTAGGTAAGGGTGGATAAAATTTGGACAAGTAGGTTACAACTTCGAGTTAGGCCTACCTCTCTCTATGTCAATTTCAGCAATCTTGCTCACTTACCCATTTTCCCCAAAGCATTCCACAAGAGAAGGAACTATTCACTTATTATTTTTGTATAACTTTTTTGTTTGTTTTTTTTGAAATATATCTATCTATATATATATATATATATATATATATATATACTTTTTTTTCCTTTTCTTTTTCTTTTTCTTTATATGTCCCTTTCTCTTGTATACCACCCCAAACTTAGAATGTTGCTATTCCATGAGCAACCCCAAACTTAGAATTTTTCCCACACTCATGCTTTTATCTACCTGACTCCAAGTTAAGAAAAACTAGGCTATGATTTGCAGGAAAATTACAAAAATAAACAATTAGGCTCAGAGGGGCTAACAAATGATAACAGTTAGAGGGTTGGCTTGAAAGGCTCAGGTTTTCACAAAAAAAAATTGCCTCAGTGTGTATGTAAATCACATGCAAGATAGTTAAGCACAAGTTCAAATTATGCAGACTAATGCAAGCAAGGAATACACACAAGCAATTATATAAGTGTTTGGGCTCAAACCTCACGGCTGGGATTTTAAGAGATGGAACTCGAGAGAACCTGCCAACAGTTGATCTAGATCTTCCTCAACCTTTGACTTAGCCACTGACACTACCTGATGATAAGGTCCGACTTGAAAGTAATCACATGGTAGCTGCAAAACATGTTAGAGCTAAACAACCACCACAGAGAATGAGTTCAAAGTTGTGGTGCATCATAATCAATGTAAAAGTCATAACAGCAGTACAACCAAAATTCAAAAAAAAACTACCTCTACCATGGGTTGCCTCCCATGAAGCGCTTTTTTATCGTCCTAAGCTTGACGTTTGATCGTACCTGATCAATACGATGAGTTGCTGTTGTCGGTTGATGTCGCTCGGTCATTGGGATGAAGGACCGAGTTCTGGGCCGCACGCGGGTGGTACCTGCAAAGGCACTCCAACGCTCAAGTCAGAGGTGCTTCAACGGGCAGGGTCACAAGGTGAGTAAAACATACCTGAAGCCACATGCTAGTGTGGTATATATACTGTTGGCTGCGCAGGCGTTCTAGCCGTTGCGCTTTTTGCGGGGCCGGCCGCATCTTGCGGAGCAAGTTAGGTATTAGGCCGCGATGGGCCTGTTGGACGAATTGGCCTTCGAGCCCACTCCAGAACAATTGCCCCCCAAGCCTAGGTCGCCTGGGGGCGGGCTAAGGCTTGATTCCTTGCCCCCCAGCGTGGTCACAAACGACCGTTCTGGAACAACGACTGGTCGAACGTAATCTGGTCGATCGCTAATTGGTTGATTGCGTGGTCGCTGCCACGCGGCCTGGTCACACGGGGCCAGGTGCCGTCTCGGGGGTGATGCCTGACAATCAATCGTCATGAATGCTGAGGCGACAGTTACTTTAATGAGGTGACGTTTAGAGACTCGAGGAGTTTAAGTGATGATGGCACGCGAAGAGTGGCGCCACTTCGCCTCCGGCCCATGATGATGGTTGGCCCATTATATATAGGGTTCAAGGGGTACCTCATTTGCACGTTTCTCCGATTTCTCCGCTCTCGCAATTAGCTCGCTCGCAATCAGCTCGCTCGCCATCAGCTCGCTCGCAATCAGCTCGCTCGCCATCAGCTCGCTCGCATTCAGCTCGCTCGCAACATTAGCTCGCTCCAATTCCAGGTAACTACGACCGCTCTTCCTTTATTTGAGTTTTTATGTTCCACCTGATGGAGGGGGTGTCAGGTCTGGGGACGACCACGTCGCCCCTTCCCACGAGCGAGCAAGACCATGACCGTTATTCCCCTCCACAGGTTCATTCTGGCGCGGACCAAACAAACCCGCCGTATCTCTGGAATCCCGGCCGTTTCTCTTGCGCACAATATGACCCGACCAGTGGAGCAAAGTTCTGAGCATGCCCGGTCGTCTTCTTCTAACGACGAATCTTCCTCTGGGTCTTCGACCAAGAATTGGACTTCCTCTAGCGAATCCGGGACTCAGCCGGACAGAAGTGGGGCGCCGTTCACCGAGGTTGTGGTCGATGACACCGCAGAAAGCAACGCACGGGTTTCCTGTGACGAAGGTATTGGCCAGGCTGCGGTCGACTTCTCTGAGACGGCCGACAGAGGCCAACAGGGCGACCATCGAGAAGATCCTGAGGTCGCAGCTGCAAAGGACATGTCTTGGGTTTCTCTTAACCTGAGAGGTCAACGCAACAAAATTCAACAGGGGAGCCAGGACCTAGCGTATCTGGCGACCGGGCTGAACGAAGGTTGGAGAGTAGAAGGTATGGCGAAAGGGGAAGATGTTGCGGCCTGGACTGATGTGCTAAAATTCACAATGTACCGCATCGTTTTCGAACGCATGGGCATAATTCCGCCATTTACCAGGTTCCAACACCAGGTTTTACGCTATCTTCAGGTCGCCCCCTCTCAACTGAACCCGAACGCTTGGGCGTTCCTGCAGGCATACGAAGATGTTCTCGTGGTTCTGAGACGGCCGGTCTCCGTAAGACTGTTTTTCACTTTGTTTGAAATGAGCTATATTTATGAGAAAGGCTCCAAGGGCGCCCGCAAGGAAGCGGTCTCGTTCAAAAACCGCTCAACATACAACTTTTTCAAGCCTTACATGGAATCATTGACGACCGGATGGAAAAGAGAATTCTTTTGGGTCGTTCCGAACTCGGCCGAGGCCCATCGAGGGATCGCCCAGATGTCGAAGGATGATCAGGAAGGAACGCCCCTGTTTCCCACAGTGTGGAGTTTCAACCATTTCTCGAAGAAACCGGGCCAGTATGCTTTTAAAGAAACAGAACTTGACGACCTGGACAGGGGGACGATCCATAGGCTGAGAAAGATTGCGTCCCTAGTCCCTGAGGGTCGCATCAAGGTTAAAAACATTGTGGATGCTCGTGGCAAGAAGAAAGTCAAGGCCGCTCTTGGTTGGTGGTCGCTCGCCTAGTTTATTTTCTGTCACTTCATTTTATTTAAATGTTTCTAACCATCTACTTTTGCCTTTGCAGTTGATATGGCGAACATGAACGACTTTGACCTCTTGGAACAATGGGCGGCCGAGGATGGTGATACTTCGCCCGTCCGCAGAATTCATGAGGTTCAACCTGGGGGTACGCCTCCACCTGCCGGAACTGGATCTCAGCCCGATCGTCAGGATCCTCGGGCGGCCACGCCACATTAAGCAATCGACTTGGGCAGCCCACCCACAAATCAAGAAAGGTCCAAGAGGAATAGGTCGGTCGATCATGGGGGTCAGAGCAAGAAGCATAAGAGTGGGAAAAGCCACGGGCACAACCGGTCGCCTAAAATCAACCTGCTTGGATTGGGTGATGAAGACTGTGCTCGTTTCAAGGAGGAACCGTTCGAGGTGATGGCCGATGCATTGAAGGCCGCTGGTAATCTGTTCAAGAAATACCAAGATGAAGAATCAGATCGCCTGGAAGGTAGGCGCCTTGCCCATAGATATTCATTGCTTGAAGACGACCTAGTCGATAAAAATTTTAAATTGAATTCTGCCTTGTCGTTGCTCGCAGAAATGAGGGGCGAGCGAGATGACTTGCTCAAGAAATTGAAGGAGCTTGAACTGAGGGTCGAAGCGATCACTGACAATGAGAGGAAGCTCGTCGAAGCAGAAAGCCAACTTGTGGCCGCTGTCTCTGCTCAAACTGCGGCCGAGTCTGCTCTGGACAAGGCGGTCGTCGACAAGGAAACAGCTGAGAAAGAGGTCGAACGCCTCACTTCAAAGAATGAAGAGCTGTCAAACCAGGTCGTTGGACTGAAAAATGAGCTGGACGCCGTGGAGGAGGAAAAGAACAAGTTTCGAGGTCGCTATAAAGACGTTCTTGACCGGGCAAAGGGAGCTGCAGAGGGTCAATTTGAAAATGCGGTCAGCCAGATGAAGCTCCTCTACCTTGATCTAACGGTCGATCGCGAGATCGTTCAATGCACACATCGTGTGATCGAGCAGCAGATCGTCCGTCCCAAGAAGATGTCGAAGGGGAAGGTTCTTCAAGAAGAGGCGGTCATCTATCAGGACCCTAGCGACTCTTGACTTGTAATTTTCTGAATTTTGTAATCTTGGCTCGCCTGCGAGCGGTGTTTTAACGGGCGCCCTGGATTCGACCAAGGCGTCCTTGTTTGTACGTAATGACAATTTTTCCATGAATTTTAGCCTGTTTTAATTGCTCTGTAATTGGATTCATTCTTTTTTGCTACTCTTTTAGACCGCTCGGCCAATCGATGCATAGGCCGTTCGCCATCTTTTGTTCGGGCCATTCGATGGCACTCTTTTTAGGCCGCTCGGCGGCTTTCGTTTGGGCCATTCGATGGCACTCTACTGGTCGCTCGACTGCTACTCGCACGGTGAGCGACCGTGCATACAATTTGCATGAAAATAAAGTACACAAGTCGAATTTTAAGGTCGGTCCTCGGTAAAAAACCCCTGTGGGGAAAAAGAGCGACCGCCTGTTCTTTATTGATCAATCAGTGTTTACAACTTAAACATAATACTTTCTTAACTTGTCAGCATTCCATGTTCTGGGGATGGTCGCCCCTTCCATGGTTTCCAGCTCGTAAGCTCCCTTTCCAGTCTTGCTGATGACACGGTATGGTCCTTCCCAATTGGGGGCGAGCTTTCCCCGGCGAGCGTTCTTATTCCCTACATCGGCCCTCCTAAGGACTAGCTGTCCAATGGAGAATTCCCTCTTCTGGACGCGGGCGTTATACCTGGCAGCGACCTTCTGTTTGATGAGTTGCTCCCTAAGTGACGTCTTGTTTCGTAGCTCTTCAACCAGGTCGAGTTCTTCTCTTGTTGCTCGTTCGTTTGCGGCCGGGGTTGGTGGGTTGGTCGTCCTCCAACTTAGCTCTCCCATCTCAATCGGGATGACAGCGTCTGTTCCGTAGACAAGTCTAAATGGTGACTCCCCGGTCGATGAGTGGGGGGTCGTTCTGTAGGCCCAAAGGACCGACTGTAGTTCTTCTGCCCTTGGCTTCGTCCAACCTCCTTTTCAGTCCGCGTAGTACTACCCTGTTGGCCGCTTCTGCCTGGCCATTGGTTTGTGGGTGCTCGACCGAGGTGAAACGCTGTTTCACGCCTAGGCCGGCCAGCATTTCTCTGAACTTTCTATCTGCGAACTGAGTTCCATTATCAGTCACCAGTTGTTGGGGCACTCCAAAGCGGGCGAGCACCTTTCGACCAAAAAACTTAGATACCTTCGCTGAGGTAATGGTTGCAAGTGGCTCTGCTTCTATCCACTTAGTGAAATAGTCGATCGCAACGATGAGGAATTTCAACTGACCTGGTTTAGGTGGAAAAGGGCCGAGCAGGTCCATGCCCCACCAAGCGAACGGCCATGGTGGGGTTAAGCTGTGTAGTTCTGATGAGGGCGTTATATGTACGTCGGCATGGATTTGGCATTTCTTGCACTTCTGAACAAGTATCTTAGCGTCCTCATCCATGGTCGGCCAATAGTATCCGGCCCTGAGCGCCTTCTTAGCAATCGACCGACCACCTTGGTGGCTACCACAATCTCCTTCATGTATATCTCTCAGTACATGGTCGGCCTCGACCGACGTAAGGCATCTCAGAAATGGGGATGAAAAGCCCCTTCTATACAGTCTTCCTTCGATCACCGAATAATTGGTTGCCCGCAACCTCAGGAGTTTTGCTGCCTTCTGGTCGTAAGGTTCTACCCCATTGAGAATATATTGCATGATAGGAGTGATCCAGTCTTTATCTAAGTCGACCGCTAGAATGGCTAATGGTAGGGCAGGCTTGGTTGATACTCTCGGCCGCGTTAACGTTTCTTGGATTAGACTTCTGTGGTTCCCAGGAGTCTTTGTACTAGCTAGCTTTGATAGGATATCAGCCCGAACGTTCTCCGTCCTGGGGACGTGCTTGACTTCTGCTCGGTCGAATTGCTTGAGTAGATCCCTTACCTTGGCCAAATAATTCTTCAAGACGTCGTCTTTTGCGTCGTACAACTCTTGAATTTGGGAGACTACCAGTAGAGAGTCAGAGTGAAGTTCGACACGGTCGACGTTGAACTCTTTGGCTAGCTGCAGCCCGGCAATGCACGCTTCATACTCGGCCTGGTTGTTTGAAGTGTGAAACGCAAAAGTCAATGACACTTCAACAGTAAGTCCTTCTGAGTTTTCAAGTATCAAACCGGCCCCACTTCCTTTGCTGTTGGAAGACCTGTCCACGTGCAAAGTCCAGGTCGCGATGGCCTGATCCTCTGGTAATGGAGTCATCTCAGCAATGAAATCGGCCAGCACTTGGGCCTTAGCGGCCGATCTAGCCTCGAACTTGATCCCAAACTCACTGAGTTCCACAGCCCACTTGATCATACGCCCTGCTAGGTCAGGTCGGTGAAGGATTTGCCTAATAGGCTGGTCGGTCCTCACCACGACCTGATGGGCCACGAAATAAGGGCGCAATCTACGAGTGGCCACAAGTAACGCTAAGGCTAGCTTCTCGATCTTCTAGTATCTGATATCTGGGCCTTGAAATACCTTACTGATAAAATAGACCGGGTTTTGCTTTAGGTCGCTTTCTCTTACGAGAACAGCGCTCATGGCTTCGTCTGTTATGGCCAAGTATAAGTAAAGCGTCTCCCCTGGTTGAGGCTTGGTCATGATGGGCGGGTTTGTGAGTGCTGCCTTCAGCTCGTCCAATGCTCGCTGGCATTGATCGGTCCATTCAAACTCGGCCTCCTTCTTCAAGAGCTTGAACAGTGGGAGAGATTTGCACGCTGATTTAGGTATAAATCGTGACAGGGCAGCGACCATGCCATTCAATTGCTGAATCTCTTTTTTCGTAGTGGGCGGCCTCATGTCAGCGACCGCCTTGCACTTGTCAGGGTTTGCTTCGATCCCTCGCTCTGTTAAGTGGAAGCCCAGGAACTTGCCCGCCCTTACTCCGAAGGTGCACTTCTCTGGATTCAACCTCAAGGAATTCTTCCTTGCTTCCTCAAAAATTTCCTTTAGGTCGTCAATATGGTCTCGGTCGGTCTTGCTTTTAATGATCATATCATCCAAGTAGACCTCTGATATCCGACCGATCTGCCGCCTGAAGACCTTATTCATCATTCTTTGATAGGTCGCGCCGGCGTTCTTCAGACCAAAAGGCATTACCTTGTACTGAAAGTTTCCGCGATCGGTCATGAACGCGGTCTTGTGCCGATCGGGTGGATACATAGTGATTTGGTTGTAACCTGAATAAGCGTCTAAAAAAGACAAGAGTTTATAGCCCGCAGCCCCGTCGACCAGTTTGTCAATGTTTGGCAGGGGAAAGGCGTCCTTCTGGCATGCCTTATTCAGGTCGGTATAGTCGACGCACATGCGCCACTTACCATTTTTCTTCTTCACTAACACGATGTTGGAAAGCCAAGTTGTATACTTAATCTCCTCAATGAAATTGGCCTTGATGAGGTCGTCAACTGCCTGTTCGGCCGCCAATGCTTTCTCTTCGCTCTGAGTGCGTCTCTTTTGAGCGACCGGTCTGGCTGTCTCATCGACGGACAGTTGGTGGCAAGCGATTTCTATTGGGATCCCAGGCATGTCTGATGCCCGCCATGCGAAAAGGTCTGCGTAATCCCTGTGGCAGGTGATGAGATCTTGCTTGTCCTGTTCAGGTAGGTCGCTCCCCAACTTAACTGTCTTAGTTGGGTCGTCCGATAACTGAACATCGATCAATTCCCCGTGGGGCTCGGGCCTCTTCAGTTTATTCTTTAGCTCGCGGGCTAAATCGTCGTCGTTGCCTCAGGGTCGCTATCTGGGTCGTATCGGGCATCCAGGTCGGCCACATTAATCTGATGCCCCTCTCCGAGATTCTGCGGTTTAGCATTCGTCACCTCCATGTCACAAATCTCTTGATAGAGGAAATGGCTCCTCATGGACGCTTCCATGTCGGCCATTACTGTGACAACTTGGTCGCTTTTACTGTAGAACTTCATCTTCAAATGTACAGTTGAGGCTACGGCCTCCAATTTTCCCAGTGTTGGGCGGCCAATGATGCAGTGGTAACACGATTTGATTGGCAGAACTAAGAACGTCGTTCTGACCGTCCTGTACGACGTGCTGCCGTTCGTATCATCTCCAAAAGTAACAAGTAATTCTATCGTCCCCAGTGGGTAGGTGGTCGCCCCATTGAACCCGGTCAATGGGGTTGGAACGGCTTGCGGAATAATTTCGCTCCTGTCCACGTTTAACTTGTCAATCAGTTCCTCAAACATGATGTCGGCCGAGCTCCCTTGGTCCACCAGTATTCTTCTGACCTCAGTGTTGGCCATTACGGCCGATACTACTAAAGGGACGTAATTATTGACTTTTCCATCGAGCAAGTCTTCGTCCCCAAAGGAAATAGGCGGCCTATTCGAGGCCGGCCGTGGGGCTGAAGTTGAGCCGACCATCATGAGTTCATTCCACTTCCTCTTCATTGCCTGTTGGACTTGTAGCGACCGAAAAATCCGGAGGAGGGATTCTTCGTTGCTTTTGAACAATGGAGCCGCCATCAATATTTATTTTTAGGAAAACATTGAAAAAACCTTTGTTTTTGGGTTCGGGGGTCGATTAAGTGCGGGGAAGGTACAAGCACCCCGCAACATCCTAAAAAAGGTTACCTTTTAATTTAATGTGTAGAAAAATTAGTTTAAAGAAAACACTTTAATTTACCCTTTTTTGTTATTTGCAAAAAAAAAACGGAAAAGAAGACTTAATAAAAAAAATTAGTTTTTTTGCGCTTGACAGGAGTGGGCCCCCGCTCCTACGTATCTCCGGGTGCGATGGAGAAATCAAAGCTACGTAGTTCTTGGGTAGAAAATATTTGTGTGTTGGTATTTTTTATTTTTTTGAAAAGTTTGGGAAAACTAGAGGCCGTTCATGGTGACCAAACAGATAAATCCAGAGTGGTCTTCATAAATGGCTTATTTGAAAAAGGAGGTGTTTACAGCGTTCAAACGAGTCGGGCCCAGAGTGACCGCTATAGACAACCGGTTTGTGATTGAGCGTTTGTTCGCTTGAAAACGTGCTTACCGGGAAGCGTGATAAAAAGGAGTCGAAATTATGTTTGTACTTTATTAACTAAAAAGAAGTTTAGGCGAATGTTTGCGATGATCAAACGAGTAACCTCAGAGTGATCACCGCTACTAATCCGCTGTGAAAAAAGGAAGGTTAGTCCTAACGGTCAAACAAGCAAGGCTCAGAGTGACCACTAGTAACAACCTATTTTTTTTTTTACGCGAATTCGATTAAAAAGAAAAAAAGGAAAACGGTTTGGAAGTATCACGTGGTGAATAAAAACGGAATAGGTGATAAAAGGGGGGGTGCAAATAAAAAAGGGGTTGTATTAAAAAAAGGAGGTGTGAATAGCGTGACCAAATCGTTTTTTTTTTGTGAACTAGGTTGTGTTTGAAAAGATGGGCTTGTAGTAAAAAAATGGATGGGTTTGCTGTTTTAAGAGAACGCGGGGTGCAAATAGCGTTTTGGTGCTTTTTTTTTTTAAAAAGGGTGCCGCGGGTGCAAATAGCGTTTTGACGCTAAAAACGATTGATTGGTTTATTACCCTTTTTTACTATTCTACCCTAGAACGCGTGATTCTTGAAGCGCTTTTTTTTCTTAAAAAAAACAAACCTAGACTAAACAAGTGGTATTTTGAAAGCGGATTATGGAGAAAAAAAAAAATTCTTTTGTTGTTTTTTTTTTGTTGTCATAGTTATTATTTAATAAAAAGGGGGGCCTTTTTACTTTTTTTGTTGAAAAAAAAGATTTTTGTTATTATATTATTTTTTTTAGAATAGAGTAGTGACACTAGTAACCATTTATTTTTTTTTTTAAAAATATTTTTTAGTATTTGAAAAAAGGCTTTATTTAAATCCGACAATAAAAAAGGAACACATTTTTTTTTTATCACTCTTTTTTTTAATCCGAAAAATAGTAATTGATAAAAAAAAAACAACACATCTTTTTTTTTATCACTTTTTAATCCGAAAATTAGTAATTATTTATTAAAAAAAACAACATTTTTTTACACCTTTTTTTACTCCGAAAATTAGTAACCACTTTTTTAAAAAACAACATATATTTTTTTTTATCACTTTTTAATCCGAAAATAGTATAATTTATTTAAAAAAAGCACAACATTTTTTTCTTTTTTTAGTCCGAAAATTACAATAATATAACAAACAACAAAATAAATAACCAATAGCAAAAATATAATATAAAAACAGCCTCTAAACTAAATAATAAAAAGACAACAATAATATTCTAATAAGAAAGCAACTACACTAAATAATAAAAACAGCAAATAAATATATAAAAAGGTAACTAGACTAAATAACAAAAACAGTAACTAAAATTTAAAAAAAAACAACAATAATAAAAAACGTGAACAATAATTAAAATATTACATTTTAGTACCTTGACAATGAAAATCCAGAAATGTTGAAGAAAATTTCCTTCTTCAAATTTCTTCAATACAAATGAACCTTTAAACTAAAAAAAAAAAAAATCTAGGAAGGAGGAAAAGAAAGGGAAGAATATTTCTCTAAGAGAAACCCTAATTTTTTAGAAGATCCTCCTTTTTTCTAAGAGCAAAATCCCTCCCCTTTTTCTCTAAGTGGGGAACCCTATTTATACAAAAAAACTTGCTTCCTTCTTCATCCACTCTTGGATAGTGATCATGTGCCATGTGTGAAGTGTGTGAAGTGTGTGATAAGGAGAGGAATGGATGAGTGTGTGAAGAGAAAAGAAAGTGAGTGTGTGAGAGGAGGGGAAGAAGTCGTAGGTGAGGGAGAGAAAGAGAGGGTGAAGTGAAGGTTGAGTGAGTGGAAAAAAGAGAGAAAGGATGGTTGAGTGTGAGTGGGAGAAAGAGAAATGTGTGGGATAGGAGAGTGAGAGAGAGCCGTTGGAATGGTGAGAGAGAGGGGAGTAGGCGTAGGAATTGAGAGAGAGAGAGGTTGAGTGTATTGGGAAGGAAAAAATGGGGAAGTGGGAAGTGTGGGGAAGTGGAATTGAGAGAAAAGAGGAGAGGTGGAGTGTGGAAGGGAGAAAGCAAATTTCAAGGAGGAAAAAAGGGGGTGGGGTCGAATATGGAGGAGGATTTTTGGGGATGAATGTGGATGATTTTTAAGGCTAGGGGGGAGAGTGAATGTAGACATATTTTAGGGTAAAGGGGGATTCGAATTTAGGGTTTAGGAAGAGGGGAATTAGGGTTTTGTGATGAGTTGGGTTATGGGTTATGGGTTGGATATGGGTCATGGGTTGGGTGGAGGAGTGGGCTAGGCGAATTGGGCTAGCTATTTTGCTGGGTTGGGCTTCCATGACAGCACCTTATTATTAATAGACCCCCCCACTTCCTTCTTGGCTTATTTTTATTTCTTCACTTCTAATTATATATTTTTTCAAAAATTAAAACTAAAATAAACTAAAATAAACTAAAACATGGCATGAGAAAAAAAAATAATTATTTTTATTAAAATAAATAAAATTTCTCTTTTTTTTTTGGATAGGACAAAATTAGGGTATTACAGCTGCCCCTCTTTATTTATATTTTGCTAGGAAATCGGAGGGATTCCGAATTTCTCGAGAAAAATAGAAATAAAGATAGAAAGACGCTAATTTTGGCCAGACTGAGGTACTTTGGTTTTTTTTTTGAAAAATCTATGAAAACTGGGTCGACTTGGAGAGGAAGTAAATAAGGATTGCTGGGGATCTGAAGGAGCACTGGGGCTCTGATGGTCTAATTCAGAATCAATGCTTGACGTATCGACTTGAGTTCGGCTGAGGGACCGTCGGGGTCTGAAGGGCATGCCTAAGCCTGAGGGACCGATGGGTCCGAAGGAGCACAACTAGCTTATGGTACTAGTAATACGGTCTGTATGTGGGGTGGCCTTTTTTTCGAGCGGCCGCGAAGGACGTACACCGAGTCTTAGGCTGACACAGCTAGTCTGAAGGACCTGGGGTCGGGCGATCCGTCGCGCTCAGTGTCGACTTAGTGATCTGGTGGTATGGTTCGAAGTCGTTGCTTGGACGTGTTAATTCGAATTGACCTGAAGGACCTGGGGTCGGATGATCCGTCGTGCTCAGTGTCGACGTAGTGATCTGAGAGTAGAGTTTGAAGTCGTTGCTTGGACGTGTTGATTCAAACTGAACTGAAGGACCTGGGGTCGGTTGATCGGTCGGTTGCTCGATAACGCGACATGCGATCTGGATTGAAGGACCGTTGTTGGTCTGAGGGATCTCTGCTAGACTTGGTGCTAACATTGTGATTTGGTTTGATGTAGGATCGATGCTCGTTAAAAACCGGAAGGACCGACACTTAAAGTTGAAAAACAGCAGATGCTATGCATATGACATGCATGTAATGTATGCATGTGTGATGATTGGTTTTGAGTGGAATGATGAATGAAATGTAATGGATGACTTTTTTTTTTTTTTTTTTTTTGTTTCTTTTTTTTTTTTTTTGACTATTTTTGCTCTTTTGCTCTTGCTTGTCTCTTTCGCTTTGCTCTTTTGCTCTTTTGCTCTTGCTCTTTTGCTCTTGCTCTTTTGCTCTTTCTTGCCCCTTCTTGTTGATCAACTCGCAGGACTTTCGACGTAAGATACGGGAGTTGCCCAAAGTAGTGCTATTGAAGTGCGGCCTATTGTTATCATTCGCCTTTTTGAAGTGATCTTGCATGTATTTATCTTTTTTGCAATTTTATTTATGAGAGATCGCCTCGTTTATGTGACCTTTAGAAATTTCGTAATAATCTGTAATGCTTGTAGTCATGCACATGTTTCACAATTCAATATCAACTACCATAAAATGTCATTTCAAAAACAAGGGAAAATAAAGAAGAAGGGAAAGTGTTTGACATTAAGACTGGAGCCGAGTGTGCGAAAGGGACACTGGCTTGAGAGCATATTAAGAATTTGAAAGAAATGAAAAGGCAAAAATACTAAGCAGATCTTTGGGTAGTTAGTGTCCTTGAAGTAACAATGTCGGCCGCTCATATTCATGACCTCGATCAATTCATTATCCGGCTTTTGTTGATTGCCTAAACATTTATTTAGTCCAACTTCCTGACCCTAATTTTTGCCTGGATTGCCCCGTTGGGTTTTCAATCCACCGGGTCGCTCTGATTTTTGCCTAGGCCGCCCTTTCGGGTTTTCAGCCTAGCGAGCTTGTTTCTCTTGGCTCATTTTTTTTTTTTTTTATTTATGCGTTTTTGGGCATAGTATTTGACCGCATCAGAATTCATCGGGAGTGGGATGTCTTCGCCCTCTATTTTCATGGGGGTTAGGGCCCCTCCAGAGAATGATTTCTTTACTGCATAAGGTCCTTCATAGCTCAGGGTCCATCTTCCACGGGGATCCTTTTGGATGGGTATGATTTTCTTGGGCACCAAGTCTCCTTGAAATTGTCGGGGACGAACCCTTTTCTGTTAATCTTCCTTTGCTCCTTTCTGATATGACACAAAACAACCATCCTTTTGTTTGATAAGGTTTAATGGAAGTGCCGCTTCCATCGCACGGGGTTGCCCCTGTTGAAGTGTGAAACAAGGTCTGGTCTCCATGTAAGGTAAAAAGGAGCATTTGAAGGTTACTATCATCTCTGATATTCTTTTGTTTGTCGCTGCAACTGCCTCATCATTTTTGGGTGGTACGGGGAGGGGT
Source organism: Astragalus membranaceus (assembly GCA_039519185.1). NCBI lineage: Eukaryota > Viridiplantae > Streptophyta > Magnoliopsida > Fabales > Fabaceae > Astragalus > Astragalus membranaceus. The sequence goes on along the minus strand of CM076854.1, from coordinate 29,196,270 downwards.
TATGATGCTCGACTTGGGGTCTCCACACAAACCTTTCCCCACTGTTCGCGATGATCTTACTTGGAAGGTTGTAACGACAGACCAAATTTATTGACAATCACTGATTTTCTTACACCGGTGGGTATCCTGTGTCAGACAAAGTAATGCGAGTGAATTTTCTTGATTCACTGCCCTTTTGGTGTGATGTTCATTCTAACATCTTTTTGCTTTCTCTCGTTCCCAAGTTAATCATCTCACTTGATTCCACGAGAAGCTGGACCACTTCATCCTCCTGCTTCATTATTCTCATTACCTCTGGAGGAGTTTTCTCAGTTATCTTCTACATCTTCCTTAGTTTGGGCTGATCGAAGTTATGAGTCAACGATGTTGTTATTTTCAAGGACAACTTATTTAGATCTGCATTAGTAGAAATTGAAAAAGGATGGAAGAAGAAGCGAATCGAGCGAATGAGCGAAGAAGTTTATGGGAGAATTCAAAATGCTATTTTATTAATATTGATACTGAAAAGAAACATGTGTGCCCTTATTGAAATGTCCTAAGGCCTTGGGCAGAGCCATAGGATTGCATTACAAGAAAATTACTTTGAACTGAAAATCACAAGAAAATCGACGGTTCCCCAATTCATAAGTGCTTCAGATGCAGGATAACGGCGCACAAGGATGATGATGTCCTCTCTAGCATTTTGAACGCCTTCAATAGCATTGACAAATGACTCTTCATGCCCCTAGAAAGGGTTATTGCCTTCATTGAAGTTCAACCATTTGGATTCGATCAGATCCTGAATCACATGTCTCAGCGCCTTGCAGTTTTCCACTGAATGCCCAATTGCGCCTGCGTGAAAATCGCATGTGGCATTTGGGTCGTAGCCCCTCGGGAAAGGAGGTTCAATAGGTCTCATCGGGCGGGGGGAGATTAAGTTGTGACTGGTGAGGTGGTTGAACATGTCTGAGTAGGATACGGGAATTGGGTCAAACGGTACATGCTTCCTTTCTGGATAGTTTGGTGGCCCATGGATTCCATTGGTTTGGGTAGAGAAGTGCAGGGCTTGGGGACGGTTTTTGGAAGCGTAAGAGGCTTTCCCTGGTCCTGTTATGGAATTGGTTTCTCCTTCATTGTTTTCGGTTGAACCGTGAGTAATTTTCCCGTTTCTCATTCCGCTTTCTAACCTTTCCCCTATGGTGACCATGTCTGAGAAGTTAGAGGATACACTCCCAATCAACCTGTCATAGAAGGGTGACTGCAAAGTGTCCCTGAACATGGATACCATCTCCTTTTCCAGTAAAGGTGGTGCCACCTGCGCTGCTAGTCCTCTCCAACGTTGGGCGTACTCCCTGAATGACTCATGGTTTCTTTTCACCATATTCTGCAACTGTGCTCTATCGGGAGCTATGTCGATGTTGTATTTATATTGCTTGAGGAAAGCATCGGCCATATCTTTCCAACATCGAATGTGGTTGCGTTCCAACTGCATGTACCATCTTGAGACTGCCCCAGCTAGACTGTCCTGGAAGTAGTGAATGAGCAGTTTATCATCATGTGCAAAGGCAGCCATTTTTCTACAATACATGGTCAGATGGCTAGCAGGACAGGTTACACCCGTGTATTTATCAAAATCTGGCACCCTGAACTTGGGAGGAATGACTACATTAGGGACGAGACATAAGTCGTAAGCGCCGGTTGCCCTAATATTGGATCCTTCAACTGCTCTCAACCTTTCCTCAAGCATTTGTAGTTTGTCTTTGGCTTGAGGGTTCTCCATAGAGTGATCGTGAGGGAGCCCACTCATACCATAGTAAGGATGGATCATCGGAACTATGGCTGGGTTCACATTTGGGGTATGTGAATGAGTGGGATTCCTAAGGTTGGAGCCTTGAGCTTGAACGTCAACTATCGGCGGTGGAGGGCAGCCAAGTGGGAGTTCTTGCGGTATGACAACGGGGTTCGGGTTTTGAACTTGTGGTGCCCCCGAATCGTGATCCGTTGGTGTAGGCTGTTGTTGGCACGCGACTCCTGAGGGACCGTCTTCTGGACTAGCATTGACTGTCGGAGGTGTGTAACCTTGTGGAAGTCCGTAAGGAGGCAATATGTAACCCTGGTCATTAGTCCCAGTGGGGGGAACTGTATGCGGGATCTCAAGTCCATTGGGAGGAGGAGGGTTGGTAACTTGATTTTCCGTGTTCCCAGCGGAGACATTTTCACTTGTGTCTTTGCCCCTCAAAGCTTGTAGAACCTTTAAGATTTCAGCCATCTGTTCTTTCATCCCATCTATTTCTGCCCTAAGCTCTTGATTGCCTAGGTCTTGGGGTGGATTGCCTTGATCCGGGATATCTTGAGGCGGATTGTCCTGATTTTCTTCCATGTTTCTAGCCTGAGAACGAGTCCAGTAGCGATGTTGACGCACCAGCTTGCTTTCTTTCCTTTTTTACTCTCTGTTGATAGGGTACATGATATGAGTATATGAATGGATGAAAATATGAGTGATGCATGGACAAGTGAATGAATGGGAACATGTATGTGTATGGGTTTTATGCTTAATGAAATGAATGCATGTGAGGACTTTTATCATTTTTTTTTGAAATAATGATTTTGTATGATGGATGAAAGAAGAATGATGTTACACGTGTTAAAAAAAAAATAAAAGAAGCTTTTTTTTTTTGGTGATTCAACTTTGAGAAAGCATTAACTATATGTCTCATCATATACACGTAAAAAGGAAAAGGAGATAGATGATTTTTTTTTTTTAAAAAACAATATCTGCGATGATGCAGCGGGTAGGTGAATTGCCCTTGTGTCCTAAACAGGTGATGTCTTATATATAGGTCACGGTCTAGGGCTACTTGTGTGATCAATCTCTCAAGTGGCTTTAATCACTTCCTCACAAAGGTCTCCAGAGCTGATATCTCCTTCGTGATATGACCCACAACGATAGCGAGCTACCTGGTGTGGGATACCACGAAAGAGCGTACTCTGGTTGAGGCTTTCATGAGAGTCAGACAGATAAAATCCAGAATGACTGACACTAATCGTCTCCACTCGTCCTAGTTTTTTTTAGACCCGGGTATAGGGCCCCGCTCAAGAGTGTGTGCAATGTGTAGGTGATGTGCGTGATATAAGCAACCTAAACTACCCATGCTGCAAAAGAAATACAGATAATAGTACAAAGGTCTTCTACCCTAAGGTTCAATAAAGCAAATAAACAGATAAATGAAATGGACGTGCTAATAGAAAGACTAAGGGTAAACAAATGTGCTAAATTAACGAATATCTACACATTTAACTAAATTAGGCTTGACCCTCTTAAATAGTCCCCAGCGGAGTCGCCAGCTGTAGCGACCGAAAAATCCGGAGGAGGGATTCTTCGTTGCTTTTGAACAATGGAGCCGCCATCAATATTTATTTTTAGGAAAACATTGAAAAAACCTTTGTTTTTGGGTTCGGGGGTCGATTAAGTGCGGGGAAGGTACAAGCACCCCGCAACATCCTAAAAAAGGTTACATTTTAATTTAATGTGTAGAAAAATTAGTTTAAAGAAAACACTTTAATTTACCCTTTTTTGTTATTTGCAAAAAAAAACGGAAAAGAAGACTTAATAAAAAAAATTAGTTTTTTTGCGCTTGACAGGAGTGGGCCCCCGCTCCTACGTATCTCCGGGTGCGATGGAGAAATCAAAGCTACGTAGTTCTTGGGTAGAAAATATTTGTGTGTTGGTATTTTTTATTTTTTTGAAAAGTTTGGGAAAACTAGAGGCCGTTCATGGTGACCAAACAGATAAATCCAGAGTGGTCGTCATAAATGGCTTATTTGAAAAAGGAGGTGTTTACAGCGTTCAAACGAGTCGGGCCCAGAGTGACCGCTATAGACAACCGGTTTGTGATTGAGCGTTTGTTCGCTTGAAAACGTGCTTACCGGGAAGCGTGATAAAAAGGAGTCGAAATTATGTTTGTACTTTATTAACTAAAAAGAAGTTTAGGCGAATGTTTGCGATGATCAAACGAGTAACCTCAGAGTGATCACCGCTACTAATCCGCTGTGAAAAAAGGAAGGTTAGTCCTAACGGTCAAACAAGCAAGGCTCAGAGTGACCACTAGTAACAACCTATTTTTTTTTTACGCGAATTCGATTAAAAAGAAAAAAAGGAAAACGGTTTGGAAGTATCACGTGGTGAATAAAAACGGAATAGGTGATAAAAGGGGGGGTGCAAATAAAAAAGGGGTTGTATTAAAAAAAGGAGGTGTGAATAGCGTGACCAAATCGTTTTTTTTTGTGAACTAGGTTGTGTTTGAAAAGATGGGCTTGTAGTAAAAAAATGGATGGGTTTGCTGTTTTAAGAGAACGCGGGGTGCAAATAGCGTTTTGGTGCTTTTTTTTTTTAAAAAGGGTGCCGCGGGTGCAAATAGCGTTTTGACGCTAAAAACGATTGATTGGTTTATTACCCTTTTTTACTATTCTACCCTAGAACGCGTGATTCTTGAAGCGCTTTTTTTTCTTAAAAAAAACAAACCTAGACTAAACAAGTGGTATTTTGAAAGCGGATTATGGAGAAAAAAAAAAATTCTTTTGTTGTTTTTTTTTTTTGTTGTCATAGTTATTATTTAATAAAAAGGGGGGCCTTTTTACTTTTTTTGTTGAAAAAAAAGATTTTTGTTATTATATTATTTTTTTTAGAATAGAGTAGTGACACTAGTAACCATTTATTTTTTTTTTTAAAAATATTTTTTAGTATTTGAAAAAAGGCTTTATTTAAATCCGACAATAAAAAAGGAACACATTTTTTTTTATCACTCTTTTTTTTAATCCGAAAAATAGTAGTTGTTAAAAAAAAAACAACACATCTTTTTTTTTATCACTTTTTAATCCGAAAATTAGTAATTATTTATTAAAAAAAACAACATTTTTTTTTACACCTTTTTTTACTCCGAAAATTAGTAACCACTTTTTTAAAAAACAACATATATTTTTTTTATCACTTTTTAATCCGAAAATAGTATAATTTATTTAAAAAAAGCACAACATTTTTTTCTTTTTTTAGTCCGAAAATTACAATAATATAACAAACAACAAAATAAATAACCAATAGCAAAAATATAATATAAAAACAGCCTCTAAACTAAATAATAAAAAGACAACAATAATATTCTAATAAGAAAGCAACTACACTAAATAATAAAAACAGCAAATAAATATATAAAAAGGTAACTAGACTAAATAACAAAAACAGTAACTAAAATTTAAAAAAAAACAACAATAATAAAAAACGTGAACAATAATAAAAATATTACATTTTAGTACCTTGACAATGAAAATCCAGAAATGTTGAAGAAAATTTCCTTCTTCAAATTTCTTCAATACAAATGAACCTTTAAACTAAAAAAAAAAAAAAATCTAGGAAGGAGGAAAAGAAAGGGAAGAATATTTCTCTAAGAGAAACCCTAATTTTTTAGAAGATCCTCCTTTTTTCTAAGAGCAAAATCCCTCCCCTTTTTCTCTAAGTGGGGAACCCTATTTATACAAAAAACTTGCTTCCTTCTTCATCCACTCTTGGATAGTGATGATGACTTTTTGATATGATGGAGGTTTGGGGGAGTTGTTGAAGGGGAAAAAAGAGAAGACATGTGAGATGAGGGGAGATGATGGTTGAAGGTATGGGCATGGAGAAGAGAGTGCCATGTATGAAGTGTGTGATAAGGAGAGGAATGGATGAGTGTGTGAAGAGAAAAGAAAGTGAGTGTGTGAGAGGAGGGGAAGAAGTCGTAGGTGAGGGAGAGAAAGAGAGGGTGAAGTGAAGGTTGAGTGAGTGGAAAAAAGAGAGAAAGGATGGTTGAGTGTGAGTGGGAGAAAGAGAAATGTGTGGGATAGGAGAGTGAGAGAGAGCCGTTGGAATGGTGAGAGAGGGGAGTAGGCGTAGGAATTGAGAGAGAGAGAGGTTGAGTGTATTGGGAAGGAAAAAATGGGGAAGTGGGAAGTGTGGGGAAGTGGAATTGAGAGAAAAGAGGAGAGGTGGAGTGTGGAAGGGAGAAAGCAAATTTCAAGGAGGAAAAAAAGGGGGTGGGGTCGAATATGGAGGAGGATTTTTGGGGATGAATGTGGATGATTTTTAAGGCTAGGGGGGAGAGTGAATGTAGACATATTTTAGGGTAAAGGGGGATTCGAATTTAGGGTTTAGGAAGAGGGGAATTAGGGTTTTGTGATGAGTTGGGTTATGGGTTATGGGTTGGATATGGGTCATGGGTTGGGTGGAGGAGTGGGCTAGGCGAATTGGGCTAGCTATTTTGCTGGGTTGGGCTTCCATGACAGCACCTTATTATTAATAGACCCCCCCACTTCCTTCTTGGCTTATTTTTATTTCTTCACTTCTAATTATATATTTTTTCAAAAATTAAAACTAAAATAAACTAAAATAAACTAAAACATGGCATGAGAAAAAAAAATAATTATTTTTATTAAAATAAATAAAATTTCTCTTTTTTTTTGGATAGGACAAAATTAGGGTATTACAGGACTCTCTGATATCCAACGGATTACCTCCATGGATGACCATGGCTACATTGCGGCCCTTCGACTGTCTGGGGTCGCGATCTTCCTCAGAATTGTTACGCGCTTGCTCGACCGTTGAGTTGACGATCGCTTTACCTCTGTCATTGGCAGGTTGGCCAATAGCTCTTTGTTCAGGGCGATCGTTACCTTCATCTCTGACATATTGCCTCAACTTGCCCTTCTGTATGAGATCTTCTATGTCATCTTTTAGGGCCATGCAGTCATTGGTATCATGCCCCTTACTCTTGTGGTATCTGCAGTATTTATTGGTAGGCCGACCTCCTTTCTTCAAGACTAGAGGATCAGGTCGCCTCACACCAGTGAACTCGTTGTTCTGGCACTCCGTGAAGATCTGCGCGATCGGAGTGTTCAACTTTGTACGATGCTCGTACTTCTTGGGCCGGTACTCGGGCTTACTGTCACGGTAGTTTTCTTGCCCCTTGACCGGCCTGCCATTCTCTTCCTTGGGACGCGCGCGGGCGCCCTTGTCGGCGGCCAATTGCTCTTCATAGCCCATATGGTCGTTGGCCCTTCTAAGGAACAGGCCGAGGTCGTAGTAGCGGTTCAAAGAGAACTCTTCAGCAAATCTGTGGTTCTTTCTTATACCACGTTTGAGATACTTCAGCTTGTCCGTGTCTGATAAGTTGCGGACAGTGTCAGCCTCTGACATGAACCGGTCGATAAACTCCCTCAACGGTTCGTTCTCTCCTTGGACGACCGAGTCCAAGTGCTCTTCATAACGATACTGACAACGGTTGGCTGTATAATTGGCCAAGAACATTGCCACAAGACCTTCCCAAGAAGAGATGGAGTTGGGACGCAGGGATTCCCACCATTCTAACGCCCGGCCTTCGAGCGACTGAGGAAAAAGTCTGCACTTCATCGTCCGTCCTAGCTCCCTATAGCTACAGTAGTTGTTGAAGTACATGAGGTGTTTATCTGGATCCCCGCGGCCGTTAAACTTGTTCAGCTTCGGGGGCTTCCTCAGATCCCTTGGAATACGATAACGCCTGATTTCGCTGGTGAAGGGCCCTTGTCCGGTCGGGATGTGATTCTGCCCGTAGGGCTGCATGGCGGCATAAGTTTGGTCGATGGGCAGACCGTAAAGGCCGACCGGCTGACCATGGAATCTGTCGGCAACTGGAGGGGGTCCATGGTATTGTGGAGCATGCGACGACGACCGTCTTCTAGGCTGCTCTGAATAGTTTCTTCTTGGTCGGCTGATGGCACGGGAGACATCTCTAATCTCCCCGTTGCGGTAGTCGTTAAACTCCTCGTACGAGTCCCACGACCTACTTCTTGATCGGCGGGATCCTGAGGACTCGTTGGACGAGTATCTTGTTGGCGACCTTTCGGACTCTGGTCGGTAGCTCGAGTCAGCATAGTCGTAATCTTCCACGGGGGAATGACGATGGCGACTTCCTCGATGAGGGGGCGACCTGTGGACGATCGCCCTTCTTGAAGGATTGCGTCGGGATACGCCTCGACGAGGAGGAGCTTCTCTTCGTGGTGGTGAACGATGGGGCCGAGATGGTTGCCCTCGGTGACCGCTATCCGCACGCGGGCGGATCGAGATCGACCCTCTCTCATAGCGTTCGATTAGCTCGTCTCGATCAGCAATCACTTGATTCTTTTGCTCCAGTATTTGTATGAGTGCTTGGGTCACATGCTCTGGCAATGCTTCTGGGATTCCAGCTTCGGCCAGCTCGGCCGGTAGTTGCTGGACCGGTTGGATGACAGGCCCGCGGCCACCCTGCACTGAGGGTTCTTGGCGAGGCTCGCCTTGTGATTCATGAACTGTCACAGGCATGCCCTCTGGGGTCCGTTGAGGTTGGTTCTGTCCAGAGGTGTTGAGCCTGGAAGAAGTGTGTTTCTGACGTGGCGGCATGGTTTGATGTGGAATAGCACTCGGGCCTCCCACTGTGGTCGCCAATTGATCGTACCTGATCAATACGATGAGTTGCTGTTGTCGGTTGATGTCGCTCGGTCGTTGGGATGAAGGACCGAGTTCTGGGCCGCACGCGGTTGGTACCTGCAAAGGCACTCCAACGCTCAAGTCAGAGGTGCTTCAACGGGCAGGGTCACAAGGTGAGTATATATACTATTGGCTGCGCCGGCGTTCTAGTCGTTGCGCTTTTTGCGGGGCCGGCCGCATCTTGCGGAGCAAGTTAGGTATTGGGCCGCAATGGGCCTGTTGGACGAATTGGCCTTCGAGCCCACTCCAGAACAACGTTTGAACTTCCCCAATCAAGGTGGCAGATATGACACAAAGAACACATCATCCTTCTGATTTCGTTTCTGGGGCAAGAACATCATGAATTTGAAGTATAATCGCAGATGCTTCCATACCCTCTCAAGGTGAAGGATGGTGAACAAGGCATAGAAGGAGTCTAAATATCGATCAATCTCTTCACTTCTATCTTCCTTGCTGCCCGAAGGATTAGTAGGAAGAATGCTTTGTTGGGTTTTTTCTTGTTGGATTTTCACACCTTCCCAACATTGGGAATTTTGAGCTTCCTTACAAACTACATGATCCTCCCGTTAAATCTTTTTGTGGCTAGGCTTCACAACTCCCTCACTTTTTAACTTAACTCATTTTCGACTCCTCCATTTTTCTTTTTCAACTTCTCCCTCAACACCTCAGTTTCGCTACTCTCCTTACCGGACTTGGGTTTGGTCACTTCAACGAGATTCAGCTCTCTACCATTTCGCAATGAAAAAGCATTACAACTGTCATACCTGAAGTTATGATTAGTACTAGCATGAGCGCCACATGAGCGCCACTGTTAGATGTTTCTGCAAGCTTTCTTGATAACTCCCAAATCTGAGCCTCCAAATTATTCATCGAAGTTTCATGGTTTTTCTCCATAATTTTCATTGCTTGCTCTTGAGAGTGAAAAGTGGTCTGAGTAATTTGTAAGCATTGTTTCAGAGCATCTTCCAAATGAGTTCCATTGTCATGAAGTTGCATTACCTGAGCAGTTGTTGGAGTTTGAAATCAAACTTCCAAAGCAGCAGCCACTTGTTTGGTCAGAGATTCCATTTGGAGAGACATTAGCTTTTGTTGAGCCAATATTGCACTATTAGAGTCCAACTCCAACATACCCTTCTTAGCTATAGCTCCACGGACATTTTGCAATCTGTACTCATATGAAGTCATATCCTCTACTAGCTGTTTAGCCTCCTCCCAAGTTTTAGTACCCAAAGACCCTCCTGCTGAGATATCTAACATCATCCTGGTTTGGGGTAGCAATCCATAACAGAAGGTTTGCAACTGCAGGAAATCATCAACACCATGCCCTCACATTTTTTCAATAACAGCTTAAATCTTTCCCAGGAATCATATAGGGACTCTGAATCCCATTGTGCAAAGTTGTAGATTTCTGCTCTCTTTTGGATAAACTTGGAGATTGGGAAGAACCTCTCTAGGAACTTGTTTTCAAGATCACTCCAAGCATTGACAGTTCCTGGTGGCAGAGTATTCAACCAATCTTTTGCCCGTCCTGTGAGAGTGAATGGAAACAGGCGCACTTTCTTGGAATTTTCATCAACCCCCTCAGGATATGTGGTTCCACAAATCTCATCGAACTGGGATAAGTGTTGGTTGGGGTCTTCAGCATCTGACCCTGAAAACTGCTCTGATTTCAGTGCGGTGAGAATGGATGACTTGATGTCAAAGGTGGCTCTGAAGGTGTAAGCCTGAATGCTCTGATTTCTCCTCCCAAAGTCACTAAGAGTCCGCCTGGGAGGTGGATCTTCAGCCATCACTTCTTCTTGCTAATTTAGTTTTTTTTTTTTTGGAGGTAAAAACAGCAATTCTTTCGAACTTTGCCCCCGCCTGAACAACTCACTGAAACACTAAACAAACCGTCAAAAGGTCCAACACAATAACTAAGGATATAAATATATAAAACAAAATAAAATACTGAATTAAATAAAATAAAAATAAAATACTGAAATTACTAACGCAAAAATAAAAACAACTAAGAATTAACTCATTGTCTTGTTAATAATGAAATCAACAATCCCCGGCAACGGCGTCAAAAACTTGTTAAGACTTTGGCAAGTGTACCAAATGTCGCAAGTAATAAAAGAACGGTAAGTACCAGTCGTATCCACAGGGATTCCATTTTATAATCAATTAGGCAAGTTATTAATGAAAGACAGCGTTTGAAAATAAAGCAAGATACAAGCGATTAAGGGTTGATTCATCTTCCATATGCTATCATATGACCTTCAACCAATATCAATGTAATTATCCAAATTATCTGATTCAATTCACTATATTAGGTTAAGGACAATCCCTTGCCTCAAAACCCCTTTTACCTAATGAGAAACCCTAATTCCTTAGGTGATTCATGCCAATAGGCAAAGCATTAAACATGAGAAATAAATAATTCACAAACCCATGGTTCCATATTCCTATGACAACAAGTATATGTGACCTAAATCCCCAATTTCAGGCATACAAACCCATATTCCTATGGTGATCATAAACCTAGATCAATACAACTATCATGTTTAATTGTAAAGCATTAAGCATAGAGATAAAGGCAACAGATAAATTGAACAAAAACTGACTTGGTCATAACAAAGCATTCATATGATAGTTTTGGGAAGAGTCGTCTCTCCCTAATCAAAAGAAAATAAGTAGACAACATCTTAGGAGAAGCAAAGTAGGAGAAGATTACATAAATGAGAATCCATTAGAACCTTCAAACCCTTGTCCCCAAGGTGAAGGAAGGCCTCCAAATTCGCCCCCAGCTGCTGCTCCAAACCCTAGCACTGCTCCCCAGACGAAATCACTGAATAATTCGCTGAAAACTGATATTTAACCTAACTTTTTACGCACCATCGCGATGCGACCCGCACCCGTCGCGACGCGAAAACTTCCAGAACCAATTTCTTCCAATTTCTTGCTTCCATCGCGACGCGAGCCCTCCTGGTCGCGACGCGAGATCAGGCCGAACCAATCCTCCAATTGTTTTGCACCACTGGGCAAGTGTCTGGTTCGCCAGTTGATGCCACAACACCTGGAGGTCTTCAATTACAGTATAATACCAGAAATGCTGGAAATTGTTTACAATTGACTCCTACTACAAAAAACTAAAACTATGCCAAAACCCTTGGCAATTGACTGAAATAAGACTTAAAAGACTAACAATTTGGCCATAAACTGAACAACAATTATCATATGATGATGACTCAACACCAACCTGCTTAACCTGTTTCTCTAAAAAAGCCAAAACAAATAAAAAATGATATTTAGGAAATCTTAGTGAAATCCTCAGTCATGCCATAATATAGCTCATACGATATTATTTAGTAATTTACCCAATATTGAAATCGGATCAGACTGCATTAAAGAAAATGAGGGAATAAAAATAAAAATAAAAATGTGGGAGTAGCAATGGGTGGCACGGTCCATGCAGGAAGGGCACGACCTGCCACAATTAGCACTGTCCAGGTCACCTAAAATTTCAAAATTTCTACACCGAAATCTGTTACTTGCATGACCCATGTCGAATGTGGCACAGTTTATGCCATTTTGCAATCAGTGATTTAGTTGTTTTTCAGTTTTTCCTCTTTCCTTTAAGAACCCAAACTTCATTCAAAACTTAATGAAATATAGAAAGAATTCATATTTATACCATATCCACACATATAATATAACTGTTGTTTCATTCATTCTATCAAAATATAACAAACATGGAATGCAATATACAACATATGAACCAAATTTTCAGAATTTTGATAATCTCGACATTATTCCATTTAAGTCATAACTAGCCTTTCACTCATAATCAATTCAAATCATCAATCAAACCAATAAGCATGTTTCATAGCATTATATAAAAATCAACATGTCACAGATTTCATGACTCTCAATTTTACGCAATTCCAACTATCAAACACCAAACATTTGCATTTCAAGCATCAAAGCAATTTAAGGGAAGAAGGGGTGAGGAACTCACCTTTTAAAGACCTTCACTAGAATATAATTCTTTAACAGAAACACTAACTCCACCTATCTTTCATTGATCTCCCTTTTTGCTAGTCTTCAATCAACAATGTCCCATCCCCCAAAGTTCAAATTCTTAGTTCTATTCTCTAGATTGCCATCCCCTATAAATGATCTTTGAGTTACTTTGCTAAAATTTCACAAAATCAGCTAGTTACATTACCCACAAAGCTACTTGAGTTACTTAATAGAACTAAGAATTTGACCCTACACACTGTTTTTGCCCAAATCTTTCTGGTGAACTACCAAACTGCTATCCTTGTATCCCCTCGAATATGACCCATAAATTCTCAATTTCTTCCTTAACATTCTAGCTTATCAAAGAAAAGATGAAAATTGCACAGGATAGGCAAATAAGCTATAGTAAGAACAGAATGAGACCTTTGGAATTCCAGGAGGCAAATCATATTTTTATAAGTGTAACCCCTAAGACTGACGTTGATCATGCAATTAAGACTAGAAAGCTTACCTGAATTGGTCCATTTCGGATTATTCCCCGAATTGGTCCAGTAGCCTATCATATTGCTTTACCACCTACTTTGCCAAATCTCCATGATGTCTTTCATGTTTCACAGCTTCATAAATATTATCCCGATCCATCGCATGTAATTGAACCCGAGTCAATACAGTTGAGAGAAAATCTTGAATACGAGGTTTTACCTGTACGGACTGTGGACAGTAAGGTTAAAGAACTACGTGGAAAACTCCCTTAGTAAGGGTAGTTTGGGATGATGTCGTCTAGGATACCACTTGGAAGCGAGAGGAGGATATTCGTTAGCAACATCCACATCTTTTTGTAGGTACGGTAAATTTCGGGGAGGAAATTTCATTAAGGGGGTGGTAATGTAACACCCCACTTTTTATAAATAGTTATTAGGATGTGTTTTATTTTAATTGTGTGTTTTCGAGATTTAAAGAGCGACCTAGGTATAACACCCCAATTATTCTATATTAATGTATTTACGAAAATAAACTTATTTTGGGTCGAAGAGAATTATTTATATACCGAAACAAAAATCATAATTATATATATATATATATATACTATTTTTGTTGAATGAATGATAGTCAAAGAAGCTTAAAGCTACGGATTCAATACTTATGTGCCATCCTATCCTTCCTTCATGTATATGTATAGATGGTCAAATAAAATAATATTAGTACACCTCCTTCTTTCTAATTTTCACGTTGGCTTCAGGAGGGAGGAAGATATATGAGTAACTCACCTTAGGACCATGCATATCATGCCAACACAAAAGTAGTTCTACACCTCATGCTTAAGAATAGTGGAATGATAACATGAGTCACCCATAAACCCCCTATATGCATGACACCAAAAAGAAAATGCCACACCTCATGCTAGTTTTGCATGGCATTGGCCATGAATTTTCTGAGTAAAAATACAGGGCCATTTCCATGGTTTTTCCATCACTCATAGCTTCAATTCTTTCCATTTCTTTAAAGAACCTTCGACCATATACCCCCACCCATTTGCAACTTTTTTTATTTTAAAGCTTTATCACCTCAAAAATACTTAAACCAAGTCTAGCCAAACATACGGTTGAGTTCGCCAATTCATAGCGGTGTTGTTGTTCGAGTACATGTCGGTGTTGCTGGAGCAAGTGTTACGTTCGTGCTATATTTCAGGTGGGGGCAAGATACTATATTCGTCGGGACGGTTAGCGTAAAGTTTTAATTTAAATATGTGTAGAGTGACCCAACCTCTACTAGAGTTAAAGAGTCAGCGATACCTAAAGATCATTTGAATACTCTTTAGAATTAAGGTTAAGTAAAGTTTAGGTCGTCGATGACCGGTTAGCGCATAGGATATTTCTATATTATTATTTTATGTATTGAGTGATTTATTGCTTGAGATATCGTGATTGGTTTGTTTGATTGTTTAAATTTTATGAAATGCTTATGTGTTATTTGTGATTATTTGTTGAATTACTTAAATGTCTTATTGATATAGTTAAGTTGAGAAGCATGATTTTAGTTCATAATAATAATAAAGTAAAGATTTGCATAATGAACCTAGATGTGGAAAAAGAACTAAGAGTCAAAAAGATATAAAGTGGACTGAATAACTTATCGGTAGTGTAATAAATAGTACGAGGTAAGGATCAACAAGATGAGTAAGGCATACGGGTTAAGATGTGATCAAACAGAATCATATAGATTGCATATGTGTTGTAAGTCCACAGTCGTGTTGTACGTATGTGACACACGAGGTCAAGTACCGGGTCGGGTTGGGGTCCTTAGTAGGACATATTTATATTTATGGCGGCCAGATGAGGTAATGATAGGTTTAGATTACTCTGATCTATTTCCGATAGGGAATGACTTATAACATCTGGACTCCGTGGTAATAGTTCGATGGCGTCCTTGACGGATGTGGGACGTTTGTGGCATTAGGATATGGCCAGAGTCAGCATATAGTATTGGAATTAGAGTCGGAAAAATAAGATATTAATGAAGGATGGAAGATAAGAAATAATTTTATTTGATGTGCTTGTGGCATGTTTAAATTAAGCTTTACCTTATCATCCCATTTTTCTGACTTATACATGTATCTTAGCCCTGTGTATTTTTCTCTTGTATATTTGCCTGTATCGTTTAGATCCAGTTGTGGAGCCACTTGTAGCAGAAGGAGATAATCTTCCTTCCACAATGGACGTTGAAGGCACCGAGCATCGTGGTACAAAATGACAGAGGAGTTAGGTGTCTCATTGAAAGAACCTGCGTTTTGTTTTAACTAGTGTGTCAGTCTTTTGAGTCTCGTTTAAATCATTTGACTGATTTTGTTTTATGTTCTTACTTTCCGCTGTTTTGCAATACTCTTATATTTGTAGGAGTGGCTTTAGTATTGCCACATATTTTGTAAAACTCTTAAAATTATGCCTTTATCTATGTGTTTTATGTTCGATTATATAACTATTTTAAGTTTTAAATTTAACCGTTTTTGTGATTAACAGGTGAAGTGTCAAGGATTACTATGATGAGGACGAGGGTCGTCTCAACCCTAAGTTCAAGGCCCTGAGGCTTTCTCTTAATTATTATGTTAAGTGCAGGTTCCGCAATGGTACGTTAATAGCATTCAGATGTGTAAGTCTATGACGGGAATGGGATGCATTCCTAGTAGATATTAAAAGATACGCGAAGTGTTTTATGGTAAGGACTCTCGAAGGAACTCACTAAGATTATGTAATCTCACCTATCATTATTGTTATTTTTCTGATAATCAATTGATGTCTAAAAAAGGTAATACCAAAACAAAAGATTCCAAATTACGAATGTATATCTCTGAAATGTCTAAAAGGAAATGTTCTGGATTTTATTACCGGTTAAAATCGAGGATGTTACAATGACTTGGGCATAATCTTTTGATAGCATGCATTCTTACAAAAAATAGAGAAAAAATTAAATGTTTAATATATTCCTATATCATTTCCCATTTATTTTTATCACCCCACTTAATTCAAATATTTAGTATATAAATCTGAAAAGGAAATATGCATTAATTCCCATTTATTCCTATAATAATAGTTTTAACTATATTCCTATAATAATTTTATATTCATTTAATTTAAAAATATACTCCGTATAGTTAACCTTTATAAATTTAGTCCATGTTTTAATAAAAAAAATTATAGTTCATTATTTTTCCTTTTAAAACAAAATCAATTTTAGAAAACTTAAATAAAAATATTCATTTAAATTTGTTAAGTAATTTATTAAAAAAAAATTGGTGTACATTCATTTTCTATCTAACTATTAAAAACTTTCCATAATTGTATTTTTATTTAATTGAAACAATAAAAAAGATAAAAAAAACATATAAAGGCGATATAACATCCTACTAACACTTACTTCCTCTAATAAAATATAATTAAAGAGTTTATGTATTTTGGCCTAAAATTTGAACCAAATACATAGACACAATTGCTTATATTTTATTGGAGGGATTACATTTTCCCTTCCACATTAAGATTAGCATTAATGCCTATAAATATATGGTTGCATTAGTCACGTTTACACCACTTGCAACAGCAAATCTTACTTTTGCAAATCTATGAGAGTATCTTCCTCTCCCATTGCTAACCCTGGTTTGTAGAAAATTACAAAATTGGCTTTTCAATATTCATCTCTAATTCACATATATGCTTTTTTGTTTTAATCTAGTGCAACTCTAATCTAGTGCCAATCTCTATGTTTTCCTTTAGTTTTATTTTTTTAACTTGTGCTATTTTGTTTCAGTGCTAGATCTATGAGCAGGACAAAACCTAGTCCACATATTGTTGTTACAAGTTCGACCAGATGGAAGCCATTGACGATGACTTATATTTCTTCACCTTCTCTAGTTGGCTTTGCGTTATTTCCGTATTAATAGTCTTCATAAATCTCCAAGCGACTGTGATTTCCATTGATTAAACATAGGTAAAATAGCTTTGGGATAAGAAGATATGAATCTTTCATATCTTTTAAGTTTTAATATTTTCTTTACTCACCGTATATAATAATATATTATTGTTTTTTTTATCTACAAATTGATGTAAAGAAGTCTCATTAAAACCTTCTGATGGTGAAACATCAGAAGGAAAAAGAGTACTTCCCCCTTATTTTATTAAAAATAATAAAAAATTAGTAAGACAGAAGAGAGGCCAAGAGTGGACTAGACTAAAACTCTTGGAAAGAATACAGAATAAAATCAAGGCAAATAGGAAGCCTTAACTTGGAGACTACGTAGAATAATATATTATTATGATGTAAGTTTTAATCCTTCTTTTAATTATTGTAGGAGATGGGAGAAAATGTCAAGCATGTGCTGGGAAATTTAAAAAGAAACAACAGATGAACATGGTAAAACGAGGATGGAACTGAGTAGTCTGCTTTTAATTTTAATGAATAAAAGCGTATTGTGACATTGTATTATGTAGTTTTAAGTGTGACTGAAATTGTGTCTCCTCTTATGCACATCAACCAAAAACTCCATTGTTGGTCTTCTTTTTTTGTGGTTATTGTTATTGGGTAATCCTAGGTGTGATTGTAATTGTGGTGGAAAGGAGCATTGTATAAGAATTTACCGGTCTATATGTAATATACATTCTTGTTGCCTACAGAATAAATTTTTTAACAATTTTATTATTGTTTCAAATTAATATATTTGGAACAATTACGTTCTATGAATAGTAAGATAAAGCTATTTGTAAATCCTTATTTTCAATTTTTTTCCTCCGTGCGTCCCTCTTTTGAACTGCTTATGTTCATTCTCCTTTCCATCATCTTCCGGTCGAACTCCTTGCCATTGCCACCTCTGTTATTCATCTGTTGTCATAAAATACAAAATGCATTAGAATACAAAATAGAAATAAGATATATCTTTCACACAAGTGAATAATAAATACATATATAATGAAGAGACACAAAAGTTCCTTAGTCTATCTCAAAATCATTGTGCAATACAAAATACTAATATAATGAAGAGACACAAATGTTACTTAGTTTACCTCTATTAAATAAAATTTTGAATTTAAGTACACCAAGTAGTCTTAATCATGATAGTGCAATACAAAATACATATAATAAGCTCTAATAATGTGCAATACAAAGTACTACAATAAAATACATTCTCAATCATTGTGAGGCGAATGATCAAAAATCTCTTCGAACACATCTACTTGTGAGTCGTCACGTAAACAAGATATTGATTCAATTTCTGCAATAGGTAGAACAGGTGACATCCCATCAGACTGATAAGCCATTTCATCCTCCGTGTTGTCAATCTCCACATGACCCCTTGGTTTTGTGGTGATTGCCGCACACCATCCACGCATATCTCTACGCATTTCTGGATAGGGGACGAAATACACTTGTCTTGCTTTTTGCGCAAGGATAAAAGGATCGTAAAGACTATAACGCTTATCCGTTTTAATATCCACAATTTTATAATGTGGATGAACCTTTGTGCCCTTATTTTTTGTTGGGTCAAACCATTCACAATAAAATAGTGCAATCTTGTCCTTCAGACCAAAGTAATCTACTTCAAAGATATGGTTGATTGTGCCATAATAATCATCTTCTCCTCCTTCATTGAGGCCCTTTACGTGCACCCCACAATTGACAGTTTTTTTTACCAATGCTCCAGGCCTTTCTATGAAACTTGTACCCATTGACAAAGTACATGTTTCATGATATTGCCATTGACTGCAAGATAGTGCCCTTATGTCTTTATTGGTCACTCCATTCGCCTCCTCATCTACATATGCCTTTAGCCATATGGGAAACCACTTACCACCTCCAAAACATCTTGCCCTGTGTAAATATAAGGTCGACCGTCTTTCTCATCCCTGTTTTTTGTAGATCTTCTTTTACTTCTTCTAAAAGAGTGATTTTCTGGCAAGAATCGACGATGACAATCAAACCATGAATTCTTCCCGCCATATTTCAAGGTGAAAGCTTTTGTGTCTTCCATACAATGAGGGCATGCCAGCTTTCCTTGTGTTCCCCATCTAGATAACATACCATAGGCCGGAAAATCATTGATTGTCCACATCAAGCATGCTTTCATGATGAAGTTTTGTTTTGTGGATATATCATAGGTCAAAATTCCATTAGACCACAATCGTTGCAGATCATCAATCAATGGTTGCAAGTAAACATCTATCTTTACTTTAGGGTTACGAGGTCCGGGTATGAGACAAGTCAAAAACAAGTATGGTTTGGTCATGCACATTTCGGGGGGAAGATTGTAAGGGGTAACTATTACCGGCCAACAAGAGTATGGAGAAGCAGAGGATTGAATGTAAGGATTAAATCCATCTGAACACAGACCTAGCCTTACATTTCTAGGCTCACTAGCAAAGTCGGGATGTACATCATCAAAGTGTTTCAATGCTTTTCCATCGGACGGATGTCGAAGGACGTTTGAGCTCTTTCTGTTTTCGTGATGCCATCTCATTCCAATTGCGGACTCAGGTGATGTATATAGTCTTTGCAATCTTGGAATGATAGGGAATAAGAACATTCTCTTCCTCACTGGGACATCTTTGTACTTTCCCGTACCAATCCTACGAGGAAGGAACCTAGGAGCATGACAAATTTTGCATTCAGATAACTTGCTATCATCCTTGTAATATAACATACAACCTACCTCACAACAATCAATCTGCTCAACCTTCAGCCCCAACTTAGACACCAACTGTAATGCTTGGTAATAGTTCTTGGGCAAGCATTCTTGAACTGGACATACACTATTAAGCATATGAGCAACAAAATCTATACTTTTTTGTGGAATTTTCCAATTAGTCCTAATTGTCAGAAGTTAAACAGATATTGACAATATAGGCTGTGTAGCCCCCTTGTAGATGGGCTTGTTAGCGCATATCAACTTGTCGTAAAACTGCTTTTTTGCATCTTCGTTGGGCAACTCATCCTCACGAGGGACATCTTCATCTTCATACGGCCTAAAAGCATCCAACACCATCTGATTTATTGAATTAAAATGGTCGTCATGATGCAGGTGCCCACTACTATTCGAACCACCCTGTGTATCAAGATCGGGGTTCACTTCTTCGTGTTCAGTCCAAAAATCCAACTCCCTGGTTGAAATCCACGCCGGTACAAGTGAAGCCTAACATTAGTTGGCGTAGATATCTTACTACACTTGCATTTTATACACGGACACCTTATCCCTCCCTCAGATATACAAATGGGCAATTTCCTGGCCCTCTTTACAAAGTTTTTAACACCGCGAACAAACTCTTTTTTCAAGCCGTGCCTATTAGCATTTGTCCTATTCTACATCCAAGTACGATCCATTTTCTATAAGGCAAACATAATAGAGTAAGACATGATAGATGCATACATATTCAACTAGAGAAGTTATAATGAGTCATGACTTGGGATAAGCAGACAATAGAGCTGAAAATGTAAGCATAAAGAATTACCTACATATATGAATGAAGAATTCTAGAGATGTCATACATAAGCATGCATGAAGAATTCTTAATTAAGCGAGTGACCTAATTAAGCTAGAAAACAAGGGAGAAAGATAAATTCATAAACTCAAGTAATTGTGTGATAATTTGCATCTTATCCTAGCTATTCCTACTACCTACACTTATTTTAGAGTCTGAACTCCTGCTCCATATATATGATCCAGCAAATTATATTCTTCAAGCTATCAACTTAAGATGCAGAAATGAACTTAAGATGCAGAATGCAAGAGGAGAAATAGAGTAAGAAGTGACAGGTGCAAAAAGAAATGCTAGCCAGTGGGAATTTCCAACAACTATAGGTGCAGCCTTTTACAACTTCAACTTTAATTATTACTTTTAATGATGAACATTAACAAGTCAAAAGGTAGTCAAAATACATAGTAGCTTTTATGGTTTTCCAAAGTTAATTTGTGACACAAAACTTAATTAATAACACATAGTAATAAGGTTACAGTTATTAATACATTCAAAATCCAACCAAATGTGTATATATACATACATATATATCCATGTAGGAAGGAAAAAAACCTAGGTAACAGTTACTGAACCTTTTAAAAGGGTAATGATAATGGTAAGTAAAACTCATCAAGCTTCTAATTCAAACCTTGAGTACTTGCACTACTAGAAAAGGAAAACAAAAAAAAGAAAAGAAAGAGATGTTACCGTTCACGAAAAAAGACTTCGAAGAAGCTGACGAATTTTCCTTTATATTAAAATGAGAGGGTAAGGAGAGGGCAAGGAGAACCACAGCAGCAGCACACCCACAATATGACACAAAATGAGTTATCAACAGGTACATTAGCAACAACTACTACTTAAGACAACAAAAGAATCTCTAAATAAATTCTTGCAAACACATTCTCAAGACAACAAAACAAACTCAGTAGAAGCTTTCTTATTGTACAGCTGTACTTTCTGATGAATTTATGGTCTAATATCAACTAAGAAGCAACAGATTAATTGGTTGATATTATACCATAGATTCCCTCATAGTCCATCATCAAACTAGTAAAACTAAAATTCCCAATCATACATTCTTAATTACAACTGAGATTTGAATAGGCTGAACAAACATAAATTAAACACAGTTCGACCAAATAATCAAACAGAGACCAGATTAAATGAAATGGAGAAAACGAAATGGAGAGATCGAGTGCTTACCAGCGACGAGATGAAATCTGCAAACCAGGGAGAACCACAACAGCAACACACCCACACACAGTTCTTTTCTCTGAAATCAAATCAGAAAAGAAAAGGAGAGATTGAGAAACACAGTTCAAATCAAATCAGAAAACAAAACACGGTTATTTTCTCTGAAATCAAATCAAAACACAGTTCAAATCATCAGTGTATCACTCCTAAAAAGCGTTGGAATCAAGCCCAAAACAGAAAAACCCGTAAACCCTATAATCAAGCCCAGAACAGAAAAACCCTTAAACCATTGAAAATCAAAAATCAACCATGGGACTGAAAGACTAGGCAATGAAAAATAGTAATCGAAACCCTAAATACAAAAATGGCTTCCTGAAAAAATCAACAAACCCTAAACTCTTAATACACAAATCCACAAATCCAATCAACAGAGGAAAATTTGATAAAAAAAATTGTTTTGAGAGATAGAGTGAGAGAGAGAGAGAGAACGAACCAATAGAGAGAGAGCGAGAGAGAACCGAGCGAGAGAGACCGAGAGGGAGAACCGTGAGCCAAGTTGCTTCTCTACAAGCTTCGTGAGTGGAAGAGGGAGAAACGATGTTGTGTGTAGTGAGCCATCAGAAATGGCGTTGTGCGTAGTGAGAGAGAACCGCGCGCGTTTCGGCGGTGGTGAACAGTGAAGGGCATGGAAAGAGAATGGACAGGGAAAGAGAATGGAGAGGGAAAGGGAAAGAGGGAAAACAGAGTGGGAAAATGACTTTTCGTGAAGTCCTATAGAAACTTAGCGTTGGTGAGGCCGACGCTACCAATATTATTAATTAAAATAAACATTTACCGTCTGCTGGATCTAGATTAGCGTCCGCCATGACCGACGTTAATGTCAGGCAATAAATTCGTGGGTTTGCGTGGGTCAAGCCGACTCTAATCCGACGCTATTAGCGTGGGTGTCGTGGCCGACGCTAAAAAACGGACGCTAAAACGCCATTTTCTAGTAGTGTCCATTCCTTAGTTTTCCAACGCATGCTCGCACGTCTCAATCAGATAACCACACCAAAAGCTATGGTCGGCACAGTAGACAGGGGTCAATATGCAATAAAAACAAGAATTAATCAAGAAATTGCTATACTTCTCAAATAAGACCCAAAGTTTAGAAACGTGCTAAGACTCACATATTAGACACAGAATACAATCAAAAACACCAAGTGAAAAGCTATAAACAGTGTATTAAAATGCACTGATCAATGTCATCAGTTGAACTAGCTGAGTTAAAGAAACAATTAGATGATTTGATGAGTAAGGAGTTTATTAGGCCTAGTGTTTCTCCTTGGGGAGCTCCGATCATATTTGTTAAGAAGAAAGATGGATCATCTTGGTTGTGTGTGGACTATCGTCATTTGAACAAAGTGACAGTGAAAAATAGATACGCTTTGCCTAGAATAGATGACCTAATGGACCAGTTGAAAGGATGTTCGATCTTTTCAAAAATTGATTTGAGATCCGGTTATCATCAGATTAGAGTTAAGAAGGAAGAAATTCCGAAAATTGCTTTCAGATCATGATATGGCCATTATGAGTATTTGGTTTTGCCTTTCCGTGTGACCAATGTGCCGACTGTATTTATGGATTACATGAATAGGATCTTTAGACCTTACCTTGATCAGTTTGTTGTTCTGTTCATAGATGATATTCTCATTTATTCTTCTAGTAAAGAAGAACATGAGGAAGATCTTAGAATAGTTTTGCAGACCCTGAAGGACCGACAACTTTATGCGAAGTTATCTAAGTGTGAATTCTGGTTAGAAAAAGTTCAGTTCTTAGGGTATGTGATCAACAAAGAAGGGATTGCTGTTGATCCTTCTAAAGTTGATGCAGTGTTAAAATGGGAAAGCCAATGAATTGTGGGCAACATTTGTAGTTTCCTTGGACTTGCAGGATATTACAGGAGGTTCATAGAATGTTTCTCGAAGATCGCGTTGCCTATGCCTATGCCAAGGATTAGGTTGTGTGTTAATGCATGAAAAGAGGGCGGTCACTTATGCTTCAAGGCAGTTAAAAGTTCTTGAGAGAAATTACCCCACTCATGATTTAGAATTGGCTTCTATAGTCTTTGCATTCAAGATTTGGAGGCATTATCTCTATGGAGCTCGGTTCACCGTGTTTAGTGACCACAAGAGTTTGAAATATCTCTTTGACCAGCAGGAGTTAAACATGAGGCAACGGAGATGGATGGAGTTCTTAAAAGATTATGATTTTGATCTACAGTAACATCCAGGGAAAGATAATGTAGTCTCTGATACATTGAGTAGAAAAACATTGCACATGTCTGCAATGATGGTGATAGAATTTGAGTTGATAGATGAATTTCAAGATCTAAGTTTGAATATGAGTGTAGCAAGCGCAGGATTCACTTAGGCATGACTACAGTGTCTAGTGATTTTCTAGGGGTGGTTCTAGAGAAGCAGTTGGAGGATGAACATCAGCAAGATTTAAGAACCAAAACAAGGAAATAGCGGAATATGTGTTATCTTGCCTAGTTTATCAGAAAACTAAGATTGACCATCAGATATCATCAGGGATGCCATAGTCTTTAGATATTCCAGAATGGAAATGGGATAGCATTGCTATGGATTTTGTTACAGGCTTACCTAGAACACAAAAAATTTGATGTTATTTGGGTTAATATTGATAGTCTGACTAAGAGTGCTCATTTTATCGCAATCAATCAGAATTTGGTTAGGAGAGGTTAGAAGATATCTACGTTAGGGATATCGTGAGGTTACATGGAGTGCCTGATAGTACCATTAGTGATAGAGACCCTAGATTCATCTCAAAGTTTTAGCAGCAGTTACACAAAGAACTGGGAACTAAGTTAAAAATGAGCTCAGCTTATCATCCACAGACGGATGGTCATTATGAAAGGACGATTCAATCATTAGAGGATCTCCTAATAGCTTGAGTGTTGGAGCACAAAGGCTGTTGGGATGATTTTCTTCCTTTGATTGAATTTACCTATAATAATAGTTTCCACTCTAGCATGGGGATGGCGCCCTATGAGGCGTTGTATGGAAGAAAGTGCAGAACACCATTGGGTTGGTTTGAGGTAGGGGATAATCAGATTTTTGGATCAGGTTTGAGGTAGGTTCTGTCCAGAGGTGTTGAGCCTGGAAGAAGTGTGTTTCTGACGTGGCGGCATGGTTTGATGTGGAATAGCACTCGGGCCTCCCACTGTGGTCGCCAATTGATCGTACCTGATCAATACGATGAGTTGCTGTTGTCGGTTGATGTCGCTCGGTCGTTGGGATGAAGGACCGAGTTCTGGGCCGCACGCGGTTGGTACCTGCAAAGGCACTCCAACGCTCAAGTCAGAGGTGCTTCAACGGGCAGGGTCACAAGGTGAGTATATATACTATTGGCTGCGCCGGCGTTCTAGTCGTTGCGCTTTTTGCGGGGCCGGCCGCATCTTGCGGAGCAAGTTAGGTATTGGGCCGCAATGGGCCTGTTGGACGAATTGGCCTTCGAGCCCACTCCAGAACAACGTTTGAACTTCCCCAATCAAGGTGGCAGATATGACACAAAGAACACATCATCCTTCTGATTTCGTTTCTGGGGCAAGAACATCATGAATTTGAAGTATAATCGCAGATGCTTCCATACCCTCTCAAGGTGAAGGATGGTGAACAAGGCATAGAAGGAGTCTAAATATCGATCAATCTCTTCACTTCTATCTTCCTTGCTGCCCGAAGGATTAGTAGGAAGAATGCTTTGTTGGGTTTTTTCTTGTTGGATTTTCACACCTTCCCAACATTGGGAATTTTGAGCTTCCTTACAAACTACATGATCCTCCCGTTAAATCTTTTTGTGGCTAGGCTTCACAACTCCCTCACTTTTTAACTTAACTCATTTTCGACTCCTCCATTTTTCTTTTTCAACTTCTCCCTCAACACCTCAGTTTCGCTACTCTCCTTACCGGACTTGGGTTTGGTCACTTCAACGAGATTCAGCTCTCTACCATTTCGCAATGAAAAAGCATTACAACTGTCATACCTGAAGTTATGATTAGTACTAGCATGAGCGCCACATGAGCGCCACTGTTAGATGTTTCTGCAAGCTTTCTTGATAACTCCCAAATCTGAGCCTCCAAATTATTCATCGAAGTTTCATGGTTTTTCTCCATAATTTTCATTGCTTGCTCTTGAGAGTGAAAAGTGGTCTGAGTAATTTGTAAGCATTGTTTCAGAGCATCTTCCAAATGAGTTCCATTGTCATGAAGTTGCATTACCTGAGCAGTTGTTGGAGTTTGAAATCAAACTTCCAAAGCAGCAGCCACTTGTTTGGTCAGAGATTCCATTTGGAGAGACATTAGCTTTTGTTGAGCCAATATTGCACTATTAGAGTCCAACTCCAACATACCCTTCTTAGCTATAGCTCCACGGACATTTTGCAATCTGTACTCATATGAAGTCATATCCTCTACTAGCTGTTTAGCCTCCTCCCAAGTTTTAGTACCCAAAGACCCTCCTGCTGAGATATCTAACATCATCCTGGTTTGGGGTAGCAATCCATAACAGAAGGTTTGCAACTGCAGGAAATCATCAACACCATGCCCTCACATTTTTTCAATAACAGCTTAAATCTTTCCCAGGAATCATATAGGGACTCTGAATCCCATTGTGCAAAGTTGTAGATTTCTGCTCTCTTTTGGATAAACTTGGAGATTGGGAAGAACCTCTCTAGGAACTTGTTTTCAAGATCACTCCAAGCATTGACAGTTCCTGGTGGCAGAGTATTCAACCAATCTTTTGCCCGTCCTGTGAGAGTGAATGGAAACAGGCGCACTTTCTTGGAATTTTCATCAACCCCCTCAGGATATGTGGTTCCACAAATCTCATCGAACTGGGATAAGTGTTGGTTGGGGTCTTCAGCATCTGACCCTGAAAACTGCTCTGATTTCAGTGCGGTGAGAATGGATGACTTGATGTCAAAGGTGGCTCTGAAGGTGTAAGCCTGAATGCTCTGATTTCTCCTCCCAAAGTCACTAAGAGTCCGCCTGGGAGGTGGATCTTCAGCCATCACTTCTTCTTGCTAATTTAGTTTTTTTTTTTTTGGAGGTAAAAACAGCAATTCTTTCGAACTTTGCCCCCGCCTGAACAACTCACTGAAACACTAAACAAACCGTCAAAAGGTCCAACACAATAACTAAGGATATAAATATATAAAACAAAATAAAATACTGAATTAAATAAAATAAAAATAAAATACTGAAATTACTAACGCAAAAATAAAAACAACTAAGAATTAACTCATTGTCTTGTTAATAATGAAATCAACAATCCCCGGCAACGGCGTCAAAAACTTGTTAAGACTTTGGCAAGTGTACCAAATGTCGCAAGTAATAAAAGAACGGTAAGTACCAGTCGTATCCACAGGGATTCCGTTTTATAATCAATTAGGCAAGTTATTAATGAAAGACAGCGTTTGAAAATAAAGCAAGATACAAGCGATTAAGGGTTGATTCATCTTCCATATGCTATCATATGACCTTCAACCAATATCAATGTAATTATCCAAATTATCTGATTCAATTCACTATATTAGGTTAAGGACAATCCCTTGCCTCAAAACCCCTTTTACCTAATGAGAAACCCTAATTCCTTAGGTGATTCATGCCAATAGGCAAAGCATTAAACATGAGAAATAAATAATTCACAAACCCATGGTTCCATATTCCTATGACAACAAGTATATGTGACCTAAATCCCCAATTTCAGGCATACAAACCCATATTCCTATGGTGATCATAAACCTAGATCAATACAACTATCATGTTTAATTGTAAAGCATTAAGCATAGAGATAAAGGCAACAGATAAATTGAACAAAAACTGACTTGGTCATAACAAAGCATTCATATGATAGTTTTGGGAAGAGTCGTCTCTCCCTAATCAAAAGAAAATAAGTAGACAACATCTTAGGAGAAGCAAAGTAGGAGAAGATTACATAAATGAGAATCCATTAGAACCTTCAAACCCTTGTCCCCAAGGTGAAGGAAGGCCTCCAAATTCGCCCCCAGCTGCTGCTCCAAACCCTAGCACTGCTCCCCAGACGAAATCACTGAATAATTCGCTGAAAACTGATATTTAACCTAACTTTTTACGCACCATCGCGATGCGACCCGCACCCGTCGCGACGCGAAAACTTCCAGAACCAATTTCTTCCAATTTCTTGCTTCCATCGCGACGCGAGCCCTCCTGGTCGCGACGCGAGATCAGGCCGAACCAATCCTCCAATTGTTTTGCACCACTGGGCAAGTGTCTGGTTCGCCAGTTGATGCCACAACACCTGGAGGTCTTCAATTACAGTATAATACCAGAAATGCTGGAAATTGTTTACAATTGACTCCTACTACAAAAAACTAAAACTATGCCAAAACCCTTGGCAATTGACTGAAATAAGACTTAAAAGACTAACAATTTGGCCATAAACTGAACAACAATTATCATATGATGATGACTCAACACCAACCTGCTTAACCTGTTTCTCTAAAAAAGCCAAAACAAATAAAAAATGATATTTAGGAAATCTTAGTGAAATCCTCAGTCATGCCATAATATAGCTCATACGATATTATTTAGTAATTTACCCAATATTGAAATCGGATCAGACTGCATTAAAGAAAATGAGGGAATAAAAATAAAAATAAAAATGTGGGAGTAGCAATGGGTGGCACGGTCCATGCAGGAAGGGCACGACCTGCCACAATTAGCACTGTCCAGGTCACCTAAAATTTCAAAATTTCTACACCGAAATCTGTTACTTGCATGACCCATGTCGAATGTGGCACAGTTTATGCCATTTTGCAATCAGTGATTTAGTTGTTTTTCAGTTTTTCCTCTTTCCTTTAAGAACCCAAACTTCATTCAAAACTTAATGAAATATAGAAAGAATTCATATTTATACCATATCCACACATATAATATAACTGTTGTTTCATTCATTCTATCAAAATATAACAAACATGGAATGCAATATACAACATATGAACCAAATTTTCAGAATTTTGATAATCTCGACATTATTCCATTTAAGTCATAACTAGCCTTTCACTCATAATCAATTCAAATCATCAATCAAACCAATAAGCATGTTTCATAGCATTATATAAAAATCAACATGTCACAGATTTCATGACTCTCAATTTTACGCAATTCCAACTATCAAACACCAAACATTTGCATTTCAAGCATCAAAGCAATTTAAGGGAAGAAGGGGTGAGGAACTCACCTTTTAAAGACCTTCACTAGAATATAATTCTTTAACAGAAACACTAACTCCACCTATCTTTCATTGATCTCCCTTTTTGCTAGTCTTCAATCAACAATGTCCCATCCCCCAAAGTTCAAATTCTTAGTTCTATTCTCTAGATTGCCATCCCCTATAAATGATCTTTGAGTTACTTTGCTAAAATTTCACAAAATCAGCTAGTTACATTACCCACAAAGCTACTTGAGTTACTTAATAGAACTAAGAATTTGACCCTACACACTGTTTTTGCCCAAATCTTTCTGGTGAACTACCAAACTGCTATCCTTGTATCCCCTCGAATATGACCCATAAATTCTCAATTTCTTCCTTAACATTCTAGCTTATCAAAGAAAAGATGAAAATTGCACAGGATAGGCAAATAAGCTATAGTAAGAACAGAATGAGACCTTTGGAATTCCAGGAGGCAAATCATATTTTTATAAGTGTAACCCCTAAGACTGACGTTGATCATGCAATTAAGACTAGAAAGCTTACCCGAATTGGTCCATTTCGGATTATTCCCCGAATTGGTCCAGTAGCCTATCATATTGCTTTACCACCTACTTTGCCAAATCTCCATGATGTCTTTCATGTTTCACAGCTTCGTAAATATTATCCCGATCCATCGCATGTAATTGAACCCGAGTCAATACAGTTGAGAGAAAATCTTGAATACGAGGTTTTACCTGTACGGACTGTGGACAGTAAGGTTAAAGAACTACGTGGAAAACTCCCTTAGTAAGGGTAGTTTGGGATGATGTCGTCTAGGATACCACTTGGAAGCGAGAGGAGGATATTCGTTAGCAACATCCACATCTTTTTGTAGGTACGGTAAATTTCGGGGAGGAAATTTCATTAAGGGGGTGGTAATGTAACACCCCACTTTTTATAAATAGTTATTAGGATGTGTTTTATTTTAATTGTGTGTTTTCGAGATTTAAAGAGCGACCTAGGTATAACACCCCAATTATTCTATATTAATGTATTTACGAAAATAAACTTATTTTGGGTCGAAGAGAATTATTTATATACCGAAACAAAAATCATAATTATATATATATATATATATATATATATATATATATATATATATACTATTTTTGTTGAATGAATGATAGTCAAAGAAGCTTAAAGCTACGGATTCAATACTTATGTGCCATCCTATCCTTCCTTCATGTATATGTATAGATGGTCAAATAAAATAATATTAGTACACCTCCTTCTTTCTAATTTTCACGTTGGCTTCAGGAGGGAGGAAGATATATGAGTAACTCACCTTAGGACCATGCATATCATGCCAACACAAAAGTAGTTCTACACCTCATGCTTAAGAATAGTGGAATGATAACATGAGTCACCCATAAACCCCCTATATGCATGACACCAAAAAGAAAATGCCACACCTCATGCTAGTTTTGCATGGCATTGGCCATGAATTTTCTGAGTAAAAATACAGGGCCATTTCCATGGTTTTTCCATCACTCATAGCTTCAATTCTTTCCATTTCTTTAAAGAACCTTCGACCATATACCCCCACCCATTTGCAACTTTTTTTATTTTAAAGCTTTATCACCTCAAAAATACTTAAACCAAGTCTAGCCAAACATACGGTTGAGTTCGCCAATTCATAGCGGTGTTGTTGTTCGAGTACATGTCGGTGTTGCTGGAGCAAGTGTTACGTTCGTGCTATATTTCAGGTGGGGGCAAGATACTATATTCGTCGGGACGGTTAGCGTAAAGTTTTAATTTAAATATGTGTAGAGTGACCCAACCTCTACTAGAGTTAAAGAGTCAGCGATACCTAAAGATCATTTGAATACTCTTTAGAATTAAGGTTAAGTAAAGTTTAGGTCGTCGATGACCGGTTAGCGCATAGGATATTTCTATATTATTATTTTATGTATTGAGTGATTTATTGCTTGAGATATCGTGATTGGTTTGTTTGATTGTTTAAATTTTATGAAATGCTTATGTGTTATTTGTGATTATTTGTTGAATTACTTAAATGTCTTATTGATATAGTTAAGTTGAGAAGCATGATTTTAGTTCATAATAATAATAAAGTAAAGATTTGCATAATGAACCTAGATGTGGAAAAAGAACTAAGAGTCAAAAAGATATAAAGTGGACTGAATAACTTATCGGTAGTGTAATAAATAGTACGAGGTAAGGATCAACAAGATGAGTAAGGCATACGGGTTAAGATGTGATCAAACAGAATCATATAGATTGCATATGTGTTGTAAGTCCACAGTCGTGTTGTACGTATGTGACACACGAGGTCAAGTACCGGGTCGGGTTGGGGTCCTTAGTAGGACATATTTATATTTATGGCGGCCAGATGAGGTAATGATAGGTTTAGATTACTCTGATCTATTTCCGATAGGGAATGACTTATAACATCTGGACTCCGTGGTAATAGTTCGATGGCGTCCTTGACGGATGTGGGACGTTTGTGGCATTAGGATATGGCCAGAGTCAGCATATAGTATTGGAATTAGAGTCTGAAAAATAAGATATTAATGAAGGATGGAAGATAAGAAATAATTTTATTTGATGTGCTTGTGGCATGTTTAAATTAAGCTTTACCTTATCATCCCATTTTTCTGACTTATACATGTATCTTAGCCCTGTGTATTTTTCTCTTGTATATTTGCCTGTATCGTTTAGATCCAGTTGTGGAGCCACTTGTAGCAGAAGGAGATAATCTTCCTTCCACAATGGACGTTGAAGGCACCGAGCATCGTGGTACAAAATGACAGAGGAGTTAGGTGTCTCATTGAAAGAACCTGCGTTTTGTTTTAACTAGTGTGTCAGTCTTTTGAGTCTCGTTTAAATCATTTGACTGATTTTGTTTTATGTTCTTACTTTCCGCTGTTTTGCAATACTCTTATATTTGTAGGAGTGGCTTTAGTATTGCCACATATTTTGTAAAACTCTTAAAATTATGCCTTTATCTATGTGTTTTATGTTCGATTATATAACTATTTTAAGTTTTAAATTTAACCGTTTTTGTGATTAACAGGTGAAGTGTCAAGGATTACTATGATGAGGACGAGGGTCGTCTCAACCCTAAGTTCAAGGCCCTGAGGCTTTCTCTTAATTATTATGTTAAGTGCAGGTTCCGCAA
The DNA here is from genome assembly GCA_039519185.1 of Astragalus membranaceus. NCBI lineage: Eukaryota > Viridiplantae > Streptophyta > Magnoliopsida > Fabales > Fabaceae > Astragalus > Astragalus membranaceus. The sequence continues at coordinate 29,164,134 of CM076854.1, read as the reverse complement.
TGGTACGTTAATAGCATTCAGATGTGTAAGTCTATGACGGGAATGGGATGCATTCCTAGTAGATATTAAAAGATACGCGAAGTGTTTTATGGTAAGGACTCTCGAAGGAACTCACTAAGATTATGTAATCTCACCTATCATTATTGTTATTTTTCTGATAATCAATTGATGTCTAAAAAAGGTAATACCAAAACAAAAGATTCCAAATTACGAATGTATATCTCTGAAATGTCTAAAAGGAAATGTTCTGGATTTTATTACCGGTTAAAATCGAGGATGTTACAATGACTTGGGCATAATCTTTTGATAGCATGCATTCTTACAAAAAATAGAGAAAAAATTAAATGTTTAATATATTCCTATATCATTTCCCATTTATTTTTATCACCCCACTTAATTCAAATATTTAGTATATAAATCTGAAAAGGAAATATGCATTAATTCCCATTTATTCCTATAATAATAGTTTTAACTATATTCCTATAATAATTTTATATTCATTTAATTTAAAAATATACTCCGTATAGTTAACCTTTATAAATTTAGTCCATGTTTTAATAAAAAAAATTATAGTTCATTATTTTTCCTTTTAAAACAAAATCAATTTTAGAAAACTTAAATAAAAATATTCATTTAAATTTGTTAAGTAATTTATTAAAAAAAAATTGGTGTACATTCATTTTCTATCTAACTATTAAAAACTTTCCATAATTGTATTTTTATTTAATTGAAACAATAAAAAAGATAAAAAAAACATATAAAGGCGATATAACATCCTACTAACACTTACTTCCTCTAATAAAATATAATTAAAGAGTTTATGTATTTTGGCCTAAAATTTGAACCAAATACATAGACACAATTGCTTATATTTTATTGGAGGGATTACATTTTCCCTTCCACATTAAGATTAGCATTAATGCCTATAAATATATGGTTGCATTAGTCACGTTTACACCACTTGCAACAGCAAATCTTACTTTTGCAAATCTATGAGAGTATCTTCCTCTCCCATTGCTAACCCTGGTTTGTAGAAAATTACAAAATTGGCTTTTCAATATTCATCTCTAATTCACATATATGCTTTTTTGTTTTAATCTAGTGCAACTCTAATCTAGTGCCAATCTCTATGTTTTCCTTTAGTTTTATTTTTTTAACTTGTGCTATTTTGTTTCAGTGCTAGATCTATGAGCAGGACAAAACCTAGTCCACATATTGTTGTTACAAGTTCGACCAGATGGAAGCCATTGACGATGACTTATATTTCTTCACCTTCTCTAGTTGGCTTTGCGTTATTTCCGTATTAATAGTCTTCATAAATCTCCAAGCGACTGTGATTTCCATTGATTAAACATAGGTAAAATAGCTTTGGGATAAGAAGATATGAATCTTTCATATCTTTTAAGTTTTAATATTTTCTTTACTCACCGTATATAATAATATATTATTGTTTTTTTTATCTACAAATTGATGTAAAGAAGTCTCATTAAAACCTTCTGATGGTGAAACATCAGAAGGAAAAAGAGTACTTCCCCCTTATTTTATTAAAAATAATAAAAAATTAGTAAGACAGAAGAGAGGCCAAGAGTGGACTAGACTAAAACTCTTGGAAAGAATACAGAATAAAATCAAGGCAAATAGGAAGCCTTAACTTGGAGACTACGTAGAATAATATATTATTATGATGTAAGTTTTAATCCTTCTTTTAATTATTGTAGGAGATGGGAGAAAATGTCAAGCATGTGCTGGGAAATTTAAAAAGAAACAACAGATGAACATGGTAAAACGAGGATGGAACTGAGTAGTCTGCTTTTAATTTTAATGAATAAAAGCGTATTGTGACATTGTATTATGTAGTTTTAAGTGTGACTGAAATTGTGTCTCCTCTTATGCACATCAACCAAAAACTCCATTGTTGGTCTTCTTTTTTTGTGGTTATTGTTATTGGGTAATCCTAGGTGTGATTGTAATTGTGGTGGAAAGGAGCATTGTATAAGAATTTACCGGTCTATATGTAATATACATTCTTGTTGCCTACAGAATAAATTTTTTAACAATTTTATTATTGTTTCAAATTAATATATTTGGAACAATTACGTTCTATGAATAGTAAGATAAAGCTATTTGTAAATCCTTATTTTCAATTTTTTTCCTCCGTGCGTCCCTCTTTTGAACTGCTTATGTTCATTCTCCTTTCCATCATCTTCCGGTCGAACTCCTTGCCATTGCCACCTCTGTTATTCATCTGTTGTCATAAAATACAAAATGCATTAGAATACAAAATAGAAATAAGATATATCTTTCACACAAGTGAATAATAAATACATATATAATGAAGAGACACAAAAGTTCCTTAGTCTATCTCAAAATCATTGTGCAATACAAAATACTAATATAATGAAGAGACACAAATGTTACTTAGTTTACCTCTATTAAATAAAATTTTGAATTTAAGTACACCAAGTAGTCTTAATCATGATAGTGCAATACAAAATACATATAATAAGCTCTAATAATGTGCAATACAAAGTACTACAATAAAATACATTCTCAATCATTGTGAGGCGAATGATCAAAAATCTCTTCGAACACATCTACTTGTGAGTCGTCACGTAAACAAGATATTGATTCAATTTCTGCAATAGGTAGAACAGGTGACATCCCATCAGACTGATAAGCCATTTCATCCTCCGTGTTGTCAATCTCCACATGACCCCTTGGTTTTGTGGTGATTGCCGCACACCATCCACGCATATCTCTACGCATTTCTGGATAGGGGACGAAATACACTTGTCTTGCTTTTTGCGCAAGGATAAAAGGATCGTAAAGACTATAACGCTTATCCGTTTTAATATCCACAATTTTATAATGTGGATGAACCTTTGTGCCCTTATTTTTTGTTGGGTCAAACCATTCACAATAAAATAGTGCAATCTTGTCCTTCAGACCAAAGTAATCTACTTCAAAGATATGGTTGATTGTGCCATAATAATCATCTTCTCCTCCTTCATTGAGGCCCTTTACGTGCACCCCACAATTGACAGTTTTTTTTACCAATGCTCCAGGCCTTTCTATGAAACTTGTACCCATTGACAAAGTACATGTTTCATGATATTGCCATTGACTGCAAGATAGTGCCCTTATGTCTTTATTGGTCACTCCATTCGCCTCCTCATCTACATATGCCTTTAGCCATATGGGAAACCACTTACCACCTCCAAAACATCTTGCCCTGTGTAAATATAAGGTCGACCGTCTTTCTCATCCCTGTTTTTTGTAGATCTTCTTTTACTTCTTCTAAAAGAGTGATTTTCTGGCAAGAATCGACGATGACAATCAAACCATGAATTCTTCCCGCCATATTTCAAGGTGAAAGCTTTTGTGTCTTCCATACAATGAGGGCATGCCAGCTTTCCTTGTGTTCCCCATCTAGATAACATACCATAGGCCGGAAAATCATTGATTGTCCACATCAAGCATGCTTTCATGATGAAGTTTTGTTTTGTGGATATATCATAGGTCAAAATTCCATTAGACCACAATCGTTGCAGATCATCAATCAATGGTTGCAAGTAAACATCTATCTTTACTTTAGGGTTACGAGGTCCGGGTATGAGACAAGTCAAAAACAAGTATGGTTTGGTCATGCACATTTCGGGGGGAAGATTGTAAGGGGTAACTATTACCGGCCAACAAGAGTATGGAGAAGCAGAGGATTGAATGTAAGGATTAAATCCATCTGAACACAGACCTAGCCTTACATTTCTAGGCTCACTAGCAAAGTCGGGATGTACATCATCAAAGTGTTTCAATGCTTTTCCATCGGACGGATGTCGAAGGACGTTTGAGCTCTTTCTGTTTTCGTGATGCCATCTCATTCCAATTGCGGACTCAGGTGATGTATATAGTCTTTGCAATCTTGGAATGATAGGGAATAAGAACATTCTCTTCCTCACTGGGACATCTTTGTACTTTCCCGTACCAATCCTACGAGGAAGGAACCTAGGAGCATGACAAATTTTGCATTCAGATAACTTGCTATCATCCTTGTAATATAACATACAACCTACCTCACAACAATCAATCTGCTCAACCTTCAGCCCCAACTTAGACACCAACTGTAATGCTTGGTAATAGTTCTTGGGCAAGCATTCTTGAACTGGACATACACTATTAAGCATATGAGCAACAAAATCTATACTTTTTTGTGGAATTTTCCAATTAGTCCTAATTGTCAGAAGTTAAACAGATATTGACAATATAGGCTGTGTAGCCCCCTTGTAGATGGGCTTGTTAGCGCATATCAACTTGTCGTAAAACTGCTTTTTTGCATCTTCGTTGGGCAACTCATCCTCACGAGGGACATCTTCATCTTCATACGGCCTAAAAGCATCCAACACCATCTGATTTATTGAATTAAAATGGTCGTCATGATGCAGGTGCCCACTACTATTCGAACCACCCTGTGTATCAAGATCGGGGTTCACTTCTTCGTGTTCAGTCCAAAAATCCAACTCCCTGGTTGAAATCCACGCCGGTACAAGTGAAGCCTAACATTAGTTGGCGTAGATATCTTACTACACTTGCATTTTATACACGGACACCTTATCCCTCCCTCAGATATACAAATGGGCAATTTCCTGGCCCTCTTTACAAAGTTTTTAACACCGCGAACAAACTCTTTTTTCAAGCCGTGCCTATTAGCATTTGTCCTATTCTACATCCAAGTACGATCCATTTTCTATAAGGCAAACATAATAGAGTAAGACATGATAGATGCATACATATTCAACTAGAGAAGTTATAATGAGTCATGACTTGGGATAAGCAGACAATAGAGCTGAAAATGTAAGCATAAAGAATTACCTACATATATGAATGAAGAATTCTAGAGATGTCATACATAAGCATGCATGAAGAATTCTTAATTAAGCGAGTGACCTAATTAAGCTAGAAAACAAGGGAGAAAGATAAATTCATAAACTCAAGTAATTGTGTGATAATTTGCATCTTATCCTAGCTATTCCTACTACCTACACTTATTTTAGAGTCTGAACTCCTGCTCCATATATATGATCCAGCAAATTATATTCTTCAAGCTATCAACTTAAGATGCAGAAATGAACTTAAGATGCAGAATGCAAGAGGAGAAATAGAGTAAGAAGTGACAGGTGCAAAAAGAAATGCTAGCCAGTGGGAATTTCCAACAACTATAGGTGCAGCCTTTTACAACTTCAACTTTAATTATTACTTTTAATGATGAACATTAACAAGTCAAAAGGTAGTCAAAATACATAGTAGCTTTTATGGTTTTCCAAAGTTAATTTGTGACACAAAACTTAATTAATAACACATAGTAATAAGGTTACAGTTATTAATACATTCAAAATCCAACCAAATGTGTATATATACATACATATATATCCATGTAGGAAGGAAAAAAACCTAGGTAACAGTTACTGAACCTTTTAAAAGGGTAATGATAATGGTAAGTAAAACTCATCAAGCTTCTAATTCAAACCTTGAGTACTTGCACTACTAGAAAAGGAAAACAAAAAAAAGAAAAGAAAGAGATGTTACCGTTCACGAAAAAAGACTTCGAAGAAGCTGACGAATTTTCCTTTATATTAAAATGAGAGGGTAAGGAGAGGGCAAGGAGAACCACAGCAGCAGCACACCCACAATATGACACAAAATGAGTTATCAACAGGTACATTAGCAACAACTACTACTTAAGACAACAAAAGAATCTCTAAATAAATTCTTGCAAACACATTCTCAAGACAACAAAACAAACTCAGTAGAAGCTTTCTTATTGTACAGCTGTACTTTCTGATGAATTTATGGTCTAATATCAACTAAGAAGCAACAGATTAATTGGTTGATATTATACCATAGATTCCCTCATAGTCCATCATCAAACTAGTAAAACTAAAATTCCCAATCATACATTCTTAATTACAACTGAGATTTGAATAGGCTGAACAAACATAAATTAAACACAGTTCGACCAAATAATCAAACAGAGACCAGATTAAATGAAATGGAGAAAACGAAATGGAGAGATCGAGTGCTTACCAGCGACGAGATGAAATCTGCAAACCAGGGAGAACCACAACAGCAACACACCCACACACAGTTCTTTTCTCTGAAATCAAATCAGAAAAGAAAAGGAGAGATTGAGAAACACAGTTCAAATCAAATCAGAAAACAAAACACGGTTATTTTCTCTGAAATCAAATCAAAACACAGTTCAAATCATCAGTGTATCACTCCTAAAAAGCGTTGGAATCAAGCCCAAAACAGAAAAACCCGTAAACCCTATAATCAAGCCCAGAACAGAAAAACCCTTAAACCATTGAAAATCAAAAATCAACCATGGGACTGAAAGACTAGGCAATGAAAAATAGTAATCGAAACCCTAAATACAAAAATGGCTTCCTGAAAAAATCAACAAACCCTAAACTCTTAATACACAAATCCACAAATCCAATCAACAGAGGAAAATTTGATAAAAAAAATTGTTTTGAGAGATAGAGTGAGAGAGAGAGAGAGAACGAACCAATAGAGAGAGAGCGAGAGAGAACCGAGCGAGAGAGACCGAGAGGGAGAACCGTGAGCCAAGTTGCTTCTCTACAAGCTTCGTGAGTGGAAGAGGGAGAAACGATGTTGTGTGTAGTGAGCCATCAGAAATGGCGTTGTGCGTAGTGAGAGAGAACCGCGCGCGTTTCGGCGGTGGTGAACAGTGAAGGGCATGGAAAGAGAATGGAGAGGGAAAGAGAATGGAGAGGGAAAGGGAAAGAGGGAAAACAGAGTGGGAAAATGACTTTTCGTGAAGTCCTATAGAAACTTAGCGTTGGTGAGGCCGACGCTACCAATATTATTAATTAAAATAAACATTTACCGTCTGCTGGATCTAGATTAGCGTCCGCCATGACCGACGTTAATGTCAGGCAATAAATTCGTGGGTTTGCGTGGGTCAAGCCGACTCTAATCCGACGCTATTAGCGTGGGTGTCGTGGCCGACGCTAAAAAACGGACGCTAAAACGCCATTTTCTAGTAGTGTCCATTCCTTAGTTTTCCAACGCATGCTCGCACGTCTCAATCAGATAACCACACCAAAAGCTATGGTCGGCACAGTAGACAGGGGTCAATATGCAATAAAAACAAGAATTAATCAAGAAATTGCTATACTTCTCAAATAAGACCCAAAGTTTAGAAACGTGCTAAGACTCACATATTAGACACAGAATACAATCAAAAACACCAAGTGAAAAGCTATAAACAGTGTATTAAAATGCACTGATCAATGTCATCAGTTGAACTAGCTGAGTTAAAGAAACAATTAGATGATTTGATGAGTAAGGAGTTTATTAGGCCTAGTGTTTCTCCTTGGGGAGCTCCGATCATATTTGTTAAGAAGAAAGATGGATCATCTTGGTTGTGTGTGGACTATCGTCATTTGAACAAAGTGACAGTGAAAAATAGATACGCTTTGCCTAGAATAGATGACCTAATGGACCAGTTGAAAGGATGTTCGATCTTTTCAAAAATTGATTTGAGATCCGGTTATCATCAGATTAGAGTTAAGAAGGAAGAAATTCCGAAAATTGCTTTCAGATCATGATATGGCCATTATGAGTATTTGGTTTTGCCTTTCCGTGTGACCAATGTGCCGACTGTATTTATGGATTACATGAATAGGATCTTTAGACCTTACCTTGATCAGTTTGTTGTTCTGTTCATAGATGATATTCTCATTTATTCTTCTAGTAAAGAAGAACATGAGGAAGATCTTAGAATAGTTTTGCAGACCCTGAAGGACCGACAACTTTATGCGAAGTTATCTAAGTGTGAATTCTGGTTAGAAAAAGTTCAGTTCTTAGGGTATGTGATCAACAAAGAAGGGATTGCTGTTGATCCTTCTAAAGTTGATGCAGTGTTAAAATGGGAAAGCCAATGAATTGTGGGCAACATTTGTAGTTTCCTTGGACTTGCAGGATATTACAGGAGGTTCATAGAATGTTTCTCGAAGATCGCGTTGCCTATGCCTATGCCAAGGATTAGGTTGTGCGTTAATGCATGAAAAGAGGGCGGTCACTTATGCTTCAAGGCAGTTAAAAGTTCTTGAGAGAAATTACCCCACTCATGATTTAGAATTGGCTTCTATAGTCTTTGCATTCAAGATTTGGAGGCATTATCTCTATGGAGCTCGGTTCACCGTGTTTAGTGACCACAAGAGTTTGAAATATCTCTTTGACCAGCAGGAGTTAAACATGAGGCAACGGAGATGGATGGAGTTCTTAAAAGATTATGATTTTGATCTACAGTAACATCCAGGGAAAGATAATGTAGTCTCTGATGCATTGAGTAGAAAAACATTGCACATGTCTGCAATGATGGTGATAGAATTTGAGTTGATAGATGAATTTCAAGATCTAAGTTTGAATATGAGTGTAGCAAGCGCAGGATTCACTTAGGCATGACTACAGTGTCTAGTGATTTTCTAGGGGTGGTTCTAGAGAAGCAGTTGGAGGATGAACATCAGCAAGATTTAAGAACCAAAACAAGGAAATAGCGGAATATGTGTTATCTTGCCTAGTTTATCAGAAAACTAAGATTGACCATCAGATATCATCAGGGATGCCATAGTCTTTAGATATTCCAGAATGGAAATGGGATAGCATTGCTATGGATTTTGTTACAGGCTTACCTAGAACACAAAAAATTTGATGTTATTTGGGTTAATATTGATAGTCTGACTAAGAGTGCTCATTTTATCGCAATCAATCAGAATTTGGTTAGGAGAGGTTAGCAGATATCTACGTTAGGGATATCGTGAGGTTACATGGAGTGCCTGATAGTACCATTAGTGATAGAGACCCTAGATTCATCTCAAAGTTTTAGCAGCAGTTACACAAAGAACTGGGAACTAAGTTAAAAATGAGCTCAGCTTATCATCCACAGACGGATGGTCATTATGAAAGGACGATTCAATCATTAGAGGATCTCCTAATAGCTTGAGTGTTGGAGCACAAAGGCTGTTGGGATGATTTTCTTCCTTTGATTGAATTTACCTATAATAATAGTTTCCACTCTAGCATGGGGATGGCGCCCTATGAGGCGTTGTATGGAAGAAAGTGCAGAACACCATTGGGTTGGTTTGAGGTAGGGGATAATCAGATTTTTGGATCAGATTTTGTGCAACAAACAACTAAGCTTATCAAAGAAAAGATGAAAATTGCACAAGATAGGCAAAGAAGCTATAGTAAGAACAGAATGAGACCTTTGGAATTTCAGGAGGCAAATCATGTTTTTCTGAGTGTAACCCCTAAGACTGACGTTGATCGTGCAATTAAGACTAGAAAGCTCACTCCTAGATTTATTGGTCCATTTTGGATTATTCACCGAATTGGTCCAGTAGCCTATCATATTGCTTTACCACCTACTTTGCCAAATCTCCATGATGTCTTTCATGTTTCACAGCTTCGTAAATATTATCCTGATCCATCGCATGTAATTGAGCGCGAGTCAATACAGTTGAGAGATAATCTTAAATACGAGGTTTTACCTGTACGGACTGCGGACCGTAAGGATAAAGAACTATGTGGAAAACTCCCTTAGTAAGGGTAGTTTGGGATGATGTCACCTAGGATACCACTTGGGAGCGAGAGGAGGATATTCGTTAGCAACATCCACATCTTTTTACAGGTACGGTAAATTTCGGGGAGGAAATTTCTTTAAGGGGGTGGTAATGTAACACCCCACTTTTTATAAATAGTTATTAGGATGTGTTTTATTTTAATTGTGTGTTTTCGAGATTTAAAGAGCGAGCTAGGTATAACACCCCAATTATTCTATATTAACGTATTTACGAAAATAAACTCATTTTGGGTCGAAGAGAATTATTTATATACTGAAACAAAAATCATAATTATATTTTTATATATATATATATATATATATATATATATATATATATATATATATACTATTTTTGTTGAATAAATGATAGTCAAAGAAGCTTAAAGCGACGGATTCAATATTTATGCGCCATCTTATCCTTCCTTCATGGATATGTATATATGGTCAAATAAAATAATATTAGTACACCTCCTTCTTTCTAACTTTCACGTTGGCTTCATGAGGGAGGAAGATATATGAGTAACTCACCTTAGGACCATGCATATCATGCCAACACAAAAGTAGTTCTACACCTCATGCTTAAGAATAGTTGAATGATAACATGAGTCACCCATAAACCCCCTATATGCGTGACACCAAAAAGAAAATGCCACACCTCATGCTAGTTTTGCATGGCATTGTCCATGAATTTTCTGAGTAAAAATAAAGGGCAATTTCCATGGTTTCTCCATCACTCATAACTTCAATTCTTTCCATTTCTTTAAAGAACCTTCGACCATATACACCCACCCATTTGCAACTTTTTTTATTTTAAAGCTTTATCACCTCAAAAACACTTAAACTAAGTCTAGCCGAACATACCGTTGAGTTTGCCAGTTCTTAGTGGTGTTGGTGTTTGAGTACATGTCGGTGTTGCGGAGCAAGTGTTACGTTCGTGCTATATTTCAGGTGGGGCAAGATACTGTATTCGTCGGGACGGTTAGCGTAAAGTTTTAATTTAAATATGTGTAGAGTCACCCAAGCTCTACTAGAGTTAAAGAGTCAGCGATACTTAAAGATCATTTGGGAATACGACTTATAACAACTGGACTCCGTGGTAATAGTTCGATGGCGTCCTTGACAAATGTGGGACGTTTGTGGCATTAGAATATGGCCAGAGTCAGCATATAGTATTGGCATTATTGTCTGAAAAATAAGATATTAATAAAGGATGGAAGATAAGAAATAATTTTATTTGATGTGCTTGTGGCATGTTTAAGTTAAGCTTTACCTTATCATCCCATTTTTCTGACTTATACATGTATCTTAGCCCTGTGTATTTTTCTCTTGTATATTTGCTTGTATCGCTTAGATACCGTCGTGGAGCCACTTGTAGCAGAACGAGATTGTAACACCCCTTTTCTACCCCATAAGTTACACGTCATTTATCAGAGTAAATTGTTTTCACAAAAATTAATTTGAATGAATAGAAAAGAAGTGCCACATCGTCATAAATAAAACTCGTCATTGTCACTCGTCAAGGTTTTTGCATCATTCGTCATGAAATTTAAACTTTGAAAATTTCGTCACAGCGGAATAAAAATAGCAACTCGCCAAAATCCCTCAGACACGTCTCAAAACATCAATAAAATCATTAAACAGCCAGTTAAATAATTCAACAAACTTCACCCACGCCCCCTAGGTGTTACAGTATCAGAGAGCGACTCAAAACATCCCAACAGCTATCAAGGAAGGCAGCATGACCTTCACTCGCGGAATACATGCAGCGTTGCCACAGTAGAGCAACATTCCAAGCAGAAAGGGTGAGTCTTCAAACAGCATAAAGGCATATATAATAATCAATATATTAGAGGACAATATCTATAACTACCACGGCACACTTAACGTCGCATTACAACCATCACAGAGCAACATCGGCAACCAACGTCAAAAACACATCACAAGCAAAGCGCGTCGTGTTTATGCATATGTATGAAAATGCAACCCACACCTGGGCATATGCATGATGGTACCATACTCGTCATAATAAGCCACTATGGGCACACCGTCACTGTTTTCTCGTCATAAATAAGCCACTATGGGCACACCGTCACTAAGAGGCCGAAGCCTATTCGTCATAAAATGCACATGCTATGAGACACTATGGACACATGTGCAACCACAAATCATCATAATCACAACATCATCAAAATATTGGCCACTAAGGGCAACAACTTCGTTTAATTAACCACTAAGGGTATCCTCGTCATAATCACATCAACGTCAAAATATTGGCCACTAAGGGCAACAACGTCGTTTAATTAACCACTAAGGGTATTATCGTCATTTTACTCAACACGTCATTACTTCGTCCGGGTCAGCCACGTAGGCGCCCATGCAACATCACTCATTTTTATTTCCTTAAAATAGCTCTTTTCCGAAAATGATTGAGTCACCACAATTTTCTCAAAATACGAGGTTTGAAGGTTGGATCAACGGCCAAATAAATTGTTCAGAAAAATATTTTATGAGCCCCAAATTAGAATATTCAGATGGGCGTCTGAATAAGCTTTACAACGCACTTCGAATCGTTTAAAACGGACACCCGAGTCAAAAGTTATGATCAAAACAATTTAGGGACGTCAAAATATTTTTCAGGACAGCTACGGGTTTGGCGCCCATGTGTGCGCCTAGGGCTAGGGCACACTACAAAAATCCGATTTTCACCCAATTAAATCCCCAAATTAATTCCCAAAATCAGACTCATCAATATAAATCAAATCACCATGATCCCCTATTAAATCCTCCAATTATTTGTTGCCAAAACATCCATCAATTAAGGTCCCAATCCACATGAATAATATTTCAGTTATCACAAAATCAAGGGTTAATTCAATCACCAATTTTGGACCACCAAATCAATCACCAAATCGATTATCATTAATTCAAATTACTAATTGCTAATCATCCCTACCAATCCTCCTGAATTATCAAACATGACACAAAAGCAAATCACACCAACATGTAGCATGTGAATCATGGTATTAACATCAAACATCAATAAATCACCAACAACAAACATCACAACTCATCTTATATTCACAACAACACCAACAGTTCAACAAGAAATTCAACATAATAACTAATACACCCTAGGCATCATAGAACTACCCTCCCACATACTAACCATTATATAAACCCTTATAATGTGAGACTCCCCTTACCTTAATTATGATGAACACGAAACCTTCTTGACGAGAAATCACCACGTAGCCAACAGCAACAAAGCGCCCTTCTTCTCCTCCCTTGTGCGCCGTACGGCTCCCTCTCCCCTCCTTTCTTCACGATTTCTTTCTTTCTTTCCTCTCCAAGGCGCACTCTCTCTTTCTCTCTAGGTCTCTCTCTCAAAATTTCGCTAATGACCCATCATAGTCCCAATCCTAATTCACTTATGCGCAATCCAATGGATCATGGGCCTCCAACACAGCTTAAGCCCTTTATCTAATTAGTTGTCGCCACCAAATCCCTAATACCACACCTCCACATAATTAATATAATTTCTAATAATTAAATTATATCCATTAAAATAATTAAATTAATCAAAATACCTAAATACTTAGTTAATTAACTTAATTAAATATTTAGGGTGTTACAACTCTCCCCCACTTAGAATATTTCGTCCTCGAAATTTTCTACCGACGCGAACACCCTCACACTACCCAAATAACGTCGCCTCAACGCTTAGCGACTAAACCTGCTGCGCTACTCTGATAAACCGACTTGCATTCTACTTCACTCATCTACCCTTAAGGATAACGAAAAATATCACTCATCACAGCATCACCACGAAGTTCACGGAGTGCATAATAATTGCAAAAACAAGCCACATAATAGGCAACATCAAAATTATCTTTGCCACTCAGGCGACATCAACAACAACAAAACCACAACATCGGCCATAGGCCTACAACACACAATTCGCTAAAGCATTTTCGGGCCATTCGGTGGTACCTTCAACAAAACAACCTAGCTTGGGCCATTCGGCGGTACCCAAGACAACACATAAACATCAACATAATTAATATCAATACAATCAACCACGTCATCATCATTAACGAGCAACCACCAAGCAATAACAAAACAACAGTACTACTCACAACGGGAATTACCATCCCGAGAATCAACTATTGACCCAACAGTCAATAAGCATCACAATAATGACCAACCTGCACAACAGCAACCATACACAACAACAACAGTCACGACAGGGCCGACGCCCAAATCGACAACGTACAAACAATGTGGAGACAAAACTCCGGGACCAACTATCCCATATCCGACAACAGGTGCTAAGGCACCGACAACACCACAATTCAACGTGGGTCACTAAGCCTCCGGCAACACAACAACAACAACAATGGGGCACTAAGCCACCGGCAACACAACAACAACAACAATGGGGCACTAAGCCACCGGGGCAGCCACACGGGTGCCCAACTACCAACAACCACGGACCGGCAGGCAACACTTAACCATTTAAAAACAACCGACACATTTAAAAAACCAAAGACACCAGAAACAGTCAATTTTGCCTTGAAATTAGAATATTCAGTTAGGCCTCTGAATAAGCTTTCCGAAACATTTTAGTTTGCTCAATTCGGACTCCTGGGTCAAAAGATATTGCGAAAACATTTTTCCGTTACAGTGACAGCACAAACTAGGCAACGCATGAAATTCCAGCACCCGCACGTAAACTTCAACAATTTATTTACCCTATCAAACGACATCGGAATTTTGAAAACAACCCCTCTACGGAAAACTTACGAAGTCTAGTTTCTGGCTATATTTTTAGAATTTCAAAATGATGAGTCGAATAGCACAGTTTTCACAAACAAGGCAGCTGGTCCAGAAAATGGGGCAGCGACTGTGTCCAAAGTTGTGACTCTTCTACAATGCCCAAAACAAACTCAAATAACACGAAACTTCAGCCTAAACAGTAAATCATTTTGTCTAGTTTTCAAAGAAATTGGATTCATTCGAAAAGGAGTTCATTTGAAAACACCACAATCAAAACATTGACCCTATGACCAGACGGTCCCCAGAATTTTACCCTAACTTGCGAGACCCATAAATGGAGTTATACTACTCCAAATGCGACCAAACCAAAGCCAAAATTACCAGAATTAAGTCTATTCCCTAACAAAATATGTTCCATAATTTTTGGATAAACGAAAGGTTTCCAGTTTTTAAAAAAAAATACAGAACCTATGTCCAGAATGCTCCCAGATTACTAACCTCACTTGTGGAGCCTATAACTAGAGCTACGCAAATCCAAATTGAACGAAACCGGTACCAAAACGACCGGTGTGAAATCTATTTTCACGAACAATTAAACACGAAATTTTTGGACTGGACGAACAGTCCCAGTTTCACGAAAACCAAAACAGTGTTACGCACTACATCTCAACTTTTTACAAACACAACAATACACATCAATCAATTAAACATCAACTTTAACAATTAGCATACTACAGTAAAAGCTTTACACACGATTAGTGTTTATAAAATAATTTTCACTACTAATCTCGGTATCCAACCGTAAAAATGTTTAATGGAGGTTCAAAACAATTTCAGGAATTACTTTACACTTTTAGATTTTCAAAACCACATGGACAAATCAAGAAGAATCAACCAAAAGTTTTGTTATAAAACTCGAGCATGCAAGATTACACTTTGAGGAATTTAGGCAAGTTAAAATAGTAACTCAATGAGGTGGTAGTTCTCAGCTAAAATATTTACATCAGGTTGCAATTTTTCAAAAAGGAATTGAGGGCAAAATTATAGTACTTGAATGAAAACGTTTTCACTTGTAATGATTAAAACACCATGGCAGTTATTAGTGCATCAATAACTTAAAATAGTCCATAAAATAATTTGACAACACATTCAGTTTGCAAATATCTAAACACATTGCAGAGTTTTCGTAGAGGTTTAGCGTCGACCAATAAAAAAAAACAGTTTGGACGAATCAACACATGCGAGTAACAGGCAACAAGGTAAACTACCAGTAGCATATATGCACAGCAGATACACATAACAAGGTCAGGCAAACAAAGGTAATTATCTTTTAAAATGCATTAAGTCGGTTTACACTCAAGGGACAACAAACATCAGGATGGTGAGCATTTAATATCATACTATACAAATACACGAGCATGCGAGTACATATGCAAGTAAAAGTCAATTTTAACATTTAACAACAACAGCAATTACAAGAGCATCTGAGTACATGTCAATCTAACATTTTACAACAAACAGTAATTCATTGGAACATGATGCAAGGTACACCGAGCTCAATACCAACCAAAACACATGTGAGCATTTAAACAACAGAGCATATCATTTAGAAACACGCAGCAAGGAGGTCAACAATAAGGACCACAACAAACAAACACAATTCACACACCGAAAACACAATACGGCACACAACACTAGTAGGGACATCTCCCCCACTAGTTCACTTACCAATGGAAACTTTTGGCGTACCTGCAACATAAACAATGGTCAGCATTGAAAGACAACAGTTGGTCACTATCTGACACAACGACTCGACGACATGACTGGACGGACCAACCATTGCTCTGATACCACTAATGTAACACCCCTTTTCTACCCCATAAGTTACACGTCATTTATCAGAGTAAATTGTTTTCACAAAAATTAATTTGAATGAATAGAAAAGAAGTGCCACATCGTCAAAAATAAAACTCGTCATTGTCACTCGTCAAGGTTTTTGCATCATTCGTCATGAAATTTAAACTTTGAAAATTTCGTCACAGCGGAATAAAAATAGCAACTCGCCAAAATCCCTCAGACACGTCTCAAAACATCAATAAAATCATTAAACAGCCAGTTAAATAATTCAACAAACTTCACCCACGCCCCCTAGGTGTTACAGTATCAGAGAGCGACTCAAAACATCCCAACAGCTATCAAGGAAGGCAGCATGACCTTCACTCGCGGAATACATGCAGCGTTGCCACAGTAGAGCAACATTCCAAGCAGAAAGGGTGAGTCTTCAAACAGCATAAAGGCATATATAATAATCAATATATTAGAGGACAATATCTATAACTACCACGGCACACTTAACGTCGCATTACAACCATCACAGAGCAACATCGGCAACCAACGTCAAAAACACATCACAAGCAAAGCGCGTCGTGTTTATGCATATGTATGAAAATGCAACCCACACCTGGGCATATGCATGATGGTACCATACTCGTCATAATAAGCCACTATGGGCACACCGTCACTGTTTTCTCGTCATAAATAAGCCACTATGGGCACACCGTCACTAAGAGGCCGAAGCCTATTCGTCATAAAATGCACATGCTATGAGACACTATGGACACATGTGCAACCACAAATCATCATAATCACAACATCATCAAAATATTGGCCACTAAGGGCAACAACTTCGTTTAATTAACCACTAAGGGTATCCTCGTCATAATCACATCAACGTCAAAATATTGGCCACTAAGGGCAACAACGTCGTTTAATTAACCACTAAGGGTATTATCGTCATTTTACTCAACACGTCATTACTTCGTCCGGGTCAGCCACGTAGGCGCCCATGCAACATCACTCATTTTTATTTCCTTAAAATAGCTCTTTTCCGAAAATGATTGAGTCACCACAATTTTCTCAAAATACGAGGTTTGAAGGTTGGATCAACGGCCAAATAAATTTTTCAGAAAAATATTTTATGAGCCCCAAATTAGAATATTCAGATGGGCGTCTGAATAAGCTTTACAACGCACTTCGAATCGTTTAAAACGGACACCCGAGTCAAAAGTTATGATCAAAACAATTTAGGGACGTCAAAATATTTTTCAGGACAGCTACGGGTTTGGCGCCCATGTGTGCGCCTAGGGCTAGGGCACACTACAAAAATCCGATTTTCACCCAATTAAATCCCCAAATTAATTCCCAAAATCAGACTCATCAATATAAATCAAATCACCATGATCCCCTATTAAATCCTCCAATTATTTGTTGCCAAAACATCCATCAATTAAGGTCCCAATCCACATGAATAATATTTCAGTTATCACAAAATCAAGGGTTAATTCAATCACCAATTTTAGACCACCAAATCAATCACCAAATCGATTATCATTAATTCAAATTACTAATTGCTAATCATCCCTACCAATCCTCCTGAATTATCAAACATGACACAAAAGCAAATCACACCAACATGTAGCATGTGAATCATGGTATTAACATCAAACATCAATAAATCACCAACAACAAACATCACAACTCATCTTATATTCACAACAACACCAACAGTTCAACAAGAAATTCAACATAATAACTAATACACCCTAGGCATCATAGAACTACCCTCCCACATACTAACCATTATATAAACCCTTATAATGTGAGACTCCCCTTACCTTAATTATGATGAACACGAAACCTTCTTGACGAGAAATCACCACGTAGCCAACAGCAACAAAGCGCCCTTCTTCTCCTCCCTTGTGCGCCGTACGGCTCCCTCTCCCCTCCTTTCTTCACGATTTCTTTCTTTCTTTCCTCTCCAAGGCGCACTCTCTCTTTCTCTCTAGGTCTCTCTCTCAAAATTTCGCTAATGACCCATCATAGTCCCAATCCTAATTCACTTATGCGCAATCCAATGGATCATGGGCCTCCAACACAGCTTAAGCCCTTTATCTAATTAGTTGTCGCCACCAAATCCCTAATACCACACCTCCACATAATTAATATAATTTCTAATAATTAAATTATATCCATTAAAATAATTAAATTAATCAAAATACCTAAATACTTAGTTAATTAACTTAATTAAATATTTAGGGTGTTACAACTCTCCCCCACTTAGAATATTTCGTCCTCGAAATTTTCTACCGACGCGAACACCCTCACACTACCCAAATAACGTCGCCTCAACGCTTAGCGACTAAACCTGCTGCGCTACTCTGATAAACCGACTTGCATTCTACTTCACTCATCTACCCTTAAGGATAACGAAAAATATCACTCATCACAGCATCACCACGAAGTTCACGGAGTGCATAATAATTGCAAAAACAAGCCACATAATAGGCAACATCAAAATTATCTTTGCCACTCAGGCGACATCAACAACAACAAAACCACAACATCGGCCATAGGCCTACAACACACAATTCGCTAAAGCATTTTCGGGCCATTCGGTGGTACCTTCAACAAAACAACCTAGCTTGGGCCATTCGGCGGTACCCAAGACAACACATAAACATCAACATAATTAATATCAATACAATCAACCACGTCATCATCATTAACGAGCAACCACCAAGCAATAACAAAACAACAGTACTACTCACAACGGGAATTACCATCCCGAGAATCAACTATTGACCCAACAGTCAATAAGCATCACAATAATGACCAACCTGCACAACAGCAACCATACACAACAACAACAGTCACGACAGGGCCGACGCCCAAATCGACAACGTACAAACAATGTGGAGACAAAACTCCGGGACCAACTATCCCATATCCGACAACAGGTGCTAAGGCACCGACAACACCACAATTCAACGTGGGTCACTAAGCCTCCGGCAACACAACAACAACAACAATGGGGCACTAAGCCACCGGCAACACAACAACAACAACAATGGGGCACTAAGCCACCGGGGCAGCCACACGGGTGCCCAACTACCAACAACCACGGACCGGCAGGCAACACTTAACCATTTAAAAACAACCGACACATTTAAAAAACCAAAGACACCAGAAACAGTCAATTTTGCCTTGAAATTAGAATATTCAGTTAGGCCTCTGAATAAGCTTTCCGAAACATTTTAGTTTGCTCAATTCGGACTCCTGGGTCAAAAGATATTGCGAAAACATTTTTCCGTTACAGTGACAGCACAAACTAGGCAACGCATGAAATTCCAGCACCCGCACGTAAACTTCAACAATTTATTTACCCTATCAAACGACATCGGAATTTTGAAAACAACCCCTCTACGGAAAACTTACGAAGTCTAGTTTCTGGCTATATTTTTAGAATTTCAAAATGATGAGTCAAATAGCACAGTTTTCACAAACAAGGCAGCTGGTCCAGAAAATGGGGCAGCGACTGTGTCCAAAGTTGTGACTCTTCTACAATGCCCAAAACAAACTCAAATAACACGAAACTTCAGCCTAAACAGTAAATCATTTTGTCTAGTTTTCAAAGAAATTGGATTCATTCGAAAAGGAGTTAATTTGAAAACACCACAATCAAAACATTGACCCTATGACCAGACGGTCCCCAGAATTTTACCCTAACTTGCGAGACCCATAAATGGAGTTATACTACTCCAAATGCGACCAAACCAAAGCCAAAATTACCAGAATTAAGTCTATTCCCTAACAAAATATGTTCCATAATTTTTGGACAAACGAAAGGTTTCCAGTTTTTAAAAAAAAATACAGAACCTATGTCCAGAATGCTCCCAGATTACTAACCTCACTTGTGGAGCCTATAACTAGAGCTACGCAAATCCAAATTGAACGAAACCGGTACCAAAACGACCGGCGTGAAATCTATTTTTTTAACGTGCTATTTTGTTTCAGTGCTAGATCTATGAGCAGGACAAAACCTAGTCCACATATTGTTGTTACAAGTTCGACCAGATGGAAGCCATTGACGATGACTTATATTTCTTCACCTTCTCTAGTTGGCTTTGCGTTATTTCCGTATTAATAGTCTTCATAAATCTCCAAGCAACTGTGATTTCCATTGATTAAACATAGGTAAAATAGCTTTTGGATAAGAAGATATGAATCTTTCTTATCTTTTAAGTTTTAATATTTTCTTTACTCACTGTATATAATAATATATTATTATTATTTTTTATCTGCAAATTGATGGAAAGAAGTCTCATTAAAACCTTCTGATGGTGAAACATCAGAAGGAAAAAGAGTACTTCCCCCTTATTTTATTAAAAATAATAAAAAATTAGTAAGACAGAAGAGAGGCCAAGAGTGGACTAGACTTAAACCCTTGGAAAGAATACAGAATAAAATCAAGGCAAATAGGAAGCCTTAACTTGGAGACTACGTAGAATAATATATTATTATGATGTAAGTTTTAATCCATCTTTTAATTATTGTAGGAGATGGGAGAAAATGTCAAGCATGTGCTGGGAAATTTAAAAAGAAACAACAGATGAACATGGTAAAACGAGGATGGAACTGAGTAGTCTGCTTTTAATTTTAATGAATAAAAGCGTATTGTGACATTGTATTATGTAGTTTTAAGTGTGACTGAAATTGTGTCTCCTCTTATGCACATCAACCAAAAACTCCATTGTTGGTCTTCTTTTTTTGTGGTTATTGTTATTGGGTAATCCCAGGTGTGATTGTAATTGTGGTGGAAAGGAGCATTGTATAAGAATTTACCGGTCTAAATGTAATATACATTCTTGTTGCCTACAGAATAAATTTTTTAACAATTTTATTATTGTTTATATTCAAATTAATATATTTGGAACAATTACGTTCTATGAATAGTAAGATAAAGCTATTTGTAAATCCTTATTTTCAATTTTTTTCCTCCGTGCGTCCCTCTTTTGAACTGCTTATGTTCATTCTCCTTTCCATCATCTTCCGGTCGAACTCCATAGTTAGAAGGTCAAGACCGTTAAAAACGATAATAGAGATAACATGAGAAAAAATTGAATTTTGCAATAAAAATATGATTAAAAATTTGAGTCTTGCCATCCAATGATCATACCCCTGCTATCAGTTGAGTTTGTGTTGACAGAAGTTTTGTATTTTTTGTTGATAACCATGTATTCTCACTGAAGAATCAAAGGGTAAATTAATATTATATATATATATATATTTGTCTTTTTCTACCTAATCTTGCTTATTTTTCCCTGCTAACAAAAGCTCAACTATAATTTTATGCATAATATTTCTATAATTATTCAATTTATCATTTTTTGACAATATATCGCACAATGTATAAATGTACGTATCATGCTGCTTATAGATGGTATCAAAGACAAGGTTTCGCATGGTGGGGGAGCGGGAAGTGGATCCTGATTTGGATCAAGTCTAGTGATGTGGGTGACTCATACTTGAGGGGGAAAATTGTTCGGAATCCAAGTGTGAGAAGTTGTTCTCACGTCATCTAGGAATGTGCTAAAAGTATATATAAGAAAGGTGACCCGTATATAATGAAAAGCTCTAAAACTGATAATATGTATTTTTATTAAAAAAAGAAAAGCAACGCAATCATTTCTACCAAATAACTATGTATTCTTTGAATTGTCCATCGTATCGAGGGATACGCAGGAGTACGGGCACATAGTTATCAAGTACAATAATAAATAATTTTAGTTAAGTCTTTTTATTCTTATTTTATCAAATTTACAATAAAAAGAGAAATGCATTTTTTTTTAAGTTACAATAAAAAGAGAAATGCATATTTTTTTAGAAGTAATTAACCCTTCTCTAAAGGATTTTCTCTGGTGCTAATTCTTTCCCTACAGATAATCGACTCTCGAATTAACAGTGTGTTTTCCAAGACTTACTTTCTTTTTGAAATGGACTATTCAGTGTCTTCTTAATAATTAAATTTTGACGAATACTCAATTAATAGTGAATAAATCTATAAATTTTTCCGTCATCACATACTTTTTTCTGATTGTAGGAAAAATCAACACTTTTCCAATAAAATAATATTCCAGGAAAGTCAGAATTATTTCTACGACCTTAGCCACTTTTAAGCTTGCAGCGACTTCATGCGAAAAAAGTCCATGCCGTAAACTTTAATAATAAATTATTGAATTTCATAAGAACTTGATTATAAATTTTTTATGTTCCAAAAAAAAATATTACAATTTTTTATTATATAAATTTATTGGCATCATTTTTATAATAGTGAGATATTACAAAATAACCAACTGACCTAAAGAATCATCTTCATGAACTTGGAAGCAATCTTCTAATACTATACATTCTTACTAACTTTTTGGTCTAGGAGTCTTTGACCCCCTCCGGTATCTAGGGGAATGGGACCCTAAATAATCCCGAGGTCGGCCGGGAGGTAAGCAAAGTTTGGCTCCAATTTGTTTCATCACCGGAGATCGAAATCGGGTACTAGCCGACTTCCCCCTTAAGATGGAGTGCATTAACGATTTGCACTCAAACTTGGAGTTATACATTCTTACTAACTAAACCTAAAAATGAAATACTTAATATATTCCTGTAATAATATCCATAAATGTTTATTCTTATCATACCACATTTTACAAATTTAGCATATAAATATGAAAAGGAAGTATTCAAAAGAGGCAACCAATTATTTTAAATTTTGTTGACAGGATTAATTTTAGGTTAAATATTCTCTCTTAAATTTTAAATTTGTATTTCTTTAACTTTCGGAAAAAGTTAAACAAACCTTGTATTTTAAATTTTAAAAAAATTACATTAAAATAATACGGTATTGAACCTACTGAATGTAAAGGTAAATAAAAAATATAAATTTTTAGGATACTGTATTTTACTAATGATATTAGCTTAAAAAGTAAATGCGGAAAAAATTGAATTTGAAATAGTATTCAAAATATACTTTTTATGGTTAACCATTTTATTTGGTCAAAAAAAATGGTTAACACTTTTAAAAGTTAAAATTTATTTTACAAAATTTAAATTTAAATATTCAATTCAATTGTTATACGACTTATTAAATTCTTATTTTGTTGTTCATTCAATTTTATTTCTAAATAATAAAGAAAACTAATAATTAATTGTATATTTATCTACTAGAAAAAATAAAGAAATATAAATGTGAAAATTTAGGGTAAAAGTAAAAATATAGGACTTGGCTATGTTCTTACCTTAGGGTATAAAATAACTGATTGACATTTTAACACTTCCAAATTTATTATACATAACCTCAGATATAAGATTTTTTTTTTTGGTAGAAAAATACATGCTTTAATTTTACATTTAAAACTAAGAAAAATTAAATTTTAACCTCACACCATCCCCTTCTTTGACAACATATTAATCAGATATTTTACGGGTTTAAACGGTCGAGGATGCGGGTGGAGGAAGGGGGAGGTAGAGCATTACGGGTTTAAACTCATGCTCCCAATGTACACACAATACTTATATTTTTCCAGTTGGCATTGCTCTCGGGATAATCGGATACCTCTTTAACACATCTCATTAACGCTTAGTCCTTCTGATAAAATATAATTAAAAAAGTTCATGTATTTAGTCTAAAATTTAAATAAATATTTAAAACATCTCATTTACTTATATTTTATTTGAGAGATTATATTTTCCTCTGGATTACCATATGATTATAAATATATGGTTTCATTAATCACTTGGACACCACTTGTAAGGGTAAATTCACTTCTTCAAATCTGTGAGAGTATCTCCCCCCCCCCCCCCCTGCTAACCTTGGTTTATAGAAATTTACAAAGTAGACTTTTCATTATTCATCTCTCAGTCACATATATGCATGAAAAACAATATGTGGATGATTGAAATCTATGAAGCCCCGATACTTCAAAAATGGAGACGTATCCGTGTCGGATACGTATCCAATATCGATACGCACCTGATACGTACCCAAAGAGTATCTAATAATTTTTCAGTTCTTTTTAAAAAATATTTGACTCGATACTTTTCAGATATATTTTTGATACTTCTTACCAACTAAGGATACATCTCAAATACTTTTTCGATAGCTCTTACCAACTAAGCACATGATTGTCACTCATATATGATATACTTTAATACCTAAATAACTAAAAGACAAAATTATATGTTTTTTCGTAATACAATAATAGAAGAAATAATACATTGTGATATGAGTGAGATAAATATAAGTAACTATCTCTACTTGATAAGATCACAAGTATTTATGTCTACAATGTGATGAATATATATTGACTAATGATATGCTTATGTTTTATTGACAATTTTTTACGTACTAATATGAATATATTAGTCTATAAAAAGTCATCTATATCTGCCACTGACTATTCGTATTATACGATTTCAGGTGGTCTCAGTTACTTGTCCACCATTACTTTTTATGTCTAGTCACTCATACATAGGGGTGTCGGTTGTCCTCTTCCTTTCATCCATATATTTTCTGTGTGATTTTTTTTATCTATTTGGGCAGTTTTTTTTTTCATATCAATAAAATGCAATATTTCAGTTTTTCATCTTTGTTTTTTTCTATTTGTATTTCTATTCTATTTTATTTTTTCTGTTATGTTTTTATATATTTAAATTTTAATTTAATTTTGTATTAAAGTATCCCAGCCGTGTCGTATCTTGATTTTCAAAATTTTCTCGTATCCCCGTATTCGTATCGTATCCGGTATCCAGGCTTCTTAGATTGAAATGAATGTTTTGATGCCATGAGGTGATAGATTATGCGACTTTAATCTAGTCAAGTATATATGTACAACATATCATTTTTTCCCATACTTTTATTTTCTAACTTGTTATGCTATTTTGTTCCGGTAACAGATCTATGAGTCGTATAAAACTTGGCCGGAAGCTAGTAGTCTTCTTCATAACTTGATTTCCATGAAGTATCAAGGTAAATAAAATATAAGGGAATGCATTATGGCCATGTCAAATACTCCTTCGAACTTAAGGAGCTAAAGCTTGAGCTGTCTGAAGACTTACTCATTTAGTATTGCTTTCTCTTCCTTTACAATTCAGTCAGTTTAATATATATTATAATTGTCAAAGAGAGAAATAGCCTCTTAATGAGCTTATGTCATTTTGTGTACAAGAAGAGGAAAGGTCAAAGCATGTAAAGGAAGAAAGTGCTCATTTTGCTAGCACATCTAAAGAAAAGGGCAAAAGAATGAAATTGATGAGCCCAACAATAGAGCTGCTAATGGTGTAGCACAAAAGAAACAAAATCAGGGTAGTAATTGTTTCTTTTACAAAATGTTTGAGCATGTGAAAAAGAAATGTGCTAAATATCACTCTTGGCAAGTAAACAAAGGGTTGTTTGAGCTACCGAAACCCAAATGATGTTGAAAGACACATATATGTCGGAGATTGAAGGTCGGTGGAGGTAGAAGCTATAGGGTTGTTAGATTATTGTTTTTTGAAAAAAATTTTAGATTATTGTTGTATGCTGGATTTTATTTCGATTTGAAAGACACTTTTGTGGTATCGTCATTTGGACGAAATTGAATTTCAGTTTCTTATTTGGGAAAATCAGGTTATTTATGTTCATTTGGAAACAATGGATTCAATTTGTCTTTTAATTCAAATATTGTTGGAAGTGGTTCATTTATTGCATATGATAATCTAAATTTGTTTGACATTATAGCTACCTATAGTGAATCCTTAAATGTGGAATCGTCCCACAGTACCCCATGCCAGGGTCACCTAGCAAGAATGGTGTGGGTGAAAGACGAAACTATACTCTTAAGGATATGATAAGGGGTATGATTTGTCATTCTACCTTGCTAGAGTCACTCTAGAAAGAGGTACTAAAGACAACAGCTTAAATTCTAAACTGAGTGCTAATCAAGATAGCTGTCAAAACACTTTATAAATTTGGATTGGGCGAATGCCTTGTCCAAAAAAATTTCATGTATGGGGATGTCCAACTGAGGAAAGGCCTTATAAGCCAAACGACAAGAAACTAGACTCCTGAACACTGAGCAACTAATTTATTGGTTATTCTGAAAGACCTAGGGGCTAAATATTTTACAATCCCAAATTAAACAAATTTTTTGAGAGGGAACAACCATGTTCTTTGAGGATATTGAGTTTGGGGAGAAGAATAAGGTTAGAGACTTTGTCTTAAAGGAAGATTCTGTCACAATACCAAAATTGATTCATACCTCTACTTTTGATGAACCAAGTATGGAACCTCCACAAGACATTGTTGTTGAACCTTCTCCCACTCAAGATGATTTGGTTGATCATGAAGAACAAGTTCAAGATCCTCAAGAACAAGTGTTTCGAGAGCCAATATCTTTGCGGAGATCCACTAAAGAAAATAGAAATTTTATTCCAGATGATTACATAGTCTTTCTCTAGGAACATTAGGAAACTGATGTTCATGACGGAAGCTGGCCTAGTCAACTTCCACCAAGCCATGCAGGATTCCAGCCCGGAAAAGGTGATTGAAGTAATATAGGAGGAGTATAATTCCATACAAGACAATTAGGTTTGGGAACTTTTCCCGTTACCAGAAGGTGTGAAACCAATTGGTTGCTAATGTATATTTAAGCCCAACAGGGATTCTAACGATCGATAATGTGCAAAGGTATAAGGCTCGTCTTGTGGCTAAGGGTTATACCCAAAAGGAACGGATTTGTAACACCCTAAATCTTATTCGTCAATAAAATTTAGTTTGTTTTCATTTTATCCAACCAGAGATATATTGTTAAGTTTTTGGTTAACAAAAGGAGCAAAAAAATCCCAATTGACACATCAAATGTTATGCCATTCCATAACACAAATACCTTTTACTAATAAAATATTAGTAGGTTCACAAAAAGAGTCATAAATATAAACAATCCAAGCACTTAAAACAGTACGTATCCTAATACAAGTGGTACATAATAGTCAATTCCACTTGAAATGGTTCAAAACATCAAAATACTCCAAAAACAAGTATTGAGCATAAAAGAGATCAATAGTTATTCCCTCCAACTGTTAAGACTTTGGCAAGTGTACCAAATGTCGCAAGTAATAAAAGAACGGTAAGTACTGGTCCTATCCACAGGGATTGCGTTTTATTATCAATTAGGCAAGTTATTAATTCTTAGCGGTAAAAACGGAAAGATAATAATTTTGGGATTTTGTAAATTAATGAAAGATAGCGTTTGAAAATAAAGCAAGATACAAGCGATTAAGGATTGATTCATCTTCCCTATGCTATCATATGACCTTCAAACAATATCAATGTAATTATCCAAATTATCTGATTCAATTCACTAAATTAGGTTAAGGACAATCCCTTGCCTCAAAACCCCTTTTACCTAATGAGAAACCCTAATTCCTTAGGTGAATTCATGCCAATAGGCAAAGCATTAAACATGAGAAATAAAGAATTCACAAACCCATGGTTCCATATTCCTATGACAACAAGTATGTGACCTAAATCCCCAATTTCAGGCATACAAACCCATATTCCTATGGTGATCATAAACCTAGATCAATACAACTATCATGTGTAATTGTAAAACATTAAGCATAGAGATAAAGGCAATAGATAAATTGAACAAAAACTGACTTGGTCATAACAAAGCATTCATATGATAGTTTTGGGAAGAGTCGTCTCTCCCTAATCAAAAGAAACAAAGTAGACAACATCTTAGGAGAAGAAAGCAAGAGTAGGAGAAGATTACATAAATGAGAATCCATTAGAACCTTCAAACCCTTGTTCCCAAGGTGAAGGAAGGCCTCCAAACTCCATTGTTGGTCTTCTTTTTTTGTGGTTATTGTTATTGGGTAATCCCAGGTGTGATTGTAATTGTGGTGGAAAGGAGCATTGTATAAGAATTTACCGGTCTAAATGTAATATACATTCTTGTTGCCTACAGAATAAATTTTTTAACAATTTTATTATTGTTTATATTCAAATTAATATATTTGGAACAATTACGTTCTATGAATAGTAAGATAAAGCTATTTGTAAATCCTTATTTTCAATTTTTTTCCTCCGTGCGTCCCTCTTTTGAACTGCTTATGTTCATTCTCCTTTCCATCATCTTCCGGTCGAACTCCATAGTTAGAAGGTCAAGACCGTTAAAAACGATAATAGAGATAACATGAGAAAAAATTGAATTTTGCAATAAAAATATGATTAAAAATTTGAGTCTTGCCATCTAATGATCATACCCCTACTATCAGTTGAGTTTGTGTTGACTTTAAATTAGAAAAAATTGAATCTTTTATATGATACAGAAGTTTTGTATTTTTTGTTGATAACCATGTATTCTCACTGAAGAATCAAAGGGTGAGTTAATATTATATATATATATATATATATATATATATATATATATATATATATATATATATATGTCTTTTTCTACCTAATCTTGCTTCTTTTTCCCTGCTAACAAAAGCTCAACTATAATTTTATGCATAATATTTCTATAATTATTCAATTTATCATTTTTTTGACAATATATCGCACAATGTATAAATGTACGTATCATGCTGCTTATAGATGGTATCAGAGACAAGGTTTGGCATGGTGGGGGAGAGGGAAGTGGATCCTGATTTGGATCAAGTCTAGTGATGTGGGTGACTCATACTTTGAGGGGGGAAATTGTTCGGATTCCAAGTGTGAGAAGTTGTTCTCACGTCATCTAGGAATGTGCTAAAAGTATATATAAGAAACGTGACCCGTATATAATGAAAAGCTCTAAAACTGATAATATGTATTTTTATTAAGAAAAGAAAAGCAACGCAATCATTTCTACCAAATAACTATGTATTCTTTGAAGAGCAATGCTATTCAGCCAAATGTTTTTAGACAAAAATAGACAAAAACCACATTACAACATCAATTAACCAAGTTTTTTAAGCCACTAACCAACCTACTTTTTCACAGTTTTCTAGGCCATTGACTAAAAACTGTGAAAAAGTAGGTTGGTTAGTGACTTAAAAAACTTGGTTAATTGATGTTGTAAGGTGGTTTTTGTCTATTTTTGTCTAAAAAAATTTGGCTGAATAGCATTTCTCTTCTTTGAATTGTCCATGTATTGAGGGATACGCAGGAGTACGGGCACATAATTATCAAGTACAATAATAAATAATTTTAGTTAAACCTTTTTATTCTTATTTTATCAAATTTACAATAAAAAGAGAAATGCATATTTTTTAAGTTAATAATGTTTTGCACAATTATTTAGAAGTAATTAACCCCTCTAAAGGATTTTGTCTCGTGCTAATTCTTTCCCTACACATAATCGACTCTCGAATTAACAGTGTGTTTTCCAATACTTATCTTCTTTTTTTTTTGAAATGGACTATTCAGTGTCTTCTTAATAATTAAATTTTGACGCCTACTCAATTAATAGTGAATAAATCTATAAATTTTTCCGTCATCACATACTTTTTTCTGATTGTAGGAAAAATCAACACTTCTCCTATAAAATAATATTCTAGGAAAGACAGAATTATTTCGACGACCTTAGCAACTTTTAAGCATGCAGAGACTTCATGCGAAAAAGTCCATGCCGTAAATTTTAATAATAAATTATTGAATTTCATAAGATCTTGATTATAAATTTTTTATGTACCAAAAAAAATATTACAATTTTTTATTATATAAATTTATTGGCATCATTTTTATAATAGTGAGATATTACAAAATAACCAATTGACCTAAAGAATCATCTTCATGAACTTGGACGCAATCTTCTAATACTATACATTCTTACTAACTTTTTGGTCAGGAGTCTTTGACCCCCTCCGGTATCTAGGGGAAAGGGACCCTAAATAATCCGGAGGTCGGCCGGGAGGTAAGCAAAGTCTGGCTGTAATTTGTTTCATTACCGGGGATCGAACTCGGGTACTAGCCGACTTTGCCCCTTAATGGAGTGCATTAACCATTTGCACCGGAGTTATACATTCTTACTAAATAAACCTAAAAATGAAATACTTAATATATTCCTATAATAATATCCATAAATGTTTATTCTTATCATACCACATTTTACAAATTTAGCATATAAATATGAAAAGGAAGTATTCAAAAGAGGCAACCAATTATTTTAAATTTTGTTGACAGCATTAATTTTAGGTTAAATATTCTCTCTTAAATTTTAAATTTGTATTTCTTTAACTTTCGGAAAAAGTTAAACAAACCTTGTATTTTAAATTTTAAAAAAATTACATTAAAATAATACGGTGTTGAACCTAGTGAATGTAAAGGTAAATAAAAAATATAAATTTTTAGGATACTGTATCATTAGCTTAAAAAGTAAATGCCGAAAAAATTGAATTAGAAATAGTATTCAAAATATACTTTTTATGGTTAACCATTTTATTTGGTCAAAAAAATGGTTAACACTTTTAAAAGTTAAAATTTATTTTACAAAATTTAAATTTAAATATTCAATTCAATTGTTATACAACTTATTAAATTCTTATTTTGTTGTTCATTCAATTTTCTTTCTAACTATTAAAGAAAACTAATAATTGTATATTTATCTACTAGAAAAAATAAAGAAATATAAATGTGAACATTTTGGGTAAAAGTAAAAATTTAGGACTTGGCTATGTTCTTACCTTAGGGTATAAAATAACTGATTGACATTTTAACACTTCCAAATTTATTATACATAACCTCAGGTATAAGATATTTTTTTTTTGGTAGAAAAATACATGCTTTAATTTTACATTTAAAACTAAGAAAAATCAAATTTTAACCTCACACCATCCCCTTCTTAATTTGACAACATATTAATCAGATATTTTACGGGTTTAAAAGGTCGAGGATGCGGGTGGAGGAAGGGGGAGGTAGAGCATTACGGGAATGCATTATGGCCATGTCAAATACTGCTTCAAACTTAAGGAGCTAAAACTTGAGTTGTCTGAAGACTTACTCATTTAGTATTGCTTTCTCTTCCTTTACAATTCAGTCAGTTTAAGAAATATGATAACTGTCAAAAAGAGAAATAGCCTCTTAATGAGCTTATGCCATTTTGTGTACAAAAAGAGGAAAGGTCAATGCAAGTAAAGGCAGAAAGTGCTCATTTTGCTAGCACATCTAAAGAAAAGGGCAAAAGAATGAAATTGATGAGCCCAATAATAGAGTTGCTAATGGTCTAGCACAAAAGAAACAAAATCAGGGTAGTAATTGTTTCTTTTACAAAATGTTTGAGCATGTGAAAAAGAAATGTGCTAAATATCACTCTTGGCAAGTAAACAAAGGGTTGTTTGAGCTACCGAAACCCTAATGATGTTGAAAGATACATATATGTCGGACACTACAAGAAAATCGCTCAATTGCGACGGCAATTTCCGTGGCAAATGGACCTTTTTTCGTGGCAAATGTGAATTTGCGACGGAAGTTGCTACGGACGAAGAGTCGTGGCAAAACAACTCGTCGCAAAGCGTTTGCGACAAAACTCCCCGTCGCAAATAATCTGTCTCAAAGTCGTCGCAAATCCGTCGCATATTTCCGTGGCAAAGTCGTCGGAAACTCTGGCAACTTTTCGTCGCAAAGTCGTCGCAAATTCGTCGGAAATTTTAAAAAATAAATAAATAAATTATACCTCCAAAATACTATTTAATAGTTATATCTAGCTAATTAATTATATAAGTGAACAAAAACAATAAACAACTACACAAATAATTAATTATAGAAGTGAACAAAAACAATAAACAATGTAGCTCAGCAAATAATTAATTATATAAGTGAACAAAAACAATAAACAAACACAAATAGCATAGGCACATTGACAAGTACGGTCTTCAATAAAACACCAATGTAGCTCAGCAGAAAATTGAAACAAAGAGAGGGAAAAAATCAAAGCTACATAGAGCTACTGTAATAAAGTTATCAATGCAAGTAAGTCTTCTGAATATTTTAAATACGCATCAGTATAATAGCCACTGACAATAAAGTCATAATGAGGACCCCGTTTAATCTAAAAAAAAGTCATAATGAGGAAGCAAGGCTTCCCATAATCTTAGAAATATCAGACTTTATTTTCTCAACCTGAAAACTCCAGCAACTATTTTGAATAATATAGTTATATGAGGAATAACCAAAACAGGCACACGAAGTTATTTAATAGTCTCTAACAAGTAGCAACTTCTCTATTTTCCTCCTTCCTTTCACCAGAGAAGACTAAGATCTACAACTTATGTTTGACAATTATAGATGTTACTTCTTTATAAAACTTGATTGGAAGATAGAAGTAAGACAAGTACCCAAAAGTTAGAGTCTTAGAGAAAGAACATGTGCTTGTTGTGGTGGAAACTGTATGAAAACTAGTTGTACTTCATTAGCAGAAACTTTTAACATCATAAAATCTTCTACAAAAAAATGACAAAGAAAAACAATTACATTTAAGAATACTTCTATTAATGTCAGACATTTTGCTTCCTTTTGAAATACAATACAAATTTTGCTTTAACATGTCAATATGTTATGTTACTAGTCATTATTTTTATGTAATTCCGTGTCCTTATAAGTATCTAATTTTACAAGTCATGCAGTCTATCCAAATCTTATGCTCAATATTACCCTATTATTCCTTTGAAATAAACACTTTGCATTGATTCAACATCTAGGATGCAAGGAAAGTGATATTGAGCTTCCATCATCATATCATGACACTACATAAAAAGTACAACAAAAAGAAGATAGTTACTGAGAGTTAAGACAAGTTAAACTTGTTTTAACTTGAAATTTAGCAGTTAGCTTCATGTAGCACTAGCATGCTCCCTATAAAATGAAGCACTAACTTGAAGCACCAACATTTCAACCAATATAGCTGACTAATCTTTTGCAAAACACAACTCTAGAAATAGAAACAAAACCCTTTTAGAGAAGATTCGGCACAATAGAGCTCAAGAGAAATAGAAAAAGTGTTACCTTGGCTATGAAGTTAGAAGAACTCGCTACCAAAACAACCTTTCCTTCTATTCTTCTCTTCCTATGTGAATCCTGAAAGTAACTAGAAGGTGATTAACCAGAATTTGTCAAAAGGGATCAACTAGAATCTGTCAAAATGCAAACTCAGGCCACACCCTCAGAAAACTACCAAGTTTATATGTACAAAGAACACAAAAGCTAATGTACCTTGTGTTTCAGAATTACAAGAGGCAAAGCTTATTTGATGCCAGTCTGAGTGCTTGCTGTAGCAAGTTCCCAATGCAAAGAAGAGAGCAAATTGTGTTTTTATTCCAGTCGATGGCAGAACAAAAGCAAGAGCACCATGAAATGCTAAATCAATGAACAAAAAAATATAACAGTGATGATCACATATTTATTATTTCTCTGAGTGTCTCCAAAGAATTTCAATTGACAGAATGTATTATCCTGGCTGTCCAGTATAAAATATACAGATGACCAAAACTACATAAATAAAGTAAGGAGATTTAAGATTTAGAGTTCTCTTATCCACCTTTATCAAAACAAAGCTGGGTGACACGAAGCTCTGGGGAAATCAAAACTCCATAAACTGACAAGAACTTGTATCTCTCCTTTTGAACCTATAAAAATCACTAACAAAATTTAGATAGTAACAGAATTGACAGTTCATATACTTGTGCTAAGAAATATGCCAATTCAAATGGTGGCTTTAACAAGAGGTGACTAAGGTATAGGGGAGTGAAGTGACATCAGGATATCATCCAGCACTACTACAGATTTTTTAATGGGCAGCGCTTTTTTTTATCAACGGGCAGCGCTTTTGAGCGCTGCTAATATTTGCGCTGCTGATTCCACTCTAATAATGGGCAGCGCTTTTAAAAGCGCTGTCCATTTATAGCAATGGGCAGCGCTTTTAGGAAAAAGCGCTGCTCATTGCCTTAGCGCATTTTCAAATGGGCAGCGCTTTGTAGGAGAAAGCGCTGCTCATTGCCTTAGCGCATTTTCCAATGGGCAGCGCTTTTTAGGAGAAAGCGATGCCCATTGTGTAATTTTTATTTATTTTTTTCTCTGTTTTTGTTATTTTCCTTTTTACAATTGCAATTTTCCTGGACATATATACTCATAACTAACTTAGCTATATGTATCCAAAAAGGCAAATCAAACATTATGAGCAAAATCAAAAACCAGCTATTTTTCAGCAAGTAAATCAGCATAACTAACTTGTTTTTACATTCCCAATTCCTTCCAATTGTATTTCTCAGCAAATCAAATTATATCCAAATACACCAGAATCAAAACAAGTGCTTAAGTTTCCCAATTCATTCCATTTCTACACTTGAATCAAAACAAACTAGCTAACAAGTTATTATCCAATTCATATGTACCCAAAACTAACTAAACTTACAATATGAACCAAAACTAGCTAACAAGTGCTTAAGTTTCCCAATTCATTCCATTTCTACACTTGAACCAAATCAAACTAGCTAACAAGTTATTATCCAATTCATATGTACCCAAAACTAGCTAAACTTACAATATGAACCAAAACTAGCTAACAAGTGCTTAAGTTTCCCAATTCATTCCATTTCTACACTTGAACCAAAACAAACTAGCTAACAAGTTATTATCCAATTCATATGTACCCAAAACTAGCTAAACTTACAATATGAACCAAAACTAGCTAACAAGTGCTTAAGTTTCCCAATTCATTCCATTTCTACACTTGAACCAAAACAAACTAGCTAACAAGTTATTATCCAATTCATATGTACCCAAAACTAGCTAAACTTCAAGATGAACCAAAACTAGCTTAGTTGTATGTATCCAAATCAAACGCTAACAACTTACAATATTACATATTCTATCCAAAATCAAAAAAAAACGGGAGACATAGCGGCACCACTCTCCTCTAAGCTCAACTTGTTGTTCCTCAGAGTATGTCTTCACCCGACAATCAGGAAAATACTGAAATTATATAAATAAATAAAATTAAAATTGAAATGGTTAAATGGAATTAACTATTATTATATCAAAATCAAAAAGAATTCTAGATACCTGTCGGGGAATAATCGTTTGGCTGTGGGTAATAACTTCCTTCAAAAATTTCATTACATAATACCCACAATCATTGCTATTGGGTTGTTTTGGACACTACAAAACAAAACATTAGTTAAATGTTAAATTTAATTTAATACATTTTTTCACAAAATAATGTAATTAAATATATAAGAACATTGATTAAAAACTTACATCTATCGGTATCCATTTGGTCTTTGATTGTTCCACTCCCCAATATGTTTTCAAACAACTGAACACAATGACATATAACTATATTATTCGAAATACATACGTATATAAGTAAAACAAACAAATATGTAGAGGGATCGAAATACACACACCTATTAAATAACTCGATCAACTCGGGGTAGTTGTTGAAATGACCATGCAATGGATCAATGAAGTACACCGTATCTCTCCCTGGATTTATTGCTAACAGAATCCAATGTTCCCTACAAAATAAGATTTTGAATAAGTAATTGACTAGTATTTAAAAAATGCATGTTATATAAGAATGGATTAAATCTCTCACCGAAAGAGACACGGTGCCAAAAACATGTAATCATCGCTTTTACTTTGAACTTCCCAGAAGCGTCGAGTGATATAATTTTTAACCTCTGTCTTGTTTTGTTCCACAAGCATCTCATAATTACGCAGCTTCTGGGACACATCATGCAGGTGTGTATTATCCGGACACATGAACACAAATCTCAGTGTCTGTTCCGAAGGGACCAAAATGTCCTCGTACAAGTACCTATAATTATAGATATATACAAATTAAATTAACGATTTAATAAAAAAAAATTCAATGATGTCAAATAATCAATTACATACGTACCTGACATATGCTCTAATAGCAGTACTGGTTGCCTAGTTCAATTTACATACATCATTGATATCCTCACGTCTGATCGACAGTGTTTGACCTAAAGTCCCAAAAATTTGGTCATCCATCTCTAATTCAAGCGCGATTGCCTCATCCATCCTAAATTTCGCGTGCATTTCAGCATAACCAATAATCTTATAATCATTAATTGAAGAGGCCGAGGGCTGAGACTGAGACACAATTGGAGAAGGGGAGGGCTGAGTCACTTTTGGAGGAGGGGTGGACTGGGTCACTTTTGGAGGAGGGGCGGGCTGAGAATTTTGTGTAGAAGGGCCGGACCGAGACACTTTCTTGCCAATAGATTTTGCCTTGCCAACACTTATGCTTTTAGATTTTGCATTTTGGCGTACCTATATATTAAAAAAATAGTTACTTAGTTAGCACACAATATATGACAAAAAATAATAATTAGTTACAAGTATATTGTCACTTACCACAAGGTGTGTTGGACATGCCACAAAGGTACCAACTGCATTATCCACATTCAGTAAATCAATACTGACATTTGGAACAGGCAATTGTGCATTCCCCACAATCGCACAGTCAACTCTGACTCTAAGATGATCTGGAGGTAGGGGTAAATTGTGCATCAATGGACCCAATTGGTTACATATGAAGCCTATTGCAACCATTTGACGTGGGTTTGAGATATACAATTCACACTCACACTCATTGTTGTCCTAAATCAATTATAAACAAAAAATAATAAAGACATTATTTGATGTAATAAGAAAGAGAGTTTAAAAATTAATTCATTATTTATTGTAAAAAAAAAACAATTAATACCTTAGTTGACGGAATGGTGCAACTATCTCGTGCGCTATTTGTGGCAGGGGATGATGGTACCGCAGGCGCCGACACCATCGCATATTGCAGTTTGAAATCACTAAGTTCAGCCCTTAGACCTTCATACAATACTCGCAACTCTCTACTTTGTTGACAATCATGCTCACCATGAGTTTGCTTTTTTGGTCCAAGGTAGTGGGTTGGATTAATGCCAAATCCACAAACCCTTGTACGGCCCGAGTATTCTCCCCTTTCCAAGGCACGAGAAAGAATTTCCTTTTCAGAGCAATCTGTGATCTCTCCCTGTGACACAGACTGTGATATGGTTTCCTAATTCACAAAAAAAAGTATTATAAAATTATTATACATTACAAAGATCATAAAATTTTTAAAAGTTTTTGAAATACTTACAATTCTATGGGTCACCTCCTTAGTTTTGGGATCCACGATCTCCCCATCCTTGTTTTGTCGGGCCTCTACCCACAAAACATGTCGCTCAATACTTTCTTTATGACGATCTTTCCCACTCTCCTCCAACTATATTTAAATTTACCAAATGTTAAGACATTATAAATCAAAAGATTCATTAAACAAAAAGAAATCAAGTTTATTGTGTCTTACCAATCTTTCTTCAATAATTTGATAT
This sequence comes from Astragalus membranaceus, assembly GCA_039519185.1. Classification (NCBI taxonomy): domain Eukaryota; kingdom Viridiplantae; phylum Streptophyta; class Magnoliopsida; order Fabales; family Fabaceae; genus Astragalus; species Astragalus membranaceus. Next base: position 29,126,480 of record CM076854.1, on the reverse strand, counting down.
CCACTAGCACTGCCTCTATACGGGTACTCACAACATGAAGCTCTCCCTCGATTCTGTTGGCTTGTTTTCTATTTAGAGAGATAAGTATACATTAATGCACAATATATAATTGTCAAATATATTTTAAGTTATAACTTAATAGATTATAGTACTAAACAAGAATTCTGGATCTTCAGTGCGTTTTCTAACAAATATACCCCAATCCTCCTTTGTAATAAATCCACTATATAGTGGTGGAGGCTCCCATCTGATGTTTCCACTATGATCTCTGAGATATTTATTTGTTAGACTAGTCCTGAAATTCCGATGTAACTTTCCCGCTTCCTTCATTAACCAGATTTTTCGAGTCTCGTCCACGTCAAAAAAAATTTGCTTACACATATTCAATGAAAATGATATAATATATATGGTTACAAAATTATTAAATAAGATAACTAAAAAGATATAAAATTAGGTTAAAGTGCTCCCGGGGTCCCTTATCTTTATTTAAAGTAACGATTTGGTCCTTTATCTTTTTTTTGTCCCAAATCAGTCCTTTATGTTTTAAATTTTTGACACATAAATCCTTTTCTGTCCCAAATCAGTCCTTTATGTTTCAAATTTTTAACACATAAATCCTTGTTTTTGACACATAAATCAGCACTGTTAACGGAAAAGGATTTATGTGTCAAAAATTTGAAAGATAAAGGACTTATTTGGGACAAAAAAAACATAAAGGACTAATTCGTTACTTTAAATAAAGATAAGGGACCCCGGGAGCACTTTAGCCTATAAAATTATATACCTGTATTGTTAACCAGAACTCCTCTTTTTGTTTCCACAAAATGGCATTTTTTTTGTCATTCCAATTAGTGATTGTAATTGGTATCATTTGTTTTACCTTACTACCAACGAATGTAATCAACTGTGTGCCATTTCTTCCAATTGGCTGACCCTTAACATTCGACTCGACCTGCATTATGTCATTAGTTAATTAATTATCAAACAATTAAAACTAAGTATTGAATTAAGTTAATTAGTAACTTACTGATAAGGGTCTTTTTCCTTTATTTATCCGACAGATGATATCTTTTTTGACAGTCATTCCACGGGGACCATGCTTCCTGATATAGTCTCCAACATCACTCTCATGACCGCTGTCATCATGCCCACTACCATGATCATTATAATCTTCCATCTGACCTGCAATAAAATAAATAACCAGTCAAGAAAAATAAATAACCAGTCAAGAAGATGAAAACTATGTAAATAACTAGTCAAGAAGATGAATAATCATTGTTAATGTTATATTTATTCAAAAGACCAACAAAAAATTAAATAACCAATCAAGAAGATGAAAACTATGTAAAAATGTATTTGATGTAAGAAAACTATGTAAAAAAATAAATAATCATTGTTATTGTTACCTTTTCCTTTTCTTGGAGATAATTTTATTTGCAATTCGCTTCTTGGTACTTTGTTTTTGACGAATCGTAATTCCATCACTATGATCCTTTCTAACATACACAACATCCTCTATTTCCCCTACTATTGGTAGTGATGTCCCGAAGAAAGGGTCGTCCTCAATACCATCATCATCGGTTGATTGATCATAAATGTCAGTCACCAATTTTTTATTTGTCAATAAAACAATGGACCAATTGATATCAACGGGATCAGTGACATAAAACACTTGTTGAGCTTGGGATGCCAAAATAAAAGGCTCATCTTTATATCCTAACTTCTTGAAATTCACTCGCATGAACCCCGACTCATCAATCTGTAAACCATTATTATTGTCAACCCACTTACATTGGAACACGGGCTCCTGAAACATGTTGTAATCCAACTCCCATATGTGTTCAATGACCCCGAAGTATGATATATTCGCGTATATGGGATTTCTGTCTTTGGCACTTGATGTATGCATAGCTTGAGCTACAAGACTCACCCCACTATTTTGCATTTTACTCTGATCATCATGGTTTTTTGTATAGAACGTGTACCCGTTCATTAGATAGCTGGTGTAGGAGAAAACAGATATATTTGGACCTTTTGCTAACCATCTCAATCTTTCTGAAATCGAGGTAGGATTCATAGCAAACTCGAAATCAATGTGCTCTTTTAGCCACACTATGAAACTCCGATTGTGTTCTTTTGTTAACCAAACTTGACCCTTATATGGGTGATCACTCTTAAGTATGTCCATGTGCTTGGCAACATATGAATCAACCTCACTATCATTGTGCAAAACATATAAGTGTGCTTGATCTAGTTCTTTCCTTGATACCATAACTATTTTAGTTCCTGACATCCCTTTACTAATGCTTCCTAAGTGACGAGACCTTGGCAGTCCCACGGAATATTCAAGACTAGATAGATAGCCGGTGCAGAACTCAATAGCTTCTTCAACTATGTAGCGCTCAACAATACACCTCTCGGGCCGTGATCGATTTTTAACATATCCTTTTAATATCTTCATGTAACGCTCAAACGGATACATCCATCTCATGTACCATGGCCGCACAATTGTGTCTCTCTAATCAGATGAACTATTAGATGAATCATTATGTCAAAAAATGAAGGTGGGAAATACATCTCAAGCTCACACAAAGTGACGGTAATTTTTCTTTGCAATGATGGCAACTTTCCAGGGTCAATCACCCTACTACAAATCGCCTTAAAAAAGAAACACAGTTTGGTTAGGGTCTGGCGCACTTTCTTAGGCAAAATGGATCGTATACCAATGGGTAGCAAATTCTCCATTAGAACATGACAATCATGGGACTTTAAAGACTTTAACTTGAGGTCTTTCATCGATACAAGGTTCGTAACATTTGAAGAGTACCCCTCTGGAACTTTAACTTCATGAAGAAACTTACACAACACGGTCTTCTCCTTTTTAGATAGAGTATGAGCTGCCGGAGGTAGATATGTACATGTACCCTTCTTTATCGGACCCAATTCTGGTCTCAACCCCAAATAAGCAAGTCCAACCTCGAGTTGATGGTATCTTTAGTCTTTCCTGGTATATTGAGTAAAGTACCAATGACACTTTCAAAAACATTTTTTTCAACATGCATCACATCAATGAAGTGCCTTACATATAATGACTTCCAGTATGGCAACTCAAAGAAAATCGACTTTTTCTTCCCCCCCCCCCCCCCCGTTTGGCAAGCTCTCCGGCAAAGGGCTTCCCAAATTTAATGTTCAAATCTTTTACTTTTTCAAATAGTTGTTCGCCCGTCAAAGGCATGGAAGCTTTACGGGTTTCGGTATTCCCGTTGAATGCCTTTTTCAACAGTCGATACTGATGAGTAGATGGCAAAAATCTACGATGACCAGGGTAGATATTCTTCTTACCATGTTTCAACCACATCCAATCAGTGTTATCTTCACATATAGGGCATGCACACCGACCTTTGTTACTGTACCCAGATAGATTTCCGTAAGCTGGAAAGTCATTAATTGTGCCAAAAATCATAGCCCTCAGGGTGAAACTTTCTTCTCTGAACCCATCATACACCTCTACTCCAGTCTCCCACATTAACTTCAAGTCTTCATTTAAAGGAGCCAAGTATACATCAATATCATTTCCTGGTTGGTTGGGCCCAGAAATTAACAATGACAACATCATATATTTGCGTTTCATGCAAAGCCATGGAGGTAAGTTATAGATCGCCAAAATCACGGGCCAAGGACTATGGGAGCTACTCTGAATACCGTGCGGGTTAAATCCATCAGCAGACAATGCAAGTCGTAGGTTTCTTGAATCCAACCCGAAATCAGGAAAATCAATATCAATTTTTTTCCACTCCGGAGAATCCGCCGGGTGTCGTAGCATGCCATCTTTAATCCTTTCATCCTCATGCCATGTCAAGTGTTTTGCATCTTCTGAACTACGGTACATGTGCCTAAATCCAGGAATTATGGGAAAATACCACAACACCGTTTCTGGAGCAGATTCTTTCTTTTTATACCGCGATGCGTTACATTTAGGACACAACTTTAACAATGCATGTTCATTCCGAAATAAAATGCAATCATTGGGACAAGCGTGTATCTTCTCATAGTTCAAGCCAATGGACCCTAACATTTGTTTTGCATCATACGTCCGAGAAGGGAGCACATTATCCTTCGGCAACATTTCTTTGAATAGTGCGAGTAATTCCGTAAACCTCTTATCCGTCCATCCGTGGCAAGTTTTCAAGTTATACAACTTTATCACAGCCAATAATTTTGTGAATTCAGTACAACCCGAATACAACGGTGTCTCCGCATCCGTTATCAACTTCTCAAACATTTGAGGACAATCATTAAGATCGTCTTCAACAGCCTTTGCCATCTCTTCAAATTCGTCCCCATCCAATGTAGGTCTTTCAGTGTCAACCGGCGCACATCTCTCGGTATTATTACCCATATTTGAAGATTCACCTCTTTCCTCACCATGCATTGTCCAACAAGTATAACTTTGATCAATTCCGTAACCCTTTAAATGTCCTGCCAACTCCTCTGCATTAACCGATTTTACATAACAACAACTTAAACAAGGACATTTGATATCACTAGAAGTCCCTAAACGTTTAACAACACAGTTCACAAAATAATCCACTCCAGCGACATATTCCTTTGACAGACGATTGGCAGACATCCACTTTCTATCCATAATTTCCCAATATTTATAATAAAATCCTGATAAGAGAACTTAAACCTATTACAGGTGAAAAACACACAACGAACAATTTTTTTGAAGCTAAGACATTCAACTATTTTTAGCTAAAAAAATCAAAGACTTTAATGTCTTCCATAATGTCATTCTTCATATAATAAATATAAGAAAACAACAAAAGTACCTGAGCACGTAGAAGCAACAATGAACTCGAATGAACTAGAACGAACACTCGAACCAGGACGAACTCGAACAATGAACGCGAAGCTCCGGCAAACCAAACTCGCAAAACCTAACAAACAATTCGCATTAAATTCGCATTAAACAACAAATCATCAACATCAATCCTAAATTTTTCAAATTTATAAATACAACACAAGAATCCATTAACCTAGAGCAACATTAAATTGACAAGCATTTATTTGGACATTTCAACAAATACTACACCTACATTTCCCCTTAAGTTTAGAAACACTACACCTACACCTACTTTCAAAGAACCAATCAACAAGCATCAAAATTGAATCATCTAACCTAAGGTTCCAATGCCATTAAAAGAACTAGAACAAAATGCAACGCCATTAAATTCGCATTAAACAACAAATCATCAACATCAATCCTAAATTTTTCAAATTTATAAATACAACACATGAATCCATTAACCTAGAGCAACATTAAATTAACAAGCATTTCATTTGGACATTTCAACAAATACTACACCTACATTTCATTTGGACATTTCAACAAATACTACACCTACACATACTTTCAAAGAACCAATCAACAAGCATCAAAGCGCTATGCATTGTTAAATTTAAAGGGAAGAAGCATCAAAGCGCGAGAGTGAGACCGTGAGTATGAGAGCTGGAAGTGTGAGACAGTGAGAGTGAGAGGGAAGAAGACGCGAAAAACAAAATAAACTTAAAGGAATAGGCAGCGCTCCAACCCAAAAGCGCTGCTTATTCGTATAGCGAGTTAAGGAATGGGCAACGCTCAGCCCAAAGCGCTGTGCATTAGTCAGCGCGTTTCATCAATTGGCAGCGCTCCATCCCAAAAGCGCTGCTTATTCGTATAGCGAGTTTCGGCAATAGGCAGCGCTCACCCCAAGCGTTGTGCATCACTCAACGCCTTTCATCAATGGGCAGCGCTCACCCCATAAAGCGCTGCCAATTGATTTAGCCCGTACATGAATGAGTAGCGCTCCCAACCAAGCGCTGCCCATTGTTAAATTTTTTGCAGATTGAGTAGCGCTTTTATGGCAAGTGCTGCTTATGTGTGCGACTAATTTCAACAATTCTGGCGTAGTGCAGTCTTCTGGATTTGAAGCTCAACCTCAAGTTACTATGAAAACAAGGGGTCTTCTCCTTCTTACCCTGAAGAACAGATGAGCTTCCTGATCATAGTGAACATGGACCCTATACCAAAAAAGCAGAAAAATTTATAAATCAACTTATCAAAACATTAACAACTTTCTAAAAGTAGTGTGTCAATATCAAAACATTAGTGATTGGTAGAATGGTAGTTCTTCTAAGTCCTGATTCATTATATTGGAAGAATTAAAGTAGAGAAGAATTTGGTATGTACCATCTGGATTGGTGATCACAATTTCATACTCCTCACCAACCTTAAGTTAAGTGAGGCCAACTGGATAACAACAGTATTGAATCCAACAATATGAAGAACCGAATTGTCTTCCTTGTCTCATTTCACTGCAAATTACTTGGTCATAGATTAACAATTAATTGCTAAAGTCTAAACTTATGAATTATGATCTCCAAAAGATCTAAATAATGGATTATAGGCAACAATACATAACTCAAAAGATGCAGCAGCTATTGTATGTTCAAAGCAAAAAATAATAATAAAGAAATCATTGCAACATATAGGCATAAAGCTCAAATGAAAATAAAGCCATAGAGAATAAATTATACAATAGAAAGATTGAATCAACCGGTGGGAGTTCTAATTTCTGGAAAATACATGCCTAGGGATTCAAATTCCCTCGCTAAAAAGTTGCAGTCATTAGCGAGGGAAAATTCCCTCGCTAATTAGCGAGGGATTCAAATTCCCTCGCTAATCCCATTAGCGAGGAGGGGTTTAGCGACGGAACTGGTCCCTCGCTAATTCCCTCGCAAATGACCATTAGCGACGGATTTTGGTCATTTTACGAGAGAAATGTCCATCGCTAATGACCAATTTTTTTGTAGTGGGAGAGGCAGACTGTCATTCTAGACAGTGAATGACGACGGTAGAAGGCGGCTCCTCCGATGGTGGCGCAATCTCGAATTATTGCTAAAAAAACCACCATTCACGCACACAAAATACATAGTCAAAGACAGGGGGAGAAGTGGCAACAAGAAAAAGAAAGGAAAGATGGGGTTGTTACCTTTCCGATGTCGCTGACAGGGCAGAGAAGAGCGATGGTGGGTGTGGGTGGAGAAAGCGTACGAGAGAGTTGGTATTGGGAGAGAACGAGCTGTTTGGTGATTGAGAGTGAGGTTTGGGAGAGAACAAGAGTGCTATTGGTTAATGAATTGGTATTCTTAATTTGCGACGGGCTTGCGACTAACCCTCTGTCGCAAATTAGCGACCAACATACTCTTCCATCGCAAATTAGTGACCAACATGCCTTTTCGTCGCAAATTATGAGCGGGATTTTTAGTGCCAATGGCCAATCTCACTCTTCGTCGCAAATCCGTCGCAAATTAGCGACGGACATTGCTCGGTGGCAAACGTTGGTGGCAGGATAGGCTTATTCTTGTAGTGGGAGATTGAAGGTCGTTGGAGGTAGAAGCTATAGGGTTTTTAGATTATTGTTTTTTGACAATTTTTTTAGATTATTGTTGTATACTGGATTTTATTTCGATTTGAAAGACACTTTTGTGGTATCGTCATTTGGACGAAATTTAATTTCAGTTTCTTATTTGGAAAAATCAGGTTATTTATGTTCATTTGGAAACAATGGATTCAATTTGTCTTTTAATTCAAATATTGTTGGAAGTGGTTCATTTATTGCATATGATAATCTAAATTTGTTTGACACTTTAGCTACCTATAGTGAATCCTTAAATGTGGAATTGTCCCACAGTACCCCATGCCAGGGTCACCTAGCAAGAATGGTGTGGCTGAAAGACGAAACCATACTCTTAAGGACATGATAAGGGGTGGGATTTGTCATTCTACCTTGCTAGAGTCACTCTAGAAAGAGGCACTAAAGACAACAGCTTAAATTCTAAACTGAGTGCTAATCAAGATAGCTGTCAAAACACTTTATAAACTTTGGATTGGGCGAATCCCTTGTCCAAAACATTTTCATGTATGGGGATGTCCAACTGAGGCAGGGCCTTATAAGCCAAACGACAAGAAACTAGACTCCTGAACACTGAGCAACTACTTTATTGGTTATTCTGAAATACCTAGGGGCTAAATATTTTACAATCCCAAATTAAACAAAATTTTTGAGAGGGAACAGCCATGTTCTTTGAGGATATTGAGTTTGGGGAGAAGAATAAGGTTAGAGACTTTGTCTTAAAGGAAGCGTCTGTAACAATACCAAAATTGATTCATACCTCTACTTTTGATGAAGCAAGTATGGAACCTCCACAAGACATTGTTGTTGAACCTTCTCCCACTCAAGATGATTTGGTTGATCATGAAGAACAAGTTCAAGATCCTCAAGAACAAGTGTTTCGAGAGCCAATATCTTTGCGAAGATCCACTAGAGAAAATAGAAATTCTATTCCAGATGATTACATATTCTTTCTCTAGGAACATTAGGAAACTGATGTTCATGACGGAAGCTGACCCAGTCAACTTCCACCAAGCCATACAGGATTCCAGCTCGGAAAAGTTGATTGAAGTAATATAGGAGGAGTATAATTCCATACAAGACAATTAGGTTTGGGAACTTTTCCCGTTACCAGAAGGTGTGAAACCAATTGGTTGCTAATGTATATTTAAGCCCAACAGGGATTCTAACGATAATGTGGAAAGGTATAAGGCTCGTCTTGTGGCTAAGGGTTATACTCAAAAGGAACGGATTTGTAACACCCTAAATCTTATTCGTCAATAAAAGTTAGTTTGTTTTCATTTTATCCAACCAGAGATATATTGTTAAGTTTTTGGTTAACAAAAGGAGCGTAAAATTCCCAATTGACACATCAAATGTTATGCCATTCCATAACACAAATACCTTTTACTAATAAAATAGTAGTAGGTTCACAAGTCATAAATACAAACAATCCAAGCACTTAAAACAGTACGTGTGGTACATAATAGTCAATTCCACTAGAAATGGTTCAAAACATCAAAATACTCCAAAAACAAGTATTGAGCATAAAAGAGATCAATAGTTCTTCCCTTGGACTTATCTCCAACCTGCTTAACCTGTTTCTCTAAAAAAGCAACAACAAATAAAAAATGATATTTAAGAAATCTCAGTGAATTCCTCGGTCATGCCACAATATAGCTCATACGGTATTATTTAGTAAACTACCCAATATTGAAATCGGATCAGACTGCATTAAAGAAAGTGAGGGAATAAAAATAAAAATAAAAATAAAAATGTGGGAGTAGCAATGGGTGGCACGGTCCATGCAGGAAGGGCACAACCTGCCACAATTAGCACTGTCCAGGTCACCTAAAATTTCAAAATTTCTACACTGAAATCTGTTACTTGCATGACCCATGTCGAATGTGGCACAGTTTATGACATTTTGCAATCAGTGATTTAGTTGTTTTTCAGTTTTTTCTCTTTCCTTTAAGCACCCAAACTTCATTCAAAACTTAATGAAATATAGAAACAATTCATATTTATACCATATCCACACATATAATATAACTGTTGTTGCATTCATTCTATCAAAATATAACAAACATGGAATGCAATATACAACATATGAAGTATGAACCAAATTTTCAGAATTTGATAATCTCGCCATTATTCCATTTAAGTCATAACTAGCCTTTAACTCATAATCAATTCAAATCATCAATCAAACCAATAAGCATGTTTCATAGCATTATATAAAAATCAACATGTCACAGATTTCATGACTCTCAATTTAACGCAATTCCAACTATCAAACACCAAACATTTGCATTTCAAGCATCAAAGCAATTTAAGGGAAGAAGGGGTGAGGGAGATTTGCAACTCCACCTATCTTTCATTGATCAACAAAACAGATTTGCAACTAAACAAAGTGAGCACCCAAGTTAAAAAAATGATGCAAACAGTTTTAATCTCCCTTTTTGCTAGTCTTCAATCAACTATGTCCCAACCCCCAAAATTCAAATTCTTAGTTCTATTCTCTAAATTGCCATCCCCTATAAATGATCCTTGAGTTACTTTCCTAAAGTTTCACAAAATCAGCTAGTTACATTACCCACAAAAGCAACCCCACACACTGTTTTTGCCCAAATCTTTCTGGTGAACTACCAAATTACTATCCTTGTATCCCCTCGAATATGACCCATAAATTCTCCATTTCTTCCTCAACATTCTAGCTTGTCATCTCCGCGAAATATACCATGAGTCATCTTGCTCTGATTCTCACGAAATCCTTGGCATACATGGCTCACAAGGTGCTACGAATACCAACTTTTTTTGCAGAAATAGATTTGTTCATCCCTTTTCTTAGCTTCAAGTATTACACGAATTTGAAACCTTTCAACCCAACTCATGCTTGAATATAAAACTTGAAGTATTATCTATCAATTTACATACTCATCAATCTCTCAATTCCACGAAAACCAAGGCATGCAAAGCCCAAAAGACAGCTTCATGAAAATGAGCAGAATTGGTCTTCACACTATTCTGTGCAGAATATTAATTGAAACCCCTCAACTCTCAACTCTTTAAACTCCACGAAATTGAGCGACTTTTTCTCATCGACACCTCAAATCATCAAGCTTTATAATACAAGTTGAATGTGGCACATGCAAGTGATGAATGAAGGTTAAAAGAAGGTGTTTGAGTTTTTGTTCTGATTTGTGTTTCGAGGAAGGCTGTGAACATTAGGTGGTGAAGAATCAAGATGAATATGATGATGATGATGCTGAAAATTAATTTGTATCCCTCCATCACTCTCCCTTGGCCAACTCCCTCTTATTTCTTTCTATCTCTTTCTCAGTCAATGTGTAAGAAGAAGTGGAAATTCTTTTTGGAGAATCATGGATCTTGTTGCATTTATGATTTGGACGGCGTTTCTCAATGGCAACATTGATGAGACAATCCATATTCCATATGGTACAACCAGATAACTGTTGCAGGAGACCCTAAGGATATGGTTTACAAACTGACAAAATCCATTTTTGTGCTAAAGCAGGTGTTCCGAGTGGTACCACAAATTCATCAAGTAGTTTTCTAATTTGGTTTCGAGGTGAATGTGGTTGAGGATTGTGTGTATCAAAAATTCAGTGGGAGCCACTACAAGAAAAAAGGAATTTTACGTCACTTGGTTGGCGTCACGTGCCTACGACTGACGCTAAAGTAGGGATTTCGGGTTTCATAACCGGAATTTACCGTCGGTCAATACCCACCACTAAATCTACTACGCAATTGACGGCATCCTAACTCTCGATTGCGCACCTCTAGTACTGTAGTTTCCCATGAAGTCCCAAATTTTCCCTCTGCGCGCAAACTGCCTCCCAAAATAACCCATCTTCCCCGCTCAGATTCTTTCCCCCAAATCTCTCAAACGTAATTTTTTCCTCTGCGCGCAAACTGCCTTCCAGAACTCAGATTCAGAATCGCTCACCGCCGGTCCCAGCTTGTGCCGGTTTCTTGCTCTCCTCTGTTGTTCTTCACCATCGGTAACTCTCTCCCCCTCTCTGTATCTCTATCTCTTCCCTCCTCTCCATTTCATTCTTTTATAAATCTCTCAAACCCTAAAAGAAACTCAGATTCTTTCCCAGCTTTGATTCATCCCTGAGTTTCAGAAACGGCTCGCTCACTGCCGCTCTTCCCATCTTGTGCCTTTCCGTTGTGGTTTCTTGCTCTCCGCCGTTCTTCACCATCGGTAACTCTCTCCCCCTCTCTGTATCTCTATCTCTTTCCCCCTCTCCATTTCATTCTTTTATAAACCTTCAAGAAATTAACGATTACGAAGCCAGTGTTCTAACGATTTCTTCTACTTCTTTATAGAACACAGTGTTCTAACGATTATTTTCTCATCGTGAAGTTCTTCCTGAGTCTTTATCACTATTTGGAAGCTTGATTTTGATGAATACAAGTGATTGTGGACTTGCTGCTCCGCCGCCGCCAGCAGCACTTACTTCCTTTTCTTGAGGTTTGTTCCCTTTGGTCCTTGCTTTCCTATTTGTTTTGTTTATCTTTCTTGAGGTTTCTGTTCTTGACTGTTTTTATGAAGAGTGTAATGTTGTACTTTTAATCTATTAAATTATTGTGGTTTAGTTTTAGTCACATTTGTTTTTAAATGATGACCGGTCTCAGTTATACTTAATTCTTTTCATGTATAGACTTGGCAATCCATCAAAGCAGTATGCTCCTTGGCATGAAACTGTCTTGAAAACTACAAGGGTTGCAATAGGCATTATAATGTTGCTGAAGGAGCAGAGCGCGACTTTCCTTTGAAAATGTGATCAAAAAAATATCAGAGTTTGCTCAAAACCATTGGCTGTTGAGAGATATGTTGTTGTCCATGGGCAGATAATTCTGCAACTGTTTGCTGTATTTCCTGACGAAAAGATAAGAAAATGTGCTTTTGTGACAGGTCTTATGAACAAAATGGAAGAACAACATCATACTAAATGGTTAGTAAAAGCTTGTACTGGCCTGAAAAATGTGCTTTCTTTAGTCTTCCATTTGATACTTTAGGTCTAGGATCTGGCGCGTGTCACTCTTGCAAAATAAAGAACGCCGAAAAGGAGGATATTTTCAAGGTAAATTCATCAAAGTCTGGTTTCCTATTGGGGGGAACTGAATATTCTCTGAATTACTATATTTATGTAAGTCCTTTTGTTGTGTGCCAAGTGCTTGAGATCATTGTTACAAAAGAAGTAAAATATCTTGCTGTTGGATTTTGGACTCATGTTGGAAGTAAAATATCAGCTGTTCTTGACTCATGTTATTGATCTAATCCATATCTTGCTGTTCTTGACAGCAGCTAGAAAGAGAAAGGGAAAGTGTATAGAGGGAGATAGCATTTCAGAGCCTGATCAAGAAAGAAAGACAGCAAATGAAAAACGTTTAGCAACCTTGGACATTTTTGCAGGTTGTGGTGGTTTATCACAAGGGTTGGAGCAATCAGGTAATCTAACTACACTATTATTATAGCAAGAAACACAATTGTATATGATATCAATATCAATGCATAATGTAACTTTTTATGTTACTGCTTGCACTTTTCAGGAGCTTCATCAACTAAATGGGCTATTGAGTATGAAGAACCAGCTGGGAATGCATTTAAACAATGTGTTGTTCTAGTGTTTCTCTGGAATGAATAGGTTTAATCAAAGCAGTTGGAGTAATGTCCAGTGTGAGAGATGATGATATTAGCATTCTTGTCCTTTGCTCATTTTTTCCGGCCAAGGTATTTATTTCCTGTTAGAGAATGTGAGGAACTTTGGGTCTTTTAACAAAGTACAGACATTCCGCTTAGCCTTGGCTTCACTTCTTGAGATGGATTATCAGGTAAATTAAATTTGAATAATTGTATCTTTTTCCTGTGAATGCTGATTTTCTGGTTCAAAAGGTGAATAAAAAGCATATTTCTGTGATTAAAATGAGAAGCTAGTTTTGGTAACTTTTAAATTATTTATGTGAAAATTACTTCTTTTTTATTATTATTATTATTATTATTATTATTATTATTATTAACATTTATATTTTTAGAATTCAATCTTTAAAATTTAAAACAACCATACCACTATCAAGATGAGTGAATCAAAATACCAGTGTTTAGAGGAGTTTTATTGAGATAAAGTAAATTTTAAAGGGTAATTCAAATAATTCATCATTTAAAAACAAATGTGACTTAAGTCTATACCTTGAATTTCTGGTCTGGTTCTATTCGTATGATCACATACATCACATTATTAGCACACTATAATATATTGGCAAGAAGATGGTAGAACCACCGTAGAAGAATAAGTTTCCTTTCAAATTTAAATATTAAAATGATACTGTATAATATAAAAGGGTGAAACTGAAGAGCATAGTAGTGGTTGACAACATATGTCCCATCTCTATACAATTAATGGCTTCAATTTTGCTATTACTAGAAGCGTTAGTTATAAGATACTGTCTCAGATACTGGAGAGCATAGTAGTGGTTGACAACATATGTCCCCTCTCTATACAATTAATGGCTTCAATTTTTCCATTACTAGAAGTGTTAGTTATAAGATGCTGTCTCAGATTTTGTACGTTTGTTTACTAGTTCAAACCAAATTTTGGGCATGTCATGTAATGTTTGAGTCCATAGTTTCCAGTAGCTTCTATTTGATGTATGCTGCTAGAATGTTGTATCTTCTGTTAGTCAGTTTGTTTAGTAATTGGCAGTTGATTAGATTATAAACATATCGAGGTCTGCTTCTCTAATCTTTCAACTTTTATTTCATTATCTCAGTAGTGGCTGCTGCTTATAAATAGCAAAAGGCAGCAATACATAGTACAGACAGCAAAGATTGTACCAATCTTTAAAATATGCGAATCCTAGGTATAAATGCGAATCCTAGGTATAAAATCTACCCACACCAGCTTCTGGAGGCTGGGGAATTTAATTCAACAGTAAAAAGAAAAAATTGCAATCAATTGAAACCTAATTCTCTAGGACAGGGGGTAATACTGTAACAATCACCATCTTATCTTCACTTCTCCTTCTGGTTTGGATAGGTAGGTTTTCTCATTCCTCTTCTATTTTTCCTTCTCCTGTTTCATCTAACCACCAATTTCTTAGGGGGTCTCCATATTATTAGTTTGACTTTATGTGTGAAATTCCTTTCAGTGTATAGGGTATTGCAATCAATGTTGTTATCTTTCCCCTTTGTAGGTAAACTTAGGGTGCTTTTTCCAAACGCTTACAGTTTATACTTTATAGTTTATGTGAATACATAATAAGGTCTGAATTGTCTCTAAAACAGTATTTTTTGTGGTGTTTTATATGCAATTCTGGGTTCTTTCCTCAATATAAGATGTTTTTATTTTCCATTGATACTAATTTCTTTGTATGAATCTGTTTCATTTTCTATTTTTGTGCATGTGTTTGAAGCAGAATTACTTTCTCTTACAAACATGGGGATATATTGTTGCAAGTGTTTTCTGCTTGGTTTTTTAAAGGTGTTTCCCTAATTTATGTGCTGAGAGGTTAGATAGATTTGTCTTTTTCTCTAGGTATTTGTATTAATAGAACTATTCATAATTAAATTCAAGAAAATTGGAGTACTAATTTTGACAGGGAGCTGATTTGAGATTAGCAAGCAAAACCATGTTTACCAATTAGCTAGTTTTACAACGAAGCCTTCTGCAGAAAATGAAAACGGGAAAGAGTTGTTGATAATATCAAAATAAGTTTTTTGATATTGATTGTGGAAGGGTTTTAAGAAGAAAAGTGACATTATGTTTTTATTAGGACTCGTTTTGTTTGCCGTAGTTTGATCTTTATAATCTGAAAATACTGGAAGTTTAAAAAGAACTTCAGTTTTCTTTCCTGCTGAATGGGGTAAAATTCTTCATCTTACTTCGGTATGCTGTTCAGTGTATTGTTTCTTCAAGGGAATTCTCCTTTTATTATCTTTGGCCGATGGTCTTAATCCTCTTTGGTACATAGTCAATAATTATATACATATTCCTCTCTAGGTGTACTCAAGCCCGTGCCCTCTGTCGCGCATATCGTGCCCTGTGAAGCACGTCACAATTAGAGATACATGTATTTCTTAGAATGATGCTATGACATTTTTTATGAGAAGCTATATGCAACAGCTATTTCTTAATGCTGTTAACTTGCATCCACATAATATTTACAACTTCTTTATAAGCAAATGTTAGTGGGGGTGGAGGAATGTTAGTGTCAGAGTTTCAACGTATATCGAGGTCTACGTTGATTAGAAAGCAAATTTCATGTTTGTTAATTTGTAATTTGTAATTGCCACAACCTCATGAAGAACACCTTTATTTTAAGCTTCTGGTATAGATGGAAAGCTTTCTATACTCTGACTTTTAATGTGCTGGAAAAATGCACGTGGTATTGATATTTCTATATTTCCTTAATACAGGTGAAGTGCAACAACTTAAAAATGAAGTGCAACAACTTAAAAATGAAATTGTTGAGTTGAGGAGTGAATCAAAGATAAAAGATGAAACCAAGAAGATGATGGCATCAGTACTTGCTGGACTTCTCACAAAGTCATCAGAGCCCGTACATGTTCCACTTCTTAATTTTATTGTAATATGCTCTCACTTTTACATGATTTCTTTTAATTCTTTTATAAATTATTCTTTAATAAATTATTTTACATGACAAATTATTCATTTATTTCTATTGTTGTAGCAACAACAAAGTGCTGGTGGTCCCTCCTCATAATCAACTAACAACAATAACCGGCTTGAAGTGACTTTTATGCTTAATGCTTATTTTGCAATGTAATACATACTTATTTTGATATGTAATATGTGAGAGCTACTTGTGCAATTGTTATCTTGTTAACAAGAGCTACTCTAGAAAGCTATTTGAAAAATTTTTATCTTGTTATAGCAAGAGCTACTTTATAGAGTTATTGTTATTATTTTGTTAGGACTACTTTGATATTGTAAAACTTCTACTTATACTCATATGGTACCAATGACAATGTTATGCTGTTATTATTCAAGAGTTACTTTGAGTTATTGTTAGGACTACTTTGAGTTATTGTCTTGAAAACGGGTTTTTTTATTAAAAAATAGCAGCTGTCAAAACCAAAATAGCATGGCGGCGGTTGAAACCCACCGCTAAAATAATTACTAAAAAACAATGCTTCTTGGCGGTTCAAATCGCCACTAAAATAAAAGAAAAATGACTGTCAACTTTCGAATTTACTCTCGGTTGGAACAGATGCAAAAATTGAAATAACGTCAGTCGACTTTCACATTTACCGTCGGTTGTCACTGACGCTAAAGAGGAAATAACGTCGGTCAGCTTTCATGTTTACCATCGGTTGTAACTGACGCTAAAGTAGAAATTATGTCAGTCCTCTTTCACGTTTAGCGTCGGTTGCAACTGACGCTAAAGTAGAAATAATGTCAGGCAAGTTTCACATTTACCATCGGTTGTAACTGACGCTAAAGTAGAAATTATGTCAGTCATTTTTCACGTTTAGCGTCGGTTGCAACTGACGCTAAAGTAGAAATAACGTCAGGCAAATTTCACATTTACCATCGGTTGTAACTGACGCTAAAGTAGAAATTATGTCAGTTATCTTTCACGTTTAGCGTCGGTTGCTACTGACGCGAAATTGACTTCCGGCGGTCGAAGAAACCGACGCTGTTCGGTCCAGTGGCTCCATATTTAGTGGCGGTTTTTCTTGTAGTGAGCAAGTACATTTTGTTGGTCTTGTATGTTGATGACATGATGTTTGCCACTAATGGTAAAGGCCTGTTGGACGGAACCAGGAGATTTCTATCAAGAAAGTTTGAAAGGTTAGGCATGCAGGAGTGTAAATAAGGGGAAACACCAGATGCTAAGGGAGAAAAATTTAGTCTCAATTAGTGCCCAAAAGAAAACTTAAAAATTCAAGAAATGCAAAAGATTCCTTATGCATCAGCTATAGGGAGTATGATGTATGCCAAAGTATGTACGCGTCTGGATATAGCATTCATAGTTGGGATGTTAGGCAGATATTTAAGCAATCCCAGGAATGGATCATTGGAAAGAAACCAAAAGGGTTATAATGTATTTCAAGATAACAACAAATTAAATGCTCACATATAAGAGGCCAAACTAGTTGGAGATCACTTGGTATTCTAACTCTAATTTTGCTAGATGACAAGATAGTAAAAGATCCACTTCAATCTATATCGATATGTTGGCTGGTGGTGCAGTTTCTTGAGGTAGTGCAAGGCAAACTCTCGTTGCTTCATCCACCATGTCAGCAAATTTGCAACATGTTATGAGATATCTCACTACAAAAAAAAAGCTGATTAGCGAGGGAATTAAATTTCCAGTCCCTCGCTAATTCTGTCATTAGCGACGGAATTTTTAGTCTCTCGCTAATTAGCGACGGAATTTTCAGTCCCTTGCTAATTTCTGATAATTTTCAGATCATAGGGCTCTATGCAGGTGATTAGCGACAGAATTTTTAGTCCCTCGCTAATTAGCAACAGAATTTTTAGTCCCTCGCTAATTTTTTGAGTTTTCAGCTTATTTATCCTCTCACACACACTCTTCTTTCCTACTCTCCTCACACTCTTCACTCTTCTCTCTTCTTCTCTCCCACCTTCCCATAACTTCCACCACCACACCACCACCACACCACCCCCACCACCTCCTCTCATCCTCACCCTCTCTCTCTCTCTCTCACTCTCTCTTTCTCCCTTACTCTTCTCCTTCTCTCTTTCCCTCACCCTCGCTAATTTCCTTCTCTCTTTCTCCCTTACTCTTCTCCTTCTCACTCTTGGGACACTTGGCTGTCAAACTTAGCGACGAAATTTGAATCCCTCACTAATTAGCGAGGGAGTTAGCGACGGAATATTTCCTCGCTAATTAGCGAGGGATTCAAATTTCCCTCGCTAATCCCATTAGGGAGGAGCAATTTAGAGAGGGACTGATTCCTTCGCTAGTTCCCTCGCTAATGGGCATTAGAGACGAATTTGGGGCATTTAGCGAGGGAAAAATCCCTCACTAATGGGCAATTTTTATGTAGTGTAACCCTGAGATTTGGTTGAGAAGCCTTGTCACTGGGCTGCAAATTGTGGAAGGAATTGAAAGACCACTAAAGTCATACTATGACAACAAATCATCCATCCTATATTCCAACAATGATAGGAGTTTAACCGAGTCAAAACACATTGACATCAAGTTCCTAGTTGTTAAGGAAAGGGACCAAAGTGGACAGATTTCCATAGAACACTTAAGGGCAAACTTCATGATAGTAAACTTTCTTACATAGGGTCTTCCACCCAAGGTATTTCATGAGCAAACTGCTCACATGGGTGTTTTACAGTCTAAGGAATCTTTAGTTTAGTGGGAGTTAATCATTTATGAATTTTGTGTTCTATGTTTTGTATTATGTATGCATACTCTTATATTTGGATATTTTTCTGGATACATATAAAGTATGATATTCAGTTCATTATACTTTGTACATAAGGTTATTGAAACATCTGACAAAGGTAAAGTAGGACCAATTCAAAATTTACATGTATAGGCCACCTTCATGTGATTTTCATGCTACACATTTCATGATGAAGCTATGTCATTTAGTTATGTCAATATTAGTAATCAATGATGGGTTTAGTTATCATTTATATAACAAAAACTGATTTGGCTCTATGTACAGACATAACTAATGGACGAGATTATTTGGATATTCCCCAGGGTACATAATGGTGAATTTTTAGCTCATAAAGTCTAACACAGTTGTAAAGTTACATACGTGACCAATGGAAGATTGTTAGAATTTGGGGTCACACATGTAATATTTAAATGTGTTAGGGTCTATTATTTTATTTTTCAAACTTAAAGCGGCCTATTTGATATTAAGTTTATGGCTAAGGGCATATTTGTCATGAAAGGTTAGTGTGTAGATATCATTAGGCAATATTTTAATTTGATGAGAGGCCAATTTAGAAATATTGAAAACTGGGATGTAACTGAAAGAGTTACATATATATATATGGGTTATGGTCCTCATTTGTAGAATAACACAAAAGAATGAGAAACGAAAAGTTCTCTAGACTTCTCTCTTCATCCCCATTAGAAGAGAATCAAGAAACCCTAAGAAGCTCTACAAATGGAAGACCACATACCCAAGCCTTCAATGATTTTCAATGGAAAATTCAGATACACTTCCCCATTCTATTTCATCATGTATTGAGTATGGGTTCATAAAAAATTGATTTAGGATTGGGCTCTTTCTTTATTTTTATTTGGGTAGAAACATTTTGTTAGACAAACCTCTTGATTGTTAGAAATTAATTGTTGCGGCGTTGAACACTATACGAAAGGGTTTGCCTGGTTGATCCATATTTCTCCTCATGACCCTTACATCATTCATCAGTGCATTTTAATGCATTATTTAGAGCTTTGCACTTTGTGGTTTTAATTGTGTTCTGTACCTAATAATTGATTCTTAGCATGTTTCTAATCTTTGAGTCTTATTTGAGAGTTAATGTATTTTCATATTTAACTTTGGGAATTACTTGCATGTTGAACCTTGGTTATACACTATTCAGAGCCATTTTTTCTCACTTACGCGCTATTATACAATTTTGAGAATTCGATGCCCTAACATTCATTGAAGCTTAAGGCCCTAGATGAATCTATTGGTGAAGGGTGTTGCTTGTACGAATTTTGAGGTTTAATGCTTAATGTTTATTTCGTTTTTATGGTTTTAATTCTTTCTCTATCAATTTCATCTCCGTATTTCTTGTTGTGTTTTTCGTAAATATTAACGTAATTAAATTATAAATAGGTATAATAATTTTTATAAATTTATTTATAGTTTTTTTATGTATTTATATTTTAATATATAATAAGATAAAAAAAATAAAAAAAACACAGTTCAGAAGTCACCCTGGGCGGGGTGACTTCTGAACTGATTTTAAAAAAAAATTTGCAAAACATAGTACTGAAGTCGCCCCCCCACCCCCCAAGGGGTGACTTCTGTACTAAAAATTTTTTTTGCCCTATTTTGGTATATAACCCACAATGTGTATTATTTAGGTAAATCATTTTTTTTATCCCAAAATCATTTTTTTGCCAATGTTAGTTTCTGGGGTTTGAACCCTGGACCTCCTTCTTGCAACTTTGCAACTCTTTCATGTCCCTTAGCTCGCCAACTAAGCTACCTTCTCGGGACACCCCCCCCCCCTTTTATATTGTTAATTTCGTTCTTGATTTTGGTAGTTTCAGTATTTAGAGATCCTCGTGAGATGAGCAAGATCTCTTACCTTGATATTGTATTTAGACTTTTAATTATTTTAACCCGCGTACTATCACTGATCAATCATCAACTCCATTTGAGGACAGCATTGTTCAACATACTTTTCCTTCCCTCGACACTGATGGCCACTGTATCATAAATAAGGATTGGAAATAAGGAAGGTTGTAAATAGTAGATTTGTAGATTTATTTACATATGTATTCGGCCTAGGCCCGTTAGGTTTTCATAGAATAGCCTATTTAAACTCATTAGTATTTGTACTCAAAGGATCAAGACACACAATCAATAAAACGGAACTACAGCTACTTTGTAGTCGCAGACGTAGGCAAAGTTTAGCCGAACTGCGTGATCAATATCGTGTCTCCGATTTTGACATGGTATCAGTCTAGGTTTGATCTTGGTATCCGTCACTTGCTTTCGTAATTGGCGCTCCGTCGCTCGTGATTTTTGTAACACCCTAAATATTTAATTAATTTATTTAATTAAGTATTTAGGAATTTATTTTAATTTATTGGATATAATTTAATTAATTAAAATTATATTAATTTTATGTTGGTGGTATTAGGAAAAGGAGGCGCCACTTGAATGAACTTGGGCTTAAGTGAAAAGCCCAAGCCCGTGATCCATAAGCTATGCGAAGTGGCTAGGTCAAGTGGAGTTAGGGTTTTGTGTTGGCATTTGCGAACTGAGAGAAGAGAATAGAGAGAGTGAGAGCGTCGTGGAGAAGAGAGAAAGAAGGGAGAGGTCGCGAGCTCAAGGAGGAAGAGGAACGTGATCCGTTGCTGTGGTTCTGTTCGTGACTGTCTCTAGGGTTCCTGTTCTTCAAATCCAAGGTCAGGGGAGTTCTATCTTTCTATATAATAAATGTTATGATAGGTTTTAGAGTAGGGTTAGCCTAGATCTATCCATATTCATGATCGGTGTGTGATTTCATGTTGTTTTTATGATTTGTGTGTGATTTGATGTATTCGTGTTGCTCGGAATCCGTTTGTTGGTGTTATGGGCGCCTAGGGCGCCATATGTTTGATTGTGTTGCTGGCTTTTGCTGCTGGATTGTGTTTGCTGGGCGTCAGGCGCCAAGGGAGCCGTGCGTGCGTGTGTGTTGTGTGTTGCGGGCGCTGGGCGCCAAGGGCGCCAGTGTGCGTGTGTGTTGTGTTGCTGGGCGCTGGGCACCCGGCGCCAGGCGCTGGGCGCCAAGGGCGCCAGTGTGCGTGTGTGTTGTGTTGCTGGGCGCTGGGAGCCAGGCGCCAAGGGCGCTGTGTGCGTGTGTGCTGTGTTGCGCGCCTGTTGCGCTGTGTTGCTTCTGGATGTCTAAGTTTGTGTCTTAGGCGCCCAGTGCCTGGGCGCCATTTTCAGGATGTTCCCGATTTTTAATAAAAACTGTTTTCGCTATATCTTTTGACTCGGGCATCCGTTTTAAACGTTTCAAAAAGTGTTGGGAAGATTTTTCGGTTGTCTACCTATGTGTCTTATTTTTAAAAATAAAAACTTATTATTTTCTGGTGGTTTCTGTGGGCCCAAGTGGCTGTCCCCGGTGGTCATCCCAGTGACGTTGTAAAGCCGTATTGAGTCCTTTAAAAATCCTTTTTGTGTATAACCAACAGTTTTAACGCTTTAGTGTCAAAATGGGTGATTATGACGATGATGCCCTTAGTGGCTAGTTAAATGACGTTTTTGCCCTTAGTGGCCCATATTATTGATGATGATGTGTAAATGACAATGATGCCCTTAGTGGCTAGTTAAATGACGGTTTTGCCCTTAGTGGCTATTGTTTGATTGATGACGATTATGAATAAGTGACGATGAGTCCCAAAAGGCTAAGCGACGATGATAATAAGCGACGATGAAATATAGCGACGTGGTTGTGTGTAATTATAAATTGACAGGTGTTGTGCCTCTTATTTGGCAAATTGGTAAGTGACGGGTCACATAGTTGACTGTAAATGTGTGTTTGTGTGTGGTGCATATCATAGTGTCTCATGTATTCCATGTGCATGAACCCAGCGACGATGAGGCCATAAAGGCTAAGCGACGATGAGGCCATAAAGGCTAAGCGACGATGATGAAAGGTACCTCATGCATATGCCCGCGAGTGGGTTGCATTTCATATAGTCACATGACATCGTGATGAGTTGTTGTATTGACGTAATTGATGACTGTGATGTGGTTACTCTAGTGCCGTGACTTTGACTTATTGCTTATCATATGATTTATTATATGGATTGAATTGGACTCACCCTTCTGTTTGAATGTTACCCCTATGCGGTAACGTGCAGGTGATCACGAGTGAAGACCTAGGTATCTTCACTAATTTGAGTCGGGTCGTCATGCTCTGATACGTGGCACTCAGGGGGGAAACGAACTCGATGTTTTTAAGATCATTTTAGTTGTTATATGTTATTTGATGGTTTCTCTTTATTTTACTTTCCGCTGCGTAGTTGGTTTTATTGATGTCACGGTTGTGGTGACGATGACTGATGCTTGAGTTTTCCCCATTGAGGGCGTGCTACGTATTGCGCATTTATTGACGTTGAACTGTTTTATTGAAGTACGATGTTTTATTCGAAGTATGTGTAACATTCCTTGCGATGAAAGCGATTTTGAACTCTGATTTTTATAAACAAATTAACGGGTACAAAAGGGGTGTTACAATTTTCGTGTGGGCGTTCCGTTGCTCTCCTGCTTTCGTAATTGGCGTTCCTTCTTTCGTAATTGTCGTTTCGTAATTGGCGTTCCGATTGTTCGATCCATATTGCGAATCGCTCAGCTGGGTTCGTCGTCCTGCTTGCGCAAGCCCTGTTAGTTGTTACGCTCCAGCTTCGTGACTCTGCTTGGTATCTATCTCGGTTGCTTTGCGAGATCTCAGTCGTGGGATTCTTGGCTTCCGTTTGCGTTGTGATATTTGCGGAATCCTGTTCGCAAATCTTGCTCGGTTTCGTTTGGGGATTTCTTGGCTTCCGTTTCCGTTTGCGTTGTGAGGATTTCTTGTTTCACGATTTTGTTTCCTTTTGTGGTTGGCATCTTTCTATTGGCAGGGAGATTATTTGGTCTAGCATATTTTTTTGGGCAAATTCTGATTTGTTCACGACATCATTTTTTTAATGGTTTCGGACAAGGAATGAGATAATTTTTGTGTTCGATTCACCGGAAAAAATTATGCTGCTTGGGAATTTCAATTCAAGATGTATGTCAAAGGGAAAGGACTATGGAATCACCTTGATGGGATTTCTAAGGTGCCGACAGATAACACTGCCTTAGATATGTGGGAAGTCAAAGATGCTCAAATTATTTCGTGGATCCTCAGTACAATTGATCCTTAGATGATCAATAATTTGAGATCTTTTTCAACAGCTCAAGAAATGTGGGATTACTTGAAGCGTATTTACAATCAGGACAATACGGCTAAGCGTTTCCAGTTGGAGTTGGAGATCGCCAATTACAAACAAGGTAATTTGTCAATTCAAGATTATTATTTTGGTTTTCTGAATTTATGGACAGAACACTCTGCTATTATCTATGCTGCTGTTCCCAAGCCGTAATTGTCGGCTGTTCGTGATGTTTATGATACTAGTCAACGGGATCAATTTCTCATGAAACTTCGTCCGAAATTTGAGGCTGTTCGAGGTGTTTTTCTAAATAGGAACCCTGTTCCTTCCTTGGATATCTGTGTTGGTGAACTCCTCAGGGAAAAACAGCGTTTTAATACTCAAGGAACCATGCTTAATGATCCCGTCCATTCTGAACCTGTGACAGTTGCATATGCTGCGCAAAATAGATGCGTGGGCCGTGATAAACGACAAACTCAATGCTTCTCTTGTAAATAGTTTGGACATGTTGCTCGTAGTTGTCCTAAGAAATTTTGCAATTATTACAAGCAGCAGGGTCATATCATCTCTGCAGGCATCTGATGGTGGTGCTCTACAGCCTGAATTAATTCAACAAATGGTACTATCTGCTCTTTCTGCCTTGGGCATTACTGGTATGTCATCTTTTATATCTTGGTTACTTAATTCTGGTGCATCGAATCACATGACGGGTTCCTATGAACTCCTGCACAATTTACGTTCTTATATTGGTAATCAGAAAATTCAAATTGCTAATGGCAGTACCCTTCCTATAACGAATGTTGGTGACATAAATTCTAATTTTCGTAATGCGCTGGTAGCACCTGGGCTTGCCTCAAATTTATTGTCTGCTGGTCAATTAGTGGATAAAGGTTGTGATGTTATTCTTACTCCGGATGGTTGTTTTGTACATGATCGGGTGTCGGGGAAGGTGATCGCGAAGGGGCCTAAAGTTGGAAGAGTGTTTCCACTCTAGTTTATTTCAAATCATTTATCTCTTGCTTGTAATAGTGTTTTGAATGCATGTGAGGATTGGCATAGGAAATTGGGCCATCCAAACTCTGTTGTTTTGTCTCACTTATTTAAGACTGGCTTGTTAGGTCCTAAACTGATGGATTCTAGTACCCCTATTTCATGTTCGGTTTGCAAACTAGCTAAAAGTAAAACACTTCCTTTTCCATCTGGTGCTCATCGTGCTTTTACTTGTTTTGAGTTAATTCATAGTGATGTTTGGGAAATCTCTCCTGTCGTTTCTCATGCTCACTATAAATATTTTGTCCCCTTTATCGATGATTATAGCCGTTTTACTTGGATTTATTTTCTTAAATCTAAATCTGACGTGTTTTCTATGTTTAAAATATGTTGAAAATCAATTTCAAACCAGTATTAGAATTCTTCGGTCTGATTCTGGTGGTGAGTATATTTCTCATGAGTTTCAGGAGTTCTTACAGCAAAAATGTATACTGTCTCAACGATCTTATCCAAATACCCCTCAGCAAAATGGTGTTGCAGAACGTAAGAATCGTCACTTGTTGGATGTGACATGTACCTTACTTCTCCAGGCCTTTGTTCCAACCAAATTTTGGGTGGAGGCTCTTTCCACAGCTGTTTTTTTGATCAACCGTCTTCCTTCCACGGTGATTGGGTTTGATTTTCCTTACTTTCGTCTTTTTAAAACTCAGCCTAATTACAGTAGTTTACATACTTTTGAGTGTATAAGTTTTGTTCACCTCCCATCCACTAAAAGACATAAGCTTGGAACACAATCTGTCCAATGTGCATTTATGGGGTATAGTCAGTCTCATAAGGGTTTTGTGTGTTATGATGTCTCTAACCACCGTTTTCGCATTTCTAGGAATGTGACATTTTTTAATAATCAGTTTATGTTTCCTTGCTCTTCTCCTGGTTTGAATGATATTGTTATACTTCCCCAATTTTTTGATAAACCGGGACTCGTTCCCACTTCCCCTTCCGACGCTGATCCGCCACCTGATCCTGATCCTGTACCGCCGTCACCACGGCGTTCTGGTAAGAACGTCTCGAGCACCTGAAAGATATTCCCCAAACAGGTTTGTTTCCTCACATACTGATTTAACTGCTTCTCTATCTGGCACATCTATTCCTACTTGTTACTCGCAGGCTGTTAAAAATGCGTCTTGGGTAAATGCCATGAATGAGGAACTTCAGGCCTTTCAGGACAACTTCACTTGGGATATTGTTCCTTGCCCTCCTGGTATCAAACCCATAGGCTGTAAATGGGTCTATTCTGTGAAATTTAATTTAGATGGATCTCTCAATCGGTACAAGGCTCAATTAGTTGCTTTAGGCAACAAGCAAGAATATGGTATTGATTATGATGAGACATTTGCACCGGTTGCTAAAATGACTACTGTAAGAACGGTGCTCTCTATAGCTGCTTCTAATGGGTGGTCTCTCCACCAAATGGATGTGAAGAATGCATTTCTTCATGGCGACCTGATTGAAGATATTTATATGACTCCCCCTCAGGGCCTATTCTCTTCATCTAAGGGGGTGTGCAAGCTCAAACGCTCTCTATATGGTTTGAAAAGAGCGCCTAGAGCATGGTATGCGAAATTCCGTTCCACTCTACTTGGGTTCTCTTTTACTCAAAGTCAGTATGATTCGTCTTTGTTCATTCACCGCACATCTACAGGCATTGTTCTGCTCCTTCTTTATGTTGATGAAAGATCATTACGGGTTCTTATGCAGCATCCATACAAGAAGTTAAACAAAAGCTTCACGCCCCATTTCAAATGAAAGATCTTGGTCTTTTACATTATTTTCTTGGACTCGAGGTTCATTCTACCTCTAAGGGTATATTTCTCCATCAGCATAAGTTTGCCACCGACCTTATTGCTATGGCTAGCCTCCAATCCGCAAATCCTGTGAATACTCCTCTTGAGGTTAATGTTAAATACCACCGTGACAAGGGTGAACTTTTGACCGACCCTTTATTGTATCGACAGCTCGTAGGTAGTCTTAACTACTTGACCATTACACGACCCGACATTTCATTTGTTGTTCAGCAAGTAAGTCAGTTCATGCATTCTCCTCGTCATCTTCACTTGGCAGCTGTTCGTCGTATAATTCGCTACTTGAAAGGTACCTCTCAACATGGTTTGTTCTTTCCTAGTGGGACCCCTCTTAAGTTGATTGCCTACAGTGATGCTGATTGGGGGGTGTCCTGACACTCGTCGCTCTGTCGCTGGTTGGTGCATGTTTCTTGGTTCTTCGTTGATCTCATGGAAAAGTAAGAAGCAAGCAAGAGCCTCTAAGTCCTCAACTGAATCAGAGTATCGTGCTATGTCTACGACATGCTCCGAAATTCTTTGGCTTCGTGGTATTTTGGGTGAACTTGGATTTCCTCAAATCGAACCGACATCTCTCTTTGCTGACAATACAAGTGTCATTCAGATTGTTGCAAATCCGGTTTTTCATGAGCGTACTAATCATATTGAAGTTGATTGTCATGCTATTCGTGAGGCCTATGATAATCATGTTATATCCATCCCTCATATCAATACTCAATTTCAAGTTGCAGATACTTTGACCAAAGCTGTTCCTTGTCCACGCCATCAGTTTCTTATCAGCAAATTGATGCTCCTTGATGACCGCATTAATTTGAGGGGGGATGTGAATAAGGAAATAATGTAGGTTGTAAATAGTCGATTTGTAGATTTATTTACATATGTATTCGGCCCAGGCCCGTTAGGTTTTCATATAATAGCCTATTTAAACTCATTAGTGTTTGTACTCAAAGGATCAAGACACACAATCAATAAAACGGAACTACAGCTACTCTGTAGTCGTAGACGTAGGCAAAGTTTGGCCGAACTGCGTGATCAATATTGTGTCTCCGATTTTGACACATACAACCTTTTCTATTAATATGTCCAACTTGACTTTGCAACACATAATATTGACTTGTTAGAAAATTTCGAAATCCGAGTGTGATCTTATATCAATCATGGACATTTGTTAGATCTAACCCAACCTTTATAAAAGCCTAGTATTACTATTTAGTTGACATAAGAGTCTATTTATATAAGTGTGTTTAAATGAGATATACGATATGAAAATAGACACGACGAACTTGATACTTCTGTTTTTTTTTACCCCCCTTGTACCATCTACCCCCTAAATGACCAAACGGACCAACTACCCCTTAAATCCCCAAAATTTTTGGAAATACCTCAAATCTAGATAAATCCGGAAGGCTGCTTTTTTGATTTTCCGGAAATATCGCATTTTACGGTATTTCCGGAACACATTTTACATTTCGGAAATACCGTAAAATGGGATATTTCCGGAAAATCAAAAAAGAGTCTTCCGGATTTATCTAGATTTGAGGTATTTCCGGAAATCCCTCAATATTGTCTTTCGAATTTATCCGAATTTGATGTATTTCCGGAAATCCCTTAAAATTGCCTTCTGAATTTATCATATAATATGGTGTTTCCGGAGTGCAAAAATAAAAAATGAAACATTTATTTGATTAATTAAAAACGCCTTCTACATTGATTTAAAATAACAGATTGCAACAACAAACAAAACGAAAACATAATAGAAACTACTGAGATGGTGGAGTGAAACGACGAATGATCTCAGCGACGGTCCTTCTGGTTTCGACGTATAAATGCAGATAACCCTTCCATTTAAAGATAACATGAATGGCCATCATAGCTTGGACGTCATCGTCGTTGTTGACATCCATTGCAGACCAGTGCACACGTCCATTAACCCAAGCTGGTTTCCGATAAATTATACTAATTATTTCATGCTCGTCGCCCTACGGTTGCACCTTACGCAGTAGTCTCTCTTTCAGGGCAGCGAATGTTATGTTGTGTTTTAACCTACACTGGAACGTGTCTCGCCCCTCGAAACAGACATCATCATTTTCGTTGATGATGATGCCCTGATGATCAATGAGGCCCTGATTGGTAAAAATGATAGTGAGCGAAGCCTCTTCGTTAGCCATAGCCATAGCCATCATCATTTTGTGTTGTGTGTATGAAAGAAGTGAAACCCAATGGGTCTATTTATAGGGAAAATTTGAAACCCTAAAGTGAATTTCCACTGTTGGATGAAAAGTGGTCGGCAAAATCTAGACCGTTTAAAGTGTCGGCGAAATCTAGACCGTTAAATAGTGTTGGCAAAATCTAGACCGTCAAATAAAAAATTCGTGGAATAAAATTTAATATAATATAAACTCGTGGAATTAAATATAATATAATACAATCATTTAATGGAAATGTAATCAACATCAGTTGGGAGGGTCGGTGCAACATGATCTGGAACAAAAGAACATCATAACTGTACACGTCGAAGGTACGGATATAACCACGATCTAGCTTCAGCTGAAGCATATGCACCCCAAGTAGGATGAATAGGAGGTATTGGACTAGTAGCGTTCAACATAACCCGAACCCAATGATTCCCATGGACAAACCCAACACAGAACAAGCGGCTCTGACTAGGAACATAGGCTCCTCTCAAAGGGAAGAATGTCCATGACCCACCATTATGAAGTGACAACATAACAAGGGCTATCTGATATCTAGTCGCTAAAACATGTCCCATGTCAGGCATCGACATCCACTTCTCAGGAGGTTGAAAGTCTTGTGGGAGAGCAACTAATGATTCCCTAACTGTCTGAATGTTGTTACCCATGACCTCTGAGTATTGAAACCAATTTGACTCCATCTCCTCAATCAAATCATTGCGAACTATTTGCCAGCTATGCTCTGAGTAATCAAGTCAGGCAGAAATGCATCTGAAGCCACAGTTTCCATCCCCAATCACATTGATAATGTCATCAATGTACTTATGCATATGCTCTAGAAAGTGACTTACCAAATGGATGTCATGTTGTGCTCGCTCAGCTGTTGACCTTTGCGATGGTAATTGGGAGACTTGCTGTGAGGACCGCTAGGGAAGTCTCTGTGATGAAATCTGGGTGGGTTTCTTATTTGAGCTCAAAGACGCATCCACGTGCTCCCAATAAGAAGGATCTCTCTTCACATCATACTCTTTCTTCTTCTTCTTTGGTGCACCCCTAGTATTGACTTTGTGCTTAGGTGGAACCATGGTTGTAGTGCTTTTGAAGACATAATCATCAAGACCTCTCTTCCAGACACATCTCTTCCAGACACAAGCAAAATATTAACGTACCTATTAGTCGTGGTGTTTCCATAGTATTTCAGTTTATCCGTCCACGATCCACAAAATATTTCCCTGTGAGGATACAACCAATACTTGTTCACATACTTGATAAGCTGGGGTATATCAGCACATGATTATTCAAAATCATGCAAATTCTCATAAAATTCATCCTCAAATACAGAGTCAACTATTGCATGCCAAAGACTCATCACTGACTTCACCCTATCTCCCTTGACAGCCTTGATAAGCTCCAATTTAGTGCAGTTTTTAGAGACACTTTTGAGTCATTTTTAGAGCAGTTATTATTAATAATATAAATTACTAACTTAATTTGCTCTTATTTTGCAGAAAGATAGAAAAAGATAAAAAGAATAAAAGTCCAATTTTATGTCACTCAAAGTTCAATATATATATAGGCTCAAAAATAAAAGAAGAAATCAAAGCCAAATTCTTAGTTGGCTTTGTTATCAGCCCAATAAAAACAAGGCCCACGGCCTGTTTGAAAAGCCAAGATCAGACCCATAATTTGGTTTAGGCACATGGACTCTACCCTAGACTTCTAAAAGAAGAAAAGTGCCGCAGACGGCAAAATAAAAAAGAGATTATTTATAGTTAGAAAAGGATCATTGACGGACAGAGGAGAGTTGGACAATTGAATTCAAAGGAAAGAAAGAAGAGAACCTAGGCGTGAAGGATATACAGAGGAGCCGCACAACAAATAATTAATTTTGAGAATTAAATTAGACGTACGCAACTACAGGAGCGACCAATTGAATTCAAAGGAGTTGAATTGGAGAGCAACAGTGGCCGAAGAAAAACAAGAACAGTAACAGGCACACATTGGCGGCAACATTAGCTCCGGCAAGGAGAAAGGGGAGTTTTGGGTACCTGTTTTTGACACCGTGAGAGAACTCTGGAACAGAAAAAAGAGACTAAATTCTCAAGATCAGAAATTTCTCTATCCGGGTTATTTTTATCTCTGTAATTTATGACTCCTAATTTAATTCCAATGTTCTTGACTAGTATGGATAGCTAAATCCTCTTCTAGGGTTGTTAACAATTTGGCAAGTGTACCAAATGTCGCAAGTAATACAATTTATCGGTAAGAACCGGTCGATCCACAGGGATTGCGCGTTGACAACAATAGCAAAATTGTAAATTCGTAGATTGTAGATATTTGATAAATCGAGTAATCGGTAACAGAATACGAACGTGAATTAATAATGCGAGAAAAACGACTAGGGATCGAATCCTCTCACATCGCCTATCACATGAACCTTAGCCAATTCAAGTTAATTATTTAATTTCTAGATTCAATTCATTAATTTAGGTCAAGGGCAATTCCTTGTCTCAAGACCCCTATTACCCTAAGAGTTACCCTAATTCCTTAGGTGAGTCGTGCCAGAGGGTAACGCATTAAGATTAAGAATTATAATGAATTCACATAAGCTACCACATATTCCTATGATGATTACTAGCATGTGATCTAAATACCCAATTTCCAGCTACTAATTCATATCCCTATGCAATCACTAGCCTGGATCATCGCAATTATCATATGTAATTGAAAAGCGTTAAGAACATAGGTAATTAGACAAGCAAATCGAATAACAACTGAATTAACTAGATCAATGGTTCACATGATAGGTTTGGGAGATTCATCTCTCCCTAATCTAAAAGAATTAGTTACAAATCATCCTAAGAGTGGAAACCAACATAGAATAGAAAACAAACATAAAGGAAGACATTTAGAACCTTCAATCCCTTGTTCTCAAGTGGTGAGAAGGCTCCAAAATCGCACCTCCAGCTGCTCCAAAACGTGGCTCCAATTCCCAAAAACGAAAGTCCCTTCAAAATTTGCTGAAACTGCTTTAAAAACCCTAATTTTCACGCACCATCGCGACGCGGCCCGTGTCCGTCGCGTCGCGACAAATGACAGAAGCTTCAGGTCTCGCAAAACTGCTCCAGGTCGCGTCGCGAACCCTCCTGGTCGCGACGCGAAAATTAACAGAAAGTTCTGGTTTGCAAAATTCCTCTGGATCGCGTCGCGGACCCTCCTGGTCGCGACGCGAAAAACAACAGAAAGCAAATTCCTCCATTTTGCTGCATTTCCGGGCAAGTGTCTGGTTCGCCGAATGTTGCCACAACCAAATAGAGGTCTTCAATGACCAAGTTAGCTCCAAAAGTGAAGGAATTACTTACAAATGAACTTCCTACTACAATTATCTAAAACTAGACTAAATCCCAGATAATGACTGTGATACAATGAAAAACCTGCACAATTGGTCCTAAAAATGCCTAACTTACATCATATGATTGGGAGTCAACAAGGGTCTTAGGTGATCTTGCATGTTTAGAGACCTTTTTATGTTCTAATTTCTGTTTTGAATTCCTAATTTTTATTCCAATTAATATTATCCTATTGCTTTATCACATAATTAGGATTGACAACCCTTTGCATGTTTATAATCAATTAGTTGATCAGCGACCGTACTGCAATTAGTTGGTGGACCTATAGGATAATTGAGACTATAATTAATGAATGACCAAACTTTAATTTAGTCTTCCAATCATTCAACCTTTTTGTACCTTATGCTTTCCTTAAATTTAAATTCTAGCATGACCAAACAAGGGTTAATTTAGGGAAAAGAATATTAATCGCGAATGACCAAACGGGTTAATAGTTTTAGTAAAGGGATTAGTAATTGAATAAAATAAGGGGATTCAGGTAGAATTAGACATAGAGGAATCGAAACTTGCAAGTGAAACCGTGACCCTAGGCTTCTCTCCATTGGTTAAACTTCACATTTTAATTCTTGCTATTTATTTCTTTTTATTTTAGTTTCTATAACGACCAAACATTCGTTAGTCTAAATAATAAATAATCTTAAGTAGTTTGGTACTTGTTAATTAATCCCTGTGGAGACGATATCTTTTATACTACTTCTGCGAGAGAGTACACTTACTCTAAGTGTGTTTTTAACGCAACAAGCCTTCTTAATTTTAGCATTCACATTGTTGTTAATGTGATACCGACAAAGCAAATTAACTGCTTCAGGAAACACAACCTTGATAGCATTCATCAATCCCTCCTCACAGTCAGTGAGGATAACCTGAGGAAGTGGGATATCTAATACCATCAAATCTTTTAGGCTCTGCAAAACCCATGTGTAGTCATCATATCTCTCGTGAGACAAGTAAGCAAATGCAACAGAAAATGTCAACTCAGTAGAAGTGACACCAACAATCTCAAGTAGAGGCAATGCATATTTGTTGGTCTTGAAGGTGCAGTCCATAATCAAGACATTAGGAAACATCCTCAATAACTTGATACTATCAGGGTGTGACCACATGATCTCCTCAACAATATCAGTTCCTTCAAACCGTCTAGTCCAACAAATATAATGATGAGACTGAATCAGTGTTAGAAGCTCCTGCATCTCATTCCTACTTCCTCTCTTTCCCTTCCGGAGACTATTGCGGGTTCTATACAGCTGTGAAATGTTACTCAAATTGTTGGTAAATCTCTTCTTTATTGACTCTAGACTTTTTGCTGCTTTCACTCCCAACCACATATGCTCCCCAACTGCTAACCGCTCCTCCTTGTTGAACTTTCCAAATATTGCTGCTCCAAGGATAGTCTTAAGAGGCTCATGGTTGTGAATTCCAGACATAACTTTGACCTTCGATCCAATCAAGACTAGGAGGATCGAGTGGTTTAGCTTTCAATCTAAATGGACAACCTCACCTTTTTGAGGTCTCGTGTCTACTAGAACACCCAACATCTACTCCACTATATCTTCCATGCCTATCACAACCAAAAACAATCTTATTTTTCTTCCATTTACCATTCTCACTCGACTCGGATCGAATAATAATGACAATTACCCCGTTGGCTTTCCTGATATCTCTAGCCCAACGGGTAACAATATCTCAAGTAGGAAAAACGTGTGATGTGATAAACGCATTCGATAAATCCATAAAGGGACCTCTGCCATATGTCGTAGCCATATTGATAAAAAAAGCTAAAAAACCAATTTCTGGAAATACCGAAAATAAGGTATTTCCGGAAGTTTAAAAAATTAAACTTTCCGGAAATACGTCAAGAAAAGGTATTTCTGGAAGGTTAAGGTATTTCCGGAATATTAACTTGTATTCCGGAAATTTGAACTGATAAGGAATCTTACAATTTTGTCGGGCCTGACAAGATTTTGGTAAAAATGAAAAGGGTATTTTTGGGTTAAAATCAAATATGGGGGTATGGGGTGGGGGGGGGGGGGGGGGGGGGACCAGCCTACAAGGTATGATTCAAAATTGTCGTATGATGTAAATCATCATTAGGGTCTAACCTAACCTTTTAGAGAGTCTGGCCTTATTTAAATTATATTGGCAATTAAATTATATTGCGGTTTGTTAAACCTAAAATGCTTTTCGGATAGCCCAAAATTTGATAATTTTAGTTCAATATGGTCCTCAAGCAGTTTTAGTTTTGTCTATTTAAAAAATATATGATCTGACATAAAGCTGTGGACTAGTAACAATTATCTTTTTATTTTTCTGCACAATATTTTTACGTATTAATTTATAGCAATAAAAGCCGAATATTCACATCAATGTATATCTTGTCTGTTTTTAAAACTACTTAAATTTTGACTATAACTATTTTTTTGAAAATTAACAAGTGAAAGTAAATTATTTTGTATCAAAACATTGATAAATATTTTTGATAACAAAAATTAGCGATGATTTTTTTTAAAGGAAGCATCTAGTGCATTTCATTCATAAAAATTGACCAAATACAACCGGAAATACAACCGGGCCTATTAGAGTAAAAATGAGCACTAGTGGTAGACAAGGGCACCCCTGCAAGGATATGAACAACTTTGTTAACGTTCCTCCTTGTAAACTCAACAAGCGAGTTACAATTTACACTAGAGAAATTAAACTGGCATGCCCGAATAACAAATCCAAATTTTAGATTCGGGATCCACAAAGAATGAAAAGCATCAACAACAGATTTGGTATCTAGCATAAAAATTACATCAGAGTAACCAATGGACCTAACCCAATATAGCATAATAAAATCCAAGAGTCTCGCCTAAAATCACTTCAGTAACCTGGGAGAACCACAAAGTCTAAGCACGTACAAATGAACATCCCTTCGGCATCCCTCAAGCACATTCCAATTGCCACATTATTTTCCTTCTTTGAGAAAGAAGCATCAACATTGCATTTTAGAGACCCGATATGTGGTTTACACCACTTAAAGATAAGTGTTTTGTCAAAAACAAAATTAAAAATAAATGTTTTCCAATGAAATGTTATAGAAAAGACTTTTTAGTAATAGTAAGACAAGTCAACGTGTAACCAAAAGAACTAGTAGTGGGAATTCATGTGTATGGACCCAACAAAGGATTTTTGACAAATAGTATCTCGTGTGTTTTCATCTTTGGATACTATCAAAAATAGCGACAATTTTATCATATAATTACAATTCTACCATCAATGAAAATTGATGTGTTTTCATAAACAGAAAGAGAAACCAAAAACACTGAAACTTGTTTTTCATTTTTTGGGTTTATAAACGGATAAACAAAACTATTTTTAAAACATATACCTCTTTCTAACAACACTGTTCACTCAATGACTTAATCTACCTAGAGACACGAGGTTCGACTCGGTACTCTTGAATTCGATTCTCGCAGTGGACAAATTCGGTATTGGTCAATACAAAATTTGGTCATAAATACAAAACGGAGATTAAATTTTTTTAAAAACGTTGGGACATTCCATAAATAGTCGACAATAATCGAAACAAAAAAACATACCTCTTTGTGTTTTGATCAACAACAGCACTATTCTCTTTTCTCTTTTGAGCAAATAAAAAATGAGCTATCCAAAAAATTCTGGTAATTGGCGAATGGGAACGCAGCTAAATGTTATGGACTTGACTTAATTGCAAAACTTGGATTTCTTTCAAGTCAACGCACAAGCAAAACCAAAGATGGTCAACTATGGATGGCAGTCAGCGTTGGATTGGTATGCAATAGTTGTCCACGAAAGAGATACCTGCGAGAGACTGACTATAAAATGATATAATCTGACAAATAATGTCACACCATGTTTGTACGAAAATTTCCACAAAGTACAATCCCTTTCCAACATAATTTCTCCACTTGATCCAACTAATTATGACTCAGATATTTGCATAAAAAGAAATTATGACTAAGATGTAATATCCAATGGGTGGTTGGGTGACGTAACTTCCCTCTGCCCCACACAAGTTGCAAAATGATGCCTTCAGCATTTTGACTTGATGTATATACAACGATGTGAAACTAATCTTATGAGATTACACGGAAGAGGTTTCAAGTAGGTTGCATAGTTGCCCACTTCTACTATCTATCTAGTATCTATTTAAGAAAAGATAAGACTATTTAAATTACCTAACTATTTCTGCTTTTATTTATAAATTATTGTTTTGTTTTTGGGTCACGACAGACAAACATAATAAGTGATCGGTTTAATTTCATTTCTATAAATACATAACAAAATTTTAAAACATTTGTATCAAGCAATATGGTACGACCTGTGCGTATGCACACAGAAAGTGCTAGTAAACAATAAAAGAAAAGTGATAGGGAAACTATTTTTGTTACGCTCTCTACAATACTCACTCACCATAAGATTGGTTGAACTTCATATGGATTCCACCAAGTTTGAAATGAGACTCATTAATATAGGGTAAATTCTTGATTTTGGGAAAATATGGGTAATTTACCAAATATGATATGAAATCAATAAAATTAACCACTTTTATTTTTATTTTTTGGTGGAATTTACGTTCTTTGTCAATTAAAATATGTTTCTGCTTTTACACCAGGTTCAAGGACTTACCAAGTGAGATTGGGTAACTTACCCACATTTTTCAAAAGTGGTCAAGGACTTACCAAAAAAGTAAACTTCACTTAACCGCTTGATTGATTGGTATATTTGTATATATAGATCACATTGGTATTAAACTAATGGGATGTGTCAAAATTTGAGAAATACAACTGAATGTGGGTAAATCACCCATATTTTTTTAAAGGCAACCTAGGTCTCACCTTAATTTGGTGGTGATCACATGAATAGAGTGAGGAGTATGCTAAAAGAGTGTTAAAGAGACCGTTGTTAGCACTCATATAAAATCAAACTTTCTAATTCAACAATAAATGTCAAATTTTAAGAAATTCTACGACTTTAAATATTTGTTTCACTTCTTGCTCATGCAGCTACGCCAACAACAGAAATGTAATAGATAAAAGGGAATATATATTTTCAATAGGCCACATCTAAAACACCTTAGCATCTCAACCTTGGAAGAAATGCCGAGACTTGCATAAAACAGCACAATCAGAGTACTAATTCTACTTTAGACATTGAAAAACTCTATATAGGAAAAATATTCACCTTAGGCATATTTAATTAAGTAAGGTTTTCTATAAAGAAAACATACAAATTTAAACATAAATTAAAAGTTGATACTGACCCCTAATGTTCAACATCCATACGCAGAATTAATAATAGGAACGATAACTTCAAAACCTAAGTTAAAGTATCGAGTACAACTTAGGCTAACAAAACAGCTACTAGGGTAAGTAAACAACATATAAAATTGATCACAAGGATCCTTTCTTGACTAGCAACTCGGAATAGCAGCTACTTTTCCTCGTTTTGCTTCAACTTCCCTGCTTATTTGTAAACACCACAAAGATTAAACAGTGAGATTACAAATCTCAATGAGCTCCTCGGGACCCCTCACCTTAAACTCCTGGTGTTTTAACTTATCTATCTCTTTAGCACAAACCCAGGTACTGCAAGCCTTATTTCACGGGAAACCCACCCGACAAAAGCCTTGGCTTAGTCAACTTAAGTGAGCCTAGGTTCTGGGTTCATGACTTCCCTCCCCTAGTGTGCTTTTTAACTGAGGATCGTCATCCGCTTAGTGTTTTATGTTTACTTAGACACTTATGTCCATAACTTTGCCTTGGCCATCTTCTCACTCGATAAAAGTACAAGTACTCAGTTTATTGCCACTAATAGCTTGGATAAATAAAAAGTTTTTGTAACTCACAACATGTCAAAACCCACTTACAATCATGCACTAATACTTAATTGGGGGTTAGGGGTAGCATTGGGAATGAATTGAGACTCAAAAGGGAGAGAAATAAAAATTTTAAAAAGTGGGCAACCGATGGTGGACGGTCCGTGCCACCTGCCCGTGCCAAATTCTCAGCATTACGAAAACTGTGTTTTTCAACAAGTTTTCTCCCCCTTTTCGGTTCCGATTCACCCCTAATGTTAAACCCAGCCCAATGCCTCATTATATCAGTCATATATCCAGTCAATAACACAACAATTCAACAAATATTTTTTCAATCATTGGAGATATATGGGTCTTCAAAAAACACAAACACAACATTTCCACGAAAATGGTTTTTACCTCAACCAAACGACACATGCAACTTCATGGTTTCAGGATACAACTCTAAACTAACATGCATTGACATAAAAGAACGAAATTAGTGAGGAACTCATAGTGAATAGGCAAGCACAAACACAAACAAGCTGGATTTGAAACTTGAAACCCCAACCAAGCTCCTAGGTACCCAAAATCGTTACCCAAGCCTTCAACCTTCTTCTAACCTCCTAGATCAGCAAGATGGCTTCTCTAATTCACAATGTAGCTTCTATTGAGTGCTAATCAACCCTGGAAACTGACATTCACTAGGATAACTTCCCAGCTCAAAACCCCAAGTGTTCATGAGCTTCAACAATGGTGGATGGTTGAATAGAGAGGGAAAACACTTTCAAACTTCTGATATTGTGGCTAAGATGGATTGTTTTAGCTAAGAATGGAATGAAGAGGGAGTGGGGTCAGCCATGGTGAAGGTGGGTGCTGCATGGAAACTCTTCTTACTCTCTTCTTTCTCTTTGTTTTCTTTCTCTCTCTCTCTCTCAATTCCTTCTATTTTCATTTTTTTTCTAAGTGGAGTGAATAATGGGAAAGTGTTTCAGCTGAAATGCCACTTGAGAGGGAGGGTTTTAAATGAGTGTGAATTTCCTAGTTTACCCCTACACTATTTGCACCCCATAGTTACTCATACACTACCCACTTCTAATACCACTATGACTCCTATCATTCAAATATTTCATCTAATTAGGTGTTCAAACATTACTTTAAGCAATTAAATATAGGCTCAAATGATAAGAAAACAACATGAGTAGTAATAATTATTAGCTAGCCACAATTACTAATTTAGAAACTTTGGGATGTACAATACACCCCAACTTGAAATATTTTGTCCTCAAAATTTGTCAAGTCTTACCTCATGAGAAAAGGTACGGATTGCTTCCTCCGGTGAGAATCCATCCCAAACTACCTTAACAATCGGAATTGACGTTGTCCTAAAAGTCCTTTCACCTTGCTCTAAAATATGGCTTGGATAAGGCTGAAAAGTGAGATCCGATCGAAGTTCAACCGCCTCAAAACTCAGCGGTTGATTAGGATATGGAATATATTTCCGAAGCTGGGATACATGGAATACATTGTGTAGGTTTGATAAGGATGGCGGCAGGGCGATACGGTATGCTACGGGCCCAACCCTCTCTATAATTTTGAACGGTCCAATATATCGAGGACTGAGTTTCTTAGCCCGGAAATCCTAACCAACACCAATAGTGAGTGAAACCCTAAGGAACACATGATCACCCTCATCAAACTCCAAAGGTCTTCTTATTTTGTCGGCATAGCTTTTCTGACGACTCTGAGCTGCTTTCATAGTCTCAGAGGAAAGCAGTCCATTATCTCAACTCTGAGACTATGGCAGATTTTTCTGAACAAGGGTAAATCCGAGAACGAGCCGTGGGAAAGTCCCCATCGACCTTAAAAGCAGCATTAAACGCCTTTTGAGATAGGTGAGAACTTTTCTTCTTTATTCAAAATAATCCTGCCTAGAAAAGGTTTCTCTGTTGTGAATCTCACTGGATCTCAGTTCGACAACCAACACAACGGGGTTCGACACTTCCGTCCATACAACGCCTCATATGGTGCCATACCGATACTACAATGGTAACTGTTGTTGTAAGAAAACTCCACTAAGGGAAGGTGGGCCTGCCATCGGCCTCCGCTATCGAGCACACAGGTCCGAAGCATATCCTCAAGGGATTGAATAGTCCTTTCCGTCTGGCCATCTGTTTGCAGGTGAAAAGTTGTACTCATAAATACCTTAGTTCCCAATGTCATATTCAAAGCTCTCCAAAAACGTGAAGCGAACTTTGGATCACGATCCGAGATAATGCTAATTGGAATTCCATGAAGTCTGACTATGTTGCTGAGATACTCATCTGCAAGCTTGGATACCGTATAGTTCGAACGAACCGGAATGAAATGAGCTGACTTGGTCAAATGATCCACCACTACCCAGATGGAATTGTTACCGGCCTGGGACCGTGGTAGTCCCATAACCAAATCCATATAAATACTTTCCCACTTCCACTCTGACACATTCAAAGGTTGCAACTGACCGGAAGGTTTCTGGTGCTCTATCTTAACCTTTTGACAAGTTAAGCATCGAGACACAAACTCTGCAATCTCCGTCTTCATCCCCGGCCACCAATACAACTGCTTAAGATCTCGATACTTCTTGGTAGACCCAAGATGTATAGAGTACCGACTTTTGTGAGCTTCTTCCAAAACCTGTTTCTTGATCTCCTCATCATTGGGCACACAGATCCTACCATTGAAGCAAATCACACCATCACTATCTTCCGTGAAGCCAGGCAATCTTTTCTGAGCTTGAAGCTCCACATCTATTTCTTGAGCTGATCTGATTGAATTCCTTAAGGCGCTGGAAATATGGATACGACTCAGTATCAATCGGTTTTTTCTAGGCCTCACCTTCAAGTTGAGATCCCTTAAAGATTCCAAAAGAGCCATTTTATGCATCATAAGAGTGGCCGTGTGAAGAGACTTCCTACTTAGAGCATCAGCTACGACATTAGCTTTTCCGGGATAATACTTCAGATCGAAATCATAAACTTTCAAGAACGCCACTCATCTCCACTGCCTATTATTCAGTTCCTTCTGGTCAAACAAATACTTCAGACTTTTGTGATCACGAAAAACTTCGAAGCGAGAACCATAGAGGTAATGTCTCCAAATCTTCAGTGCATACACAATCGCCGCTAGCTCCAAATCATGGGTAGGATAATTCTCCTCATGGGTCTTCAATTGTCGGGAGGCATATGCTACAACTTGCTGATTTTGCATGTGAACACACCCCAAAACCTTCCTAGAGCCGTCACTGTAAATTTCAAATCCCAGGGATCGATCTGGAATGATTAGAATTGGAGCGGATGTCAATCGATCCTTCAGTTCCAAGAAACATTCTTCACAATCAGAGTCCCACACAAACGATTGCCCCTTTCGAGTTAAAGGAGTGGGTGGAAGTACCAATTGAGAGAACCCTTGGATGAACTTTCTATAATAACCTGCTAAGCCCGAGAAACTTGTTACATCAGTGACTGTGGATGGTCGCTCCCAGTTCAACACAGCTTCTACTTTATTGGGATCCACAGCAACACCAGATTGAGAAATCAATGCCCTAAAAACTTCACCTCTGACATCCAAAAATCACACTTGGATGGGTTGGCATACAACTTCTTCTCTCGGAGGGTTTCAAGAACAATACGCAGATGCTGCTCATGTTCCTCAATGGTCTTAGAGTACACCAATATATCATCAATGAAAACTACCACGAACTGATCCAAGTAGGGATGAAAAACTCTGTTCATGTAATCCATAAACACTGTTGGGGCATTAGTGAGTCCGAAGGGCAACACTACAAACTCGTAGTGTCCATATCGAGTACGGAATGCTGTCTTCGGAATATCCAAGACTCAAACTCTAATCTGATGATAACCAGACCTTAAATCAATCTTGGAAAAGACTGTGGCTCTTCTGAGCTGATCTAATAGATCGTCAATCCTAGCCAAGGGATACTTGTTCTTCACGGTGACCTTGTTGAGCTGTCGATAGTCAATACACAACCTCATGCTTCCATCTTTCTTCTTAACTAGCAACACCGGAGCACCCCAAGGCGAGGCACTCGGTCGGATGAACTTCTTGGAGATCAGATCTTCAAGTTGGGATTTGAGTTCTGTTCTGTACCGAGCAGCGTTTAGGGTCAGCTGCTGTTGGTAGGTCCCTTACTGTCCTGACAGGAGGTCAGGTCTCTTGCTGTCCCAACAGAAGGTCAATGAGCGCCCGGGGGGGTACCTGCAAGCCACTCCGACGCTCAAGTCAGTATATAGAATATTAGAGTGAAGGTACTAAGGATTAGAGTGCGAACCTCTGTAAGGGCAAAGTTTGCCTGTATTTATAAGAAATCGTGCCCTCTTGTGGATCGTCGGATGGGTAGAGTCGATCTTGACCGTCCAAGCATGTTGGGCTCGCATGAGGTGGATATGGGCTGAATTGGTTGGGCTGATCCATATGACTTGCTAAGCGTACCTCCTGGCTTTGCTAATGGGACCCCCTGGTTGACTCCAGAACAGTTCCCCCCAAGCCGGGATTATTCCGGAGGATGGTCTTGGCTTGAAGGTCTTTGTCAGTTTGCCGGCTTCGTAAGGTTATGCGGGACACTGCCTTTGTAGCGGCCAGGTCATCTCTTTCGGTGTAATTCTTGTACCTGGTACCAAGCTAGGGTGACGTATCCTGGCGTTGGCGTCGCTTTGTGTCGAGCGCTCTGAGGTTGGCGCCCTCTTGGGTGCCTTGGGCGTCGCTCCCTCCTAGCGTGTGCTGGATGGCCTATGATGGATCAGATTTGGCGGGTCAAGGTTTGGTGCTCTCGTGGGCGTCTTACTGCATAGTGTTGACTACCCTGCCGCGAAGGGTCTGCTTTCCGACTGCCCCCTGCCTAGTGCCCCTCTGCTGGGAGCTGCTTGCTCCTACCAGGCGCCCACTTGGGCGCTGGCTGTTCCTGACTGGCGCCCTGCCAGGCGCCCTCCTGGGCGCTGGCTGTCTTGACTGGCGCCCTGCCAGGCGCCCTCATGGGCGCTGGCTGTGTAGACGGGTGCTTGGCACTTTGCTTTCTTTTTCAGTGCTCATGTTGTCTTTCTTGTGTTTTTGAGCATGTCTTAAGGTGATAGGCGTACTGGGCTTCTACGTCGTGGATATGGGCCAAGTAGTTTTGTCGGATCCGTGGCGTGGGGTGAAATGCCAATTCCTATAAATAGGCGGGTATTTTGTCCTGTGGTCCACACTTTCTTGGAGCGCTTTCTTTAGGGAGGAGGAAAGAGTAGGGAGCAAGTCACCAACCCTAGCGCCTGCTTCAAGGAGGAGGAAAGAGTAGGGAGCAAGTCACCAACCTAGAGCCTCCTTAAAAAGAGGAGGAGGGAGTAGAGTGTACTTGTTTCAACGTCTCTTCTTCTTGGTAAGTGTTTTGTTATTCATTCCCGTTTGTTTACGTTGTTGACAGTGCCCTTCTGCCAGGCACCCTCATGGGCGCTGGCTGCCTTGACTGGCGCCCTCATGGGCGCTGGCTGCCTAGACTGGCGCCCTCATGGGCGCTGGCTGCCTTGACTGGCGCCCTGCCAGGCGCCCTCATGGGCGCTGGCTGCCTTGACTGGCGCCCTGCCTGGCGCCCTCATGGGCGCTGGCTTTGTGTGGGCATGTGCTTAGCACTCTGTTTTATTTTTGCTGTTTTCTCCTGATTTTTAACCTGCCTTCTTACCTATGAATTTTCAGAGATTGCTTGGTGCTAAGGAGAGTTGCTCTTATCATCCTCTATTGACGTTCCCGCTAGTCTTTGCGGCTTCTGACTTACTGAGGTAACTTCCGTGCGAACTTTCAGTTTATCTCTCTAGTTTCTTTGTTCTTTCGAGTGTGTCTTGTCTTGCAAAGTCTCCAATCTCAGGGGAGGGGGTTTGTCTCTAAGCTTTCCTGCCTGTCTCGTGACTATTTGTTTTTCCCCCTGTCCCCTAGGTTGAGAGATGGCAAGGACAAAGAAGACGGCTCGGATGCACTCTACCGCTCACCTTGCTAAGAGTCAAGCTGACGACCTCGAAGAGGGGGTTGGTGATACCGCGCCTTCGGAGGGGGTTGGCGCCCTTGGCTTTGTAGAGACTTCTTCTGATGATGATCTGCCGCTCGATCATGAAGTGGTGGAGATTGGTGGTTGTAGTTATGACTGGGTTGCTCGTATGGTTTGTTCTGCTAGGAGCGTCTACGTTCCAGGAAAAGAGCCTCCCCGCTGTCTGCAAGAGGTGTTGGGAGGTGACTGGCGGGTTGAGGTGGTTGA
Organism: Astragalus membranaceus; assembly: GCA_039519185.1. NCBI lineage: Eukaryota > Viridiplantae > Streptophyta > Magnoliopsida > Fabales > Fabaceae > Astragalus > Astragalus membranaceus. The sequence goes on along the minus strand of CM076854.1, from coordinate 29,081,863 downwards.
CCCCCAAGACAGGGTGTGTAGAGTTCCTGACGGTAGAAAATTCATGATGTTTCACAGTGTGGTTTACAAGGTGCGGGTTTCCCCATTCTTTACACCCTTCCAACTGGAAATTATGAATCACCTTAAAATAGCTCCCTCTCAGCTCCACCCAAATTCGTGGTGTTTTGTGAAGTGTTTCAAACTGGTGATGAGAGTCCTTCGAAGAAGATGCAGCTTGAGGGTTTTTATGGTTATCTTTGAGGTGCAGCGTCGTCGTGATACTTCAGATGGTGTCATTCGTTACGAGTTTGTGTACTTAAAGTGTCGGACAAACTATGCTTTCTTTCAAGTGTACTCAGATAACCAGCATGATTGGAAGTTCAAGTACTTCTACCTCGTTCCCTCTAGTGAGAAGGCCGTTGACAGCATGGGCTTCTTTGTTAAACAAGGGCGCCTGGTTAGGGATAAGTTTCGCCTCGGGTGGTGTAATGTCGATGCTGACCGTACCTCTCGGTCTTATCGCATCCTCCCATCTGAGTTGTCTGATTCTGAGCAGAGGACTTTGGGCATGCTGAGGAAGATCGTCGGTGGCTTGTCCACTGTGCCACAAAAGTTTTTGTGCAGTGAGCTGTCCAAGGCCTCTACGGCTCTTGAAGCTGCCGAGCTCTTAGGTTGCTTGTTAGGTCTTGATGTACCTTTATTTGTCTCTTTGATGGATTATTTACTTATGTTGCTGATTCGCTACTTTGTTGCTCTGCAGATAAGATGGCTGTAACACCCCAAAATTAATTAAATATTTATTTAGTATTTATTTAATTAATTAGATAGGATGTGGGTGATAGAAATAATAATAATAATAATATGGGGTGGTTTTAATTAATTAGGGAGTGGTGGTGCTTAATTATTTAATTAGGGCTTAAGTGATGGAAGAAAGCCCATGACCCATGATCCATGAGTTAGGTGCGTATGAGAGCTAATCCTAGGGTTTAGTGATCATTAGCAAATTTTAGAAAAAGAAGAGAATTGAGAGAGCCATGGAGAGTGAGAGGAGCGGCCAAACCCTAGGAGAGAAGAGGAGGAATGGCGCACAAGCAAGAGGGAAAAGAAGAGAAAGGGCGTGAAGGTTCAAGGAGGGAAGAAGAATTAAGTTGGTGCCTAAGGAAGAGGAGAGGAGGGCTACGAATTTGGGTACTTGATCTAGGGGATTAAAGCTCATCTAATAAGGTAAGGGTGGGATTCTTACATCTAATGGGGTTTCATGATGGGGTTATGGGGAGTAGGCACTATATTGCCATATGCATGTTTTGTTTTGATGTTGAATTGTGTGATTGAAATCCCTCTATGATGCATTGATTGATGATAATCCTAATCGCATGCCATGTGTTTGATGCAATGTTTTTGATGCTATGGTTGATGAATCATGCGAATTTGATGATGATGTTAACAGTGGACAAACTAATTGTTGATTAAAATATGATTGGTGAATTAATTTGGTGTTAATTGTGTAATTATGGTGTTAAAACTTACTGTTGGGGAACTCTGAACGTAGGTTCGTTTCTTTTGATGCTACGTGTTTTCAGGTAGTCCAAAAATTGTGTGGTTTACCATTTTAGAAACTAGACTTATTTATCTTTGATTTGGCACAGGTTTGATTGAAATTGGAGTCGTGTGGCTCGAGATATAGGTGTCACAATTTAGGGAAATATCCTAGAGTAATTCGGTGTCTAGGTTCGGTATTTCGGTTATAACGTTTTCATCTGAGCTCCGGTTTGAATGGTTCCTGCCTCTTTGAAAACTAGATTCAATTTCCTTCGTTTGGGCACAAACCCCATGTCTTTTGGTTGAGTTTTGATCATTCTAGAGATGCCACAAGTTAGGTCATGGTGGCTGACCCGTTTTCTGAACCCTGATGCTTGTTTGTTGAAACTGTACTAATCGGCTCATTGTTTCGAAAAAATAAAACCATAGTCAGCAACTAGACATTCTCAGGTTTCTGTAGAGGGGTCGTTTGTTGAAATCCGACGTCGTTTACTATTTTAACTAATTCACCGAATTCTGGCTGCCGTGTTCGCGTAGCCCAGGGTGTCGCTGTTGTTCCCAAATTTGTTTTCTAAATATCTTTTGACTCGGTTGTCCAAATTTGGCGGTTCAAAATGCGTTTCGAAGCTAATTTCGGTGTATATCCAAATATTCTAGTTTTATGCAAAAATGGATTATTTTACTGGTGGTTCTGGACTGAAGTGTTCCAGTGTCCAAATTGCAATTTTTACTCACTTTCCCTATTTTGTGTCAAATCCTAAATTGGCCTAATTGAAATTGGTGTTGGTGTGAGTGGTGGGTTGATTTGGTGAGTGTATTATGGTGTGATCGGTGGGTGAATTAATAGTTCCGGTGGGCCTATTGATTATTGGGTGTGACGAATTCCATTAATTATTTGGTGTGATGAATTTCATTAATCATTGGTGTGATATTGGTGTGTGACGGTGCATATTACGACGAGCAGAGGCTTCGGTCTATCATGAGTTATTGGCGTCAGTGTTGTGGTATCACTGAGTTGATCTTGGTTGTTGATTATTTTCTGGTGCATTGTACATAGTGTCGCATAACTCATGTGCATATTATGACGAGCAGAGGCTTCGGCCTATCATGACGAGCAGAGGCTTCGGCCTATCATGACGAGCAGAGGCTTCGGCCTATTACGACGAGCAGAGGCTTCGGCCTATTATGACGAGCAGAGGCTTCGGCCTATGGATCCACATGCATACTGCATTCATGCATATCATAACATGTGTGACGACCTTGGTGACTGTACCTTGGTGATATTTGTGTTAATGATGACTGTGATGTTTATAACTTGATGAAATTGACTGTTTTACCCTTGATGATGAGATTGACTGTTTTACCCTTGATGATGAGATTGACTGTTTTACCCTTGGTGTTGTAATTGATGTTTGTGATTGGTGTGGTAGACGTAGGTGTTATACTCTAACATATTCCCTAATCATTTTATCCTATTATGTGTGAGATATCTCACCCCTTTCTGTGGTTCGTTACCCATATGTGGTAACTTACAGGTGTTTGCGAGGGAAGACCCTAGTCTTCCATTTGTTCGGTGTCGTCGGCTCTGATAGGTAGCAGTCAGGGGGGGACGAACGTTGTTTTCTCTTGATTATCCACGTTTTCTGTTAGTTGGATTTTGTATTGTTTATGTCGACACTTAAATTGAATTCCGCTGCGTTTTGAAAGAAAGTTATCTTTTGAAGTACGACTAAGTTAAACTAATTTTTGAGATTCCGCTGCTTTATAAATGAAATTGGATTACGTTTTGAAAGTGGTTTTTTTTACGTTGAAGAAATTGTAGCACTCAAAAGTGATTTTGAAACTCTGATATTTTGCAAGTAAAACGCCAGGTAGATTTTGGGTGTTGCATTTAGTGGTATCAGAGCAATGGTTGGTCCGACCAAGTCGTCGTGTCGTGTGTCAGTCAAGTATGGTCTTTTAGTACTAACCATTGTTTGCGTTGCAGGTTGTTCGAATCAGGTACTTTATTTTGAGGATTGTTCGGTCCTACCGGACTGTTTGTGTGGTTTGTTATATTTTCAATGTGTGGACTCTGAGTAGAGTTGCATGCATTGCTTGTTTGATTTCGAGGATAATGAGGCCGACCAAATTAGTTGGTTAGGCTCTCAAAAATGATTTTTTTTTTTCAATGCTTGTAATTACTGTTGTGTGAAATTCTGACTCCCTTAGTATGATCTCCAATGATTTATCCCATGATTCAATATGTGTGCTTGTTGCATGACTCTAAATGATTTACCTTGTAGTTTAAATGCTCACACGTGTTTCGATTTGGTTAAATTATTTTATATATATATCTTGAATTTGCTAATGTGGGTATGTTTTTTTTTTTTAAAACAAGCCGTATACCAAAAGACTGTTTTTGAACTTATATTAATGTTGTTTTTGGTGATTCGTGTGTCATTTTATAAACACGTAATATGTTTGAATTGATTGGACTCCATTCTCGTCATTGTATTTGTTATAAGTATGTTGTTATAGCATGTTTTTATTCGTGGTTGTTAAAATGCTATTGATGCTGCTGTTTTAAATGCTGAATGCGATTGCTGTTTTAAATTGCCATTGCTGTTTTAAATGCTGTTTTGCTGTTGCTATTTTTATTTAAATGCTGTTGCTGTTTGTTTAAATTACTGTTGTTGTTTTACTGTTGTAGTTTTAATTGTTGCTGTTTTCAGAAAAATGATTATTGCTGTTTTCTGAAAATAATTGTCGCTGTTTATCTGAAAAATGTTTGTTGCTGTTTTTTTTTTCTGAAAATAAATGTTGCTGTTTTTCTGAAAATAAATGTTGCTGTTTTCTGAAAATTAATTGTCGCTGTTTTCCGAAAATAATTGCTGCTATTTTCGAAAAATTATCGTTGCTGTCTCCAACAATTTGCTGTTACTGTTTCCGAAAATTTGATGGTACCTTTCGTATATGTGCTTATAATTGGAATCATGTAGTGTGTGATCTAGGATTTTGATAATTACCATATGTATGCCATGATGCCTCGTTGAACAATTTCGTTACATGCCTTAAAAACCTAGTTTTGATGTTGCCATGTTCATGAATCAATTAATGTCACCATGTTTAGATATGTATTCATGTTGCCCTAATTCCTTAACTGTTTTCGATAATAATTGATTAAGTCTTAAGTGGCTAAGTATTTGTTAAATGTCAAGTTGATTAAATGTTAAGTTGTTGAATGTTAAATCGTTAATGTGAGACCCGTTGTTTGTTGTTGTTGAATTGTTGTTTTAGGCCGTGGGCCATTATTGATTTGTTGTTGCTGTAGTCTGGTTGTGAAGGCGCCCTGCCCATAGGCTCCATGTGCCATTTTGTTAGTGTTGTTGGAAGCGCCATGCCTATTTTGCTGTTGTTGGTTGTTGGCGCCTTAGCGCCCATTGTCGTGATTGAGTTGTTGGTCCTGTGTGGTTAAGGATGTTGTTGCTAATAATGTGGTTGTCCATGATGGTTATGTTGATGTTGCTAATAATGTTGTTGATGATTATGTTGTTGTTCATGATGATTATGTTGATGTTGATGGTTGTTAATGATGTGTTGATGATTATGTTGATATTAATGATGTTGACGTTTGTGATGTTGTCGTCTTGTTGTTGTCTTGGGTACCGCCGAATGGCCCAAGTTATGTTGTTGTTGTTGTGGGTATCGCCGAATGGCCCACATTATTGTTGTGTCGTGGGTAACGCCGAATGGCCCACATTGTCTGGTTGAGGGTACCGCTGAATGGCCCAAGTTGTTTGATGATTTTATGTTGTAGGCTTGTAGTAAGTGTTGATTTTACGTTGTGGGCCTATGTCCCGTGTCGAGTCTTGTGTCCTTGATGTGCTACGACATGTTTCTTGTTGTGTGAACTTGTGTGTAGATTGTTAGTGGGAAGGTGTTATCGTTGGCGGGTAAAATTTCGAGGGCGAAATTCTTTTAAGTGGGGGAGAGTTGTAACACCCCAAAATTAATTAAATATTTATTTAGTATTTATTTAATTAATTAAATAGGATGTGGGTGATAGAAATAATAATAATAATAATAATATGGGGTGGTTTTAATTAATTAGGGAGTGGTGGTGCTTAATTATTTAATTAGGGCTTAAGTGATGGAAGAAAGCCCATGATCCATGAGTTAGGTGCGTATGAGAGCTAATCCTAGGGTTTAGTGATCATTAGCAAATTTTAGAAAAAGAAGAGAATTGAGAGAGCCTTGGAGAGTGAGAGGCGCGGCCAAACCCTAGGAGAGAAGAGGAGGAATGGCGCACAAGCAAGAGGGAAAAGAAGAGAAAGGGCGTGAAGGTTCAAGGAGGGAAGAAGAATTAAGTTGGTGCCTAAGGAAGAGGAGAGGAGGGCTACGAATTTGGGTACTTGATCTAGGGGATTAAAGCTCATCTAATAAGGTAAGGGTGGGATTCTTACATCTAATGGGGTTTCATGATGGGGTTATGGGGAGTAGGCACTATATTTCCATATGCATGTTTTGTTTTGATGTTGAATTGTGTGATTGAAATCCCTCTATGATGCATTGATTGATGATAATCCTAATCGCATGCCATGTGTTTGATGCAATGTTTTTGATGCTATGGTTGATGAATCATGCGAATTTGATGATGATGTTAACAGTGGACAAACTGATTTGATGATTAAAATATGATTTGGTGAATTAATTTGGTGTTAATTGTGTAATTATGGTGTTAAAACTTACTGTTGGGGAACTCTGAACGTAGGTTCGTTTCTTTTGATGCTACGTGTTTTCAGGTAGTCCAAAAATTGTGTGGTTTACCATTTTAGAAACTAGACTTATTTATCTTTGATTTGGCACTGGTTTGATTGAAATTGGAGTCGTGTGGCTCGAGATATAGGTGTCACAATTTAGGGAAATATCCTAGAGTAATTCGGTGTCTAGGTTCGGTATTTCGGTTATAACGTTTTCATCTGAGCTCCGTTTTGAATGGTTCCTGCCTCTTTGAAAACTAGATTCAATTTCCTTCGTTTGGGCACAAACCCCATGTATTTTGGTTGAGTTTTGATCATTCTAGAGATGCCACAAGTTAGGTCATGGTGGCTGACCCGTTTTCTGAACCCTGATGCTTGTTTGTTGAAACTGTACTAATCGGCTCATTGTTTCGAAAAAATAAAACCATAGTCAGCAACTAGACATTCTCAGGTTTCTGTAGAGGGGTCGTTTGTTGAAATCCGACGTCGTTTACTATTTTAACTAATTCGCCGAATTCTGGCTGCCGTGTTCGCGTAGCCCAGGGTGTCGCTGTTGTTCCCAAATTTGTTTTCTAAATATCTTTTGACTCGGTTGTCCAAATTTGGCGGTTCAAAATGCGTTTCGAAGCTAATTTCGGTGTATATCCAAATATTCTGGTTTTATGCAAAAATGGATTATTTTACTGGTGGTTCTGGACTGAAGTGTTCCAGTGTCCAAATTGCAATTTTTACTCACTTTCCCTATTTTGTGTCAAATCCTAAATTGGCCTAATTGAAATTGGTGTTGGTGTGAGTGGTGGGTTGATTTGGTGAGTGTATTATGGTGTGATCGGTGGGTGAATTAATAGTTCCGGTGGGCCTATTGATTATTGGGTGTGACGAATTCCATTAATTATTTGGTGTGATGAATTTCATTAATCATTGGTGTGATATTGGTGTGTGACGGTGCATATTACGACGAGCAGAGGCTTCGGTCTATCATGAGTTATTGGCATCAGTGTTGTGGTATCACTGAGTTGATCTTGGTTGTTGATTATTTTCTGGTGCATTGTACATAGTGTCGCATAACTCATGTGCATATTATGACGAGCAGAGGCTTCGGCCTATCATGACGAGCAGAGGCTTCGGCCTATCATGACGAGCAGAGGCTTCGGCCTATTACGACGAGCAGAGGCTTCGGCCTATTATGACGAGCAGAGGCTTCGGCCTATGGATCCACATGCATACTGCATTCATGCATATCATAACATGTGTGACGACCTTGGTGACTGTACCTTGGTGATATTTGTGTTAATGATGACTGTGATGTTTATAACTTGATGAAATTGACTGTTTTACCCTTGATGATGAGATTGACTGTTTTACCCTTGATGATGAGATTGACTGTTTTACCCTTGGTGTTGTAATTGATGTTTGTGATTGGTGTGGTAGACGTAGGTGTTATACTCTAACATATTCCCTAATCATTTTATCCTATTATGTGTGAGATATCTCACCCCTTTCTGTGGTTCGTTACCCCTATGTGGTAACTTACAGGTGTTTGCGAGGGAAGACCCTAGTCTTCCATTTGTTCGGTGTCGTCGGCTCTGATAGGTAGCAGTCAGGGGGGGACGAACGTTGTTTTCTCTTGATTATCCACGTTTTCTGTTAGTTGGATTTTGTATTGTTTATGTCGACACTTAAATTGAATTCCGCTGCGTTTTGAAAGAAAGTTATCTTTTGAAGTACGACTAAGTTAAACTAATTTTTGAGATTCCGCTGCTTTATAAATGAAATTGGATTACGTTTTGAAAGTTGTTTTTTTTACGTTGAAGAAATTGTAGCACTCAAAAGTGATTTTGAAACTCTGATATTTTGCAAGTAAAACGCCAGGTAGATTTTGGGTGTTGCAATGGCCGGTCCACTTTCTTTCAATGACTTAGCCTCTTTGGCCGGACGGAGGAGACCTTTGGATGCCGAACCTGCCGAGGTCAAGAGCCCAGCTCCTACTGTATCTGCCCCTGTGCGTCCCTCTATGAGACCTCGCCTCAGTTTAGGAGCGCCAAGCCGTGCTGGAAAGGATGTTTCCGGGGTGTCGAAGGTTCCAGTCGATTTCAGTATCCAAGGGACTCAGAGTCAGTCCAAACGCCAGAGGGGTTGTTCTCAGGGACCTCCCTCTTCTGTTTGTCCCTCTCCGGTTGGGCCTCCTCCTCCTGCTGACGACGAAGGTGAAATTGTCTTCTCCCCCGAAGAGCGTGATCATTTCTGTGAGCATCCTTTCGCACTTGCTCCACACATGGTTAAGGTTGGGGAAGGCCTACATGCGAAGTGGGAAGCTGAGAAGAAGTGCGGATCTCGTTCAGGTAATCCTCTTGAGTTATTTCTTACGGTATTCATCAAACCCGCATGGGCCACCACCCCTGTCTGGCGCTCTCCTGGGCGCTGGCTGCTTTCCTAGAGGTGCTTTGCCAGGTGCCCTCATGGGCGCTGGTGATGTTGGTTCTAAGCTTTGTCGTGTTTGCTTCTTCCTTTGTGCAGGGGTGATCGAGGAAACGGATCGGCTTCTCTTGGATGTAAGCCGGCTTCAGGTGGATTTACACGAAGCGCTGGGATCTGTTCGTCGGGCGCGAGACACTGCTGGCCTTTATCAGAAGCGGATGGAGGAGCTCCAATCTGAACTGGACCGTGTGAAGAAACAGAGAGATGTGGCTGAGGAAAGGGTGCAGGAGATGGCCGGGCAAGCCATGGACTTCTCCTACGCTGCTTACGATAAAGCGATAAGTCATGTTCAGTGCATGTACCCGGGCATCTTCCGGTTTGACCATGAGGCTGCAGATGGGAGGACTGTTAGATTCCATCCTAACGGGATTGACATCGATGTCATTGCCCCCTGATGTTTCATCTAGGAGTTCAGTTGTTTTTGACTTGTGATTTCTTGTTATCCTGTCGGAATTAGTTGTATGTTTGTTTTATGGAGCTTGACTGATGATTTTATGTTATATCCATGTTTCATTTATTTTGCCTATTTTTCACGCTTCTGAACGTATCGCCTCCTATCGCCTCGTGGCCATGTTATCTCCGTCAGGAGTTTATCAGAATTGGTCCGATTTAAATTCCTCACTAGAGGTTGTGATATCTTGTGACGCCACTTCGCCCATCTAGGGACTCTAACAGGAGTTTATCAGAATCTGTCCGAACTTAACTCACCCATTAGAGGTTGCGACCTTTTCGACATCCCGCTTCGAGGTTGTGATAACCTCTAGTGACCTCTTGCGACGCCACTTTGCCCATCTAGGGACTCCAACAGGAGTTTATCGGATTCTACCCGAATTTAACTCACTCATTAGAGGTTGCGACCTTTTCGATATGCCGCTTCGAGGTTGTGACAACCTCTAGTAACATCTTGCGACGCCACTTTGCCCATCTAGGGACTCTAACAGGAGTTTATCGGATTCTATCCGAATTTAACTCACCCATTAGAGGTTGCGACCTTTTCGATATGCCGCTTCGAGGTTGTGACAACCTCTAGTGACATCTTACGACGCCACTTTGCCCATCTAGGGACTCTAACAGGAGTTTATCGGATTCTATCCGAATTTAACTCACCCATTAGAGGTTGCGACCTTTTCGATATGCCGCTTCGAGGTTGTGACAACCTCTAGTGACATCTTGCGACGCCACTTTGCCCATCTAGGGACTCTAACAGGAGTTTATCGGATTCTATCCGAATTTAACTCACCCATTAGAGGTTGTGACCTTTTCGATATGCCGCTTCGTGAACCGAGCAGGTTGACTCACGCTTGGTTTTGCCTGGTTGCCAGGTCCCCTGGAGGGTTACCACCTCATTCTCCAGAGTGTAGAACTTCATTTTCAAATGGACCGTTGAGGTGACCGCCTCCAATTTTCCCAACGTGGGCCTCCCAATGATGCACTGGTAGACCGATTTGCATGCGAGAACCAGGAAGGGTGTTTTCACAGTTTTGAAAAATGGAGGTTTGTCATCGGGGTTCCCGTAGGTGACCATCAGCTCTAGGTGGCCGAGTGGCTTAGTCTTTGATCCATTAAATCCGGTTAGGTCCCCTCCCTGGAATGGAGTCAGGTCATCGGGGGAGATACTCAGCAATTGCAGCAGGTCCTCGAAGATGATATCTACTGCACTTCCCTGGTCAACCAGGATCCTTCTTACTTCGATGTTGGCGATAATGGCAGAGATGATCAGTGGGACGTGTTTGTTCGGTTTCCCGTCGAGTAGATCATTGTCGTCGAAGGATAGGGGTGGTCTGGTTGGCCCCTTCCTGGCGACTGAGGTTGACGCAATGTTGAGGATCTCCTTCAACTTCCTCTTCATTGATTTGCTTGAACCCCAGTTATCATGGGGGTTTCTCCCGTGGATCACCATGGCCACTGGTCTTTCTTTGGGCCTCCGGGTGTCCTCTCCATCGGTCGATTCATCAACGCTATTTTCGACCCTCTCGTCGATTGGGGCCTTCCCCTTCCTAGGGGACCGGTATCTCCCTTCGGGGGATCGGGCTCTTTTGCGCGAACCACTTGGTTCCCCCTCCTTCTTCACGTATTGTGTCAGCTTTCCTCTCTGGATCAGCTTCTCAATATCACCCTTCAGTGCTTGGAAGCCATTGGTGTCGTGGCCTCCGCTTTGATGGTAGCGGCACCATTTCTTCGAGGGGTTTTGGCCCTCTTTCAACACCAAAGGCTGTGGCCTCTTAATGTCTTTGAATTCTGCGTTGGCACATTCAGCCAGGATCTGTGCCCTTGAGGTGATGAGGGGAGTAAGGCCTGAGGATTTTGGGGGGCGGCCCTCACGGTGTACGCCTCCTGTTACCTTTTGCCGGCGTACCTCCTGGGTGGGTTCCCTGTTGCCCCCCGCCTTGACTGCCTCGCGGTAAGCCAAATCATCCTCCTCATAATTCATGTATTTCTGGGATCTCCGAAGGAACTCGCCCAAGTTCCTAGGCTTGTTGATGCCTACATCGACCTGAAACAAACTTCCCTTTTTCAACCCGTCTTTCATCCAGAACAATCTTTGTCTGTCCTCCAAACTTCGAACGCCCGAAGCTTCTTTATTGAAGCACTCAATATACACCCTCAGTGTCTCGTGGTTATGCTGCCTGACTGCTCTCAGTACTTCCTCAGATTTGGGCTTTAGCCGGGAGGCAGTGAAACGAGCCGTGAACATTCTTGCCAGCTTCCCCCAAGAGGATATGGAGTTCGGCCTAAGCTCTTGGAACCACTCTAATGCGGAACCCTCGAGAGTGAGGGGGAACATTTTACAGTGGACGGGTTCCCTAGCGCCCCGGTAGCGCATCATTAAGGAGAAGTGTGCCAGATGACCGTCCGGATCTCCAGTCCCGTCGTACATCTTAAGATTCGGCAGCTTTTCCAAGGCCCTTGGGATTTGGCATTCGTCTACCCTTCTTGTAAACGGACCCTCCTCTGAAAACCCTCTTGAGTTTCTGGGGGAGGTGTCTTCATAGCCCAGCTCCTGATACCTGTGTCGCTCGGGGGATCTCCTCGATGGAGAATCCCGGTGGTGCCTTCTGCGAGTGGCAACCCGGCTCCTCGACCTCTCCTGAGCGTTAGGTGACGCGTGTGAGGAGGCACTAGAGTAGGTGTCATGAGGGCGATGGGTCCCTGGGGGTGAGCCTGATTCCCAATGCCTGCGTCGCCTGGGGGGAGAGCGATGTACATGACGTCTCCGAGGTGGGGACCGGCGTCGCCTCGAGGTCACTACCGTTGGAGGGATTGTCAACCTGCTGACTGGAGGCTGTTCCGGCAGGGCGGTCACCCACCTTTCAACCTCCCTCAGTCGCGCTTCCTGTTCCAACATAGCTTGAGTGCGACTGGCCAAGAGGTCCAAAAGCTGATTCACGTCTAAGGGCTGGACGGGTCGACTAGTGCCCTCGTCCTGTATAGTCAAGACGTTGCCCTCGGGGGTACCCTCCGGTCGGGGTGCGGGTATGGCGATGCTCTGAACCCGGGGTCTGCCTCTGGGTGCCATGGAGTAGCAAGAGAAAAGCTCGAGTGATGATGCGAAAGATAGAAATCTCCCACTGTGGTCGCCAATGTTCTGTACCGAGCAGCGTTTAGGGTCAGCTGCTGTTGGTAGGTCCCTTACTGTCCCGACAGGATGTCAGGTCACTTGCTGTCCCAACGGAAGGTCAATGAGCGCCCGGGGGGTACCTACAAGCCACTCCGACGCTCAAGTCAGTATATAGAATATTAGAGTGAAGGTACTAAGGATTAGAGTGCGAACCTCAGTAAGGGCAAAGTTTGCCTGTATTTATAAGAAATCGTGCCCTATTGTGGATCGTCGGATGGGTAGAGTCGATCTTGACTGTCCAAGCATGTTGGGCTCGCATGAGGTGGATATGGGCTGAATTGGTTGGGCTGATCCATATGACTTGCTAAGCGTACCTCCTGGCTTTGCTAATGGGACCCCCTGGTTGACTCCAGAACAAGTTCTTTTAGCTCTAGCGGGGACATCCGGTACAGAGCAATAGAAATTGGCCCAGCGCCTGGAACCAACTCTATAGAGAATTCTACCTCTCGATCGGGAGGTAAGGAGGCAACTTCTTCTGGAAAGACATTTAGGAACTTGTTCACAACCTGATCGGAAGTTAGGTCTAAACCTGTTTCCAATGCCGAAGAGAACATCATGACATATGCCTCTGCTCCCTAAAACAAACACTGACTTGCGGAGGTAAAAGAGATTACAGCTTCAGAATAAGAGGAGGGTAATTTCAATGACTCGGAGGCAAAACTGATTGTTCGGTTAAAACAATCCAAAGTAACATGATTAATAGAAAGCCAATTCATACCCAAGACAATATCCATACACTTCATAGGTAAGCAAACAAAATCAACAACAAAAGTCCTATCCCCTATAGTAAGCAGAAAATTTTCACATAAAGACTGAGTCTGAACACTACCCTCGGCAGCAGTCAGAATTGTAATTGGGTGAGACAGCTGCATTAGAGCTAGTTTTAACCGTTCAACACAAACTTGTGATATGAAAGAGTGAGTAGCACCAAAATCAAACAATATACTAATAGGATTATAGAAAAGAGTTCCCGTACCCCTTAGTAAGTTGTCGGAGGGCTTGACGTTCCTTACATCCAAAGTATATACCCTTCCTTGAGTAGGAGCGGTATAACCTGATTGAGTCTTCTTTCTATCTCGGCAATCACTGATGCGGTGTCCGGCCTTATTGCAATGACAACACTGGTTGGATCCCAAACGAACCTCACCCCTGTGGGGCCTTCCACACTTAGAACATGCACTAGGTTTCTGAGATTCATGCTTCTGTAACTGTTTTCCCTTGTTGATATTTCCTCTCTGACCCATCTGAGAATTTGATGATTCCGCATTCTTCTTCTTCTGCCCATATTCTCTCCGACTAGCATACAACCTTTTTAAATCAGCTTCAGCAATATAAGCTTGTTGGACCATAGCTGCATAGTTTGTGCACGCAAAGGAACTCAAGATTTGAGCAATATCTTCTCCGAGTCCAAACTTGTACCTCTCTGCCTTCCACCGCTCATCAGGAGCATAGGCAGCCAATCTAAAGAATTGATACATGTCCTCAAACCTGACAGTGTACTGTCCCACAGTCAGGCTACCCTGAGTCAGATTAGGAAATTCATTCTCTTTTTCGGCTTTCATAGTTGTGCGGAAAAACTGTCCCAAAAACATAGTCCTGAAGTTGGCCCAGGTCTCAGGGGTTTCTTGCTTTCTCATCACCGGTTGGGCGTTGGTCCACCATGTGTCTACCTCCCCCTTGAGCATATGAGTAGCCACTCTCACCTTATCCTCATAATCAATTTTCATTGTACGGAAAATCTTCTCAATATCGGCTATCCAATGTTGTGCAGCCATAACATCGGATCCCCCTCTAAACTCCGCAGGCTTCATCTTGCAAAAACCTTGCATAAACCTGTTGAGGGTCCACCGGAGGTGCTGCCTGAGGCTGAACTTGTGGTTGTTGTTGAGAATTTTGTTCGAACTGTAACATTTGTTGCATCATATTCTACTGCGTTTCCATCATATGCTGCATCCACGCGAAATGTGGATCAACCGGGGGTGGATTACTTCCTGATCCTCCAGCCATAATTCTGCAAACAATTCACCAAGTATTGAGTTGATCACGCTCAATGTCTCTTAGCATAATAAGAAGAAAAATACCAAGGACAATCAAGAAATTAGACTTAATTCTAACTAATCTAAGCCGACTAGGTCGAACAGCTCTGATACCATGAATGTAACACCTTAGCATCTTAACCTTGGAAGAAATTTCGAGACTTCCATAAAACAGCACAATCAGAGTACTAATTCTACTTTAGACATTAAACAACTCTATATAGGTAAAAGATTCACCTTAGGCATACTTGATTAAGTAAGGTTTTCTATAAAGAAACCATACAAATTTAAACATAATTTAAAAGTGGATACATACCCCTAATAATAGGATTGATAACTTCAAAACCTAAGTTAAAGTATCGAGTACAGCTTAGGTCAACAAAACATCTACTAGGGTAAGTAAACAACATATAAAATTGATCACAAGGATCTTTCTTGACTAGCAACTCAGAATAGCAACTACTTTTCCTCGTTTTGCTTCGACTTCCCCTGCTTATCTGTAAACACCACAAAAATTAAACAGTGAGATTACAAATCTCAATGAACTCCTCGGGACCCCTCACCTTAAACTCTCGGTGTTTTAACTTATCTTTCTCTTTAGCACAAACCCAGGTACTGCAAGCCTTATACCACGGGAAACCCACCCGACAAAAGCCTTGGCTTAGTCAACTTCAATGAGCCTAGGTTCTGGGTTCATGACTTCCCTCCCCTAGTGTGCTTTTTAACTGGGGATCGTCATCCGCTTAGTGTTTTATGTTTACTTAGACACTTATACCCATAACTACTGGGTTTATTGCCACTGGGTTTATCGTCATCCGCTCTGATATTGTGGCTAAGATGGATTGTTTTAGCTATGAATGGAATGAAGAGGGAGTCGGGTCAGCCATGGTGAAGGTGGGTGCTGCATGCAAACTCTTCTTCTTTTTCTTTGTTCTCTCTCTCTCTCTCTCTCCCTCTCTCTCTCTCCCTCTCTCTCTCTCTCTCTCTCTCTCTCTCTCTCTCTCTCTCTCTCTCTCTCTCTCTCTCTCTCTCTCTCTCTCTCTCTCTCTCTCTCTCTCTCTCTCTCTCTCTCTCTCTCTCTCTCTCTCTCTCTCTCTCTCTCTCTCTCTCTCTCTCTCTCTCTCTCTCTCTCTCTCTCTCTCTCTCTCTCTCTCTCTCTCTCTCTCTCTCTCTCTCTCTCTCTCTCTCTCTCTCTCTCTCTCTCTCTCTCTCTCTCTCTCTCTCTCTCTCTCTCTCTCTCTCTCTCTCTCTCTCTCTCTCTCTCTCTCTCTCTCTCTCTCTCTCTCTCTCTCTCTCTCTCTCTCTCTCTCTCTCTCTCTCTCTCTCTCTCTCTCTCTCTCTCTCTCTCTCTCTCTCTCTCTCTCTCTCTCTCTCTCTCTCTCTCTCTCTCTCTCTCTCTCTCTCTCTCTCTCTCTCTCTCTCTCTCTCTCTCTCTCTCTCTCTCTCTCTCTCTCTCTCTCTCTCTCTCTCTCTCTCTCTCTCTCTCTCTCTCTCTCTCTCTCTCTCTCTCTCTCTCTCTCTCTCTCTCTCTCTCTCTCTCTCTCTCTCTCTCTCAATTCCTTCTCTTTTCTTTTTTTCTAAGTGGAGTGAATAATGGGAAAGTGTTTCAGCTGAAATGCCACTTGAGAGGGAGGTTTTAAACGAGTGTGAATTTCCTAGTTTACCCCTACACTATTTGCACCCCATAGTTACCCATACACTGCCCACTTCTAATACCACATTGACTCCTATCATTCAAATATTCAAACATTACTTTAAGCAATTAAATATCGGCTGAAATGATAAGCAAACAACTTAAGTAATAATAATTATTAACTAACCACAAGAACTGATTTAGAAACTTTGGGATGTTACAACATTTGACTTTGATATGAAATTTGAAAACTAGGGGATTCATTTTTTTATAGGCAACTAGCAGATTCATTTGGATAGCTCTCCATAGTCATTTATTTTTATCTTTAAGCGATACACCTAACTAAGAAAATTTAAAGAAATTAAATTGTAAGAAAAGTAGAAACGTATACATAATGAATGCGTGTCTAATCTACTCTATACTTATTTATAGACTAGATGAAACTTTTTTTGACAATATAGATGAGATGAAACTTAACTCCTATAGTCCTATCTGTGACACCATAGTTTTATTAACTATTTAAAGGAAATGTATTAAACATACATGATAAATAGAAAAGTGGAATTTTTAAAACTTGATCTTCATCAGAAGTTATCCACATCAAGTCCTAACATTTACTACATTTAAAAAAATATAAATAACTGTAGCAATTAATGTCATTACTTGAATGAACATTACAATATTTGACTTATAATGTGGTATATAATTCTACATAAACATGAGGACCTTTAGACTAGCATTAGATCTTAGAGTCTTCCTTCATCATTCTTTAGTACCTGCTAATCTGAAAAGATCAACAAAAGACACGGTGAGAAATAAAATATCAGTGAGTCTTTTGCGGACCCCTAACATGCTTCTATCGTTAATACATCGCATGTCAAACATATGCGTTCAATTTCAAAATCTTATGCATTTAATTTCATCTAAAATGTTTCTTGTGATCCAACAACGGGTTCTTAATATCTTTATCCCTATTGGTCCTTGGCGCTTTTGAACCGGGATCTGTGTCGCTGGGTTTGGCAAGAATTATATCATTCACCCGGGACTGACCGTGTTTTATTTTGCTCGTGTTTACATCAATATCTGGATGTGAATAACCTTTGTATTTAGGGAGATTACATTAATTACTCAGTTGAATCAACCATTGTATTCAGAAGGGTTTTGTACCGGGGGTGTCTGAAATATGTCGATCGAGGCTCTAGAAAATAGAGAAGGGCTCCAGAAGAACGAGAAGGGCTCCAACCCCCCTCGAGGAAGACCCTTGCGGAGTAAGGAAGGGGAAGCTAAGAAGCACAATCGTCACCCGAGGAGGCACGAACAGTACCAAAGGACTTCGTACCACATGCACAGTTGTACGGACCATGCACAGACACGGACACATTCGTGTAGAAGACAAACGAAGAGGACGTGGCAGGTGGGCATTGGCTCCTACCGAAGTAGTGGTCGCGCGACTACATCGGTGGCAGGTGTAGAGAAGGTACAAAAGGGCGATCCCCTGCAGTATAGAACACCCTAAGACTCTCATTCTATTTTAAATAGTTCATGCTACTGTTGCATTAAAGACACTTGGTTCATTTAGTTTTGGTAGGTCTCCCTTAGTAAGGCTATATTCTTATGGGTATTACCACCCCCATTTTAAATACGAGAACATTGGCGCCCACAGTGGGGCCACCGGTAAAAACTCCTTTCCCGACGGTCTCACAAGTAAAGAGCTGAATGCTTCCACCTATGGTGTAAATGCGACGTTCAAATCAAACTACCAGCAATGAAGTTCAAGAACCAGACGTCGAGATGCAGCGAATGCAAGACTCCATCAGAACACTGGAGCAACGAAAGAATGAGCAACATCACAGGAACCAGGAACAACAGCTTTGCGCACAGGCCTCAAAAGCCCGCGAGCGCAGACTTCAGGAGCAGATAACCGCCTTGTGAGACAGTTCCTAGGCTCGTGGCGAAGTAAGGGCTCTACCAAGAGTCTTCCAACCATTCATCCACAAACCGGCAACTATGGACGATATTCGAGTCCGAGTAGACAAACATCGATGTTGAGGAAATAGCAAAAGCCAAGCAGACAAAGGGTACAGGAGGAAAGCAGAGGGGAACGATATGGCAGAATGCGGTAGCCTGCATGCAGGTGGATACCGTGACAGCAACCAGCCAGCAGGCATGCCGCTTACTCCCCTCAATGCCAGCCTTTCCAGAATATACAAGGAAACTAAGGGACTCAGCCTTATGGTTCGGCCGGAACCAACCAACCACCCATTGGGGCGCGACGCCTTGGCGTATTCTTAATTCCACAGATCAACAGGTCATCACACAGACGGCTGTTTCAATCTGACGAAACAAGTGGAAGACTTAATCCAGTCGGAGAACTTGAAAAAGTACGTAGCGAGAAGCACCGCCGCCAATCAACGGGACCATGGGCAGAACGACCATCCAAAAGAAGACATGGATCAACGCCTAACAAGTCAACATGGGGATATTAACTGACCGCATGAACATCCGACCAAAGGAAGCATAAACACCATCATAGGAGGGAATGTGAGGCCTCGAAGACAAAGTCAGACTACGAAAAGGCAACACCCGGCGGCCACAACTTCATTCGGGAAGTCAAGTACCTGAAAAGGCTAGCTAACCCATTTTTGGTCAAAAAGGCCAATGGACAGTGGCGGATGTGCGCCGATTACACAGATTTGAAAGCATGCCCTAGGACCACGTACCAGTTACCTAGCATTGATTGATTGATCAAAGGGGCGTCAGGTTTCGGCCTCCTCATATTCATGGATGCCTATTTAGGGTACAATCTGTAACAGCCCAGGTCCAACGCATTGGCCACCCCGGCACTATTACCTCACGGTCTTCTCTACCCCTCTTGTAGAATTTTTGCCTTCCGTGGGAATCGAACCTTGCACCTGAGGCATAAGTGCAAGTTAAACACACCTCCCACACCTCCCACTACAAAGTCATGCCATTCAGCCTCAAAAACGCTGGAGCCACCTACTAGTGACTAATGGATAGAATATTCGGCGATATCACAGGGGACATAATAGAGTCCTATGTATATGACATGGTAGTAAAATCCAGAACTGAACTCGACCACATTTCCAATTTAGATCAATTTTTCTCACTACTGCGCAAGTGCGACCTGAAGCTCAACCCCGACAAGTGCAACTTTGGCATACATTCTAGGAATTTCCTAGGGTTTATGCTTTACCAATAATGGAATAAAGGCCCGACAGAGCAAGTGCCAGGCCATTATCAACATGACGAACCCGACCTGCGCGAAGGAAGTACAAAAACTAGGAGGACGAGTTGCCACACTATCACACTACAAGAATATTATGCATTACCAGCGGGCTATTTCCGGTGGATAAAATCCGCCAGTACATTACCGGTGGATTTTGGCAGGTACCGACGGATTTGATCCCTGATAACTCTATTTTATATAGAGTTATTCATATGTTTAAACTTAGTAAATTACTCTCTTTCAAGCAAAGATAAAGAGTTTATATAGTATTTTATGTAATATGTGATAACTTGAGTGTTTGACATGGTTATAGTTAATAATAGGCCATTTTGGATATATTGTGGTATGTTTGATAAGTTTGTTCAGTGCAGACTAGATGCTCCTGCATCAAATGCTCCTGCATTGATCCTGCACTTTTAACTGCACTGGTTTAGCACAATGCTACTACACTGCAACTGTATTGCCTGAAGGTTGGAGCCATCCACTTGCACATCCACTTGCCATCCACTTGCACTTGATGACCTCATGCTTGGTCTCCTAAAGCAAGAACACCTCATATTTCGGCGCCTACAATTCCCACATAGCTTTGAAGAGTCATCAACATAGGGACACATGACCTCCCTATACACTTGATTGAAGACTTCACATGGGAATCAACTGTTGTAAAGTAACCATGAATACAGCCACCAAAGTTACTTCAACATGAAGGAAGGAAGCACCTCTCTTGAAGACTATAAAAGGACCTCACTCCTTCACTTGAAAATAGATCACAATCCATAAGTTAGATTAAAATTTCACTCCACATAGATAAGTTCTATTTTGTAAGAAGGAAAGGAAGGAAGTGACAAATCCTCCTTACCTCGATTTCATAGTTTTACCAAAGTGCTAAGGAGCTAATGCAATTACATTGCTAGGAGAACTCATACTAAGAGCTACAACTTGTGTAAACACTATCTTGTTGTTTCTCTTTTGTGATTTCAATTATATAAACATGTTCTATTCTGTTTATATTTGCCTTGCAATGTCTATGTTGAGCTAAACCTCTCTTAGTTGGAATGTTCTAACCATTTAATGAGCTTTTAAGTAAGTTTAATACAAGTATATGATGTGTGCACGTTAGTTCTTGCTTGATAATACTTTCAACACTTATTTTGAGATTGATCACTTAGAATAAGTAGATTTGTAAAAGCAGACATGGTTTACAATTAAGAACTCAAGAACTAATATGAGTGAGTGTTTTACATAAAGGAAACTTTGTGAAAACCATACTAAGTCCTAGACATAGGATAGTATAGTCCATAGGGTGATACTGTGGGTACTTTAAAAGACAAGAGTGAACTTATTTAGCATGCCTAGACATAGGAAGCTTGTAATGAAACTCTGAAGAAAGTGACTGAAAGGCACACAACTAATGCAACAGCATTCAGTGCAACTGCATCATAACTGCATTAAACACTTATAAGTAAATTACTTGGGGAAGACATTCCAACTAGCTTTTCTCTATTGCATTACAACTACTTACACCTTGCTTTATTCTAATTTACTTGTGATACTCACCAATATCAACTATCTTGTTTAATTGGTTACTTTTCTCTAAATTACATAATATTGACTTTTGAAAGAGTTCATCAACCCTGTGGGTTCGACCTGTTCTAAACAATATATTACTTGTTATGGAGTGTGTATACTTGCACATGTTTTCTACACACCCAGTTTTTGGCACCGTTGCCGGGGATTGTAGTTAAATTCTTTTAAAAATCTGATATATTGTAATTTAGTGTATATTATTCTGGTATTTGCAAGTTTCTGTCATGCAGTAGCACATGGTGCTTTAGCATATGTACAGGACCAGAAACAGGACACCAGAATACAGCTTAGATCCAGAGATAGAAAGAAGATTTAGGAGATTGTTAAGACTCCAAAAGCAAAAGAAACAAGCCTGCAAGATGTCTCACAGTGAAGGACAAAGCTCAAGACCACACTCAGTATGAGGAGGTCCTGGCTCTCATCAAGATACAGAAGAAGATCACAGAGAACGATTCATTCACATGGATCCCATAGGTATGATTAATGATAGAGATAGACCTATGAGGGACTATGCTCAGATCATCAAAACATGCAAACTAGCATATCTAGACCTCATATTGATGCTGTGCATTTTGAATTTAAACCTATGATGTTTCAAATGCTTCAAACTATTGGTCAATTTGGAGGAACTCCTCTATAGGATCCTCACTTGCATTTAAAACAGTTTATAGAAGTATGTAGTAACTTTATCTTACCTGGTGTTAGTGAAGATGCTTTCAGATTAAGGTTGTTTCCTTATTCTTTGAAAGATAGAGCCAAGGCTTGGCTAAACTCTTTAGAGCCTAACTCTATCCATTCATGGAATGAAATGGCTGAAAAAATTTTAGGAAAATATTTCCCACCTATCAAAAATGCCAGGATGAGAACTGATATTACATCTTTTGGACAAAAAGAGTTTGAATCATTATTTGAAGCATGGGAAAGGTGGAAAGAACTTTTAAGAAAATGTCCTCATCATGGTTTACCTGTTATTATTCAAATGGAAACTTTTTATAATGGTTTAGAACCTCAAACCAGAATAATGCTTGATGCATCTTCTGGTGGAGTGTTATTAAATCTGTCATACAATGAAGCATGTAAGTTAATTGATAGAATAGCAGCTAATAGCTCTAGTTGGCCTACTGAAAGGGTGAGTGCCCAAAAGAAACCATCAGGGGTACATGAGGTTAGTGATGTAACAGCCCTATCTGCTCAAGTAGCCACTTTAGCTAATTTAATAAAAAACTTCACTTCAGTTAATGCATCTGCATCTAATGCAGCTGCATCAACAGACAGCACTGCAGTTGCAGTAGAACAAGCACCTCCAGGTACCACCAGTTGTGTATATTGTGGAGGAGGTCACTTGTATGAGGAATGTACTAGCAACCCTATTTCTGAAAATTATGTAGGTTATAATAGAAATAACAACCCCTATTCTAACACTTACAATCCTGGGTGGAAAAATCATCCCAACTTTAGATGGGGCTATAACAATGCACCTGCATCTAATATTGCACCATCTACACCACCAAGATTCCCACCTCAAAAACAAGCCACCAATGAAAATTCTCTAGAAAATATGCTCAAAGCATCCATAGGAGAAGCAACAACAGCTAGACAAACTCAAGATGCTTCCATTAAGAATCTAGAGACCCAAGTAGGACAGTTAGCCACAGCTTTGTATCAAAGGCCACCAGGTGCCTTACCTTCCAATACAGAAGCTACTCCTTCCCAGAAACAAGGAAAAGAGCAGGTTAAAACTATTTCCTTAAGAAGTGGCAAGATTTGATTGAATCAAATGAAAGGGAAAGTGTAGATAAGGTAGAAAATGAAAAAAAATAAAAACAGAAAAGAAAAAAGTTTGCAAGATGCAGAAGCACCTCATGCACCTGCATCTCAAGAAGTTCAAATGCCAAGGTTAGTTCCTGAATACCCTCCTCCTCCATATCCTCAAAGATTAAAAAAGGCACATGAGGAGAAGCAATTCAGTAAGTTTCTTGAGATTTTAAAACAGATACACATCAATGTTCCCTTAGTTGAAGCACTTCAACAAATGCCTAATTATGCTAAATTCATGAAAGATGTGCTTTCAAAAAGAAAAAGCTTAGGGGAATTTGAAACAATTTCTATGTCTAAGGAATGCAGTCTAATTTTACAAAGCAAATTTCCAAGAAAACTAAAGGATCCTGGTAGCTTTACAGTCCCATTCTCAATAGGAAAATCTTATACAAGTCGTGCATTATGTGATTTAGGTGCAAGTATCAACTTAATGCCTAAATCCATATTTACACAACTGGGGATTGGAAATGCTAGGCCTACAACTGTGACACTTCAACTTGCTGATAGATCAATAGCCTACCCAGAGGGAATTATTGAAGATATTTTAGTTAAGGTTGACAAATTTGTGTTTCCTGCAGATTTTGTTATTCTTGATTTTGATACAGATAAAGAAGTCTCTATCATCCTTGGAAGACCATTCTTGGAAACTGGAAAAGCACTCATTGATGTACAAAAAGGAGAACTAACCATGAGAGTGAATGATCAAGAGGTGAAATTCAATGTGATGAATGCTCTGAATTATCCTGCAGAGGAGAGTGAAGAATGTTCAACAATCATTTCTCTTGACCATTTAGTGCAGAAGCGATTCCATAAGCAGTATGATCATCTCACCAGTGCACTTGCACCAGATGCAGCTGCACCACCTGAAGAAGAAATCTTGGAAAAAGACATTCTGCCAAGAGAAGAACCAGCACAAAAGGATCATCTGATCAATGCTCTTGCATCTGATGCTCCTGCACTGCTAGGTGAAGACATAGTGGAAAAGGAAAGTGTGGGAAGAAGAAATGAATCAGAAGAAGAAGGAAGTGTTAAAGAGATTGAGCCTGAACCAGACCCTAAAGAAGCACTCAACAAACAACCAACTCTCCCAATCCAATGCCCATCTCACAAAAATCCAACTCCACAAAATTTGGTGAAAGTGTATCCTAATGGGGCAGTGGAATTGTTTGATGAAGCCACCATTTCCACATTCCAAATCAATGGAAAAAGGGTGAAGTAGTATAATGGAGCACATGTGGTGAGGGACAAAGGCACCACTCATTTCCAAAATCTTTAAATCAAAGAGATAGTCAGACTGAAAGACTCTTAAAACAAGCGCTTAATGGGAGGCAACCCATCATTTTTACTTAATTTTGTTCAATTAGATGTTTTAAGTGTTTTGTAGGAAAAGCAGGAAACTGATGCAGTTGTATTGCAATGCTACTGCATTACTGCATCAAGTTCTGCATCAACACCAGAGGAATCAGGTGCATCTGCACCAGTAGCAGTAACTCCAATCTCAAAGCCAAAGGAAAAGAAGCAGAAGGTGAAGAACACTCCTCCTACCGGGCAGAGTACAAGGACAAGGAGTGGAGCAAAGAAATGAGTATCTGTTACAAGCTTTCTGCAGTTTAACTACTATATTTTGGATGTTATCTTACTACTAACTCTTCCCTGGTTGTGTTTTTAATCCCTCTCCCCATATTTTGAACAAATATTTGCAAAGTATTTTGTGAACTTCTAGTAGTGGGGGGAGAACTTATCATATTAAGTATGTTATGTATGTTATGTTTTAGCAAATGTATGTTTTTAGTAAATATTTTTTGTATGAATGTATTAGATGTACTTAACAAAGTAGTATCCAAATACATGAAACTAATTTTCCAAAGATACATTTTCATTCGAAAATAGGGACAAGTATGAGGAATACTATAGATTGTTAAAGAACATTTTAGTAAATGATGAATTTGAAAATATTTTACAAAGATATGTTGCACCTATGGATGGATTTTTGAAAAGCAAGAGAAGAAAAAGAAGCCTTATTTCTCACAAAAATAACCAAAATTATTTTTTCTTCCAAATACCTCAAAACTGAGTTTGTGAAAAGAACCTTGCTATTTAAAGAGCAATCTGATGCAAGGGAAAATTTTGGTGAGCTAAGGTCAAAACAAATTTTGATTAAAAAGTTGGAATAGCTTAAAGAATTAAGTTTGGGGGTATTTTTATGAAAACCAAGGCTGAATTTGAAGAGTGAGAACAAACAATGCAAAAGAATACAAAAAGAGTGGTGAAAAGATCAAAGATCAAAAGCCATATTGACCTGAATCAGAATGAGCTATACCTGTGCCAAAGTGCATAAATGCATCTGGAGGTCAGTGAAAAGCTGCACCTGTGCCATGCAGGAATAAATGCATCTGGAGGACAGTGAGGAAGGCAATATAGGCTACAAAAACAGTGCAGAAGCAACGCAACTGCACTGCATAAAATAAATGCAGAAAAACATCAATGCAAAAAGCACTTCAAAGAAGTGATGCATCTGCATTAAAGAAACCACCAACACAAGAAAAATAGTGCATTAGCTCAAAAAGCTTTGAAAAATTCAGTCAAGTCTTTGGTTGCGTTTAAAACTCCCCAATACTTGAGGATTTTGTGAGTCTAACCTTTCTTTTGAAAAAATATTTTGGTGTGACCAAAGATAAACCAATCTTTTCAAAGGCTAGGAGGAAGTTTTCACTTAGTCTTGGAACCAATCTCAACTCAGTGGGTTCACACACACACAAAGAGTGCAAATAATTCTGGAAGTTGGAAAAGAAATAAAGGCATAAGAAAAATTGCTGAGCAAAGAAGTTCAAAGAGAGCACCTCATACAAATCCAAATATCAAGCTGATTTATCTTCTAGAAACTATAGTATTAGTTAGTTTGTCTTTGTCATTACTTGAGGACAAGCAATGGTTTAAGTTTGGGGGTGTGATAACTCTATTTTATATAGAGTTATTCATATGTTTAAACTTAGTAAATTGCTCTCTTTCAAGCAAAGATAACGAGTTTATATAGTATTTTATGTAATATGTGATAACTTGAGTGTTTGACATGGTTATAGTTAATAATAGGCCATTTTGGATATATTGTGGTATGTTTGATAAGTTTGTTCAGTGCAGTCTAGATGCTCCTGCATTGATGCTGCACTTATAACTGCACTAGTTTAGCACAATGCTACTGCACTGCAACTGCATTGCCTGAAGGTTGGAGCCATTCACTTGCACATCCACTTGCCATCCACTTTCACTTGTTGACCTCATGCTTGGTTTCCTAAAGCAAAAACACCTCATATTTCGGCGCCTACAATTCCCACATAGCTTTGAAGAGTCATCAACATAGGGACACATGTTCTTATCTCATTTGAACTCCCTATACACTTGATTGAAGACTTCACATGGGAATCAACTGTTGTAAAGTAACCATGAATACAGCCACCAAAGTTACTTCTACATGAAGGAAGGAAGCACCTCTCTTGAAGACTATAAAAGGACCTCACTCCTTCACTTGAAAATAGATTACAATCCATAAGTTAGATTAAAATTTCACTCCACATAGATAAGTTCTATTTTGTAAGAAGGAAAGGAAGGAAGTGACAAATCCTCCTTACCTCGATTTCATAGTTTTACCAAAGTGCTAAGGAGCTAATGCATTTACATTGCTAGGAGAATTCATTCAAAGAGCTACAACTTGTGTAAACTCTATCTTGTTGTTTCTCTTTTGTGATTTCAATTATATAAACATGTTCTATTCTGTTTATATTTACCTTGCAATGTCTATGTTGAGCTAAACCTCTCTTAGTTGGAACGTTCTAACTATTTAATGAGCTTTTAAGTAAGTTTAATACAAGTATATGATGTGTGCACTTTAGTTCTTGCTTGATAATACTTTCAACACTTATTTTGAGATTGATCACTTAGAATAAGTAGATTTGTAAAAGCAGACATGGTTTACAATTAAGAACTCAAGAACTAATATGAGTGAGTGTTTTACATAAAGGAAACTTTGTGAAAACCATACTAAGTCCTAGACATAGGATAGTATAGTCCATAGGGTGATACTGTGGGTACTTCAAAAGACAAGAGTGAACTTATTTAGCAAGCCTAGACATAGGAAGCTTGTAATGAAACTCTGAAGAAAGTGACTGAAAGGCACACAACTAATGCAACAGCATTCAGTGCAACTCCATCATAACTGCATTAAACACTTATAAGTAAATTACTTGGGGAAGACATTCCAACTAGCTTTTCTCTATTGCATTACAACTACTTACACCTTTCTTTATTCTAACTTACTTGTGATACTCACCAATATCAACTATCTTGTTAAATTGGTTACTTTTCTCTAAATTACATAATATTGACTTTTGAAAGAGTTCATCAATCCCGGTGGGTTCGACCTGTTCTAAACACTATATTACTTGTTATGGACTGAGTAAATTACCGGCGGATTTTGCCTCTATTTCCGATGGATTTTAATCCCCAGTAAATTACCGGCAGATTTTTTCTCTATTTCCGGCGGAATTGTTTTTTGAAAAAAAAAAAAACCGGAGCCGCCGGTAATTACACTTACTAGCAAAAAAATTACGTAATAAAAGAAAAAATGCAAAAAGAAATCCCCTGGTAATACTGGTTTCCGGCCGACATATCCGCCGGTAATTAGCACTTTTGGTGGATTTTTTTAAAATTCAAAAAACAATTATCCGCCAGTAATTGCGTAATATCCGCCGGAAACAACACGCTAAAATATCCGCCGGTATCCATTATTTCTGGCAGTTTATTTTTGAAATTCGAATTTGAAAAATCCGCCGATAAGCTCAGCATATCCGTCGGTAAGCACCATTTCTGACGGATATTCGTTTCGGGACTCGTATTGGACCGTTTGATTGGATCCGCTGGTAAGAACCATTTCCGGCGGATTTTTTTCGAATTTCAAAGCTCTATATATATGTATTGAGACATTCAAACCTTCCTCACTCCCTACTCTCTCCACCCGAAAATCACTCCATTCTCTCCATTCTTTTCTAAACCGAAAACTACACTATTTCTCTCCATTTCTCTCCATTCTTCTCTTGCTGTCCATTCTCTCCTATTCCTCTATTCCTCAGTTCATCAGGCAGCATACAGGTGTGATGCTTCCTTCCTCTTCCTTTCACATTTCTCTCCATTATGTTCTCTTGTTTAATTAATACTTTTGATATTATTTTGTTAGTAGTTCTTTGGATTCTCTTCTCTTGTTTAATTAATACTTCTGATATTATTTTGCTTGCGGTTCTTTGGAGTTTGGTTGAAAATTTGTTCGAAGTAATCCAGAATTAGCGTCAACTGAGAGACTTCTCTTCACTACCGGTTAGTTATCAACTTATAGATATTATTAGTATTTAGTAAAAACTTATTTGATGTTGCTAGTTTATAAGTATTTGTTGAAAAAAAATAGATAAATTTAATTTGTTGTATAAAAATTTGATTGTAATTAATATTAGTTGATTTTTTTTTTCAAAAAAATAAATACGAATTATTATATAATATAATAGTATATAATATAAGTAGTTACTAAAATAAAAAAGTGAAAAGTAAAAAATAAATACGAATTATTATATAACATAATAATAGTATTATATAAATACGAATTATTATATAATATAATATTGTATAATACGAATTATTTATTTTATGACTAATTATTTTGATTATTTATTTTTTAAAAAAAACTAGTTAATTATTATGTATAATATAATATAAAACGTGTTATTATTACTATAACTAATTATATTGAAATTATTTAAAATAAATAAATAAATTAAATTTGTTGTATAATTTTTAGATTAGATTGTAGTTAATATTTGTTGTTTATATTTTTTAGATAAAATAAATACGAATTATTAATATATATTTGTTAAAAAAGTAAAATTAAAATGATATAAAATGTTACTATTTACTAAAAAATTATTTATTTTATTAATTAAAATAAAATTAGAGTTAATTATTTAGTAACACATTAATAGAGTTAATAAATATTTATATAATGTGGTATATTATATGATATTAAATAATATTATGTGATATTAAATATTATTAAATATTAAAATTTGCATATTTGGTCAAAAATAAAAATACAAACGTGCATTGTTCTAATATACATATATGATATATGTTGTAGTATATTATAGGCTAAAGTGCTCTCGGGGTCCCTTATCTTTATTTAAAGTAACGAATTAGTCCTTTATGTATTTTTTGTCTCAAATAAGTCCTTTATCTTTCAAATTTTTGACACATAAATCCTTTTCCGTTAACAGTGCTGATTTATGTGTCAAAAAAAAGGATTTATGTGTTAAAAATTTGAAACATAAAGGACTGATTTGGGACAGAAAAGGGTTTATGTGTCAAAAAATTAAAACATAAAGGACTGATTTGGGACAAAAAAAGATAAATGACCAAATTGTTACTTTAAATAAAGATAAGGGACCCCGGAAGCACTTTAGCCTATATTATAACATCCCTAATTTGGTTAATTTCGACTAACGAAATTAACTAGCAATTGCTTATTTAATTAAGTAATAAATCAAGTAATTGAACATGTTAGAGTTAGGAGAGCAATAGTTAATTTTCTAAGTAGGTGAAATATATGAAAGGTTGTTTGATTAAAATCGAGGTTTAAGTGGGTATTAGAGTACAAAGGGCAAAACTGTCATTTCTCCCACTTTTAAGAACACCTTCAGCTCATTAATATCCAAACACACAACACACTCTCAAAAAGAGTATTTTCTGAAATTGAGAAAGAAAGGAAAATAGAGAGAGAGAGAGAGAGAGAGAGAGAGAGAGAGAGAGAGAGAGAGAGAGAGTGGAGAAGAAGAGAGAAGATCAACACCAAATCTTCATGCATGTGTAAATTTTTGATATCAATCTCTTCCATTTTTCTTCCTCTTTCATTTGATACTAGTTTCATTAAGAGAGGCAAGCTAAATCAGCTCCTTTCATCACCCCATAGAATTCGAACTTGGGGGAGAAATAAGGGTGTTGGTTTCACCATTTCAACCACTTGTTCCTTGGAGTTGAGAGTAAGTTTTTAGAGATTGCAAACAATCACAGTCAATAGCAAGGGATTCAAAAGAGGTGATTTTCGTTTGGGCCAGCTTGGGTGTGAATTTGGTAGTTTTGGAGCGAGAGGTTCGAGTTCGGAAATCGTTCGTGTGGTTCTGTGGTTGTTAAAGTCTCGTTGATTCTTAGTTATTAGTGATTTTCATTGCAATCGGTGAGTTCTAACTCGCTTAGGGTTTTAATTTATGTTGCGTTTGGTGCGTGATTCTGTGTTTGTTAAATTTTTGTTCGTTTCGTTTATTTCGAGTCGTGAAAACCGTAATTTTGTTCTAACTTTCTGTACAGTTATCGGTTTGAGTTGGTTTTTGCTCCATTGGAAAAAAGACTTAGTTTCTTACTAAATAGGCACTGGTTTCAGTAAATTTCATTCAGAATTGATGGATAAAACTACTTGCGGTTTGGTTCGGTTGGCTTCCTAAAATAAAACCGAACCAAACCAAATCAATGCGGTTTGGATTGGTTCGGTTTTTTTCAAGACAAAACATAATTTAAAACGAAGTTAAAATTAACTAACATAAAAAATGGCTAACATAAATCTTTGAGAAAAAATCTACTCAAATATATGTAGTATATAGATTACTCTCTTTTAATTCTTTTAAGATAGCTAAGACAATGTTTAAAAGAATTTGAATTAAATATTTTATTGTAATTTTTAAATATAGCACAACAATATGGATTGTTTGTAAGTGAGTCAAAGAATTAATTGGATTTGGGCTAGTAAGTGAGTGAGAGTTGGGTTTTAGTTGCATTTGGGCTAGTAAGTTAGTAAGGAATGTTGTAAGTCAATAAGCCTTAATATTACTTGCGGTTTGGTTTCGTTCGGTTTCTGTAATCAAAACCGCGAACCGAACCGTACAGTGCAATGAAAAAGGAAACCGAACAGAACCAATAAGAAGCAATTTTTTGCGGTTTTCGGTATGATTTGGTTCGGTTTCCGGTTTTCTATTGGTTTGGTTCGGTTTTGAACGCCCCTAGTGCTGTCATGTCCCTGTACCCCCGAGTCTTATTTTGAAAAAAAAAAACTGTACTGTTTGGTTGGATAAAAAAAATAAATAAAAATTATATTTATTAACTAGACTTATAGAGCTTTCCAAAGAGTGGTCGTTTGTTTAAATCTGATGTCGTTTGATGTTTTAATTAATTCGTCGAAGTAGACGTATGACTGCAGAAAACTCTGCACATGTGCTATGTGCTGTATGTGGAAATATTTGATTGTTTCACTATGAATCTTACAATGTATTGTTTTTATGATGTTTGTTTTGGATTGGTTATTATGTGTGAAATGTCTATTTCAAGTTTGAGAATTGATTGGATTACGGATTGGACACGAACGGAAAAGCGAAAGCTACTGTCCTCGGAAATAAAAATTCGTTTTCGTCGATCTTTTCGATTCCAAACCTCTTCTAATCTTCTCCTCAACCATCCCCCATGAGTTTAAACTAACAATGCCATGATTTTTGAACATGTTTAAGATGTTTGAAGTCATAAAAGTTCGGAAAAAACCGCAAAGTTAGTTGCACGTGAGCGAACATGTAACATGTAAATACAAGGAACTATAAGTTCAAGCGACTAAAGTGACTATTTATATAATGTAATTTTATTTTCATGGATTGGGTGACGACCCGAGATGAATTAGTATACTTGGGGAGGGGAAGTCATCAGCCCCATAACCTAGTCCTCATGACTGTTTGAAGCTATAACTTAGTGGAGAGGTTCACCGGTAATGGCGTGGTTATTGCCGGTGATGTACTATGTCAGGAAAGGCTTTATGCACGTGGTATCCTTTTGGGATACGATTGAAAGAAAGATAATAATGAACCGCGAGTGTGAGTAAGGGGTTTTGGTAGAACTCATTGAGATTTGTAATCTCACCCTTTATATGTTGATGTTTTACAGAGACGCAGGGAAAGAACAAAGCGAGAAAACATGGTTAGATGAGGCCTTACGGAGAGCTTGAAGACTTAGCTTTTGTCTTCATTTTATTTCCCAAGTTTTTGTATTTCGATATCATGACTTAGCTTTTGTCTTCATTTTATGTCGTGTTACCATTGGAAATCAGTGTAAGGGGAAGAAATTTGGTAGTTACAAAAAAAAAATTGTCATAGTGGCTCGCCACACACCGGCGGCCTAGGGGAAAAACAAATTGAGAATGAGGACGGGCTACTCCTTCGCTACAGCGGAGCCTTTCCCCTCCACAGATTCGGACACCTCCTGACCAGAAGGGAGGACAGCTGAAGCAGGTGCAGCGGTGGAAGAGTTTGTCAAGCGAACACGAAGCCTTTCCCAGGAAGCTATTGCAGATAACACTTCACTTTGACCGCACTCCTTGTCATAGAGGAAGACCCCTTTTTGAGACTCTAAATCCTTGATGCGTTGATCTAAGGGCTTGCTCTGATTGTATAAATGAGCTTGATCTGTTGTGACCAAAGCTAGTTTCTTGACCGCCTCTCCCTGTTGAGGACGCAAAACCTACAATTCTAGCTGGAGCCCTGTCAGAAGGGATTCAATCTCCTCAATTCGGCGTTTGGTCATCTCCTCCTCGGCTAGCACCAATCAGCGTTCCGCTTCTTTCTCACTGTAGGTTGAGAGGTACATCTTCTTCTCTGCCTGTAGGGCATTCAGGCGATCCATTGCTTGTTGGGAAGCGTCCTGAGCAGCATAGGATGCCAAATAGGCCCGAGAAATCTCCGGAAGCCGATAGGCTATGTCCCTTAGGGTCTCCCTCCTCTAGGTTGACATACTATCTGAGGAGGATAGTCTGAAGGCCAGAGACCGCAGGTCTGAAAGCTGGGTAGGATCAGTAACAATTCTCCCTCGGAGGGCATCCTCTAGTCTCTGTAATTCTTCTCCCGAAGGGGGAACCACCTGAGGATGAGTGTGGGAGGCAAAGTACTAAGTCACCTCCGCTTCAGTCACTGGTTCGGGGTATGGCCGAGGAGGAAGAGGAGGGGAGCACACGGGAGGAAGAGACTGATCTGGAATCAAAGGTGCATCCGGAACTGGGGGATCGGTCGTCTACGGGTAAAGTAACTATGAGAAAAAACTGAAGCGCCAACAAACAAGAAGAGGGAATACGGGGGAACATCGTACCTTAGATTTCTTGGATGGACATGAGGTGTCTTCTGCCACCACAGCAGCCCTCTTGACCGCTGGCTACGAAGGGGTATCTATTGGAGCACACCGAGAAGACGATCGCCTAAAAGTGATGGGAGCATCACCATCATCTTCTTCCACATTATAATCGGCAGAGTACCTTACAAATAGAAGGGAGATGAGGACGAGAGAATAAATGGACCATGAGAAATAGAGGACATACCCGTAGTTGGCTGAGAACGAGTGGATGGCCGCCGAGTGGAAGTTGGAGGCCTAGGTGTTTTCTCGACAGGAGAAGAAACGGCGCTGGTGCTGGCTGGTGCTGAAGAGGGGGTTAAGGACGTGCGAAGACGACCGAGGTACTTGGAAAGATAATCCCCAAGCGCCCGAGGGAAAACTAGGTCTGTAACACCAAGCCACCAATTGGTAAAGGCACTGATCTCCCTCGGGCATACCTTGTAGTGCGCCCACACGCTCTCAATAACCTTGTAGTAATTGTCGGTGACCATCTTACATACCTGACTATCCGTCAAACTTTCTCGACGGCGGGAATCACTCAAGAACCGATAAAGCAGGGGGACATGCTGCATCAGCCCAAATTGCTTACAGACAAAGGTGGGATAATAGTACTCTGCGAGAGCCTTACTGTAGCGGAAGGTATCCAGGTAACCAATCGGCAAGTCCCTGGTCACCAGGGCGAACCGCCAGTTGGTTTTCTTTTTTCTGAGGAGCAAAAATCCAAGAAGGACCGTACCTTTTGTCCAACACTGGACACCATGTCATCTCAGCAGCATTCATCTTAAAAAGATCCTTCATAAATTGAGCCGCAGTCATCCTATGACAAGGGGTGGCCGAGAGTTGGGGGCCCAGGAATTTATTGGTTGGCGACTTGGGGATAGTCAATACAACTGAAAGAATGTGAGAAAAATGGAGGGTGGCCCACAGTGGAAGAAACCACATGTGACCTTGAATTTTGGAGACTCGACCGTAGTCCCTAACCGGGTCGAGCATGACTTGGATTCCTCTGTAGAGCTAGAGCTAGCCAAGAAAATAGAGGGCCCTGGCGTAAACTTCCCCACTGGTCATCACGGCAATGAAGGGCTGAAATTCTTGGACGACGCCAGCAGAGGCAGTGCGGTAAAAGAATCAGCAAAATAAATACATAAGGAAGGCATTGTGCTCCTCCTCGGTGATAGTGGCTTCGAACTTGGAATTCGCAATTAAAAACTTTGAGTAGACCCCTCCAGCATGAACGTGGCCTAAGTTCACCTTCCTGGGCAGTCTTGCAGGATGGACGCATCGGCCAAATGCGGGAAGGCCAGTGATGGTGGCCACGTCCAGAATGGTGGGGGTGACCATGCCCCAGGGGAACATAAAAGCATTGAAGGTGGAAGACCAGAAACCCAGGAGAGGCAAAAGAACGTCAAAATTATGGGGGGTGGAGAAGGTAGAAAGAGCGATCATGTCACGAATGCCCCAGGCTTTCCAAGCATCTTTCTTGACAGGATGAATCTTGTCGACCCAGGCGTGGTAGTCTTCGGTGGGTTTGGCCCAACCCCTGGTTTCTGACACATTGGCATCAACGGTGAACCACATTTGGGTGATTGGTACGCCGGGACAAGCCGAAGTGTGGAAGGTTTGTTAGAAGGCATCAAAGCCTTCGCGGGCAGCAGAAGTTGTAGGCCGCACTGTAACACTGCCTGAGATAGCAACAAGGATATCTTGTGGGGAAACCTCCGAGGGAGTATTCGCCGAAGATGGACCAGAGGAGGAAGAACTCGGTTGGCTGTCATCTCCGACTGACTGTGTTCACGATTTTTGGAGTCTGAGTTTGAAGACATGGTGGGAAGAAATGGCGATGGTAATGGAGAGAAAGGGTTCTGTTTCGTAAAGGAAGAAACTAAAAGAGCGAGACGTTTGAAG
Source organism: Astragalus membranaceus (assembly GCA_039519185.1). Lineage (NCBI taxonomy): Eukaryota > Viridiplantae > Streptophyta > Magnoliopsida > Fabales > Fabaceae > Astragalus > Astragalus membranaceus. The sequence goes on along the minus strand of CM076854.1, from coordinate 29,047,056 downwards.
AAAAGTGAAAAGTCATGTGTGGCTGTAGCTATTTATGGTTTTTGCAAATCTTGGGAACCGTTGCGCCGCAATATTATCCCGCGTAAAGGAAAATGCCAGGTGTCACTGAACGAAAGGTTAGTCACTTCAAACGGTCACGTCAAGCCATATCGAGGGTTTTTTGCACCATCAGTCACGCCCTCGCGGCCATACGACGGCACAAAAAGGGGGGAAATTGTTAACACCCAAAAATAACTGAGTCGTAGACCGAGGGCCGAGCGAAGATAGGGACTGGAATTGAAGTGCTAAGGCAGGCCACCAAACAAAGATTTAAGAGATAATTGCCAAAGAGAAGCCCTCGAGGCATATCACAAGACAACTTCCCGAGGAAGGGGTACGCCCGAGGAGCAATAAGCAAGGCCGGGGGAGAGCAAAGCTTCAGCCTGTAGAGTGCCACGGCCGAGGTGGGCTCGGGTGCCTGATTTACTCCCAGAGGACGAAGGCTAGCTGAACAAGCCAAGTGGTTGAGGTAAGGAAGGCTTGCTTGGAAGGCAAGTAAGAGGGAGCACGAAGACAGAACGTGGGAGCAGTTGAAAGATCAAGCGAAGGAGCGAGGCCATGAAATTCGGAGTGAGGGAGTTCACCCCACTAACCGTGCTAGTAAGATCATGGGTAGTTATTCCACCTCTTTAGGGCTTAGGAACGATGATAGTCGTTGATCTTAGATTGATCCAATGGTAGGAAAATGTTGACTATAGTAGTGACCGACAAGGGCCTATGTATATAAATAGAAGAACAATTGTACAGAATACACACACATCAATCAATCAAAATCTCTAAGTTTATTTTATCTATCTGCTTTTATCGCACTTTATCTTTATTTTTGTGCATTAGCCAGTAGTATAATCCAAACCTGGCAGTCCCTCTCACCAAACCTGGCCCTTTCTAGCAGAGTCAGGATACACACAGTCAAGGAGCAGAGTTCCCTCCTTGGCGCAATCGCTTGAAGAACAGAGGAATCAAAAAACCTTCCCAAACCTCTGACCGAACCCACGGCTAGGACCTAAGAGTTTGACGAAGAACAACAGTAATACATATTTTAATTAGTACTTTCTTGTATGGATGTTATGGAAATTTTATCATTTTAAAACATTATTTAATTCTTTGTTTAATTAGTATTTATTTAAATAATAAATATTTATAATATAAAATTAATAATATTTATTTTTGCATTAAATAAACGAAATGAAAAATCTGTTTAAAAGAAAAGTTAAAATAATTAAATAATATTATTTTTTTTAAATAACCGAATTAAAAAAAAACTGCTTTTTTAAATAAAATAAAAACATTACCGGCGGATTTTATTAGATTACCGGTGGATATTTGTTTTTCGTTTTAGATTAATTTACTTGAAAAAATGTTACCGGCGGATTTGTAGGGATTTCCGGTGGATTTTTAAATAATTACCGGCGGTTTTTTTCTTTTTTCCGGCGGATTTGGCGCTGGTAATTACCGGCAGAATTAAGAAATTACCGGTGGATTTTAAAAGGTTATTACCGGTCGATTTTGAGTAGATATTCGGCGGACTTTGTCCGCCGGAAATCCCCGAAATTCTTGTAGTGTCAAGGTCGGCAAACAAAAGCTACCCCTTCTACCAACTACTTCAAAATAACAACACCTTAAGTTGGAACGAGGAGTGCTTGGAAGCTTTCTCAAGCAGTACCTGGAAACCCCGTTGGTACTAATCTCCCCCGCCCAAGGAAAGCCATTGATCCTCTACCTAGTAGTCTTAGTGAACGCTTGCAGCTCGGTATTAGTACAGGAAAGAGAAAGCGAAGAGTGGCCCGTGCTCTTCGTCAGCCGAGCCTTTAGAGGATCCGAGCTTTACTACCAAAAGATTGAAAAGGTAGCCTTCTCCATCGTCACCACATCAAGAAGGTTGCGGCCATACTTTCAAAGTCACTCAATCATCGCCAAGATCGACCTCCCTATCCAGAAAATCCTACAAAAGCCCGACCTTACAGGACAAATGAAGGGATTGTCCGTGAAGCTGTCTGAATTCAACACTTCAGGGATCAATCAAGTCCCAGGTGCTCGCAGACTTCATACTAGAAATACCCTCAGCAATCCCAGAACTCCCCAAAGAGCCGAGCACCATCAGCTGACATGGGTACTCTCAGTCGATGGATCATCAAGCAAACGAGGGAGCTGAGAAGGCATGGCACTTTCAAGGCAAGTAACAACAAGGCGGAATATGAAGATCTCATTGCAGGGATGAACCTTGCCGCCGAGCTAGGGATGAAGGCATTACAAGTTCATAGTGACTCGCAACTAATAGTCGGACAAGTGCACGACGAATTTCAAACCCTGAGCCCGCAGTTGACTAAGTATCGCGACAAGGTAAAATCTCTTGTAATGAAATTCCAATCTTTTGACCTAACACACGTGCCTAGGGAACAGAACTCCCGAGTTGACATCCTATCCAAGCTGGCTAGCACTAAGAAGCCAGGACAAAACCAATCTGTCATTCAAAAAAAACATTTTGTTTGAGGTTACACCAGAGCCCTGAATGAAAGAACAAACTGATTACCTCTAGCACAACTGACTCCCAAAAGAAAATGACAGTGCGCTTAGAATCAAAAATTCCCTAGTTTGTTACTTGATGCTCGACGAATGACGAGGATTTTCCACACGACTGTTGAGGTTCCTAACAAAGAACGAAGTCGAGCACACTCTCAAATAAATTCATGTAGGATCCTGTAGAAGTCAAATCGAAGGAAAATCTTTGGCAGCCAAAATTCTACGAGCCGGCTACTACTGGCCTACCGTGAACAAGGATAGTACTGATTATGTGCGACGCTGTGACAAATGCCAACGATTCGCAAGCATACCAGAGTCCCCACCCTCAGACCTCGAGTCGATCTTATCTCCATGGTCGTTCTATTCCATATGTGGGGAATAGATATTTTGGGACCACTCCCACCCGCCCCCGGCCAGGTTAAATTCCTCAATGTTGTCATCTATTGCTTCACTAAATGGGTCGACGCCGAACTAGTTGCAAGTGAAGTCTGAGTTTCTTATTTAAGATTCTATATGATGAAGCGTGTGTACCGAAGAAGGTACCTCACATTTTATTGAATCTCTAATTGTCTAAGTGGGATAAGGAAACTCTTACTTTTACTTGGTTAATAATTAATCGTTGAATCTTATATACGATACTTGAAGAAATTTTGAATCGCTACATTTTCAATTATCTTTGGGTTCATGCTTAATCAAAGTGGTTGTTACCCGTTCAAATTGTGTTCTTGACGACTAATGGGAAATGCTGCCGAAATTTGGCCAGGTATAAGATAAAAGATATGAAAACTAATTATTACGAAATAAAGAAAAAATTCATTCTTGAATGTGTTAGTGTCATATATACCAACTATATGAAGATCATGTATATTAACAAAGTGTGTATGAAGTGGAAGAGTTTCTTTCCTGGTAATAATGGAACGTTTTCTCGTCCATGTGAGTTCAGGTGTCAATCAAAAACCGTTACCACTAGACACATTGCGTACGTACAAGATCATCCTCCTGTTAATGGGACTTGTAGTGGTTAGACAACATGGACAAGGCATGGTGAAAAGTTAACGTTCAAGGGATTGTTCGTAATATTAATCACACAAAGAACATTAGATGGATACAATATGTGAGGACAGTTTCGCCATCCAACCGATTTTTTTCATTTGAAGAGAACTAATTGTTTTATTTCGGCTTTTATCAATGAGTTAAGAAACCTTAGGCTTGAACTAATATTGTTGGCTTAGTGGCATAATCTACTCAGGAGATGGGGTCAACCTGGTGCTATCGGGTTCGAATCCCGCAGTGGACAAACATGATCGGTGTTGGCCAGTACGAAACTTGACCCTAAGCACGAGCAGATATTAGTCTTTCGTTAAAAGCATTGGGACACTCTGTGGGTAGTCAGCAATCCTCCAAACGAAAAAACCTTAGGCTTGATTTTGCAACGGATGAAATGAATAAATATGGTAACTTAATATTGTTTATAGTTCTTGTGTGTTCTGCTTATAATTTACTACCTATCTCCGTCATTGTGGATGAAACACAAATACTTAAAGGTTTGAATAGGGTTTTTCAAAAATCTTTTCTTATTGTAAAATAAATATCTTTCCTAAAATTTGTTTTCAAGAACCTTTTCGGAATTTTTTTTTTAAAAAAAAATTGGGGAAGGGGATGTTTTTATTAATCAAAGTGACACTAATGGTCATTTATAACTGTCCCCAAGGGAATTTGAACTCAGCAACTTAAGGATTCAAGACTAATTAGCTCTTACCAATGAGAACTAGGGGTGTTCGTGGTGCGGTTTGGTTCGGTTTTGAGACAAAAAAGTGAACCGAACCGCAAGGTAAAACTACATAATTAAAACCGAACCAAACCAATGCAGTTTGGATTGGTTCGGTTTTTCTAAGACAAAACATAATTAAAACAAACTTAAAATTAACTAACATAAAAAATGGCTAACATAAATCTTTAAGAAAAAAATCTACTCAAATACATGTAGTATATAAATTACTCTCTTTTAATTTTTTTAAGATAGCTAAGACAATGTTTAAAAGAATTTGAATTAAATATTTTAGTGTAATTTTTAAAAATAGCATAACAATATGGATTGTTTGTAAGTGAGTCAAAGAATTAATTGGATTTGGGCTAGTAAGTGAGTGAGAGTCGGGTTTTAGTTGCATTTGGGCTTGTAAGTTAGTAAGGAATGTTGTAAATCAATAAGTCTTAATGTTACTTGCGGTTTGATTTGGTTTGGTTTGGTTTCTGTAATCAAAACCACGAACCGAATCAAACTGCGCGGTGTAATGAAAAAAAACCGAACAGAACCAATAAGAAGCGGTTTGTTGCAGTTTTCGGTTTGGTTTCGTTCGGTTTGTGGTATTCTATTGATTTGTTTCAGTTTTGAACACCCATAACCTTTTCAAAAACTATTAATAAGCATATATATAGGTAAATGAAAGCCAACAAATCACACACATAGATTTATTCTGCTCTTGATAGCTATTCTAGTACGGACCTTCAATTTAAACCTCTATCGTATTAAAAATTTAAATTTATTAATCATTAATGCTTTTAACTCCATCCCCCAGTTCTGTTTTTGATATTATTTTTTTCCTTTTTAGTTTATCTTTTGCATCGAGAGGTCGGAGGTGTCCAAATTCATTCCCTTGATAATGTCAAGTCAAAATAACCATTTTTTATAAAGCTTCGCTTCATTTATTTTTGTTGAAAGAATAATGAAAGATTTTTTATAAGGAAAAGAATCTCAAACTCATGACATATATAACACCACCTTTTATTATTGTCAAAAAAAACACCATCTTATATTAATTTTGCACTTTATAAGGAGTGTGAATACATAAACCACTGGCTAAAATATTCAACGAATGATGTGAATATGCAGTCAGTCTGGTTTCCTTTTAAGATATTATTAATTTCCGCAATTAAAGACTCCAGCTCACTAGAAAAACACAGCCAATTAATTTTGAACGTGGAGCTACGTTGAAAGTTGAACACGTTTTTTTATGACAGGATGAAGTTGAAAACTATTTTTTTAATTGACGTAATGAATTTTTTAGCCAGAAATTGACGTAATGAAGTTGAAAGATTGCATTAACTATAAAAGACGTAATACAACAAATTCTCAATAATTCAAAACACTTGCGGTTGTTACTCTTAAATGTCAATGCCATGAACCGTCCTGTAACATAAACTAAACAGCAATAACTTTGATAGTATCCCGTGGTCTATTAACTTTTTTATTACAAGCAAATGAATTTTATTAATAATAAGGGGGGAGCATAAGGAATACTCACTAGTGGAAAAAAGGCTTTTTATAACTGCTATTTATATTGGTTAAAAACGGACTGATATTAAAAGTGACGCGGTGGCAGTTCTGTAATTAAAATTACAATGTTTATATCGGTTGACACAGGAACCGATATAGAAAGTGCAAAAATCATCTTTCATATCGGTTCCATTGCATAACCGTTATAAAAATGGGGCTTCCATAACGGGTCAAAACACCACCCGTTATAGAAACTAATTTTTTTTTTCACATACGCTCCCTCTCATTTTGTTCGCTCTCTCCCTTATCTCTTCCACGCGTTCTCAGTACTCTCATTTCTCAGTACTCTCATTTCTCTCGCTCACCACCACGCAACCTCGCTATCACCACGCAACCTCGTTTTCATCTTCCCAATCGATTCGGATTCACCATATACAGGCGTTGTTTCTCTCTCATCTTCATCACATCTTATCATTTCTCTGCGCCTGTTCCTCAAACCTTCATCATCATCTTAACCGAATGTCATGGATGGAAGACGACAGCCGTTGACGGTGGAAGACGACAGCCATAGACGGTGGAAGACGACAGCCATAGACGGTGGTTATTGGTAAGGATCCTTATTTCTCTGTTAGAGTTTTGTTATTTTGTCATTATTTCATTATTTTGGCTCTGGGTTACGGTTTCTCTTCATTCATCCATAGACGGTTTCTTTGTCGCTGACTTAGGGTTTTCGTTTTTGAGTTTGGGGTTGTTCTGCTTACGATTTCTCATTAGGTTAGGGTTTTGCTTCTATATTGTGTTCCTTTTTTTAGTTTCTGATTTAGGGTTTTTTTAATTAGGGTTTTGTTCTTTTACTTGCAGAATGTTTGTTTTATTTTTGGAGGGGTCGCTGTTTGGAGGTTCTTCGTTTTCTTCTCATCAGAATATTTTTTGAGTAAAGTTTCAAGGGAACAGGGTTTCGAGGTATGGCCCACACATTCACTCTTCTTTTCTATCTTCAAATCATTCTTCCATTTCTTCAATGTCGTTAGGGTTTGGCACACATATGACTCACATTTTTGTTCTATTGTTTTTCTCTCATGTAAAGTAATGGATGGTGTCATTCTCTCATGTAGCTGCTTATGGCCTGGCAAAGGTATCATAAATCTTACTATATAGTATTATTTGCTTATAATATTATTTGTTTTGTACCAAAGATTTCATATTTGAAGAATGGGGTTGTTATTGATTACAAACGAGGTGTGTACGATTTGGATTTGAAGCTATAACGATACAATAGTCTGGATTTAAAGGGAAATATTCTTGAGGGAGTGAATTTGGCTTGAACTTGAGGTTTCAATTTGATAGATTTATTGCCTTGGTTCAGCTTCAATCACGAAAATTCCCCATGCTTTCAGTTCCCCTCTTTTTTCATTTTTACCCCTTAAAATGTTGTTAGCCTATTACTATGCATATGGTTGTTTTGTGCAGTTTGGAGGCCTTCTTACAGTTGGGATCTTTAATCCTTAATGTTGCAAAGTGCTGTTGAAGTCTTTTATGCATACATAACCATAATTTCCACCTTTGTTTGATTGTTATCATGAAAATCTGAGTTTGATTGTCTATCGTTGAGTAATGTTATTGTTAATCTGATCCCTGCAAAATTACATTATTTAAATACATATTATTTAATTCTTTCATCTTCTCTCTCTCCTTATTTATGTGTGTGTCTAAATATGCTGTGACTGATCCAATCTTAGGGGTGGGAGTTAAAAGTGCATTTTGCTTGCTTTAGTCTATATAATTTTAATTATTTTAATTCAGCATTTTTAATGCATGTCATATATTTTGTTCAGATTTCTGCTCGGGAAGATGTACTCGAAGTCTCGCAGGCTTGTTTTTGGGAATCGGTGCCTGGTCATGTGGTTGGTTCACTGTCAATACAGGTAATTTAGTTTCTGTTTTACTTCCCTTTTCCGTTACAAGTGGTTGAAGCAAAATCCGAAACCTGACTTGGTATTAGGATACAATATACTATGTTTTGTAGACATCCCTTAAAAAAATATCATGAATACATAAGTGATATGTTTATCTATTTTGCAAAAGACCAGAACATAATTCTCATGCTTTTTTATTATTGTTAGTATTGCATGTTTCCTTTTTCTTTTATATTGAGTGAGTAGCTATTGTGTAGATGTTGAGATTTAGTGGAATATGGTGACAGGTGAAGAAAGGGGTGGATGATTGGGCAATACTTGAATTTGTGCATGGTCTATACCATGATTTGGGTGTACAGGACCTCACAGTGCAGATTGATTATGCATGATGAGATTATCTTAACTCTTTCATCCTAATCACTATTTCAGATTATCTTAACTTCTTTCACATTTGTGTATTTTAGAATTGCACTGTGGTCTCAACTGAGCCTGAAAAGAAGCCTTCGGAAACTGCTACCATTGTGGCCTAAGACATTTGTGGATCCTATTTCTATTGGGCGTATGTAGATGACTAACTAGTGTTCTTAATGTTGCAGGTGACAATTTCTAAGGATGACACTGTTGTTCTTGATGGGGCAGGTGACAAGAAAGGATTGAGGAAAGATGTGAACAGATTAGGTCAGCAATTGAAAATAGCACTTCTGATTTTCACCATCTGTTTTTATGCATATCATGCTTGATTTACTAACAGATTAGGTGTAATGATAATCATTATTGTTCTGAACTAATTGCACTTTTTTGTTAACTCTTTTGGGTAGTTGGGTCTGGTTGGGAAGGATCTAGAGATAGAGAAGGGAAGGGAAGATTGGGTCATACTTGAAGTTAGCTGGTTGGAAGAGAAAAAGATATATGGGAAGAGAGAAGAGCCATTAAGGTTGGCTCAATCTGATAAGAACCTTTGGATTAATGGAAGAAATACTGTTGAGACTCTTGTGATGGCATATGCGCTTATTTTTTATTTGCCAGCTAAACTTCACCATCAAGGCTTCCCATTAATTCAAAACATGAGCAACCAGTTGTTATCCACTTCCCATGTATTTTCCACACCATATGATGATAACAAAAAAGTTTGGTCAAAGTTCCACCTTCAATTACTGTACTTGCAGCGACCTTTTCATGCATGTCCCAGACGCAAGCTTGCTGGTTTTTCAGCAACTTTGCTAGCAATCATTTCCTTTGTGGAGAGTGGGTATCGTAGATGTCTCTGTTCTGGTTAATTATCATCTAATAGATTGTACTTTCCAAAATGTTGTTAACTATATTTGGTTCCTTATTTGAATGTAACATGGTGATTCACTCACAAGTTCAAGGTGTTGTAGTTGTACTATGATGCAAATCTACAATAGAAACAATTTAATTGATGCGTTTGTTTGATTATAATTTCAGGAGCGGTATGGATGCCATGCAATGATGCTGGAAACAATTGCGGCTGTTCCTGGAATGGTGGGAGGGATGTTACTACACTTGAAGTCTCTGAGGAAGTTTCAACACACTGGATGATTGGTCAAAGCATTGCTTGAAGAAGCAGAGAATGAGACGATGCACCTGACGACCGTGGTGGAGCTTGTGAAGCCAAGTTGGCATGAGAGGTTACTTGTTATAACAACACAGGGAGTTTTCTTCAATGCCTTCTTTGTCTTTTACCTCCTTTCGCCAAAAGCAACACATAGGTTTGTTGGTTATTTGGAGGAAGAGGCTATGATTTCTTACACACAGCATCTGAATGCTATTGAAAGTGGTAAGGTTGAAAACGTTCCTGCTCCTGCCATTGCCATTGACTATTGGAGGCTTCCTAAGGATGCTACTCTTAAAGATGCTATCACTGTCATTCGTGCCGATGAAGCTCACCACAGGGATGTCAATCACTTTGCTTCTGTAAGTGTCAATTTATCTAAAACACTCTTTCATTTGTTTCATGATCTTAATTAATTTGTTTTTAATGTTGTGCTCTTCTTCATATAGGATATTCAGCATCAAGGAAAGGAATTGAAAGAGGCTCCAGCTCCTATTGCTTAAATTGTGGATCTGTTGGATGATGCAAAAAAGTGGTGGGAAGATAACAGAGAGAGGATTCATGCTCAGTACCTGTGAAGTCTTTCCCTGCTGAAGAAGTTGATGTTCTGAATCTTTGTTTTCTTTATTGATTGTTGTCTGGTTGAGTCAGTGTCTAGAGTTGTGTCCTATACAGAAAACAATATACATTCAATTTACTGTGGTGACTTTTATTAGTCCTTTATTTCAGTTGTAATATTAATTAATAGGTTTTTGGGAATTTAACAATATACGTGGTCCGTAAAACAACCTCACTTTTTTTTAAAAAAAAAAAGAGACTTTTCATATCGGTTCCCAAAGAAAACCGATGTTAAAAATCATTTTTTTTTAAAAAAGAGACTTTTCATATCGGTTCCCATAGAAAACCGATGTTAAAAATCGTTTTTTTTTTAAAAAGAGACTTTTCATATCGGTTCCCATTTAAAACCGATGTTAAAAATCATTTTTTTTAAAAAGAGACTTTTCATATCGGTTCTAGGCGCAACCGATATGAAAATAACTTTTCATAACGGTTCAGGAACCGATATAAAATGTCCCTATTTTTTATATCTCCTTTTTCGGCATCGGTTCGGGAACCGATATGAAATGTCAATTTTAACCGATATGAAAAGCCTTTTTTCCATTAGTGACTCCGCCCATGTCATTACAAGTTGTAGGGAATGGGGCCTTGTTAAAAATCTTCAAGGGCCAAAACCTTTTGGGAAAAAGACCCAAGGAGTAAAAGAGTGCCCCAAAGGACATTAATCTTCAAGTTACATAGTACAATAATACATGTTTGTAGTATTTGTTACAACACAATAACAGCACCCTCAAAATGCCTCTTAATCTCCTCCCATCTCCACCTTCTCAGCTTATGATGCCTTCACTACCATTGATTTCTTTCGCATTTGATCCTCCCATCTTATAATTATACGAGATGCCTGTCTTCAATTGCCTCCTCATATTTGACTAAGACTGCTTACCGGCGAGGAGCGCTAACCTCCAAAAGAGATACAAATATTTCTACCAGCCCTTTCCTTGAGTCACTGCCAAGAGAAAACAACCCCCCTGTCGAAAATGGTTTCCGCGTCAGCAACCTCTCCTTTAAAGACCACACCATTCCTTGCTCCCCATAAAATCCAAGTTACCTCGAACCATATTATGTATCTGATTTTCTTCTTCTTCTTTTTCCCCGAGAGACAGCTACCGTGAAATAAAAAATGATCTAAAGGCTCACTTAATATAGATTCACGAACACCTAGCCATAAAACTTATTTTCAGGTAATGAATAGGTTCCTTAACTTCTTTTTTTGTAACGATTAGGTCCTTTAAGTTTTAAAACGTTGCGCTGTTGCCCATTTTAACAGTTTTTCACTAACTCCGTTTAACAATGTCTATGTGGCTGCTGACTTGGCATGACACATAGGATAATTTGATTATTTTATAATTATTTTTAATTAAAAATTAAATAAAAATGTGAATTTTCTTCCTTGTCCCTATCTTCTTTCTTTCCCTCCTTTCCAAACCCTATCTTCTTCCTTAACCCAAATTCTATTGTAATATAGTAATTCTGTTTTTGTTGCTAATTAGTGTTGTAATTAGCTTTTTAAAACTGTAATTGGGCAAAGCCCTAAATAATTTTTTGTAATCTGAAAAATTAGGGTTTGTACCTAGGAAATTTTGGGTCAAAAGTGACTGTTGCTCAAAAGGAATTGAGAAAGTTAGAAATTGGCAACAGTAGAGAAAAATTGTTTCGCTAAATATTTGGTTGTTAAAGTTTGTTGAGCAAACTCTAACTAACTTGTAAATACCCTATAAATACATGTATGTGCAATCAGAAGTATATACAGAGAAATCATAAAGAAATTTTTACATTTCTCTAAGCCCCTTGCGTGTTCCTTCATTCTCTCGTTCCTTCGTTCTCAGATCGTCAACTTCACCCTCTCTCTCTCTCTCGTAGAATCGTCTTCTCTTCAATCTTGCTTCGTGCTCATACCATCTGTCCGTGTGAGCTAGATCTTCTATCATCATTAGCTTGCACATTGTCAACCTGCAAACACAAAGGATCAGCAACAAACATTTTAGGGTTATTGTATGTAGAGAGAACACGGAGAAAAAGGAGAAGATAAGAAAAGAGAGAGAAAGAATCTTACATCTGTCTTGTGAATGTATTAAGGTTAGTATTGAACCCTTCGCCGATTTCTTCACGAACTGGATCGGGTAACAAGCCCAATCCATTAAGTGCACAGTACCCTGCATAAAGTAACAAGGGTCAGTCTCAATTTTACAGTTCTTGGGACTATTTTATACTACTTGCACCACCACAGTTTTTTAGTTTTACACCAACAAATTGGTATCTTAGAGCATAGTTACGTTCTTGGGATCAAGAAAATTCTGGCAAACACAAGAGTGTGTGTGAAGTGTCTGAATTTTGTGAGTTTAGTCAGAGTGACAGATTCTTGGGTTAAAGAGAAACTGTGTGAAACAGTTTTCAGCTCTTAACCATGGCAACAGGAAGTCTACCCTCAAACATACCTAAACTAGATAGCAAAAGCTATGACAAATGGTGTATCCAAATGGAAGCAATATTTGGCTTCCAAGACATATTTGAAATTGTGATAGAAGGTTGTGCAGAGCTACCTGCAGAACCAACAGAGGATGAAAGAGCCACATACACTGAGAACAAGAGGAAAGATTGCAAGGGTAAGTATCTCATTTATCAAGGATGTGATGAACCAAACTTTGACAAGATCAGAAATGCCAAGACTTCTAAAGAAGACTGGGATATTCTGAAAACCAGTTTTTTGGGTGATACCCAAGTAAAAAAGGTTAAGTTGAATGCTTTGAGAAAGCAATATGAGAACACTAAGATGAAGGATCAAGAAAAGATCAGTGATTACATTGCTAGACTTAGAGTTATCACAAATTCAATGGGATTGAATGATGAACAACTCACAAATCAGCAAATTTGTGAAAAGATCAGACGTTCTCTAACTCAAAGATTTGGCTATGTGGTCAACTCTATTGAGGACACTATGGATCTAGCAACAGTGACAATTGAACAACTTCCAAGCACTTTAGAGGCTAAAGAAATTCATCTAAATGAGATGGAAGGAGGTGATAAAGGGAAGGAGACAGCCTTCCAAGCAAAATCCTCTAAGTCAAACTGGTCCAAAGGCAAGAAGAAGCCTAATGGTAAAGGAAATTGGAACTCTAACAAGGGTAAGGGCAAAGATTCTGAATCCTCTAAAGGAGGAGGGTCTAGTAGATCTAAAGGCAAGAAAGAACCCACTGATAAGCAGAAAATTCAGTGTTGGAATTGTGAGAAATTTGGGCATTATGCTAGTGACTGTTGGTCAAAGGCAAAGAAGGACAAAGACAAGGAAGAGGAAGCCAATGTGGCTCAAGAATCTGATTCAGATTCTGATCCTGTGGCATTCGCAACTGTTAGTGATGATTCAGAATGGGTGGCATTCATGATCACCACAGGTGATGGCAAGATAGTGATAGATATATGGTATTTGGACACTGGGTGTTCAAATCACATGACTGGAAACAAAGATTGGTTGATCAATTTTGATCCAACCAAGAAAACCTCCATTAAGTGTGCTAACAACAAGAGTTTGGTGGCTGAGGGAATGGGTGATATACTTATTCAAAGGGCAGATGGCAAGACTGTGTTAAGTGGGAATGTGTGGTACATTCCTAACATGAGAAGCAATCTCATTAGTGTTGGACAATTGGTTTAGAAGGGATTCTCAGTGACAATCAAAGACAACAAGTTGAAGCTCTATGACACAAGGGAGAAATTGGTCCTATCCTCACCACTATCTAAGAACAGAACATTCAGAACCAGCCTAGAAGTTGTAGAAGCAGAATGCCTCAATGCAAAAGCAGCTGATTCAGAAAGTTTCCTATGGAATCAAAGGTACACACATCTAAATTTTCGAAGTCTATCTCTATTGAATGCTAAGGAATTAGTTTGTGGCATGCCTAGGACTGTTTTACCAGAAAAAACTTGTACTGTATGTCTAGTTGGTAAACAACCTAGGTTAAAGTTTAAATCAGACCTAAAAGGAAGGGCTAAGGATGTGCTAGATGTCTTACATTCTAATATTTGTGGTCCTTTTGAGGTACAATCTGTTGGAGGCAACAAGTACTTCATCACTTTTGTGGATGAGTACTCAAGGATGCTTTTGATGTATCTAATCAAGGCTAAGAGTGAAGCTCTTGAATTCTTCGAGAGATTCAAGGCAATGGCAGAAAAGCAGGGTGGCAAGGGAATCAAAATCCTAAGGACTGATGGTGGAGGTGAATATACCTCAAATGATTATGAGGAATTCTGTTCTAAGGAAGGAATCATTCATGAAGTGACATCTCCTTATACACCACAACATAATGGCTTCGCAGAAAGGAAATACAAAAGAATCTTGGATATGGCCAGGAGTATGCTCAAACAGAAGCAATTGCCTCTTAAGCTATGGGGTGAAGCTGTGATGATAGCCACTTACTTGTTGAATAAGTGTCCTACTAAGAAACTGAATGGGAAAGTGCCTGAGGAAGTTTGGCTAGGAAAAAAACCTAGTGTATCTCATCTAAGGGTGTTTGGTTCCTTGTGCTATGGGCACATTCCTGATGCTACTAGAAAGAAACTTGAAGACAAGAGTAAACCTCTTATCTTAGTTGGTTATCATCCTACTGGTGCCTATAGGTTGTATAATCCTACTAATGATAAAGTTGAAATTAATAGAGATGTTGTTGTACATCTTGGAGGATGAAAGCTGGGAATGGCAGAAATCAAACCAAACCAGCTCTCAACCCTCTGTGACAGTGAATCTGGAACCTATTGAGGAGGTGAGAGAACCTGGAAATGTTCCTAATGGTGATGACAGTGAAGAGGAACAAGCTGAGGAGGTGGCAGAACCTAGACCTCAGAGGCATAGACAGAGGCCTTGAAGATTTAATGACTATGAGGTGAATAATGATGTTGAAATCACCAATGAAGGTGATTTAGTGCAGTTTGCAATGCTGGCAGATGCAAAGCCAGTTAGTGTCAAAAAAGCCTTGGATGATAAGGCTTGGAAAGGTGCAATGGTAGAAGAACTAAAGTCCATTGAAGAGAATGATACTTGGAAGTTGACCAAGTTACCTCAAGGTCAGAAATCTATAGCTGCGAAGTGGGTATTCAAGCTGAAACTTAATCCACAAGGCAAGATAGTGAAGCATAAGGCTTGGAAAGGTTTTGATTTCACAGAAGTATTTTCTTCTGTTGCTAGGCACGAAACAATCAGATTGGTTATTGCTCTTGCTTGCAGCAGAGGATGGCCATTGTTTCACCTAGATGTGAAATCTGCTTTTCTTAATGGGCCATTAAAAGAGACAGTCTATGTCGACCAGCCACCTGGGTTTGAAGCCAAGGGCAAGGAGGACAGGGTGTACAAATTGAATAAGGCTCTATATGGGCTGGAACAAGCACCAAGAGCATGGAATAAGAGGATTGACAATTTCTTCTTAGACCTACACTTTAAAAGGTGTACAGTTGAATATGAGCTCTATATAAGGCAGAAGAAGGATTCTGATGTACTTATTGTGTGCCTATATGTTGATGATTTTCTTGTTATAGGAAGCAACAAGGCTGAGATTGCAGAATTTAAGCAACAGATGTAGTCAGAGTTTGAGAAGACTGATCTTGGCAGATTATCTTACTTCATAGGGCTTGAACTTACTTACACAGAACAGGGACTGATAATACATCAATCTAAGTATGCTAAAGACATCCTAAAGAGGTTTAATATGCTGGATTGCAACCCAGTAAGCACTCATGGAGATGGCAGTGTGCATATCATTGAAGAAGAGCATGAGGAAGTTGATCCTACAATGTACATAGGCATTATTGGCTCACTAAGGTACCTATGTCACACTAGACCTGATATCTGTTTTGCTACTGGTTTAGTGAGCAGACACATGAACAAACCTTTGAAGCCTCATTTGCTTGCTGCAAATAGGGTTCTAAGGTACATCAAAGGTACTCTACACTATGGCATACTATTTCCTAAGGGAGAGAGCAGTAAGGGGTCAGAATTGGTTGGATATTCTGATTCAGACTGGTGTGGGGGATAAGGCTGACAGGAGAAGCACAAGTGGGTATTTATTTAAGTTTAATGGAGCCCCAATCTCATGGAGCTCCAAGAAACAAAGTGTAGTGGCTTTGTCAAGTTGTGAGGCTGAATATGTAGCAAGCTCATCTGCTGCTTGCCAAGCTAACTGGCTTGATTCTCTAATGGAAGAACTACTGCTAAAGCTAACCACAGTCTCAATTTTACATTTCTTGGGCCTATTTTCTATTACTTGCACCACCACAATTTTTTAGTTTTACACCAACAAATTCATCAAAGTTGGTACCCAAGAACAACAAGGTCCAACAGATTCATCAAAGCTGGTACCACGCTAACGTTTATTCCAATTCCAATTCCAAAATGGATTTCCACCACTAACGTTACTTTTGGCAGTACACTAATCCATTCCCAAAAACTAATCCATGCCCAGATCTACTCGAATCTACCACCAAGTAAATTGATAAGCAGAAATCCATGCCCATATTAACAACCCAAATGTGAAATGAAATCGATTTGGAAGCTATTTCATGTGATGGGCAGAGTAATCCTGAAGATGCTGGCTTAAACCTTGAAAAGGAAGCTATTTCATCTCAGCAATCCAAAGAATATTTGCAGATAACTTCAGATTTAGAAGCTGCAATTTCACGACCTATCTTCCGATGGAAATGAAATGAGCCAAAAGATTGAGGAGTTTTCTATCACCTTTAACAAAGTTCTATGTAACAATGCAAGTCTCCAACAGTTTGTTCTTGACCTCTCTTACGTTTTGGCTAAAGCAAGTGAACTCAGATTTTAATGTCCTTGCCTACAAGGGTATAGAAACTGAAACTAACAGTCTTGATTGTATAGACTGAAGAAGAACGGATACGAACAAAGATTGAAGAAGAAGATGATAGATTTGTTTTTAGCTTTTTTTAAAAAAAATATAATGAAGTGTCCGAAAAATAATAATTTAATCCACGTGTCGTGTCAACTCGGTAGTCAAACAGTCAACTAAGACTCTGACTAATGGAATTAAATAAAAACTGTTATAAAAGGGCAATGGTGCAACGTTTTTAAAACTTAAGGGACCTAATCGTTACAAAAAAAAGTTAAGAGACTTATTCGTTATCTAAAAATAAGTTATAGGACATCGGGAGATATTTTGCCTAATACTTTTAAATATTTTGTTTTTGGCATACTTTAAAAAATTTAAACATATCAATTTTGAAAAATAAGATAAAGAGATTTGTTTAGACAATGTTTTTTTTTGGTTACAAAGGCTAAAAATAAAACAAAAGCTAGGCCTAAAACCTTACAAACTCATTGGCTCTAACTCTCTAGGAGGGGAATCCAAAATAACCAAATCCTGACTTCCATGAGAGCCCAACTTTACTAAGAAATATGCACATTGGTTGCCTTCTGTTAGGATATGATGGAACTGAATATCCCAAGATTTATTGAAAAACGTTTTCAATGAGAGCAATCTCATTGCCATACTTATGCTAATCTTGGTTACAATGACGGACCAATTGCAAGCATGAGAAGAATAAAAAAGTAACAACCAAATTTGTCAACCTCATCTCCCAACAAATTGAAAGACCTTGCAGGAGACCCATAATCTCCGCAAGAATCACATCAGTCACATTGAGAGCACCATGAAAACCACGGATGAAAACTCCACTGAAATCACAAATCAATAAAATGAAATAAAGATTAAAATTACTTAATGAAAAAGATATATTACAAAAATTTAAAATTTAAATTATTGGGATAATTAATGATTTATTATAACATATTTATTTTTTTGACGCAATTATAACATTTATTATATCATAACATTCAAATAATTTAAATAATTTAATTATAACATATTTATTATATCATAACATTCAAATAACTTAAAATTCAGTTGGAATCCTATATACGTGAGACAGACAAATTATTCCATCTTGGTACTTTTTAAATAATAGAAATTTAAATAAGTTAGGTAAGGGAAAGAGAGATAATAAAAAACTTTTTTTTGTGTCATACGCTTCGGGAAGGGAATGCTTGTGCCGATTATTTAGTAAAAGAAGGAGGTGCTGGTGTTAATTGTTGGACTGAATTCGAGACTCCTCCTACTGGCCTTGCGCCCTTCATCTGCTTGCGGATTCGGCTGGAATGGAGTTTTTAAGATTTTAGTTGTTGTTTTGTTTCTTTTTTTCCTTTCTCTGATTGTACCCATAAAAAAAACTTCTTTTGTGTAAAAAAAAACAAACTTTTTTTTTACCAACAAGAGATAACGAACTTGGTGTTTGACGAATTGGTAATGTAACTCTTCTGATTTCTGGCATGAAAACATCTCAAGGGCAAAGCCCGTGGAGTAAGGGCTTTAGGCATCCAAATAAATAAGCTTCGAAATATGCAAAAACGTCTACATGAAGGCTCAAACATGGAGTTTGTAACAGTAAACAGCCAAATTGGTAGCTCACAATTCAGATCAAGTTCCTTTTGATAAATTAATTTGGTTCTACAAGAGGGTCATCTCAGGTCAGGTTATGTACATATTTTCAGGTCAGGTTACGTACCTATTTTCTATACTTGTTTTCAAGGCGATCCTAACATTGGTTCTACTACATGTCATAGTTAGGGTTCAGTTCCCCTGATCTAGTTCAGGAGGGAGTCTTGATCAACCCCGAGCAAATGACTCGATTTCCCCTCTCCGTTCTAGAGAGGTGCATTAGGTTTCTTTTGATCTAATTCAAGAGGGAATCAAGGTGAAGAGCCTTGGTCAACCCCGAGCAAATGACTCAGTTTTCCCTCTCAGTCCGATAGAGGTACATTGGGTTTCCATTGATCTAATTCAGGACGGGGTTAAAGTGTAGAGCTTTAGCCAACCCCAAGCAATTGACTCGGTTTTCCCTCTCCGTCCTAGGGAGGCACGTTGGGTTCCCCTGATCTAATTCAGGAGGGGGTCAAGGTGAAAAGCCTCGGCCAACCCTGACCATATGACTCGGTTTTCCCTTTTCATCCTAGGGTGGTACGTTGGGTTTCCCCTGATCTAATTCAGGAGGGGGTCAAGGTGAAGAGCCTTGGCCAATCCTTAGCAAATGACTCGGTTTTCCCTCTCCGTCCTAGGACGGTACATTGGCTTTCCCCTGATATAATTAAGGAGGGGGGTCAAGGTAAAGAGCCTTGACCCACCCCGAGCAAATGACTCGGTTTTCCCTCTCCGTACTAGGGCGGTATGTAGGGTTTCCCCTGATCTAATTAAGGAGGGGGTCAAGGTGAAGAACCTTGGCCAACCCCGAGCAAACGACTCGGTTTTCCCCCTCCGTCCTAGGGCAGTACGTTGGATGCTCTTTCAATAAAAACGTGGAAATACAAATTCCAGACCGAGCTGAGGCATCGATCCGGCCCCATCCCATTACAATCATAGCCGAACATAAGCCCAAGTGCCTATTCGGCCCCAACCAAATAAAGCACGACAACGAGCAAAAGCTTAAACAGGCAAAAGAAATCATAAAACAAGAAAGATGTTGAAATTATATGAGTCGCAAAACATAGTTTTATATCCACTAAAGCCTGACAAAGCCGTGACATAACGTATAAGCAAAGCACAAAATAATTAGAAAAACAAGCCACGGGACACAAAGAAAGGATCACTATATCCAGAATAAACAAAACGGTTAGGATAACAGACAACCTAAGAGCGCTGAACAATGACCTTATCAGTAAGTGAATCCTTTAAATTACCCTCCTTGCTCAACTTACGCAAATGGCTAACCTCAGCCAACCTCAGCAGAACACCAAGAGTAAGGTTAACAATATGCCTATAAGAATCACGAAATCTTTGAAACCCAAGCTCAACTAACTCCTTTATATCGCCTTGATGCTTCTCCTTGACCGCAGCCAACCGAGCAGAATGCCCCTCTATTTTCGATGCCAACTTGGCGTTCTCTCCTCTCAAAATTTCAAGCTCGGCACTCTCTTTACGAGCTCGCTGACATTCACCTTCAAGGCAACCCTGCTCAGACAAAGCTAACTGCATCCTACACTCGAGATCACTAACCTTCCCCAGGAGCACATCAAGCTTCAACTCTGCCTCCTTCTTCCCATATTCTGCCAGCAGATACATTGCCTCTTGTTCGTCGGCCTTCTTCATAGCGGACAACCTAACCTCCTCGGCATCGCTAGACAAAGCCTTTATGTTCTCTGCAATTTCCAACTTGGTATCCTTATCCAACATGTCAGTCTCCAATTGATCAATGCGCAACTGCAGACGAGCGACATGTTGGCTCGATGCGGCCTCTGCTTTTCGACGGAGACGGCAAACCTCTTGCTCAAACTCTAAACCATAGTGAGGCCCCACTCCCAAAAGGGGCCAGGGGCTACTCGCAGAAGTACCATAAAAAGGAAGCCTTACATCTTCTTGACCCTCTGAGACGACATTCAGGCGCAACAAGCCGACTGAAGTCTCAACAACAGAATCTGACATGCCCGAGCCATCATTAACACCTTGTCTTGCATCACCCGCATCCGGCATAACATGGCATTAAGAATCACCCACGGAACATAAAGACCCGCCATCACCATAAACCCCCAAAACAAGGTCCTCATACATGATTGCGACACCAACCCCATCGCCAGAATCCCGCTCGGTATTAGGAAGCGACAATGAAGGAGCAACCGGTCCATCAGACTCACACACCATCTTAAGGGCTTCCATGCGAATCCGAGGAAGTTGAGACTCTGCAAAAAAGAATGTTTTTTAGGCCAACAGTGACCCTGTGATAGAAACACCCCTCCTGGGGCGAAAGATTGGATAACTCGGCCCTGCGTCCCTCCAATGGCCAGTCCTCCAACCACGATAGTAGGAATCTGTAATCATCAAGGTTGTCAATACTTCATGGTGAAGTCGTCGGCACACAGACATACAGGATGTAATCGCATTAAAGTACCTCCTTTTAAACCACTCAAGGGAATAACCTAGCGGCGCAAAGCACCACTTCCTCTAAACAAGCCTCGCACAACTTTGTTTGCAAGCATCATGTGAGGATGATCTGACCATCCTAAAAAGCGCAGAAAACAACCAAAGTGATGGCCATACGCTTCAGTATTCTGCCAGGCGTTGACGAACCCTGATCCATGCCCAACACTGAGAATGAATTTGACTCGACGCAACGTTCAAAAACTGCAGGACATTCGATTCAAATACCGAAAAAGGAATCTCCAGACCCAATGACATTCATAACAACTTTATACATGGTAAGCTTGGCATGCTCGTCGAAATTCACTTCGTTATAGGAAGAACACACCCTCTCCTAGGCCCCCATTGGTCTAACCAAAGATGTCTCACCACGGTAGTGTCACTAGGAAGCAATTCCGAAAGACCTCCCAGGTAGGCCTCCTAGAGATACACTAACTTCACCAATAGCACCTCGAGCGCCACCCATTTATATTGAGTCGCCTCAGGAGGAAAGGAAGCTTCATCCACCGCTATCGATGACTGACGGACCCACCACGGGAGCCTATCCGACGAAAATCCAGGCTGAAGAACATCCTCCTCTATTTCACAATACCATTGTTGCACCTTTTGGAAGGGAAACTTCTCGACCAATAAATTTTTCCAGAGTTCTCTACAACTCATCAAAACGCTCTGAGAGGACCACAACACCGCCACGAGACAACATAGACTCCACCGAAGCAGCACCTAATGCTGCTGAAGAGGCCAACCCCGAACCCCGTATTCAGTCAACGTCGAGAAAGGGATTACCTCAAATGACTCATCATTTGAGGACAACATAAAGGGATCACCAATGGCAGAGGTCGCGCCGTCCATCTCACGTAGCGACAAACTGACCAGCCAAATTAAATACACCAACCCAAAACTCCAAAGGAACTCACAAAATGCGCATACACGACGAAAAGGTTAAATGCCATCAAATTCGTAGGAACACGTTATAACTTTGACCTTTTATAGGGATGGAGAAAGTGTATTCTAGAAATCGAGTGTCACCTCAACCTGATACCATCACACTGCACAAAGGCACGACTACTTAAGCGACGCCCAATCAAATCCCGGTACCAGTTACAAAGCGGCTCAAAAAAAACAAAAAAACAAAGAAGAGGAGGAATCAACAAGTGAAAATTACTTTATTCCCAACAGGTACAAACCCAGAAGGGCAGAAACAAAACAAACAAAAGGCACAAAAATACTTGACAACAAAACAGCGGAATCAGAAGCATGCTTCACAGCAGTTAGAGCTGAAGAACCCAAACAAGAAATCATGGTTTCACCATCACTTGGGGAGGACACGTATCTCAAAGTAATCACCCAGAAGAAAACAGAAGCTCTCTTCTCGACAACGACGAAGATGCAAGTTGGAAACACCTAGAAGGCACAATGCCAAGCCCGCATCTCTTCATCTTGCAACCCCTGAGCTACGACTA
This sequence comes from Astragalus membranaceus, assembly GCA_039519185.1. Lineage (NCBI taxonomy): Eukaryota > Viridiplantae > Streptophyta > Magnoliopsida > Fabales > Fabaceae > Astragalus > Astragalus membranaceus. The sequence goes on along the minus strand of CM076854.1, from coordinate 29,024,686 downwards.
CAAGTGGAAGATGGAGTAGAAACCATGACTCGTTCCCAAAGGTACCACCAAAACAAGCGAGGAGAGGTAGCTGACGACAACTCCCCACCACCCCCCTCATCCTCGACTCCACCAAATTTCTATTATGTATCTCGTAACCTCTACGGGGAAAGTCGAAGAATAAAAATTGCAACACACTTGGAAATTGGTGTGGGGATCGACAGACTCCGAACGACACAAGAAGCCGATTAGGTACTCCGCACAACACCAATCAAGATCATGTAGGAAGAACAAAAAACGATTGCAAGAGAACGCATCGTCGACCGCAGACAAGCACCTCTCCATCAATAGAAGAACACAAAGGAATAAGTAGCAAGCACAACACAAAGGGATGGGAATGGCTCTATTTATACACAAGCCAAGGAGAAACAGTCAGAAGTGCATTTAAGCCAGCAATAACTACGCCCAAGGAAACAGAAAGAACAACACCCCGACGAACACCATAAAGCATGTGCAAGCCTCATAAATGAAGAGGACGGTTGGTCAAGCAACAATAAATGACCAAACATCGGAAAATGAATCTTCCAATGAGACGGGACGCGTCCACGTATGAGAGAAATGAAGAGGACGTGGTAGTTGGACATTGGTTCATACCGAAGTAGTGGTCGCATGACTAACTCGGTGGCAGGCGCATAGCAAGTACCGGAGGGCGATCCCCTGTAGTATAAAACACCCTATGACTCTCTGTATTATAAATAGCTCATACCACTGTTGTGTAAAGAACTCTTGGTTCATGTATTTTGGGAGGTCTCCCTTATTAAGGCTATATCCTTAAGGGTTGCACCACCCCCATTTTATATATGAGAACATGCACCGATATTCTTGAGGCAGTCCATGAATGCGTAGCTAGCATTGCACCGATGTGTTCATGACTAAGTGGATCATGTCATAAAGTTGAAATAATTCTGAAAGTGTATTGAGTTGCATTTTGAATAGGATGATTATTCACGATAGTTTTGAGAATTGAATGCAAAGAAAACTTATATCAATGTTAAGCATTATTAGTGTTAAGAAAATGCAAATAAGACTCATATTAGTGGTACAAAAATTGATACTCGAGAGTTATTCACAATCCTAAGATTTGTTTACAATATTTTCTTCCATAATTTTTTGTAAACAAAAACATATCAATTGAAATCAAAATCAAAAAAGAAACCAATGTTGATTTTCAAGTTCAAAGGATTGTTTTGGATGCATCGCATTCCTTAATGCTAAATGAATTCTCGTTAAGGAAAGTAAAAAATGAAACATAAAAGAAACTTAGAAGGGCCTTGAGGATAAATTAGGGAGATCTACAATCCGATTTGCTTGATAATCAGTTTCAGGTTATATTGCATGAACATATATATCACCAAATAGTGAGGCAAAAATATAAGGGAGATGTAGTTAAAAAACAAAAAAACCAAAGAGTAGTCAAAACTACATGTAAATAAATATTCATATAATTAAGATGCACTGTTAGTTCCTCATGCTCCCAATCACATGCCATACGATATTTTTTAAGTCTTGATTTATTTGTGAGTTTTTTAGGCTTGCATAGTGTCTAAACCAAATAGTATACCAGACTAAAACTCGATTCAGCGCGAATACTACTAACATTTTTTTAAATAGATTAGTCGATATTTTGGGTTATGAAAAACATGGTGCAAAAAAAATAAAGAGAAGAAATGCGAATATAAATAAATATTTTAAATTGGTGAAAATAGTAAAAGAAGTAGGCTGAAACTAAAAAACTATAAAGAAAAAATTAAATACAAATGTGATTATTATAATAGAAAATTATAAAGAAATAAATATTAAAATTTAAAAAAAAAATTAAGAGAGAGAGAGAGAGAGAGAGAAGAGTTGAAGAAAATGTTGGAGAACTCTTTTTAAAAAAAATAAGAAAAGACAGAGAGAAGAGTTGAAAAAGAATAAAAAAAACCAAGGATGTATTATAGAGATTATTTATGATGACTTGTCAAAAAAAAGAAAGTTAATATGGATAATCATTAGCCTTTTCTAATTATATTTCCAAGAATTCACTAGACTATGAATTTTGAGATTGTTATTTCAAGGAAAAATAAAAAGTAAGGAATATTCAAAAATATATCGTAGTATTCAATTTATTAAATGAAAAGCATAAACTATAGTTATTGTTAATGAGTTATGAATTTAATATTTATTAATATAAACATTTTTTTCCTATAGACATCTCTCCTTTAACCGATACGTAGAAATGCTCAGGTTTTCAACTAGTTTATTTATATATACAAGAAAATGATGGAGAGAGAGAGAGAGAGAGAGAGAGAGAGAGAGAGAGAGAGAGAGAGAGAGAGAGAGAGAGAGAGAGAGAGAGAGAGAGAGAGAGAGAGAGAGAGAGAGAGAGAGAGAGAGAGAGAGAGAGAGAGAGAGAGAGAGAGAGAGAGAGAGAGAGAGAGAGAGAGAGAGAGAGAGAGAGAGAGAGAGAGAGAGATAAAAAATTACTATTTTATCCTAGTTTATTAGGATATGTTATAAATGGAAAAAGGGTAATATAGAGAATTCAGTAGTCTTGCTAATAGATAGTCTTGCAAATAGATATATAGATAGATAAAGAAATAAAATATGAAATTGAGAAATAATTGAAAATAAGCCTTTATTTCTGATTAAGTTTTTATTTTCATCATTTTAGCCTATTTTTACTTTTAATAGCGCTTAGAAGCGCTAAAAAAAGCTCATAAAAGCACAATTAAAAGTCATGAGAGACCTATCTTCATCTTTATTTTCATCTCCATCTTCATCTTCGACTTGAACTTTATCCCCAACTTTTCAGAGAAAACCCATTCTTTACAATTTGTGATTATTTTCGAAATTAGTTTAGGGATTCTTAAAATCATTTTATTCCGAACAAAACCCATCTAAGATTGACTAAAATGGTAGCCTAAATCGTTAGTTTGAAGAATTTTGAAAGATAGTTCTGGAAAATAGCCTAAATCGCAGATTAAGAGGTTGAACGCAGTGATGAAAATGGTGGTGTTGAAGATGAAGATTTATGGGTGTAGAAAGATGATGGTGGTGTTGAAGATGAAGAGGTTAGTGATGGGGTGAGGAAGAGAATTGTTATATGACAGTAGTTTTAAATGACCAAATCGTTACAAAACAAAAGACACGTAGGCTCCGTCACAACCACGTCAGCGCCGTTAATGCCAACTACGATTGTTTGGAACGGAAAATGATAAAAAGGGTAACAGTGTACAGGTTATCTAACTTAAAGGACTAAATTGGCACAAAGAAAACATGAATGACCAAATCGTTATAAGTAAATAACTTAAAGAACCCCTGGTGTAATTTTACCTATAAATTAAAAAGAATAAGGCTTTCTTTATAATATTTAAAATAAAAAAAAACCATTTTTTTGTTAGAGGGAAAAAACAACTCCATATAATTTTTCTTACATATGTCAATAAAGGTTGGCTCAGTTGGTAAGGAGTTGACTCATTCCCCACAAGGGCGTGTGTTCAACTCCCGCAGTCGGCGTAAGACCTCTTTGGTGGGTGATCTGTAAGCACCTCTGTAAGCGACCAAAGAGTCGTGAGGCCTGCTCTGACCTTGATGAGCCCAACTCACCTAAACATTTTGTAACCAAAAAAAGTTTTTCTTACATAAAAACATATGTAGTAATTAACTGTTTTTTTGTTTGGACCATTGCTGGCTATCCACAGAGTATCTCAGCGCTTTCAACAAAAGACTAATCTTCGCTCGTGCTTAGGATCAAATTTCCCACTGGCGAACATTGAGTTTGTCCACTGCAAGGAATCGAACTCGGGAGCACCGAGTAGACGCCTCGTGTCCCGAGGTAGATTAATCTACCTTGGGACACGGGGGACGAGTCGGCGTTTCCGGGTTCAATTCCTGCAGTGGATAAATTCTGTATTAACCGGTGCGAAGTTTGATCCTAAACACGACGAGATATTAATCTTTTGTTGAAAGCTTTGACACTCCATGAATAGCCAACAATGATTCCAACGAAAAAAATTCTTCGGTGACTAGTTTTATTTCTCCAAACAAACACACCCTACTTCATTCCTAAATCCCGGTAGTTGCTATCTCATTTTTCTCTCTCTTCATCTCATGTGATGATGATACGTTAATTGACATTTGACTTGTTAACTATCCCTATATAAACTACCGTAGAGATACCAGCAAAGCCAAATTCATTCATTCCACTTTATAAAACAAAGACAGAGAAAGTGGGGCACTTGTTTTTCATATCAAACCTCTGCGTGTAGCAACTACAACATCTTCCTTCGCTTCTTTTCAAGTTGTTTTGTCATCATGGGAACTCAGGCACCAACAGATGTAGATGTAAGTCTCTCTCTCTCTCTCTCCTCTGATTAGTAATAGCTGTTTGTTTATTTGCATTTCCTTTCATATACTCTGTTTTGCTTTCTTCAAACATGAATAAAAAACATATTTCAATCTTACAAAATAGCATTCTTTCTTTGTCAAATCCTTTTCTTCAATCGTCCTTTTTACTTGTGTTTTGCCGAGGATGTTTGTTTTCTATTGCCTTACTCTTTTTCTTGGCTAGGAAACTAGAACATTTTTTTTGTCCGTGGAAATTACTACTTGAAACTCACACATATAACTGCAAGATTTGGAGACATTTGCTTGTTAAGCTAGACCTTACCGATAGGAAACTAAAACATTTAATTGGATATATTTTATTTATATCCCTAATATTATAGATATTCGAATTAGAATCATCAAGATACCCGTGATAGGTGTTATAAATGGAAATAGAAAAGCACATACCCTTTAGCTAGGTCACCTTCGTTTTTTCTATTCCTAAATAAGTAAACCATTGGCTAACTAAATAGAAGACTAGAGAACGAATGGCATGTGATAATCTTCTCATATATATCTATATATATATATATATATATATATATATATATATATATATATATATATATATATATATATATATATACACATGTTGGACCAAAAACTTCATACGGATTCCAATATGTTCCGTCAAGTTATAGCTAGCAACATGTAACTAAATAATAATAATAAATATAGTTGGCATTTAATAATTCTAATTGGACCGATAATTTTGGATGGTTCCACATGGGTTTCATTCATTTTTAAATCAATATCACTTATAAGTAAACCCTATTGATAGAAAATGACTTTGATAAACAAGACTTATCTTTGTTAATCACATCCACACATATTGATAGAGAAACTCGGGGGTGTGTTCGAGCGGTTGGGGCTCATCCTCCTTTAACCAAGTGTTGATGGTTTGATTATCGCCTTGGGTACGGAGCATCTATAAATCTCTGTACCAGCTGTCTCATCCTTCGAGGTGCATCCAGTCCAGCGATTAGATTAGTCACTGCGTTCGGCGGTAAATACTCTGATCTCGGGAAAAACACATATTCACATATAAATCACAGTGGCGTGCTATATATTCTACATTTATTTTTATAATTTTTTTGAGAAATTTTTGGTGTCTTTCCTTGAGGCACGTCATGGTGGAGACTTTTCCTAAAAAAAAAATCAAACATGCTTGAAACAGGGTAAATGTTCTCACTTCTCATTCATGCCCATGGATACGTGGGCCCTACTTTTACTTCCACTTTAAGAGAAAAGTCTAAGGATTTTATATTAGTTTATATTTATAAAATGAAATTTTTTTAATTGATGAAATTTTTCGTCTAGCACTTTTTTAGATTACTATAGTCTTCATTCAACTAATTTTTCAAAACTACATAAAAAAACTAATTTTTCAAAATTAAAATTTAAAATTTTGATTTTAAAATTAATAAATTGCAACAGGTTCTATTTTGAAACAAAATAAGATACAAAATCCTAAGTATGTAGCTTAGTTGACGAGTTAAGAAATATCAAAAGAGTATTTTTTTTTTTTTGCCTAGAGGTGTTTGACCCCGCTTTGGTGTTTAGGGGAAAGGGTCCCGATAAGTAAAGTCTAACTCCAGTTTATTCTGTTTCTATACATCAGACCCGTGTACAAGCTAAATCTGTAACTTAAGATGGAGTGCATTAACCACTTATTATACCAAAGCTTGAGTTAGATACCGAAAGAATATGAGAATGAGAGTTAAAACCCTAGAAACTAATATTTTTCTCCTTCTCTAATAATTAATAACTAAACTTGCCTGTAAAAAAATCATAAGATACAAAGATAAACTAATAACTAACCAACACGTCTAGCCCAGTGGTCGGGCTACCCTGAGCTACGTAGTCGGGGTCGATCCGGTTTACTTCCGGGTTTGATTCTCGCCCACGTTAAAAAGGCGTGTTGGCTAGCGAAACCTTCACCGCAAGTAGCGAGCAGAGATTAGTCTTTCGTTGAAAAGCAAGAGGGCAATCCATGAATGTGAATCCGAGGAGGGAGTAATTATCATATCATATGGTACGCGTCTAATGTAGAAAAGTCAGCATAGGATAAAGACCAGCACTTTACTTTAGAATGCTACAACTTTACTCTGCACTTTCCAAGAAGTTTGGGACCATATGCGTGTTCCACGATTCACTGCCTTTGTGAAAGCAACTACTCAACGAGACCACCTTTTTGGTTAGGTACCACCCCTCAAATCAAAAAGGACCACCACATTTCTACCAAAACAAAATTCTACCAAAAAAAAAACAAGTTTCCAAACCAAGCCTTTTGTGTTTTTTCTTGTTGTTAAATCATTGCGAAAATTGTTCTGTTTTTATTTTGGATACTAATTTTATTTGATTAATTTGATCAAATAGGTTGACGAAAACATAGCAAGGCAGAAGGCAATTGATGATTGGCTTCCAATCACATCTTCAAGAAATGCAAAGTGGTGGTACTCTGCTTTTCACAATGTTACTGCCATGGTTGGTGCTGGTGTTCTTAGTCTCCCCTATGCTATGGCACAACTCGGATGGTATGTATCTTTTATACATAATTATGCCGTTTTGTTTTTTATGATTTTTTTAACGTGGTTAATTGTTAGAAGAGTAGGAAAAGTGATAGTTTTTAGGGTTTGAACCCTGAAATCTCTTTCGTATACTCCTTCAGTATTTTTTAGCTCGTCAATTGAGCTACCTACTTGAGATATGTTGTTTCTTGTTTACTGTGGGCTGTATTGAATTATTTGTTAAGACTTTTGGGTTGTCCCACATGGTACTGGCCTTGGTGAGGTGTATTGGGTTTGGGCCTTGTCGCAATTATGATATCCAATCACACTTTCAACAAAAAAAAACATAATTTGCTCTTTATCTTGTCTTTTTCAAACATTTTCCTAACATGTGTAAATCAATTTTTTAAAAACTAAATTGAATATCGAATTGACGAGACAATTGAGCCACACTTTAATTGATTTAACTAATTCATATTTGCATGACAAGACATTTCAAGCATGGTTTAAGAGTTTTAAATTGTATATACTAGCAATTGAATCGTCAAATAACTAAATCGTAGACTAGGCCAGTTCTCGATTCAACTAGTTTTTCTAGTAATTGGTTTGTAAAATACCAATTTCTATCACATCAACATAGCAATGACACACGCGATTTCCTGATATGATGTTTCAAAGATGAATAACCCTAAATTGTACAAAACGAAAACTACGATGCAGTTTTAATGGACCCTGATTCCCTACAGTTGTTTTCAACCGCAGGTTCCTGCATTCAACACAAATGTAAGTAACCAGAAAATAAAATCAAATTTTTTTGTAATGAAAAGACCAAAATGTCCTTATATCTAGTAAAAATGCAGGGAACTGCAGTGAATTAAAATCCACTTTTAATAGCCACAAGCCCTCCGTGTTTTGTTATTATGTAACACTGTAGAAAGACACTTCATATGTTTCTTATCGTACTTAAAATAGCAATGCTCTTCAAAGATATAAGTGTGTTGTTGACTTGAGAATCACAATGTCTTCTTCAGGGGTCCTGGGGTGACAGTACTAGTCCTCTCATGGATAATCACATTGTACACACTATGGCAAATGGTTGAGATGCATGAAATGGTTCCAGGTGTACGATTTGATAGATATCACGAATTGGGTCAACATGCATTTGGTCAAAAATTGGGTCTTTATATTGTGGTACCACAACAACTTATAGTTGAAATTGGAGTGAACATTGTATACATGGTCACCGGAGGAAAATCATTGCAAAAGTTCCACGACACTGTTTGTTCCGACTGCAAAAAGATCAAATTGACATATTTCATTATGATTTTTGCTTCTGTTCACTTTGTGTTGTCTCATCTCCCCAACTTCAACTCCATTTCTGGTGTATCGATGGCAGCAGCAGTCATGTCACTAAGGTACACTCATCAGTTTATTTTAGCTTATCTCCTGCTATAAGTACTTGTGAAACTGTTTGGGAGAGCTTACGAAAACAATTTATGACATGTTCATAAACTGTTTTTAGCTAGTATCCATAAGCTTTCCAGGATAACTTATGGAAACAACTTATAGCTTATGAAAAACAGTTTAACATTATTTTATCTTTTAGGCAGAATAGCACTTTTGGTCCTTTATGTTTGCTCCAGATTTCACTTTGGTCCTTTATCTTTTTTTTGGTCCGTTTTGGTCCTTTATGTTTCATTTTCGTTTCATTTTGGTCCCTCACGTATTATTATATTCAATTAAAACATTAAAAACATTAAAACAATTAAAATAATTAAAACAATTACAAAAAAAAAACATAAACCCATCCCCCCACCGTCCACCACCACCCACCACCACCCACCACCGTCAACCACCACCCACCACCTCCCCCACCGTCCACCCCTCCCCCCACCGTCCCCCCTCCCCCCACCGCTGCGCTGCGCACCCCCCCTCCCCCACCGTTCCCCCTCTCCCCACCCCCAGCGCTGCGCACCACCTCCCCCACCGTCCCCCCCCACTGTTCCCCCCTCCCCCCACCCCCAGCGCTGCGCACCCCCCTCCCCCACCGTTCCCCCCTCCCCCCACCCCCCAGCGCTGCGCACCCCCTCCCCCATCCCCCAGCGCTGCGCACCCCCTCCCCCCACCCCCCACCGCTGCGTACCCCCTCCCCCCTCTCCCACGACCCGTCTTCTTCCTCTCCACGACCCGACCCGACCCGTCCTTCCTCTCACACGTTCTCACTCCTCTCTCTGCGATTGGACCCCAAACTCCACCTTTCAACTCGAAATTTCTCCCTGAGTTCGATTATGGCGTCAATTTGAACAATTACAGGCCCTACCTCGTGGGAGAACTCCATAACCGTGAGAAAGGGGAGAGAGGGGGTGCGCAGCGGTGGGGGGAGGGGGAGGGGTTCACGGTGGGGGAGGGGGGAGGGGTTCACGGTGAGAGAGAGAGACAGATCTGGTGGTGGGTGGTGGTTGACGGTGGGGGGTGGTGGTGGGTGGTGGTGGACGGTGGGGGGTGGTGGTGGGTGGTGGTGGACGGTGGGGGGAGGGTTTTATGTTTTATTTTTGTAATTGTTTTAATTATTTTAATTGTTTTAATGTTTTTAATGTTTTAATTGAATATAATAATACGTGAGAGACCAAAATGAAACGAAAATGAAACATGAGGGACCAAAACGGACCAAAAAAAAGATAAAGGACCAAAGTGAAATCTGGAGCAAACATAAAGGACCAAAAGTGCTATTCTGCCTATCTTTTATTATAAAAACAGTTTATGCATAAGCTCTTATATGATAGGTACTTATGCTATAATCATTTAATTATGCTTTCTATCCAAACAAGGCCTTAGATATTATTGATTGTGTGAGAATGAGAAACATTATGAGTATGTTTGAATTGAGTTTTAAAAATAGTTTTCTAAAAATTTCAGAAACTTAAAATTGTTTTACAAAAGAGATTTTAAAAAGGGTCTATATAATTTCAAAATGTTAACTTGATATTTTGATGTTTACATTGTTTTACAGTTACTCTACCATTGCTTGGGCAGCTTCTGCTGATAAGGGTGTTCAAGAAAATGTTGATTATGGATACAAAGCAACAACAACACCAGGAAAAATCTTTGGATTTTTTAATGCACTTGGTGATGTGGCTTTTGCTTATGCTGGACACAATGTAGTGTTGGAAATTCAAGCAACAATTCCATCAACACCTGAAAAGCCATCAAAGGGTCCTATGTGGAGAGGGGTTGTTGTTGCCTACATAATTGTTGCTTTGTGTTACTTCCCAGTTGCTCTAGTTGGTTATTATATATTTGGCAATACAGTTGATGATAACATCCTCATCACTTTAAAGAAACCTAAATGGCTTATTGCTATGGCTAACTTGTTTGTTGTTGTCCATGTCATTGGAAGTTATCAGGTAAAATTCAATTTCTTTCTCTCACGTGCACACACACACTTGTTCAACGATTTTTCATTTTAAAGCCACACATTGTTTATTTTTCAAATTTAAAACCACTGAGACTAACCCTAGTTTTGAAGTGTAGATTTACGCAATGCCAGTGTTTGACATGATTGAAACTGTGATGGTGAAGAAGTTGAATTTCAAACCTAGCACATTGCTTCGTTTTATTATCCGAAATTCCTATGTCGGTAAGTAACATTCTTTCACTCTAAAACAAATTACATGCTTTGGAGGATCGTAATTCCCAGCCCGCATTCAAGCCCGCATTTGACGCACTCAAACAGTCAAACCGTCATATCAATATTGAATGATCTATATTCTACCTTGGATAAATCGAGTTATAGAAACAAAGTCAAATGTGGAATGTTTGATTTTGATCTGATGGTCTAGATAACAAATGCGGGATTCCCTAATCGAGTGAAATCGAGTTATATCACTATTCTTAATTTCCTTTTGTAGCTTGTTGCATTGATATATAATTCTCTTTATTTGTTTTGTAGCTTTAACAATGTTCATTGCTATTACATTCCCCTTCTTTGGAGGTCTCCTTGGGTTTTTTGGAGGATTTGCTTTTGCCCCAACAACCTATTTCGTAAGCTAGCTCCATTACTAAATTCAAATCATGCAAGAGTCCTTAGGATGAAACTTTATTCATTATTTTGCTTATATTTTCAGCTACCCTGCGTTATGTGGCTTGCAATCTACAAACCAAAGAGATTCAGCTTGTCTTGGTGGAGTAACTATGTATGTTTCATTTTTACTTTTATTTCAATAATCCCCTTTAAATAATTTTATTTTAAACTTGGTTTAATCTTGTTTCCTTTTATTATAGGTTTGCATTGTACTTGGCTTGGCATTGATGATTTTAGCACCTATTGGAGGATTGAGGAAAATTGTACTTGATGCTAAGACCTACAAGTTCTACTCTTAAACTCATTCCTCACTAAAACAATGATGGAAAGGTGAGGCATGCAAATGCGAGAAAGAAATGAAAGCACTTGTAAAGTTTGTTTGTGTTTGGTTTATTTGAGTTGAATAGTGAATGTGATCTTTGCTTCTGAAATAGAAAGGGAATTTTCTATGAATCTTCTATATATGTTGTTTTTCACTCTCAATTATGTATGTATATTGCGCATCTCTCTTTTGGGATACCTTGTTGTTACAAATAGAATGTCGGTTTGGTTTTCGTTGGCCTTGTGGCATTTATACTATATATAGTTTTTTTAATTTCTATATGTCCGAAAAGTAGTTTTAAATGGATCTCTATACCTCGAAAGATTAATCTCCACAATCGTCGTGATGGATACTTTGGTTTAAAAAAAAAATTATATCAATTTGGCTTTCGTTGTTCTTGTGGTATTTATACTATATACAGTTTTTTTTAATTTCTATTTTTCCAAAAATAGTTTGTTTTATTGATGTTGTCCAATGTAAGCATCATTGAGCATATAAGATCTACCCACTACGACACTAACAGAGACACGAACACCAAATAAGAATATATACACAGACACCAATTACAATACTAATACAGACACATAAACACCGATAGTAATTTGAAAAATAGAGGTAATTCACTAGTACAAAAATGACTTTAGAAAGCACCATTTAGTATCGGTTGTTTGAACAGCCGATGCTAAATGTAGACGCAGTGGCATTTTTGAAATTAAATGGAAGTTTTCAATTTTCGCGCCTACATTTAGCATCGGTAGTTTAAAAAACCGATGTTAAAAGTGTTTACGTCAGACATTTAGCATCGGTTGTTTATACAACCGATGTTAAATGTGTATGCCTAACACATTTAGCATCGGTTGTATAAACAACTGATGCTAAAGGTCCCTTTTATTTCTAAAGTCACGCGTTCTCCTATACTAACTCTCTGAACTCTCACTCACTCCCGTCACTCTCGTTCTCTCACTCTCTCACTCTCTTAACAAATCCACGCTGCCATCGCCAACACCATCGCCAACGCCAACGCCATCGCCAACGCCATCGCCATCGTCTCTGAACTCTCACTCTCATCTCTGAACTCTCAACTCTTGTTCTAGTTCTCAGATCTAAACTCTCAACTCTCGTTCTCAGCTCTTCTTTCTCCATTTACGGTAAGCTCTCTTCTTGCTCTTCTCTCTCCCGTGCTTTTCTTTCAGCGCATCTTTCTCTCTCGCTGTCGCGTGCACTCTCTAACTTTCTCCCTCTCGCACGCGAATCTCGTTTCAGCCATGGCTGAGCCTTGATCTTCAGATCTGGTTCTCCTTTATGCTCTCTCCCTCGATCTCAGTTTTTTAGGTTAGTTTTCATTTTCGTTTTTCCTATTTCTTCCAGATTTCGATTTTGTGTACTTCACAAAACCCTAACACGCCATCTTTTTGGAAGGCTGAAGAGGCAAGATTGTTATTCAGAAATGCAGAGGTTGAAGGATGAAGAGTGTGAGGCGTGGGAGCGTATGTTGGTGGTGAGTCAATAACTTTGTTCTGATTTGATCTTAGGGATCAACTTTCTCATGGTTTATTGCTGAATGATTGTCAAAACACATGCTTGTTCATATAGGAAGAGGAAGTCAAAGCTGAGAAGGCTAAGGAAGAGGAAGCTGCTGCATTGGAGTTTGAGAAGTGGAAAGGCCCACAGTGAATATTGTTTTGTTTATAGAGAGTATCAACTCATGTTTTGAATTCAATTCAGATAATTTTCTGGTTATCTCTTAATTCATGTGTTGTGTGATGTGTAGGATGGGAACTACTACAAAAACTGAATATGGAGCATATACCTAAGAGAATCTTGAGAGAGAGCCTTACTGGCCATCAGAAAAGCTTAAAATTTCTATCACTGGAGCATATACCTATGGAAAGGCAAGCTCTTAACTGAAATGCAAATTTTGGCCGTTTTTGTCTTTTGAAAAAGTAAATTAGCAGACATTCTAAAGTTTGACGAGCTTTTGAATTTAATAAGTTTATTGCTTTGTCATACAGGTGGAAGGGAGAAGGCTCTGGCCGCTTTTTGTCGGAAAAACACTCACATCCACTGACAGATTTGAAATGTGGGGAGATGGTTTGCAAACACGGTCATTCACCTTCATTGATGAGTGTCTTGAAGGTGTACTTAGGTAGGTCTTGGCTGATTGTATGGCTCATGCAGCTAAATTTCACGTTTGTCCTAGAGTTTCTCTGTCTGAATTAAAATTTTGAGCTTGTGATTTTTATAATTGATGAAAACAGAACCAGTAAAGTAAACTTTTCATGTTGAGTTACTTCTATGGAGTTGTCAATTTCATTAGTAGGATTCTTTACAAAACCCTATCAGCTAAATGAGTGTTGCCAAATCTTAATTTTTTCATTTAGAAACACTAGCTACATTTTTTCATTTACTTACACTGGCTACATTTTTTCATTTACTTACAAAGTAATGTAACTAAAATCTTAATTTTTGTGTTAACAGAGGATCACTGAAATTGCTGGAGTGGTGCTATCCTTTGACCCCAAACCAATTAAGGTTGTTGTTCATCATCCTCATACAGTATACATAGTTATATATAATATTATACTTATTATGGTGTGATGATATTGACTCATGTTATTTGGTAGTTCATCATCCTAGGGTGATTGGAATGGTGCTAGTGCTCAAGAGATTGATGGTGGGAGTGGGATGGGAACTGCAAGAGGGCTGTAACTGCAAGGATCTTGGCAGGGCTTCACAGGCTGGCAACTGCAATCTTAGAGTTAGAGCTGACATAAACGATGTCATTGTTGCCCTTGCAAGGGAAGCTGGATGGGTGGTTCTTCCAGATGGCTACTCAGGTAATTAATTATCTGTCAAGACTTAAAGCTACATTTTCCTGATTCTGGAGCTAATTTTTAGTTGGATTTTGTGACTGTTGGTGTTCGCCTGCTTGCATCATGTGTGGTGTCCCCACAATTTGGGGATTGTGGACTTAATATTGTTTCCCTGTTGTCTGTTATTCAGAAAGCTCTTATCAAAATTTGTTTTAGATTGTGGGATTAATATTGCATCATGTGTGGTGTCCCTGTTGCTGGGACTCCTTTTGATGGTTATTTCATTTCTCTTTACTATTTGCACTTAACTGCTTCCCACCTAATACTGCAAGAGGAACTTAAAAACTCTGTTCCAGCACAATGGGATCCAGCTTCATTGTCAAGGTATAATCATGAAACTTGCATGTTTTTGGATTAAATAACTATAATGTTGCTGATTAGTTTTGTTAGACAGGTTCATTAATGGATCGAGGCAGCTGCATCTAAAGCTATTGTGCTCCTTGTGATAGGCGACAACGCAAGAGTACAGTTAACTTGTATGAAAAGTGGATTAAAGTGTGGTTATATGCAGATCATTTTGTTCAACTGGAGAAACTTCAAATGTTGATGATGACCTCTGGCTTTCTTCAAAGTCTTATTACAAACCAGTAAATGAATGTTGTGGAGGCACTGAGCTTGCATCTAGTTACCTCATGGGAAGTCCACTGCTGCCTCAAGCTTTTGGAGCATTTAGCACTGCATCACTGACAACTGACATTGTCATCCTTGATGAAAATGGAGTTCCTTATGTATGAACATTTTTTGGAGTTCCTTATCTTTGTGTATAGACAATTTAGGTTTTCTAATTTATTTGATCTCTTTGACCAATATGACAGCCAGAGGATGTTCCTTGTGTTGGTGAAGTAAGCTTGTTTCCTGTATATATGGGAGCAACTGATAGATTGCTTAACGCTGATCATGAGGAGATTTACTTTAAGGGAATGCCCATTTACAAAGGAAAGGTATCTGTCTACTTTGTTTAATATTCTTATACGTGACCAATGATTTTCGATCGATTTATTTTATATATATCTCGTGATGTCTAACATGTTAGTATTATGTGCTGGTTCTTAGGAGACACGGAGATATAATCAAAAGAACTGCAAGAGGACATTTTGTTGTTCAAGAGGGAGGGCCGATGATACCATGAATCTTGGTGGAATAAGGGTACCACTTCACTCACAATATTTATGTTTTTCGCTCCCTCTTTTAGATCTACACTGATTTAGAATTTTTTGTTCTAATATGCAGACAAGTTCTGTAGAAATTGAGCGTGTCTGTGACAGAGCTGATGAATGCATTTTGGAGACAGCTGCAATCAGTGTTGCTCCTGCAAATGGAGGCCCAGAACAACTGGTTATATCTGTAGTTTTAAAGAAAGGATACAATTCCAATGCAGAAGCTCTAAAGAAGAAATTCTCTAAAGCCATTCAACGCAACCTTAATCCTTTATTCAAGGTCTAACTAACTCTTGACTCGTTTTAAGCAATTAAAATTATGAATAAATGTGATTTATTACTTTATGAATAGTAATATATAGATTCATAAAATCACGAATTCTGAATGGAAATCAAAATTTTACAACTCTTTTTGTTACGTACAGGTGAGCCTTGTTAAAATTGTGCCGGAGTTTCCTCGAACGGCTTCCAACAAAATACTGAAGCAAAAAGAGGAGATGTGTATAAGCAGAGTCACTCAACTTGGTTCCAGACAATGACTTCTAATCCTGAAGCATTACTCTTCAAGTTTGTTCCTATTTTCTCACTTCTAACAGGAATTCCTGGAAGTGGCTATCTTTGTCATGCAACCAATTTGTACCGTTGGGATGCTTTGTGTATAACATGTCAATAAGTGATTTTGACTCTGACTTTTTCTTATACTATGATGAACAATAATGGAAATGGTACTATTACTAGTGTTAGCTTTTAGTGTTAATTGACTGTTCTTAGCTTTAATTTGTGTAATGATGTTGTACATTTTGGTCAAGAGTGGAAAATTTGATATTTGTTCAAGTTAAGATTATATTGTTGAATTTTGATATAATCTGTGTATGAATAATTTGTTTAAGTTAAGATTATAATGTTGAATTGTAGTTAAGTTTTACTTGAAGTTTAAAAAGTTAACAACTGAGGAAAAGCTGAAGTTTTGTTTGTTATCTTTGTTTCCTTTGTTGTTAGTTGTTACAGAATTGAGCTCTTGTTTGTATAGAATTTGGCAGGTCTGTTACAAAGTGGGAAGAATTATAGTTAAAGATTATTGAGCTATAAATATTGGATTAAAAATGAACAAAATATAAAAAGAAACTAGACATTTAGCATCAGTTGTTTCGAACAAGCGATGCTAAATGTCATTTTTTATCAAGAAAATGACATTTAGCATCGATGGTTTCAAACAAGCGATGCTAAATGTCATTTTTTTTATCAAGAAAATGACTTTTAGCATCGGTTGTTTCAAATAACCGATGCTAAAAGTCATTTCCAGGACAATTAGCATCGGTTGTTTCAAATAACCGATGCTAAATGTCATTTTCAGGACATTTAGCATCGGTTGTTTCAAATAATGGATGCTAAATGTCATTTTTTGTCACATTTAGCATCAGTTGTTTAAACACCCGATGCTAATTGTCATTTTTCAGACATAAAAACTGTGATGAAATAGACATTTAGTATCGGCTATTTAAACACCGGATGCTAAATGTGACATTTACCATCGGTTATTTAACCGATGCTAAATGTCTCACTTTTAGCATCACGACATTTAGCATCGGGCGATAACCGACGCTAAATGTCCAAAATAACCGACGTTAAATGTCTTTTTTGTACTAGTGATTGAAGTGTAAATGTTGGTGTTGGTGTCTAACATGGCACATGTCAGACACAAGACACGTTTTCAACCTGATGCATAATGAGTTCATTCGCTACCTATTTACTAAAAAATTCACTGTTAAACAAATAAATTCGAAATACACTGAATAAAGAGGACTCGAATTAAATAATTGGTTCACCAGTTGACAGGTTTAAAGACAAGTTTAATTAAGGTTGTTTTCAAAGAGTGCAACATGGTTTTGTAAAAGGAATTCGAATACTATTAATCGAATCAGGATTTGGACTCAAGATTAACAATGTAAATGGAATTTGAAGTTTGGACTACTAAATGTGACTTAAACAAAACATGAAAATCAGACCCAAAAATGAGTGAACATCATGAATCCTTTAAGTATCAAAGCAAAACAGAATACGAAATAAAGAAAAATATAGACAAGAGTGAAGCACTTAACTATCAAAAGAAAATATTTTTTGAACATAACATTTGAAATACAGAGAAAATGGCTAAGACATACATTTTTCACCACAATTTGCAAGTGATCCTATGTAAGCGGATGTGTTAGGCGTGTATGGGTTACTGAGTCTTATGAATCGCCCCTAGAACAACTTGCAAACAACTATATATAAAAATTACAGGTAATAACTTCCTATTTACATGATGGAGACATGTCCAAATCGAAACTAACTAGACAAATAACTACCAAATGATTAGTAATCATATTCTGCAACATAATCAAAAGCTTTGCAGATGTTGTCCACCTGTATGTGTGCTTCAAAAGATCATCAAGAACCAACAAAAAGAATTTTTGAACTTCCACGCGTTTTAGAGCCCTACTTCAAAACCGCTTCCATACTTCTTCGAAACTGCCCAAAACTTCGACACTTTTGGACTTTTCCTTTCCTTGTTGACGTGTCAATATTGTCAATTTCGAATTCGTAATTTTGAATATAACAGGTTTCTTTGGTTTTGATGGTTTTGTTTCAGTGAACATACTTCATTTTGCTTGATTACCAACTGTTTGAACCCACCCATCTCAAACCGACACCCGACCAACCAATTTCCCCATTATACCGAATTTACACGAAAACAGACTTACATTCACATGTTTCGGTCTTGATGGGATTGACCATTTTTTTTATCCAAAACAGACTATAACCGATCGTGTCTAGCCCTAAGTATCACTATGTATTCGTTGAAGGAAGAATTGGATAGGTTAATATACGTCATGTTTACACCGATGTCCTAGCCACCCACCACCAGAGCAAACATGATTTTACGAAGTGTATACCCTAGATCTTTTGTAAGTTGGCAGAGATTCCACAATTAGACCCACTAGATTGTGAGTCATTTTTTGAGTGCTTGCGTACACCAAATCTGCCATGGAAAAAATAGGTAGATACAAGAAGGAGGAGAAGGTGATATCGTTGATACTGTGGGAGAAGGCGTAGTGTGTGTGGAGCTCACAGTGGCAGGGAAGGGGAATGCACTGTGCCTCCACCCCCACTTGAACCACCAGATTTGAGTGGCTACATACTCATTGTCGTATTCACCGTTGACAAGAAAAACCTCCCAATTGAGTGGTCACCCCTCTTGAGATAGCATAGTTGACCAAAGGGATGATTGTCATGCTTAGCAACTACTCTCTCCGTTTTCATTTATAAGCAAAGGGTGGCTAAGCACACTCTTTAAAAAAGTGATAAAATCTATAAAAAGGTGGAGGTAAAATCCTAAATTACCCATGTGATCATTGACGTTCCTCATATTAAAAGTTTTGAGAATAGAAAAACTAAGGCAATTAATTGGGGTAATTTGGATAGGTTAACTAAAAATAACTTTGACTTGCTTGTATGTAGTAAGATGAGAAAGTGAGTGTTTTTGCTTATAAATGAAAACGGAAGAAGTATGAATTTTCTTGCAACTTATATCCTGGCTTTATGTGCGGTGGCCGGTGGGTTCATAACTTATTGGCATTTTTGAAAGTGATGTGAACCTCATATATTTAGGAGCAGCCAATTGTAATTGTGGAGGCCTTGTGCAAGACATGGAAACCTTACCTCTTGCTTCTAGAGTTTTAAACCATTTAATTCATGACATTATCCTTCAACAAGTTATTAAGCAATCTTTAATGGACTTTATTGCTGACTTTTGTTGGACTAACGCTTGAAATCCTTATTTTCCGCAACAAGGTGCTAGCACCCACAGTGATTTCGTTGATATTGTGGGAGAAGGCGTGGGTGGAGCTCACCGTGGCAGGGAAGGGGGATGCACCGTGTGCATCCACCCCACTTGAACCACCAGATTTGAGTGGCTATATACTCATCGTCGTATTCACCAGTGAAAAGAAAAACCTCCCAATTGTGGATGTTATTTTTCGACACTTTTGGGGAATTGCAGCACATGCAACTCTCCTAGCTATATATAGTAACCATGATGACGTGAATTTGTGTCGGGGAACCAATGGGAGCAATATTCACCCCTCTTGAGATAGCATAGTTGACCAAAGGGATGATTGTCGTTCTTAGCAACTACTCTCTCCGTTTTCATTTATAAACAAATGGTGGCTAAGCATACTCTTTTAGGAAGTGATAAAATCTATAAAAAGGTGGAGGTAAAATCCTAAATTACCCATGTGACCATTGACCTTCCTCATATTAAAAGTGTTGGCAATAGAAAAAGTAAGCAATTAATAGGGGTAATTTGGATAAGTTGACTAAAAAAAACTTTGACTTGCTTATATTTAGTAAGATGGGAAAGTGAGTATTTTTACTTATAAATGAAAACAAAAGGAGTATGAATTTTCCTTAAATGTATGTCCTTGTTATAGGTGTGGTTGGTTCATAACTTATTGGCATTTTTGAAAGTGATGTGAACTTCATATATTTAGGGGCAACCAATTGTAATTGTGGAGGCCTTGTGCAAGACATTGAGACCTTGCCTCTTGCTTCTAGAGTTCTAAGCCGTTTTATTCATGACATTATCCTTGTTCAACAAGTTACTAAGCAATCTTTATTAATGGACTTTATTGCTGACTTTCGGCGTGTCTGGAAGAAGAGTTTGTCACAAAATGTAGAATGGGAAAGGTGTGAAGAAATTGATGTCACTTACAAGGACTAAAATATTATATTTTATAAGAATGAAAGTTCTGTATGGTTCTTGAACAGGTAGAGTTCAAGTGTAGAACCCATAAGATTTGGCGTTGAGTATGATATTCCTTAATCCACCAATTGGTGACAGAATCATCAGCAGGAGACCAAGTATAATGCAAATCTGAAAACAGTGTAAGGTAATTAAATTATATTTCAAACCTCAAAAGATATCATCATATAAAATATATCAAGATGCAGTTGAACATAACATACCCAGTTGGTGAACCATGACAAACTAAATCTCTTTGGTTTGAAAACAGAAAGCCACATAATGCAGGGGAGCTAAAAAAAAGATATTATGTTAGAGAATATATGATCATACACACCAAATATATATAAAAAAAGGACTTTGATTTTAGAAGCTTACAAAGTACGTTGTTGGAGCAAATGCAAATCCTCCGAAAAATCCGAGTAGCGCACCAAAGAAGGGGAAGGTAATACCCACAAACATTGTGAATGCTGAATGAAGATATTCATTAAATTGGGAGACAGATAAATAACAATTGCAGATTTTATAAACAAGTAATTAATTAGTAACTCTCATCAGTCACATTTGGTCGGAATTCTCTGCAATATTAAGGATCGCAAAGCGATTGTGATGCCAATTTCCATTCAAAACCTTTATAGAAAATTAAGATGAAATAGGGTAAAATATTTTCTCACCAACATATATATTGCGCACCACAAATCTCAGCCCCCAAGTAGGCTTGAAACGCAATTTTTTGACCATTACAGTCTCAATCATGTCAAAAACCGGCATTGCATAAAGCTGTAGTGCATACGCACCAAAAGAAGCAAAAAAAAATATCAACTATCACATGATTGTAGTGATAAATTATGAAAAGAGAAATTAATTAAGAGATTGATGCTATTTTACGTGGAATGCTTATACGTTTTATCCATTTTCTATTAGATGCGTCATGTTGCGATTGGAAAACAGTTTCAAAAACACTAATAGAAGTGTAAATAAATTTTCTCTGATTAATAATTCGTACATACCTGGTAGCTTCCTATAACATGGATGACAACAAACATGTTAGCAGCAACAATAAGCCAAGTAGGTTTATTAAGAGAAATGAGGATATTGTCAGCAACTTGATTTCCAAACATCCAGTAACCAATAAAAGCAACAGGGAAGTAGCACAAGGCTACAACTATATAAGCTACTAAAACACCCCTCCACATTGGTCCCTTTGATGGCTTCTCTGGTGTTGAAGGGATTGTTGCTTGAATCTCCAACACAACATTGTGTCCAGCATAGGCAAATGCAACATCACCTAAAGCATTTAGAAAATTGAAAACTGTTCCTGGTTTAGTTGTTGCTATGTAACCATATTGCACATCTTCTTGAACTCCCATGTTCACTGATGCCACCCATGCAATTGTTGAGTAGCTGTATAGAATTTCGTAACAAAGATAAAAATCAATGTGCATTTATAAAAATCAGTCATTTTTTTTGTCATTGTATTTTTCTCAATTCTCATTTATAAAAAGTTTTATACACAGGCCCGCCGATAGCCCAGTGCTTTGGGTTGGACTCAAAAATAGAGGCTCTAAAAGAATCAGGCCATTTTTGTCCAGCCCAGTTGGCCTATAGGCTGGGGTGAGCCAGCCCACTGACTCGGTGTTTTGAGTTGAGCTGAGCTATAAAAAACACAACTCAGCTCAACCTACTTTTGCACTTTGGCCTATTAAGCCGTGCCCGGCGGCCTAATTTTACAACTCTTTTCATGAGCTATATACTTCTATTTATTTACCTTAGAAATGCAATTTTTTTAAAGGAAGATTATGTTTGTGTGGTCAAAGGTACCTTAGAGACATGATTGCTGCAGCCAATGAGATGCCAGCAATAGAATTAAAGTTGGGAAGGTGGGCAAGTACAAAATGAACAGAGGCAAAAATCATGATAAAATAACTAGTCTTCATTGATTTGCAATTGTTCTTGCATACAAGGTCATGAATTTTCTGCAGTGATTTTCCTCCAGTGACCATGTAGACAATATCCACTCCAACTTCACATATTAGTTGTTGTGGCACCACAATCCATAGTCCTAGCTTTTCTCCAAAGGCTTCTTGCCCCAACTCATGGTATCTGTCGAATCGTTTTCCAGGAACCATTTCATGCATCTCAACCATTTGCCATAATGTGTACAATGTGATTATCCATGATAAAATTAGAATTACCACACCTGGACCCCTGCAATTCAACATTAATCGTAAAACTTAAGACACTAATTGTGATGTTTGTTGTTTAATGTTTCACTTAGCTGTGCTTTCTATGCTTAAATTGTATGTAGAGTTGTCAAACTACGCGGCCCAGCACGATCTGACCCACTGGCCCAAAACGTAAAGGTGGGCTGGTCTGCCCAGTGGTCTATTGGGTTGTGTTTTTTGTAGTCCAACTCAATTAAAAACACTGGGCCAGCCCGGCCCAACCCAAATTTTAACATAGAAAACATTTAAAATCTTCAAAAATGTATTTAAAAATGGGCCCATCCTGGTCCATGGGCCAATTGAGTTGGGCCAAAATGGACCGACTCTTTTCTAGTTGTAATTGAGCCGGATGATCCAGCCCAACCCAAAAACACCGGATCATCCGGCTGGGCCGTTCTAGTTGTAATTAGTCTTGGTGGTGGCTGTTTCAGCTGTTTTAGCTAATAAAGTAATAATAAACAAAAACCAAGATCATGGTTGTATGTTTTTTACTTCAATATATCTGTTGAAGCGTGATACAAATTCTAGAAAGTTATAGAAAGTAAAGCTATGTACTAATAAAATATTAACTTCTAGATTTCACTAGAGGATAGAACCTAGAATTCTCTAATCATAAAAAATTAACAACCGCCATATAGTGGGCGGTGAAGTAAGGCCTATAAATAGGCTTCTCTACTTTGTGAACCAATCAAGCTAGAAAGCCACTAGCAAGTGTACTAAGTACTAACAACTGTGAAATAGAAGAATTGTTAAATCTCTTCCACGGCCATCATTCTCTTCAACTACTAGTTTTCAATTTTTCAAAATTATTTTCACTACTTTGTTCTAAAAATATTAACTGTGGTATTAGAGCTACGTTCGGTCATATACTGGGCGTAGATAAACTATCCAACTACCAATTAAAAATCACTACCCTCACTCTACACTACTTCCATATTTTTTCTTAGCCAATGGCTAACAACACCCAATCATCATCTAATATCCAAGTCCCTCCTTTTTCCGGTGAAAACTATGATTTTTGGAGCATTAAAATGAAGACATTTTTTTGCTCCCAAGATCTATGGGAAGTTGTGGAAGAAGGATTTACTACTCCCGCAGATACTTCAACTCTTACTGCAGCTCAAAGGAAAGAGTTGAAGGAAAATAGGCAAAAGGATTCAAAGGCACTATATTACTTGCAGCAAGCTGTGGGTGACTCTATTTTTCCAAGGATAATGGGAGCTTCTAGTGCCAAGGATGCATGGAGTACACTACAGGAGGAGTTTCAAGGAACCGCCAAGGTACGTGCCGTCAAACTCCAAAGCCTAAGGCGTAAGTTTGAATTATTAAATATGAAGGAATCTGAGACCGTACAAGACTATTATACTAAGATAAAAGAAATTGTTTCTAAAATGAGAGCCTACGGGGAAAATATTCTCGACAAAAGAATTGTTGAGAAAATTCTAGTTTCTATTCCCTGTAAGTATGATCCAATCGTGACGACGATTGAACAAACGAAGAATCTATCAAACTTATCTGTGACAGAACTAATGGGCTCTCTTGAAGCTTATGAGCAAAGATTGAGTAGGCGTGATGATGACTCTGTAGAAAATGCCTTTCAATCTAAGCTTAAATTACGGTCTCAAAATAAAGGATACGAAGGAAACAAGAGTAGTGGAGAAAGTTCTAGAAATAGAGAGAATTCTAGAAATTTCTCAAAGAAAAATCAAGATGAGTATCCTCCATGTGGCATCTGCAAGAGGACAAATCATGCCGAGAAAGACTGTTGCTGGCGAGGAAAGCCACAATGTCGGCACTGTAAGAAATTTGGGCACGTGGAGAAAAATTGCTATAGCAAAAATAAACATCAAGCAAATTTCGTCGAAGAACGTGAGAATGACCAGAATAAACATGACAGTGAAGAACATCTTTTCTATGCCACCCAAGATTCCAACGATGACAAGAAAGGAACCTGGTACTTGGATAGCGGTTGCAGCAATCACATGGCTAAAGATGAGAGCATCTTTAAGGAAATTGATGAATCTGTCAAATCAAAGATTCGACTAGGGAATGGCACTACCGTGGAATCAAAAGGCAAAGGCACTGTCATGGTGGAGACAAAGAAAGGTACGCGACTCATTAGAGATGTCTTACTAGTTCCCAATCTTAAAGAAAATCTCTTGAGCATCGGTCAAATGATGGAGAAAGGCTACGTCCTTCACTTTGAAGGAGATAAATGCACAATCTATGATAACAGTAGTAAAAGGGCTGAGATAGCCCAAGTAAAGATGGAGACGAGGAACAGAAGCTTCCCAATAAACTTTAAATATACCACTAACATTGCCATGAAGGTGCAAGCTGATGATTCATGGCTATGGCATCGAAGATTTGGCCACCTCAACTCGAAAGCCTTAAAGTTGTTATATCAAAAGAATATGGTAAGAGATATACCAAGCCTAAAAGAAGATAGTGGAGCATGTGAAGGATGTCTTCTTGGAAAACAACACAAACTACCATTTTCAACGAGCAATGCATGGAGAGCTAAAGATGTGCTAGAACTCATCCACACTGACGTTTGTGGACCGATGAGGACACCATCACTCACCAACAACAGGTATTTCATCCTCTTCATCGATGACTTTTCTAGAATGACTTGGGTCTATTTCATCAAGGAAAAATCAGAAGTCTTTGGAATATTCAAGAAGTTCAAGGCCCTTGTAGAAAAGCAAAGTGGCAAACACATTAAGAGGCTTAGGAGTGATCGCGGCAAAGAGTACAACTCCCATGAGTTTGATAAATTCTGTGAGGATGAAGGCATTGAAAAACAACTCACAGTCACATATTTTCCTCAACAAAATGGAGTATCTGAAAGAAGAAACCGCACGGTCATGGAGATGGCTAGATCGATGCTAAAGGATAAAGGACTACCAAACAGTTTTTGGGCTGAAGCGGTTTATACTGCAGTCTACATTATCAATAGATGTCCAACTCAAGCAGTCCAAGACAAGACTCCCGTTGAAGCTTGAAGTGGGCAAAAACCTTCTGCCAAACATTTAAGGGTCTTTGGATCAATCTGCTACATTCATGTCCCAGACCAAAAGAGGCATAAGTTAGAAGACAAAACGATTCGAGGCATCTTCTTGGGATACAGTACACAATCAAAAGGCTATCGAGTCTACAACTTACAAACAAAAAAGCTCATCATTAGTCGAGATGTCAAAGTTGATGAAGCTGCTGCTTGGAATTGGGATAAAGAAAAAATTGAGAGAAGCAACATTTCCCTTCCAGTACAGCAACCTCAAGAAGAAGTTGAAGAAGTAACAGAAGATCCAGGTATGCCTTCTTCGTCTTCTCTTCAACAAGATTCCTCACCAGAATCTACTCCGAGGCGAGTAAGATCTCTGGCGGATATATATGAAACTTGCAATTTGGCCATACTTGAGCCTGAAAACTATGAAATAGCATCAAAACAAGAAGTATGGGTCAAAGCAATGGAGGAGGAGATTAAATCAATTGAGAAAAACAAAACATGGGAGCTAGTAGACTATCCAAAAGATAAAGATATCATAGGAGTCAAATGGGTTTACAAGACAAAACTTAACCCTGATGGCTCAATACAAAAACACAAGGCTAGGCTTGTAGCAAAGGGCTACTCTCAGCAACCTGGAGTTGACTACAATGAGACATTTGCTCCAGTTGCTCGTCTAGACACTATAAGAGCTTTAATAGCTCTTGCAGCACAAAAAGAGTGGAGCATCTATCAACTAGATGTCAAGTCTGCATTTCTAAATGGAGTGCTAGAAGAAGAGATTTATATTGAGCAACCACAGGGCTTCGTCAGCAAAGAAAATGAAGATAAAGTACTGAGACTAAGAAAAGCTTTATATGGTCTCAAGCAAGCTCCTCGAGCATGGTACAGCCGAATTGATCAATACTTCATCAATCAAGGATTCAAGAGGAGCAAGAGTGAGCCAACACTATATGTCAAGACCCAAGGTCAGCAGGATACTCTCATTGTCTCCTTGTATGTAGATGATCTAATCTACACAGGAAACAACACGAAGATGATCGCTAATTTCAAAGAAGACATGATGAAGACATTCGAGATGACAGATCTTGGCTTGATGAACTACTTCCTCGGCATAGAAGTAAAACAACAAAAAGAAGGAATATTCATTTGTCAAAAGAAATATACCGAAGCACTATTAAAGAAATTCAACATGAACGAATGCAAGCCAGTAGCTACTCCGCTCGTGACAAATGAAAAGTTACAAAAAGAAGACGGAGCACCAGAAGCTGATGAACCACGCTATAGAAGTTTGATAGGGAGCTTACTATGTCTCACTACTACACGCCCAGACATCATGTATGCCACAAGTCTTCTATAAAGATTCATGCAGAAGCCGAGCCAAATTCACTATGAAGCAGGAAAAAGAATTTTAAGATACCTTCAAGGAACAAAGGAGTTTGGTATATGGTACAGAACCACGACCAACTCAAGATTGCTTGGCTACACCGACAGTGATTGGGCAGGTTCTATTGATGACATGAAAAGTACATCAGGCTATGCCTTCTCACTAGGATCAGGATTTTTCTCATGGGGATCTAAGAAGCAAGCAACAGTTGCGCAATCAACAGCAGAGGCTGAGTACGTGGCAGGAGCTGAAGCGACAAGTCAAGCTATATGGCTTCGGAGAATACTTGAAGACATGGGTGAACAACAAGATCTCCCTACTACAATCTACTGCGACAACAAGTCAGCTATAGCAATGACAAAGAATCCGGTTCATCATCATCGAACAAAGCACATTTCTATAAAATATCACTTTATTAGAGAAGCAGAGACAACTAAGCAGATTCATCTCGAGTACTGCACAACAGAAGATCAAGTTGCAGATATATTTACGAAGGCATTACCAAGAGTCAAATTTGAAGAACTAAGGACAATGCTTGGAATTTCCAAAATTTGTATCAAGGAGGAGTGTTGAAGCGTGATACAAATTCTAGAAAGTTATAGAAAGTAAAGCTATGTACTAATAAAATATTAACTTCTAGATTTCACTAGAGAATAGAACCTAGAATTCTCTAATCATAAAAAATTAACAACCGCCATATAGTGGGCGGTGAAGTAAGGCCTATAAATAGGCTTCTCTACTTTGTGAATCAATCAAGCTAGAAAGCCACTAGCAAGTGTACTAAGTACTAACAATTGTGAAATAGAAGAATTGTTAAATCTCTTCCACGGCCATCATTCTCTTCAACTACTAGTTTTCAATTTTTCAAAATTATTTTCACTACTTTGTTCTAAAAATATTAACAATATCTTACAATTTTTTAAAGAATGATCAATCTTGTTCCTTGTTGTGCATGAATGAAACATAGATCCACAACTGTTCCCCTTTTTAATTGACTTTTTTCACTGATGGAGAATTAGAAAACGAAAATGGTTCTCAAAATTTTAGTGTATATTGTGAGTAAGATAGTATATAAGCATACCATCCAAGGTGGGACATGGCATAGGGTAGACTGAGAACACCAGCACCAACCATAGCAGTAACATTGTGAAAAGCAGCATACCACCATTTTGCGTTCCTTGAAGAAGTTATTGGAAGCCAATCATTAATTGCCTTCTCTTCAGCTGTTGTTTTCCCTATCTGGTACATTTTTGCAAAAACAACACATCTTATTAACCAAATTCAACAATCAAACACAGGTTGTTTATTTTATTTTTAAATTTTCATTCCAGCTCTCAATAATTTACACATACTAGTACATATAATGAAATAATACTTGAGTGGAGATCAGTGGTACAAAGAAGCAGTATCATTTAACACTAAGGTTGAGTCCGTGTAAGTGATTAACGCAGTCAATTTAAAGAGATGGACTCGGCTAGTACCCGAGTTCGATACCCGATGATGAAAAAATTCGGGCAAAATTTTACTCATCTCCAACAAAACTGCGAATTAGTCGGACCATTTTCCCCTTGACACAGGGTTTGCACCATTTTCAAATGGTGATAACTGATAACTAAAAGGCAATAATATATTTGATAATGGTGATAACAAATTTGTAGCATTTTCACTATTTCCAAGTATGCTACTCATTGATCATGTATTCATGTATATTATCTCACTTCCTATATAATCTTATCAGCTATGTGTATATACTAATATCTGTATAAAAATTTGAAAACAAAGTAAATTGATCCTAAAATATGCCTTCTGTTGTTGAGTTTACCTCTGGTAGCTTTTGGTCCCCTGAATCAATTGGCTTTTGATTAGTTGGAGTCTCAGTACCCATGGTTATGTGTGCACCTTTCTTTGTGAGGATGTGGTGGAAGATATCAAATGTTTGATGAATAATATGATATGAGAGTTATGCATGCATAGTGTTTCCGAAAATGACTCTAAAGAGAAGTCCGTCCTAGTAATGACACAGTCTCAGCACCTTCAAGCCGGCAATTTGTTCCATATGCCAATTCTCATACCCAATTACAACTTTGGTGGCAAAATTTCAAGTTGGACGGAGTAATATATATATATGCAGCATGTTTACATATTTTAAATATCTACATACATAATATATATTACTAACTTTGTCGCTTTGTTGGTGTTTTTCTTTTGATCCCATGTATTACTTTGTCGGCGTAATATATATATGCAGCAAGCTTCCAAGGAATTGAAACATACCTTGGAGAAGGAAGGAAGAGTATAGGGAGAATATTATATCTTTGCAATTTTTCAACATTAAGAACTGTCTCCATTATCATTACCTTTACCTTTCCCTTTTGGGGCTCACTCTCGGAAGTGTCTTGAAGTTTCTTATTTTCTCCACACGAGTGGTTTTGGCAACAAATTCAAAGGTGTCCTAAACAAACAAGAAATTAACAAAACTATGGGTTTCGGCCCTCTATGTATCCAAAAAAAAAAAGAAATTAACAAAACTATGTGCAAGGAAATAGTTAGAGATGAAAACCCTAGGTTCATATGATACATCATGCAAATGTTCACTAGTGGAAAAATGACATTATTAAGCATCATTTAGTGTCGGGTGTTTGAAAACCCGACACTAAATGTGTGACCGGTGGCATTTTTGCAATTAAATTGAAGATTCCATTTTTCGCGCCTACCTTTAGTGACGGGTGTTTAAACAACCGACGCTAAAAGTATTTGCTTTGGACATTTAGTGTCGGTTGTTTACACACCCGTCACTAAATGTCCAAAGCAAGTACATTTAGTGTCAGTTGTTTAAACACCCGTCACTAAATGTCCAAAGCAAGTACATTTAGTGTCGGTTGTTTAAACACCCGTCACTAAATGTCCCAGTTTTAATTTTTCGCACAAAACACGCTCTTCATCTCATCCTCTCACAGAAACACGCTCTTCTCTCTTCCTCTCACAGAAACTCTTGGCGCTCCATTCGCGAACTCCGTTCTCCTCCCCGCCTCGCCGTGCACTTCGTTCGTGAACTCGTCGCCACCACTCCACCCTCTGTGACGGTTTAGGGTTTTCATCTTCCCTCTCTCGCTTCCTCACAGAAACCCCTCTCTTCCTCACACAAGCGGCGCTCCATTCGCGAACTCCGTTGTCCGCCCCGCCTCACCGTGCACTCCGTTCGCGAACTCGTCGCCACCACTCCACCCTCTGTGACGGTTTAGGGTTTTCATCTTCCCTCTCTCGCTTCCCTCTCTCAGTCGCGAAAACAATGTATCAGTCCCCAATTTCTTAGTGAATCGCAAGCTTTCTTCTTCAGTTCTTCTTCTTATCAGGTTAGATTTCTTCTCCTCTTCTTTGATGATTGTTTGATTTGGGGAAAATTGTTCAATTTCTGCGTGAATTGAAAACCCTAATTTCTGATTTTTTAAATTTGGAATCCCTGATTGTTGCTTCTGATTTGGGTGTTTAATTTGATTGTTTAATTGTTTATTTTCTGATTGTTGCTTCTGATTTGGGTGTTAGTTATCAGTTGCTTCTGATTGTTGAAAGAGAAGCTGATTGTTTAATTGTTTATTTTTCAAATCCTGTTACTTTATTTCATACTAACAGTTTTAAGGATGTAGCTTTAGCTCATGTTCATGAGTGACCCTTCCTGAGTCTCTTCTTTTAGTTCCAATCAACAAGTGGAACTTAAATATTATACATATCCATATCAGCTGATAATGACGATGATAACAATAATAACAGTAATAAATATACTTGTTGTTGTGTTGTTGTACGATTTACATGAATGATGAATAGGACATTCTGTCCTAGATTAGCAATTACATTTTTATAAATTAATATAGTAAAGAGTCCAATGGTTGATCATGAAATACTATTTTAGTTAATGTCTCACATCAGTAAGATTTAATAGTCCTTTGTATATAGTTGTATATATTTGGAATTTATGTGATACGATATGATATGGTTTTTTAAAATCTAGCTTTACATAACAATCCCCGCAAAAGGATAAGGCACTTGTGGCAAGCAACAAGCTCTGTTGAGGGAACTTTGAATTTGTTAACTGCATAATTTGTAGTATTCTTTGAAGGTGTTAAAGTCCTTAATCATTTCATAATATCATTTTGTAGTACTATTAATTTATCCAATATTCATAATTTTCATGCAGGTAAGTTGCAACTGATATTCCAAGTGATTTTTTAGATCAAATTGGATTTCTAGAAGTGGAAAGCTGAGTACAGTGGTATACGAATAGCGCGAACCGGAAATCGCCGTTGCTCGGACGGGTCAACCCGGGAAGTTCACTGTCAAACCCGCTTCTCACTCTTGCATCTGCTTCTCGGTATATTACTTATTCAATTTCTTGTCTAGATTAATCATTTGAGTTCATTCCCTGATCAAAATTATGTTAATATTATTAAATACTAGTAACAATAGTAACATGATTAAACACTTGTCCGTTGTGTTTTGTGGGCTGATTTTATTGTTGCACTAGAGCATATTAGTATGTGGAGTTGTTGGAGTTGTTGTTCATGTTTCTGTGAAGAATCATGCTATAAAAAAGAACCTTATTAATGAAGCTTTAAGTTTACTATGTTGGTTTGATGTTATACATTTATATTTTTACTTGTTTTGATTTATGAATTTATTTTTACTATCTTGGTTTGATGTGATAGTTTGATTTTGATTTATGAATTTATTTTTACTATCTTTGGAGCGTAGCGATGGATCGTAGATGGATACATTGTAATCGTCTGAGTGATGAGTATGCGAAAGGAGTCGAAGAGTTTATAAACTTTGCTCAAGCAAATCTTCGCAAAACTGATGCTCCCAAAACTAATGTTCCCGAAATTGCTGTAACTTATTCATGTCCTTGTTGTAATTGTGTGAATCGAACCCCACAACCACCAAGTGTAATACGGGATCATCTCTTTGTTCATGGGATCTTACCCAGTTATACCACATGGATATGGCATGGTGAATCAAGCGGCAACCCAAGTGTGTCCAAAAGTGAGAAAGTCGATGAAGATATGGATGATCGAATGGAGGACATGATACGTGACATTGGTCCTGAATCTTTTAAGCGGGCGCATGAATATGATAATTTGTGCAAAGACACAGATCAACCTTTGTATTTGGGTTGCACAAAATACACCCGGTTGTCTGCGTCGTTAAAATTGATCAATCTGAAGGCGATAAATGGGTGGACTGATATGGGATTCACCGAATTGCTTGAGCTGTTGGAAGACATGCTTCCCATTGGTAACACATTGCCAAAACGAACGTATGATGCAAAGAAGATATTGTGTCCGATGGGTGTGGAGTATCAGAAAATACATGCATGTCCCAAAGACTGCATATTGTATCGGAAAGACTTTGAGAAGTTGCATAACTGTCCTACGTGTGGTTGTTCGCGCTACAAAGTGAAGTCGGGTGAATCTAATTATGACGACAACAACACAAAGGGTTCCCCTGCGAAGGTTTTATGGTATCTTCCAATAATACCTAGGTTCAAACGCTTGTTTGCTAATGCAAATGACGCGAAGAGCATTAGATGGCATGCAGATGAGAGGAAATGTGACGGGCAGCTTCGCCATCCGGCTGATTCTTTGCAATGGAAGAAAATTGATAATTTGTATTCGGATTTTGGCACTGAGTCAAGAAATCTTAGGCTCGCACTTGCTTCAGATGGGATGAATCCATATGGTAACTTAAGTACGAATCATAGCTCATGGCCTGTTCTCCTTTTAATTTACAATCTATCTCCATGGTTGTGCATGAAGCGCAAATATGTGATGCTATCCATGATGATTTCTGGCCCGAGACAACCTGGTAATGACATAGATGTTTACCTTAGTCCATTGATTGAAGACTTGAGAAAAATGTGGGATGAAGGTGTGGATGTGTTTGACGGGTATTCTAATGAAACTTTCAAGCTGCGAGCCATGTTATTTTGCACGATCAATGACTTTCCTGCATACGGAAACTTGTCTGGGTATAGTGTGAAAGGTCATAATTGGGAGCAGGTATAAATTTTTGGTTAAAATTATACTTTACACATTTATTTGGAATTAGAATGATTGAATATAATTTGTTTCAGTAATTTTTAAACTTGTAGGTATTTGATGACTCAAAGGCATACACCGAAGAGGAGATTTTTGAGGTTCGTCAGCTTTGGTCAGAATTTTTTATGAAGATTCGCACGGAGCAAAAAGATACATTGTTTAAAATTCTTTGATTCTGTTAATTTGTATACTGTCTGTGATGCATACTTTTAATAGAATTGGTCGTTTCTGTTATGGTTGCTGTCTCTGATGCAATCTGGTAATTTGTACAACTATAGTTTGGAATTGCTGTCTGTGAATTGTACAACTATAGTTTGGAATTGCTGTCTGTGATGCAATCCGGTAATTTGTACAAGTCCAATCTGGTAATTTGTACAACTATAGTTTGGAATTGCTGTCTGTTATGGTCGTTTCTGTTATGGTTTCTGTTTGGAATTGCTGTCTGTGAATTGGTCTGTTTTGGAATTGCTGTCTGTGTAATTTGTACAACTATAGAATGGAATGGTATTAGAATGAATTTGTCTGTTTTGGAATTGGTCTGTGAATTGGACTGTTTTGGAAATGGTTGTTTCTGGGAATTGGTCATTTCTGGGATACAACAGGTTTCGTAAGGATAAAAAAATGAATGAAACTAAAATGTGTAAAATGACATTTAGCGTCGGTTGTTTCAAATAACCGACGCTAAATGTCATTTTTGTTGACGTTGAGAGACATTTAGCGTCGGTTGTTTCAAATAACCGACGCTAAATGTCATTTTTAAATGACGTTTAGAGACATTTAGCGTCGGTTGTTTCAAATAACTGACGCTAAATGTCCCCTTTGATACATTTAGCGTCGGTTGTTTCAAAAAACCGACGCTAAATGTCATTTTTAAGAGACATTTAGCGTCGGTTGTTTCAAATAACCGACGCTAAATGTCATTTTTAAATGACATTTAGAGACATTTAGCGTCGGTTGTTTCAAATAACTGACGCTAAATGTCCCCTTTGATACATTTAGCGTCGGTTGTTTCAAATAACCGACGCTAAATGTCATTTTTAAATGACGTTTTGGAGACATTTAGCGTCGGTTATTTAAAACAACCGACGCTAAATGTCATTTCTGTTGACATTGAGTGACATTTAGCGTCGGTTAAATAAGCGACGCTAAATGTCTAACATTTAGCGTCGGTCGATTTAGCGTCGGACGGTAACCGACGCTAAATGTCCAATTTAACCGACGCTAAATGTCTTTTTTCCATTAGTGGTTTCCTAAGGCACTTACAACCCTTCCTCTTTGGATCCTTGTTAGGCACTACAATTAAGCTCTTTATTTTCTTTGGGTCATCTCCCTCAATCCTTTTTCTTTGTAATTCATTGTGAGTGTCATGATCAAAACTAGGGGTGCCTACCACAACTACACTTTGACTTTCTAACTTGAGTTTGACCTTTGTTTCTTTTTCCTTCTCCTCAATTTTAATTTTCAAAATGATTTGGTCTTTCAAAACTAATTGAGGACTAAGGGGAGAAAGAACAATTATCAAATTCTTATTCAGAAAGGAGTATTTGTTAGTAAACACATGATAGAGTGCTTTTTTATGAATTTGCCATGGCCTTCCTAAGATTAGGTGGCCGGCATCCATAGGGACAACATCACATAAGACATCGTCTTTGTACCCATGAATGGAAAAACTAACAAGCACTTGTTTATCCACAACTATTTCTTTTTGCTCATTAAGCCATTGTATTTTGTATGGGTTTGGATGATTGATGGTGGGAAGATTGAGCTTTGTAACTAAGCGAGTGTTAGCCCAATTAACACAACTTCTAACATCACTTTGCAAATAACATAATCTAGTTGACACAAGGCATCTAGTATGAAAGGTAGAAGGAGTAGTAGTAGGAGTAGAGAAAGTTTCCTTACTCTTTGGCACTATGGCCGGAGCTTTATCTTTTATCGTTTTAGGTGTATAGGCTTCCTCCCTCTTTGAATTGGTCTTCCAAGTATTGGCGTGGGTATACTTGGAGGAGTTTTTTTCTTTGATGTCCCTCCTTCTATGGCTCCTTTCATCCTCCTCAACAACATATCTAGGCCTCCTATTTCTTTTGTCATAATATTCACAAGGAGAGTCATATCTAATAGGGCAATGATATCTTATGGGGGAATGATACCTTCTTAGGAAGTGATACCTTCTTGGGGAATGATACCTCCCAAGAGAATCATACCTCATTGGGGACTCATACCTCAATGGTGAATCATACCTCCTATCAAATATGGACTTCATCATGCAATAATTTGTGTGTACCTACAAGAGAATGTTAGTATAAAAATAGCCATCAATAAGTCATCACCAAAGTGTTTACCTCACCAACTGTCACTTCACTCGTGTTTTAGCTTTTTAGGAAACACTCTCACTCAAGGGTTTTTTGGTTACACACAATGTAATTAAGTAGGTTACTCAAGCCACTCAATTCTCCTTTAGAACTCGAAAAAGGCACCTATAAGCTTCTATCCAATCCTTGGTGTTGATGTTACTATAGAACACAAGGCATGTATGATCAATCACCAAGAGGAATAGGAAAAGGAGACTACTATGACAAAACTAAGAAATTATGAAGACACAAAAGCAAGAAACAATTTTTTTTGAAAAGGTAAACCAAATTCAGAGTATTTAAAGACAAATTTAAACTACAAAAGGGAGACTCAAAAGTTTTGCTAGCAAGGCACCAACAAATATTGCAACTAAATGAGCATATAAGCCTCCAAGGGCAAAATAGTCCACATGTTCTCAAAAAAATCGGGAGAAAATTTCACAATGATCCAAAAAATGAATAGAAACAGTAGGAATATTTCTGGAATTTTTTGAATTGATTTGATGCTCCCGCGGTTAGGTTTTGCCTTTTTCTTTGACTATTTTACTATTTTTTTTGCTATATTGTTTTTCCCAGTATTTTCTTTTTTTTTTTCAGAAATTTTTTAAGTCTCTCAAATAATACTAGACTTTGAGACAAGTAACCTGGCTTTTGAATCACCTTAAACGGAGTTACATTGAATTCAATGACACAAATTGAAGTTTGACATCAACAGTTTTGGATCAAAGTGCGGAATTGAATATCAGATTACCAAGAACAAGAGCTTTCCAGAATTCTCAATTCAGCACCAAATCATGCAAACGAGTAGTGTATTTCATGCGAACTTTCACAACGATTCGGAAAATAGCATCAATTTGAACAAAAGATGCGAAGAACTTAAGAAAAAAATGATTATACAACCGAAATCGCGTTTAGGTTTTGGAAATTTAGGAAATGCTCAAAACTCAACCAAAATTCACGAAACAAGTTACAAAAGGTGTGAAATCACTGCAGCAAGTGATTACTTGCAACAAATTTCATCAAAAACGAACAAGAAATGAGAATGAAACAGAAGTTCGATTTCAAGTTTTCAAGGTTTTTGTGAACTCAAATTCATGCAATCATGCTCTAATGATTCGAAACAAGTGTGTAATATGTTTCAAATTATACCACAAACAAGATGCAAACACCAATCGAAGACGAAATCAAGAGAAAAAACAAAACGAAATTCGAATTGGTAGATAGATGAAATTCGCAGGAAAGTGTTGCTGAAAATAGGATAGAAAAGGAGAACAGTTTTTCTGTTTTGGTTAATTTTCCCGCCACAGTTTATTAGATCTAGATCTCAAAATTTTGATCAATTGTGACTTAAATTTCAAGATCTAACTGAATTGGAACATCAAATATTCAGATCTAACACTTTTAACAAATGAAATCATCAACAATTTGAATCAAAGTTCAAATCATTAAAAAACAAAAATGACTCCAAAATTGAAAAAGGGTGACAAAAAAAATTGTCAAAATTCTACTAGATTTGATAACCACATGATATGATCTAAAATAGATCTAGAAGGATTGGATTTAGAAAATTGACAAATTCAATAATTCTCAAACAAGATCAAGACAAGTTCTTGACAAATCAAGGAAGATGAATAACATACAACACAAAACACAAGGAACTTACATGAAAAGTAGAAGAAAGATCAAATGTGGATGAGACTAGAGATGGATATGGGATGAATGATCGCCACACCTTCTTGGAAGGCGATTGATAAGCCTATTTTTAGAGTATTTTTAATAGTTATTTTTATTAAGTTTTTTATTTTAAATCTATTTTTTTTGAGCTATTTTACTACAAATGTTTACTTTTTATTTTCAGGTTTTATTTTGAAGCAAAAGAGAAAATATGAGCTAAAATGAAGAACAAAGAAAATATTTGAGGAGGAACAAATTTTTAGACAGAGCTAGGCACTCTGCAGGGCGCCAAGGGCGCCAAGGAGCAGCACAGCGCAAACTGGAGCAGCACAGGGCGCCAAGGAGCAGCACAGCGCAAACTGGCGCAGGACAGGGCGCCAAGGAGCAGCACAGTGCAAACTGGCGCAGGACAGGGCGCCAAGCAGCAACACTGGCACAAGGCGCCAAGCAGGGCGCACGACCCAGGCTCCATAGGCGCACGACCCGAGTGTGTGTCAGGCGCAGAGCAGCCAAAATTGACTGAACAGGGCGCACGACCCAGGCTCCAGAGGCGCACGACTCGCGCGCCAGTGCAAAATTTAGGGGCTGCGCCCACTTGCTGATGGCTATCTTTGCCAACTTGATTTTTCACTTCTTTTTGACCATTTTGCCCCTCCACTCAAGTGCTTTGTCCCTCATATTTTCCTATAAATAGGACCTTGATCCTCACTTGTAATAAGCTTGAATTTTGTTAGAAAATCACTCTCAAAAACTCTCTATGATTCATGACTTCAATTTACTCTTCATGTTATTTATGATTCTTGCTCTTTTACTTTTTTGCCCTTTTACTTTCTTGCTCTTTTAATTCTTGCCCTTTTAATTCTTGCTCTTTTACTTTCTTGCCCTTTTACTTTCTTGCTCTTTTAATTCTTGCCCTTTTAATTCTTGCTCTTTTACTTTCTTGCCCTTTTACTTTCTTGCTTTTTTATTTTCCAAGTCATTTAAATTCCTTGCAATTTACTTTTTAAGCAATTTACTTTCTCGTCATTTACAGTTCCGCTATTTATAATTTTGCAATTTTCTCAATTCCTAACATTTATTTTCTTGCCATTCTAACATCTAATTCCTAACTCATTTACACATTCCGCAACTTATCGCTTTCTTTACAATTCTTGCAATTTACACATTCCGCAACTTATCGCTTTCTTTACAAATTCTTGCAATTTACAAATATGCAATCTTCCTCTTTTCCTCTTTTGTCTACAATGATCATGAGTGAGTAGACTTTCTTAGCCTTGGGGTTTTTGGCAACAATCAAATGATGGCTTCCTACTAATTAATTCCCGAGACTATTTTCCACCTTAATCGCTTTGTATTTTTAAATCTAATTTCACCACTTTTCATTACTATTTCAAAACACCACACGATGTACCGAAAGGGGAAGTGTGGTTGTTGGATCCATGAAATTAGACAATAAAATCAACACATGAAAATAGTTTTGGTTTTATTGAGACACGAAAAGGTCTTTGCTTAATGGGTTCTAATAATAATCAACCATGAAAATAGGCTTGATAATTAGTTTAGAACACGCGTTTGTATTCCGAAAGGAAACTCTTGCTACAACCGTCGCCTTGTCTTAAGAAATATATCGTTCTTTAAACTGGAAAATAGTCGAAAGGATTAATAACGGAAACCTTATCATTTCGATGAAACTAATACCCCAAGTCTCTTTTTATCTTTAAAACATCAACAAAAACATTCCTTCTTTCTAAAAAGACTTTCTTTTCAGTTAATCAACTTTGGAAAATTAAATTGGTAATCACCTAAGCTCTCCCTGTGGATCGATAACTCTTTTATTACGCGACAAGACCGTGCACTTGCGGCCTATCAAGTTTTTGGCGCCGTTGCCGGGGAGGCAGTGATATTAATTAAAGTTTTCGAAACCGGTTAGACTGAAGTTTTATTTTCTTTATTTTTACTTTTTCTTCTCTTGTCCCTCGAATGCGAAGAACCAGAAGTTTCGGAGAAACTGTTCAACAAATTCCCGAAATCGAAAGGTTCTTACATAGAAGGAGGAGAGAAATTCCCGATAACCAAATGGTGGCTAATGAAAATCGTGCTCTCAAAGATTACACAACACCTTCAGCAGAACCATCGGCTGTCATTGTACATCCAAATGTGGAAGCAAATAATTTTGAACTCAAATCATCTCTGCTTTCAATGGTTCAACAAAACCAATTTTCTGGTTCTCCCACGGAGGACCCAAATGTTCATATTTCAATTTTTCTGGAATACTGTGTGTAGATATCTTGTACTGCAGGACTTATACTGCAGGTCAGGTTTTGATGATGAAAAAGGCAAAGTCAAAGTTGATGAGAAAGACCAAAGCTAAAGTTGATGAAAGTGACAAAATATCCAAAGTCACAATCCAAGACAATCAATCTCAAGATTAAAGTTTCAAGATATAATGGTAGTCCTTATAAATTAGGGTAGTCCTTAGGGTTTGGGTGCGTCTTAGGATAAATGTAAGCTCTTACGAAGGTCAGCTCATCTCGCAAAGTCTCACGTCCCAAAGTTTTTTCAAAATACATGCATGAACAAGTAAACCTAAAAAGTATTTTTAGAAAAACTCTAAAATCGATTTCACTCTCTTTAAACTAAGCCTAAAATCGATTTTCAAACACAATGGCTAAGCTCCTAATCGATTTCATAAGCATACAAGTGATTCATATTGTTTCCATATTTGAAGAAATCGATTTCCACTTATCTCCTAAATTGAAAGAATCGATTCACACCTTTTTCCATACATGAAAGAATCGATTCTCCTCCTGAATATAATCAGGCAAAGAATCGATTATTGCCTTAAGTTAAAACATACAAACAATCGATTCCTTACATGTCTTAAGTCCATGAATCGATTTGCATTTCTCTTCTAAACTTAGAAATTGATTCCTGCATGTCTCAGGCAAGCCAAGAATGGATTCATACAAAATTCCATTGAGTATGGAATCGATTCCTAGCCTTCCTGGATCTCAGGAATCGATTGCCACCTCTTTTCAAAGCAAGTCAAAATCGATTTTGAATTTAAAGAAGAATCGATTCCTAGATCAAATGTTTTCAACAAAGAATCGATTCCTACATTATTTTCAACGTAAACTTGATTTTCTCATAGCCTATAAATAGGCACCTCATTACGTTCATTTTACACACAACCCATTTCACGAATCAGAGAACATTTTGAGAAAAACTCTTCACGCTTTTACTTTTGCTCGTCACGCACCGTTGGTCCGTCTGAGCTGATCTTTCGCTAAGAGTTAGTTGGGGTTGCATTCTTCAAGTTGTAATATCTGCCTTCGTTAGAGGTATTTCTGTCTTTACATTTGTTAGTGTTTAATTGTTGTGATTTGTACTAGGGAGTGGGGTATCTCTCTAGGGTAGCTGTTTGTACTAGGAAGTGGGGTATCTTTCTGGGGCAGCTGATTGTAACAGGGGTGGGGTATCTCTTGTTATTGTTGTAATAGATTTGAGGGCTCTCCATAGGTGGGGTATCCTAGGAGGAGAGTGCCTGAGTCTGTAAAGGTTTTCCAAGGCACCTGTAAGCCTTGTTGTTTTGGTTAGTGGAAAATCTCACAAGGGTGTGAGGACTGGACGTAGGTCACTAGGAGGTGACCGAACCGGGATAAATCTCTGCGTGCTTTACTGCTTTCCTGCTTTACTGTTATACCGCTTTACTGCTTTATATTCTAATTCCTTCACTTCCACTTAACCTGCGCGGAAATTGATCTAAGTCATTGAAAAGGGGAAAAACGTTTTCGAAAGATTTGAAAAGTTTTAAATCTCAATTCACCCCCCCTCTTGAGACTGAAGCCACTTGGTAACAAGTGGTATCAGAGCTAGACTCTTGTATAAAGGGCCTAGAAGCTTCAAGAGAAATGTCTTCAGGTTGGTCTACGCAAGAGGGTGCTTCTCTTACCCGTCCTCCGGGATTCAACAGGAAAGATTACGCATATTGGAAAGAAAGAATGAGAATCTTTATTGAAGGGGTAGACTTAGATGTTTGGGATGCTGTGGAAAAAGGACCCTATGTCCCTACACACATAGTAGATGGTATTCTCACAATAAAAAGTAGAAATGAATGGTCTGATGATGAGAAAAGAAAAGTGCAACATAATTTACGTGCTAAAAATATTATTACTTCTGCTTTGAGTGCTGATGAATTTTTCGAGTTTCAAACTGTAAATCTGCCCAAGAAATGTGGGATAATCTTCAAGTTACTCATGAGGGTACAAGTGAAGTGAAAAGGGCAAGAACAAATACTCTTACCAGAGAGTACGAATTGTTTAGAATGAATACAGGTGAAACAATATCAGAGATGCAGAAAAGGTTCACTCACATAGTGAACAAATTGGGTTCATTAGGAAAATCATTTCCTCCCGAAGACTTGATCAACAAAGTGCTGAGATGCCTAAACAGAGAATGGCAACCAAAGGTGACTGCAATAACTGAGTCAAGAAACTTGACTACCATGACTCTCGCCACCCTGTTTGGGAAACTACTAGAGCACGAGTTAGAGCTCACTCGCCTAGCAGAGCATGAAAGAAAATACAAGAAGAACAAAAACTTAGCTCTCAAAGCTTCCAGTTCAAGCTCATCCGACGATAGTGATGATTCGGAAGATGAAGATGAAGACGAGGAGAAAATGGAACTAATGGTTAGTAAATTCAAAAAGTTCATGAGAAGGGAAAGATCTCTCAAAAAGAATTCTCCAACCAAAAGAGGCTCAAGCAAGGAAAACCTCTCAAATCCACCAACTTGCCACGAATGTGGAAAATCGGGACACATAAAGATGGAGTGCCCAAAATTACAAAGAAGACTGTCAAAGTTTGAGAAAAAGGGTTCCAAAGGAAAGAAGAGTAGAAAAGCCTACATAGCATGGGAAAACAACGACCTGAACTCATCAGATAACTCAGAAAGTGAAAAAAGTCAAGTTGCTCTCATGGCCGACCACGACAGCGAAAGTGAAACTGAGGTATATTCTAACTCTGAATCTTTACAAGATGCCTATGATGAATTATATGAAGCTTTTACTGAATTACACGATAAATCTTCAAAATTAGCTAAAGCTCTAAGCAAATCCAAGAAAGTTATCACTCATCTTGAAAATGATATTATTGCTTTAACTAAAGAAAAATTAGAACTTAGAAAAGAAAACGATAGCCTTGTATGCTTTAAAGAAAATTATACCTGTGATAAATGTGCTGTTTTTGAAAAGAAAACTCATGAATTAGAATGGACTGTTGGGAAATTGTCTAGTTTACAAAATATGCATCATAGATTTCCTAGAAACAAACCCATAGAAAAGCATGGTCATTACAAACCAAAATTTTCCACTAGACCTTATATTAAATGTTATTATTGTGGTAAACCTGGACATACTGCTTCCGTTTGCAGAGCAAGAGGTAAACAAAATATGAAAAAGGTATGGGTTCCCAAAAGGACCATACCAAACACTAACCCACAAGGACCCAAAGAGATTTGGGTACCGAGAACCTTGTTTTAGATCTTTGCAGGTATGCTTCAAGGTATGGGGGCAGATTGATACCTTGACAGCAAAGACTCAAAGCGCATGACCGGAGACGCAATAAAGTTTTTAACACTCACCCCCGGAAAAATCCGTCATGTGACTTGTGAAAAATAGAGGAAGAATCAGTAGTAAAGGTTAGATTGGTAAAGTATTATTCACCTCTATTAAAAATGTGCTTAAGAATAGTTTATTAAGTCAAATATGTGACTAGTGAAACAGAGACTGATTTCATGCATCATTAAGAACAATATTTATAAGGCATGATTAGAATAACAGGAATCAACAAAATATTCTGGTCAACCCTCTAGGACTGATCATATAGAAATTATACATCACCTTCTTAGAGGTTATGGTTAGAAAGGCGATAGTGTGATTGAGCTAGTTGAGTCGTCACAAACAGCTAATTGATATTTTCACAAATCCATTGCAAAAGAAAACCTGGTTCTTCACTTGTTCAAATGAGTTTTCAATTAAATGTTTTTCTAAAGAAATGTGAATTTAAGTGAAATCGTGACTTGTGGATTTCTGCAGTTAAAGTGCTACTTTTTCATGAAATCTATTTTACAATCAACTGCTAGCACTGGTATTTTTCGAAAAATACATGCTCACAATCGCTGTCTATCTAGAAGAATTTTTCCAAAACTCTACCTCCCATATTCCGGCTGCCTTCACCAACTTTCAAACTAAGCAGTATGAAATATATGAAGATTAAAACAAACTGCTTCACAGATCTTGATTAGCTCTTACTTATTTTGATGAAATATTTCCTTCATGGTTTCATATATGATTTTCTGTTGGTTTTGATGATCACAAGATTCGCAATGGTTCTTCAAATAGTTGTGTCATTCGATTCGCAAACTCTATCTTACGTCGACCCTTTTGATCATGACAAAAAGGGGGAGAGAAATATAGGGTTGCATAAAGCATATAGAATGAGCATATAGATATATCATAGCATTGTCACTATGCATATAGTCAATAAAACAGGGGGAGCATCATGATAGGGGGAGCATCATATATGTAACACCCCGATAATTTCTAACTTGTAGAAATTACCGAAATGCACTACTGGAATACATCAGAGTACCTCCTGTTTTAAATACTGAACACATACTAAAACTCGATGCTAAAACCCATCAAGTGCGCTTACATAACTGTTGCGCCCGAAAAAGTCCCCGAGGGAGAACCTTCCTCGTTCACAACTTTTCCTAAGACAATGAAGCCGCCACCAGTATTTATTAAGGAAAATATTAGGAAAACCTTTTTTGGAAAGCGATTGGTCTTGCGAAACTAGAGAATAGGGTTCGGGGGTCGGTTACGCGCAGGGAAGGTGTTAGCACCCCACACGTCCTCTCTACTGAGAGGGAACCTTTAATTAAATGTGTGGTTTTAGTGTGTTGACTTGAAAATACTTAATTTTGCCTCTCTACTTCTTATTGAAAAATTCTTAATGAAAATCTTTACTTATTATGAACAAAAGGGGAAAAAGGGTTTTCAAAAAAAAGCGCTTGACGGGACAAGGCCCGCTCCTACGTATCTCCCGGTGCGATGGAGAACTCAAAGCTACGTAGTTCTTTTTTGTCTTTTTGAAAAGTTTTTGTTTTTTATCTCTTTTAGTGAGTTTTCGAAATAGGACGAGCATTAGCGAATGA
This sequence comes from Astragalus membranaceus, assembly GCA_039519185.1. Classification (NCBI taxonomy): domain Eukaryota; kingdom Viridiplantae; phylum Streptophyta; class Magnoliopsida; order Fabales; family Fabaceae; genus Astragalus; species Astragalus membranaceus. The sequence continues at coordinate 28,980,605 of CM076854.1, read as the reverse complement.
TTAAACTAGCAGAGGCTATGATGAATCACCACTAAATACTCAAAAAGAGAGTTGTATCGCTAGTCAAACGCACAAAGGTTCTGATGGACTATCAATAACAACTCGTTTTTATTATCTTTTTTGAAAGTGATTTTCGAAAGAGATTGATTTGCACGATGATCAAACTAACAAAGGTTATGATGGATCATCATTTATTATTCTTTTGGGAAAAAGACATCGCCGCCAATGGCTAGACGAACAAAAGTTCTGGTTAGCCACTAGCGAGAATGGGTTGAAAACGATTTTAGAAAGGAAAAGGTTTTTGTTCTGAAAACGATCTTGGTTTGCAAAAGTGATTCTTTTTTGTTATGAAAATAATTCTTTTCTTTTTGTTATGCAAATGCTAAACTTTTTATGGTTGCGCTTGACGAGAATGTGACTCGCTCCTACGTATCCCAAATGGGAATCAAAGCGACGTAGTTCTAACGAGCCTTGAAAGTGAAAGTCTTTTTGCTTTGGTTTTGAAAAGTGAGGGGGCGCTCATGATGATCAAACTAACAAAGGTTATGGGTGATCATCACTAACACTTGCTATGACTTTTGATGCTTAGGAAAATATCTTTTGAAATTGAAAGCATTCATGATAATCAAACTAACAAAGGTTATGGGTGATTATCACTAGTAGCTTATGCATATGAAAATAGGGGTGTCAAAATAGTCCATTTGTCCACCGGATATCCGGTCCATCCATAGCAAAATCCATCCAATCAATCCACTACAAAAAAAAATATTAATGGATTGGATTGAATCCATCCGTTTGATTTTGTGGATGGTTGTGATCCATCCATTATATTTTCCGAAAGATAGACACTTTTGTGTCGATGCAAAAATAGTAAATGAACACTGACGTGCAGACAGAAAAGGTAAAATGGACACTTACGTGCAGACAGAAAAAGTAAAATGGGCACTTGCGTGCAGAAAGCGGTAAAATGAGCACTTGCGTGCAGACAGAAAAGTAAAATGGGCACTTGCGTGCAAAAAGCGGTAAATTGCCCAGGCTGCCTAAAACCTGTAATCCTTAAACGAACTCTTGACGAATCCGAGTATGCACGTGGCTTTGAGGAGCACGCTCTTCCTGTTAGCCTTTCGAGCGACCGAGGGGGTCGTTATCAGCTCCGGAGCTGATATACAGATCAATGCACGACGTCCACTGTATCTTAGGCTTGATACAACTATTCTGTTGCGCCTCGCATGGGGCTGCGGTCCATCGCGTTGCTCGTACACGATGTGAGACCTGGGCAGAAGGGAACGATGATCTCTGTGCTCCAATCCGCAATGCGCGCTTGAGCGCTCTCTTTTCTTTTCTCTCTTTCTTTTCTATTTCTCTCTTTTCTTTTTCTTTCTGAACTCCCAACTTGGGGGAACATTTTCTGGAATCTGGGGGCGAGGGCTAACACCGAAGTGCTCATCCTCTCTTTGTACCTGTAGCTGAAAATGAACAAATGCATGCAATGCAAATGCCATGATTGCTGTTTTCTTTTTTCTTATGATGAATGATGAGTTTCCTATTTCCTTTGTCTATGTCGGATGAATGCATGATCTTCTACTGTTCTTATATGCTTGATGAATGCAATGATTTTCCTTTTCTTCTCTTGTCTGTACGTAATGCATGATTTTCTTTTTCTTTTGTTTATGTCTGATGAATGCATGATTTTCTCCTGTTCTTATATGCCTTTTTCTCTTTCTCTAGCTTCTCTTCTTTCTTTTTCTTTCTTTTCTTTTGTTTTTGTTGCTCTCTTGGCTCTTCTCTTTTCTCTCCTTTGGCTTCTCTTTTTTGCTCTTTTAAGAATCATGGGTATGCGAATGCAAAGCTTTGGTGTTTGATGACATGGAATGCTCATGTATTTTAATGGAATGACATGCAAAGGAAAACTTTCTCTTCTTTGTTTTTTTTTTCTTTTCTATGAAATGGGAATATTGCTATAATGATGAATAACATGAAATGATGAATGACGCGGGATGTTCTAGCTTTCTTTTCTTCTATGAGATGCAAGTATTGATGTGATGCAACTGTATTGCTTGGATGTTTGATGGGATGATGAATTTTGGTTCTTTTTGTTTTATGGAATGCAAACATTACTATGATGTAGACGACACTGAATGTTTTTGTTTGTTTTCTTTTTTGGCATAGGGACCTTAGGATTCTTGAGTGATCAATTCAAGTGTCCTATCGTGATGACTATTTCGAATGTACATTCGCCTTAGTCTCCTATTTATTGAAAATGATTTTGTATTTTGAGACTTGATTTGATGTCTGATGCGATGATGATGAATGCTTGGTTTGCTAGAAAGAAAGCAGTAAATGAACACTTGGCGTGTCGATGAGAAAGCAGTAAATGAACACCTGGCGTGCTGATGAGAAAACAGTAAATGAGGATGAACACTTAGCATGCTTTTAATGAACCACTTGGGACCCGAGGGCATTTGAACTCCGAACTGAAGGAGCGACTGAACCCCAAGCTGAAAGAGCATTTGAACTCCGAACTGAAGGAGCGACTGGGAATGAGATTTTGAGACTGACAAGTCCAGGATGACTGTCTTGAGAATTTGATTGAAGACTGACACCTGAAGTGCTGATTCTTGGAACTAGGCATGAGGATTAACATCTTGTGTTCATCCGTATTTTGCTTAGCAATGCAATGAATGACACATGTAATGCAGATGTATGCCATGATTGATGTCTTGAATATTATGGAATGCTTTTGTTCTTTTGTATCTGCTTCTTCTTTGTAGTTTATGAAATGCAAATATCAACATAATGCTTTGGAGTTTGAATGCAAGTTTATGCGGTGATTGATGCTTTGATGAATGAAATGCTCCTGTTCTAACTTCTGTTTGTTTCTTTTTGCTTCTTCTATGAAATGCAAACATTAATATGATGCAATGCTCTGATGTTTGATGCAATGATTTTTGTTCTTTCTCTTTTATGGAAATGCTAACGTTAATATGATGCAAATGCACCACTTTAATGTTTGATGATTGAATGACAAAGGAATGCTTGTGAAATGATGAATGATATGGAATTCTGGATGACAAGGAATGTTTCTGTTCTTTTTTGTTGTTTGTTTGGAGTTTGCAAGTGAGAGTCAACACTGGATGTGTTAATGAAAAAGCAAAGAATGAGAAAACATGAAATGAGGATCGCTTGGGATCAAGGGAGTAGCTTTGAATTATGGACGCAAAGGTCTGGTTTATGGGTCAACATATGTCTGTATTGATCTAATGGTCTGGAGAATTTTGATGATGCAATGGTGCATGCAATGATTAGTATCTTGTGGAATAGTGGATGACATGGAATGATTTTGTTCTTTTCCTTTTTATGAAGTGCGAACATTAATATGATGCCAATGCAATGAAAAGATTTCTGCTTTTTCTTCTTTACTATTTTCCTCTATGAAATGCAAGTATTAATATGGTGCAACTGACGTGGAATGTTTTTCTTTTTGCTGTGTGATGAATTGCACAAAATGTGAAGATGCAAATGTAATGCTTCGATGCATATGCCATAATCAATAGATTGAAATGCTGTAACACCCCGGTATTTCTTTAACAAAGAAACACCTAAATATACAATTTGGTATAAATCAGAGTATAAAAATTCCTGTTCAGATATACATCTTTACAAGAAACAGCGGAAACTAATAAATAAAATAATACAAGCTCGAGTCGTACGACCGAATACAGATACAACTACAGAAGAACAAGGACAACTAAAAGTAAATCAATTCTTCGATCTTCTCCTCGAACCCGACGACCAACTGTGACACCTGCTGTCCTTATAACCTGTTCTCTGTAAAAACAACAAATATGGATTGGGTGAGACAACTTGTCTCAGTGAGTCCTACCGTGCCCCCTCACCGACACTCGGTTCAAATATTAAACCGTTAACAATCATATTAATAACGAATCTCACAAATCTCAACAAGTCGAGTCCAATCAAACAAGTCTTTATGTTTTATGAGGGACAGCCGGTTGTGAACAACCACGAATACCGGAGAATTATATTTATTGATTAGTGTAAACCGGCGGCGAATTGCCACTCATCCCGGCACACAATCATTTAATTAATTAGTTTAGTATAATCCGGTGGCGAAACCCCACTCATACCGGAAACCCGTGAGTTGACCACGCCGAAACACATACAGGGCCTAGATAAGGGGTCATGACTACCCTCTCTAGTATACTACTTGTCAGGTCGTCACCCAACGAACGATATATACGACAATACATATCAACGATCACCAAAGGATCAAACATAAGCTTATGATACATAATCCATTTCATTTCATAGTCCGTTTATGAAGAGTTCTATTAACTTCCAGAATTATAATCAATTCCAGGTCTTATATCCATATATAAGTTCAGCCCAACCATTACTCGGTGTGCTCACACGTAATATAGGGTTTTCGTTCTCGACCACATAGGTTTCAAGACTCTTTTTCAAAAACATAGTTTGAACGGTTTGAAATTATGTTTTCAATAGGTTGGTAGCTTTAAAATTGTTTGGGGAAGGGGTTAGGAAAGGTTCGGGATTGAACGGAGCGTTGAAACGAGAAAAACGGAGTCACACATCAGAATGAACAGTGGCGCGCGGCGCGCGACTCATGCGCGAGTGGCGCGCGAGTTGACAGAACCAATTTCACAGTGGCGCGCGGCGCGCGACTCGTGCGCGAGTTGACAGAACTGCCAATCTGATATCCAACTCACAACTTTCTCACTTTCGCTCTCCGTTCGCTCTCGATTCGGTTTCTAATTTCCGTCCCACCTGAAACTCAGAAATTCCCAGGCATTCTAGAATACATTTCCAGTACAAAATCATCATCAAAAATCATTTCAATTTACTTATGATTTCCAACACCGTAAAATGTTAATTTTGCAAAAATTCAGATTTTGTCTTAAAGCTTCAAAGACTCATTTTCAAGTAAGTTTTCTGAAACATACCGACAGTTCAAAATATCCAACTAGTTCCCTAATCGTGAGTAGAACTCACCCGGTTGACGATTGCCGAGAAATCACGTCGAAACACGGACGACCGGATTGTAACCACTCGAACAATCCCCGTAGTCACGTACACGCTCCTAGTGCCTCCGCATCTGGACTCGATGGGTCCCACATGCACCACCAGTAACTCGATCAAATTCTTGCTACTGAACACTCATCCGGTACTTGAGTTGACGACCCTCGAGACTTATGACGAATCGAACCCTTAATCCAACGAACCGTTATTTCCTGATTTATTTCTAATTTCCAGAATCAAGGAGCAGTTTTGAAACAGAGTTATCTCAGTCAATCGGTAACCAAATCCACTCAAATCAGTGCCCATTTTGAAGATAATTTTGTCTTCTTTCTGATGATCAAATTTTCACACGCATGCACCCAGAGGTTTGGGAGATATCACCAAAACAAGATGACTGGTCCAGGACAGTGTTTGATTCTGAAACCGAAACTTGTGAACAGGATATCTCTCTCATTTCTCCATGAGGGACAAGAATCACGATCATCGGAGTTGTGTGCAGGGAGATACGATGAAATCACTGAAGGTAGGTAAAACGGTTTCCCAGCTGGATTCTTGATGAATCTTGAATCATCAACCTTAACTACTTGCAAACCCACGAATTTGAGCTCAAGAGTTCCAGAAATGGTGAGTTGCAAATTTAAGAGAATGAGGTGATGAAAATTAGTTGGTTAGAAAGAGAATGAGCAGCTGAATTGAAGTGTCAAGACATTGCTTACATGCATGGAGAATCAAAGAAAACCTCTTCATCCTTCTTCTTCTCCCTCTTCGCCCCCCCTCTCTCTTCTCACCCTTATTTTCTTTTTCTGATTTCAGAACCTCAGTGAAGTGAGTGAGAGTGTGGCTGAGAGAGATAAGTTGGTGAGGTTTTTAAATGAAGGTGAAATTACTATTTTGTCCTTATGTTCAACTCTCACTTCAACTCTTCTTTTCTCACTTCCTCTCTTCCAATTTTATTTCCAAATGGCTGAATGAGAGGGAAAGGAGTAGGGTCAGGTGGTGATATAAGCTGAGGGCTATTTAGATGAGGCGAAATGACCAAAACGCCCTTGGCTCGTTAATATCCTCTTAGGTCCATTTTAATCCACCGATACTCATAAATCCCTATGACTTAGCAATTTAAATAACATCTCTATAACCTAGCACGATTAGAACCCAATCCGTTACTTCATCAATGATGCTTCTTCATTTTGAGACGGAAATGACGATTCTACCCTTGTGCTCTAATTGTTCATTTAAATTATGACTAAGCCACAATTAAATGTAGAGTAGGATTTCTTTGGACTTTTCCTCGACTATTAATCCCCGAGACACGACCTATTATTCCCACAAATAATTACTCGGTCTTAGGCATAATAGTACGAGTCTTTAAAAATTAGGGATGTTACAAATGCCTAGGTGCATGAGATAAACATTTTGTGATGATGAGATGCGAGACTTTGAATGCAAGGACTTGAGATGATTATTGACCATTCTGTTGAAAAATTGAATTTGATTCAAACTCTGGTGTTCTCAAGGTTTTTATTTACAAACAACCTCACTTGTTTTCTCTTTCTTTCCATGATGACTGAATTTTAGATATCACGTAAACAACTTGTGTTCTCTCCTTTGAAGCATTATCTAGTAAGCATGCATAGGAATGCAACTGTGAATGAATGAGTCAGTTAACTTGGAATTGGTTTAGGGCATGGACATTTATAGCAAGTGAAGGAATGACAGACATGGTTATTGCCGAAGCTTATGAGGGACCAAGAGATACAACATTGCCCCAATTCAGTTCTTTGACGAGTGAATAACTTGCCCCTGTCTAGTGGTGACAACAACTAGTGGTGTAGAAGATGATGAATTGGGAACGCTTCGGCTCTTGGGATGAAAGCTGGAATGAAAGGGGTTTTGCTTCAACCCACAGAATTTGATGTTGTCCCAGTCATAACAAGGACAAAGCTGCCCCAATCAGAATGACAAGGTCTTGTTTAGGATAGTGAGTTGAGAGATTGCCCCGGTGAGGTTTTTATGGGAATGAATGAGGTGGAGGAATGGGAATGCACTTGCCCCACTTTGGAATGACATTGACAACTGGAGTGACATGGGATGGGCATTGAACAGACTTTCCCAAGACTAGGGTGTGTGGGTGGTGAAGAGAATGCCCCAACTTTTGGGTCTGAGTGGTATTCTCAGTGCAAATCTTTGGTTCTCTACTGATGTCTTGACTTTTGGTGCGAAAGAATCCTTACCTGGTGATCACTAAACCTTGTTTTAATGCATCTTGAATGTGTTTTGGAGTGCAAGTCCCTCTTTCTTATTTTGTCAGCTTTCTTTTTTCTGACTGTTCGTTTTTGTTTCCTCAGTTCTCTTTTTCTGAGGGTTTATTCTTTCTTGATCAGCTTTCTTTTTTCTGATCGTTTGTTTTTCTTTTGAGCAAACACATTGTACATAGATAAGCTTGTTCGTCCTAAGATTAGAATTTGAGTGAACAAAAGCAACCGGTCATTGATCGGAATGGACTTTTCGGGATTGTGGTGTTTTGTGGAGGAAGGAGGGTTAGGCTTAATGAAGTGTTTGAGGCTAATGGGAGGATGAGTTTTGTTCGGCGTTGATTGGCGGTTAATGGTCTATGAGGAAGATGGTTATTGGGCTTGTTTGGGCTCTGTTAAAGCAAATTCGTGTCTCATGGTAGAATGACTAAGGGGTTTGATGTTGAGGCCAAAGGAAGTGTTTGAAGGTTTATGGAATCCGGTGTTGGAATGATGAAGTGTTTGAAGGTTTATTTAGACGAGGATCTCTTGTATTTTGTGGTAACATGTACCAGCTCACCACTTACATTTCTTTTGTATTTTCTTTTGTTTTGGGATATTCATTTTTGAATCCCCTTTTTTTTATTTTCTCTTTTTCCCCTTTTTTTTTCTTTTTTTGTTTTATGATTCTTTTCCTTCTTTGACTCGGGTGAGCTGATAAAAAAGTGATGCACTTTTTTTTATTTGGGGTGATCCTTGTCTAGGGTGATTTTTGGATTTTGGTTTTTCTTGGCTCAAGGTGGGTAGGAAAGGGACTTTCTGGGATTTTGGGGTTTTTGAGGAGATGGCCAAACTTCATTTCAAATCCCGATTGCTTATTTCTATAAGACTTAACTTTAGAACAATAATTTATCTATCTTCATGTGTTTGCTTTTTTTTCCTTTTTTGTGCCCTAATTTTTGCCTGGACCGCTCTTTGCGAGTTTTCAGTCCACCGGGCGCTCCTTTTTGCCTAGGCCGCCCTTTGCGGGTTTTCAACCTAGCGAGCTTGTTTTCTTGTTTATTATATTATTATTATTATTATTATTATTATTATTATTTTTTGAGAGACTTGCACTGAAGGAATATGATATTAATCAAGGGGAATTAATGATCACAGACTTGCCCCAGCATGGAGGACTTGAACCAAAAGTCAAATACGCACTGAGGGGAGAGAATATGCGCTTTATGGGTGGACGGGGAGGGGTTAGACTTGGATGGTGATAAATGAAGGAAATTGACTGACTCAAACAAGAGACACTGCACGTGGCATACATGCTTATTAGAAGAACGCTTCACATTGGTTGAAACATGATATAAAAACTTTTTGATGAACTGTTTCAGTCTTTTATCATGGAATGGTTGAGATGCAATGCTTTTTTTTGAAGGAAATACAAATGAGCTATTGATTTAAAAAACTGAGTGCCTTGGAACACATTGAGTTTGCAAATGAGTGAGGGTCAACTTTTCCAAAAAGGAAAGATTACTTTGTAAGAACATCTCGTCTCTCATCACAACATTTTTGTTGTATATAATGCATGGATGAAAACATTATGATGTATACATGATGAAAATGAAATGTATGAAAGCATATTCACTTGAAAAGTGTGATTATTCTAAAAGTTTTTTTTTATGTAAGACGAAATATGAAATGCCAATGCATCCTTGGATGATGAATGATGCAAGAATGCTGCTTCTTTTCAAAATGATTTTTATAGAGGCAAGACAAGATATGAAATGCCGGTGCCCCCTTTTTCTTTTGAATGATGAAAGATGCAGGAATGATGCTTTTTTCTAAATGATGATTTTTTTTAGAGGCAAGGCAAAGTATGAAATGCCAATGCCCCTTCCTTTTTGAAAGATGCATGTATGGAGGAATGATGTATTTGAATCAAAGTGACGAGGTTAATGAAATGGTGCATGAATGCTACATTTTGAATAAATTTGATGATGATTTTATTCATGATAATGAATGAGATGCTCTCTTGTTTTCATTTTTGTGCAATGAAATGCATGATACTCACAAAAAAAACATGCGTTGGAAGACATGGTTTTTGTTGAATGGAAATGCATGAAAAATGAGAGGTTAATGTATTATTTTTCATGATGTGTGAAAAAGGACAACAATAATGCATGAGACGCGCTCCTAATAAGACACGATTTTTGGATCTTTCGAGAAAATTAGGGGAAAAAGCCTTAGTGAACGGAAACGCACACGTACGGAGAATGCACTCCTGACAAACCTAAATGAGATTGAGAAAAATGCATGTATGAATTTTATCAAGTTTTTGTTTTATGCCATGCAAATGATGTCTTTATATGAAAATGACGGCGATAATGCGACTTGACATGCATATGAAAAATAAGATGAAAACATTTTTTCGAGTTTGGTGACTAAAATTTTGGGAACATCACCTCATGTAGCCCGGTAAAAGAAAAGACTATGATGGTTTTTTTTGAAAGTTTTGCTTTTTGTCTTTTTTGAAAATTTGTTTTATGTAATGCAAGGATGTATGCAAATGATGATGTGAGGCAACCAATTGTCGTTACTCTGAGTAACTTGCATGAAACATTGAGTGGATCCTGACTCAATACTTCACGCAATATACTGAAATGCTTCGACATTTGGTTAACTCAAACTTATTCTCTTATTTGAAAACAAACCCCCCTTGATAGGGTCAAAGCGCCCCGATACCGTAGAGTAACATCTCAAATTTGTAGTGCACAAACAGATTTGAGATATTACCCCGTCATTCGTAGGTGCACTTTTACTCATTGAGCTTTTACATGAAGAGCTTTTCTATTTTTTTTTCTTTGTTTAGAGAAGATGCATGCATTGGAAACTTTTCATTTTTTTTTTCTGATTTTATGTTTTGGAACATGATTTTGAAAATTATTTGGAGATGCAAATGATTTATTGGAAAAAGGGTTTTAGAAAAATGTGCTTGACGGGGTATGACCCGCTCCTACGTATCCCCATTGTAATGAGGAATCAAAGCTTACGTAGTTCTACTGTGTCTTTTTTGAAATAATGCTTATGCATGAATGCCATGTTTTGGATGAACTTGGCGAGGAGCTTTTTCCTCTTTTTTGATTATAAACGAAATGCTTAAGTTATGAAGATGATAATTGTTTTTTCATTTTTACGCAATGAAATGAAATGCAAGATGAATAATTTTTTTCAAAATTGGAACTTTATTTGATGCAGATGACGCAATGATGTAATGATGCAATGATTCAGGATGCAAGATACTTTGTTTGAGGTCTCTGCATAAGGAGGGTATTCACAGGCGGAATTTAGAAAACTTTCACACTATATGCCACCTCATATAGGTGTTTAAGGGAAAATCATATCTTTTTTTTTATTTTTGAAAATCATATCCTTTTTTTTTTATTTTTGAAAATCTTTGACGAAAAAACATTAACTGGACGAAATGCAACAATGCAGCACATAATTTGGGAAGCCCTTGTGACCTAAAAGAGGGTAGAACCTATGATCTAAGGTATTTTAGGGATAATCTTCTCATGTAGCTCTATTCACACCCTCACAAAGGTCATCAGAGCCACAGTCCCTCTCATGAAAATCCCTGTAAATGCAGCAAACTGCTAGATACAGAGCATCGTAAAAGAGCACAACTCTGATTGAAACTTTCGCGAGTAGCCAAACGGACAAAGGTCCTGATGGGCTCCCACTATTCGAATCCACTCATCCTGTGGTATCCTAATAGACCTGGGTTATGGTCTCTTTCTCTAATCATATAGCCTCAAGGTACAAGCGTGTGTGTGCGAAGGGCATTTCCTAAAAAACTACCCCACCTGCAAATGAAAATCCAGAACAGTCCAGACAATAGAAAGCAATAACATGTCGTCTACCCTAGGGTTCAATACCAATCAAATACAACTAATCTAGGGTGCCGACAACAATGCACTACTTACCTCAAGAAAGCGAGCAAAGAAGAATGGGACATGACAAGAGAGGGGAAATATGCATGAGGGAACTAAGCATTTAAGCAAAGAAGTAACTATCTATTATTTTAAACAAAAGCAAACATAGAAGAAGAATGCATATGGATGCAACATGCTTATGAAAAAGAAGAAGAATAGAGGCAAAACAAGATGTTCAAATCAATCACACAAACCACACACTTAATTAATTAGGCTTGACCCACTTTTGAAAAAAATGTTTTTTAGTCCCCAGTGGAGTCGCCAGCTGTTGCGCCCGAAAAAGTCCCCGAGGGAGAACCTTCCTCGTTCACAACTTTTCCTAAGACAATGAAGCCGCCACCAATATTTATTAAGGAAAATATTAGGAAAACCTTTTTTGGAAAGCGATTGGTCTTGCGAAACTAGAGAATAGGGTTCGGGGGTCGGTTACGCGCAGGGAAGGTGTTAGCACCCCACACGTCCTCTCTACTGAGAGGGAACCTTTAATTAAATGTGTGGTTTTAGTGTGTTGACTTGAAAATACTTAATTTTGCCTCTCTACTTCTTATTGAAAAATTCTTAATGAAAATCTTTACTTATTATGAAAAAAAGGGGAAAAAAGGGTTTTTAAAAAAAAGCGCTTGACGGGACAAGGCCCGCTCCTACGTATCTCCCAGTGCGATGGAGAACTCAAAGCTACGTAGTTCTTTTTTGTCTTTTTGAAAAGTTTTTGTTTTTTATCTTTTTTAGTGAGTTTTCGAAATAGGACGAGCATTAGCGAATGATTAAACTAGCAGAGGCTATGATGAATCACCACTAAATACTCAAAAAGAGAGTTGTATCGCTAGTCAAACGCACAAAGGTTCTGATGGACTATCAATAACAACTCGTTTTTATTATCTTTTTTGAAAGTGATTTTCGAAAGAGATTGATTTGCACGATGATCAAACTAACAAAGGTTATGATGGATCATCATTTATTATTCTTTTGGGAAAAAGACATCGCCGCCAATGGCTAGACGAACAAAAGTTCTGGTTAGCCACTAGCGACAATGGGTTGAAAACGATTTTAGAAAGGAAAAGGTTTTTGTTCTGAAAACGATCTTGGTTTGCAAAAGTGATTCTTTTTGTTATGAAAATAATTCTTTTCTTTTTGTTATGCAAATGCTAAACTTTTTATGGTTGCGCTTGACGAGAATGTGACTCGCTCCTACGTATCCCAAATGGGAATCAAAGCGACGTAGTTCTAACGAGCCTTGAAAGTGAAAGTCTTTTTGCTTTGGTTTTGAAAAGTGAGGGGGCGCTCATGATGATCAAACTAACAAAGGTTATGGGTGATCATCACTAACACTTGCTATGACTTTTGATGCTTAGGAAAATATCTTTTGAAATTGAAAGCATTCATGATAATCAAACTAACAAAGGTTATGGGTGATTATCACTAGTAGCTTATGCATATGAAAATAGGGGTGTCAAAATAGTCCATTTGTCCACCGGATATCCGGTCCATCCATAGCAAAATCCATCCAATCAATCCACTACAAAAAAAAATATTAATGGATTGGATTGAATCCATCCGTTTGATTTTGTGGATGGTTGTGATCCATCCATTATATTTTCCAAATCCATTGGATTACAATAACTACAAAATCAAAATCCATTGGATAATTATTTTTTTTAAATAAATCCATTGCATAATTATAAAAATACTTTTTTTACCAAAAAACATTTTTTAAAATATATTTTTTTCCAGAAACTTTTTTTAAAAAAATTCATTCTATAAATAAATTTTTTTGACCAAAACTCATTCAAAAATTAATATAATATATAATATATTATTAATATATATATATATATATATAATATAATATAACCACCGGAGGGCCACCGCGAGTCATCTCCGGCCATCGTCCGCCGCCGCCGGAACCACCACCGGCCGCCGGAGCGCCGCCACCGGAGCTCCGCTGTCGGCCGCCGGAGCTCCGCCGCCGGCCACACCCGCCACCACCACATATATAAATACATATTTATATATTATATTATATATATATATATCTATATATATTAACAATATTATATATACATATAGTTATATATATATATATATATATATATATATTAACAATATTATATATACATATAGTTATATATATATATATATATATATATATATATTTATAAATCCAAAAAATTCAATTTTGTCAAAAAATAATAATAAATTCAATTTCTACAAAAAAAAATATTAAAATTTTTTTTGACTTAAAAGATTTTTTTATCAAAAGATTTGTTTATATTATAAACATATTAGTGGATGGATTGGATATCCATCCATAAAAAAATTGCAAATGGATGGATTGGATGAATTTTTTTGTAAACGGATGGATTGGATTGGATTTTTTTGACACGATTTTAATGGATATAAATGGATAAATGGATTGTCTTCAATCCATCCATTATAATCCAAATCCAAATCCATCCAATCCATCCATTTTGACACCCCTATATGAAAACATCCTTTTTTTTGAAACTTAGGCTCTTAGGACAACCAAACTAACAAAGGTTATGGGTGATTGTCACTAGTCACCATTTTCATGCTAGACTATTTAGAAAAGAAAGCAATGAATGCAAATCGAATCCTTAGGCAAACGACAATCTCATTTGAATTCTTGAGCAAATATTAGCCTAGACTACACATGTTAGACCACAACACATAAATAGGCAAAGAAGGGACTTGAATTGGGCATTAAGCAAAAATACAAGAGTGGGCAAGATTGAACCTAAATGCACATCTAGTGGAAGATGCTAGGCGAGAACCATACTCAAATATTTCTACAAAACGCAAGGGAATCTAAATGCACATCTAGTGGAAGATGCAATGTGAGGAATGGGCCTATCTAAGTATTAATGATTCCACATGGGAGTAGACAAGGAAGTGGTAGGCACAAATGAATTCAAAAGAGTAGCCTCAAGCATGATCATTGGCAAACCCTAAACAAGCAAGTCATCTTAACAATCAAAACACCAAAGCATGTTGAATCACTTTGGTCAATCCTCAACACTTAAATTAGTGTGCGCAAGTGCACAAGTGTGAATCTTCTTGCCAATCATCAACTTAAACAACATATAAACTAAAAGGGTTGAATCATATAGAACAATCCTCATCACTTTAGGCAAGGTGCACTAGGCACAAGTGAGAATCATATTGCCTATCATCAACTTGAGACAATAAGCAAACATATAAAAACTCTATTTATTCTTCATGACTTGCGAAACCAATACATAGTCAAACCATAAATTTATTCATCAAACTCCCAAAATCAAGCAAGCAAAAGATACTAACAAGATTTAGGAACAATTAATCACATAATTTAAACACTAAAACCTCAAATCAACATTTATTCTCAAACTCTTTACTTTGTGCGAAATCTATGTGAGAAAAGAAATTTGCAAACCTAAACAAAGTATCTAAGCATGAAAACACTAAAATCAAATATCTACAACATGATTAAGCCCCATCAAGCAAAGAGAAACAACAAAATCAAATTAAAGCTAACTTTAATAGGATGTGCGAACCAAACAACACATGAAACAACAATTTTATTTCACAACAAATGCAAAAAATCAACACAAAACAACATGACTCAATTTATTCAAGAGTGAGAGGCACCTTAAACACCCAAGCCTCCCTAAGTGCTTGTCAATAGTGTTTAAGGCTCCTCTCACCAACAACAACAAGCTACATTTTAAACAAAATGATGATGATATGTGAAATGCAAAGTGAAGAGGAAAATGGGTTTTAATGCAAAAAGGTTGAAGATGATGCAAGGGTTTGAAAGTTTTTACCTCAAATCCAAGCTAGAAAATGCAATGAGATGAAGAAAATAGAAACCAAATCAACAAGAACCTCCAAGGAACTTCAACTCCAACCCAAAGAAGCTTGATGAAAACCTTCCTTGATGATGGTGTTTGATCTTGAGTGGAAAACGGAGAAGATATATGAAAGAGGGATGAGAATGAAGTGAGATGGTGGTGTTTGGGTGAAGAGGAAATCAAAAATGGATGAAGGAAGGGAGTAGGGAGGCCACGGTTTTGGGAGAGAAAAGGGGAGGTTTTTGGTGTGCTAGAGTTTTTTGGTGTAGGAGAAAATGGGAAGGTTCCTTTGAGATGAAAGAAAAAACAAGAGGAAGTGAGGGAGAGGAGAGGCTACGGTCTTGTGTGTTTTTTTGGAGGAGAGGAGTGAGTTGTTCTTATTCAATTCCCTTGGGAGGCCAAAGATCTTATGGGTTTAAAGTTGTGAGAGGGAAGTAAAGAAATTAGTGTGTATTTGGTGGTGTAGAGAAAAGGAAGGTAAAAATATGTTGTGTATTGAATGTTATTGGACTCAAAGGTGTGCTTGTCAAAGAAATGATGAAAGGCGTTTGTGATGTGCACTTGATGGGGCTGAAGTGAGGGGAGGCGTGGAGCATGAGGATGGAGTGAGGGAGGTGGTTTGCTTGTAAAATTAGTGCTTACTTTAGCCAAAAATGGGTAAAAGCAAAAAGCACCTAAAAGGAATTAGCCCTAATTCTAAAAATACAATAAGCATCCAATATTATTTTGTTATTATTTTTTTTATTTTTATTTCAAATTTCTATTTTAAATTATACATATTTTTGGGCCTTTTTGAAAGAGAGAGAAAAAAAAACCGTTATAATTGACCAAAATACCCTTTTTGACTCTAAAACCCTAATTTGCCCGAAAAATGCGTTCCAACCCTAAAAATGATTTCAAAAACTTTGGAATGCCTTTCAAGACTCAAAAATGCAAGCCCATAGCACTTCTCACCTTTCAAAATAATGCCACACCTCCGAAACTATGTATTTTTGTGGAAAATTAGGGTTTTGACCTAAGCCGGACAAAATTGGGGTATGACAATAACGTAACATGAGAAATACATAATATCGTTCCTTACACCTGTCAACTAGTGTTCAGTACCAAAATAGAAAGTCTGCGGAAGCGATTTACAACTTTATAAGCATAAGTCGTACAATCGTACATCAAAGACACTGAATAAAAATACAGAGATACATAACATGACAAAATAAACAGCGTCAGCAACTCCTCAAGCCGTCTCCTTAGCCATGCCTCATCGTCTTCAACTTAACCTGCGACTCTGAAAAACAACAACATGGATTGGGTGAGACAATTCGTCTCAGTGAGTTCTATCGAGACTCCTTACTAACTCTCTCGGTTCAATTATGCTTGATTCGTTATTCTTGATTCATAACTCATAGTCTTAATATTTAACTATGTGGCTAACATGAACGTTGTCCTCATAACCCTCCTAAGCAGTTACAAGAGGCAACACATGAACAATGAACAATGATTTTTAGCATGTCACCGGTCACTTGGCAAAATAAGCTCCCGGGGAACCCAATCCACTAATCGCTAGTGGGCAAAACCTCATGGGGCCTAGGTTCATAGGGCTCATGACTTCCCCTCCCCTAGCACACTAAACTAACATAGGGTCGTCACCCTAACCTGATGTATATATTTTAATATACCTTGAACAATGAACAGTGAACAATGATCTGTGAACATGACAGTGAGCTGAGCCTAACAATGAATTTAAACATAACATGGTCTTGATACTAACATGAACTAATTACTAACTTGGTCTTATCGTTAAGTGATCTCACACGGCTTACTAAGGTTGTTAACTTAACCTATAACTATCCATTACCTAGTTCACATAATAATGTATCGCCCATACTCAACATTATGATAACCTAGCTTAGTCATAATCAATCTCATAAATACCACATCGGGGCCATCACATAAGCAAAGACATGAACATAACATAAAATTACTTTGATCGTACTTGATTTCATGATACTAATATGTTTCCGTCCTTGGGAAACCTTGAGGAGTGGATTAGAAGGGACTTAGGACCAATCGGAATAGCTTAGGACGTATTTCAAATTTGGGCATCAGAAAGGTACGCTCGGTCCGTGCGGCTTGGCGCACGATCCGTGCGCATTTTCATAAAAAATAACCTTGAGGACCAGAACCCCACGCACGACCCGTGCCCAGGGGCGCACAGTCCGTGCGTGGCCATCAGCATTTCAGAAAATCAGTTTTCGTATTCTCTTGTCCATTCCGATCGTTCCCGTATCCATTCCGATTCACATCCGAATTTAATAATACATCAAAACAGTCATGGAAACCAATCAATCATCATATAGCAATCAACAATCATAACAACAATCAACGATTAATTTAATCAATCACATATATTAATGATTCGTCCATGTTTTCATAAAGCGGTTCAATACCGGTTTTCATAAAATGCGAGACCAAAACTCAGAGCACAACACACATGACCATAACATCCTAGTGAGTATAGAACTCACCTTTTGGCGATGAAAATTGCTCCCAACGCCGAAGCTTCGCGATCTCGGACGAACGGCGATCCCACGAGTCTTCCCGAATCCGCTCCAGCTACTTCCGACAACAAACCGTCAATTTGCAACGAGCATAGCTAGGTCAATACGTGACCAAAATCCTTAAAATCAGTGTCCATTGCGAAGAGAATTTTGTCTACTCTCTGATGGAGAAAGATTCACTTGCATGAAACCAGTAGATTGGGAGATATCAACAAAACAAGACGACTGCTTCGGAACAGTGGCTGATTCTTAATCCGAAAGTTGTGAGCATGATATCTCTCTCATTTCTCAATGTAATCATGCGGTTCTTGTGCCCCAGATGAAGATCTTTGTGTCTAGTTTCCAAAGGGACAAGAATCATGATCATCGGAATCGTGCACAGGGAGATACGACGTAATTACCGAAGGTAGGTAAAACGCGTTTTACCCAGAATTTCTTCCATGTGAAGCTTAAGTGGCTGAAAATGGTGAAAGGGAAATGGAGAGGTCTTTGGTGGTGAAATGAGTATCAATGTGTGGAGGAGGAGCAGCTGAGTGCAATGGTGGAAGAACAAATGACATGCATGAAGGTTTGATGATGGTGGTGGAGGTGGTGGAGCTCCTTCCTTTCTCTCTTCTTCCTTTCTCACGTTTCTCTCTCTCCACTCACTGTTTCTGAAACCTTTCCTTCTGCTGAAACTGAAGCATGACTTAGGGAGGGTTGGGTCAGCTGAGTTAAATAACTTTGGGAAATGACAATCTTACCCTTCAATTACTAATCCTCCCTCATGACCTCTATTATCTCAAATTAGCCTAACTAGAAGCAATTACTCATAATTTAGCACCCAAATACAATTAGTCCAACCAATCAACAATTCATTTGCTAATCATATCATTCATAACAAACTAAATTATTAATCCAATATAACTTCAGGCCAAATTAATTAAAATAGCTATAATAGGGGATGTTACAATCACCCCAACTTGAAAGATTTTGTCCGCAAAATCGTCCATATTACCCCATGAACATTCTCCTGAAGCTTCATGGACCTTCATCCTCCTTCAAGAGTCAAACCCTAACTCCTCTTAGTGGCACTTAAAGGAATTTCACCCCAACTTGGATTGACCATAGTCAATTCTACCTTCGCACATTAACGATCGAAGGAAATCATGATCGCATCGAAGAGCATAAGAAAAGAAGCAAGATATATTTTTAAAAGCGGTTTTGCTCTTTAGTGTAATCAAGTTTCCGTCCATACTTGATGTAACCTGAACTCTCTACATGATTTCTATGATTGAATCGGTTTCAAGAAATAAACGGTAGCCCACAGCTTCTTCGAACCATCACTGATGCCCACCTTTTGTTCCGGTACGGCGTCTGTAGCACTCTGCCCCTGCTGCGCGTTCTATTGAAACGAGAAGGCTAAAAGTGTGGGTCGACGGGGACGCTTCCCCTACCTCTACCAGCCATGATTCTGCGAAATATGCACAAAGTATTGAGTTGATCAGGCTCAATGTCTAATAGCATATTAAGAGGAATCACACTTAGAAGAAGTAAGAGACTCTGGAATTCTAAGCCCGACTAGGTCGAACTGCTCTGATACCAATTGTAACACCCCGATAATTTCTAACTTGTAGAAATTACCGAAATGCACTACTGGCATACATCACAGTACCTCCTGTTGTAAATACTGAACACATACTAAAACTCGATGCTAAAACCCATCAAGTGCGCTTACATAACGTAACATGAGAAATACATAATATCGTTCCTTACACCTGTCAACTAGTGTTCAGTACCAAAATAGAAAGTCCGCGGAAGCGATTTACAACTTTATAAGCATAAGTCGTACAATCGTACATCTAAGACACTGAATAAAAATACAGAGATACATAACATGACAAAATAAACAGCGTCAGCAACTCCTCTAGCCGTCTCCTTAACCATGCCTCATCGTCTTCAACTTAACCTGCGACTTTGAAAAACAACAACATGGATTGGGTGAGACAACTCGCCTCAGTGAGTTCTATCGAGACCCCTTACTAACTCTCTCGGTTCAATTATGCTTGATTCGTTATTCTTGATTTATAACTCATAGTCTTAATATTTGACTATGTGGCTAACATGAACGTTGTCCTCATAACCCTCATAAGCTGTTACAAGAGGCAACACATGAACAATGAACAATGATTTTTAGCATGTCACCGGTCACTTGGCAAAATAAGCTCCCGGTGAACCCAATCCACTAATCGCTAGTGGGCAAACCTCATGGGGCCTAGGTTCATAGGGCTCATGACTTCCCCTCCCCTAGCACACTAAACTAACATAGGGTCGTCACCCTAACCTGATGTATATATTTTAATATACCTTGAACAATGAACAGTGAACAATGATCTGTGAACATGATAGTGAGCTGAGCCTAACAATGAATTTAAACATAACATGGTCTTGATACTAACATGAACTAATTACTAACTTGGTCTTATCGTTAAGTGATCTCACACGGCTTACTAAGGTTGTTAACTTAACCTATAAGTATCCATTACCTAGTTCACATCATAATGTATCGCCCATACTCAACATTTTGATAACCCAGCTTAGTCATAATCAATCTCATAAATACCACATCGGGCCATCACATAAGCAAAGACATGAACATGTCATAAAATTACTTTGATCGTACTTGATTTCATGATACTAATATGTTTCTGTCCTTGGGAAACCTTGGGGAGTGGATTAGAAGGGACTTAGGACCAATCGGAATAGCTTAGGACGTATTTCAAATTTGGGCATCAGAAGGGTACGCCCGATCCGTGCGGCTTGGCGCACGATCCGTGCGCATTTTCAAAAAAATAACCTTGAGGACCAGAACCCCACGCACGACCCGTGCCCAGGGGCGCACGGTCCGTTCGTGGCCATCAGCATTTCAGAAACTCAGTTTTCGTATTCTCTTGTCCATTCCGATCGTTCCCGTATCCATTCCGATTCACATCCGAATTTAATAATACATCAAAACAGTCATGGAAACCAATCAATCATCATATAGCAATCAACAATCATAACAAGAATCAACGATTAACTTAATCAATCACATAATTTAACGATTCGTCCATGTTTTCATAAAACGGTTCAATACCGGTTTTCATAAAATGCGAGACCAAAACTCAGAGCATAACACACATGACCATAACATCCTAGTGAGTATAGAACTCACCTTTTGGCGATGAAAATTTCTCCCAATGCCGAAGCTTCGCGAACTCGGACGAACGGCGATCCCACGAGTCTTCCCGAATCCGCTCCAGCTACTTCCAGCAACAAACCGTCAATTTGCAACGAGCATAGCTAGGTCAATAGTGACCAAAATCCTTAAAATCAGTGTCCATTGCGAAGAGAATTTTGTCTACTCTCTGATGGAGAAAGATTCACTTGCATGCAACCAGTAGATTGGGAGATATCAACAAAACAAGAGGACTGCTACGAAACAGTGGCTGATTCTTAATCCGAATGTTGTGAGCATGATATCTCTCTCATTTCTCAATGAAATCATGCGTTTCTTGTGCCCAAAATGAAGATCTTTGTGTCTAGTTTCTAGAGGGACAAGAATCATGATCATCAGAATCGTGCACAGGGAGATACGACGTAATTACCGAAGGTAGGTAAAACGCGTTTTACCCAGAATTTCTTCCATGTGGAGCTTAAGTGGCTGAAAATGGTGAAAGGGATATAGAGAGGTCTTTGGTGGTGAAATGAGTATCAATGTGTGGAGGAGGAGCAGCTGAGTGCAATGGTGGAAGAACAAATGACATGCATGAAGGTTTGATGATGGTGGTGGAGGTGGTGGAGCTCCTTCCTTTCTCTCTTCTTCCTTTCTCACGTTTCTCTCTCTCCACTCACTGTTTCTGAAACTTTTCCTTCTGCTGAAACTGAAGCATGACTTAGGGAGGGTTGGGTCAGCTGAGTTAAATAACTTTGGGAAATGACAATCTTACCCTTCAATTACTAATCCTCCCTCATGACCTCTATTATCTCAAATTAGCCTAACTAGAAGCAATTACTCATAATTTAGCACCCAAATACAATTAGTCCAACCAATCAACAATTCATTTGCAAATCATATCATTCTTAACAAACTAAATTATTAATCCAATATAACTTCAGGCCAAATTAATTAAAATAGCTATAATAGGGGATGTTACAATCACCCCAACTTGAAAGATTTTGTCCGCAAAATCGTCCATATTACCCCATGAACATTCTCCTGAAGCTTCATGGACCTTCATCCTCCTTCACCCCAACTTGGATTGACCATAGTCAATCCTACCTTCGCACATTAACGATCGAAGGAAATCATGATCGCATCAAAGAGCATAAAAAAAGAAGCAAGATATATTTTTAAAAGCGGTTTTGCTCTTTAGTGTAATCAAGTTTCCGTCCATAATTAATGTAACCTGAACTCTCTACATGATTTCTATGATTGAATCGGTTTCAAGAAATAAACGGTAGCCCACAGCTTCTTCGAACCATCACTGATGCCCACCTGTTGTTCCGGTACGGCGTCTGTAGCCCTCTGCTCCTGCTGCGCGTTCTATTGAAACGAGAAGGCTAAAAGTGTGGGTCGATGGGGACGCTTCCCCTACCTCTACCAGCCATGATTCTGCGAAATATGCACAAAGTATTGAGTTGATCAGGCTCAATGTCTAATAGCATATTAAGAGGAATCACACTTAGAAGACGTAAGAGACTCTGGAATTCTAAGCCCGACTAGGTCGAACTGCTCTGATACCAATTGTAACACCCCGATAATTTCTAACTTGTAGAAATTACCGAAATGCACTACTGGCATACATCAGAGTACCTCCTGTTTTAAATACTGAACACATACTAAAACTCGATGCTAAAACCCATCAAGTGCGTTTACATAACGTAACATGAGAAATACATAATATCGTTCCTTACACCAGTCAACTAGTGTTCAGTACCAAAATAGAAAGTCTGCGGAAGCGATTTACAACTTTATAAGCATTAGTCGTACAATCGTACATCTTAGACACTGAATAAAAATACAGAGATACATAACATGACAAAATAAACAGCGTCAGCAACTCCTCAAGCCGTCTCCTTAGCCATGCCTCATCGTCTTCAGCTTAACCTGCGACTCTGAAAAACAACAACATGGATTGGGTGAGACAACTCGTCTCAGTGAGTTCTATCGAGACCCCTTACTAACTCTCTCGGTTCAATTATGCTTGATTCGTTATTCTTGATTCATAACTCATAGTCTTAATATTTGACTATGTGGCTAACATGAACGTTGTCCTCATAACCCTCATAAGCAGTTACAAGAGGCAACACATGAACAATGAACAATGATTTTTAGCATGTCACCGGTCACTTGGCAAAATAAGCTCCCGGTGAACCCAATCCACTAATTGCTAGTGGGCAAACCTCATGGGGCCTAGGTTCATAGGGCTCATGACTTCCCCTCCCCTAGCACACTAAACTAAGATAGGGTCGTCACCCTAACCTGATGTATATATTTTAATATACCTTGAACAATGAACAGTGAACAATGATTTGTGAACATGACAGTGAGCTGAGCCTAACAATGAATTTAAACATAACATGGTCTTGATACTAACATGAACTAATTACTAACTTGGTTTTATCGTTAAGTGATCTCACACGGCTTACTAAGGTTGTTAACTTAACCTATAACTATCCATTACCTAGTTCACATCATAATGTATCGCCCTTACTCAACATTATGATAACCTAGCTTAGTCATAATCAATCTCATAAATACCACATCGGGCCATCACATAAGCAAAGACATAAACATAACATAAAATTACTTTGATCGTACTTGATTTCATGATACTAATATGTTTCCGTCCTTGGGAAACTTTGAGGAGTGGATTAGAAGGGACTTAGGACCAATCGGAATAGCTTAGCACGTTTTTCAAATTTGGGCATCAGAAGGGTACGCCCGATCCGTGCGCATTTTCAAAAAAAATAACCTTGAGGACCAGAACCCCACGCACGACCCGTGCCCAGGGGCGCACGGTCCATGCGTGGCCATCAGCATTTCAGAAAATCAGTTTTCGTATTCTCTTGTCCATTCCGACCGTTCCCGTATCCATTCCGATTCACATCCGAATTTAATAATACATCAAAACAGTCATGGAAACCAATCAATCATCATATAGCAATCAACAATCATAACAACAATCAACGATTAACTTAATCAATCACATAATTTAACGATTCGTCCATGTTTTCATAAAACGGTTCAATACCGGTTTTCATAAAATGCGACACCAAAACTTAGAGCATAACACACATGACCATAACATCCTAGTGAGTATAGAACTCACCTTTTGGCGATGAAAATTGCTCCCAACGCCGAAGCTTCGCGAACTCGGACGAACGGCGATCCCACGAGTCTTCCCGAATCCGCTCCAGCTACTTCCAGCAACAAACCGTCAATTTGCAACGAGCATAGCTAGGTCAATACGTGACCAAAATCCTTAAAATCAGTGTCCATTGCGAAGAGAATTTTGTCTACTCTCTGATGGAGAAAGATTCACTTGCATGCAACCAGTAGATTGGGAGATATCAACAAAACAAGAGGATTGCTCCGGAACAGTGGCTGATTCTTAATCCGAAAGTTGTGAGCATGATATCTCTCTCATTTCTCAATGAAATCATGCGTTTCTTGTTCCCAAAAGGAAGATCTTTGTGTCTAGTTTCCAGAGGGACAAGAATCATGATCATCGGAATCGTGCACAGGGAGATACGACGTAATTACCGAAGGTAGGTAAAACGCGTTTTACCCAGAATTTCTTCCATGTGGAGCTTAAGTGGCTGAAAATGGTGAAAGGGATATAGAGAGGTCTTTGGTGGTGAAATGAGTATCAATGTGTGGAGGAGGAGCAGCTGAGTGCAATGGTGGAAGAACAAATGACATGCATGAAGGTTTGATGATGGTGGTGGAGGTGGTGGAGGTGGTGGAGCTCCTTCCTTTCTCTCTTCTTCCTTTCTCACATTTCTCTCTCTCCACTCACTGTTTCTGAAACTTTTCCTTCTGCTGAAACTGAAGCATGACTTAGGGAGGGTTGGGTCAGCTGAGTTAAATAACTTTGGGAAATGACAATCTTACCCTTCAATTACTAATCCTCCCTCATGACCTCTGTTATCTCAAATTAGCCTAACTAGAAGCCATTACTCATAATTTAGCACCCAAATACAATTAGTCCAACCAATCAACAATTCATTTGCAAATCATATCATTCTTAACAAACTAAATTATTAATCCAATATAACTTCAGGCCAAATTAATTAAAATAGCTATAATAGGGGATGTTACAATCACCCCAACTTGAAAGATTTTGTCCGCAAAATCGTCCATATTACCCCATGAACATTCTCCTGAAGCTTCATGGACCTTCATCCTCCTTCAAGAGTCAAACCCTAACTCCTCTTAGTGGTACTTAAAGGAATTTCACCCCAACTTGGATTGACCATAGTCAATCCTACCTTCGCACATTAACGATCGAAGGAAATCATGATCGCATCAAAGAGCATAAGAAAAGAAGCAAGATATATTTTTAAAAGCGGTTTTGCTCTTTAGTGTAATCAAGTTTCCGTTCATAATTAATGTAACCTGAACTCTCTACATGATTTCTATGATTGAATCGGTTTCAAGAAATAAACGGTAGCCCACAGCTTCTTCGAACCATCACTGATGCCCACCTGTTGTTCCGGTACGGCGTCTGTAGCCCTCTGCTCCTGCTGCGCGTTCTATTGAAACGAGAAGGCTAAAAGTGTGGGTCGACGGGGACGCTTCCCCTACCTCTACCAGCCATGATTCTGCGAAATATGCACAAAGTATTGAGTTGATCACGCTCAATGTCTAATAGCATATTAAGAGGAATCACACTTAGAAGACGTAAGAGACTCTGGAATTCTAAGCCCGACTAGGTCGAACTGCTCTGATACCTATTGTAACACCCCGATAATTTCTAACTTGTAGAAATTACCGAAATGCACTACTGGCATACATCAGAGTACCTCCTGTTTTAAATACTGAACACATACTAAAACTCGATGCTGAAACCCATCAAGTGCGCTTACATAACGTAACATGAGAAATACATAATATCGTTCCTTACACCTGTCAACTAGTGTTCAGTACCAAAATAGAAAGTCTGCGGAAGCGATTTACAACTTTATAAGCAAAAGTCGTACAATCGTACATCTAAGACACTGAATAAAAATACAGAGATACATAACATGACAAAATAAACAGCGTCAGCAACTCCTCAAGCCGTCTCCTTAGCCATGCCTCATCGTCTTCAACTTAACCTGCGACTCTGAAAAACAACAACATGGATTGGGTGAGACAACTCGTCTCAGTGAGTTCTATCGAGACCCCTTACTAACTCTCTCGGTTCAATTATGCTTGATTCGTTATTCTTGATTCATAACTCATAGTCTTAATATTTGACTATGTGGCTAACATGAACGTTGTTCTCATAACCCTCATAAGCAGTTACAAGAGGCAACACATGAACAATGAACAATGATTTTTAGCATGTCACCGGTCACTTGGCAAAGTAAGCTCCCGGTGAACCCAATCCACTAATCGCTAGTGGGCAAACCTCATGGGTCCTAGGTTCATAGGGCTCATGACTTCCCCTCCCCTAGCACACTAAACTAACATAGGGTCGTCACCCTAACCTGATGTATATATTTTAATATACCTTGAACAATGAACAGTGAACAATGATCTGTGAACATGACAGTGAGCTGAGCCTAACAATGAATTTAAACATAACATGGTCTTGATACTAACATGAACTAATTACTAACTTGGTCTTATCGTTAAGTGATCTCACACGGCTTACTAAGGTTGTTAACTTAACCTATAACTATCCATTACCTAGTTCACATCATAATGTATCGCCCATACTCAACATTATGATAACCTAGCTTAGTCATAATCAATCTCATAAATACCACATCGGGCCATCACATAAGCAAAGATATGAACATAACATAAAATTACTTTGATCGTACTTGATTTCATGATACTAATATGTTTCCGTCCTTGGGAAACCTTGAGGAGTGGATTAGAAGGGACTTAGGACCAATCGGAATAGCTTAGCACGTATTTCAAATTTGGGCATCAGAAGGGTACGCCCGATCCGTGCGGCTTGGCGCACGATCCGTGCGCATTTTCAAAAAAAATAACCTTGAGGACCAGAACCCCACGCACGACCCGTGCCCAGGGGCGCACGGTCCGTGCGTGGCCATCAGCATTTCAGAAAATCAGTTTTCGTATTCTCTTGTCCATTCCGATCGTTCCCGTATCCATTCCGATTCACATCCGAATTTAATAATACATCAAAACAGTCATGGAAACCAATCAATCATCATATAGCAATCAACAATCATAACAACAATCAACGATTAACTTAATCAATCACATAATTTAACGATTCGTCCATGTTTTCATAAAACGGTTCAATACCGGTTTTCATAAAATGCGAGACCAAAACTCAGAGCATAACACACATGACCATAACATCCTAGTGAGTATAGAACTCACCTTTTGGCGATGAAAATTGCTCCCAACGCCGAAGCTTCGCGAACTCGGATGAACGGCGATCCCACGAGTCTTCCCGAATCCGCTTCAGCTACTTCCAGCAACAAACCGTCAATTTGCAACGAGCATAGCTAGGTCAATACGTGACCAAAATCCTTAAAATCAGTGTCCATTGCGAAGAGAATTTTGTCTACTCTCTGATGGAGAAAGATTCACTTGCATGCAACCAGTAGATTGGGAGATATCAACAAAACAAGAGGACTGCTACGGAATCGTGGCTGATTCTTAATCCGAAAGTTGTGAGCATGATATCTCTCTCATTTCTCAATGAAATCATGCGGTTCTTGTGCCCAAAATGAATATCTTTGTGTCTAGTTTCCAGAGGGACAAGAATCATGATCATCGGAATCGTGCACAGGGATATACGACGTAATTACCGAAGGTAGGTAAAACGCGTTTTACCCAGAATTTCTTCCATGTGGAGCTTAAGTGGCTGAAAATGGTGAAAGGGAAATGGAGAGGTCTTTGGTGGTGAAATGAGTATCAATGTGTGGAGGAGGAGCAGCTGAGTGCAATGGTGGAAGAACAAATGACATGCATGAAGGTTTGATGATGGTGGTGGAGGTGGTGGAGCTCCTTCCTTTCTCTCTTCTTCCTTTCTCACGTTTCTCTCTCTCCACTCACTGTTTCTGAAACTTTTCCTTCTGCTGAAACTGAAGCATGACTTAGGGAGGGTTGGGTCAGCTGAGTTAAATAACTTTGGGAAATGACAATCTTACCCTTCAATTACTAATCCTCCCTCATGACCTCTATTATCTCAAATTAGCCTAACTAGAAGCAATTACTCATAATTTAGCACCCAAATACAATTAGTCCAACCAATCAACAATTCATTTGCAAATCATATCATTCTTAACAAACTAAATTATTAATCCAATATAACTTCAGGCCAAATTAATTAAAATAGCTATAATAGGGGATGTTACAATATATATGCATTATCTGTTTGAACTAACCTCCCACCTTGAGATGAGTAAATGTTTTGTCATCATCAAAAAGGGGGAGAATGTAGATATCTTCTACTGTAGGAGTTATACTGCAGGTCAGGTTTTGATGATGAAAAAGGCAAAGTCAAAGTTGATGAGAAAGACCAAAGCTAAAGTTGATGAAACTGACAAAATATCCAAAGTCACAATCCAAGACAATCAAGCTCAAGAATTAAAGTTTCAAGATATAAGGGTAGTCCTTATAAATAAGGGTAGTCCTTAGGGTTTGGGTGCGTCTTAGGATAAATGTAAGCTCTTACGAAGGTCAGCTCATTTCGCAAAGTCTCACGTCCCAAAGTTTTTTCAAAATACATGCATGGACAAGTAAACCTAAAAAGTATTTTTAGAAAAACTCAAATCGATTTCACTCTCTTTAAACTAAGCCTAATATCAATTTTCAAACACAATGGCTAAGCTCCTAATCGATTTCATAAGCATACAAGTGATTCATATTGTTTCCATATTTGAAGAAATCGATTTCCACTTATCTCCTAAATTGAAAGAATCGATTCACACCTTTTTCCATACATGAAAGAATCGATTCTCCTCCTGAATATAATCAGGCAAAGAATCGATTATTGCCTTAAGTTAAAACATACAAACAATCGATTCCTTACATGTCTTAAGTCCATGAATCGATTTGCATTTCTCTTCTAAACTTAGAAATCGATTCCTACATGTCTCAGGCAAGCCAAGAATCGATTCATACAAAATTCCATTGAGTATGGAATCGATTCCTAGCCTTCCTGGATCTCAAGAATCGATTGCCACCTCTTTTCAAAGCAAGTCAAAATCGATTTTCAATTTAAAGAAGAATCGATTCCTAGATCAAATGTTTTCAACAAAGAATCGATTCCTACATTATTTTCAACGTAAACTTGATTTTCTCATAGCCTATAAATAGGCACCTCATTACGTTCATTTTACACACAACCCATTTCACGAATCAGAGAACATTTTGAGAAAAACTCTTCATTCTTTTACTTTTGCTCGTCACGCACCGTTGGTCCGTCTGAGCTGATCTTTCGCTAAGAGTTAGTTGGGGTTGCATTCTTCAAGTTGTAATATCTGCCTTCGTTAGAGGTATTTCTGTCTTTACATTGTTATTGTTTAATTGTTGTGATTTGTACTAGGGAGTGGGGTATCTCTCTAGGGTAGCTGTTTGTACTAGGAAGTGGGGTATCTTTCTGGGGCAGCTGATTGTAACAGGGGTGGGGTATCTCTTGTTATTGTTGTAATAGATTTGAGGGCTCTCCATAGGTGGGGTATCCTAGGAGGAGAGTGCCTGAGTCTGTAAAGGTTTTCCAAGGCACCTATAAGCCTTGTTGTTTTGGTTAATGGAAAATCTCACAAGGGTGTGAGGACTGGACGTAGGTCACTAGGAGGTGACCGAACTGGGATAAATCTCTGCGTGCTTTGCTGCTTTACTGTTATACCGCTTTACTGCTTTATATTCTAATTCCTTCGCTTCCACTTAACCTGCGCGAAAATTGATCTAAGTCAATGAAAAGGGGAAAAACGTTTTCGAAAGATCTGAAAAGTTTTAAATCTCAATTCACCCCCCCTCTTGAGACTGAAGCCACTTGGTAACACTGTGGAACTCTCAAATTGAACGGGGTACCTCAAGATGCCATAAGACTAAAGCTCTTCCCTTTTTCATTAAGGGATAGAGCAAGAGCATGGCTACATTCTTTACCTTCGGAATCCATTACCAACTGGGACCAATTAAAACAAGCTTTTCTTGCTAGGTTCTTTCCCGCAAGTAAAACAGCTCAAATGAGAAGTCAAATTACTTGATTTTCACAAAACGACGGGGAATCTCTTTATGATACTTGGGAACGTTTCAAAGAAATGTTAAGGCTATGCCCCCATCATGGACTAGAGAAATGGCTCGTTGTTCACACATTTTATAATGGATTACAATATGCAACAAGAATGACTCATTGAAGATATGGCTCAAAACCATTGTCAATGGGCAAGTGAGCGAGCCATAACAGATAAACCAGCATCATCAAAAGAGCCAGGTAAGTATGAAATATCTGCTGTTGATCATCTTGCCTCAAAAGTGGACGCACTTTTTCAAAAATTTGAAAAATTAAATGTAAGTGCCGTCTCACAAACTTTTTCTCCCACTACTCCACCGTGTGAATTATGTGGGGTTGTTGGCCATTTTGGAGCTGAATGCCAGCTTCAGGCATCTAGTACGGGAAATGAGCATGTTAACTATGCTCAAAAGGAAGATCCGTTTTCAAATACTTATAATCCTGGGTGGAGGAATCATCCAAATTTTTCTTATAAAAATCCTCCACCCAATCCAGCACCTAGACCACCTCCTGGTTTTCAAAATCAAAGGGTTTTTAACAACCCACAAAACAACCCGCAAAAGTCAAACTTGGAATTTTTGATGGAAAATTTGTGTCATCTCAAACAAAACAAAAATGAAGAATTCAAAAATCAAACTGGTTATTTGAATGACACACTTATCAAATTAGTATCAAAAGTCGACTCTATTGCCACTCATAATAAAATGCTTGAAAATCAAATAACTCAAGTGGCAACACAGGTGGCTTCATCCTCTAAGTCTTCGGGGTATTTCCTGGGCAACCAGAACAAAATCCAAATGGCCAAATAAATGTCGTCACCCTTAGAAGCGGAAAACAATTAGAGAAACCAAGAGCAAACCAAGAAAAAATTGTGAGTGAAAAACATAATTTACCATGTGAGCAAGAAGAGAAAGAAAAAGAGAAAGAACCAGAAAAAGAAAGAGAAGAACCACACATCCCCCCACCACCATACAAACCACCCATTCCTTTTCCCCAAAGATTTGCAAAAAACAAACTTGACTAGCAATTCAAAAGGTTTGTCGACTTGCTTAAAAAGCTTTACATCAACGTTCCTTTCACTGATGCATTGTCTCAAATGCCGTCTTATTCTAAATTTGTGAAAGAAATTTTATCCAAGAAAAGAAAAATAGACGACTATGAGACGATTGCATTAACAGAAGAATGTAGTGCAATTATCCAGAACAAGCTGCCACAAAAGCTCCAAGATCCAGGTAGTTTTTCCATACCTTGTGTAATTGGAAGTGAAACTATAAACAGAGCAATGTGCGATCTAGGAGCCAGCGTAAGTTTGATGCCTCTTTCTCTTTGCAAAAGACTAGGGATAGGTGAACTTAAACCCACAAAAATGACAATACAGTTGGCAGATCGTTCCATTAAATACCCCACTAGAATCTTAGATGATGTCCCTATCAAGGTAGGGCAAACTTTTATACCGGTGGATTTTGTTGTAATGGAAATTGAAGAAGACTCCCAAATTCCTATTCTTCTAGGGAGGCCTTTTTAGCTACTGCAGGGGCAATAATTGACGCTAAAAACGGTAAGTTGGTTTTTAATGTGGGGGATGAAAAGGTTGAGTTTGAAGTTTCAAACTTCATGAGGAGTCCGTCTGTAAAGGACTCATGCTGCAGGATTGATATTGTAGACTATTGCGTGCGAGACTGCTCTTTAGCATCATCTTCACAAGATAGTCTGGAAGATTGCCTTTTAGGCAACACAAATACAAATGCAGCAGAGGAAACCCAATTCTACATAAAACTTTTAGATGAGAATCCACCATCACAAAAATTGGGTACTGAAACTTTGGGTGAGGGAAAACCTCGACCTCTCCCAAAAGAAGCTCCAAAAATAGAACTGAAGCCCTTACCAGCATCTCTCAGGTATGAGTTTCTTGGCCCTAATTCTACTTTTCCAGTAATTGTAAATGCAGATCTAAAACAAAATGAGACTGAAAATTGCCTAATGTTCTTAAAAAGTATCCCAAAGCCATAGGGTATACTATTGAGGACATTAAAGGAATAAATCCATCAATCTGCATACACAGAATACTACTGGAAGAGGACTATAAACCTTCTATCGAGCATCAAAGAAGATTAAACCCAAACATGAAAGATGTTGTTAAAAAGGAAGTTTTAAAACTCCTTGATGCTGGGATAATATATCCTATTTCCGATAGTAAGTGGGTTAGTCCTGTTCAAGTAGTACCTAAGAAGGGAGGCTTAACAGTTATTAAAAATGAAAAGGATGAATGCATTTCCACAAGGACAATTACGGGATGGAGAATGTGTATTGATTACAGAAAGCTTAACAAAGCTACCGGGAAAGATCACTTCCCTCTCCCGTTCATTGATCAAATGCTAGAAAGGTTAGCACAGCACTCACATTTTTGCTATTTGGATGGTTATTCGGGATTTTTCCAAATTCCCATCCACCCTAGCAAACAAGAAAAAACAACTTTCACATGTCCTTTTGGCACTTATGCCTATAGAAGGATGCCCTTTGGTCTATGTAATGCTCCTGCTACCTTTCAAAGGTGTATGATGTCCATATTCTCAGACTTTGTTGAAAACACAATGGAAGTGTTTATGGATGATTTTTCCGTCCATGGCTCAAATTTTGAAAACTGTTTAGCCAATCTGGAAAAATTCTTAGAGAGGTGTGAGAATGTGAACCTAGTTCTAAACTGGGAAAAGTGTCATTTCATGGTTAATGAAGGAATTGTCCTAGGACACTTAATTTCTAATAGAGG
The DNA here is from genome assembly GCA_039519185.1 of Astragalus membranaceus. NCBI lineage: Eukaryota > Viridiplantae > Streptophyta > Magnoliopsida > Fabales > Fabaceae > Astragalus > Astragalus membranaceus. The sequence goes on along the minus strand of CM076854.1, from coordinate 28,947,711 downwards.
TATTGAGGTAGATCGTGCAAAAATTGAGGTGATTGAAAAAATGCTACCTCCCACCTGAGTAAAAGAGGTGAGAAGCTTTTTAGGCCATGCGGGTTTCTACCGCCGGTTCATAAAAGACTTCTCAAAAATTTCAAAACCTATGACAAGTCTGCTCCTTAAGGATGCAGCATTTATTTTTAATGATCTTTGTCTTGAAGCTTTTGACAGGTTGAAAAAGGCTTTGGTTACTGCCCCAATCATACAGCCACCGGACTGGAATCTTCCATTCGAGATAATGTGCGATGCAAGTGACTATGCGGTTGGGGCAGTCCTGGGGCAAAGAAAGGAAAAAAAATTGCATGCCATATACTATGCAAGCAGGACCTTAGACGAAGCACAAATGAATTATGCCACAACTGAAAAAGAATTATTGGCGGTAGTTTTTGCCGTTGATAAGTTTCGATTGTAACACCCCATTCTACCCGGCTATTTATCATAGAGATCAGAGTTTCAAAATTTCATTTCAATGGAATGCTACACATAACTTTAATCTAACAACGGTCAAATCAGTATAAGCCTTCATTACACCTTTATAATACGCAACACCATTAAATAATTTAGGGCACTCATGACTTCACCAATAAAATCCACACATTATAATTTAGATGTCTCGCAGCGGAAAAATAACATAATCTCGAAAAGCGCCGAACAACAGCCTCATCAAAAATCCTTAAATCAATGCATATAAAAATTCAACAGCAAATGAATAACACTAGAATCCTAAGCCCACCCCCTAGGTGTCACGTATCAGAGCAGACCGACTCGGGAGTGAAAGGAGTAAGCCTTCACTCAGGACTACCTGTGGTAAACAACAACAGAAGGGTGAGTCTCAAACCATATAATAAAGACTATAATAAGAAGTATATTTCATCATAGTATCGCACTCATACAGTCACACAGTAGCATAGTTCATACAATCAGCAACTCACATGCTTATCATGAGGATGTATGCAATACAGTTATGCATGTGGTACCATTTTCCCAGACCGCAGCCTTATCATCATAATATCAACTCAGACCGCAGCCTTATCATTTCAATTTAGAACTCAGACCGCAGCCTTATCATCATAATATAAACTCAGGCCGCAGCCTTATGTATGCATGAGACTCCATGACAAAGATCACAATCACAATTCTTAACGACACGGTCCATACATCATATATTACCTCTTCAATTAATCTTAGTTTTAGCCCTCATGGCCTCATCATCAATCAACTCATTATTTTCTCATCTCAATCACGTCTCTAGGACTAAGCTAGCACTTAGGGACCAATCTGCCACTATTAGGACCGAAACCAAAACACAAAGCACGGGCGCACCACTTGGCGCCCTGGGCGACCACACTTGGCGCCCAACACAACACACACGCGCACAACCATAGTAGGTCACCTGAAAAATTAAAACCGCTCTAGCCAAAATGTTCAAAATGTAATTTGGTCACGTGAATACAAAATTTGGCTCGGGAAAATATGCTCAGAAATTGATTTGCACACAAGGCCCCCTTTACACAAGCTAAAACGATGCCCAATAGGACCATTTCAAAACGACAAGTGCAAATCTGGAAATTCTTTAGCCAGCGTGCTTAAAATACAATTTGGTCAGGTGAATACAAAATTTGGCTCGGGAAAATATGCTCAGAAATTGATTTGCACACAAAGCCCCCTTTTCACAAGCTAAAACGATGCCCCAATAGGACCATTTCAAAACGACAAGTGAAAATCTGGAAATTCTTTAGCCAAAGTGTTTTAAATACAATTTGGTCAGGTGAATACAAAATTTGGCTCGGGAAAATATGTTCAGAAATTGATTTGCACACAAGCCCCCTTTTCACAAGCTAAAACGATGCCCCAATAGGACCATTTCAAAACGACAAGTGCAAATCTGGAAATTCTTTAGCCAAAGTGTTTTAAATACAATTTGGTCAGGTGAATACAAAATTTGGCTCGGGAAAATATGTTCAGAAATTGATTTGCACACAAGCCCCCTTTTCACAAGCTAAAACGATGCCCAAATAGGACCATTTCAAAACGACAAGTGCAAATCTGGAAATTCTTTAGCCAAAGTGTTTTAAATACAATTTGGTCAGGTGAATACAAAATTTGGCTAGGGAAAATATGTTCAGAACTCACAGCTCACCCCTAGGCACCACAAACATAGTCAAAACAACGCCCTCTAGGACAATTTTAAAACAATGCGTGAACAACTGAAAATTCTTTAGCCAAAATGTTTTAAATACAATTTGGTCAGGTGAATACAAAATTTGTCTAGGGAAAATATGTTCAGAACTCACAGCTCACCCCTAGGCACCACAAACATAGTCAAAACAACGCCCTCTAGGACAATTTTAAAACAATGCGTGAACAACTGAAAATTCTTTAGCCAAAATGTTTTAAATACAATTTGGTCAGGTGAATACAAAATTTGGCTAGGGAAAATATGTTCAGAAACTGAGTTTTATCCAAAAACATGTTTTGTGCGCCTTGCCTAAGCACAGGCAGCAACCTGGCGCCACCCCAGGCGCCACAGGGCAGCAACATGGGCGCCCTGCACAGACCACGCACGCACCCAGCAACAGAACAGCGCCCAGTGCGCCATTTTCCCCCCAGCAACTTGGCGCCCAGGCGCCCCAACACAAGCTAAAACATCAAATTCTCAATTTATTTTCCAAATCAAATCACCACAACAATCACAAAATACATTAGGCTCATACCAACAACATTCAATCTCACATTTATACATTAAGAACACAACAAGGCATAAAATCAATACATGAAATCTAAACCTTAGCATAGGGAATCGAATTAATCACACCAATTATCAATTTCAACCAATCTAAACAATCTAACAATTAACAAATAATATCAAGTGGGATCCTATGGTCTACATACAACCTATTATACTCTCTATTATAGAGTGAGACTCCCCTAACCTTGATTATGACGAACTAGAGCTCTTTCCACCGAAGCACCGACAAACCACCGCAACAAGGAGTCTTCTCCTTCTTCTTCCCTTACTCACGATCACGCCCTCTCTCTCTTTCTCTAGAATCAAGATGAACAAACCCTAACTCCTTAGCTTGAGATTCGCCTTCTTCCTTCTCTTCTCCTCTCCTTCGACTTTCTTTCTCTTCTCCTCTCCTTCGACTCTCTTGCTCTCTTTTGGCACTAATGAGGCGCAACCTAGACCCCTAGCGCCTAAGGAGCGCCTAAGCCAATGGGCTTGGGCTTCTTGGGCCATCACTTGCAATTCCGGTATTTCCAATGCCATCCCCTTCAGTTAAATAAAATACTATATTATAATATAATAAAAATTTGTGCAACACTTTAAATAATTTAATCAATTACTTAATTAAATTATTTTAGGGTGTTACATCGATCATATTTGGTAGGTTCAAAAATCATCATTTATACTGATCACTAGGCCATAAAATATTTGTTAAACAAAAAAGATGCTAAGCCGAGATTGATCCGATGGGTTTTACTCCTACAAGAATTTGATCTTGAAATAAGGGATAAAAAAGGCGTTGAAAATGTTGTGGCTGATCATTTGTCCCGCCTGCAAGGAACAACAGAAGAAGAGTTACCACTTAATGATACATTTTTGGATGATAAACTCTTCTCATTGGTCAAAGCTGAAGCACCATGGTATGCAGATTTTGTAAACTACCTTGCAGCAAGAGTACTCCCCCCAGATTTAAATTATCAGCAGAAGAAGAAATTCTTCCATGATCTTAAACAGTATTACTGGGACGAGCCACTGCTTTTTAAAAGAGGAGCAGACGGGGTGTTCAGAAGATGCATTCCGGAAGAAGAGGTAAGTAACATTCTATACCATTGTCATTCTTCTTCCTATGGCGGCCATGCCAGTTCTTCAAAAACTGCTACAAAAATTCGACAATCTGGTTTTTATTGGCCGTCCCTTTTTAAAGAGACGGATCAATTCGTTTCTAAATGCGACCAGTTTCAACGCACCGGAAATATTTTGAAAAGAAATGAAATGCCCTTAAATAATATCTTAGAGGTTGAAATTTTTGACGTCTGGGGTGTCGATTTCATGGGACCATTTCCATCTTCTTTTGGAAACCAATATGTTCTGGTAGCGGTTGACTATGTGTCAAAGTGGATCGAAGCCATTACTTCTCCTACAAACGATGCAAAGGTAGTCATAAAACTTTTCAAACAAATAATTTTTCCAAGATTCGGGGTCCCTCATGTTGTCATAAGCGACGGAGGATCCCATTTCATCTCAAAACATTTTGAAATGTTACTGCAAAAGTTTGGTGTAAGGCACAAAATTGAAACGCCTTACCACCCTCAAACTAGTGGTCAGGTTGAGGTATCGAACAGAGAAATTAAAAGTATTTTAGAAAAAACTGTTCCGACCTCAAGAAAAGACTGGTCGGTAAAGCTTGATGATGCTCTCTGGGCTTATCGGACTGCGTACAAAACTCCGATAGGAATGGCTCCTTTCAAATTAATTTATGGGAAGTCTTGCCACCTTCCGGTTGAACTAGAGCACAAAGCTTACTGGGCAATTAAACGCCTTAACCTGAACATGGAATTAGCCGGAGAAAAAAGAAAACTCCAACTAAACGAATTGGAAGAACTGAGAATGGATGCTTATGAGAATGCCAAACTTTACAAAGAAAGAACAAAAAATTGGCATGATAAGCGTATCATTCGCAGAGAATTCAAGGAGGGTGACCTGGTGTTATTGTTTAATTCCAGGCTAAAAATTTTCCCAGGAAAATTAAAATCAAGATGGTCCGGTCCTTTTGAAATCCGTAAGGTTTACCCCTTCGGATCTGTAGAGATCTGGAGCGAGAAAATCGGATCGTTTAAAGTCAATGGCCAAAGGTTGAAAAATTATTTAATTGGTGACCCAATTGAGAAAGGAACTAGTTTTGTTCTACATGATCCCAATTGAAATTTTGATCGTCAAAACTAGTGACGTTAAAAGAGCGCTGCGTGGGAGGCAACCCACGGCTTAATGTATTTTTACGATTCGTTGAAAAAAAAAAGCTCACGGTTAGAAAAATTGGAGCACGTGACAGATATGCTCCAAACCCTAAATGCATCATTTCAAACATCAACTAGGGTCCCCCGCCCGGGCAACTGTGATCCGGTGAGCTATCCTAACCCCTTTTGTGTTGTTTTATTTGAAAAATCATTGAGGACAATGCCTACTCCAGGCATGGGGGGGTATTTTATTGCTTTTATTAGGGTATGTCTTTATTGCTTTGCTGAGTTTTTATCTTTTTACTTTGAGTTGTATCTGCTCCCTCCATGATGATACTTTGTGAACCCTAAGCATGTTTTAGATAAGCCTTTTCTGGACAAAACTTTTTCAAATTTTTCATTAGCAATCATCTAGGTGGACTGATTGGGAACAACAAAATTGTATCATGGTTCGATTTCTACTTCTAGGGCTTTTTCACACACACACTATTGAGACTATTTTCAGTTATTAATACAATTAGAAGGACTGAAAAGAAACTAGTAACCTGGTTCTCTTGGTGACATTCACTGGATGCGCGGTTACTAGAGAAAAACGTCTGAGTTGGGGTATCAATCAATATATATATATATATATATATATATATATATATATATATATATATATATATATATATATACAAAACCAATTCAAAATGCAAAAAAAAAAATTGGTGCGTTTTAAATGTCAAAATGAATGGTCAGCATATGAAATCAAAAAGAAAAGAAAAATGCTTTAATACCCAACTTATAAAGACCCTCCTTTGAGACCCGGTCTTAGTGAATGGAGGACCAAAGCTTAAAAATGCTGGGGAACCGGTTCTATGATGACATTGATACCCTCTCTAGAGTATTGATACTTTAAAATTGTCTCCCAATTCCACAAGAAGCCCAGACAGTAGTTCTCAAACCAAAGTGTTAGAATTACCCCACAGTTCACTTAAGGTTTCGATGTGAAAATAATTTTCCTTCAGAATTAGCCTAAAGATTTACACTGTTTCTGCTTGAGGACAAGCAAAGGTTCAAGCATGGGGGAGTTTGAGAAGCCTATTTTTAGAGTCTTTTTAATAGTTATTTTTATTAAGTTTTTTATTTTAACTATATTTTTTTTGAGCTATTTTACTACAAATGTTTACTTTTTATTTTCAGATTTTATTTTGAAGCAAAAGAGAAAATATGAGCTAAAATGAAGAACAAAGTAAATATTTGAGGAGGAACAATTTTTTAGACAGAGCTAGGCACTCTGCAGGGCGCCAAGGGCGCCAAGGAGTAGCACAGCGCAAACTGGCGCAGCACAGGGCGCCAAGGGCGCCAAGGAGCAGCACAGCGCAAACTGGCGCAGGACAGGGCGCCAAGGGCGCCAAGCAGCAACACTGGCACAAGGCGCCAAGCAGCACGACCCAGGTTCCAAAGGCGCACGACCCGGGTGTGTTTCAGGCGCAGAGCAGCCAAAATTGATTGAACAAGGCGCACGACCCAGGCTCCATAGGCGCATGACTCGCGCGCCAGTGCAAAATTTAGGGGCTGCGCCTACTTGCTGATGGCTATCTTTGCCAACTTGATTTTTCACTTCTTTTTGACCATTTTGCCCCTCCTCTCAAGTGGTTTGTCCCTCATATTTTCTTATAAATAGGACCTTGATCCTCACTTGTAATAAGCTTGAATTTTGTTAGAAAATCACTCTCAAAAACTCTCTATGATTCATGACTTCAATTTACTCTTCATGTTCTTTATGATTCTTGCTCTTTTACTTTTTTGCCCTTTTACTTTCTTGCTCTTTTAATTCTTGCCCTTTTAATTCTTGCTCTTTTACTTTCTTGCCCTTTTACTTTCTTGCTCTTTTAATTCTTGCCCTTTTAATTCTTGCTCTTTTACTTTCTTGCCCTTTTACTTTGTTGCTCTTTTATTTTCCAAGTCATTTAAATTCCTTCAAATTTACTTTTTAAGCAATTTACTTTCTCGTCATTTACAATTCCGCTATTTATAATTTTGCAATTTTCTCAATTCCTAACATTTATTTTCTTGCCATTCTAACATCTAATTCCTAACCCATTTACACATTCCGCAACTTATCGCTTTCTTTACAATTCTTGCAATTTACACATTCCGCAACTTATCGCTTTCTTTACAAATTCTTGCAATTTACAAATATGCAATCGCTTTGTATTTTTAAATCTAATTTCACCAACTTTCATTACTATTTCAAAACACCACACGATGTACCGAAAGGGGAAGTGTTGTTGTTGGATCTATGAAATTAGACAATAAAATCAACACATGAAAATAGTTTGGGTTTTATTGAGACACGAAAATGTCTTTGCTTAATGGGTTCTAATAATCAACCATGAAAATAGGCTTGATAATTAGTTTAGAACACGCGTTTGTATTTCGAAAGGAAACTCTTGCTACAACCGTCGCCTTGTCTTAAGAAATATATCGTTCTTTAAACTGGAAAATAGTCGAAAGGATTAATAACGGAAACCTTATCATTTCGATGAAACTAATACCCCAAGCCTCTTTTTATCTTTAAAACATCAACAAAAAACATTCCTTCTTTCTAAAAAGACTTTCTTTTCAGTTAATCAACTTTGGAAAATTAAATTGGTAATCACCTAGGCTCTCCCTGTGGATCGATAACTCTTTTATTACGCGACAAGACCGTGCACTTGCGGCCTATCAGGCGATAAGATCAACTAACCTTGGGCGCTCCTAGCCCCAAGGTTGTGAGCAAGGTCCTCTTCTTCAAGAACCATTGGAGAAACTTCATGACGAACCTCACCTCTCATATGCATGTACTCGCCACTCTCACCTCTCACTAGGTATCTCTCTATGCTTTCAACTTTGCAAAGATGAGGAAATGATTTCATTCATCCAAGAAGTTCTAAGAATTACACTTGAAGGTAGGATATTTATATTGTGAACTCTATGGATCCTAAGTCCACAACATAAGCCCAATTTGCACACAACCAAAGGCCCATGGCTGAAGTCTCCCTAAACAAAGCCCAAAGTGGCCCAAAATAAAATGTCTTACAAATATACAATTATTAAAAGAAAACAAAGTATAAGAAACACTAGGGTTGGTTATCCTGGAAATTCCCTATTATTTACATAGTCACCTTTAATGTGTTTTTGTCTTAATGATTAGATTAAGCACATTAAAGTATTTTCCCTTGACTTTGACTTTTTGAGTCTTTTATTGGTTTTTTTTATTCTTTATCCATGTGACCTTCATCCAAGCTCCATGTGGGCTTACACCAGTTCCCCAACGTGTCCCTTTTTTATGGGATTACGCGGGTACGACACTATGGTACCGTACCCGTCTGTTTCCATAGTATCGTGCGTTATGTCTTGGCAGACACCCCCTTTGTTGAGTTTTTTAAAGGTTCGTTGTTATGGAACCGAACGGGTTCGACATTATAGAACTGAACTGGAACGGTACCTTAGTGCCGTACCTATTAAAAATTATGCAGAATTTTGGACAGATATTTTGTGTGTTTCAACGGCTCAGATTCCACCGACCATTTTCATCAATGGCCGATAATCAGTCAAATGTGTCAGAAAAAGGAGTGGATGGCCTTTCCTTTGGAAAATGTGCCACAGCAGATAGAATATCAACGATTAAAATTTAAGATCAAAAATTAAAATCAACGACTCGCATTTGACCACACCTATTATAAATAGTGTCTCAGTATTATATATCTCTTTCACACCCACCTCCATAAACATCTCTGCTTCTTCACAAACAGCCCCTCCCTCTGAAATGGAGTTGACATCAACCTAGTTCTCAAATGACGGCTTCCTTACCGTCCTTCATCACCATGGAAGTATCACCTCCAAGGAAGATGGTGTTTGGTTTCAATATCTCAAACCTGACTTATGTAGGATGAAAATGGACACCTCATACATTGAGTTGAAGGAAAAGGTAGAGAGGAATTTTCGAGAGGGGGAGTGGCCTAAGGAGGTAAGTAGTATTACTTACCGCAAGCCCAGTTATGGAGGCAACGTCACTATTTACTATTCAGCTATGGAGATTCAGAGCGACGACGACGTACGCTCCATGATGGAAACACATTCCCATTTTCTAAGACCCCGCCCGTTGGAGCTGTTTGTCAAAACCATACGATTTCTAGGAGAGATCATTTTCCTTTTGCGACAGAGACTTTGAAATTATTGTAATCGGTTGTTTGTTATCTTTGTATTTCCTTATGTTTCTTGTTTGATGTACGGTTATGCGTTTGTATGAATAAAATTTAAATTTAAAATAAAGACAAACAGAAATATGAATTAAGTAGTACGAAAATATTAGTTCAAAATATTACAAAGTCAAATAAAAATACAACCAAATCAAACCCTAACATAAAAACTACTGTGTCTGCCGCCCTCTCCTCTGATAGACACACCCATACCTCCTAAGTCTATTGAATGGCCTCACGATGGACTTTAGCCGGTCCAATATGTTTCAGGTACGCGTCTGCCGTGGAACCCTTTCCTATAGCGTCTACTCCAACTCATCCACCAAATCCATGATCTCGGGCATAATCTTTGAAAAAGAAAATATAAGTATTAAAATAATATCAACTTTAGTCAAATAAAACAATATGACTAAAATACATACATGTCTAGCCTAAAAATCATTCAGCAGGGGGTAATTGGCCGGCACTAGGTATGGGTTGGAGACTAAACCATCCAAAGTACCCGTTAACCGTGTCTGAGACACCATCGACGACAAGCTGACCGCGCTCAATAAGATGCTCGCTGAAATTTGCCCACATCAGGTTAGCATCATCTAGGATAATAGACGCCCGTCTAGAATATTTGGAGTCAGCTGGGATCCCATGTACGTAGTCAAACTGTCTGACCACACGGTCCAGCATATATGGCTGTTAACAATTCAGCAAGTCATATATGGCTGTTAACCTAATTTCAGCAAGCCATCGCGTCGCGACACGAGCCCGTCGCTACGCGAAATTGGACAGAATTGTAGGTTACTCCTGCATCAGCCTTCCATCGCGACGCGAAATTGGACAGAATTGTAGGTTACTCCTGCATCAGGCTTCCATCGCGACGCGAACCCTCCTGGTCGCGACGCGATATTGAACAGAAACTTGAGTCTTCCCAATTGTGCTGCATCTCCGGGCAAGTGTCTGGTTCGCCGAATGATAACACACAAATTGGAGGTCTTCAAGTACAAAATAACTCCAACAATGCAGGAATGTCTTACAAAAGAACTTCCTACTACAAATTTCTAATACTCAGCTAAATCCCCAGATAATGACTATAATACAATCAAAACCCCGCACAATTGGTCCTAAATTGGGAAAAATTACATCATATGACAGAGAGTCAACACAACCCCAAACTTAAACTTTTGCTTGTCCTCAAGCAAACATTCAATTCAGGCTATGGCTACTTTTTATATTTAGTTGTCACACATTCTACACAAACCAATAACTACACAGTATATCAAAAGTCATCATCAACCTAATGCAGTAGCAAGACAACTGAATCGGTAAGACACAAGATCATAAGCAGGCAAGCATTCTCAAGTTATCTCTTTTTCACACATCTCACCGGTGTTTCTCTCTTTGAGGTATTTAGGGTATTCACTCAATTCTCAGTACCTGCATCATCGTTTCATAGGCTTGAACAAGTACTATACAAATCAATACACAAGAAATACATACACACTTTTTGAGGGCTTTCAAGGGTTGTAATGGGGTTTAGGTAAGGGTGGATACAATTGGATAAGTAGGTTACAACTTGGAGTTAGGCCTACTTCTCTCTTTGTCAATTGCAACAATTTCACTCACTCACCCAATTTCCCAAAGGACTTCACAAGAGGACTTATTTACTTATTTATTTATATATAACTTCTCTTTTTTTTTGAAATATATATATATATATATATTTCTTTTTCTTTCTTTTCTTTGTATGTTCCTTCTCTTGTATACCACCCCAAACTTAGAATGTTGCTATTCCATGAGCAACCCCAAACATAGAATGTTTCCCCACTCCCATACTTTAATCTACCTAACTCCAAGTTAAGAAAACATAGGCTATGATGTGCAGGAAAATTACAAAAAATAAACAATTAGGCTCAGAGGGGTTAACAATGGATGACAATTAGAGGGTTGGCTTGAAAGGCTCAGGGCTGCAAAAATTGCCTCAGTGTGTATATAAATCACATGCAAGATAGTTAAGTACAAGCTCAAGTTCTGCAGACTAATGCAAGCAAGGAATAATCACACAATGAATAGAATAAGTGTTTGGGGGCAAACCTCACAGCTGGGAATATTAAGAGATGTTACTTGAGAGAATGCCCACAGATGATCTCAGTCTGCCTCAACTTTTGGCATGACCACTAGCAATACCTGATGATAAAATTTGACACACTAGCAATCACAAGGTAAAATGTAAAACATATGAAACTAAATACCACAATACCATAAAATTGAAGCTGCTTGCGAAAAGGCTAGGGTAATGGTGCCTCAATATCACAGGATAAGTTGTAATAATATAGTATAGACCAAAGTGTAAAATAAAGTCAAAGGGGGAAAATAGGACTAAAAATGCAAGATAAAAATTGTCTAAAAATAACAGTAAAACATCAATGAGCCTCCTGCTCAGGGAAAATAAATGTGATCATCAATGTTCTCATCCCCTGAAAGTAGGGGGGTCCTGAGAGTCTGGCTGCTGCTCTGCCGGTGGTGCTGATGAAGATGCACCTGCTCCCCTGTTTTCTGCCATATACTCCTGGGCGGCCAGGTGGACTCTAGCTGATGCAAGGTAAGAGGTGCTATGCACTGCTGCTGTAGTAGCATCGACGTCCCGCAAAAGTTGGCCATATGGAGGTCATACTAGAAGGAAGGGTCACTGCCATACAGCTGACGGTAGGATGTGTAACACCCCCTTCTAATATTCTATTATTCGATTTAATTAAAATCAGAGTTCACAAAAAAACGTTCGGTGCAGCCGCAAGAGGGTGCCACATTTCAAAACAACAACGCATATAGTCTCTAAAATATTTAATTCATAACATCACATAGCACCACAATCAACGGGAATGTCTGGTTTAGCTTACGTCAACGCACGTATAAAAACATCGCAGCGGGAACACTAAAAAACAAAGTAACTGGTTACATCACCAAGAAAAGTTTAATAACATCAATCATAAAAAAAAAATAATAATAAGCTAAACGCCCCCCCCCCCCCCCCCCCCCCGGTGCTACGTATCAGAGCTGACTCGACCTACTAGGAAAGAAGGTGCTAGATCACCTTCACTCGCTGTCACCTGCACGTTACCGACATAAGAAGCAACATAAAAGCAGTAGGGTGAGTCTCATTTCATAAGTAATAACGAATAAGATACGCATCATTTAGAGAAGGCAACTAAACACCCAATTACAACCATATTCACGCACACCATTAATTTATAATCACCACTTAATCACCAAGATAGTCGACCAAAACAATCACCAATTAATCACCAAGATAGTCGACCAAAACAATCACCAATTAATCACCAAGATAATCACGAGTGCATGTTTGATGTATGAGATGCAACCCAAAACTCCACGGGCATATGCATGTGGATCCATCACCAAAAATTAGCCTTGAGGGCATTCACCAAAATTTATAATAAGGCCGAAGCCTAAGGCCGAAGCCTAAGGCCGAAGCCTATTCACCAAAAATGCATATGATTATGTGACACCATGACAATGCATCAAACACACCAAAATCACCAAAGTACGCCATAGCATATTCACCAATAGTTTCACTTATTCACCAACACCAAAAGAGGGTCATAGACCCCGTTCACCAATAATTATTCACACCATATATATATATATATATATATATATATATATATATATATATATATATATATATATATATACAACACCATTATACATCTCCAAATTTTCGGCTCTAAGGATAGCGCACCAATCACACCAAGTATAATTAATTACACGACTACATTGTCACTAACGGACTAAACCGACGCCCATGGGGACAAAAACAGCGACATAAAAAAAAAAGAAAACAGCAACTGTAGCGTTTTAAAATAGTTAACAGCGGCCTTTTAAAAGAAACGGCAACCAGCAACCCTTATGAAAACAGTGGCCGCAACTCTTTAAAAACAAGACAGCAAACAGCACATTAAATTCACAGTGACAGCACCATAAAAATACAGTGACAGCGCCTAACAAAAAAACAGTGACAGCACCTTTAAAAATACGGTAACAGCACCTTTAAAATAGGGAAAACAGCGCTTTTATTGGTGGAAAGACAGCAGCTCGTTTTGGTTATAAAATGGCAAGTTTAATTGCAGAAACAACAACACATAGTTTGTGAAACAGCACCTCTTAAAAAAATAAAACAGCAACATTTATTAAAAAAAACAGCAAACAGCAGCCTTATAAAACAGCAACAGCAACTCTTTTAATAATAAAACAGCAAACAGCAACTTATAAAACAGCAACAGCAACTCTTTTAATAAGAAAACAGCAAACAACAACTTACTTAACAGCAACAGCAACTCTTTTAAAAACAAAACAGCAAACAGCAACTTTGACTTCTTTTTGGAAACAACAACACCACAATTCAATTCGCACCATCTCACCAATAACACCTAATTTCATCTCCAATATATTTATGCAACATCACAATATCCCACAATTTATCATGTTCTCACTCTCAATTTCATTGAGTCAATTCTATAAATACTCAACATGCATATTAGTTATTATACTCACTTCAACACCAATTAACATAGAATCACTCAATTGAATTCAATATAACATTAACATGAGAATAACATCTCAATTCAAAATCAACATTTCAATCGAATCACAACACAACAACTCAATCAATAAAAACAACATCTCAATTTAATCAACAACACATCAATTCATTTATCAACACAACAAGTCAATCAATAAATCGTTCCTAAGACCTAACTCCTATGATACAAATCCTATAGGTTATTAAGAATGAAAAGAGAGCCCCCTAACCTTGAAATTAGATGAGCACTAAACTTGGAGATCAAGTCACCAATTGAGAAAGCACAACCCTCCTCTCCTCTTCCTTAGATCCAACGAGATTCCTCCTTGGATGGTCACTAGCAACGAAATTACCAAGCTCCTCCCTCCTCTCTTGCTGGCCGTACACTCCTCTCCTAGCTTTTCCTTAAGCCTCTCCTTCGAAATCTCTTGATTGTTTTCTAAAAGGTGTGAATGAATGACCTAAACCCTAACTCCTAAACATATATAGGCGCCTAGGATCAAGGGATTGGGTCATGGGCTTTTCTTCTACCACTTAAACCTAATTGGATAATTAAGTTATGCCACCTCCTAATTAACCAAATAAATCCCCTAATTATTTTAATACCTCTCCACATTTATATTTCTACTAATTAAAACCACCAATTATTTTATTATTATTTCTAACACCCAAATCCTATTTTATTAATTAAATAAATACTAAATAAATATTTAATTAAATTTGGGGTGTTACAACCCTCCCCCACTTAAGACATTTTCTTCCTCGAAAATTGAGCTATTATGGACATGCAAAGCTTAACACTCATCACAACAAACATTAACTTCTAGCAGAGCGCCCTAAACGAAACACGTACCTCTAAATGCAATCATCACTCCTCTGAAGGCTCCGAACCTGCCAGGACAAACACTCTCCCGCTAGACCTCTCCTTCTTCGGCTTTGGACACTTAGTACTAATTTGCCCCATTTCCCCACAGTTGAAGCAGACCACATCTTGCTTCTCACACTTAGCAGCTACATGACCTTCCTTCCCACACTTGAAGCACTTGCAGACCATGCAATCTGGACTCTTATGTCCCGGCTTACCACACTTGTGACACACAATGCCCGCAGTAGCGTCTCCCCCACTTGGCTTCCTGCCCGAACTCTCCTCTCCCTTGCCCTTACCACCTGAAACATCATAGGGCTTTCCCCTAAACTGAGAATTTCTCTTCTCCTTCACAGCCTTGTAAGCAGCAGAACTGTCTTCCTCATAGATCCTACACTTATCAACCAATCTAGCGAAGACCCGAATCTCTTGATATCCAATTGCTTTCTTTATATCAGGACGCAGACCACTCTCGAATTTGACACATTTTGAAAATTCAGAATTGGCATCATTAGCATAATAAGGACAGAATTGGGCCAGCTCCTCAAACTTGGCGGCATAATCAGCCACTGTCTTGTCTCCCTGCTTCAGCTCTAAAAACTCCACTTCTTTCTTGGCTCGCACATCCTCAGGGTAGTACTTTCTCTTGAACTCTCTTGTGAAAACCTCCCAAGTCACTTCCTCACCAGCATCGCTTAACCTTCGCAACATTCCCATCCACCAGTCTTCAGCTTCCTCCGTTAACATATGAGTCCCAAACTTCACTTTCTGAGCTGGAGTACACTCCATGACACGAAAGACCTGCTCTATCTCCTTCAGCCATGACAACGCTCCATCCGGGTTGTACCGACCCTTAAAGGTGGGTGGGTTCTCTCTCTGGAATGTAGCCAAATTGCGCGTCCCGTCATTAACAACACCGGGTATATTACCCATAACCCCGGCTATAGCCTGCAAGGCAGCAGCAAGTGCAGCATCGTCCCGTCTGGCCATTCTAGCACTGCAACAGAAAACCGAATTCAGAAATGAGTAACAAACTCAATGTTACTCAACACGACGACTCGACTACCGGCCGGACAGACCGAACTGCTCTGATACCACTAATGTAACACCCCCTTCTAATATTCTATTATTCGATTTAATTAAAATCAGAGTTCACAAAAAAACGTTCGGTGCAGCCGCAAGAGGGTGCCACATTTAAAACAACAACGCATATAGTCTCTAAAATATTTAATTCATAACATCACATAGCACCACTGTAACACCCTAAAATAATTTAATTAAGTAATTGATTAAATTATTTAAAGTGTTGCACTAATTTTTTTTATTATATTATAATAGAGCATTTTATTTAAATTGAAGGGGATGGCGTTGGAAATACCGGAACTGCAAGCAATGGCCCAAGAAGCCCAAGCCCGTTGGCTTAGGCGCTCCTTAGGCGCTAGGGGTCTAGGTTGCGCCCCAATTGTGCCAAAAGAGAGAAAGAAAATCGAAGGAGAGGAGAAGAGAAAGAAAGTCGAAGGAGAGGAGAAGAGAAAGAAAAGGCGACTTCAAGCTAAGGAGTTAGGGTTTCGTTCATCTTGATCCTAGGTAAGAGTTCCTAGTCCCTTCTTATTCGATTTTCCTCCTCTTTCATGTGTTTAAGGTTTTCGGTTCCTAACCCCTTTCTATTGTTGATCATTCGTGATGGTCCAAAGGAGAGAGAGAAAGGACGCGATCGTGAGAGAGGAAAGAAGAAGGAGAGGATTCGTTGTTGCGGTGGTTGTCGGTGCTTCGGTGGAAAGAGCTCTAGTTTCGTCATAATCAAGGTTAGGGGAGTCTCACTCTATAATAGAGAGTATAATAGGTTGTATGTAGACCATAGGATCCCACTTGATATTATTTGTTAATTGTTTGATTTCTTAGATTGGTTGAAATTGATGAATGGTATGATTAAATCGATTCCCTATGCTAAGGTTAAGATTTCATATTTTGATTTCATGCCTTGTTGTGTTCTCAATGTATAAATGTGAGATTGAATGTTGTTGGTATGAGTATAATGTATTTTGTGATTGTTGTTGTGATTTGATTTGGAAAATAAATTGAGAATTTGATGTTTGGATTGTGTTGGGGCGCCTGGGCGCCAAGTTGCTGGGGGGGAAATGGCGCACTGGGCGCTGTTCTGGTTGCTGGGCGCGTGTGTGTCTGTGCAGGGTGCCCATGTTGCTGCCCTGTGGGGCCTGGGGTGGCGCCAGGTTGCTGCCTGTGCTTAGGCAAGGCGCACAAAACATGTTTTTGGATAAAACTCAGTTTCTGAACATATTTTCCCTAGCCAAATTTTGTATTCACCTGACCAAATTGTATTTAAAACATTTTGGCTAAAGAATTTTCAGTTGTTCACGCACTGTTTTGAAATTGTCCTAGAGGGCGTTGTTTTGACTATGTTTGTGGTGCCTAGGGGTGAGCTGTGAGTTCTGAACATATTTTCCCTAGCCAAATTTTGTATTCACCTGACCAAATTGTATTTTAAGCACTTTGGCTAAAGAATTTCCAGATTTGCACTTGTTGTTTTGAAATGGTCCTATTGGGCATCGCTTTAGCTTGTGTAAAGGGGGCTTTGTGTGCAAATCATTTTCTGAGCATATTTTCCCGAGCCAAATTTTGTATTCACCTGACCAAATTGTATTTTAAGCACTTTGGCTAAAGAATTTCCAGATTTTCACTTGTTGTTTTGAAATGGTCCTGTTGGGCATCGTTTTAGCTTGTGTAAAGGAGGCTTGTGTG
This sequence comes from Astragalus membranaceus, assembly GCA_039519185.1. Taxonomy (NCBI): domain Eukaryota; kingdom Viridiplantae; phylum Streptophyta; class Magnoliopsida; order Fabales; family Fabaceae; genus Astragalus; species Astragalus membranaceus. The sequence continues at coordinate 28,930,268 of CM076854.1, read as the reverse complement.
CAAATCAATTTCTGAACATATTTTCCCGAGCCAAATTTTGTATTCACCTGACCAAATTGTATTTTAAGCACTTTGGCTAAAGAACTTCCAGATTTGCACTTGTTGTTTTGAAATGGTCCTATTGGGCATCGTTTTAGCTTGTGTAAAGGGGGCTTTGTGTGCAAATCATTTTCTGAGCATATTTTCCCGAGCCAAATTTTGTATTCACCTGACCAAATTGTATTTTAAGCACTTTGGCTAAAGAATTTCCAGATTTGCACTTGTTGTTTTGAAATGGTCCTGTTGGGCATCGTTTTAGCTTGTGTAAAGGAGGCTTGTGTGCAAATCAATTTCTGAGCATATTTTCCCGAGCCAAATTTTGTATTCACATGACCAAATTCCATTTTGAACATTTTGGCTAGAGCGGTTTTAATTTTTCTGGTGGCCTACTATGTTTGTGCGCGTGGGTGTTGTGTTGGGCGCCAAGTGTGGCCGCCCAGGGCGCCAAGTGTTGCGCCCGTGCAGTGTGTTTTGTTTCGGTCCTAAAAGTGACAGATTTGGTCCCTAAGTGCTAGCCTAGTCCTAGAGACGTGATTGAGATGAGAAAATAAATGAGTTGATTGATGATGAGGCCATGGGGGCTACAACTAAGATTAATAAAGAGGTGATATAGGATGTATGGACCGTGTCGTTAAGAATTGTGATTGTGGTTTTTGTCATGGAGTCTCATGCATACATAAGGCTGCGGTCTGAGTTTTATATTGTGATGGTAAGGCTGCGGTCTGAGTTCTATATTGAAATGATAAGGCTGCGGTCTGAGTTTGATATTATGATGATAAGGCTGCGGTCTGGGAAAATGGTACCACATGCATAACCGTATTGCATACATCCTCATAATAAGCATGTGAGTTGTTGATTGTATGAACTATGCTACTGTGTGACTGTATGAGTGCGATACTATGATGAAATATACTTCTTATTATAGTCTTTATTATATGGTTTGAGACTCACCCTTCTGTTGTTGTTTACCACAGGTAGTCCCGAGTGAGGGCTTACTCCTTTCACTCCCGAGTCGGTCTGCTCTGATACGTGACACCTAGGGGGTGGGCTTAGGATTCTAGTGTTATTCATTTGCTTTTGAATTTTTATATGCATTGGTTTAATGATTTTGATGAGGCTGTTGTTCGGCATTTTGAGATTATGTTATTTTCCGCTGCGAGACATTCATTTCCTAGTGTGTGGATTTTATTGATGAATTATTAAGTATTCCATCTCATTTAAAGGTGTTGCGTATTATAAAGAGTTAATGAACGCTTATGCTGATTTGATCGTTGTTAGATTAAAGTTATGTGTAGCATTCCATTGAAATGAAATTTTGAAACTCTGATCCTTATAAATAATAGCGAGGTAGAATGGGGTGTTACATTAGTGGTATCAGAGCAAAAGTTCGGTCTGTCCGACCAAATGTGTCTGTCTGTCATATTGTGTATGACAATTAGGTGTTTTTAATTTAGTTCTGAATTGTCGTTTATGCTGCAGTGCTAGGTTGATATGGCTAGAAGGGATGATGCTGCTTTGGCTGCTGCTTTGCAAGCCATAGCCCAAGCTGTTGGGAATCAACACAATGCTGCTGATATGAATGCCCGTAACCTGGCAACGTTTCAGAGGGAAAACCCACCCACCTTCAAGGGTCGGTATGATCCCGATGGAGCCTTGTCGTGGTTGAATGAGATAGAGCGGATATTCCGTGTTATGGAGTGCACTGCTGCCCAGCAAGTGAAGTTTGGGACGCACATGCTGGCGGAAGAGGCTGACAAGTGGTGGTTAGGGATGCTGCATAGGTTGAACACTGCCGGTGAAGAGGTTACTTGGGAAGTCTTCACAAGGGAATTTAAAAGAAAATATTACCCTGAAGACGTTCGGGCCAAGAAAGAGGTAGAATTCTTAGAATTGAAACAGGGAAATAAGACGGTGGCTGAGTATGCAGCCAGATTTGAAGAGCTGGCCCAATTTTGTCCTTACTACGCCAATGATGCTGATTCAGAATTCTCCAAGTGTGTGAAATTTGAGAGTGGCCTGCGACCTGATATTAAGAAGGCAATTGGATATCATGAGATACGAGATTTTGCTAGACTAGTCGACAAGTGTAGGATTTATGAAGAGGACAGTTCTGCTGCCTACAAGATTGGGAAAGAGAAAAAGAATACTCAGTTTAGGGGAAAACCCTATGATGTGGCTGGAGGTAAGAATAAGTGGAAGGCAGGTGCTGGTAAAAGATCTTATGAAGGTAAGAAGCCCAGTGGGGGAGGTGCTCCCGCTGATATAGTGTGTTACACGTGTGGCAAGCCAGGTCACAAAAGCTTCGATTGCAAGACTGAAGTAATGTGTTAGCGTTGTGGGAAGAAGGGTCATATGGCGTCTAACTGTGATCGTAAGGAATCAGTGTGTTTCAATTGTGGTGAAGCTGGTCACTTTAGTTCTAAGTGTACCAAACCAAAGAAAGAGAAGTCCAATGGAAGAGTTTTCGCGCTAGCAGGTTCAGAGGGGCCTAATGAGATTAGAAGTACTTGTTTTATTTATGGTTCCCCTTTAGTTGCTATAGTTGATACTGGTGCTACGCATTCTTTATTTGCTGCTGTTTGTGCTGAAAAGTTAAATTTAGTATTGTCTGCTATGAAGAGGGAAATGGTTATCGACACTCCAGCTAAGGGTTCGGTGACTACTTCTCTATTGTGTGCTAAGTGTCCTCTGTCAGTCTTCGGCAGAGATTTTCTGGTTGACCTTATATGTTTGCCTTTGGGAGGGTTGGATGTTATTCTTGGTATGGACTGGTTAGTGGATAACCATGTGCACATCAACTGTTTCAGCAAGTCTGTGAGTTTCCTTCCTCCTGGGGAGGAAAAGTCTGTTTTGTTGTCTGGAGATCAGCTGCATAAGGTAATGAAGGGGGGTGGTCAACTATTTGCTTTGATGGCGTCTATGTCTGCTGAAAACCAAGCCACAGTTGAAGAGTTGCAGGTGGTGTGTGAGTTCCCTGAAGTGTTCCCTGATGAGATTCCTAGCGTGCCACCAGAGAGGGAAGTAGAGTTTGGGATTGACCTTGTGCCTGGTACTAGGCCTGTGTCCATGGCACTGTACCGGATGTCAGCTTCTGAGTTATCTGAGTTGAAGAAGCAGTTGGAAGAGTTACTTGAAAAGAAATTTGTGAGGCCTAGTGTGTCACCATGGGGAGCTCCGGTTTTGTTAGTAAAGAAGAAAGATGGGAGTATGCGTCTGTTTGTGGATTATAGACAGTTGAACAAGGTAACTATCAAAAATAAGTACCCTCTTCCGAGAATTGATGATCTTATGGACCAGCTGGTAGGTGCTAAGGTTTTTAGCAAAATTGATTTGAGGTCAGAGTATCATCAGATTAAGGTAAAAGACGAAGACGTCCAGAAGACAGCATTCCGAACGAGATATGGACATTATGAGTACTCTGTGATGCCGTTTGGTGTCACCAATGCACCAGGGGTGTTCATGGAGTACATGAGCCGTATTTTCAATAGCTACTTGGATCGGTTTGTGGTAGTTTTTATAGATGATATTCTGGTATACTCTAAGTCTGAAGAGGAGCATGCAGAGCATTTGAGATTGGTGCTTGAGGTATTGAAAGAGAAGAAGCTTTATGCTAAGTTGTCCAAATGCGAGTTCTGGCTGCGTGAGGTAAGCTTTTTGGGTCATATTATTTCTAGTGATGGCATAGTTGTAGACCCAGCCAAGGTTGATGCAGTGTTACAGTGGGAAAGCCCAAAGTCTGCGACTGAGATCAGGAGTTTCTTGGGGTTGGCTGGTTACTACAGGAGGTTCATAGAGGGTTTCTCAAAGCTAGCCCTTCCATTGACTCAATTGACGTGTAAAGGGAGAGTTTTTGTTTGGGATGCTAAATGTGAAGAAAGCTTCCAAGAGTTGAAGAGGAGATTGACAACATCTCCGGTGTTAGTGTTGCCCGTGCCGGATCAACCATTTGTGGTATATTGTGATGCTTCCAAGATGGGCTTAGGAGGCGTATTGATGCAGGATGGGAAGGTAGTTGCTTATGCGTCCAGACAGTTGCAGACACATGAGAAGAACTATCCTACTCATGATTTGGAATTGGCTGCTATTGTGTTTGTACTGAAGATTTGGAGGCACTATTTGTATGGCACTAGATTCGAGGTATTCAGCGACCACAAGAGTTTGAAATACTTGTTTGATCAGAAGGAGCTGAATATGAGGCAGAGGCGTTGGTTAGAGCTGCTGAAAGACTATGATTTCGGCTTGAACTATCACCCCGGCAAAGCTAATGTCGTGGCTGATGCTTTAAGTCGAAAGACTTTGCATATGTCAGCAATGATGGTAAAGGAGTTGGAGTTGATTGAGCAATTCCGTGATATAAGTCTGGTTTGTGAAGTGACACCGCAGAGTGTTAAGCTGGGTATGCTGAGGATTGGCAATGACTTCTTGGTTAGTATCAGAGACGCCCAGAAACTAGATGTGAAACTGGTTGACTTGTTGGTTGCGGGTGATCAGAATGTAGATGGGGATTTCAGGTTGGATTCCCAAGGTGTGTTGAGATTCAGAGAGAGGATTTGTGTTCCCGATGATAATGAGATGAAGAAGATGATCCTTGAGGAGAGTCATAGGAGCAAGCTGAGTATTCATCCAGGGGCTACAAAGATGTATCACGACTTGAAGAAGTTATTCTGGTGGCCTGGTATGAAGAAAGATGTGGCACAGTTTGTGTATGCCTGTTTGACTTGCCAGAAGTCAAAGGCCGAGCACCAGAAGCCTGCGGGGCTGATGCAACCTTTAGATGTTCCGGAATGGAAATGGGATAGCATTTCCATGGATTTTGTGACTGGGTTACCAAGAACCGTTCGGGGATTTGATTCTATTTGGGTGATCGTGGATAGGTTGACGAAGTCTGCTCACTTCCTTCCTATCAACATCACATATCCGGTATCGAGATTGGCCGAGATATATATTCAGGTGATTGTGAAGTTGCATGGTGTCCCGAAAAGTATTGTATCTGACAGAGATCCGAGGTTTACTTCGGAGTTTTGGGGGAGCTTGCAGGAGGCATTGGGGTCCAGATTGAGGTTGAGTTCAGCCTATCATCCTCAGATTGATGGGCAGACAGAGAGAACCATTCAGTCCTTGGAGGACTTATTGAGATCGTGTGTTTTAGAGCAGGGAGGTGCGTGGGATACACACCTTTCGTTGATTGAGTTCACTTACAACAACAGCTACCATTCGAGTATAGGGATGGCTCCTTTCGAGGCACTGTATGGGCGGAGGTGTAGAACTCCTTTGTGTTGGCATGAGTCTGGCGAGAGTGTTGTTCTTGGACCTGAATTGGTGAGAGAGACTACAGAGAAGATAAAAATGATCAGGGAGAAAATGAAAGAGTCTCAAAATCGGCAAAAGAGTTACCATGATAGAAGGAGGAAAGACTTGGAATTTCAGGCTGGTGAGCATGTTTTCTTGAGGGTCACGCCTATGACTGGTGTTGGACGGGCACTGAAAGCAAAGAAGTTGACTCCTAGATTTATTGGACCGTACCAGATCACCGAGAGGGTTGGAAAGGTTGCTTATAGGGTGGCTCTACCGCCTAACCTTTCGAACTTGCACGACGTATTTCACGTGTCGCAACTTCGGAAGTACATTCCGGACCCGTCTCATGTGATCCATATGGATGATATTGAGGTGCGAGATAATCTCACTGTGGAGACTATGCCAGTGAGGATTGATGATAGAGAAGTCAAGGTGCTGAGAGGGAAAAACATTGCTTTAGTAAAGGTGGTGTGGTTGGGAGCTACTGGCGAGAGCATGACTTGGGAGCTGGAGAGTAGGATGCGGGAGTCCTATCCAGAGCTATTTGACTCAGGTATGAATTTCGAGGACGAAATTTCCTAAGTGGGGGAGAGTTGTAACACCCTAAAATAATTTAATTAAGTAATTGATTAAATTATTTAAAGTGTTGCACTAATTTTTTTTATTATATTATAATAGAGCATTTTATTTAAATTGAAAGGGATGGCGTTGGAAATACCGGAACTGCAAGCAATGGCCCAAGAAGCCCAAGCCCGTTGGCTTAGGCGCTCCTTAGGCGCTAGGGGTCTAGGTTGCGCCCCAATTGTGCCAAAAGAGAGAAAGAAAATCGAAGGAGAGGAGAAGAGAAAGAAAGTCGAAGGAGAGGAGAAGAGAAAGAAAAGGCGACTTCAAGCTAAGGAGTTAGGGTTTCGTTCATCTTGATCCTAGGTAAGAGTTCCTAGTCCCTTCTTATTCGATTTTCCTCCTCTTTCATGTGTTTAAGGTTTTCGGTTCCTAACCCCTTTCTATTGTTGATCATTCGTGATGGTCCAAAGGAGAGAGAGAAAGGACGCGATCGTGAGAGAGGAAAGAAGAAGGAGAGGATTCGTTGTTGCGGTGGTTGTCGGTGCTTCGGTGGAAAGAGCTCTAGTTTCGTCATAATCAAGGTTAGGGGAGTCTCACTCTATAATAGAGAGTATAATAGGTTGTATGTAGACCATAGGATCCCACTTGATATTATTTGTTAATTGTTTGATTTCTTAGATTGGTTGAAATTGATGAATGGTATGATTAAATCGATTCCCTATGCTAAGGTTAAGATTTCATATTTTGATTTCATGCCTTGTTGTGTTCTCAATGTATAAATGTGAGATTGAATGTTGTTGGTATGAGTATAATGTATTTTGTGATTGTTGTTGTGATTTGATTTGGAAAATAAATTGAGAATTTGATGTTTGGATTGTGTTGGGGCGCCTGGGCGCCAAGTTGCTGGGGGGGAAATGGCGCACTGGGCGCTGTTCTGGTTGCTGGGCGCGTGTGTGTCTGTGCAGGGTGCCCATGTTGCTGCCCTGTGGCGCCTGGGGTGGCGCCAGGTTGCTGCCTGTGCTTAGGCAAGGCGCACAAAACATATTTTTGGATAAAACTCAGTTTCTGAACATATTTTCCCTAGCCAAATTTTGTATTCACCTGACCAAATTGTATTTAAAACATTTTGGCTAAAGAATTTTCAGTTGTTCACGCACTGTTTTGAAATTGTCCTAGAGGGCGTTGTTTTGACTATGTTTGTGGTGCCTAGGGGTGAGCTGTGAGTTCTGAACATATTTTCCCTAGCCAAATTTTGTATTCACCTGACCAAATTGTATTTTAAGCACTTTGGCTAAAGAATTTCCAGATTTGCACTTGTTGTTTTGAAATGGTCCTATTGGGCATCGCTTTAGCTTGTGTAAAGGGGGCTTTGTGTGCAAATCATTTTCTGAGCATATTTTCCCGAGCCAAATTTTGTATTCACCTGACCAAATTGTATTTTAAGCACTTTGGCTAAAGAATTTCCAGATTTGCACTTGTTGTTTTGAAATGGTCCTGTTGGGCATCGTTTTAGCTTGTGTAAAGGAGGCTTGTGTGCAAATCAATTTCTGAACATATTTTCCCGAGCCAAATTTTGTATTCACCTGACCAAATTGTAGTTTTAGCACTTTGGCTAAAGAATTTCCAGATTTGCACTTGTTGTTTTGAAATGGTCCTATTGGGCATCGTTTTAGCTTGTGTAAAGGGGGCTTTGTGTGCAAATCATTTTCTGAGCATATTTTCCCGAGCCAAATTTTGTATTCACCTGACCAAATCGTATTTTAAGCACTTTGGCTAAAGAATTTCCAGATTTGCACTTGTTGTTTTGAAATGGTCCTATTGGGCATCGTTTTAGCTTGTGTAAAGGGGGCTTTGTGTGCAAATCATTTTCTGAGCATATTTTCCCGAGCCAAATTTTGTATTCACCTGACCAAATTGTATTTTAAGCACTTTGGCTAAAGAATTTCCAGATTTGCACTTGTTGTTTTGAAATGGTCCTGTTGGGCATCGTTTTAGCTTGTGTAAAGGAGGCTTGTGCGCAAATCATTTTCTGAGCATATTTTCCCGAGCCAAATTTTGTATTCACCTGACCAAATTGTATTTTAAGCACTTTGGCTAAAGAATTTCCAGATTTGCACTTGTTGTTTTGAAATGGTCCTGTTGGGCATCGTTTTAGCTTGTGTAAAGGAGGCTTGTGTGCAAATCAATTTCTGAGCATATTTTCCCGAGCCAAATTTTGTATTCACGTGACCGAATTCCATTTTGAACATTTTGGCTAGAGCGGTTTTAATTTTTCAGGTGGCCTACTATGTTTGTGCGCGTGGGTGTTGTGTTGGGCGCCAAGTGTGGCCGCCCAGGGCGCCAAGTGGTGCGCCCGTGCAGTGTGTTTTGTTTCGGTCCTAAAAGTGACAGATTTGGTCCCTAAGTGCTAGCCTAGTCCTAGAGACGTGATTGAGATGAGAAAATAAATGAGTTGATTGATGATGAGGCCATGGGGGCTACAACTAAGATTAATAAAGAGGTGATATAGGATGTATGGACCGTGTCGTTAAGAATTGTGATTGTGGTTTTTGTCATGGAGTCTCATGCATACATAAGGCTGCGGTCTGAGTTTTATATTGTGATGGTAAGGCTGCGGTCTGAGTTCTATATTGAAATGATAAGGCTGCGGTCTGAGTTTGATATTATGATGATAAGGCTGCGGTCTGGGAAAATGGCACCACATGCATAACCGTATTGCATACATCCTCATAATAAGCATGTGAGTTGTTGATTGTATGAACTATGCTACTGTGTGACTGTATGAGTGCGATACTATGATGAAATATACTTCTTATTATAGTCTTTATTATATGGTTTGAGACTCACCCTTCTGTTGTTGTTTACCACAGGTAGTCCCGAGTGAGGGCTTACTCCTTTCACTCCCGAGTCGGTCTGCTCTGATACGTGACACCTAGGGGGTGGGCTTAGGATTCTAGTGTTATTCATTTGCTTTTGAATTTTTATATGCATTGGTTTAATGATTTTAATGAGGCTGTTGTTCGGCATTTTGAGATTATGTTATTTTCCGCTGCGAGACATTCATTTCCTAGTGTGTGGATTTTATTGATGAATTATTAAGTATTCCATCTCATTTAAAGGTGTTGCGTATTATAAAGAGTTAATGAACGCTTATGCTGATTTGATCGTTGTTAGATTAAAGTTATGTGTAGCATTCCATTGAAATGAAATTTTGAAACTCTGATCCTTATAAATAATAGCGAGGTAGAATGGGGTGTTACAACCACAATCAACGGGAATGTCTGGTTTAGCTTAAGTCAACGCACGTATAAAAACATCGCAGCGGGAACACTAAAAAACAAAGTAACTGGTTACATCACCAAGAAAAGTTTAATAACATCAATCATAAAAAAAAAATAATAAGCTAAACGCCCCCCCCGGGGCTACGTATCAGAGCTGACTCGACCTACTAGGAAAGAAGGTGCTAGATCACCTTCACTCGCTGTCACCTGCACGTTGCCGACATAAGAAGCAACATAAAAGCTGTAGGGTGAGTCTCATTTCATAAGTAATAACGAATAAGATACGCATCATTTAGAGAAGGCAACTAAATACCCAATTACAACCATATTCACGCACACCATTAATTTATAATCACCACTTAATCACCAAGATAGTCGACCAAAACAATCACCAATTAATCACCAAGATAGTCGACCAAAACAATCACCAAGATAATCACGAGTGCATGTTTGATGTATGAGATGCAACCCAAAACTCCACGGGCATATGCATGTGGATCCATCACCAAAAATTAGCCTTGAGGGCATTCACCAAAATTTATAATAAGGCCGAAGCCTATTCACCAAAAATGCATATGATTATGTGACACCATGACAATGCATCAAACACACCAAAATCACCAAAGTACGCCATAGCATATTCACCAAAAGTTTCACTTATTCACCAACACCAAAAGAGGGTCATAGACCCCGTTCACCAATAATTATTCACACCATATATATATATATATACAATACCATTATACATCTCCAAATTTTCGGCTCTAAGGATAGCGCACCAATCACACCAAGTATAATTAATTACACGACTACATTGTCACTAACGGACTAAACCGACGCCCATGGGGACTAAAACAGCGACATAAAAAAAAAGAAAACAGCAACTGTAGCATTTTAAAATAGTTAACAGCGGCCTTTTAAAAGAGACGGCAACCAGCAACCCTTATCAAAACAGTGGCCGCAACTCTTTAAAAACAAGACAGCAAACAGCACATTAAATTCACAGTGACAGGACCATAAAAATACAGTGACAGCGCCTAACAAAAAAAACAGTGACAGCACCTTTAAAAATACGGTAACAGCACCTTTAAAATAGGGAAAACAGCGCTTTTATTGGTGGAAAGACAGTAGCTCATTTTGGTTATAAAATGGCAAGTTTAATTGCAGAAACAACAACACATAGTTTCTGAAACAGCACCTCTTAAAAAAATAAAACAGCAACATTTATTAAAAAAAACAGCAAACAGCAGCCTTATAAAACAGCAACAGCAACTCTTTTAATAATAAAACAGCAAACAGCAACTTATAAAACAGGAACAGCAACTCTTTTAATAAGAAAACAGCAAACAGCAACTTACTTAACAGCAACAGCAACTCTTTTAAAAACAAAACAGCAAACAGCAACTTTGACTTCTTTTTGGAAACAACAACACCACAATTCAATTCGCACCATCTCACCAATAACACCTAATTTCATCTCCAATATATTTATGCAACATCACAATATCCCACAATTTATCATGTTCTCACTCTCAATTTCATTGAGTCAATTCTATAAATACTCAACATGCATATTAGTTATTATACTCACTTCAACACCAATTAACATAGAATCACTCAATTGAATTCAATATAACATTAACATGAGAATAACATCTCAATTCAAAATCAACATTTCAATCGAATCACAACACAACAACTCAATCAATAACAACAACATCTCAATTTAATCAACAACACATCAATTCATTTATCAACACAACAATTCAATCAATAAATCGTTCCTAAGACCTAACTCCTATGATACAAATCCTATAGGTTATTAAGAATGAAAAGAGAGCCCCCTAACCTTGAAATTAGATGAGCACTAAACTTGGAGATCAAGTCACCATTTGAGAAAGCACAACCCTCCTCTCCTCTTCCTTAGATCCAACGAGATTCCTCCTTGGATGGTCACTAGCAACGAAATTACCAAGCTCCTCCCTCCTCTCTTGCTGGCCGTACACTCCTCTCCTAGCTTTTCCTTAAGCCTCTCCTTCGAAATCTCTTGATTGTTTTCTAAAAGGTGTGAATGAATGACCTAAACCCTAACTCTTAAACATATATAGGCGCCTAGGATCAAGGGATTGGGTCATGGGCTTTTCTTCTACCACTTAAACCTAATTGGATAATTAAGTTATGCCACCTCCTAATTAACCAAATAAATCCCCTAATTATTTTAATACCTCTCCACATTTATATTTCTACTAATTAAAACCACCAATTATTTTATTATTGTTTCTAACACCCAAATCCTATTTTATTAATTAAATAAATACTAAATAAATATTTAATTAAATTTGGGGTGTTACAGGATGGGCCTGCTGACTGCTGCTGTGCTAGAGATGCTGGCTGAGGTGGTGGAACTGCTCCATCCATAGGCCCCTCGGGCTGCTTCATAATCCAGGCGGCAGTGATGGGCTCCCTGGGATCAACTAGTAAGTCATCAGGGTACTCAGGACAGCCCTGCTGTATACATAAGGCATGGATCACAGAGGCATGCCCCAATCTGGCCCTGGGAAATCTAACTATCTCGGCAATGCTCTCAGAAATGGCTCTCCCCAGGTTCACCCTCTGTCCTCTCATAATAGCCAATAATCCCATGGCCACCTTGACCTTCACATCAGTGTTATTGGAACAGGAGATGATTGACTGGTTGAAAAATGCGTTCCAGGCCTTCGGAATTGGCTTCAGTCCCATATTGCAAAAGCGGCGTGGAAGGTTCTGGGATCCGACCCATTGTGCCCCTGGACGGCACAACTCTCTCAAGGTCCCCTCATAATCAATTTTTCTGGGGTTGACTGCAGCGTAGCACATAGCACAGTAGGCCTCTGTAGGTAGCCCAAGCAGGCTGTTGATGCTGTTTGAAGAGTAGGACACAGTCTTGCCTCTGACATAAACTGATGTAGACTTGTCCTGCTCCTCCTCCCAATAGGCGTTGGAGTAGAACTCCCTGACCAGGCTCTGGTTCGCCTGCTTAATCATTGCATTGAGTGGAAGCCACCCCAACTCCCGCAGTGTGGAAGTAATAATCGGGAACTCATCTGTGGAGAGGTCAAAGGCCCTCTCAGGATTCATTTTCTTGCCCTTGACCACCTGCTGGTACCGCTCTTCGTGCGTGGGGGAGTTGAATCTTTCAACCTCAACTGGTGGTCCCCCTCTCCTTTTCTTGGAGGTGCCTGCATTGCTTGGACCCATTGTAGTTTGCCTGTAAATGTCCTGTAATGAAATAAAACCAGAATGTAGCACACATCATTAGTTCTCGGTGGGTCCTTGGTGTGGGCCCCACTCACAGCAGAGAATCCAACAAAAACAGGCAATAAAATTTTCTCTGCACTAGTCAACTACCCTAAGGTTCAATGAGCATTGACAAAATTAAAGCACAGGCTAGCAACCAAAAACAGCATTTACTTAGGCATTTTCACAAACAGTTGGGTTGCTTAGCCAAAACTCACTTGGGTATTTTCACAAACACATTGGCTACACAAATTTTTTCATTCAAGCATTTCATCAAACACCTTACCTACACTCTCAAAAACACTGATTTTCTATCCTAATTCAAACTATACCATCACAAATCCAGAATTAAGAAGTAAAAATTTTGCTGAAATGTTTTTTGAACAATCGCGACGCGATGCTATCCTTCGCGACGCGAAATCAAGCAGTATGTTTTTTCTTTGAAATTCTTCTTTTTTTTTTCTCGAAGCGAACTTGACCGAACACAGTTTTTCCTAAGACTAACAACAAATTAAAACTACATTGCAAACTTGAAATTAAAAGAAAATAAATACTTGTTACCTCACAGTGGGTTGCCTCCCACTCAGCGCTTCTTTAACGTCACTAGCTTGACGGTTGTCAGAAGATGACTCAGTTTGGCTCCGGTGGAGCATTCAGCTTTTTCAGTGCCTCTTCCACCACTCCCATGACATACTCCACTTCCATCTTATAGTTCTTACCGGATGTACTTGTGGCTTCTTTCAAGTCCTTCCAGACAGCAGGTGGCTTCTCACGGGTTGGATGGTAGATTTTTTTTCCAACCATCTTGGAATTAATGGTCTCAATGCAGTGATACTCTTCTTTTTCCTTTATTGGGGCTGTGTACTCAAGCACATTGAAGGTCTCAGATTCATCTTGGACCCTCAATTTCACCGTCCCTTCAGCCACATCAATTACGGCCCTTCTGGTAGCATGGAAGGGTCTTCCCAGAATGAAAGGAATGTCATTGTCTCCATTCATGGAGCTTTTGACATCCGTATCCCCATCTAGTTGCAAAATTACAAAGTCTACTGGGAAGAGGAATTTGCCAACTTTGACCAGGACATCCTCCACAACCCCATAAGGGTTCCTGATAGACCTGTCAGCAAGACGCAAGGTCATGGTGGTTGGTTTCACTTCTCCTCCACCCAGTTTCCTCCACATAGCTAGGGGCATTAAGTTTATGCTCGCCCCCAAATCACAAAGTGCTTTATCAACCTTTTCTTCACCAATTTTGCACGGGAGGGTGAAGCTCCCAGGATCCTTCAACTTCTGAGGCAGCTTGTTTTGGATTATGGCACTACACTCTTCAGATAGAGCCACAATTTCATCATCCTCAAACCTCCTCTTTTTAGTCAACAATTCCTTCATGAACCTTGCATACATGGGCATTTGCTCTAATGCCTCTGCGAAAGGAATGTTGATCTGGAGACGTGAGAAGATTTCCTTAAACTTGGAGAATTGCTCCTCCTTCTCTTTCTTCTTAGGTAATGGGCGATAGGGCAATTTCATGTATGATGGGATCTCCTGGACCTTCTCTCTTGCTTCACCCTCCATTTTCTCATTTCCTGTTTCTTTTTCTTTTTCTACCACCTCATTCTTTTTTTTCAATCCTCACTAGGCTTGTGCTTGGTTACCTCAACGGGTCTCAACTCTTTACCACTTCTCAACGAGATAGCATTGCAGTTCTCATTCTTGGGGTTATCCATAGTGTTTGCAGGGAAACTACCATTGGACTTCTCAGCTAATTGCTTTGACAGTTGGCCAATTTGGGTCTCCAAGTTCTTCATAGATGCTTCATGGTTCTTTCCCATGTTTATCATTACCTGTTCTTGGTACTGGAAGGTGTTCTTGGTCATCTGCATAAAATGTGTCAACGCATCTTCAAACCGAGAAGGTGGTCTTTGTTGTTGATTAGGTTCCTGAGACTGTTGTTGGCAACCTGAGGCTTCATTGTTTTTCCAAGAAAAGTTGGGATGATTCTTCCACCCAGGATTGTAGGTGTTGGAAAAAGGGTTCCCACCTTGTTTTTTGGAAATTTCCCATATAATTGGCCTGTTCCATTGCCCCTCCTTGGGCTGCACAATCCCCTTCATGAGCTTCTCTGCCACAGTAAATGCACCCACCTGTTTGAACTGCTTGGGCGGTTGCTTGGCTTTTTGACCCAACCTCACAAGCTGCAGCCAATTGTTTGGTGACGGCCTCAATCTGCATGGACATTAATTTCTGCTAGGCTAACACTGCACTGTTTGAATCTAGCTCCAGCACACCCTTTTTACTTACACCTCCCCGATCATTCTGAATTCTGTATTCATTGGAGGCCATGTCTTCTACTAACTGCTTTGTTTCCTCCCAAGTCTTTGTACCCAAAGATCCTCCAGCTGAGGCATCTAGCATCATTCTTGTTTGAGGTCTCAAACCATGACAGAAAGTTTGCAGCTGTAAGAAGTCGTCGATAGCATGCCCGGGACACTTTTTGAGCAACAGTTTGAATCTCTCCCAAGAATCATAAAACGACTCTGACTCCCCTTGAGTAAAGTTAGAGATTTCAGCTCTTTTCCTTATAAACTTGGAGCCAGGGAAGAATCGCTCCAAGAACTTATTCTCGAGATCATTCCAAGTGTTGACGGTCCCTGGGAGAGTGTTCAACCAATCTTTAGCCCTGCCCGTTAGAGTGAATGGGAACAACCGAACCTTCTTTGCATTATCAAATCACCCCCTCAGGGTGTGTAGTACCACATATCTCATAAAATTGGAAGAGATGTTGGTTGGGGTCTTCAGCATCAGACCCAGAGAACTGCTCTGATTTAAGGGCAGTGAGGACAGAAGACTTGATATCAAACTGGCCCACACCCACTGGTTGAAATGCTAAAGCTTGGGTGTAACACCCCTTTTCTACCCGTTACTTTATTAGCGTAAAAATCAGAGTTTCAAATTTTAAATACACCACAAGGGATGTCACACTTACTTCGTTAAACATCACACGCCAATTTATTCGCTTTTCAAAAACATCCTTATAATATTTTCAAAACGTCGTCGTCAATTAAAATACAACTTCACAGCGGAAAACCCAACAAGTGGAATCAGAAAAGGCATTGCAACCATGCAAGGCTCACAATAGTAAAATCCAACAAAACAATGGTCATAAATAACTTAAACAACGTCATCCCACCCCTAGTGTTACATAATCAGAGCAGACGACCCGACTCAGCTAGTGAAGATACCTAAGCCTTCACTCGAGATCACCTGCACGTTACCGCATAGGGGTAACATTCAAACAGAAGGGTGAGTCCAATTCAATCCATATAATAAATCACATGATAAGCCATAAGTCAAGTCGCAGCTCTAGAGTAATCATATCACAATCATCAATTACATCATTACAATAAGTCATCACTATGTCATGTAGGCATATGAAATGCAACCCACTCGCGGGCATATGCATGAGGTACCTTTTCACAAACGTCGCTTAGCCATTTCGGCCTCATCGTCACTTAGCCTTTTGGGCCTCAAAACGTCACTGGGTTTATGCATACGGGATGCATGAGACACCATAACATGCATCACGCACAAATCACACAATCACGACCAACTATGTGACCCGTCACTTACCAATTTGCCAAATAAGAGGCACAGCACCTGTCAATTCACAATTTACAGACACAACATCACTTAGCCTTTTAGGCCTTAACATCACTTAGCCTTTTGGGCCTTAACATCACTTAGCCTTTTGGGCCTTAACATCACTTAGCCTTTTGGGCCTCAAAAACGTCACTGGGTTTTCATCGTCACTTATTCATAAACATCATCAACTCAAACAATAGCCACTGAGGGCAAAAATATCATTTACTAGCCACCAAGGGCATCATCGTCATTTACACTTCAATATCAACAACATTGGCCACTAAGGGAAAAACGGTCATTTAACTAGCCACTAAGGGCATCATCGTCATTTACACATCGTTATCAACAATATTGGCCACTAAGGGCAAAACGGTTATTTAACTAGCCACTAAGGGCATCGTCGTCATTTACACATCATTATCAACAATATTGGCCACTAAGGGCAAAACGGTCATTTAACTAGACACTAAGGCATCATCGTCAAAATCATCACTTTTGACACTTGGACGTTAAAACCACTGATTATACGAAAAAGGGGATTTTTAAAGACACCGAAACGATTTTTCAATGTCACAGCACCGACCACCGGGAACAGCCACTTGGGGCGCCCAGCAACCTTCAGAGATAATAAGTTTTTATTTTTGAAAATGGAACACACAGGTAGACAACTGAAAGGGCTTCACAACGCTTTTTGAAACACTTAAAACGGATGTCCGAGTCAAAAGATATAGCGAAAACAGTTTTCGAAAACATTTTGGGAACATCTTGAAAAACTGGCGCCCTAGGCGCCCAGCGCCCAGGCACCTGGCGCCCAGCGCCCAACAAAACGCAACACGCACGCACACACGGGCGCTCCGCGCCCAGCGCTGGCACCCAGCGCCTTAGTGCAACACGCAACACGCAACACACAGGCGCTCAGCTCCCAGCGCCTTAGCGCAACACGGAAACACGCGCACACGGGCGCTCAGTGCCCAGCGCTGGCACCCAGCGCCCAGCGCCTGGCGCAACACACGCAACACTGAACACAGCGCACACACCCATGGGCGCCCAGCGCCCAGACGCCTTCAGCAACACGATTTTAGCACAATTTCACATACACATTTGTTTTCTTCAAATTTCCACATGACCAAGCACAACCCATTTTACAACCATTCATAATCACGTGTAAAATCATCAAAACCATCTATCAAACATCAAAAATTCAACGCATATAATCACATCACCAATTCAATTAAATTCATATGGGCAAACAATCAAACAACAACCATACAACTATCAAACAGGATCATGGCAATACAAATCTAGGCCAACCCTACCTTAAAAGCCTATCATACAACTCATTATATAAATTGATAGGACATCCCCTAACCTCGAATCTGAAGACTAGAAGTCCTAGAGACAGACACGAGCAGAACCACAGCAACAGATCACGCCCCTTCCTCCTCCTTGAGCTCGTGACCTTCTTCTCCCTCTTCTCCTCTCTACGACCTTCGCACTCTTCTCTCTATTCTCTTCCTCTCAATTCGCGAATGCTAACACCAAAACCCTAGCCTCACAAGACCTCACCATTTCGCATAACACATGGATCACGGGGTTGGGCTTTTCACTTAAGCCCAAGTCTAGCTAAATGGCACCTCCATCCCCTAATACCACCTACACAATTTTTAATATAATTTCCAATAATTAAATCAAATTCCTAAATACTTAATTAAATAATTTAATTAAATATTTAGGGTGTTACAACTCTCTCCCACTTAGAATATTTCGTCCTCGAAATTCACCTGTCAACGCCAACACTCTCCCTCTAAGGCCATCTAGACAACTAGTGCTATCTATCATGCTGATTACTATTGCTTTGATTACCGGCGGTAAGTGCTTGGGCGGCCGTCCCTCCTACTTGTTCAGCCAGGTAACTTCAAGCAGTAATAATTAGGCTCGCTCTCTACTCCGCTGCGCCACTCTGGTAGACTAACTTGCATTCTATCTCACTCATCTATCCTCATGGGTACGCAAACTAACAGCCTGCTAATGGTTTGGTTCTAAGACAACATTATTACAACAACGCATTTCATCATCACAGTCAGACTCCGGGGTCATCTATCGCTTATCAACAATGGCCATAGGCCCACAACAACAATTCAGCACTCACAACAACGAAACCATGTGGGCCATTCGGCGGTACCCACGACAGAACATCAACACAACTTGGGCCATTCGGCGATACCCAAGACAAGACAACAACAATATTAATATCAACATCATTAGTAACAACATCATCAACAACAGCAATGTTAACAACTCAGTCACAACAATCGGGCACTAAGGCACCGGCAACAGCTAACAACATAATAGAAGGGACCAGACACACGGAACGGTCAACAGTTAAAATAGACACAACTCATAAAAGTAGGAGCAGTGCACAAAATCAGGGACAGTAACGGTAATTTTCCGAAAACAGCAGTAACAATTTTCAGGGAACAACAGCAATTATTTTCAGGAACGGCAACAATTATTCTCAGAAAAACAGCAACAATTACTTTTCTGAAAACAGTAATGATAGTTTTTCAGAAAACAACAGCAACAATAACGTCAACAACATCATGAAAGGTTTACTAAGTGCGTAGTTACAGCAAGACAAGTCCCAAACTCCCAAAACGGATAATTTAATAACTAGGAACAACGAACACTCATTGTACAAAACTTCAAACAACACGGCTGTCACAAAATTGGCATAACACTAAATGCGATACTCATTTTACACCAAAATGTTTATAAGCGGTAGTGCGGAAAACGAGTAAGTACGGTTTTCTCTCTTCAAACAAAATCAACAATTTTACTTTTGGAAGTAGTTTTCGCAAGTGAAAGATGTCACCAAAATCGGAGTACTCAATCTTTCCAATCCGTTTGAGAAGGTTCAAAGGAACCTCGATAACATTTTCTTTTGGGTCTAAAAGAAGTAACCACTACATTTTTCGAAAACTAATTATTTTCCAAACCAGCAGGAAATCAAAGACCAAGTTCAGTGGCATCAATCTCTGATTCACGAAAATAACACCAACAATCTTTTAGAGTAAATGACATCCATCCTACATAGTTCAGCATAGGGGAAAATAATTTAACTCATGGAACAACAGTTAGAGTATTAAAACAGCTAGGAAGGTCATTCCATGGGAACATCAATTTATAGCTAACGGTACACATACGAAAAGGTACAATCACACGTATGCACAATTACTTATTTAGAATTTTCGACATGGAAGATAAATCACGTTATGGAAACTGATTTTCTCTCTACAAGATTAAACATCAACTTTAATAATTTGGAACAGAGCATTCTTAAGAACACACGGCATTAAAAGCTAACTCAATGAAATACACAAACCGTGCCAATGCGCATTTTAAATGTTTATGGTTTCTCAAAATCACTTAGCACCAATTATGAAGAGTGCAACAGCTAAAACAAAATCAGGGAAAATTCAGCGTAGGAAATTACAGCTCACGGTCACGAAATAGTTCGCAAAGGTTCGGAGTTGGAAACATCACATGTTGAGGGAAATTAAGCAAAAGGCCAAATAGAGTAAAATACATGGGATACTAACAACAACATAAAATATAGTCCACTTTTCAAAATCTTCTCACGGGGTTGTAGAAGTAGGAGAAGACAATAGTTGTAGCTTTCAAACCAAAACTTTATCATTTACAGCAGTCAAGACAGTGCACACTGTAACATCAGTAAAAACTTTATACCAGGTCAGTGTCCATTTATTAAAATAATTTCCAATGCCAAAGTCAGTATCCAACCGTAAAATTGTTTAATAGATGTTTCAAAAACATTTTCAGGAATCTCCTTACTTCCCAGGTTACAAAACCACACAGTGTAAATCAGGAGGCAATAACCAAAAAGATTTTGTCTAAAAATTCAAGCGCTCAATGTCAACTTCAAGAAGCATGGGAATTAGAAAATAATTCATGAGGACTCTAAACTCACAATCACTGCGTGTCAAAAATAATCAGGGACACAGAGTAAAGAAAGATTAGCCGACTAACATGCATAAGTCGATTGGTAGCAATATAGTAAATTTAGCCCTTCAATAGAAAACAGTTATAAGTCAAGGGAATGGAAACTTAACATATTTAAGCGGGGACGTCATTACTCAGAGTGATCGAAACATTATTGCATGTTATCAACATAGTAACAACTTAAATAATCAGCAAAACCATTTTTACAATACAATTAGCCTTAACATCAAGACACACCACAAAGAGTTCATAGAAGACCTAGTGTCGAAACAACTTTAAACCAGTCGAAACACACGTAAATATTAAACAACAAAGTAAGTTATTGAAAAACCACACAAACAAAATCAGAATTCGTTCCACAAGAAAGTTAAAGAACAGCAACCAACAACAGGGACACAAAGTTCACACACGGAAATGCAATACAACCCAAAGTACCAGTAGGGGCATCTCCCCCACTAGTTCACTTACCATTAGCAACTCTTGGCTTACCTGCAACACAAATATTGGTCAGCACTTAAAAGACAACAGTTGGTCGTACACCGACACAACGACTTGACGACTTGGCCGGACGGACCAACCATTGCTCTGATACCACTAATGTAACACCCCTTTTCTACCCGTTACTTTATTAGCGTAAAAATCAGAGTTTCAAATTTTAAATACACCACAAGGGATGTCACACTTACTTCTTTAAACATCACACGCCAATTTATTCGCTTTTCGAAAACATCCTTATAATATTTTCAAAACGTCGTCGTCAATTAAAATACAACTTCACAGCGGAAAACCCAACAAGTGGAATCATAAAAGGCATTGCAACCATGCAAGGCTCACAATAGTAAAATCCAACAACAACAATGGTCATAAATAACTTAAACAACGTCATCCCACCCCTAGTGTTACATAATCAGAGCAGACGACCCGACTCAGCTAGTGAAGATACCTAAGCCTTCACTCGAGATCACCTGCACGTTACCGCATAGGGGTAACATTCAAACAGAAGGGTGAGTCCAATTCAATCCATATAATAAATCACATGATAAGCCATAAGTCAAGTCGCAGCTCTAGAGTAATCATATCACAATCATCAATTACATCATTACAATAACTCATCACTATGTCATGTAGGCATATGAAATGCAACCCACTCGCGGGCATATGCATGAGGTACCTTTTCACAAACGTCGCTTAGCCATTTCGGCCTCATCGTCACTTAGCCTTTTGGGCCTCAAAACGTCACTGGGTTTATGCATATGGGATGCATGAGACACCATAACATGCATCACACACAAATCACACAATCACGGTCAGCTATGTGACCTGCACTTACCAATTTGCCAAATAAGAGGCACAGCACCTGTCAATTCACAATTTACACACACAACATCACTTAGCCTTTTAGGCCTTAACATCACTTAGCCTTTTGGGCCTTAACATCACTTAGCCTTTTGGGCCTCAAAAACGTCACTGGGTTTTCATCGTCACTTATTCATAAACATCATCAACTCAAACAATAGCCACTGAGGGCAAAAATGTCATTTACTAGCCACCAAGGGCATCATCGTCATTTACACTTCAATATCAACAACATTGGCCACTAAGGGCAAAACGGTCATTTAACTAGCCACTAAGGGCATCATCGTCATTTACACATCGTTATCAACAATATTGGCCACTAAGGGCAAAACGGTTATTTAACTAGCCACTAAGGGCATCGTCGTCATTTACACATCATTATCAACAATATTGGCCACTAAGGGCAAAACGGTCATTTAACTAGCCACTAAGGCATCATCGTCAAAATCATCACTTTTGACACTTGGACGTTAAAACCACTGATTATACGAAATAGGGGATTTTTAAAGACACCGAAACGATTTTTCAATGTCACAGCACCGACCACCGGGAACAGCTTCTTGGGGCGCCCAGCAACCTTCAGAAATAAAAAGTTTTTATTTTTGAAAATGGAACACACAGGTAGACAACTGAAAAGGCTTCACAACGCTTTTTGAAACACTTAAAACGGATCTCCGAGTCAAAAGATATAGCGAAAACAGTTTTCGAAAACATTTTGGGAACATCCTGAAAAACTGGCGCCCTGGGCGCCCAGCGCCCAGGCACCTGGCGCCCAGCGCCCAACAAAACGCAACACGCACACACACACGGGCGCTCAGCGCCCAGCGCTGGCACCCAGTGCCTTAGCGCAACACGCAACACGCAACACACGGGCGCTCAGCGCCCAGCGCCTTAGCGCAACACGGAAACACGCGCACACGGGCGCTCAGCGCCCAGCGCTAGCACCCAGCGCCCAGACACCTTCAGCAACACGATTGTAGCACAATTTCACATACACATTTGTTTTCTTCAAATTTCCACATCACCAAGCACAACCCATTTTACAACCATTCATAATCACGTGTAAAATCATCAAAACCATCTATCAAACATCAAAAATTCAACGCATATAATCACATCACCAATTCAATTAAATTCGTATGGGCAAACAATCAAACAACAACCATACAACTATCAAACAGGATCATGGCAATACAAATCTAGGCCAACCCTACCTTAAAAACCTATCATACAACTCATTATATAAATTGATAGGACATCCCCTTACCTCGAATCTGAAGACTAGAAGTCCTAGAGATAGACACGAGCAGAACCACCGCAACAGATCACGCCCCTTCCTCCTCCTTGAGCTCGCGCCCTTCTTCTCCCTCTTCTCCTCTCTACGGCCTTCGCACTCTTCTCTCTATGCTCTTCCTCTCAATTCGCGAATGCTAACACCAAAACCCTAGCCTCACAAGACCTCACCATTTCGCATAACACATGGATCACGGGCTTGGGCTTTTCACTTAAGCCCAAGTCTAGCTAAATGGCGCCTCCATCCCCTAATACCACCTACACAATTTTTAATATAATTTCCAATAATTAAATTATATCCAAATAATTAAATCAAATTCCTAAATACTTAATTAAATAATTTAATTAAATATTTAGGGTGTTACATTGGGCACCTTGATTTCTTCGCCCGAAGTCACCTAGAGTACGTCGTGGTGGACGTGGAGGATCAGCCATTTCTTCCTCTTCACTCGAAAAATCTTCTGGTACCGAGGTAGAAGTTGATTGTACCTGTGACAATTCCCTTGCTTGCTGCTTGGCAAGCTCAGCCTTTCCTCGATTTGCCTTTCCTAGTTTTTCGATTTCCGGGTCAAACAAGAGTTCTTGTGGACCCTTGCACCGCATGCCCAAATCTCTGAAACACTTAAGCAAACGTCAACAAGTTCAAGAAACCAACAAGTAGCAAAATTAAGAAACTAAAAACAAACAAAAACTAAAAATCTAGAATCAACTCGTTTGCCTTGTCGACAACAAAGTCAACAATCCCCGGCAACGGCGCCAAAAACTTGTTAACAATTCAGCAAGTGCACTGAAAACGTTGCAAGTAGTAAAATTACGGTAAGTACCGGTCGATTCCACAGGGATTGCGTGTTGTAACAATAGCAAAGTTTATTAATTCTAGGTTGTGAAAATTGAATTGATTTGTAATTGCGGAACGCGAAAATAAAGACAGTTGTTGAAATAACGAGAGAAAGCGATTAGGTGTCGAATCCTCTCCCTTCACCTATGTTATGAACCTTCAGCTAATTACAGATTAATTGTCTGAACTACCAGATTCAATTCACTATAGTAGATTAAGGACAATTCCTTGCCTCAGAACCCCTTTTACCTAATTGAGTTACCCTAATTCCTTAGGTGAATCATGCCAACCGGTAAAGCAATAAACTTAAGAAATAAAGAATTCATGCATCTAATCCCATATTTCTATGGTGATCACAAGTACATGATCTAATACCCCATATCCAGCATGCAACCCATATCCCTATGCGATCACATAACCTAAATCATTATAATTATCATATGTAACTATAAAGCATTACGATCAGAGGCATAGACTTATGATAATTCAAACAACTAATTGAATTAACCATAACAAAGTATCCATAACATAGGTTCGGGGAGAATCATCTCTCCCTAATCTTAGAAAATTAGTTACACATGGTGAATAGATACATAACTAGAGTAAAAGAAGCAATACAAGTAAAGATAGACATAAGAACCTTCAACCCTCGTTCCCAAGTGGTGAAAAGCTCCCAAGATCAGACTTTCCTCTGCTCCAAAACGTCTGGCTGCGCTCCAATGACCAAGCTCCCTTGAAAAAATGCAAAAACTGAATTAAAAACCTAATTTCAGCAAGCCATCGCGTCGCGACACGAGCCCGTCGCGACGCGAAATTGGACAGAATTGTAGGTTACTCCTGCATCAGGCTTCCATCGCGACGCGAACCCTCCTGGTCGCGACGCGATATTGAACAGAAACTTGAGTCTTCCCAATTGTGCTGCATCTCCGGGCAAGTGTCTGGTTCGCCGAATGATAACACACAAATTGGAGGTCTTCAAGTACAAAATAACTCCAACAATGC
This sequence comes from Astragalus membranaceus, assembly GCA_039519185.1. NCBI lineage: Eukaryota > Viridiplantae > Streptophyta > Magnoliopsida > Fabales > Fabaceae > Astragalus > Astragalus membranaceus. The sequence goes on along the minus strand of CM076854.1, from coordinate 28,905,662 downwards.
AGGAATGGCTTACAAAAGGACTTCCTACTACAAATTTCTAATACTCAGCTAAATCCCCAGATAATGACTATAATACAATCAAAACCCCGCACAATTGGTCCTAAATTGGGACAACTTACATCATATGACAGAGAGTCAACAATGGCATCATGCACGTAGCATGACGTACAACCCCCCTAAAATTGGTTAGCAGATGGAAGGGCCGAAACTGTCTGTGATCCGTGTATGGATCCCAGGTGACCTCCTCTGGCGTAAGCCGATACAGCGCTATCCGAAAGTGTGTCACATACCCATCCCTTTTTTTGGCCTCCCATCGCTTGCCACATGGCTACTCTTCATTATATTCATTTGTGATCGACTTAGTACCGATTGTCTGGCCCTGAAAAGGCTCAAATATCCATGCCTGTAATCAAAATGGGAACCAGGTTACTAAACATACATAAACACTGTAAATTAACAAATAAAGTAATTTTGGTACATACCTAAAGTAGTGCCGCGTATCCAGCCATCTGCCTACATTTTGCATTGCTGGCATCCCTTAGCTGGTCATACAAATGTGCCAGGGCTATCCCCCTAGGTGTAGGTGCCAACCCACTCCTGATCAACGAGCATCCCAAGATACCCCACCTTCACCATTGACCCCGACTTGTCGGTGAAGAGGGTGGTGCCCAGTAGGTATATAAGATATGCACGAGTAGCATCCTCATATCGCTCATCATGGATGGTAGTAGGGTAGACCGTAGTCTTCAACCACTTGAGGTCAACAAACAACCCTTTGCCTAAAACTTGTGCCTGAGCATCCTAGGGGTCAGCTCCCAAATAATCAACAAGAAGATTTAGTGCCTCGAACTTCTTATAGTCTGGCATGTCATAGAAGGGAAGCCGCCCATAATGGGAATGTGCAGAATCTGTGAGACGTCATCAAGGGTGATCGTCATCTCCCTAACCGGAAGGTGGAAGTTGGAGGTGTCTTGCTGCCACCGCTCAATGAAGACATTTAAAAGCCCGACATGGATGTGGGTGAACCCTAAATCCCTAAGGGGATACACTCCAGATGCTTGTACATTGTCCTCAATCCCTGGTCGGATGGGCACCGTACTCTGCCCGAGTGAATGAATCTTCAACGACTCACGTTCCTACATTTGTGATGGTATCTGTTAGTCAAACATTTAAGAAGACATAACAATTGAAATAGCTATTAAAATACTTATGCTATAAACTTACCTCCCCGTCCCATATCTTCCGGGCTACGTGTGAGCCGTAGGTAGACAATACTGACTCGTCATCCAGACCACCCAGACCACCCATAAATGGGTAAGTAGGTGCTGATGTGGGGGGTGCAGATGTAGAGGGCTCACCAACTGGAGCAGCAGAAGTAGCAGCCAAAATAAGCAGCATGAGCAGCATCATGCTCAATATTATCCCCAATGTCATATGTTGTGTCCGAGTCCACGCGCCTGTCTCTAGGTCCGGCTCCGGCTCCGACTCGTTACCTTTATTTTCTGCAGAGAAGCAGTAGGTGGTGGGCGCTGATCTCTAATGGTCCCAAGCTGAGACTGTGCCCGCAAGTGACCACCTCTGGTCTTTGCCATACCTAAAGGATTAAGAAAACAAAGTTAAAATCAGCACATTAACTTGTACAACAACATTATCTAAGGCAGTAAAATCACACGGGTACGACAGTAAAGAATCGTCCAGGTTCGGCACTATACTGCAAGACCGTGTATTCTGCCAACATTCTCTAAAACAGGCACGGTTGTTTGATGCCGGACCAGTTTAGTGATATACTTCTGGACTCAGTTTTTTCCAAAAATTTTTACGAGTTTGGTACTATAGTACCGAACCAAGTTCAGACCAAGAAAAAAACACAATCGCATAAACGAAGATAGGGAAACGAGATACATACCTATATTATATTGGGAATGAGAGAGAGAGATGCGAATGAGAGTAAGTGAGAGAGTGAGAGAGGAGAAGGAGGAGAAGGAGGAGAATGAGAATGAGAAAGTGAGGGTACAGTGGTTTGGATTGAAGGGGGCTTGTGGTGTGCGTGAGAGAGGGGGAGTGTGAGAAAAAGGGATTTAGGTTAGGAGTATTTTGGGAAAATTGATGGGTTGGGGTTATCCGGTGAGTAAAGGGGTTGTAGGAAGAATGGGCCAAAGAAAAAACTGTGGATATCTTGTGTTGCAGGTTAAGTTTTGATGATGAGGTAATCTAAGACAAAGTGACAAATGGAACTCCAAGACACAACAGACTCGAGAAGTAAGTCCGTGTCAACGGTAGTCACTAGGGAGTTGGGTCGTGTCTTAGGAATGATTGTAAACCTCTTTTGAGGATCAACTCAAATCTCTCCACACACAACACTCACGTAATCAAGTAAACGTATGCATGCTAAATAGGTTAGGCACAAACGTTTACAAGCATAAAATCGATTATGCACTTGGTTTTTAAGAGAAAGGAAGCAAGAAATCGATTATGCACTTATGTTTTTAAAAGAACATGTTTTTGGAAGAAAACAATCGATTCACGACTTTTTGTTTTAAAGCAAACAATTGATTTATGACTTGGTGTTTTTAAAGCAAAGAATCGATTTTTGACTTGGTTTTTAAAGCATAAAATTGATTGTATACTTAAGTCATTAAGTATAAAAACGATTTGAAAATTAATAAAAATGGGTTGGGCGCTGCTTGGGTTGGAACCGCCGTTGGGGGCTCCCTTTCCTCGGATCTGATCTCCTTTGTGACGTCCACGGCCTCTCCCCCGAGGCGTTGATGGTCGGATCTCCCTGTTGGTGGATCTGCGCGCTTTTGGAGGTACTATGGAGTGCTTCTGTTCGCGGTGGTTTGTGGCTCTGTTCGCGCAGGGGTTGGTTCTGATGCGGTGTTTTGCGGTGTTTCGCGGTGGTTCACGGTGGTTTGTCTGATGTTCGCAATGGTGGCTGTCGTTTCGGACTTTGGACCCGCAGTCACGCCTCCTCTCCTTTTGTCGTGGGCACTTCTCCCTGTCGCTCACGGTTTTGCTTGATTGTGCCACGGTGTTGGCCGGGGGCGCAAGGCCGCGGTGGTGGTTGGTGGCTCGGCTACCTCGATCAAGCTAGGAGTTGTCGCGGTGTTGGCCGGTAGCACGACTTCGCGATGGTGGCTGGAGTCACGGCACCGGATGTCTGGGGGTGTGCTGTCGGTGGGTGCTGATTCGATAGTTTGTACCTTGTCGGACGCCAGATTGCAGTTTGCAGATCGCCGGGCTCCTCCTCCTTTGCCTTCTGCTTCTTTGCCCCCTCCCAATCGTCTCCGGGCCTCCACCTCTAACCTCGAGGCTTTGTGATGTGCTTAATGTGAGGATAGCGAGGTGATGCAGGCTGTTGTGGTTTGGAGTGTGAGTTCAGGAGGTGGTGGGTGGAGGTTGTGTGGGGACTCTCAGGTGTTGCCCTGCCTCCTTTCGGGTTTTCTGTTCGCCTTCGAATTTCTTCCATTAGAGTTCTATGGTTGTTTATTTTAGAGGCCTTGTTGGGCATTCTATTATCGTCCTTATTACCAAGGGTTTTGGTCTAGTCCCCCCTTGTGCTTTTTATATCTCTCTTTATTTTATTAATAAATTCGGGCTGACTGCCTGTTTGATTAAAAAAAAAGTATAAAAACGATTATGAGCTTCATCTTGGAAGCACACAATCGATTCATATCCTTAGGAGTTTAAAGCATAAAATCGATTTCAATCCTATTTTATTTAAGTAAAGAATCGATTTTCAATCTTAGTTTTAGAAGCAAACAATCGATCATTCACTTATGAAGTTGTTCTCTTTTTAAAGCAAAGGATCGATTGTCATACTAAGTGATTTTAAGCAAACAATCGATTTTTTACTTGTTAGAAATTGTCTCAACGGTCATATTTTTTTTAAATCTATAAATAGAGACATGGGCTGCACAGAACGAACAACCCAAATATTCACAAGTTGAAACGCATAACTCTTGCACACCATCACTTTTGTTCTTCAAGTTTCTCATCTTTTTGAGCAGATCTCTCTCAACGGTTAGATTGGGTTGGGAATCTTCAAGTTGTTGTATACACCTTCATAGAGGTGTTTTGTTATTTGTTTGTAATCTATTTTAATCGTTGTAATTGGTTTATACTAGAGAGTGGGGTATCTCTCTAGGGTTCTTGTTTGTACTAGAGAGTGAGGTATCTCTCTAAGGTTTGTGGTTGTAACAAGGGTGGGGTATCTCTTGTTGGTTATAGATCTTGAGGGCTCTTGCAATAGGTGGGGTATCCTAGGTGAAGAGTGCCTCAGTCTGTAAGGGTTTTAGAGGACCCGGTTAAGCTTTGTTTTTGTTTGTGGAAAATCTTACAGGGTTGTGAGGACTAGACGTAGGTCACAGGTATAAAATCTACAATGTTCTTTATTGTTTGATTTCTTTTTCGTTCGTTCCATAAACCTGCGCGAAAAAATTAATCTAAGTCGTTAAAAGGGGAAAAAATTTTAAATTCTCAATCCACCCCCCTTCTTGAGACAGAAGCCCCTTGGTAACAAGTGGTATCAGAGCTAGACTCTTGTTTATAGGGCCTAGCAGCTTCAAGAGAAATGGCTTCAAGTTGGTCTACGCAAGAGGGTGGTTCTCTTACCCATCCTCCAGGATTCAACGGGGAAGACTATGCATATTGGAAAGAAAGAATGAGAATATTCCTATAAGGGGTAGATATAGATATATGGGATGCTGTGGAAAATGGACCTTTTGTTCCCACACACATGGTTAATGGCGCACTCATAGTCAAAGAAATAAATGAATGGATGGATAATGATAAAAGGAAAGTTCAACACAATTTTCGTGCCAAGAACATTATCACTTCCGCACTAAGTCCCGATGAATTCTTCAGAGTGTCAAATTGTAAAACTGCTCAAGAAATGTGGGACAACCTTCAAGTCACTCATGAAGGTACTAGTGAGGTAAAAAGAGCAAGAACAAATACTCTCATCCGGGAATATGAATTATTCTGACTGAATCAAGGAGAAACTATACAAGAAATGCAAAAGAGGTTCACTCACGTAGTGAATAAATTGGGTTCATTAGGAAAATCATTTCCTGCCGAAGACTTGATCAACAAAGTGTTGAGATGCCTAAACAGAGAATGGTAACCAAAGGTAACTGCGATTACTGAATCAAGAAATTTAGCTACCATGACTCTCACCACCCTGTTTGGAAAACTACTAGAGCACATGAAGATGCTCAAGTTGATCTCATGGCCGACCACGACAGTGAAAATGAAACTGAGGTAGATTCTAACTTTGAAACTTCACCAAATGCATATGATGAATTACTGAAGCAGTTCTTGAATTGCATAATGATTCTTTGAAACTAGCTAAAGCATTAACACAATCTACGAAAACAGTTGCTCATCTTCAAAATGAAGTTATCACCATGACTAAGGAAAGATTAGAACTTAGAAAAGAAAATAACAGTCTTGGTTGTTTTAAAGCTAACTATGTATGTGATAAGTGCACTGAATATGAAAAGAAAATCCATGAGCTTGAATGGACATTAGGAAAAATGCATGTACAAAACAAACAACATGTGCATCCTAGGCCACAAAGAAACACTTTCATGAAAATAAATTTGCATTATAGGCCTAAGTTCATTGCTTGTCCATATATTAGATGTTATTACTGTGCCAAACTAGGAGATACTACATCTGTGTGCATGGCTAGAGGAAGACAAGTTGTGAAAAAGGTATGGGTTCCAAAAGGGACTCTATTAAGTACTAACCCACAAGGACTCAAAGAAATTTGGGGACCAAAATTTTCAACTTAATCTTATTGCAGTTATGCTTCAAGGTATGGGGGACAGATTAATACCTTGATAGCAAATGATCAAAGTACATGACTGGAGATATAACAAAGATCTTAAAACTCACCCCCAGAAAAAGCAATCATGTGACTTGTGATAATAACAATAGAGGAAGAATCCTCGGTGAAGGCAAGATTTGTAAAGGTTTATTTACCTCTATTGAAAATGTGTTATATAGAAGAACTTAAAAATAACGTATCAAGTATTAGACATGTATGTGAGAGAGTAAGTTTTGATCTTGTTTCATGCATCATTGAGAATAAAATTTGTAACGCATGTTAGAATAATAGGGAACGGAGTAAACTATATCTTATTCATATAGATCACAGTCCGATTAAAATGCAAAAACACAAAGAACCCCGTTCAACATTCTAGGATTAAGCCTATAGAGTCTAGATATCATTTTCTTAGAAATCATGCTCAAAAAGATGACTGTATGACTGATTTAGTTGAGTATTCAAAATTGCTGGTTGATATTTTTTTTCAAAACCATTGCCAAAAGAAGTCTATTTTTTCATTCGAAGAGAACATTAAATCATTGTTTTATCATTTATCTGAATGAAATATGAACTGTTTGGCTATCTTTTGTTGCAACCCGACTCTCAAGACATTTTGTGGTTTATGCTGATTTTTTTTAAATGCATAGGTGTTACTTTTACAATTAGTTGCGTTTTCGACTCACCAACTAAGCTTCGTATTAACCCTTTTGATCAAGACAAAAAGGGGGAGAAATATATGATTGTTACAGGATGCATATAGGATTGTCACTTTGCATTTAGTCAGGGGGAGCATCAAGTAAGGGGGAGTCTAGATACATATCATGAATTAATGCATTGTTTTGCTTGATGAACTAACCTCCCACCTAAGATGAATCAAAGTTTTGTCATCATCAAAAAGGGGGAGAATGTGGATATCTTGTGTTGCAGGTTAAGTTTTGATGATGAGGTAATGTAAGAAAAAGTGACAAATGGAACTCCAAGACACAATAAACTCAAGAAGTAAGTCCGTGTCAAGGGTAGTCACTTGGAGGTTGGATCGTGTCTTAGGAATGATTGTAAACCTCTTTTGAGGATCAGCTCAAATCTCTCCACACACAACACTCACGTAATCAAGTAAACGTATGCATGCTTAATAGGTTAGGCACAAATGTTTACAAGCATAAAATCGATTATGCACTTGGTTTTTAAGAGAAGGGAAGCAAGAAATCGATTATGCACTTATGTTTATAAAAGAACTTGTTTTTGGAAGAAAACAATCGATTCTGACTTCCTGTTTTAAAGCAAACAATCGATTTATGACTTGGTGTTTTTAAAGCAAAGAATCATTTTTTACTTGGTTTTTAAAGCATAAAATCGATTGTATACTTAGGTCATTAAGTATAAAATCGATTATGAGCTTCAACTTGGAAGCACACAATCGATTCATATCCTTAGGAGTTTAAAGCATAAAATCGATTTCAGTCCTATTTTATTTAAGTAAAGAATCGATTTTCAATCTTAGTTTTAGAAGCAAATAATCGATCATTCACTTATGAAGTTGTTCTCTTTGTAAAGCAAAGGATCGATTGTCATACTAAGTGATTTTAAGCAAACAATCGATTTTTCACTTGTTAGAAATTGTCTCAACGGTCATATTTTTCTAAATCTATAAATAGAGCATATGGCTGCACAGAACGAACAACCCAAATATTCACAAGCTGAAACGGATAACTCTTGCGCACCATCACTTCTATTCTTCAAGTTCCTCATTTTTTGAGCTGATCTCTCTTAAGGGTTAGATTGGATTGGGAATCTTCAAGTTGTTGTATACACCTTCATAGAGGTATTTTGTTATTTGTTTGTAATCTATTTTAATCGTTGTAATTGGTTTATACTAGAGAGTGGGGTATCTCTTTAGGGTTCCTGTTTTTACTAGAGAGTGAGGTATCTCTCTAGGGTTTGTGGTTGTAACAAGGGTGGGGTATCTATTATTGGTTATAGATCTTGAGGGCTTTTGCAATAGGTGGGGTATCCTAGGTGAAGAGTGCCTGAGTCTGTAAGGGTTTTAAAGCACCCGGTTAAGCTTTGTTTTTGTTAGTGGACAATCTCACAGGGTTGTGAGGACTGGACGTAGGTCACTGGGAGGTGACTGAACCAGTATAAAATCTACTGTGTTCTTTATTGTTTTATTTCTGTTTATGACCTTAGTTTTATTGATTATGGCTTTGTTTGTTAAGAAAAGTGGCACCAGAAACCGCGTTCTCTCTTCACGATCCCCTCCTTTCCGCCGCGACTCACCCTTCGCAACTGTAGTGGTTCGAATAACATCTCAGATGCGAGTTGCGGAAAGGATAGCCATGTACAAGCTGACCTCTTCCTTGTTCAACTTGGGACTGATTTGATGTTATCCCGTGTCTTCCTAATTCGTGACAGGAACCCCAAATCGCTAAACATGGAGCCTCTATCGCCATGACTGTTGTGTACAAGCCAATTTAGATTTCAACAGAACCCATCCCTTATTTAGTTTACACCTTCGAGCAACCCATGATCGTGACCGACACTCCTCCATTCGTTCAATTCCTCATAGTCTATCGTAAAGATTCAATGTTACTTTAATCTAGACTGTTGTTCTATGCTAGAGCCCCAAAGTAACTTGGTAACTCTTTGATCTCGGGGAAAAACAGCTTCTAACCACCCTTGAGATAATGCACCTTGAGTTCTTCAATGATGTTTTCAAACCAACGCCACCACCATTGCATATCGAATAGGTATTTTGTTTCGAAACACAACACAATTAATTTATTTACAGGGCAATCGAGTATTTTTAGTATTTTAGTGTATGACTTTTGGACGGTCTTTGTTGTTGTTGTTGCATAATTATACTCGTTCGAGTCAATTGTCCCGTCGGAATTGAATCACGCTCAAGAACTAGTGATTGGTCATCATTGCCGGTTCGCCTCTCAAAGACACTTCGATATCAGGTACGGGGGGAAAAGGTTTCTATTCTATATGGGGAATAGGGGATAGGACTAAGATAGTTTTGATTATCGCTATCCATATTTTGCTGGTATTCATTATTTATTATTTATTTATTACTTATGTTATTTATTCAATTTGGATGACTGTAATTATTCAGGATGACTGTAATGATTTAAATGGTCAGTAAATTATTTGATTATTTGATTTGGATGCCTGTAACCAAATGATCTGGATGACTGTAAGTAAATTATTTGGATGACTGTAATTTTATTATTTGGATGGTTGTAGTCAATAGGTCGAGTTTATTGGATGATTCTAATATGAGTAGATTGGTAAATCACTTAGTTATAAAAGTGGTAGGATGAGCTAGTGTCTAATGTGTTAATAGACTAGAATGACAGGTAATTCAAAATAATAAGAAGTTCTTGTTGTTTGAGACTTAAACAAAAATCTTAGCATAGATTGATGTAGCCAGGACCAACTTGGAATCACCTAATATTATTAAATGACTTGACATTCATGTTCGTGGTGATTGCTGGTTGGCTTTATGGGCAAGTTATCATTCGTCGATGATTAGCAAGCTGGTTCGTGTTGAAGAATCCTTCCGCAGCATGGGCAAGAACTCGTTGCAGTATGGACGAGCTATATCTTCGTGATCGAGATTTGTTAAAGGCACCTTGTCTCAGCATGGGTAAGGACTCATCGCAGCATGGACGAGCCGTACCTTAAAAGTTGATGATTGTAAGAGGAACCTTGTCGCAGTATGGGCAAGGACTCGTCGCAATATGGGCGAGCCATACCTCAAAGGATGGTGATGATGATAGGTGTTGTTGTTGCTGTTGTTGTTGTCATCGTCGTTCTCGTTGTCGTTGTTGTTGTCGTTGTCGTTGTGCGATATCGCGTCTGTTTAGGTCCATTGTGTGTCCATCTTCTTGTTGTTGTGGTCGTCGTCGTCGTTGTTGTTGTTGTTGTTGTTGTTAGTAGGGCATTATCGGGCAAGGTATCCCGGTCCTCATAGTCCTCTCTTGGCTGTTCTTCAGGGCGTTATCGGGCAAGGTATCCCGTTCGGGCTATTCCGGTCCTGTTGTTTCTTGTAGGGCATTATCGGGCAATGTATCCCGTTCGGGCAAGGTATCCCGGTCCTATTGTTGTTCGTCGTAGGGCGTTATCGGGCAAGGTATCCCGGTCCTATTGTTGTTGGTCGTCGTAGGGCATTATCGGGCAAGGTATCCATGTCCTATTGTTATTGTTGTTGTTATTGTTGTTGTTGTTGTTGTTGTTGTTGTTGTTGTTGTTGTTGTTGTTGTTGTTGTTGTTGTTGATGATGATTAATTGAGCACACAGGTTATGTTTGTCGTATATACTGTAGTGATTTTAACGGTGTGATGTGACCCCTCACTTTTTACGTACGAGTCCTTTGTGGCTTCTGTTTGTGACATCTTGCTGTATGAACATGTTGTGTTGGTCACTCTTTTGAGAGTGACTGTATGATGTTGATTTGATGCATTGTGGTTGCCTTTGCTGTTTTAGTCTCGGTCTTATGTTCTTTATACGGTTTGGACGCTCTTTCTCACTCGTGTACCATTTTTTAGATTGAGTTCCAAGTGTCGTTGATGTGAGCTTCTACGATTGTGCAGCGGTGGAGATGTGATCACTACGGATCACCCAGCAACTTGCGGAATGATACTATACGTTGATGTCACTTTCTTTTTACTTAATTGATTAAAGGTTTATTGCTCTGATCATGTGACATCGGGACTTGGGTTGTATTTTCAATATTATAATTAAAATCAATCTTGTTACTGTATTAAAAGAAATGCTTCAGTGTTTTGTTTTTAATATTATTATAATCGTTTATATACGATTTAAAGAGTGGGACGACATCTTTTACTTGCGAAAAACATTTCATAAAATGAATTGTTAGTTTTATTTGAAAAACAAATTTACTCGTTTTCCGTACTTTTTCACTTATAAATACTTTCGGGGTAAAGGGTGTCACAACAACAACAACAACAAACCAACACCGTTGGCCCAGTGGCTTAATCTACCCTGGGACACGGGGGGTCGACCCGGTGCTCCCGGGATCGATTCCTGTAGTGCACAAACTCGGTGTTGGCCAGTGCGAAATTTGATCCTAAGCACGAGTGGAGATTAGTCTTTCGTTGAAAGCGTTGGGACACTCCGTGGGTAGCCAGCGATGGTCCGAACAAAAAAAAAACAACAACAACAACAACAACAAAGTATTTCACAATACCGAAATACATCAAACAATAACAACAATATAATAATAATACCATATAAAAATACAATTAAATGTCAATAAAATATATGTTAATACTTGAAAGATACATAATGCCTTAAAGTCATTAAATTTATAATTCAAAATAATTATATTAACTCATGACTAAATATTTAAAAATAAGATAATACAATAATAACATACTATTAAAATATGTCAATTAGTAAAATAAGCACACACAACGTCATAACAAATAATATTTTGGCTAAATTATAGTTTTGGTCCCCCTATTTTAACAAATCCGGACATTTGGTCCCCCTATTTTAAAATGCAGACATTTAGTCCCCCTGTTTTAAAAAGTTCGGAATTTTAGTCTAAAGAGGGGTTTCTCAGTTTTTTTTTCTGATGCGGATAAAAAACGCTGACGTGGCACTCATTAAACGACGTGGCATCTGACACAACTTATGCCATGTCATTTAATGAGACACATGGACAGCCACGTCAGCAAACTATTATTAAATTATTAAAACTTATAATTAAATAAATAAATAAAATCAAAACCTAAAACAAAAATTGTTCTTCATCTTCTTCTGTCGTTCTTCATCTTCTTCTACCGTTCTTCTTCTTCTTCTCCGGTTCCTCTTCTCAGGTTCCTCTTCTCCATTTCATCTCAGTCGCCTCACCTCTCTTCATCTTCTAGGTCGATTCATCTCCTCCACTCATGAAACAAAAAGATTCACGCGATTTCTACACGGGTGCCTCCATCGAAGCTTCTGGTTCTTCTTCGAACTCGCGATTTACAGGTTATGGAAGAACGAAACACTTGTGTGACTGCCATGTGGAATCTCCATTGATGACGTGCAAGACTATACCTAACTATGGAAGAAGGTTTTGGGGGTGTGGATTATACAAAGTGCATGGATTATACCTAACTGTGAGTTTTTCATTTGGCTAGATGACGACTATACTGAGCAAGAAAAAAATGTTGTTAGTCAGTTGGTTAATCAAGTTCATGAGCTACGTAGAAAGGATGAAGATGCACAAAATGACATAATTCAACTCAAAAGTAAGTTGGATCAATTGAAGAGGAAATATGAAGGAAAAAAAGCATCAATGGTGGAATTGAAGAGGAGCTCTACTGAAATGAAGATGAAGAACCAGATTTTGTTTTAGTGGCAAAATAAATAGTGGTTTAGGTGATGTAATTTGTAATGGTGGAATTCTGTATTTGTTGTTTGTGTCTTTGTTTAGGTGATGTAATTTGTAATATGGTTTAGTTTGTGTTAAGTGAGATTGTAATGTGGTTATGTATTGTGAAATGAATTTATTTGAAGTGGTAAAACTGTGTCATATGCAGAAACTGAGAATGCATAAACTATAAATGCAGAAACTGTAAAATGTTTTGTAATATGTAGAAACTGTAAACTGTGAAATGTTATATGCAGAAACTGATTCATGCAGAAACTGCAAAACTGTAAAACTGATTCATGAACATTCTCTGCATGAACATTTTCTGTTGCACAATTGTGTTTGTCAAGTAATGCTTCAAGCCTTCTAGCAATGAAATAATAGTAGTAGCCCTAGCTGCCTTCCAATATGCATCTTTCATCTCTACTCCAAGGTATTTTTTTTTCCAATTGCCGTAAAGATGCTTGGCACATAGCCTGTGTTCAACTTGGTCCCCATATGCTTCAAGTGCAGGAACAAGTCCCTGTATTTAAAAAAACAGAATTAAGAATCATAAAACTGTACAAGAATTAAGAATAACATAATTAAGAATCATAAAAATGCTCCAAGAATTAAGAAAAACATAATTAAGAATTACCTTTTGTTGGTCTGATATGAATGCATATGGCTTAGGATTGAGTTGGTTCAAGTCTTCAAGCAATAGGTTAATGAACCAGGTCCAAGAGTCCCTAGTTTCTGCCTCCACCACATCATAAGCAATGGGAAACATTTGATTATTTGGATCCTTACCAACAGCTGACATTAGTTGCCCTCCAAACTCTCCTTTTAAGAAGCACGCATCCAACCCTATTAAACCCTTCTTTTAAAATATTTTTGGTGTTGAATATCAACCCAACCTCAAACTTCACTGGCTCATTGCCTTCAGGCTGCCTAAACTTTGGGAATGAGTGTGTTACAGGTTCTTCACCATCACTCCCTGGTGGTGTATCTAACTTATCTGAATCAGTTAGTTCCTCTCCTTCAAAATCAACTTCAAGATTTGTATCAACATTGACACCCTCAGATTTTGAACCCATTTTACTGATTTCATTAACTGTTTCTGTAGGCAATACACTTGTCCAATCCCATTCTTCATCATAGTCACTATCCTCAGGGATATCACTATCACCAGAATCCGAATTTGCAGAGTACTCATCATCTACTTCACTCTATTCTACTTCAATATCACCTTCCACTTCCACAAAAGTATCACTAACTTTCTCTTTTCCCTTACTTTCAGCCACTTTCTCATTCTCACCACCTTCAGATGCTTTATCATTTTCACCACATTCCTTCTCTTTGCACAAACCATCACCCCCTTGCACTTCACTCTCACCCCGTAAATTAGTCAAATAAGGGACCACTAGCAACCAAAATTAGTCAAATAATGCATGCATCAGTAAATGCATCAGTCATATAGTGGCTAAATAATTAGAAAAGGCAAGAAACGAATAAAAGGCCAGCAAATGCATTAGTCAAGTTTCTAGTTTCAACAAAACAACTTTAAAAAAAATCAAGTTTCAAGTTTCAACAACAACTTTCAAAACCCCGTAAAACAGAAAATCCCCACAAACCCTAAAATTAGAAACACACAATCCCCATAAAACAGAAGCAAGAATCAAGAACTTTTACCATTACCCACTGTACTTGCTGGATCTGTCAAATCTTTTCCACTCATTAGAGAGATAGGCTTGCATTGCTCCTTTCCTGGTTTTTGTGAAGTTTAAGCTTCAGTAGTGATGGTTGTGATCCACTTGGTCTTTGGTAGGCACCTGCAGCTAGTTGTCCCACTTGGGTTTCCAAATTCTTGATAGCAGCACCTTGGGATTGAAATGTAGTTCTGGCTTCCATTATGAACGATTTCACCAGAGATTCCAAGGAATTATCTGGTGTTGGTGCATTTGGTCTTTGGTTATTTTGAGAAGGGAACCCAGGTGGAGTAGATGGTGCTCCAGCATTGGATGTTGTGGCATTGTTACCACCCCTGAAATTTGGGTGATTTCTCCAGCCAGGATTGTAAGTGTTTGAGTAAGGATTGTTATTCTTGTTGTACCCTACATAGTTGACAAAGATAGGGTTGCTTGTACTTCTTCATACAAGTGTACTCCTCCAGGAGGGGCTTGCTCAATTGTAGCTGCAGTGATTTTGGTTGATGTTGTAGCATTGGATGCTACAGCATTAGTTGTGCAGAGACTCTTCATCAAGTTGGTGAGGGATGCTACTAGGGCTAATAGAGCAGATACTTCACTTATTTCATGGACCCCGACTATCTTATTTTGAGCACTGATCCTTTCTATGGGACATTGGTAGCTCTTGGTTGCAATGTTCTCTATTAGTTCACATGCTTCATTTTAAGATGAGTTTAGTAACACTCCTTCAGATGATGCATCTAGCATGAGTCTGGTTTGTGGTTCCAAACCATTGTAAAATGTTTCCATTTGGATGATGACAAGAATTTCATGATGGGAACATTTTCTTAGGAGCTCTTTCCATCTTTCCCATGCTTCAAACAATGACTCAAATTCTTTTTGTTTGAAAGAAGTGATTTCATTTCTCATCCTGGCATTTTTGATAGGTGGAAAATATTTTACGAAATTTTTTTCTGCCATTTCATTCCAATCATTGATAGAGTTAGGCTCTAAGGAGTTTAGCCAAGCCTTAGCTCTATCTTTCAAGGAATATGGAAATAGTTTTAATCTAAAAGCATTTTCACTAACACCAGGAATGATAAAATTGCTACAGACTTCCAAAAATTGTTTTAAGTGAAAATGAGGATCCTCGCGAGGAGATCCACCAAATTGGCCTATTGTTTGAAGCATTTGAAACATAATGGGTTTGAACTAAAAATGTGTGGCATTGATCCCTGGTCTGACTTTGCTGGTTTGCATGATTTGTGGATCAAACACAGTATAATTTCTCATTGGTCTGTCCCTGTCATTCACCATACCTATTGGTCCCATATTGATGACTGCCGCCTCTATTGGAGTTCCTTCCAGATCCTCTGCTAGTACCATGCTCAAACATTGTGTGTCTGCAACTGCTTCTATTTTTTTGTTGTCTTTGAAGCCTTCGCAACTCTTTAACTCTCCTTTATATTTCAGGGTCTAACTTATATTCTAGTGAGTGAAATTTGGGGATATGCTACTGCACTAACTGCATAAACACAAAACAAATACCAGTGTAAAATTATCACTAACTTGCTATTGATTTAAATAATAAAAAATAAATGCAATCCCCGAAAACGGGGCCAAAAACTTGTTGTGGATAAAAGAGTGATGTGCAAGTGTACACAATCACAACAAGTAATATAGTGAAACAGTAGGGGTCGAACCCACAGGGATTGATATTAATTTTCAAGGTTTAAATTGGTAGTTCAACTAGTGAGAAGTAACCAAGTAGTAAAAAGTAACAATTGTGTTTAGACTAAGGTAATGGAAAGTAGCAGAAAATAAACAAGGTAGTAAGAAGGGTGTGAAAAGTCAAGTGAGAAAATAGTTGGAATGCTTTCACTAAGTAAGTCACTTAAAACAGCATAACTGAATAATGTTATGTACGATGTTGTAGCATTGGATGTTGTAGCAATTGATGTGTTCCTTTCAGTCACTATCATTAGGGCTTTGTTACAAGTCTTATGTCTAAGCTCTAAATAAGTTCACCCGTGTATATGAAGTACTCACAGTATCACCCTATGGACTCTACTTTCCTATGTCTAGGTCTTAGCATTGAATGACAAAGTTTCCTTTGTTAAACAATTATCTATATTAGTTCTTGAGTTCTAATGTTAAACACTTATGCCAGCCTTGTAACGCTGCAGTATTGCCTCACAACATTTCTGGGAAGAAATTCTCCTTGTTCATGATGAAGGGGTTGGAATGAAATGGAGGGAAATGGAATGTGGAGTGAAGTGAGAGATGGAGTGAGTGAATGGAATGGAGTTGGAATGAATGAATCATGAGTTGGAAGAGGTGTTGTATTTATAGGCTTCCTTTGGGATGAAGTTACCAACCACTTGCACCTACTTGTCCACTTGCACAAAAGTTTCACCAACTAATGAGGGAGGTCCAATGGCAAGTGGACAAGTGTCACCTATAAAGCTTCTTTGATTTGAGATTTAAAGGTCTAAGATGTCCATAGAGTGGCGCTGACCAGACCACTTGCGCCACTTGCTTTCACTTTTTGAGTTTGCGCTCACAGTGACGTCAGCAGAGGAATGCAGTGGCTTTTTCAGATTGTAGTAGTGAATGTTGTAGCATCAAGTGCTTTGGCATCAAATACTGCAGCATTGAACGCACGCATAAACGCACCACATTATATCCAAAAGTATCAAGTTGTTATCAAAACAGTTCTTAACCCTTAAAGTTATGTTTACTTGTGAATTTGATTATTTACGTGACACTATTACTGAGATTGTTGTAATAATTTAAGTCTTTGAAGCATAAATAACTCTTATAAATAAGAGTTATCAGGCGTTTGTGCCCTCCACCTCCAAAGACAATAGCTTCTAGACGCCATCAGTCACCTCGGCCACGTCATCGCCTTCGCCGACACCATCATCGAGGAAGAAACTCGAGGACGCCTCCAAGTTCTCCTCCTCCGACACCAGACTCTGGCCGGCCAAGGAAAGAACCTTTCGACCACACCCCCTCATTGGGATTCTCTTCATCGCGTCACCGATTACGTAGACGGCTGGGGCAGATCACCCTGTTAGAGTAAGATCTCGACAAGGCATGTCAGACCCGCCAAACCAGGACCACTTTCTCGAGAAATCGATAAGCAGCCTATCCCGATATCCCTCGAGAAACCACCCGTCCTCAATATGTACGACGGATTCTGAGACCCAGAAGATCACATCGACAACTTCGAGTTGATGCTCTGATATCGGAAGGTATAAAAGGAGGTCAACTGCAAGATCTTCCCTTTAAGCTTCACAGAAGTAGCACTTGTGTGGTATAGAGTTCTGAAGCAAAACTCAATAACCTCTTGGTCCCAGTTCGCCGAGCTCTTTTGCGCCCACTTCACTACATCAAGGGCCAAGCCGAATTTGAAGAAGGTACTCAAAGTTATTCGCCAGCGCGAACATGAGACCCTCAGGAATACATTGAAAGGTTCAATGACGAAGCTCTGAACGTCCACGAATGGGACGATAAGATGAAATAGTTATTCATTGAAGACGACCTTCACCTTGGAAGTTTTTCCAAATTGACGTAGGATTCAATAAACCCCGCAACCTGAAGGAGTTTCTCTAGAGGTCGTCCAAGTACATGGATTACGAGGATGATGAGCTGGCCACGCAGGCCTTGGACAAGGCACCCCCAAAGAAAGAAGTACAACCTCAAGAATCTCGGCCGAAAAAGGATCAGGGGAGTTTCCAGAGTGAGCCGCGCAATCGGCGACGCCCTCGCTTCACCGAACATACACTAGTTAACACTAAAAGAGCAAAGATTCTAGATGAATGCGCTATTACCAAGCTTCCTGGGATAAAGCCTCTGGATCCCATGCCCGAAAAATACTGTCGCTACCACCGTAGCAGCGGCCATGAGACTAATCGGTGCAACACCTTCATAGATGATATTGAAGAGCTAATTAGAAAAGAGAAATTCAATAAGTATGTGAAGAAAGACGAGGATCGCCCACGTACGCGATCCCCTAGAAATGGAAAATAAGTAATCAACGAGGTCGAGAGATCCCCAAGGAAAGAAAGAAAGAAAGAAAGAAAGAAGCGACTGTTGGATCTGTGGTTGTCGACCGTTGGATCACCAATGGAAAATAATTGCTTCTTTCTTTCTCCCTGCCTTTCTTTCCTTGGCAATCCAACAAGTCTCCTTGGTCGAAGGCAGGTAGAAGCGACTGTTGGATTGCCAAGGAAAGAAAGGCAGGGAGACTTGTGGATCAACAAGTCGACTGTTGGTACGCGATCCCCAAGGAAAGAAAGAAGCGACTTAGAAAAAGATGACGACAACTAGAGATCCAACAGTTGACATGTGGCCATGGTGATCTTTGGTGGGTATATTGTCGAAGGCATGGAGACTATGAAGATGAAGAAGATAAAGTGGAAAGAAATATTAAACATCGCATCCACGTCAACCATCAAGATTCCAACAGGGCGACCTCCCCTAGTTTTGAGGACAAAGATCTCGTGGACGGAAAGCCCAACAAGCACATTCCCCTAATCATTCAGGCTGCCATGGCAAATTTTGAGGTAAGGAGAATTCTGGCCGACCAAGGGAGCTCAGCCGACATCATGCTCGCCGGCCTCATGGCTATTCTAGGAATATCGAAGGAAGACCTTACTCCTAACCGAGGAGTCGAATTTTCTGGTTTCAATGAATCGAAGACAAGGCCCCTCAGTTACATTGAATTGATGGTTACATACGACAGCGAACCCCTGTCTCGAACGATCAACACACCTTTTCTGGTCATCCCATGCCCGTTAGTCTACAACTTCAAAATTGGAAGTCCAACGTTGGGCCGACTAGAAACTGTAGCCTCCATTGTCCACCTCAAAATGAAGTTTTAATCTGTTAAGGATGAGATCACCATTGTAAGCGCCGACTTGGGCTTCGACAGGAGATGCCACTTCCTCTCTTTTAAGGAGGATCTTAAGGATAACACAGCCAAAGCGCCAAAGTCAGGAGCAACAAAGAGAAAACACGGAAAGGAACCCCGGGTTAACTCGGTCTCTTTTGCCGTGTCCCTAAACAAAAATATTTAGTGGAAATTCCCCAGAAACCAAGCGGCAAGACTGATACTGAAAGTTAAGCAACCACAGGTGCAACTAATGAACAACAAAAAGCAATATAGGCCCCTGTAGCCAATTGTCCTGCAGTCGGCGGAGCTTCCGAGACCGAGCGTTCCATCATCGTCATCTAAATTAATTTAATTTAAATTTACTAACCTGGACTACTATACAAAGACCCTCATCTAAGGGCAACACGTAATCTTGAAATACCTTCTGAGCTGAAATAAGCAAAGAGCGCTACGTATCTACACATCTCCTTCAAAGACCGGATAACGACAAGTCAACCAAAAACTTGAACAAAGCTTGAAACACCCATCAAAACAAGGGGATTCCAGCTTTAAGTTCTAACGGAGACGAACTCTTTGTTGAGGGAAAATCCCGGTTTTGTTTTGATGGTTAACAAACTTCAAATGTGAGAAGCTTAAGTTTTCTGATTTCATATGCTACTAATGTTTCTTCTTGAGTGAAATATAAGAACACGATCAGTTAGTTTATTCTCAAGAAGATATTTGCTTTTAAGAAACATAAGTGTTGAGAAGACTTGAAGCAATGACAAGACAAAGAAGCCACAAGAATTTTGACCGAAATAACAAAGAAAAACACCCTTGGAAGAGAAGAGAAAGGTCATTAGTTAAGAAGGGTTAAAATGAGAAGACTCATTATGAGAAGAGTCAACATGAGAAGACTCATCATGAGAAGAGAGAATTTGATAAGAGTCAGGATGAGAAGAATCAACATGGGAAGAGTCATGATGAAAAGAGTCATCATAGAAGAGTCATGAGGAGAGTCATCATGAGAAGAGTCAACATGCGAAGATTCACAGTCAAGTTGAGAAGAATTGTAACACCCCGGTATTTCTAACATGTAGAGAGACCGAAGATGCACAGATGCGGAAGTTTAGAAGACACAGTTCTTGTTTAAGTATTGGACATACAAACTTTTTCCGAAATAAAAACATATTCGGAATAACATTACTTCATAACATAGAAGTTTATCGGTTCCATACCGAATGGATTACAATATCCGTGTCCAAAAACCAAACAGAAACATAAAGCGGTTCGTATAACTCATAACCATTACAAGTTTATACAACCAAAGAGACAACAAAAGAACAAAGGATCAAATGACTAAATCTTCAGCACCTCCAAGAGTATACCAACTACTCGTGCACAATAGTCTTCCTTTTTCCCTGCTTCTCGGAAAAACAACAAATATGGATAGGGTGAGATAACATTATCTCAGTGAGTCCTACCGTGCCCCCTCTCTGACACTCGGTTCAATTCATTTAAACCGCTATTAAAGGCTGACATAACAATGTCTTATATATTAATCGAAATGCCAAGAAAATCGTGTTCTTATCTTAGCTTATCATGAAACGGCTGTACAACGACTACGAATCCCGAATCATAAGCCACAAATCGAAATGCCGGCTGTACAACGACTACGAATCCCGGCAAATCGTGTTTTCATTTTAGTTTAGCATAAATCGGTTGTGCAACGACTACGAATCCCGATAACCCACGAATTGACCACGCCAAAACGTATACAGGGCCTAGGTAAGGGGTCTTGACTACCCTCCCTAGTATGCTACTTGTCGGGTCGTCACCCAACGCAATACATATGACAATATGCATCAAATTCTCGAGAGTTACATAATTTATATCTTTTCGATCACCACATGGATCAATTACATAATAATCGGATAAACAATATCCATATCGATCTATAACCCGTTTTGAGGAATTCATAAGTTAGACCTCCGGCATTATAATCATTTTCATTTGACATATATAACATATATATTCAATCAGTCCATCAATCGGTGTACTCACACGCGTACTAGGGTTTCGGTTTTTCAATCAATTATGCTTGCGAAGCTCTTTTCAAAAACATGAGTTGAACAAGTTCAAATTACGGTTTTCAGTAAGGCAATTCCTTTTTAAATGGTTGAGAAAGAGATTAGAAAAGGTTCGGGATCGAACAGAGCGACGAAACGAGAAAACGGAAGTCGGTAACAGAACCTCACGCACGACCCGTGCCCAGGGGCGCACGACCCGTGCGTGGTGCACTACATAGAACCCATCCAACAGAAAGAAACGCACGATCCGTGCCCAGGGGCGCACGACCCGTGCGTGCCGTTCGGTTTCCAATTCTTCCAATCCGAAGCAGGCGCACGATCCGTGCCCAGGGGCGCACGGTCCGTGCGACCTGTGTCTGTTACCAGAATTTCACATTTTTCTCATTTTCGCTCTCCGTTCTCGTCCAATTCGATTTCTAATTTCAATCACCTGAAACTCAGAAAATTTCCAACTATTCGAGAATATATATATGTTATTTCATTTCAATGATTTATTCAAAAATTCTCAATAAACCGTAAAACACTGTTTTGACTTAAAATTGCTTTTCATTTCTAAGTCTTTTGAAAATAGAAAATGTGGCCAAGAACTCCAATATCGAAAACAAGTTTAGAATAGTAAAATGCCCTATCGTGAGTAGAACTCACCCGTTATACCGAAGTCCGTGAGTTGGGTCGAAAGCGAAGTCGTCGAACCGAAAACAACGAACTATCCCCGCTAGAAACCGAATTCGAACAAGGACAGTGGCTTCCTTTCTCTCAAACTGAAACAGAAACCCAAATCTTTCACAACCTCCTCTAAATCGAAATGCAGGCTTGAGACTTCCCCCTCTTAACAGCAAAACTGAACATGCAAGAGAAGTGGCAGTTCAAAACTCCATTGTCTTCAACCTTGGAGCTTCAAGCTTCGAAAATGGTGTATAGAGGAAGAGTGAGAATCAGCCCTTGTCCTTGGTACCATTGGACTCACAAATCAAAAATGGAGTAGAGAGAGGTTTAGAAGACTTACATGCAATGAAAATTTGAGAAGCTCTCCTTTCCTCCTCCCTTCGCCCTCTCTCTCTCTTTTCTCAACTGTTTTTCTCTTTCTTTTCCTTCAGCTGAAAGATGTCCAAGTGAGAGGGTGAGTTCAGGATGAGTTTGGGCTGGGGGTTTATAATGATGGTGCAAAGACCATTTTACCCTTGGCCCATAAAATGATAGCTTAGGTGTTGAAAAATCCTTTTCGGTACAAAACCTTCTCGATTAATTCGGTTCTGACCCGAAGTTCCTCAATTCTTTCGGTTCGTAATTAATTATAACCTTCACGATTATATTTTAATTACTAGGGGTGTGAAAAGACAGATTTGCCCTTCGGCTCCAATTTCTCATTTTACTATGAATAGGCCACCCTTTAATGGAGAATAGGTTTTCTTGGTAATTTTCTCGACTATTAATCCCCTAGACGCGACCAATTATGCCCACAAATAATTAATCGGTCCTAGGCATCTTAGTACGAGTCTTTAAAAATTTAGGGATGTTACAATCTCCCCAACTTTTAAAAATTTTGTCCTCAAAATTGACAAGACGTACCTCAATTGAAGAGATATGGATATCGGGTCCGCATGTCATCTTCCAGTTCCCAGGTAGCCTCCTCGATTGAGAATCCATCCCAGACCACTTTGACAATCGGAATAGTCCTCGAACGCAGAGTCTTCATACCACGCTCCAAGATATAACTAGGGTAAGGTTGAAATGACAAATCCGGTCGCAGGTCAATTGTATCAACACTCAACGGTTGATGCAGATCGGGAACATACTTCCTTAATTGAGACACGTGGAACACATCATGGAGATTGGATAGGGCCGGAGACAATGCGAGGCGATAGGCAACTGGCCCAATCCGCTCGATGATTTGGAAAGGTCCAACATATCGAGGACTGAGCTTCTTTGCTCGCAAGGCTCTCCCAGTGCCTATGGTTGGAGAAACTTTCAAGAACACATGATCATCAACCTCAAACTCCAACGGTCTCCTTCGGTTGTCAGCGTAGCTCTTTTGTCGACTCTGAGCAACCTTCATCCTTTCTCGAATTAACTTAATCTTCTCAGTAGTTTCGCGAACCATATCGGGTCCCAAAAACTTATTGTAACACCCCGTTAATTTCTAACTTGTAGAAATTACCGAAATGCACTACTGGCATACATCAGAGTGACTTTCCTTTTAACATATTGAACACATACTAGACTTCGATGAATCACTCATCAAACGTGCTTAACATAACTAAACTGAATATAAATAAAGTCGGTCCTTACACCCTCAACTAGTGTTCAATACTCAAAACCGAAAGTCTGCGGAAGCGATTTACAACTTTATAACATAAGTTGTACAATCGTACATACTAAGTATCTGAATACAAGGTGCAAAGGAAACTGAAACATAAGACATAAAGAAATAAAGGTAGCGGCTGCTCCTCGAGCATCTCCATGACCATGCCTCTTCATCTTCAACTTAGCCTGCAATTCTGAAAAACAACAACATGGATTGGGTGAGACAACTTGTCTCAGTGAGTTCTATCGAGACCCCTTACTAATCCTCTCGGTTCAATTATGCTTGGTTCATTATCTAAAACTCATAGTCCTCAAAGTTGACTATGTGGCTGAACTATGCTCAATCACTGAGCCTAACAATGAACTATGCTCAATCACTGAGCCTAACAATGAACTATGCTCAATCACTGAGCCTAACCATGATTATTAGCGTGTCACCGGTCACTTGGCAAAATAAGCTTCCGGTGAACCCAATCCACTAATCACTAGTGGGCAAACCTCAAGGGGCCTAGGTTCATAGGGCTCATGACTTCCCCTCCCCTAGCACACTAAACTGAAATAGGGTCGTCACCCTAACCTGATGTATATATTTTAATATACCTTGAACAATGAGCAGTGAACAATGATCTGTGAACATGACAATGAACTTGTATAACAATGGTCTTAATCTTAACCTAATCTTATACTTAACATGATCTTGTCATTAGGTGATCTCACACGGAATTACTAACGTTGTTATTTTAGCTTATAACTATCCATTACCTAGTCCACATCATAATGTATCGCCCATACTCAACATTATGATTATCTAACTTAGTCATAATCAGTCGCATAATATATCAATCACAATCATAGCATGACAATCAAATCCATAACACGTTCCGTATACCCGCATTGGGCCGTCAATAATCATTCAATCATAGCATGACAATCAAATCCATAACACGTTCCGTCTACCCGCATTGGGCCGTCAATAATCATTCAATCATAGCATGACAATCAAATCCATAACACGTTCCGTCTACCCGCATTGGGCCGTCAATAATCATTCAATCATAGCATGACAATCAAATCCATAACACGTTCCGTCTACCCGCATTGGGCCGTCAATAATCATTTCATAACATTGGGAAGGGATTAGGATAGGTTTGGAATCAATTGGGAAGCGTTTGGACACCTTTAAAAATTCTGGGTCAGACAGATACGCACGACCCGTGCTTAATGGCGCACGATCCGTGCGCGAAATGGAAATTTTTCAGGAAGCATCAGAAGGATCCGCACGATCCGTGTGCCAAGGCACACGATCCGTGCCTGATGCACAGTCCTGTAAAATGGCCATTTCACGCTGTTTTTAACTCCGTTTCGTGTCCAATTCCTTTCCCGATCGATACCTAACTTATCAACCTTTAAGAACAGAGTATCATCCAGCCAAATGATTCACATATCAATCACTCAATCACAACAACAATCAAAGTCCCAATCAACCAATCATGTATTTCAATCATTCAAGCGGCATTTTCACAAAACGGTTTCGACACTAGTTTTTTCATAAAAGCGAGACTCGATCCAGAATTCACAACACATACAATTTTAATCCTAGTGAGTATAGAACTCACCTTTTCGTGACGACGATACACCCGACACCGAAACCTCGCGAATACGGACGAACGGAGAATCACGAATCCGCTCCAGCTACTTCCAGCAACAAACCGCCAATTTGTAACGAGCGTAACTCACTCAAATCTCAACCAAACTTAGCAAAACGAGGGTCTACGGTGAAGGGAATTTTGTCTACTCTCTGATGGAGAAAGATTCACTTGCATGCAACCAGTGGTTTGGAAGATATCAACAAAACAAAGGGACTGCTTCGGAACAGTGGCTGATTCTTAATCCGAAAGTTGTGAGCATGATATCTCTCTCGTTTCTCAATGAAATCATGCGGTTCTTGTGCCCCAAATGAAGAGCTTTGTGTCTAGTTTCCAGAGGGACAAGAATCACGATGATCGGAGTTGTGTACAGGGAGTTACGAACGAAACACTGAAGGTAGGTAAAACGGGTTTTACCCAGAATTTTCTGTTGCACTCTTCTTCTCTCTCAAACTCGAATTTGCATAGCTGTATAAAGTGAGATGATCAGGGCTGAGCCTGTGTGTGAAATAGGCATCAGTGGAAAGAGGAGAGAAAATGTGAAAGAATGGTGGTGAGACTTCTAACATGCATGGAGGTTTGAAGAAATGGTGCTCTCATCTCTCCAAGCTCTCCCTCCCTCTCTCATGAACTCCTCCCTTTTCTCTTCTCTCAATCTTGCTGAATCAGATTTTCTGGAAATGAAGTGTTTGTGTTTTTCTCTTTGATTTCAGCTGAAGGGGTACATATATATATATATATATATGAATGCACAATTACGATTATACCCCTCACTTAAACATCTCTTTCCTAATGACTCCCTCACTCCTAATAAACTAAATATGATGCAATTAACTCAATTTGTCACACAATTAAATTAATTGACAATCCAAACAATTATTTTTCAACACATTATTTTCAAGCAACTCATTTAAATCAATAAAAATCATTTCACGCCAAATAATTTAAATAGCGAAAATTGGGGATATTACAATCACCTAAACTTGTAAAAATTTTGTCCTCAAAATTGGACCAATCAAAACAATTAGCACAAAGTATACCTTTCACCGATCCGACGTCAGCTTCGCCTTTATGAGTGTCCAACACCTAGACTTTTCCGCTAGCGGGGCCTTCCATACGCCGAACACTTAACGGACCTCGGAACTTCAGCTACTACAACTTGCTTTCCTCTCTTCATACATCCTGTTGAGAGTTGTTTCTGCAACATACGCTCGCTGCTAATGATTCATCAATTCGTGATATATCCGCATCATATCCTGCATCATCTTCTGCTGCGTCTCGAGGACATTCTGCATCCGTTCGGAATGAGGATCGACGGGGACGCTTCTCCTACTTCCACCAGCCATGATTCTACGAAATATGCACAAAGTATTGAGTTGATCAGGCTCAATGTCTAATAGCATATTAAGAGGAATCACACTTAGAGGACTTAAGAGACTCATGATTCTAAGTCCGACAAGGTCGAACTGCTCTGATACCAATTGTAACACCCCGTTAATTTCTAACTTGTAGAAATTACCGAAATGCACTACTGGCATACATCAGAGTGACTTTCCTTTTAACATATTGAACACATACTAGACTTCGATGAATCGCTCATCAAACGTGCTTAACATAACTAAACTGAATATAAATAAAGTCGGTCCTTACACCCTCAACTAGTGTTCAATACTCAAAACCGAAAGTCTGCGGAAGCGATTTACAACTTTATAACGTAAGTCGTACAATCGTACATACTAAGTATCTGAATACAAGGTGCAAAGGAAACTGAAACATAAGACATAAAGAAATAAAGGTAGCGGCTGCTCCTCGAGCATCTCCATGACCATGCCTCTTCATCTTCAACTTAGCCTGCAATTCTGAAAAACAACAACATGGATTGGGTGAGACAACTTGTCTCAGTGAGTTCTATCGAGACCCCTTACTAATCCTCTCGGTTCAATTATGCTTGGTTCATTATCTAAAACTCATAGTCCTCAAAGTTGACTATGTGGCTGAACTATGCTCAATCACTGAGCCTAACAATGAACTATGCTCAATCACTGAGCCTAACAATGAACTATGCTCAATCACTGAGCCTAACAATGAACTATGCTCAATCACTGAGCCTAACCATGATTATTAGCGTGTCACCGGTCACTTGGCAAAATAAGCTTCCGGTGAACCCAATCCACTAATCACTAGTGGGCAAACCTCAAGGGGCCTAGGTTCATAGGGCTCATGACTTCCCCTCCCCTAGCACACTAAACTGAAATAGGGTCGTCACCCTAACCTGATGTATATATTTTAATATACCTTGAACAATGAGCAGTGAACAATGATCTGTGAACATGACAATGAACTTGTATAACAATGGTCTTAATCTTAACCTAATCTTATACTTAACATGATCTTGTCATTAGGTGATCTCACACGGAATTACTAACGTTGTTATTTTAGCTTATAACTATCCATTACCTAGTCCACATCATAATGTATCGCCCATACTCAACATTATGATTATCTAACTTAGTCATAATCAGTCGCATAATATATCAATCACAATCATATCATGACAATCAAATCCATAACACGTTCTGTATACCCGCATTGGGCCGTCAATAATCATTCAATCATAGCATGACAATCAAATCCATAACACGTTCCGTCTACCCGCATTGGGCCGTCAATAATCATTCAATCATAGCATGACAATCAAATCCATAACACGTTCCGTCTACCCGCATTGGGCCGTCAATAATCATTCAATCATAGCATGACAATCAAATCCATAACACGTTCCGTCTACCCGCATTGGGCCGTCAATAATCATTTCATAACATTGGGAAGGGATTAGGATAGGTTTGGAATCAATTGGGAAGCGTTTGGACACCTTTAAAAATTCTGGGTCAGACAGATACGCACGACCCGTGCTTAATGGCGCACGATCCGTGCGCGAAATGGAAATTTTTCAGGAAGCATCAGAAGGATCCGCACGATCCGTGTGCCAAGGCACACGATCCGTGCCTGATGCACAGTCCTGTAAAATGGCCATTTCATGCTGTTTTTAACTCCGTTTCGTGTCCAATTCCTTTCCCGATCGATACCTAACTTATCAACCTTTAAGAACAGAGTATCATCCAGCCAAATTATTCACATATCAATCACTCAATCACAACAACAATCAAAGTCCCAATCAACCAATCATGTATTTCAATCATTCAAGCGGCATTTTCACAAAACGGTTTCGACACTAGTTTTTTCATAAAAGCGAGACTCGATCCAGAATTCACAACACATACAATTTTAATCCTAGTGAGTATAGAACTCACCTTTTCGTGACGACGATACACCCGACACCGAAACCTCGCGAATACGGACGAACGGAGAATCACGAATCCGCTCCAGCTACTTCCAGCAACAAACCGCCAATTTGTAACGAGCGTAACTCACTCAAATCTCAACCAAACTTAGCAAAACGAGGGTCTACGGTGAAGGGAATTTTGTCTACTCTCTGATGGAGAAAGATTCACTTGCATGCAACCAGTGGTTTGGAAGATATCAACAAAACAAAGGGACTGCTCCGGAACAGTGGCTGATTCTTAATCCGAAAGTTGTGAGCATGATATCTCTCTCGTGTCTCAATGACATCATGCGGTTCTTGTGCCCAAAATTAAGAGCTTTGTGTCTAGTTTCCAGAGGGACAAGAATCACGATGATCGGAGTTGT
Source organism: Astragalus membranaceus (assembly GCA_039519185.1). Lineage (NCBI taxonomy): Eukaryota > Viridiplantae > Streptophyta > Magnoliopsida > Fabales > Fabaceae > Astragalus > Astragalus membranaceus. The sequence continues at coordinate 28,877,150 of CM076854.1, read as the reverse complement.
GTACAGGGAGTTACGAACGAAACACTGAAGGTAGGTAAAACGGGTTTTACCCAGAATTTTCTGTTGCACTCTTCTTCTCTCTCAAACTCGAATTTGCATAGCTGTATGAAGTGAGATGATCAGGGCTGAGCCTGTGTGTGAAATAGGCATCAGTGGAAAGAGGAGAGAAAATGTGAAAGAATGGTGGTGAGACTTCTAACATGCATGGAGGTTTGAAGAAATGGTGCTCTCATCTCTCCAAGCTCTCCCTCCCTCTCTCATGAACTCCTCCCTTTTCTCTTCTCTCAATCTTGCTGAATCAGATTTTCTGGAAATGAAGTGTTTGTGTTTTTCTCTTTGATTTCAGCTGAAGGGGTACATATATATATATATATATATATATATATATATATATATATATATATATATGAATGCACAATTACGATTATACCCCTCACTTAAACATCTCTTTCCTAATGACTCCCTCACTCCTAATAAACTAAATATGATGCAATTAACTCAATTTGTCACACAATTAAATTAATTGACAATCCAAACAATTATTTTTCAACACATTATTTTCAAGCAACTCATTTAAATCAATAAAAATCATTTCACGCCAAATAATTTAAATAGCGAAAATTGGGGATATTACACTTATCTTCACCAATCTCCCACCAACCCAACGGAGTTCTACACTTCCTACCATAAAGTGCTTCAAACGGTGCCATTCCAATGCTGGAGTGGTAACTGTTGTTGTAGGAGAATTCCACTAACGGAAGATGGTCTTCCCATTTTCTCCCACTGTCGAGCACACAAGCCCGAAGCATATCCTCAAGAGTCTGGATAGTTCTCTCCGTCTGACCGTCAGTCTGAGGATGATAAGCAGTGCTAACCAGCACTCTAGTCCCCAAAGCTTCATTCAATGCCCTCCAGAATCTGGAAGTAAACTTGGGATCTCGGTCTGACACGATACTCATTGGAACTCCATGCAGTCTGATAATGTTCTTCACATATTCAACTGCTAACTTGGAAACCTTATAAGTCGAACGTACTGGAATAAAGTGAGCGGATTTGGTCAATCGGTCCACTATCACCCAGATAGAATCATTGCCGGCTTCTGACCTCGGCAAACCCATAACGAAGTCCATTGAGATATCCTCTCATTTCCAAACTGGCACATCTAGCGATTGTAACTGACTGCCTGGTCTCCGGTGTTCCGCCTTAACCTTCTGACAAGTTAAGCACCGAGAGACAAATTCTGCAATATCGGCCTTCATCCCAGGCCACCAATACATTAACTTCAAGTCTCGGTACATCTTGGTGGATCCCAGATGTACGGAGTATTGACTCCTATGAGCTTCTTCCAATACTTGCCTTTTGATATCATCATCATCGGGAACACAAATCCTCCCATTAAAGCAAATCATGCCGTCATTATCCTTAGTAAAATCTGGCGATCCGTTCTGAGACTGTAAATTCATATCGGCTCCTTGAGTTACACAGATTTGTTCCCTTAGCACACTGGCTATCCGTATATGCCGCAACACTATGCGGTCCCTCTTTCTTACCACCTTGAGCTTCAAGTCTCTGAATGACTCCCACAAAGCCATCTCGTGAACCATTAACCTTGCCGTGTGGATAGACTTCCTGCTCAGAGCATCTGCTACCACATTGGCTTTCCCAGGGTGATACTTCAATTCGAAGTCGTAATCCTTCAAAAATTCAGTCCACCTTCTCTGTCTGTTATTCAACTCCTTTTGGTCGAACAGATATTTCAAGCTCTTGTGATCACTAAAAACTTCGAAACGAGAACCATAAAGGTAATGTCTCCAAATTTTCAGTGCAAACACAATAGCCGCCAATTCTAGGTCATGAGTTGGGTAATTCCGTTCATGCGTCTTCAATTGCCTAGATGCGTAGGCCACAACATGTTGATTCTGCATGAGAACACATCCCAAACCCTTCCCAGATGCATCACTGTAAATCTGAAATCCCAATGATGGATCTGGAAGAATTAGGATCGGAGCAGAAGTTAACTTTTCTTTCAATCCAAGAAAACACTCCTCACAATCGGCATCCCAAGTAAACAGTTGACCCTTGCGAGTCAATCGAGTAAGCGGAAGTACCAGTTGTGAGAAACCTTCAATGAACCTTCTATAGTAACCAGCGAGACCCAGAAAGCTTCTAATCTCAGTCACTGACGTTGGTCGTTCCCATTTTAACACTACTTCCACTTTGCTGGGATCAACTGCGACTCCTTCCTGGGAAATCACATGACCCAAGAATTTCACCTCGGACATCCAAAAATCACACTTCGACGGTTTAGCATAAAGTTTCTTCTCTCGGAGTACTCCTAGGACAAAGCGGAGATGCTGGGCATGCTCCTCGACTGACTTTGAGTAAACCAAGATATCATCAATAAAAACGACCACAAACTGATCTAGGTAGGAATGAAATACTCTATTCATATAGTCCATGAATACGGCTGGAGCGTTAGTCAATCCGAAGGGCATTACCACAAACTCGTAGTGTCCGTACCTCGTACGAAAAGCGGTCTTCGGAATGTCTAGGGCTCTTACCCTGATTTGATGGTACCCTGACCTTAGATCGATTTTGGAGAAAACTTTAGCACCTCGAAGTTGGTCAAGCAGATCATCTATCCTTGGCAATGGATACTTGTTCTTGATAGTGATTTTATTCAGCTGACGGTAGTCTATGCACAATCTCATGCTTCCGTCCTTCTTCTTGACTAGCAATACCGGAGCACCCCATGGAGAAGCACTCGGTCGAATAAATTTCTTGGAAATTAATTCCTCAAGTTGGGACTTCAATTCCTCCAGTTCGAGAGGAGACATCCTATATGGTGCTATGGATATTGGCCCTGCACCAGGCGCCAAATCTATAGAGAATTCTACCTCTCGTTCTGGAGGCAAAGAGGAAACTTCCTCAGGAAAAACATCTAAGAATTCATTAACAACTTGAATAGATGATAAATCCAAATCAGCTTCAGTTGATGCAGACAAAATAACAACAAAAGCTTCCGCACCTTGGAATAACGACTGGCTGGCTGAAGCGAACGAAATAACACCATCATCTGCAGGTAGTGAATGTTCAGCTACTTCGGAAGGAAAATTAATTGCACGATTGAAACAGTCAATAGTAATGTGATTGGAAGTCATCGAATTCATTCCCAAAACGATTTCCATTCCTCTCATAGGCAGACAGATAAAATCAGCAACGAAGTCCCTGCCTCCTATGGTGAGCAGACAGTTAAGGCATAATGATTGGGTTCGCACACGACCCTTTGCCGCAGTAAGGATAGATATTGGCTCGGATATAGGAGATACTATTAATCCTAGCCGTTCAGCACATGCTTCAGAGATAAAACAATGAGTAGCACCAGAGTCATACAGAATATTAACAGTTTGATGAAAGATAGAACCTGTACCCCTTATAAGATTATCAGCTGGCTTGATGGTCTTAGCATCCAGGGTGTTGACTCGAGCCTGTCTCGGAGCATCAGGAGACTCTAAGAAGGCTTTCCTTGACGGACAATTATTAGCATAATGGCCCACTTCTTTGCAAAGGTAGCATTTGTTCGGCCCGACTTGACACTTTCCTCGATGACTCTTTTTGCACACATCACACTTGCCAAACCCTACGGTGTTGCTGGACTGTGTCTGTTTCCCTTTGCTCGAATTCCCTTTATACCTAGGGTTTGATGTAGTTGACTCACTACTCTTTCTTTTATCCTTCCAGAAATCTTTCCTCTCAGCATACATTCTTTTCAGATCGCTCTCTGCTGAATGAGCCTGTTGAACCAAAGCAGGATAAGTGGTCATGGAATAAGAACTGAGACCTTGATTCACATCGCCTCTAAGACCTTGTCTGAACATCACCATTTTCCACTTATCATCAGGAGCGGTGGTCCCCAATTCATAGAATTGGGACAACCTCTCGAATTTTGCAGCGTATTCCCCAACTTTCATCTCTCCCTGTTTCAAACTCAGAAATTCCATCTGCTTGTCAAGTCTTTGGGAGTCGGGGAAATAATGACTCAAAAATAATTCCTTGAAATTACTCCACTCAAGAGGAGTTCCTTGATTTTGAAGCATTCTACGAGCGTTAACCCACCAGGTGTGAGCATCCTCATCCAGAGCGTTAGCAGCACAAATTACCTTTTCTCCTTCATTGCATTGCAAGGTATCAAAGATCCGTTCCATGGCATCTACCCAGAAATGGGCTTTCATTGCCTCGGATCCTCCTTTGAAGGTTGGGGGTTTCATCTTCAGAAACCGGAAATACACCCTGTTGGGATCCTCAGGTGTTGGCACATTGACTGGCTCGGCTGGTTGTGGTTGAGGCATCTGCTGCATTTGAGCCATCTGTTGCTGTTGCATTAGCATCATGTCATTCATCATCTTCTGCTGAGTCTCGATGACATTCTGCATCCATTCTTGATGAGGATCAATAGGTGGGTTTCTCCTACCTCTCCCAGCCATGATTCTGCGAAGTATGCACAAAGTATTAAGTTGATCAGGCTCATTGTCTAATAGCATACTAAGAAAAATCAGACTTAGAAGACGTAAAAGACTCTTAACATCTAAGTCCGACTAGGTCGAACCGCTCTGATACCAAATGTAACACCCCGGTATTTCTAACATGTAGAGAGACCGAAGATGCACAGATGCGGAAGTTCAGAGGACACAGTTCCTGTTTAAGTATTGGACATACAAACTTTTTCTGAAATAAAAACATATTCGGAATAACATTACTTCATAACATAGAAGTTTATCAGTTCCATACCGAATGGATTACAATATCCGTGTCCAAAAACCAAACAGAAACATAAAGCGGTTCGTATAACTCATAACCATTACAAGTTTATACAACCAAAGAGACAACAAAAGAACAAAGGATCAAATGACTAAATCTTCAGCACCTCCAAGAGTATACCAACTACTCGTGCACAATAGTCTTCCTTTTTCCCTGCTTCTCTGAAAAACAACAAATATGGATAGGGTGAGATAACATTATCTCAGTGAGTCCTACCGTGCCCCCTCTCTGACACTCGGTTCAATTCATTTAAACCGCTATTAAAGGCTGACATAACAATGTCTTATATATTAATCGAAATGCCAAGAAAATCGTGTTCTTATCTTAGCTTATCATGAAACGGCTGTACAACGACTACGAATCCCGAATCATAAGCCACAAATCGAAATGCCGGCTGTACAACGACTACGAATCCCGGCAAATCGTGTTTTCATTTTAGTTTAGCATAAATCGGTTGTGCAACGACTACGAATCCCGATAACCCACGAATTGACCACGCCAAAACGTATACAGGGCCTAGGTAAGGGGTCTTGACTACCCTCCCTAGTATGCTACTTGACGGGTCGTCACCCAACGCAATACATATGACAATATGCATCAAATTCTCGAGAGTTAGATAATTTATATCTTTTCGATCACCACATGGATCAATTACATAATAATCGGATAAACAATATCCATATCGATCTATAACCCGTTTTGAGGAATTCATAAGTTAGACCTCCGGCATTATAATCATTTTCATTTGACATATATAACATATATATTCAATCAGTCCATCAATCGGTGTACTCACACGCGTACTAGGGTTTCGGTTTTTCAATCAATTATGCTTGCGAAGCTCTTTTCAAAAACATGAGTTGAACAAGTTCAAATTACGGTTTTCAGTAAGGCAATTCCGTTTTAAATGGTTGAGAAAGAGATTAGAAAAGGTTCGGGATCGAACGGAGCGACGAAACGAGAAAACGGAAGTCGGTAACAGAACCTCACGCACGACCCGTGCCCAGGGGCGCACGACCCGTGTGTAACATCCTCAAAATAATTAGGCGAATTATTTGGATGTTAACCCAAATAGGAACAATTTAGTACTTAACTGGTAAATTTATTGAGTGCTAAAATTATTTATTTGATGACATTAGATCGTTAACCGGATAATACGGGTCAAGGAAGCTTCAAAATCGAAATAAGGGATTAAGATCAATACGGTAATTGCACCACGCTACCACTTATTTATTAATTAAATATGTGTGTGTGTGTGTGTGTTTAAAGAAAAGAAAGAATAGTCCACGAGAGAGAGAAAAGAAACAGAGGAAGAAAAGAAGAGAAAAGGGAAAGAAAAGAAGAGAAGGAAAAGAGAAAGAAGAAGAGAAAAGAAGAAGGAAAAAGGGAAGAGAAGAAGAAGGATCCTCAACCTCCAAGCTCCAAACTTCATCATCTACATCACCTCCTCTCCCTCAACATAACCCTATAACTTGGTAAGATTCTCTTCAATTTTTCCCCCTTCTCATGACCTACGAATTTCTAGGGGTTTTTGGAATTGATTTGTTGAAATCTCAAGTTGTGAGCTGGAATTGATGATTGAATCATGATTAGGATCGAAGCCAAGAACGGTGGAACGCGATTTGGAGCTCGAAACGAAGTTGGGAGCGGTTTGGTGTTGATTGGACTCGATTTGGGGTTTTGGTGAAGTCTCGGTGATTTTGAAGTCTCGGCGTCGCCACTCGCTTCGAGGGTGAGTTTTACTCACGCTTAGGATGTTTTTATGTTTCGAGTATTTTTACGTCAATTGATGTCGAGAGATCGTGAGTCAAAACCGCTATTTGGAAAATATGTCGTTTTTGATAAAAACCGTTTTGATTGACACATTGATTGATTTGAATGATTGTGTGATATTGGTTGAATCTGTTTTTCTGGTTGTTTGGACTGTTTTAAATCGGAACGAGAATCGGAATTGAGCGGAATCGCGGTTTTCGCGCGAAACCGCCAAAATCTGCCCTTCACAGACCCCCCTGCTGTCTGTTCGCGCGCCACTTGCGCGCGGCGCGCCACTCGCGCGCCATTTGGCAGAACCTGCTGTCTGTTCGCGCGCCACTTGGGCGCGGCGCGCCACTCGCGCGCCAATTGGCAGAATTTCAGCAACCAAACACTGTTTTTCGTTTCGCGATAACTTTTGATCCGGGAACCCGATTGAGGTGTTCTAAGATGCGTTGGAAAGCTTATTCAGAGGCCTAACTGAATATTCTATTTTTAAGGCAAAATGAATTGTTTTTGATATTGAAAATTGTGTCGAAAAGTGGTCAACTAGATTGCTAGTGTGAACTTGGATTTTATAAGATTGTGGATTAAAGTATTTCATTGATTGTCTGATTTGATGGACCGTGGGTTCATAGTACTGTAGATATATATTTATTATATCGAGTTGGGTGACGACCCATGTTGACATACTAGGCGGGGAAGTCATGAACCCTTACCCTAGGCTCTGTGCCATTAGGAAACACTATTGGTTATGGGGTTCGCCGGGATTAGCAGTGCGTGCAGTCGGTGTTATGTTAAAAGTTATGTGCTACGTCCGCCGGGATTAGCAGTGCGTGCAGTCGGTGGTACGTAGAATTGTTTTGTAGTACGGCTCACCGGGATTAGCAGTGCGTGCAGTCGGTGTCGTACTAAGTTAGAATACTATCACACGGTTCACCGGGATTTGCAGTGCGTGCAGTCGGTGTCGTGTTAAATTAACCAGGATTTATAATTGGGCCGAGAGTGTTAGTAGGGGTCTCGGTAGAACTCACTGAGATTGTATCTCACTGTTTAAATGTTGTTGTTTTACAAATAAACAGGGACAGAAGAAACCTCAGAGGCACGAGTAGGTGGCCCCTGGAGATGGATGATGACTTAGCTTTATGTTTAAGTTTATTTTCCTTCTGTTGTCCATGTATCATAGCACTATGGCATTAGCGTTATGTTTATTTTCCTTTCCGCTTTCTTGTATGACTCTGACTACCACATTTGCTGACAGTTTATGGTCTGAGAACCGTATGGTCTTAATTGTGTATAAGACAGTCTTGTTATATTCAGCAAAAATTTTATAGTGGTATTCCGTGTCTGAGCAGGAAATATTATCTCTGATGTTTATATTTTGGCACGCTTTGGTATTTTTACAAGTTAAATATACCGGGGTGTTACAGTTGGTATCAGAGCGGTTCGACGTAGTCGGACTTAGCTTTTAGGGTCTTTGCTTTCTCCAGTCGTGATTTTCTTAGTATGCTATTAGACATTGAGCTTGATCAACTTAATACTTTGTGCATATTTCGCAGAATCATGGCCAGAAGAGGTAGAGGCGTCCCTCCTCCTGTTGATCCAAACTTTGAATGGATGCAGAATGTCATTGAGAATCAACAGAAGATGATGCAGGATATGTTGCAAATGCAGCAGGACCAAATGGGTCTGCAACAGCCCAACTTCCAACCTCATCAAGAAGATCCTAACCGGACATATTTCCAATTTCAAAAGATGAAGCCCCCGACTTACAAGGGAGGACCGAATCCAATGACTGCCTACTATTGGATTGATTCAATGGAGAAAATTTTTCAAACCTTGCAATGCGGGGAAGAAGAGAAGGTAATATGTGCGGCAAATGTGCTCGACGAAGATGCCCACACCTGGTGGTGTAATGCAGGACAAATGATGGAACTCCAAGGGACTCCCCTCACTTGGGACAACTTCAAGGAATTGTTTCTGAAGCAATATTTTCCTTCGGTGAAGAGGCTGAGTAAACAAGCAGAGTTTGTGAATCTTAAGCAAGGTGATTTGTCAGTTGGGGAATATGCTGCGAAATTTGAAAGACTGTCTCAGTTCTATGAGTTGGGGAGGTATGCCCCAAATGATATGTGGAAGATGCAAATGTTCAAAGAAGGTCTCCGAGCTGATGTGAGCCAAGGACTCAGTTCTTACACTCTGGTTAACTATCCTGCCTTAGTGCAACAAGCATATGTTGCTGAGGAGGATCTGAGGAAAATGTATGCTGAGAAGAAAGACTATTGGAAGGGCAAGAAAAAGGTTGCTGAATCTTCTACTCCATCCAGGCCATTCAAGGGAAGTAATTACAAAGGAAAGCAGGCACAATCCTTTGACTCATCAAAGTTCCGCAAATGTGATACTTGTGGAAGACATCATCAGGGTGACTGTCGTCAAAGGCCAAACCGGTGCTATAATTGTAATGAGGAGGGCCACTATTCAAACGAATGCCCGAAAAAGAAGAGTTTTCAAGGAGCACCCAATGCTCCTAGGCAGGGGCGAATCAACACGTTGGACGCTCGAACCATCACACCAACAGATAATCTTCTAAGGGGTACGGGATCTCTTTTTAATAACTCAGTCAATATTTTATATGATTCCGGTGCAACTCACTGTTTTATATCACAAGCATGTGTGGATCGGTTGGGACTAGCAATATCTGAGCTATCCGAACCGATAACGATTTTAACTGCTGCCAAGGGTCGTGTCCAGACCCAATCATTGTGTGAAAATTGCCTACTTGTCATAGGGGATAGACAATTTGTTGTGAAATTTATTTGCTTGCCTATGAGAAGTATGGACATTGTTCTGGGTATGAATTGGATGGCTGAAAATCATGTAACAATCAACTGTGCCGATCGAACCATTAGCTTCGCCTCCGAATCCGTAGGCTTGACACAGGCAGATTTTGAAGCAACGATCTCTTACACCGAAGCAAGCCAGTCATTATTCCAAGGTGCGGAAGCTATTCTTATTATGTTATCTGCATCTACTGAAACGGGTTTAGATTTGTCATCTGTGCAAGTGGTAAATGAATTTCTAGATGTCTTTCCAGAGGAAGTTTCATCCTTACCTCCTGACCGAGAGGTAGAATTCTCAATAGAATTGATTCCTGGTATAGGATCGATATCTATTGCTCCTTATAGGATGTCTCCTTTAGAATTGAAGGAACTGAAGTGTCAACTTGAAGAATTAATATCGAAAAGGTTTATCCGACCGAGTGCTTCTCCATGGGGTGCTCCGGTGTTGCTAGTCAAAAAGAAGGATGGTAGCATGAGATTGTGCATAGATTATCGGCAACTGAATAAAGTGACGATCAAGAATAAATATCCCTTGCCAAGGATAGACGACTTGCTAGACCAACTTCAAGGTGCCGTGGTATTTTCAAAAATTGATCTGAGGTCGGGCTATCACCAAATAAAGGTACGGGCCTTAGATATTCCGAAGACAGCTTTCCGTACTAGGTATGGACATTACGAGTTTGTAGTTATGCCCTTCGGTTTGACTAATGCTCCAGCGGTATTCATGGATTACATGAACCGAGTATTTCACGCGTACCTTGATCAGTTTGTAGTAGTTTTTATTGATGATATCTTGGTGTACTCTAAGACCATTGAGGACCATGTGCAACATCTCCGCATTGTTCTAAACGTACTCCGGGAAAAGAAATTGTATGCCAAGCCGTCGAAGTGTGACTTCTGGATGCCGGAAGTGAAGTTTTTGGGACACGTGATTTCCCAATCGGGGGTTGCGGTGGATCCCAGTAAAGTAGAAGCGGTGTTGAACTGGGAGCGACCAACATCTGTCACCGAAATAAGAAGTTTCTTGGGTCTAGCTGGTTACTACAAGAGGTTTATTCAAGGTTTTTCACAATTGGTTCTTCCACTTACTCGGTTGACTCGTAAGGCCCAGCCGTTTATATGGAATGCCGATTGTGAGGAATGTTTTCAAGAGTTGAAGGTTAGGTTGACTTCTGCTCCAATCCTAATTCTTCCAGATCCATCTTTGGAATTCCAAATTTACAGCGATGCTTCTGGGAAGGGTTTGGGATGTGTTCTCATGCAGAACCAACAAGTTGTAGCTTATGCCTCCAGACAGTTGAAGACTCATGAAGAGAACTATCCGACTCATGATTTGGAGTTGGCAGCTATTGTGTACGCACTGAAGATTTGGAGACATTACCTATATGGGTCTCGTTTCGAAGTCTTCAGTGATCATAAAAGCTTGAAGTATTTGTTTGATCAGAGGGAGTTGAATAACAGGCAAAGAAGGTGGGTGGAGTTTCTGAAGGATTATGACTTCGAATTGAAGTATCATCCGGGAAAGGCTAATGTTGTAGCTGATGCACTAAGTAGGAAATCCATCCACATAGCAGAGTTTATGATGCACGAAATGAAATTGTTGGAATCCTTTAGGGACTTGAATTTGAATGCAAGATCAAGGAAGAACCGGTTAGTGCTGAGCCACATGAGGATCTCTAGCTCATTAAGGGATTCTATTCGCTTAGCACAAGAAAACGATGTGAAGCTACAATCGCAGAAATTGTTGCCAGATTTTACTGAGGATAGGGATGGAGTGATTTGTTTCAACGGTAGGATCTGTGTGCCCGATAATGATGATATTAAAAAGCAAGTGCTAGAAGAAGCACACCGAAGTTTATTTTCTGAACATCCTGGATCCACCAAGATGTATAGAGATTTAAAGCAGATGTATTGGTGGCAAGGAATGAAGTTAGAGATTGCTGAATTTGTATCAAAGTGCTTAACTTGCCAAAGAGTTAAGATAGAACATCAGAAGCCTGGTGGTCTGTTACGACCACTAGATGTGCCAGTGTGGAAATGGGAAGACATTTCCATGGATTTTGTAATGGCATTACCAAAGTCTCAAGCCGGTAACGACTCCATTTGGGTAGTTGTAGATCGGTTAACCAAATCAGCTCATTTTATTCCAGTTCGTTCTAGCAGTAAAGTATCCAAGTTAGCTGAGGTGTATTTGAAGAACATAGTAAGGTTACATGGGGTTCCTACCAGTATAGTTTCGGATCGAGATCCGAAATTCACTTCTCAATTTTGGAAAGCTCTGAATGAAGCATTGGGAACTAAAGTACTTCTTAGTACCGCTTATCACCCGCAGACCGATGGTCAGACCGAGAGAACTATCCAGACATTAGAGGATATGCTTAGGGCTTCGGTACTTGATAACGGGAAGAAATGGGAGGATCATCTTCCACTGGTTGAATTCTCATATAACAACAGTTATCATTCCAGTATCGGAATGGCGCCTTTTGAGGCCTTGTATGGAAGGAAATGTAGAACTCCATTGTGTTGGTGGGAAGTCGGTGAGAACCGATTGTTAGGACCCGAGGTGATTCAAGACACTACTGAAAAGATCCGCCAGATCAGGGAAAGAATGAAAGCTGCTCAAAGTAGGCAAAAGAGTTATGCCGACAAAAGGAGAAGGCCGTTAGAGTTTGAGTCAGGTGATCATGTGTTTTTGAGATTGTCACCAACAATTGGCACAGGTAGGGCATTACGGGTAAAGAAACTCAGTCCTCGGTATATTGGACCCTTCCAAATTATCGAGCGAGTTGGGCCTCTTGCATACCGTATCGCCTTGCCTCCACCATTGTCGAATCTACATGATGTATTCCATGTGTCTCAGTTGCGGAAGTACATTCCCGATCCAAGTCAGCCGTTAGATTTTGAAACGATTGACCGCCGACCGGACTTATCTTTCCAACCTCATCCACATTACATCATGGAACGTGGCGAGAGGACGCTACGGACGAAGTCAATTCCCACTGTCAAGGTGGTTTGGGATGGTTTTTCCCTCGAAGAAGCTACATGGGAGTTGGAGGATGATATGCGGACTCAGTATCCGTATTTGTTTTCTTGAGGTACGTTGTGTTTAATTTTGAGGACAAAATTCTTTTAAGTGGGGGAGAATGTAACATCCTCAAAATAATTAGGCGAATTATTTGGATCTTAACCCAAATAGGAACAATTTAGTACTTAACTGGTAAATTTATTGAGTGCTAAAATTATTTATTTGATGACATTAGATCGTTAACCGGATAATACGGGTCAAGGAAGTTTCAAAATCGAAATAAGGGATTAAGATCAATACGGTAATTGCACCATGCTACCACTTATTTATTAATTAAATATGTGTGTGTGTGTGTTTAAAGAAAAGAAAGAATAGTCCACGAGAGAGAGAAAAGAAACAGAGGAAGAAAAGAAGAGAAAAGGGAAAGAAAAGAAGAGAAGGAAAAGAGAAAGAAGAAGAGAAAAGAAGAAGGAAAAAGGGAAGAGAAGAAGAAGGATCCTCAACCTCGAAGCTCCAAACTTCATCATCTACATCACCTCCTCTCCCTCAACATAACCCTATAACTTGGTAAGATTCTCTTCAATTTTTCCCCCTTCTCATGACCTACGAATTTCTAGGGGTTTTTGGAATTGATTTGTTGAAATCTCAAGTTGTGAGCTGGAACTGATGATTGAATCATGATTAGGATCGAAGCCAAGAACGGTGGAACGCGATTTGGAGCTCGAAACGAAGTTGGGAGCGGTTTGGTGTTGATTGAACTCGATTTGGGGTTTTGGTGAAGTCTCGGTGATTTTGAAGTCTCGGCGTCGCCACTCGCTTCGAGGGTGAGTTTTACTCACGCTTAGGATGTTTTTATGTTTCGAGTATTTTTACGTCAATTGATGTCGAGAGATCGTGAGTCAAAACCGCTATTTGGAAAATATGTCGTTTTTGATAAAAACCGTTTTGATTGACACATTGATTGATTTGAATGATTGTGTGATATTGGTTGAATCTGTTTTTCTGGTTGTTTGGACTGTTTTAAATCGAAACGAGAATCGGAATTGAGCGGAATCGCGGTTTTCGCGCGAAACCGCCAAAATCTGCCCTTCACAAACCCCCCTGCTGTCTGTTCGCGCGCCACTTGCGCGCGGCGCGCCACTTGCGCGCGGCGCGCCACTCGCGCGCCATTTGGCAGAACCTGCTGTCTGTTCGCGCGCCACTTGGGCGCGGCGCGCCACTCGCGCGCCAGTTGGCAGAATTTCAGCAACCAAACACTGTTTTTCGTTTCGCGATAACTTTTGATCCGGGAACCCGATTGAGGTGTTCTAAGATGCGTTGGAAAGCTTATTCAGAGGCCTAACTGAATATTCTATTTTTAAGGCAAAATGAACTGTTTTTGATATTGAAAATTGTGTCGAAAAGTGGTCAACTAGATTGCGAGTGTGAACTTGGATTTTAGAAGATTGTGGATTAAAGTATTTCATTGATTGTCTGATTTGATGGACCGTGGGTTCATAGTACTGTAGATATATATTTATTATATCGAGTTGGGTGACGACCCATGTTGACATACTAGGCGGGGAAGTCATGAACCCTTACCCTAGGCTCTGTGCCATTAGGAAACACTATTGGTTATGGGGTTCGCCGGGATTAGCAGTGCGTGCAGTCGGTGTTATGTTAAAAGTTATGTGCTACGTCCGCCGGGATTAGCAGTGCGTGCAGTCGGTGGTACGTAGAATTGTTTTGTAGTACGGTTCACCAGGATTAGCAGTGCGTGCAGTCGGTGTCGTACTAAGTTAGAATACTATCACACGGTTCACCGGGATTAGCAGTGCGTGCAGTCGGTGTCGTGTTAAATTAACCAGGATTTATAATTGGGCCGAGAGTGTTAGTAGGGGTCTCGGTAGAACTCACTGAGATTGTATCTCACTGTTTAAATGTTGTTGTTTTACAGATAAACAGGGACAGAAGAAACCTCAGAGGCACGAGTAGGTGGCCCCTGGAGATGGATGATGACTTAGCTTTATGTTTAAGTTTATTTTCCTTCTGTTGTCCATGTATCATAGCACTATGGCATTAGCGTTATGTTTATCTTCCTTTCCACTTTCTTGTATGACTCTGACTACCACATTTGCTGACAGTTTATGGTCTGAGAACCGTATGGTCTTAATTGTGTATAAGACAGTGTTGTTATATTCAGCAAAAATTTTATAGTGGTATTCCGTGTCTGAGCCGGAAATATTATCTCTGATGTTTATATTTTGGCACGCTTTGGTATTTTTACAAGTTACATATACCGGGGTGTTACACCGTGCGTGGTGCACTACATAGAACCCATCCAACAGAAAGAAACGCACGATCCGTGCCCAGGGGCGCACGACCCGTGCGTGCCGTTCGGTTTCCAATTCTTCCAATCCGAAGCAGGCGCACGATCCGTGCCCAGGTGCGCACGGTCCGTGCGACCTGTGTCTGTTACCAGAATTTCACATTTTTCTTATATTCGCTCTCCGTTCTCGTCCAATTCGATTTCTAATTTCAATCACCTGAAACTCAGAAAATTTCCAACTATTCCAGAATATATATATAAGTTATTTCATTTCAATGATTTATTCAAAAATTCTCAATAAACCGTAAAACACCGTTTTGACTTAAAATCACTTTTCGTTTCTAAGTCTTTTGAAAACAGAAAATGTGGCCAAGAACTCCAATATCGAAAACAAGTTTAGAATAGTAAAATGCCCTATCGTGAGTAGAACTCACCCGTTATACCGAAGTCCGTGAGTTGGGTCGAAAGCGAAGTCGTCGAACCGAAAACAACGAACTATCCCCGCTAGAAACCGAATTCGAACAAGGACAGTGGCTTCCTTTCTCTCAAACTGAAACAGAAACCCAAATCTTTCACAACCTCCTCTAAATCGAAATGCAGGCTTGAGACTTCCCCCTCTTAACAGCAAAACTGAACATGCAAGAGAAGTGGCAGTTCAAAACTCCATTGTCTTCAACCTTGGAGCTTCAAGCTTCGAAAATGGTGTATAGAGGAAGAGTGAGAATCAGCCCTTGTCCTTGGTACCATTGGACTCAGAATCAAAAATGGAGTAGAGAGAGGTTTAGAAGACTTACATGCAATGAAAATTTGAGAAGCTCTCTTTTCCTCCTCTTCCTCCCCCCTTCGCCCTCTCTCTCTCTTTTCTCAACTGTTTTTCTCTTTCTTTTCCTTCAGCTGAAAGATGTCCAAGTGAGAGGGTGAGTTCAGGATGAATATGGGCTGGGGGTTTATAATGATGGTGCAAAGACCATTTTACCCTTGGCCCATAAAATGATAGCTTAGGTGTTGAAAAATCCTTTTCGGTACAAAACCTTCTCGATTAATTCGGTTCTGACCCGAAGTTCCACAATTCTTTCTGTAACACCCCTTTTCTACCCCATAAATTACACGTCATTTATCAGAGTAAATTGTTTTCACAAAAATTAATTTGAATGAATAGAAAAGAAGTGCCACATCGTCATAAATAAAACTCGTCATTTTCACTCGTCAAGGTTTTTGCATCATTCGTCATAAAATTTAAACTTCGAAGATTTCGTCACAGCGGAATAAAAATAGCAACTCGCCAAAATCCTTCAGACACGTCTCCAAACATCAATAAAATCATTAAACAGCCAGTTAAATAATTCAGCAAACTTCACCCACGCCCCCTAGGTGTTACAGTATCAGAGAGCGACCCAAAAAAAAAAAAACATCCCAACAGCTATCAAGGAAGGCAGCATGACCTTCACTCGCGGATACCTGCAGCGTTGCCACAGTAGAGCAACATTCCAAGCAGAAAGGGTGAGTCTTCAAACAGCATAAAGGCATATATAATAATCAATATATTAGAGGACAATATCTATAACTACCACGGCACACTTAACGTCGCATTACAACCATCACAGAGCAACATCGGCAACCAACGTCAAAAACACATCACAAGCAAAACGCGTCGTGTTTATGCATATGTATGAAAATGCAACCCACACCTGGGCATATGCATGATGGTACCATACTCGTCACTGCCACTAGGGGCGAACATCGTCACGGCCACTAAGGGCGAAAACATCGTCACTGCCACTAAGGGCGAAAACATCGTCACTGCCACTAAGGGCGAAATGCACATGCTATGAGACACTATGGACACATGTGCAACCACAAATCATCATAATCACAACATCATCAAGATATTGGCCACTAAGGGCAACAACGTCGTTTAATTAACCACTAAGGGTATCCTCGTCATAATCACATCATCGTCAAAATATTGGCCACTAAGGGCAAAGACGTCATTTAACTAGCCACTAAGGGTATTATCGTCATTTTACTCAACACGTCATTACTTCGTCCGGGTCAGCCACGTAGGCGCCCATGCAACATCACTCATTTTTATTTCCTTAAAATAGCTCTTTTCCGAAACTGATTGAGTCACCACAATTTTTCTCAAAATACGATGTTCGAAGTCAACGGCCAAATAAATTTTCCAGAAAAATGTTTTATGAGCCCCAAATTAGAATATTCAGATGGGCGTCTGAATAAGCTTTCCGAAACACCTCGGGACGTCTCAATCGGACTCCCGAGCCAAAAGTTATGCTAAAAATTAGTTTTTTGAAAAGAATTCGGGACGTCTCTGAAACAATTCAGGACGTCTCTGAAACAATCGAGGACGTCTCTGAAACAACACACGCCTTATTTCACAATTCAACAACACAATTTATCCCGCATTTTTACAATTAATTCACACTACTCATTTAACAACAAACACTAACAAATCATCAACATCAAACATCAATAAATCACCAACAACAAACATCACAACTCATCTTATATTCACAACAACACCAACAGTTCAACAAGAAATTCAACATAATAACTAATACACCCTAGGCATCATAGAACTACCCTCCCACATACTAACCATTATATAAACCCGTTATAATGTGAGACTCCCCTTACCTTAGATTAGAAGAGATGAGGTTCTTGAGAGATGATCACTACCAAAGAGTTCAGCAACAAGGAGTGCCCACTCCCTTCCTTGAGGTCGCACGTTCCTTTCTCTTTGGTCTTCAAGCTCTTCTTCTCTCCTTGCTGTTTACGGCTCACACACTCACAAGCCCTCAAGGGTTTTCTTAGTATTTTATCTTTTGTAACACCCAAGTGAATAACCCTAATTTAATCCCTATTAGCGCATGGGTCCTGATGTTGGATCATGGGCTTATTCACTTAAGCCCTAGCCTTCTACATGAATCACATGCCACGCCCTATTTTAATAAAACAAGCCCACTAATTATTTTCTAATTCTAATTAAATCACTAAATAAAATAAATCCCTAATAATTTAATCAAATAAATTAATTAAATTATTTTGGGTGTTACAACTCTCCCCCACTTAGAGAATTTCGTCCTCGAAATTTTTAACTACCGACGCAATCACTCTTCCACTAACCAACTGACGACCATTTAGACAACCAGCGCTAACTACCCCGCTGATTATTATTTCTTTGATTACCAGCGACAAGTGCTTGGGCGGCCGTCCCTCCTACTCGTTCAGCCAGGTAATTTCAAGTAATAACTATCAAGCTCACTCTCCATTACTCCTAATTTTTTAGGCAACTCTATAACACCGCAAGCACCACTAAAACAATCGTATCAATCAATCAATATCAACAAATAGCACCAACGTCAAATTTGGGTCATTCAGCGATACCCTTAACACAACAATTTGCATAACAGCACAACAACATCAAATCTCAACAATGGCCATAGGCCCACAACAACAACTCAACAATACTAACAACAACAACCATGTGGGCCATTCGGCGGTACCCACGACAAAACAACAACACAACTTGGGCCATTCGGCGATACCCAAGACAAGACAACAATACAACTTGGGCCATTCGGCGATACCCAAGGCAACAATAGCGAAACATCAGCATACGACAAGGCTACAACCACAACCTCAACAATCACGATAACAATCAGCAGCATCAGGGCTAACAACTTAGTCACAACGGTGGGCGCTAAGGCGCCGCAAGCAACATAACAAAACAGGCACGGCGCGCCCGAGGGCAAGCGCCTTCGACAACAGCAACAAATTAGCACGTATTATACGATAACATAACATATTTCCACAAACGTCAACCAAGGGTCAACTGACAACATATCAAAACAACAAGATACGCAGAGCAGCGTATAAGATCGAGAACAGTAACAATAATTTTCGGGCCGGTAACAATTATTATCAGAAAAACAGCCCAATTATTTTTCTGAAAACAGCAGCAATTATTTTTCAGAAAATAGCAACAATTATTTATTTGAAAACAGCAGCAATTATTTTTCCAGAAAAACAGCCAACAATCATTTTTCAGAAAAATAGCAACAGTAACTTTCAGAAAAACAGCAACAGTAGTTTTCTGAAAACGGCAACGATTATTTCTCTTAAAACAACAACAAAATTTTCAAAAACAGCGACAATATCTTCCAGAAAACAGCAATATTAGTTTTTAGAAAAACAGCAACATAGTCTTCAGAAAACAGCAATAATAGTTTTCCGAAAAACAACAACAACAATAACATCAACAACATCACGAGGAAGTTTACTAAATGCGTAAATATAGTAACAACAAGGCATACGGCACGGAAACAATGACATAATGTCACATGGCAACAACAACAATAGTTTTTCAGGAAGTAACAACAATAATTTTCACAAAAACAGTAATAGTAGTTTTCAGAAAAACTGCAACAATAATTTTTAGAAAAGGCAACAATAATTTTCAATAACACAACATTTACATATAACATAAAAGCATATCACAAGGTGTTCAAGATCAAAGGATTAAGGAGTATGGCACTAAGAAAATCTTAGGACTAAGAGTCAGTGAACACCCAATGCACAAAAATTCAAACATCACAACGGTCGTACATTTGACACATCACCAAGGACGGTACTCCTTTTACCTCAAAAATAATTGTAAGCGGAAGTGCGAAAACGAGCAAAAATTGTTTTTCAAATGAATTCAACAATTTATTTGTGGAAATAGTCTTCGCAAGTAGAGGATGGCACAAGCTTCTCAAATCACGTAATAGTTATTTATAAGAGCATTACGGCTCAGGGCGGAAAAATATTTCTTTTGATACAATAAATAGGATGCCCCGAAATACAATATTTAAAATTACAGCCCAAATTCAGATGTCACAAAATCAGAACACTAAATTTTTCAAATCAGTTTAGAAAAATTCAAGAAACCTCGAAAACACCTTTCCCCCCGGATCCGAAAGAAGTAACTACAGCGTCCTTTCGAAAATCAAGCATTTTCCAAACCAGCAGAAAATCGCAAACCAAGTCCAGTGATATTAGTCACCAACTACAGAATAGCTTTTTAGAGAAGGGACACACACGTACGAAACATTTTATTGGGAGTTTTCAACACAAGAAATAAAACACGTCACAGAAATTGATTCTCTCTCTACAAGACTAAATGCCAGCTTAAACAGTTTGAGTAAAATATCCTTAAGAACATATGGCAATAAAAGCTGACTCAAAGAAGTTCGCAACAGGGTCCATTTATATATATAAAAAAAATAACTTTTCAACGCTACTATCAGTATCCAACCATAAAATTGTCTATGAGTCGTTCAAAAACAATTTTCAAAATCTCTTCACCCTTTAGACCCCAAACCACCAATTAGGACAACTCATAAAAATAGAGACAGTCAAGAACCCAAAAAAAAACAGGCACAACTCGTAAATTAGCAGCAGTGTACAAAAGTAGGGACAGTAACAGTTATTTTTGAAAGCAGTGACAGCGGTCTTTGGAAATAGCAACAACAACCTTCGAAAGACAGCAACAATAAAATTTCTGAAAACGGCAACAATTATTTAAATAAAACAGCAACATTTATTTAAATAAAACAGCAATAGCATTCGACATTTAAAACAGCAACAACATTTATTATTTAAAACAGTAACAGCAAAACTCAAATAATTCACGAAACATTGTCAACTAAGTACACAAGAATGCAACTGCTAAAACAAAATCAGGAATGTCTCGGTGTAGAAGACTACAATTCATACTTATCATTTTACCAAAGGAACCTTCTACACAGTTATGAAAGTACAAATAATGTTGTTATTTTGTACCGATTGTAATCCGGTTAAAATGGTGAAAACGTGACTCATTTTTAAAATCATTTCACGTGGTTTAAAAAAAAAAGAGGAAAAAAAAAATAGTTGTGATATCCAGACTAAAAACTCTATCATTCGCAGCAGTCAAGGAAGTAAAACACTGTAACATAAATTGTGCAATCAAAATTTTATACCATAGTAAAAACTTTATACAAAATCCGAATCGTTTTATAAAAGTGATTTTCAATGCTAATCTCGGTATCCAGCCGTAAAAGTGTTTAATGGATGTTCAAAAACAATTTCGGAACTCCCATTATTTTTCGGATTATAAGACTTTATAGCGCAATTCAAGAAGTAACGACCAAAAAGATTTTGTCATAAAACTCAAGCATACAAGACTCCACCTTGAGGAAAATTAGGCAAGTCAAAATAGCAATCACATGAGACGGTAGTCCTCAGCTAAAATTGTTACAGCAAATTGCGGTCTTTTCCAAAAAGAGGTGAGGTCAAAATTATAGCACTCAATGAAGATATTTTCGTTTGCAGTGATTAAAACGCTACGACAGTTATTAGTGCAGCAATAACTTAAAATAGTCCACCAAATAATTTTACAACGCATTCGGTTTTCAAACCTCAAAACACATTGCAGAGTAACAGGCAACAAGGTAAATCATTTTAGAAACACGCAGCAAGGAAAGTCAACAACAAGGATCACAACAAGAAAGCACAGTCCACAAACCGAATACAGAATAGAGCACACATCACTAGTAGGGAGGTCCCCACTAGTTCACTTACCAATGGAAACTTTTGGTGTACCTGCAATTCAAACAATGGTCAGCACTCAAAAGACAACAGTTGGTCGTACACCGACACAACGACTCGACGACTTGGCCGGACGGACCAACCATTGCTCTGATACCACTAATGTAACACCCCTTTTCTTCCCCATAAATTACACGTCATTTATCAGAGTAAATTGTTTTCACAAAAATTAATTTGAATGAATAGAAAAGAAGTGCCACATCGTCATAAATAAAACTCGTCATTTTCCCTCGTCAAGGTTTTTGCATCATTCGTCATAAAATTTAAACTTCGAAGATTTCGTCACAGCGGAATAAAAATAGCAACTCGCCAAAATCCCTCAGACACGTCTCAAAACATCAATAAAATCATTAAACAGCCAGTTAAATAATTCAGCAAACTTCACCCACGCCCCCTAGGTGTTACAGTATCAGAGAGCGACCCAAAAAAAAAAACATCCTAACAGCTATCAAGGAAGGCAGCATGACCTTCACTCGCGGATACCTGCAGCGTTGCCACAGTAGAGCAACATTCCAAGCAGAAAGGGTGAGTCTTCAAACAGCATAAAGGCATATATAATAATCAATATATTAGAGGACAATATCTATAACTACCACGGCACACTTAACGTCGCATTACAACCATCACAGAGCAACATCGGCAACCAACGTCAAAAACACATCACAAGCAAAACGCGTCGTGTTTATGCATATGTATGAAAATGCAACCCACACCTGGGCATATGCATGATGGTACCATACTCGTCACTGCCACTAGGGGCGAACATCGTCACTGCCACTAAGGGCGAAAACATCGTCACTGCCACTAAGGGCGAAAACATCGTCACTGCCACTAAGGGCGAAATGCACATGCTATGAGACACTATGGACACATGTGCAACCACAAATCATCATAATCACAACATCATCAAGATATTGGCCACTAAGGGCAACAACGTCGTTTAATTAACCACTAAGGGTATCCTCGTCATAATCACATCAACGTCAAAATATTGGCCACTAAGGGCAAAGACGTCATTTAACTAGCCACTAAGGGTATTATCGTCATTTTACTCAACACGTCATTACTTCGTCCGGGTCAGCCACGTAGGCGCCCATGCAACATCACTCATTTTTATTTCCTTAAAATAGCTCTTTTCCGAAAATGATTGAGTCACCACAATTTTTTCAAAATACGATGTTCGAAGTCAACGGCCAAATAAATTTTCCAGAAAAATGTTTTATGAGCCCCAAATTAGAATATTCAGATGGGCGTCTGAATAAGCTTTCCGAAACACCTCGGGACGTCTCAATCGGACTCCCGAGCCAAAAGTTATGCTAAAAATTAGTTTTTTGAAAAGAATTCGGGACGTCTCTGAAACAATTTAGGACGTCTCTGAAACAATCGAGGACGTCTCTGAAACAACACACGCCTTATTTCACAATTCAACAACACAATTTATCCCGCATTTTTACAATTAATTCACACTACTCATTTAACAACAAACACTAACAAATCATCAACATCAAACATCAATAAATCACCAACAACAAACATCACAACTCATCTTATATTCACAACAACACCAACAGTTCAACAAGAAATTCAACATAATAACTAATACACCCTAGGCATCATAGAACTACCCTCCCACATACTAACCATTATATAAACCCTTATAATGTGAGACTCCCCTTACCTTAGATTAGAAGAGATGACGTTCTTGAGAGATGATCACTACCAAAGAGTTCAGCAACAAGGAGTGCCCACTCCCTTCCTTGAGGTCGCACGTTCCTTTCTTTTTGGTCTTCAAGCTCTTCTTCTCTCCTTGCTGTTTACGGCTCACACACTCACCAGCCCTCAAGGGTTTTCTTAGTATTTTATCTTTTGTAACACCCAGGTGAATAACCCTAATTTAATCCCTATTAGCGCATGGGTCCTGATGTTGGATCATGGGCTTATTCACTTAAGCTCTAGCCTTCTACATGAATCACATGCCACGCCCTATTTTAATAAAACAAGCCCACTAATTATTTTCTAATTCTAATTAAATCACTAAATAAAATAAATCCCTAATAATTTAATCAAATAAATTAATTAAATTATTTTGGGTGTTACACTTTCGGTTCGTAATTAATTATAACCTTCACGATTATATTTTAATTACTAAGGGTGTGAAAAGACAGATTTGCCCATCGGCTCCAATTCCTCATTTTACTATGAATAGGCCACCCTTTAATGGAGAATAGGTTTTCTTGGTAATTTTCTCGACTATTAATCCCCTAGACGCGACCAATTATGCCCACAAATAATTAATCGGTCCTAGGCATCTTAGTACGAGTCTTTAAAAATTTAGGGATGTTACAAGAATCATGACAAGAACGGTCAAGATCAGAAGGGTCATGATGAGAAGAGTCAAGTTGAGAAGAATCAAGTTGAGAAGCATCAACTTGAGAAGCATCAACTTGAGAAGACTCAAAGTTGAGAAGATTCAAAGAAGAGAAGAGTCATGACAGCTGTAATGCGTTGTCTTCTCATAACAGCTGTAATGTATGCTTTAATCTAGGGATTCAATTTTCTGAGTATGTATTTCAGTTTGTTGTTTAGGATTCGTTTGAATCTATCTTGTAATCCCTCAAAAAAAACCCCAAACCGTATAGTGTAAAACCTAAAGAAGTCCTCTCAAATAGCAAGGTGTTGTTATGGCTAAAGAAAAGCCTGTTAGAAACCTTCTCAAGTAGCATGTGTTGCTGTAGGGCTTGAGAAGTGAGTTGCTTCTATGTTAGAATCTACCTAGTAGATCAGAAGGATCGTATTAGGTGTGAGAACAATAGGTAGAGTTGGGTTAAGAAAACTACCATGAGAACTTTAAGCCTAGGTTTGTTGTAAAGTTGTAACTATTTGGAAAATAGTGGAAACACTCACTGGGTGTGAGGAGTGGATGTAACCCAGGGTTTTGGGTGAACCACTATACATCATTGTGTTATTTACTACTTTTTTAAGTTGTTCTACACTGCGCTTAAAACTCTCCATCTGAAGAAGGTTTTTGGAAAACTA
Source organism: Astragalus membranaceus (assembly GCA_039519185.1). Lineage (NCBI taxonomy): Eukaryota > Viridiplantae > Streptophyta > Magnoliopsida > Fabales > Fabaceae > Astragalus > Astragalus membranaceus. The sequence goes on along the minus strand of CM076854.1, from coordinate 28,852,720 downwards.
AGAAGATAGCTTTTGCTGACCCTTCTCTGCTACACACAGTTTTTCTAAAAACATTGTTTTTACAACCCTTATCAAATGTTTTCAAAGTGGTAAACTTAAAGCACTATTCTTAAGTACTTCACACTTAAGATAAGATTTTCAAACACTATCTCTTACCTTGGAAAAGCTATTTTGAAAATCATCTCGTTCTCTTTACTGATAGTTGTTTTGAGGAGAAAGAACTAACTGACCCTTCTCAACTAAGAAACATAGTTGAGAAGTGTAACCCCCGAATTTTTGGAGCGTTATTGCGTGAACTCAACTCTTAATATAAAAAGATTCTGGAAAAAGTACTCTTAATGCTTTCTCAAAACATGAGTATATTTTTTTTTTCCTTTTCAAAACTGTAACATCCTGGGCCCTTTTCTAACTTAGTAGGCTACCCAGCGATGCACTCATGATCTTCTCTACCCCCCATGTAGAGTTTTTGCCTTCCGTGGGAATCGAACCATGTACCCTGAGGCTTAGGTACATGCTCAATGCATTCCCACTACCAATTGAGCTAGTAGTTCAATTGGTAGTGGGAATGCATTGAGCATGTACCTAAGCCTCAGGGTACATGGTTCGATTCCCACGGAAGGCAAAAACTCTACATGGGGGGTAGAGAAGATCTTGAGTGCATCGCTGGGTAGCCTACTAAGTTAGAAAAGGGCCCAGGATGTTACAAAAAAAGGCGCATTGTAATATCCTCAATTTTTAAAATTTAAATTAATTGACATGAATTGATATTTAGTGATTTTATTAACTTGGTTAAAAATAAAATGTTTTGATAGTGAGTTACTTGATTCAATTAATTATGACATAGTTGATGATCAAGTAAATAATGTATGATGTTGATTGTTTGCTATATATTATGATAAGAAATCATTGATTTAGTAATGGGTTAGAAGTGGTTTAAGTGGGAGTCAAATGAGGGTAGGATAGTCCATTCCTTCCCATTTTCTTTTTAGCAAGCTCACTTAAATTCTCCTGCTGGCCACACACACACTTAAAAGCAAAACATTCCAGAATTTTGAGAGAGAGGAAAGAAAGCAAAAACAGAGGGCTGAGAGAGGAGAGAGTGCGTGAGGAAGAAGGGAAAGGGAGGAGAGGATCTAGTCTCAACCATCATGCATGTCTCAACTATCACCACCATTCATCTCCATATTTCATGCTCTTCCATTTGATACCACTTTTGAAGCCATAGACCACCTACTGTACCAATATCACGAATTGGGTTTTCTGTTGTGAGTTACTAGAAGCAGTTTGTTGAAGTTCTTGGTGCAAGCACAGAATCCAGTGAAAAACCCGTTTTACCTACCTTCAGTGTTTCGTTCGTATCTCCCTGAGAACGACTCAGATCATCGTGATTCTTGTCCCTCTGGAAACTAGACACAAAGCTCTTCATTTTGGGCACAAGAACCGCAGGATTTCATTGAGAAATGAGAGAGATATCACACTCACAACTTTCGGATTAAGAATCAGCCACTGTTCCGAAGCAGTCCTATTGTTTTGTTAATATCTCCCAAACCACTGGTTGCATGTAAGTGAATCTTTCTCCATCAGAAAGTAGAGAAAATTCCCTTCACCGTAGACCCTCGTTTTGCTAAGTTTGGTTGAGATTTGAGTGAGTTACGCTCGTTGCAATTTGGCGGTTTGTTGCTGGAAATAGCTGGAGCGGATTCGTGATTCTCCGTTCGTCCGTATTCGAGAAGTTTCGGCGTCGGGAGTATCGTCGTCACGAAAAGGTGAGTTCTAATACTCACTAGGATTGTTTTCAGCCTTTTCATTTTAATTGAGTCGCGAATTTGTGAAATTCCGGTGCGAAACCGTTTTGCGAAAATATCGTTTGAATCATGAGATTGATAAATCGTTGGACTGAAATTGTGATTAAAATTGCATGATTGATGTGTGGATTGTGATGATTGGATTATGTCTGGAATTATGTTTATAAACTCTGTTTGAAGGTTGGATGTCGATCGGGTTACGGATTAGAAACGATCGGAAAGCGAAACGGAACGAACGAGGACATTATTCTGAGTTCACAGGACGCACGGACCGTGCGCCCCTGGGCACGGATCGTGCGCCCCCTTCGGGTTGCCAATTTGAGAAAAGTAATAGGACGCACGGATCGTGCGCCCCTGGGCACGGATCGTGCGCCCCCTTCGGGTACCGTACTCCTAAATTCCGTTTCGTCCCTCCTTTCGGTTCCAAACCTCTTCCGATCTCCTTCTCAACCAACTGTGATGATGTGACCCTATTAATATCATTGTTTGATTGATTCTAACTTGCTCTTGAGGATATGACCCTAACTATGAGATTGTTATGCCTAAGCTAAGTTCATGATTGAGACCGATTATTATGTTATGATTATGCTAAGTGTGATTGATGTATTATGTTTGGACTAGCTGGATAATTAGTGTAAGTTAAGTTAGCGAACCTTAGTAATCCATGAGAGATCACTTAATGATTAGACTAAGTTAGTAATTAGATCACCTAGTGATAAGGGCCAAGTTAAGTATAAGATAAGCTAAGCCTAAGATTAAGTCATGTTCATGTTTAGTTATAAGTAAGTTATGTTCAAGTTCATGGTTATGTTTAAGTTCATCGATTAAGTATAAGTTCAGTTTTATGTTCAGAATTATTGTTCAGTTCAGTTCAGGTATATTAAAATATATACATCAGTTCAGTTAGGGTGACGACCCTATTTCAGTTTAGTGTGCTAGGGGAAGGGAAGTCATGAGCCCTATGAACCTAGGCCCCATCAGGGACCCAGCCGATTAGTGGGGACGGGTTCACCGGAAGCTTATTATGCCAAGTGACCGGTGACACGCTAAAATATCAGTTCAGTTTATGTGTTGTTTCTTGTAACCGGCTTAAGGGTTATGAGGACAACGTTTAGTTCAGTTTATGAGTTGCGTCTTGTAACCGGCTTAAGGGTTATAAGGACAACTTCAGTTAGTTAGCCACATAGTCAATTTAGAGGACTATGAGTTAGAATCAGAATGATGAATCAAGCATAATTGAACCGAGAGGATTAGTAAGGGGTCGCGATAGGACTCACTGAGACAAGTTGTCTCACCCAATCCATTGTTGTTGTTTTTCAGTTAAGCAGGGAAAGTTGAAGACTGTGAGGCATGGCTATGAAGACGCTTGAGGAGCTGCCGCTATCTTTATTTCATTATGTCTTGTTATTCAGTTTCATTTGTATTTCGGTATTGTTATTCAGTTTCTTAAGATGTACGATGGTACGACTTATGTTTTTAAGTTGTAAATCGCTTCCGCAGACTTTCGGTTTTGAGTATTGAACACTAGTTGAGGGCGTAAGGACCGACTTTATTGTTATGCAGTTTAGTTATTTTAAGCACGTTTGATGAGTGATTCATCGAAGTTTAGTATGTGTTCAATATGTTAAAAGGAAAGCCACTCTGATGTTTGCCAGTAGTGCGCTTCGGTAGTTTCTACAAGTTAGAAAATAACGGGGTGTTACAATTGGTATCAGAGCAGTTCGACCTAGTCGGACTTAGAATCATGAGTCTCTTAAGTCCTCTAAGTGTGATTCCTCTTAGTATGCTATTAGACGTTTAGCCTGATCAACTAAACACTTTGTGCATATTTTGCAGAATCATGGCTGGTGGAAGTAGGAGAAGCGTCCCTGTTGATCCAAATACCGAATGGATGCAGAATGTCATCGAGACGCAACAGAAGATGATGAATGACATGATGCAAATGCAGCAGCAGCAGATGGCTCAAATGGCCCAAATGCATCATGAGAGGATGAATCAGCAACAACCGAATGTTCAACAACCTCCTCTGGAAGATCCGAATAGGGCTTACTTTCGGTTTCCAGAAGATGAATCCCCAAAGTTTCAAAGGAGAACCTGAGGTAATGGTATCTCATTTCTGGTTGGATTCAATGGAAAAGATTTTCAGGACTCTTCAATGCAGCGAAGAAGAGAAGGTTCTCTTTGCCGCCCATATGCTCGAGGAAGATGCTCAAACCTGGTGGACCAATGCTCATGAACTAATGGTGAATCAGGGAACTCCGGTTACCTGGGCCAACTTCAAAGAAATGTTTTCTGGTCACTTTTTCCCTCCGGTGATGAAGTTAAGCAAGCAAGCCGAGTTTATCAATCTGAGGCAAGGAGAGATGTCGGTGGGTGAGTTCACCGCCAAGTTCGAAAGGTTGTCGCAGTTTTATCAGTTGGCAAAACATGCTCCGAATGATGAGTGGAAGATGCAGATGTACAAGGAAGGTCTTCGTGCAGATGTGGCCCAAGGTCTTAGCTCTTATGCTATGACCAGTTATGCTGGATTGGTGCAACAAGCTTATGTTGCAGAGGCAGATCTCAACAAGATGTATGAGGAAAGGAAAGCGTATCGGAAAGAGAAGAGGAAAACCTTGGAATTGTCAACCCCAAGTGATGAACCGAGGAGTATCTATAACAAAGGAAAGCAACCTACAGCATCCGAACTACTAAGGTCCGGTAAGTGTCCGAAATGCGGGAGGCCTCACACCGGAGAGTGTCGTTTGGGATCCACTGTGTGTTACTACTGCAAGGAAGAAGGGAATTATGCTAACGAATGCCCGGTGAAGAAGAGGAATCGAGAAGGGAATTCTAACTCCGCAAGCGGAAAGGTATTTGTGTTGGACGCTCAGAAAGGCGAAGCCGATGCCGGATCAGCGAAAGGTATATTGTGTGTTGTTTGTTTTGATTGGTCCAATTTTGAGGACAAAATTTTTAAAAGTTGGGGTGATTGTAATATCCTCAATTTTTAAAATTTAAATTAATTGACATGAATTGATATTTAGTGATTTTATTAACTTGGTTAAAAATAAAATGTTTTGATAGTGAGTTACTTGATTCAATTAATTATGACATAGTTGATGATCAAGTAAATAATGTATGATGTTGATTGTTTGCTATATATTATGATAAGAAATCATTGATTTAGTAATGGGTTAGAAGTGGTTTAAGTGGGAGTCAAATGAGGGTAGGATAGTCCATTCCTTCCCATTTTCTTTTTAGCAAGCTCACTTAAATTCTCCTGCTGGCCACACACACACTTAAAAGCAAAACATTCCAGAATTTTGAGAGAGAGGAAAGAAAGCAAAAACAGAGGGCTGAGAGAGGAGAGAGTGCGTGAGGAAGAAGGGAAAGGGAGGAGAGGATCTAGTCTCAACCATCATGCATGTCTCAACTATCACCACCATTCATCTCCATATTTCATGCTCTTCCATTTGATACCACTTTTGAAGCCATAGACCACCTACTGTACCAATATCACGAATTGGGTTTTCTGTTGTGAGTTACTAGAAGCAGTTTGTTGAAGTTCTTGGTGCAAGCACAGAATCCAGTGAAAAACCCGTTTTACCTACCTTCAGTGTTTCGTTCGTATCTCCCTGAGAACGACTCCGATCATCGTGATTCTTGTCCCTCTGGAAACTAGACACAAAGCTCTTCATTTTGGGCACAAGAACCGCAGGATTTCATTGAGAAATGAGAGATATATCACACTCACAACTTTCGGATTAAGAATCAGCCACTGTTCCGAAGCAGTCCTATTGTTTTGTTAATATCTCCCAAACCACTGGTTGCATGTAAGTGAATCTTTCTCCATCAGAAAGTAGAGAAAATTCCCTTCACCGTAGACCCTCGTTTTGCTAAGTTTGGTTGAGATTTGAGTGAGTTACGTTCGTTGCAATTTGGCGGTTTGTTGCTGGAAATAGCTGGAGCGGATTCGTGATTCTCCGTTCGTCCGTATTCGAGAAGTTTCGGCGTCGGGAGTATCGTCGTCACGAAAAGGTGAGTTCTAATACTCACTAGGATTGTTTTCAGCCTTTTCATTTTAATTGAGTCGCGAATTTGTGAAATTCCGGTGCGAAACCGTTTTGCGAAAATATCGTTTGAATCATGAGATTGATAAATCGTTGGACTGAAATTGTGATTAAAATTGCATGATTGATGTGTGGATTGTGATGATTGGATTATGTCTGGAATTATGTTTATAAACTCTGTTTGAAGGTTGGATGTCGATCGGGTTACGGATTAGAAACGATCGGAAAGCGAAACGGAACGAACGAGGACATTATTCTGAGTTCACAGGACGCACGGACCGTGCGCCCCTGGGCACGGATCGTGCGCCCCCTTCGGGTTGCCAATTTGAGAAAAGTAATAGGACGCACGGATCGTGCGCCCCTGGGCACGGATCGTGCGCCCCCTTCGGGTACCGTACTCCTAAATTCCGTTTCGTCCCTCCTTTCGGTTCCAAACCTCTTCCGATCTCCTTCTCAACCAACTGTGATGATGTGACCCTATTAATATCATTGTTTGATTGATTCTAACTTGCTCTTGAGGATATGACCCTAACTATGAGATTGTTATGCCTAAGCTAAGTTCATGATTGAGACCGATTATTATGTTATGATTATGCTAAGTGTGATTGATGTATTATGTTTGGACTAGCTGGATAATTAGTGTAAGTTAAGTTAGCGAACCTTAGTAATCCATGAGAGATCACTTAATGATTAGACTAAGTTAGTAATTAGATCACCTAGTGATAAGGGCCAAGTTAAGTATAAGATAAGCTAAGCCTAAGATTAAGTCATGTTCATGTTTAGTTATAAGTAAGTTATGTTCAAGTTCATGGTTATGTTTAAGTTCATCGATTAAGTATAAGTTCAGTTTTATGTTCAGAATTATTGTTCAGTTCAGTTCAGGTATATTAAAATATATACATCAGTTCAGTTAGGGTGACGACCCTATTTCAGTTTAGTGTGCTAGGGGAGGGGAAGTCATGAGCCCTATGAACCTAGGCCCCATCAGGGACCCAGCCGATTAGTGGGGACGGGTTCACCGGAAGCTTATTATGCCAAGTGACCGGTGACACGCTAAAATATCAGTTCAGTTTATGTGTTGTTTCTTGTAACCGGCTTAAGGGTTATGAGGACAACTTTTAGTTCAGTTTATGAGTTGCGTCTTGTAACCGGCTTAAGGGTTATAAGGACAACTTCAGTTAGTTAGCCACATAGTCAATTTAGAGGACTATGAGTTAGAATCAGAATAATGAATCAAGCATAATTGAACCGAGAGGATTAGTAAGGGGTCGCGATAGGACTCACTGAGACAAGTTGTCTCACCCAATCCATTGTTGTTGTTTTTCAGTTAAGCAGGGAAAGTTGAAGACTGTGAGGCATGGCTATGAAGACGCTTGAGGAGCTGCCGCTATCTTTATTTCATTATGTCTTGTTATTCAGTTTCATTTGTATTTCGGTATTGTTATTCAGTTTCTTAAGATGTACGATGGTACGACTTATGTTTTTAAGTTGTAAATCGCTTCCGCAGACTTTCGGTTTTGAGTATTGAACACTAGTTGAGGGCGTAAGGACCGACTTTATTGTTATGCAGTTTAGTTATTTTAAGCACGTTTGATGAGTGATTCATCGAAGTTTAGTATGTGTTCAATATGTTAAAAGGAAAGTCACTCTGATGTTTGCCAGTAGTGCGCTTCGGTAGTTTCTACAAGTTAGAAAATAACGGGGTGTTACAAAAACAATCAGAGTATTGCAACATTTTTGAAACATGATGTCTCCCTTAATATGATTCTAGAAATAGAACTAAAATGTGACATGTATAGGTTTACTTCCGGGCACAAATATGATACATGTTTCCAAAAAGATAGGGTGTACAATGCAAGAAAAAAAAGAGTTTGAGATAAAAACACCCAATTAGGACTGACTACTATCTCTACTGATACATATACGGTAAGGCCCGTACAAAGAACCACTCAGGAACCATACACTTGAGAAATTTCCCAAAACGATGACAAAAGAAGACACATACGCTGATCAAGCATTTTATACTCAACTTCCGATTGGGAACCTCGATGAGTCGACCAAAAATCCACTATGGAAGGACACCGAGCTCTGCAACTTCGTCTCTGAAAAACTGAACTATGGTCCTCCAATAACTGGGTTGACATCCATTATATTGGATAACTACAAGTGTAACGCCCTAAAATATTTAATTAATTTATTTAGTTGAGTATTTGGGGGTTTAAATTAATTTAATTGACATAATTTATTTATCTTAATTTTTATTTATTTTGGTGGTATTAGGAGGGAGTGGAGGCGCCACTTGCATGACTTGGGCTTAAGTGAAAAGCCCAAGCCCATGATTTCCCAATGTATGCGAAGTGGCTAGGTTGATTGGGGGCTAGGGTTTAGGTGGCAAAAGTTGCGAAGTTGAAAGAGAGAGCAAGAGAGAAAGAGAATAGCGTGAGAAAGAGAGAGAGAGCAAGGCGGCCAAGAAGAGAAGTAGAAGAGGATTCGAAGATCAAGAAGAGAGGATCTCCGTTGTTGCTGTGGCTCTGTAGGTGATTTCTCCTAGACATCGAGTTCCTCTTGAAAAGGTTAGGGGAGCTCTATCATTCTATCTAATAATTCATATGATGGGTTCTAGATCTAGGGTTTGTATTAGAACCATATGTTTCTTGATGTTCTTGATATTCTTGGTTTGCCATGGTGATGATCTTTATATATATGTTTATGTGTTGCCATATGCGAATTGAATTAGTGATTGAACCTTGAGATAATGCGAATTACATATGTGTTTGGACGATTTTGAGATTTGTGCGTTCATGGACTTATGATTGGTATGTTGGAATGATTGTGATTTTTCGCATTTTGGATGAATGGGTGTATAGGCGCTTAGGTGCCAAAGTGATGATGATGTTAGTGCTCCAAAAGAATTTTATCAATTGATTAAATTAGGCGTTATTTTGGGTGTTGAAAATTATAAGGTTTTTATGAGTTAAATTGCTAAAAATCAGTTTTTAGTGTTTTGAAAAATTGCTGGAAAAATGGTGATTTTCAGTTTTAGTGTTGAAAAAATTGTTGAACAAAATTCTGGGTGTGCTGCTGTTTTTCTGGGCGCTAAGCGCCTGTGCTGGGCGCTGGGCGCCTGATAGCGTGTGTGCTGCGCGTGTGTGCTGCGCGTGTGTGCGCGCCTGGGCGCTAGGCGCCCGTGTTGTGTTGTGCTGTGCGTGTGTGCGCGCCTGGGCGCTGGGCGCCTGTGGCGTGCGTGTTGCCTGCGTTGTTGCCCCTGGGCGCATGGCGCCCGTGCTGTGTTGTGTTGTCTTGCGCACCTGGGCGCTGGGCGCCAGTGCACGTGTTGCCTGGTTGCCTGGGCGCCTAAGGCGCCTGTTCCCAGGATGTTGCCTGATTTTTTCCAAAATTATTTTTATCATAACTTTTGACTCAGACGTCCGTTTCGAACGATTCAAAAAGTGTCGTGAAGCTCTTTACGTTGTCCATTTATGGGTCTAATTTTAAAATGAAAAATTGTTATTTTCTGATTGTTTGTGGGAGCCCAAGTGGCCGTCCCCGGTGATCGTCCCAGTGACATTGGAAAATGATATGAAGCTCTTTAAAAATCCCTTTTGGTGTATAAACAACAGTTTTAGCGAAGTAATGTCAAAAATGATGATTTTGACGATGATGCTCTCGGGGCTAGTCAAATGACTGTTTTGCCCTTAGTGGCTATTTATTATTAGTTATGACGTGTAAAAGACTGTTTTGCCCCTAGTGGCCAAAGTTGTAGATAATGATGTGTAAATGACGAGGATGCCTTAGAGGTTAGTCAAATGACGTTTTTGCCCTCAGTGGTTATGGTTTGAGTTGATTGATGTTTACGTGTGAGTGTCGATGAAAAACCAGTGACGTTTGGGGCCCGAAGGGCTAAGTGATGTTAAGGTCTAAATGGCCAAGTGACGTTGTGTGATGATTATGAGTTTGACAGGTGCTGTGCTCCGTGCGAGCAAAACCGGTAAGTGACGGGTCACATTGTTGACTATGATTCGAGTAATTGTGTGATTGTGTGTTGTAAGTGGTGCATGTCATAGTGTCTCATGCCCATATGCATAAAACCAGTGACGTTTTGAGGCCTGAGTGGCTAAGTGATGATGAGGCCTGAGTGGCTAAGCGACGTTTTGCGAAAAGGTACCTCATGCATATGCCCGCGAGTGGGTTGCATTTTCATAAGTCTACATGACATGAGACGAGTGTTTGTAAATGATGTGAATGATGACTGTGATGTGGATGTTTAGTGTATTCGATGCTGATTGTTTTAATGCGTAGCCTATGATTAGTCCTTATCATATTTTCTATTATATAGACTGAAATGATGCTCACCCTTTCCTGTTTGAATGTTGCCCCCGTGTTGGTAACGTGCAGGTGATTCCCAGTGAAGGTCTTAGCTTCACTTTTTGAGTCGAGTCGTCATGCTCTGATACGTAGCACTCAGGGGGGAAAACGAACTCGGCATTTATTAATGATTTTTGGTTATTATGTCCATGTGGACTATTTGTTTATGTTTTACTATTTTCCGCTGCGTAGTTGGTTATGTTATGTTGAGTTTTATAAGTGACGTTGAAATGAGACTGGAGATTCTTTATTTGTGATGTGCTACGCGAATGCATGAATACTGAGTTGAACTGTTTTTCAAAATTGATAAGCGACGTTTTATTGAAGTATGTGTAACATTCCCTATGAACGAAATTTTCAAACTCTGATTTTTATAAACGAAGTAACGGGTAGAAAAGGGGTGTTACAACAACCAAGGGTCATCTTCTAGAATTTACACATATAGATATAAAACAACTCACATATACATAACCAATTCGCAGATGCATAATCCTAACAAGTTTCAACAATATTCTAACAGCTCAACACCAACAACACATCACACCACTCCATATATCCTAATGCAATGTCTATATGTCAATGCATATGATTCTGGAATATCACCTTCCCTGTAGGGGTTTGTGAGGTCCAACAAAGAACAACACCCCCATTTCCAATAAAGAACAACACCACCATTTGTGAGGTCCAATAAAGAACAACACCACCTTTTGTGAGGTCCAATAAAGAACAACACCGCCTATATATGCATGATTGTACATCAACATCTCATGCATAATTTCACCACACCAAGCATTATTCAACCAATCATCGCATTGATCAAGAATAATGACTAAACACCAACACCAAAATAAACATCTTAACACCGCATACACCAACCAACATAAATCATCACAACACTCATAATTTAAGTAATGTTTATAAAGCCCATACAAACCTTTCCCTTTTGATTCAACAACGTACAAACCCCATAAGTATCTCTCGCCCGATGCTAATCACATCAGTAGCTTCCATAAGTCACCACCAACAAATTTCCACTTAAAGTCTCTCTCTCGAAATCTCACATTAACCTCCTTAACTTTTTACTTTTCTCATTTCTCGAAATAAATCTCTATTAGTTCAAAATGTCATAATTTTCAAAAATATTAACTCATCATGATTTCAGTCTCTTAAAAACATTCCTCTTGTTTCCCAAAGATTTTCCATTTGTTTTTCATTCGTGAAGTCACGCCATAACCCTTTTCCAAAATCTACTAATAATCTACTAATCAACTCAAATAATCAATTGAAACTATGTGATAACTGCAATGATATATAAAAACACACGGGATAACTACAACAATATATAAAAAAACACAGGATTAATATTTGTCATTGATAATTAAATTTGTTGAAGACTACTATAAACCTACTATCTAAAAATAATAATATTTAAAGGCTATTTAAACTACTGATTAATATTTAAAATAAATATTTCTTATTGATAATCTACTATCTCTCTTTTACTATCTACTATAATCTACTAATCAACTAAAATAATCAATTAAAACTACGAGATAATTGCACTGATATATAAAAAAAACACGAGATTAATATTTGTCATTGATAATTAAAAAATTTGAAGCCTACTACTACAAACCTACTATCTAAAAAATAAGAAGACTTAATGACTGTTTAAATTACTAATTAATAATTAAAACAATTATTTTTTATTGATAATCTACTATCTAACAAATTTACTATCTACTATAATCTACTATCAAATAAAATAATCAATTGAAACTACCAGATAACTGCACTGATATATAAAAAACACGTGGATAACTGCAGTGATATATAAAAAAACACGGGATTAACATTTGCCATTGATAATTATAATTTTTTAAAACTACTATCTAAAAAACAAGAAGGCTTAATTACTATTTAAACTGATTAATATTTAAAACACACGCGACAAATATTTGTCACTAATACCTAAAAAAGGACAAATAATTGTTACTCATATAAAAAAACACGGGATAAATATTTGTTATTGATAATCTACTATCTATTTTTTACTATCTACAATAATCTACTAATCAACTTAAATAATCAATTGAAACTATGAGATAACTGCACTGATACGTAAAAAAACACTGGACAACTGCACAGATATATAAAAAAATACAGGGATAACTGCAATGATATATATAAAAACACGGGATAGTTGCACTGATATATAAAAAACATAAGATAACAACACTGATATATAACAAAACACTGCACTGATATATAAAAACACACGGGATAAATGCACATATTTTTTTTAAATGATACTTTTAAATTTTTAGTTTTAATATTTATCAATTTTTTTCTTTGAAACTCTTTTTTTATCTACTCTAAATTTTTCTTTATTTTCACGGGGTAATGTTCAGACTATTTAAATACTGTCTAAATTCATTCATAAAAAGAACACGACAGCACCTGTCCGTATGCAAGTCATCCTCTGTATTTTACAATTGATTTTAGATTAATGAGATTTCAAATTAACGTTTCTATTTGAGGTAATTGTATCACGTAACGCGATCGGCCCGTGCGGATGCACGGGTATAGTACTAGTAATGTTTATAAAGCCCATACAAATTAAACCTTTCCCTTTCGATTCAACACCGTACAAACCCCATAAGTATCTCTCGCCCCATGCTAATCACCTCAGTAGCTTCTTCAAGTCACCACCAACAAATTTCCATTTAAAGTCTCTCTCGAAATCTCACATTAACCTCCTTACCTTTTTACTTTTCTCATCTCTCGAAATAAATCTCTGTTAGTTCAAAATGTCATAATTTTCAAAATTATTAACTCATCATGATTTCAGTCTCTTAAAAACATTCCTCTTGTTTCCAAAGATTTTCCATTTGTTTTTCATTCTTGAAGTCACGCCGTAACTCTTTTCCAAAATCTAACTCAAGTGCCACGCTCACTTTTCTAAAGAAGAATGACTTCAAATTTATTTTTCGAAAACGATTTATTGAGTCACAAAAACGATCATGCCTACATATATCTTTTCTTGCCCTCACATCGAAATCACCCTTGATTCCCACCAAACACCTCAAACACAAATCATCAACATCATATGTACACATCCACGACATAGAACAATCACACAAACAATCCTTCAAAGGCCATAATACACAATGTCATCATAAGGACCAAACCACTAGAGCTCACAACAACAACAACAATCAACAACAAAACCAACAAACAATTACCGACCACAACTACAACATATAAAAGTAATTACAAAGAAGCCCTTACCTTAGGCATTTTCCTTCCTAGCGTACATGTTATTTGGTCATACCCACGGCCCCTACAACTCGATCATTCCATCTACATGCCCACGTTCCATATTGCTAGCCGTGTCTTGAGTCGCAATTGATCATTTTGAGAATCACTAGTCATAACATGACAGACAATTACAATATGTCTATTTTTATCTATGTACTCAACAAAAATTAATGATATTTTTGGTTTTGAAACATTTTCACTCCTTAAACTCACTTTTATATCCACCAAATATTTCACGGGCTAGAAACTGACTTTTCATAGTAAAAACTCCCATGTGCTTCAAATAAACAAGTACTTGTTGAAATCAAATATATTTTTAATACTTTAATAAAAACACTGAAATTAATAATAACACTTACACTTTAATAAAAACACTTTAAAATATTTGTATTTTCCAAAATATTTGTCCACGTTCAATTATATCCCGAAGGACAACTCACAATTTTGCTACAGTGTGTTGAGTGGGTCCCACTGTCAGGCACTGTTTCCAACGTTTTTGTACTATTGGTCATTGTCTTGGTACTGTTTGAACGCCATTTACACAGTCCCAGGTCTATTCTGACCTGTTTCTGTCAAGGTACCTGTTCTATGTGTCTTTCTGTCAAGATCTTTGTTTCCCGTCGTCACCAAAGATGAGTAATGTGCTATCTGATGAGGAGTACAAGGCATACATGCAGTATAAGGCTTCTCCGTCTTCATCATCGGCAACAATTGCTCATTCTGGTAATTCCACAGTCTGTATGTCCCAGTCTTCGCCTGTTGGCTCTTGGATTGTGGACTCTGGAGCTTCCGATCATGTGGCTGGTAATCCAACTCTTTTATCCAAAATATCCCAGCCTAACAGCCCACATCATATTACAGTTGCCAACGGATCTAAAGCTAAAGCTAGTGGCATTGGTGAAGCCACTCCTCTTTCATGCGTACCTCTTGACCATGTTCTTCTTGTTCCCAATTGTCCATTTAATTTAATTTATGTTAGTCGTCTGACTCGGAGTCTGAAATGCTCTATAACTTTTGATGATGATTATTTTGTTATATAGGACCGGAGTACGAAGCAGTTTATTGGTACAGGATATGAGTCACTGGGGCTTTACTACCTCCATCCTTCATCTACAATTGCCTCCACTTCTACTAGAGTCTCCAAGTCTTCTACATCGTCGGTTAGGTCATCCAAGTCTCAAAAAATTTAGAGTTATGGTTCCTCACTTGTCTCACTTGCAGTCTTTAGATTGTGAATCGTGTCAGCTTGGGAAACATGTCTGATCTTCCTTCCTTAACATGTCCGATCTCCTTTTGATGTCATTCACTCTGATGTATGGGGACCAAGTCGAGTCACTTCAGTTGCTGGACACAGATAATTTGTCACTTTTATTGATGGGTTTTCTAGATGTACGTGGATCTACCTACTTAAGTATAGATCAGAATTGTTGGGTGTTTTTCAAAATTTCTTTCAGGAGATTAAAAACCAATTTGGTCGTTCTATTAACACTTTGCACAGTGATAATGCAAAAGAGTATTTTTCCGCATCCTTTAACTCTTTTATGGCCGAAAATGGAGTCATACAGCAGTCATCTTGCTCGATACCCCACAACAAAAAGGAATTGCTGAACGTAAGAACCGTCATATAACTGAAACAGCACGGACTTTGCTTATCCATGCTAATGTTCTGTTGAAGTTTTGGGGTGATGATGTCCTAACCGTGGGACACTTGACTAATAGAATGCCATCCTCTGCTATCCAGAATAAGGCTCCCCATTCCATAGTGTTCCCTGATGAACCCTTATTCCGTATCTCTCCTCGAGTCTACGGATCCACTTGTTTTGTTCACGATCTTAGTCCAGGACTTGATAAATTGTCTGCTCGTGCAATTAAGTGTGTCTTCCTCGGCTATTCAAGAGTCCAAAAAGGGTATCAATGTAATTGTCCCTCCACACATCGCTTCTACATGTCTACTGACGTCACATTCTTTGAGGATGCACTTTTCTTCGCATCTCCCATTGAGGCTGAGTCTGTCTCTCAGGTATTACCTATTCCTTACCTTGTTCTGGTAGTTCCATCCAGGACTATCATTGACCAGGTAGATCCTCCCTCTCCTACGGAGATACCTAGTCCTCCTAGTCCTCTTCCCTTGCAAACTTATCAGCGTCGTACACGTCTCCCTCCTGCCGACCCACCTCCTACAGAAGATCCTAGTGACTCATCTCCTGCCCTGGTTTCCTCTTCTACTACGCATCCGCCTACCGAGTTATATGACCCACCTGTTGCACTGCATAAAGGTACACGTTCCACCCATAACCCTCATCCTATTTATAATTTCCTTAGTTATCATCGCTTATCACCTTCACATTATACCTTTGTCTTTGCTATTTCTTCCATCACTATTCCTAAGTCCACACAGGAAGCTCTTTCTCATCCAGGTTGGCGACAGGCTATGATTGATGAAATGACAGCCTTAGAATCTAATCAGACATGGACTCTTGTGCCACCTCCTCCTGCAAAATATGTTGTTGGATGTCGTTGGGTTTATACTGTCAAAGTTGGTCCAGACGGAAATATTGATCGGTTGAAAGCCCGCCTCGTGGCTAAAGGCTATACTCAGGTTTTTGGTCTTGATTAGAGTGATCCTTTCTCTCCGGTGGCTAAAATGGCTTCTGTTCGCCTATTCCTTTCTATGGCTGCAATGCGACATTGGCCGTTGTATCATCTGGACATCAAGAATGCATTTTTCCACGGGGATCTAGAAGAAGAAGTTTATCTAGAGCAACCACCTGGTTTTGTTGCTCAGGGGGGGTGTCGTGGGTATGTATGTCGACTCCACAAAGCCTTGTATGGTCTTAAACAATCCCCTCGAGCATGGTTTGGGACATTCAGTAGTGTTGTTCAAAAGTATGGCATGATTCGGAGTGAAGCTGACCATTCCGTCCTTTATAAATTTTCCTCTCACAAATGTATTTATCTGGTTGTCTATGTCGATGATATTGTAATTACAGATGATGATCATGATGGGATTGCAGGACTCAAACAACATCTAGTCCGCCACTTTCAAGTCAAAGATCTAGAATACTTGCGATACTTTCTTGGCATTGAGGTAGCTCATTCTAAGGCAGGAATTGCTATTTCCCAGAGAAAGTATACCTTGGATATCTTGGAAGAAACCGGTATATTGGATTGCAAGCCAATTGAATCTCCTATGGATCCTAATGTCAAGATCCTACCGGATAAGGGGGAGTCCTTTTCAGATCCAGGAAGGTATAGGAGGCTAGTTGGGAAGCTGAATTACATGACAATGACAAGGCCAGATATTTCGTATGTTGTTAATGTAGTGAGTCAATTCCTGAATTCCCCTTGTGACAGTCATTGGGATGCGGTGGTTAGAATCCTGAGGTACATCAAAGGAGCTCCTGGAAAAGGGCTTGTTTACACTGATGGAGGTAATTCAGATGTGGTTGCTTACATAGATGCTGATTGGGCTGGATGCCCCTTTGATAGAAGGTCCACATCTGGGTATTGTGTTCTTGTTGGTGGAAATCTAATTTCATGGAAAAGTAAAAAGCAAAATGTTGTTGCGAGATCCAATGCAGAGGCTGAATATCGAGCTATGGCCCTTACTGTTGGACTATAGGATGACCTTAGAGGGGGGGTGAATAAGGTTATGTGCAAAACTTGAATTCTTTTTCGGTTTTCAAAAACTTTTGCAATGCTTGTTTAAATCAAATGCGAAATCTGAGATTTAAACTTATATGATGTATGTAAGCAGGCAGATTAGGCACAGTGAGGTATTACTCTAATGTTACTATTTTCAATATTCACTATAACCAGACATTTATAACTTAAATAGGCAGATCAGGTACAGTGCAATATTACGCTATTATCAGAGTTCAGGATAGACAGATATTATAAGCAGCGTAATGATAGTAATAAACTGATCGGCGCAGTGATATTGAGTATAATTATAAACAGATATAAACAGTAAATAAAGTAAAGAGAGAGGGATAGAGATACACCAGGAATTTTACGAGGTTCGGGATAAAAGCCCTACGTCCTCGGCCTCCGGCTTTGCAACCTTTGGACTTTGCTGACAACCACTATATGAAGAATGTTTTACAAACAGGCAACTTCAAATAGCAAATCTCAATTCCCCCGAAATGAGAACCCGAGCTCCCCGCTAAGGATTTCAATACCGCTTCAATCTCCCCGATTGAACGACCCAAGAGCACCTCTCTGGATTTCACTACCACTTCAATCTTCCCCGATTGAACGACCCAAGATCACCTCCCAGGATTTCAAACCAACTCAATCACCCAGATTGAGAGACCCAAGAACACTTCCCAGGATTTCAAACCAACTCAATCTCCCAGATTGAGAGACCCAAGAACACGTCCCAGGATTTCAAAATGACCGCACAATAGTAGATTACAATATAGAAGCTATGATCTAATCACTTCAGATAGTATGACAATATATATAATAACTGAGAGAGATGAGTGACTCTATCTATAGAAAATGATATGACTATGATAGCTCTATTTTCTCTCTTTCTCAGATCTAGAATTTCGAAGGTGAGAAGTAGAGACGTGTTGTTTTGTTGTGGTGTGTTTGAAATGTGAATCACACCTGCCTATTTATAGGCTTAGAAAAATATAGGATTTGGAAAAAACATTTAATGCAATGAAAGAATCGATTATGGAGATAGTGCAACAAGTGTATAATCGATTCTTATCCACCTTAAATTCAAAGGAATCGATTATGTACTTAGTTAAATGATAGAAGAATCGATTATGGCCTTTACAAAATGCTCACAATCGATTTCATGCTTAGTTAAAATAGGAGAAGAATCGATTTCATGGTAAGGCTAAAATATAGGAGCAATCGATTCTTTGCTTCTCAATTGATCATGTAGGAATCGATTCTTTGCTTCACAATAGATTACCAAATCGATTTCAATCCTTTGGAAAAGGATAGGAATCGATTATGCACTTTAGGAAAAAGATAGGAATCGATTCTAGGTTTTCACAAAGTTGTTTTTAGGTTTAGGTACCTTGCCATGCATGCATAAAATATTTTCCAAAGCTTGTCATGCATGCATAATATATTTTCCAAAGCTTGTTTTGATGCATGATGCATGTTTTCAAAAATCATCTCTCAGCTATTAAAATGTCATAGGCCTTAAGTGATAGGACCTTACATTGTGTCCTAAAGAAAGCGGATAAACAATTAGGTCTTCGGCTTCATTGTTGCTTCCTCTGCAAGCCATTGCACTTTAGTCCCTGCTCTTTGATTTAATCCCTGTTCTTTGATTTTGTCCCTGTACTTTTATACACTGTAATCATTAGTAGACAAAATGTAATTTGTTATCATACAAAACAATGAGTGTTTGTCCTTGATTCAACACTTACTGTTCAGGAGCTCATATGGCTCAAACATCTTCTCCAAGAATTGCGCTTTTGTAAAATAGGCACTATGAGTCTTATCTGTGATAATCGAGCAGCCGTTCATATTGCTTCTAATCCAGTCTTTCATGAGCGAACTAAGCATATTGAAATTGACTGTCATTTTATTCGTGAGAAGACTGTGTCAAGCGAGATTGCTACTTCATTTGTTGATTCTAAGGATCAATTGGCAGAGATTTTAACAAAGGATCTCCGAGGACCAATGATAACTTACATATGTGACAAGCTTGATGCCTACAATCTGTATGCTCCAGCTTGAGGGAGAGTGTTGAGATATGCCTTGATTTATCACTTTATTATTAGGATACTTTTCTGATTGTTAAAATAACAGGTTTAATGTTGCTGACTAGACTATGAGTAGACTATGACTCATAGTGATCATATGTAATTAATGTTTATATTATACTAGCACTACCTCATGTATTGTTGGAATTACATCATAGAAATACCAACCAATTTTCACAGCTTTGAACTGATTTTGTATGAAAAAAGTGAGTGGATCTATCTGTTCAAGTTGACTTCGTCTCTATTCCTGAACTTCTTTATTATAAATGTTGTGGTTTCTTTTGGAATGTACTATTAGCATCTCATAATATCTTCTGATGCCATCTTTTAATTTATTTGAAGGTGAGAAAAGTTATTTTATTGGACTTAAGTATGTTACATGTATTATATTTGTGTTTTCTAAATAGACTGCAGGTATGGATCATCAAAAAATATATTGTAGTTCTAATTATATCCTCTTCCTTAGGTAGTTGATGTTTGATGAAATTACATCCAAGGTTTTAGTTGAGAATGATCTAATTAATGAAGGTAATTGCATGATCCCTCTGATTCTCTGTCCCTTTTATATAGCGGGATTTAACTTGCTCCTCGGTTGCCTTCTTTTATCACTTTTTTGTTGTATGATTGAAGATTTGGAATAAAAGTGCTTGGGCTTAAGTACAACAACAATGTTTAAGATGTTTACCCAAATGCAGTAGCTGTTTAGTTGTTTGTTCTATGATATAACTCTGTTTTTCTTTGGGAAAATCACGTGAATCCCCTTAATCTGTCTCCAAGTTAAGGATGAAGTTATTATTGCAAGCTAACAAACTTAGTTTTAGGGAAGACCGGAAAAAACATATGAATATGAGAATTTATTTTCCTTTTACTTTACTTTTTTCGAACCTTTATATCTGTCTGCTTCTCAACTAAGTTTGTGTGTTATTTGAATATTGAAAACCATGTGAAGGAGATGGGCCTATTGCATTATACACATCAAATAATTCATTTTTGTATTAGTATTTATATTTTTCTGGACCCTTTTATTCTTGATGTACTTCAATATCATTGTTGGGTCCGTGTAGTAAATTATCCTCTACATTTTATAATTTTGCAGCTTCTACTACACAGGTATATAAGCTCCATCCCAGTACATATTTTTAATGTTAGACCAATGATTTTTGTATCTCTTTATAATGGTTCATTGGAGCCATATATGCTTCCATGGGAGTTAAATAACGAGTTGCTTCCACCACTTATTATGTTTTTTTAACACAGAACTTTCTAAATTTGAATTCGGTTTGAGTATAATCATGCCACATAACGCGATCAGCTCGTGCGATGCGCGGGTAATATACTAATAATCAATGAAAAGCTTAAAATAGTTTTTTTCGGGATCCCTGTTAACTCACCTCCAAAACAAATTAAAGGCAAGTAGGATCCTTTTCATTAACTTCCCT
This sequence comes from Astragalus membranaceus, assembly GCA_039519185.1. Classification (NCBI taxonomy): domain Eukaryota; kingdom Viridiplantae; phylum Streptophyta; class Magnoliopsida; order Fabales; family Fabaceae; genus Astragalus; species Astragalus membranaceus. The sequence continues at coordinate 28,832,003 of CM076854.1, read as the reverse complement.
GAAAAACTAATAGAAGCGTTATATTATCGACAAAGACAAGAAATTGAATTTCGTTTCTTATTGTGTTGTTAAGTGTTAGAGATGCCAAAATTGGAGATCAATTTCTTTTTTCCGTCTCTAATTTTTGTTAGCAATTAAAAAATTTCTAGTAGTGGTTAAGATTGTGAGAACAATTTGTTAGTGGGAATAATGCTGCAACTAAGAAGAACAATAAAACATAGAAGATCATTAGTAACAATAATTGTGAATGACATGTAAGATAAATAACAAGGAGAAGGTAATTAAATTCATCATTGCACTAGACTCCAAGGCGTGTATGCGACTAAGCTTTAGGTTCGATTCGCCCCCACCAATCACTCTAGATTGGATGCAATAGGATGATCAGCGAATCCCCTTCAGGATACAATGGAGTTCCTTGATATGGTCTGCATACCCACACCAAGCATATGGATCAATGGTAGTTTACGGAACAAAGTTTCCTCAATTACTCTCGTGCACTAGAGAAAAGAAGAAATGACTTAGATATAATTTTGGCAAAATTTTGACTCATGTAAACATGATTTTCATGTGTTGTTTCTGCCCAAAAGTTTCTCTATTTATAGAGAAACTCATGCCACTTGGGGAGAGGAAACGACTCTTACAAGAGTCTCTTCAAATAACAACGGTTATGTACTGTTAGCATACAACATGTTTCACAAACAACGTGCTGGTTCTATGGTTAAGCGTTGCACCTTATAGCGTGCAGTCACAAGTTCGATTCCAACGGGTTCCACTTTTGCACCCTTTAATTTTCAGTTTTGCTTTTTGCATATTAAAAAAATACAGGAATAGCCAAAAACGCAACCAAAGGAGATCGAACTTGTGACCTTTCACTCATTCCAAACGAGATTAACCACTAAACCATTCACATGAGTTTGTATCAACCATACAAAGTAATTGTATTTAACCATTACAACTTTCCAAATATATATTTTGGAAATTTCTCCAACAATCCCCCACCATTTTCAAAATATATCCAAATCCATTATTTCGGAAATCTCATAGTTTCAGATAATGGTATCTTGCGATTTGAACCATTACTTAGTAAGTTAAGTTTTCACTCATCCCCGAATAGATTGGTAGACAAGCTTTGAACCAATTATTCATTAGAAAAAGTGTGCATAACTCACACATGAAATCTCGGTACCATTGATCGAATTATAAAAATGACGCATTTGTTAAGGCCTTGTGTCTCATATCCTTTTCATGAGAATTTAAGAGTCAAGCCCTTTAACTCTATGAAGCGGCCCCACTTCATTCTCATATAGGTAGACTATATCAAAAATGCACCCATAATTATGCACCTCAGCAAATATATGCTATATGTCCATAAAGAGGAAAACCTCATCCTACTACTTTTATTCTTACGGTCCAAGTACTTTTGCCCATTGGGATGTATCTATTGTCAAGTACTTCAATCACTCCTATAGTGTACTTTTCTCATTGAACTCAAGACTTAATTTTTCTCAAGTGTGAGTTGGATTTCCACTATTGGTGATCAATTAGATATGGGCTTGTATCACATCCCCAACGATGTCTTCAACATCATATCATTGTCAACTCTTTCGTCAAAGAATTGCAAACTTTATTCCAACTTTAATAAACTTTGAATATTCAATCAATCACATAGTTATGACTTTTATATATTTTTGATAGTCTAAACTAACTATCACCATGACACTTTTGTCATTCATTGTGTCATACACACAAACTTTATGTCTGTAACACCCCTTTCTACCCGTTACTTCGTTTATAAAAATCAGAGTTTGAAAATCTCGTTCATAGGGAAATGTTACACATACTTCAATAAAACGTCGCTTAATTAGCAGTTTTGATAAAACAGTTCAACTCAATACTCATGCATTCGCGTAGCACATCCCAAATAAAGAATCTCCAATCTCATTTCAACGTCACTTATAAAACTCAACATAACACAACCCAATACGCAGCGGAAAATAGTAAAACATAACCAAATAGTCCACATGGACATAATAATCAAAAATCATAAATAAATGCCGAGTTCGTTATCCCCCCTGAGTGCTACGTATCAGAGCATCACCTGCACGTTACCAACACGGGGGTAACATTCAAACAGGAAAGGGTGAGCATCATTTCAGTCTATATAATAGAAAATATGATAAGCACTAATCATAGGCTACGCACTAGAACAATCAGCATCCAAACACCAAATACTCACATCATAGTCATCTCTTACATCATTTACAATAACTCATTACATATCATGTAGATTTATGAAATGCAACCCACTCGCGGGTATATGCATGAAGGTACCTTTTCACAACACGTCGCTTAGCCACTCAGGCCTTATCATCACTTAGCCACTCAGGCCTCAAAACATCACTGGGTTTATGCATATGGGCATGAGACACTATGACATGCACCACTCACAATACACAAATACACAAATACTCAATTCATAGTCAACTATGTGACCCGTCACTTACCGGTTTGCCGATTAAAGGCACAGCACCTGTCATTTCATAATTCACACACAAATAACGTCACTTAGCCTTTTAGGCTTTAACATCACTTAGCCACTCAGGCCCCAAATGTCATTTACACATAAACATCATTCAACTCAAACATTAGCCACCGAGGGCAAAAACGTCATTTGACTAACCACCAAGGGCATCCTCGTCATTTACACATCATTATCATTACTTTGGCCACTTGGGCAAAACAGTCATTTGACTAGCCACCAAGGGCATCCTCGTCATTTACACATCAATATCATTAACTTTGGCCACTAGGGGCAAAACGGTCATTTTGACACTACCGTGTTAAAACTGTTGTTTATACACCAAAAGGGGTTTTTTAAAGAGTTCCACGTCATTTTTCAATGTCACTGGGACGATCACCGGGGACAGCCACTTGGGCGCCCACAAACCATCAGAAAATAACAATTTTTCATTTTAAAAATTAGACCCATAGATGGACAGCGTAAAAAGCTTCACGACACTTTTTGAATCGTTCAAAACGGACGTCTGAGTCAAAAGTTATGATAAAAATAAGTTTGGGAAAAATTAGACAACGTTCTGAAAATTGGCGCCTTAGGCGCCCAGGCAACACAGGCACCCAGCGCCCAGGCGCGCACAACACAACGCAACACAGCGCCACAGGCGCCCAGCGCCCAGGCGCGCACAACGCAACACAGACACGGGCGCCATGCGCCCAGGGAACAACAACGCGCGCACAGCGCAACACAAACAAGACACGGGCGCCTAGCGCCCAGGCGCAAAAACGCAACACGCACGCACCAGGCGCCCAGGCGCGCCAGACACGCACAGCACACACTCCATCAGGCGCCCAGCGCCCTGCACAGGCACCCAGCGCCCAGAAAAACAGCAACACACCCAGAATTTGTTCAACACTTTTTAACACTAAAAATTGGTTTTTCTTGACAACTTGAAATTATAAAAAACTCAACATTTTCCAGCCACCAAAAATACACTTAATTTTAATTAATTCCTCCAAAAATTCAATTTGAGCATTGTCTTCCCTATCCCCTTGGCGCCCTAGGCGCCTACACACCATCCATCAAATTTTGCGAACAACACAAGCACAATCCCACACTACAATTCGCACACATATGTATAGGAAAACTCAACCATTCACTTCGCATATATATGTACACATAATAACCAATACCACAATGCATCAAGAAACATCAAGAACTCATGTAACCCTCAATTCGCATACATATATATATAAAAACCAACATCAACAATGCATCAAGAACGTCAAGAACGCAAGAACATCAAAACGCAAGGGACTTCAAAAACGCAAGAACATCAAGAAATCGTACGATTCTAATACAAGCCCTAGATCTAGAACTCATCATAGGAATTATTAGATAGAATGATAGAGCTCCCCTAACCTCGAAATTGAAGAACGGAGGCTCCGGAGATAGTCACGTACAGGACCACAGCAACAAGATCACGTTCTTGCTCTTCCTTGGTTGCGACTTCTCTCCTCTTCCTCTTCTCTCCTTACGGCGCCCTTCCTTGCTCTCTCTCTCTCTCTATCTCACGCTCTTTCTTTCTTTCTTGCGTTTTCTCTTCTGATTTTTGCGAATTGCCACCAACCCTAGACCCCAACTAAACCAACACTTCGCATATGACAAGAATAACGGGCTTGGGCTTCTCACTTAGGCCCAAGTCCATTTGGTTCAGCACCTCCACTTTCTAGTACTTCCTACGCATATCAGTATAAATTCAATTAATTAAATTACATCAAATAATTTAATTTACATCCCCAATTACTTAATTAAATAAATTAATTAAATAATTTTAGGGTGTTACAACTCTCCCCCACTTAGAATATTTCGTCCTCGAAATTTTACCTGATCAAACAACTCTGGGTAGGATTCTCGCATCTTGCTCTCTAGCTCCCAAGTCATACTCTCGCCGGCAGCTCCTAGCCAAACCACTTTCACCAATGCAATCTCTTTGCCTCTAAGCGCTTTCACTTCACGATCCTCAACCCGTACGGGCATCGTCTCCACAGTGAGATTATCCCGCACCTCTACATCGTCCATATGGATCACATGAGATGGATCCGAAACATACTTCCGAAGTTGCGACACGTGAAACACGTCGTGCAAGTTCGAAAGATTTGGCGGTAAAGCCACTCTATAAGCCACATTTCCGATTCTTTCAGAAATCTGATAAGGACCAACAAATCGAGGAGTGAGCTTCTTCGATTTCAACGCTCGACCAACACCGGTAATAGGAGAAACCCTCAAGAACACATGCTCCCCCTCCTGAAATTCTAAATCCTTCCTCCGCTTGTCATGATAACTTTTCTGCCGACTCTGCGAAGCCTTCATCTTCTCACGGATCATCTTGATCTTCTCTGTAGTCTCCCGCACAATCTCCGGACCCAACACTACACTTTCTCCCGACTCATACCAACATAATGGCGTCCTACACTTTCGACCATACAATGCTTCAAACGGTGCCATCCCAATGCTGGAATGGTGACTGTTGTTATAAGTAAACTCAATCAACGCAAGGTAGGAATCCCATGATCCCCGCTGTTCCAATACACAAGCCCTCAACAAATCCTCTAACGACTGAATTGTCCTCTCTGATTGACCGTCTGTCTGGGGGTGATACGCCGAACTCATTTTTAACTTAGAACCCAATTCTTTCTGCAAACTCTTCCAAAACTCGGAAGTGAACCTCGGATCCCTATCTGACACAATACTCTTCGGAACACCGTGCAGCCTCACAATCTCTTTGACATATACCTCTGCCAACCTCGACACCGGATAAGTGATATTAATAGGAATAAAATGAGCAGACTTCGTTAACCTATCAATGATCACCCAAATAGCGTCATGACCCTTAACTGTATTCGGTAACCCCGTCACAAAATCCATCGCTATGCTATCCCATTTCCACTCTGGGACTTCCAACGGTTGCATTAACCCTGCTGGCTTCTGGTGCTCGACCTTCGACTTTTGACAGGTCAAACAGGCATACACAAACTGTGCCACATCTCTCTTCATACCATACCACCAAAACATCTTTTTCAGATCTTGATACATTTTCGTCGCTCCAGGATGGATACTCAACTTGCTACGATGACCTTCCTCTAAAATTGCCTTTCTCATTTCTTCATCGTCTGGAACACAGATCCTACCCCGGAACCTCAACACGCCACTGGAATCTAATTTGAAATCTTCACCTTCAGACTGACCGACCCCATTAATTAAATCCACCAGCTTGACATCTGTCTTCTGAGCTTCTCTGATACTGCCCAGAAAATCATTATCGATCTTTAACATTCCCAGCTTGACACTGCGAGATGTCATCTTACAAACCAAACTCAAATCCCTGAATTCTTCAATTAACTCTAATTCTTTCACCATCATAGCCGACATATGCAAAGACTTTCTGCTTAAAGCATCAGCCACGACATTAGCCTTGCCGGGATGATAATTCAAACCGAAGTCATAATCCTTCAAGAGTTCCAACCACCGACGCTGTCTCATATTCAACTCTTTCTGATCGAACAGATACTTTAGACTCTTATGATCACTGAACACTTCGAACCTCGAACCATAAAGGTAGTGCCTCCAAATCTTGAGCACAAATACCACAGCAGCCAATTCCAAATCATGCGTAGGGTAATTTTTCTCATGAATCCGCAACTGCCTCGACGCATACGCAACGACTTTCCCATTCTGCATCAACACACCACCGAGACCCATCTTCGAAGCGTCACAATACACAACGAACGGTTCCTCTGGATTAGGCAACGTCAAAACAGGCGACGTCGTCAATCTCTTTTTCAGTTCCATAAAGCTTTCCTCACACCGAGCATCCCAAACAAAAACTTTACCCTTGCAGGTCAACTGAGTCAACGGAAGGGCCAACTTGGAAAAACCCTCGATGAACCTCCTGTAGTACCCAGCCAAACCCAAAAAGCTTCTAATCTCCGTTACGGACTTCGGAGACTCCCACTCCAATACTGCTTCTACTTTTGCCGGATCAACCGCAATACCATTACCAGAAATCACGTGCCCAAGGAAACTCACCTCTTTCAGCCAGAACTCACACTTCGATAACTTAGCGTACAACTTTTTCTCTTTTAAAACTTCCAACACTGACTTCAGGTGCTCAGCATGCTCTTCATCTGACTTAGAATAAACTAGAATATCATCTATGAAGATTACCACAAACCGATCTAGGTAATTATGGAAAATACGGTTCATATATTCCATAAATACACCGGGAGCATTGGTCACACCGAACGGCATCACTGAATACTCATAATGCCCATACCTTGTCCTGAACGCTGTCTTCTGAACATCTTCATCCTTCACTTTAATCTGATGATATCCGGACCTCAAATCAATTTTGCTGAAAACACGGGCACCCACTAACTGGTCCATCAGATCGTCGATCCTCGGAAGCGGATACTTATTCTTGATAGTTACCTTATTCAACTGACGATAGTCCACACATAACCTCATGCTCCCATCTTTCACCTCAAATCAATTTTGCTGAAAACACGGGCACCCACTAACTGGTCCATCAGATCGTCGATCCTCGGAAGCGGATACTTATTCTTGATAGTTACCTTATTCAACTGACGATAGTCCACACATAACCTCATGCTCCCATCTTTCTTTTTCACTAACAATACCGGAGCTCCCCACGGTGATACACTCGGTCTTACAAATTTCTTCTCAAGCAATTCTTCAAGTTGCGTCTTCAACTCAGACAGTTCCGACGCCGACATTCTGTACGGAGCCATAGACACAGGCCTCGTACCAGGTACAAGATCAATCGAAAATTCAACTTCTCTCTCCGGTGGCACACCCGGAATTTCATCAGGAAAAACCTCAGGAAATTCACGTACTACCTTCAGTTCTTCAATAACAGCCTGACTCTCAGCAGACAACGAAGCCATCAACGCAAATAACTGAACTCCTTCTTTCTTCAATTTCTTCAACTGACCAGCAGACACCAAAACCGAACTTTCTTCACCGAAACTAACCGACTTGCTACGACAGTTGATATGGACGTGATTATTCTCTAACCAGTCCATGCCTAAGATTACATCCAGACCTCTCAAAGGCAAACATACAAAATTCACAATAAAGTCCCTGCCGAAGATCGACACGGGACACTGGGAACACACCTGGGACGTAATCACCGACCCCTTCGCAGGAGTATCGACAACCATATCCCCACACATAGCAGATAAAACAAGACCCAATCGTTTACAGCAATCAACAGATATAAAACAATGGGTAGCACCAGTATCAATAAGAGATTTCAGAGAAGTACCATTAATAAAACACGTACCTCTAATCAGACCATCATCATCATCAGGCTCCTCTCCTGCCAATGCAAATACCTTCCCAGTAGACCTTTCCTTTTTCGGCTTTGTACACTTTGTACTGATATGCCCAGACTCACCACAGTTGAAACACACCACATCCTTGACCTTACAATCGGCTGCCATATGACCCTTTTTACCGCAACGGTAGCAATTCCTGTCATCCGACCTGCATGTAGTACTCTTGTGGCAAGGCTTGCCACACTTATAACAGACAATGCTAGCAGGGGCATCTCCCCCACTAGGACCCTTACCTCCAGCAGCCTTCTGATAACCCTTACCCGCAGGAACCTCATACGGCTTGCTTCGACTCTGAAACTTGCCCTTTCTCTCAGAAGTAGCTTTGTAGCGAGCAGTACTGTCCTCCTCGAAGATCCTGCAACTATCAACCAGATCTGCGAACACACGAATCTTCTGATAACCAATGGCCTGTTTAATATCAGGCCTCAACCCATTCTCAAATTTGATGCATTTTGAAAATTCAGCTGTAGCCTCACTGTAATGTGGATAAAATTTGGCTATCTCCACAAATTTTGCCGCATAGGCAGTCACAGACATACCACCCTGCTTCAGCTCCAAAAATTCTATCTCTTTCTTCCCGCGGACGTCTTCAGGAAAATACTTTCTCAGAAATTCCCTGCTGAAAACCTCCCAAGTAATCTCTTCCTGCACAACCTCTAACCTCTGCCTAGTAGCCAACCACCAGTCGTCGGCCTCCTCGGCTAACATGTGGGTACCAAAGCGGACCTTCTGTTCAACAGTACAGTCCATCACCCTGAAAATCCTCTCGATCTCCTTCAGCCAAGCCATAGCACCATCTGGATCATATTTGCCCTTAAAGGTGGGCGGATTCTCCCTCTGAAAGGTTGTCAGACTCCTAAAACCAGCATTATCTCCAACATTTTGCTGACCCTGCACAGCCTGAGCCATAGCTTGCAATGCAGCAGCAAGAGCAGCGTCGTTCCTTCCAGCCATTACGAACTATCACTGCAGCACAAACTAAAGATTTAGAACTAATCTATTGTCATAAGACACTATGACAGGACAACATTGGCCGGACAGACCGAACTGCTCTGATACCACTAATGTAACACCCCTTTCTACCCGTTATTTCGTTTATAAAAATCAGAGTTTGAAAATCTCGTTCATAGGGAAATGTTACACATACTTCAATAAAACGTCGCTTAGCAGTTTTGAAAAAACAGTTCAACTCAATACTCATGCATTCGCGTAGCACATCACAAATAAAGAATCTCCAATCTCATTTCAACGTCACTTATAAAACTCAACATAACACAACCCAATACGCAGCGGAAAATAGTAAAACATAACCAAATAGTCCACATGGACATAATAATCAAAAATCATAAATAAATGCCGAGTTCGTTATCCCCCCTGAGTGCTACGTATCAGAGCATGACGACTCGACTCATAAGTGAAGCTAATACCTTCACTGGGAATCACCTGCACGTTACCAACACGGGGGTAACATTCAAACAGGAAAGGGTGAGCATCATTTCAGTCTATATAATAGAAAATATGATAAGCACTAATCATAGGCTACGCACTAGAACAATCAGCATCCAAACACCAAATACTCACATCATAGTCATCTCTTACATCATTTACAATAACTCATTACATATCATGTAGATTTATGAAATGCAACCCACTCGCGGGTATATGCATGAAGGTACCTTTTCACAACACGTCGCTTAGCCACTCAGGCCTTATCATCACTTAGCCACTCAGGCCTCAAAACATCACTGGGTTTATGCATATGGGCATGAGACACTATGACATGCACCACTCACAATACACAAATACACAAATACTCAATTCATAGTCAACTATGTGACCCGTCACTTACCGGTTTGCCGATTAAAGGCACAGCACCTGTCATTTCATAATTCACACACAAATAACGTCACTTAGCCTTTTAGGCTTTAACATCACTTAGCCACTCAGGCCCCAAATGTCATTTACACATAAACATCATTCAACTCAAACATTAGCCACCGAGGGCAAAAACGTCATTTGACTAACCACCAAGGGCATCCTCGTCATTTACACATCATTATCATTACTTTGGCCACTTGGGCAAAACAGTCATTTGACTAGCCACCAAGGGCATCCTCGTCATTTACACATCAATATCATTAACTTTGGCCACTAGGGGCAAAACGGTCATTTTGACACTACCGTGTTAAAACTGTTGTTTATACACCAAAAGGGGTTTTTTAAAGAGTTCCACGTCATTTTTCAATGTCACTGGGACGATCACCGGGGACAGCCACTTGGGCGCCCACAAACCATCAGAAAATAACAATTTTTCATTTTAAAAATTAGACCCATAGATGGACAGCGTAAAAAGCTTCACGACACTTTTTGAATCGTTCAAAACGGACGTCTGAGTCAAAAGTTATGATAAAAATAAGTTTGGGAAAAATTAGACAACGTTCTGAAAATTGGCGCCTTAGGCGCCCAGGCAACACAGGCACCCAGCGCCCAGGCGCGCACAACACAACGCAACACAGCGCCACAGGCGCCCAGCGCCCAGGCGCGCACAACGCAACACAGACACGGGCGCCATGCGCCCAGGGAACAACAACGCGCGCACAGCGCAACACAAACAAGACACGGGCGCCTAGCGCCCAGGCGCAAAAACGCAACACGCACGCACCAGGCGCCCAGCGCCCAGGCGCGCCAGACACGCACAGCACACACTCCATCAGGCGCCCAGCGCCCTGCACAGGCACCCAGCGCCCAGAAAAACAACAACACACCCAGAATTTGTTCAACACTTTTTAACACTAAAAATTGGTTTTTCTTGACAACTTGAAATTATAAAAAACTCAACATTTTCCAGCCACCAAAAATACACTTAATTTTAATTAATTCCTCCAAAAATTCAATTTGAGCATTGTCTTCCCTATCCCCTTGGCGCCCTAGGCGCCTACACACCATCCATCAAATTTTGCGAACAACACAAGCACAATCCCACACTACAATTCGCACACATATGTATAGGAAAACTCAACCATTCACTTCGCATATATATGTACACATAATAACCAATACCACAATGCATCAAGAAACATCAAGAACTCATGTAACCCTCAATTCGCATACATATATATATAAAAACCAACATCAACAATGCATCAAGAACGTCAAGAACGCAAGAACATCAAAACGCAAGGGACTTCAAAAACGCAAGAACATCAAGAAATCGTACGATTCTAATACAAGCCCTAGATCTAGAACTCATCATAGGAATTATTAGATAGAATGATAGAGCTCCCCTAACCTCGAAATTGAAGAACGGAGGCTCCGGAGATAGTCACGTACAGGACCACAGCAACAAGATCACGTTCTTGCTCTTCCTTGGTTGCGACTTCTCTCCTCTTCCTCTTCTCTCCTTACGGCGCCCTTCCTTGCTCTCTCTCTCTATCTCACGCTCTTTCTTTCTTTCTTGCGTTTTCTCTTCTGATTTTTGCGAATTGCCACCAACCCTAGACCCCAACTAAACCAACACTTCGCATATGACAAGAATAACGGGCTTGGGCTTCTCACTTAGGCCCAAGTCCATTTGGTTCAGCACCTCCACTTTCTAGTACTTCCTACGCATATCAGTATAAATTCAATTAATTAAATTACATCAAATAATTTAATTTACATCCCCAATTACTTAATTAAATAAATTAATTAAATAATTTTAGGGTGTTACAATGTCATTCTTCCTTTACTATTAAATATTTAATTACCACTTCAATTTGAAGTTCTACGTCCACTTGAATATATTAAAGAAACCATACATTCAATGCATTAAATATATAAATCAACAACAACCATGATCATAAAGATTTGTCATAATCAACATTTAATTTCATAAGGTGAGTCCAAACATGTAAGTTATTACTCCACATAAAATTAAATCAACACTTTAGAATTTATTTCTATTTTATGAAAATGAACATTTTCATATTAGTTATCACATAACTAATATATCTTAACATAAATTCTAAGTGTAAAATTCAAGTCTCATGTATATGCATGTTCTATGGTAAAACAAAATAATAATCACAATAGAAAATCAACAATGAACCAAAATCATTAATATTTTCTATCACTTCCTTCCATGAACATTTGTCAAGTTACAATAATCTAAAACCTACCCAAATTATTTTCAATGCCAAGATAAGCAAATTACTTTCATATTATCATACATTTATAAATAATGTGAGATCATAAAATTTAAAGTGTATTAATTTCATACACAAAAAACTTCAATATCATCAAACCATCAATTTGATATTTATGATAATTCATATGCACTATTTTATAGATTAAATAAAACAACATGTAATCATATATCAAACCAATTTTAAAACATAATTAACTTTGTGTTCACAAATTTTCCACACATGGTTTAGAGTTCCACATTCATGAAAATTATTTCTAAAACAGAAGTTGTTTTCCTTAGTTTAAACAAACCATTTTCATGAATAAACTTGAATTAAAATTCATCTATACATGTGTTTATAAGTTTAGACCATGAAACATATTTCATATATATATATATATATATATATATATATATATATATATATATATATTTACTTTGAGAAATTGTGTACCTTTCACCATAGTAGAAAGTTGTTACCATTAATAATCTTCAACTTCAATATATATGAAGTCATGTATTTTGGAAATATCTTCCTTCAAAACTTGCAGCCATCATTCAACACAAATGCAAAATCGAACCTAAAGATTGTGAGAACAATTTGTTAGTGGGAATAATGCTGCAACTAAGAAGAACAATAAAACATAGAAGATCATTAGTAACAATAATTGTGAATGACATGTAAGATAAATAACAAGGAGAAGGTAATTAAATTCATCATTGCACTAGACTCCAAGGCGTGTATGCGACTAAGCTTTAGGTTCGATTCGCCCCCACCAATCACTCTAGATTGGATGCAATAGGATGATCAGCGAATCCCCTTCAGGATACAATGGAGTTCCTTGATATGGTCTGCATACCCACACCAAGCATATCGATCAATGGTAGTTTACGGAACAAAGTTTCCTCAATTACTCTCGTGCACTAGAGAAAAGAAGAAATGACTTAGATATAATTTTGGCAAAATTTTGACTCATGTAAACATGATTTTCATGTGTTGTTTCTGCCCAAAAGTTTCTCTATTTATAGAGAAACTCATGCCACTTGGGGAGAGGAAACGACTCTTACAAGAGTCTCTTCAAATAACAACGGTTATGTACTGTTAGCATACAACATGTTTCACAAACAACGTGCTGGTTCTATGGTTAAGCGTTGCACCTTATAGCGTTCAGTCACAAGTTCGATTCCAACGGGTTCCACTTTTGCACCCTTTAATTTTCAGTTTTGCTTTTTGCATATTAAAAAAATACAGGAATAGCCAAAAACGCAACCAAAGGAGATCGAACTTGTGACCTTTCACTCATTCCAAACGAGATTAACCACTAAACCATTCACATGAGTTTGTATCAACCATACAAAGTAATTGTATTTAACCATTACAACTTTCCAAATATATATTTTGGAAATTTCTCCAACAAAGATTTCATTCAAAAATTGATCTCTAATTTTGGTCCCTCATGACTGCTTCAATTTTCGTTTATTCTCCGCTCTCTACATCCATAAAGTGCAACTCTAGCCAAATCTCCTTGCATAGACTAAGATATTGAGCTAAGAGCGGCGTTCATGTTTGATAGTAGGGAATGTAGGTGTAGTAGACTCTTTGAAGAAATCACTGAAAAGAGCTAAAAGAATTGAGAATTAATAGATAAGAGTTTTACTTTAATTTTCTATCCACCAACATAATTAAAAAAACTTGGAAAAGAAAAAAGAATCATTGTTACTTTGTTTATCTTGAATCACCACTACCTTCACTCTCTTTTTCGGCTCTAGCAGAATGCTCATACTGGAGATATTTGGAAAAAAAAGAAAGAAATAAGAAGACATGAAATAAAAAATGAGATAACCGAGAAAAAAACTGAAGAATAAGATATTTGAAGATGCCATGTGTAACATCCCTAACTTTTTAAAGATTCGAATTATGGAACATAAGAACGATTAAATTATTAGAGTGAAATAATTAATCGCAACTCGAATGTGGGGTAGTCGAGAAAATTATGCCGAGTGGGAAACCGTAGGATTTCTCAAGGGTTTAACACCAAAACCTTGAGTTAATGAGCCAGGGGCATTTTGGTATTTTCGTAACCACTTAAAACCCCCAACTCACTAAGACACCTCATCCCTCCTTCCCCTTTTATTTCTCAGCTGGACCAAAACAGTTTAGAGAAGAAACAGAATCCGGGGAGAGAATAGAGAGAGGAGAGGGCGAAGGGGAGAGAGGAAGAAGGAGGCACCATGTAACACCCATTTTCTACCCGGAAATTTTTTGACAAAAATCAGAGTTTCAAAAACATTTTTCGCTACGACCACAAGGGATGCCACATTTACACCAATAAAACATCACACGAATATAATAAAATTCACCATTAAAATAGTACGATACATAGCACGTCATAAATAACTCCATCACCACGCAGCGGAATAAAATAAAGGTTCAACAATTAATCATAACATCACCGTAAAACCACAGAAATTAAATAATAAAGACAACTAATAAAAATTAGCGTTCATCCCCCCGAGTGCTACGTATCAGAGCGACGACACCGACTCAACTAGCGAAGGTAGACATGCCTTCACTCGCAATCACCTGCACGTTACCAACATAGGGGTAACATTCAAACAGAAGGGGTGAGATATCTAACATTATAATAGCATATATGATAGGCAATATGCTAGAGTTACGACAACTATATCAACCGCTTCACAACAACATCAAATTACAAATCACCAAGAATTATCACCAACATCATGAGTAAGTGTATGAGATGCAACCCACACCAACGGGTATATGCATGTGGTACCAATCATCACCAAATAAGTAGCCAATAAGGGCATCATCACCTGTATGAGCATCACCATCATCACCTATAGCTCCAAGGCTGAAGCCATCATCACCAAAATAATGCATATGCAATATATGCGACACCATGAACAATGCACCAGAGACAATTAACAACAACAGACATTTAATTGACACAATGTCACCAATATCAATAAGTGGTCATAGACCCATCACCTATCACCTTAGCCAACAAAGTCGGCACATCACCTATTATATCATCACCAATAACACCAATCATCACCAATAACACCTACACCTATAGGACAGTCTAACAACTTGACTAACAATCACCGACCCCAAAGATACCAATAAATTTCCCACATCAATGGCAACATTAATTTTACAACACCGAGAACAACGGCAATTGACGACACCAGGAACAATACCAATTTACAGCAAACAGCGACAATAGCTTTTAAAAACAGCAACTTAAAAAGGAGACAGCAATGGTGATCTTTTGTAAAAACAGCAACATGAAAATGGTGACAGCAACAGTGATTTTCCAGCGAAACAGCAACATAAAAATGGTGACAGCAACAGTGATTTTCCATAAAAACAAATACATGAAAACGGTGACCGCAACATCAATTTTTAGAAAAATAGCAACACTTGTTCACTGTGACAGCAACATCAATTTTTAGAAAAACAGCAACATTTGTTCACTGTGACAGCAACATCAATTTTTTTAGAAACCAGCAACACTTGTTCACTGTGACAGCAACATCAATTTTTAGAAAAACAGCAACATTTGTTCACTGTGACAGCAACATCAAATTTTTAAAAAAAAAACAGCAACATAGCAGAAACTGGCGCCCAGCTACAGGGCGCCTAGTGCAACAGCATCACAACAAGAACTGGCGCCCAGCAACAGGGCGCCTAGTGCAACAGTGGCATCAGCAGACATGGCGCCCAGCAACAGGGCGCCTAGGATAACAGTGGCAACAACAGACTTGGCGCCCAGCAACAGGGCGCCTAGCAGCAACACAGAAAATGGCGCCCAGGGGCAAGGCGGCCAGCAGCAACACAACGCAGAAAACTGGCGCCCAGGAGGGCAACACAGAAACACAGCAGCCAGGATTCGGCGCCCTTGGCGCCCAGGCACCTGCAACACCAAAACGCAACACATAACCACACACCAGTAGGTGACGTGCTTGCAGATGGTGCCAAGAAGTGTAGCCTTGGAGTTATCTGTTATCTTTCCTGTTTATCTGTTAGGGTTCTATGACTTGTATTGTTTATAAGTTGTATAAACCGCTTTAAATTTCTGTTTATGATATTGAACACCTAAGTTGTATTCCTACATATGTTGTAACATTTTGGAACTATGATGGATGAATCTGGAGTATTTTGTATTATCTTCGGAAAAAGTTGTACGTTCAATATCTAAGCAGGGTTTGTGTCCTCTGATTATTAATTAAGTTGTGCATTACGGTATATCTACATGTTAGAAATATCGGGGTGTTACACCATGATATCTTAAGCTGTAATTAGTTATTTAAATCTTGATAAATTATTTAAATGCATATTGAATCTACTATCTATCTATATCATTAACCTACTACCAAAATACCAATCTTACTCTTTTTCCAACTAAACAATTTCAGGATATTTATATAATTTAACTTTTTCACTTTTTCAAACCTTTTCACTCTCTCTCACATACTTTTTCAAACTTTTTCACTATCTCTCTCTCACATTTCTTTCAAACTTTTTCACTTTTTCACTCTCTCATCCTTTTTCTTCCTCTAACTCTATCTCATTTTTTCTATTTTTCATAATATATCTACTTTAATTTCATCTACATGTCTCCTACATTTTTTTAATATTCTATTTTTTCTCTGTCAATAAGTTTTATTTAGTCTCTACGCCAAATATTACAGTTTGTAAATTTTGAAACTTTACTACAATTTTGTTTTCTAATCTCTATAGGAAATATTACTTATCACTCTCTCTCATTTATATTTTCAAACTTTTTCAATCTTTCTCACACATTTTTTCATTCTCTCGTCCTCTTTCTTCCCCTAACCCTATCTCATTTTTCTATTTTTTACAATATAACTACTTTAATTTCATCTACATGTCTCCTTTATTTTTAATATTCCATTTTTCTCTATCAATAAGTTTTATTTAGTCTCTACGGGAAATATTACAATTTGGAAAATCTAAAACTTTAATACAATTTTGTTTTCTAATTTCTACGGGAAATATTACATATTGCTGGTAAATGTTCACGGGGTAATGTTCGAACTAACTCAATTACAATTTGAAACTTTTTGTTTATCTACTTTAAATTAGTCTTGAGTTTTATGAAGTAATGTTCGGACTAATTAAATTATGTCTAAGTCTATTAATAAAAATAGCACGACAACAATCGTGCGTAGGCACGAGTATATTGTTAGTTTGTTAAAACTTGATAGAATGCAATCATATTTAATTGTAAATAGTGTAACCATAAATTTTTTTCCATTTTTAATTGTTGAATATAACGTTTTGTTGAATTTCCTAATATAAATGTAATTAATGCATTCCTTGCATAAAAGTGTGGGACCAAATATATGTAATAATTAACAAACGCGATAAGATGACACATGTCAGAACATTAATTGAGATGCATTCTCAATTGTTATAAGTATAAATTTTTTTACTTATGAGCTGTCAATATTTTATTGGTTGTTACCAAATTCATGTCTTATATCCGTGACTACCTAAGAATTACTCTGAAACTCCAATCCCTTCCCCCTACCATAACTCTAGAGGTTCTTCAGCAAAGAACAATTTCCTTGTTTGCATTTCAGTGCATTGCCACATTGGTACATTAGTTTGCAAAGTAGGGTACATATAGTCTCCGAACATGTGTTACATATATTGATTATAGTATGACTTGGACATTATTTTAGTTACCATGCTATATATATGATATACACTGTAACACCCCCTATTATTAAGCTAATTATTTTGACGTTTAGTCCAATTAATTTATTTTAGTGCTTAATTAATAATTTTATTAATTGAGTGTTAGATTAATTATTAATTGGTGTAATGTTTTTAAGTGAATAGTAATGAATAAGGGTAAATTAGGAAGGATAGAAAAGATTAGGGTTATTTTGGGCATTTGACCCCAATCTCACTTATGTGGTTATAAATAAAAGGAAGGAAATAAAGAGAAAGGGAGAAAAGAAAGAGAACCGTAGAAAGAAGGAAAAGAAAAGAAAAAGGAAGAGAAAAGAATGAAGGTGGCGAAGAGGGAGAAGAGAAGGGACAAGGTGAGATTTCCATGCTTTGATCTCCTTCTTTGTTCCATGTGAATCACCTCATCATCCTCTTCAATTTGGTACAAGAATCATCAACAACAACTCACTATCTCTCATGTTGCCATTTTCGAAATTTGAAGGAAAAAGAGAAGTTTTGGAGCTATCTTCTTCAGTCAAGTAGTTTGAAGGTTAGGGAAGTCCATTTGAGAGTTTGAATGCAAGATAGGAGTAAAGGAATCAAAGATTGGGTGAGTTAGGGATTGTAAATCAAATTTGGGGGTTTATGGGTTAAAGAGCAATTGAGGTTAGGGATGATGAATAGTGACTTTGAGAAGTATTATGGTTAATTGGGAATTCATATGGAAAGTTCAAGCTTCAGGAGCGGATTTAGGTGTCGTCGGAGCGTAGAAGTTGATGCGGGGATCGTTCGTGGTTATGTAGAAATTGCGTTTTGGTGGATCCTCGGTTATTTGTGATTTTCATCACAATCGGTGAGTTTTACTCACGTTTAGGTTTTTAATTACTGAACTTAATGTGTTGAAATGTGTTTCGGTTTTTGGTTCGTTATCGAAAATGTTTTCGTACGAAATCGTTAAAAATATTTTCAATGTGCGGTTGATGTTTGATCGGTTAAAGTTAATGACCCGGTTTGTCAAGAAATGCTTCGTTTGAAAAATCGTTAAAATCGTATTCGATATCAAAACCGTTTTTGATTGTTGATGAATATGATTGGATAGGTATTGATGAATTGATGATCGTTGTTGTTTGAACATGTTTCTCGAATGTTTTTATGTTGTGACAGGACTAGAACAGGTATCGAAATTGATCGGAACGACGAAAAATGCAAAAACGGGAAAGAACCATAGTGCTGTTAGACACGCACCACCCGGGTGTCCCAGGCGCACGGACCGTGCGCCTCCCGGTCTAATTTCTTCAAAAAAAATGTTTTGAGGGCGCACGACCCGTGCGTAATGGCACTCGGACCGTGCGCATGTTTCTGTCACCATTTTGAAAACTTTCCCGAAACGCTCCCGTTCGATTCCGATCCCCTTCTAATCTTTTCCTAACCCTTTTCCAATGATATTAGGCTTATAATGCCATGATTTTGGGTATGTTTTAAAAGGGTTTTATAAAATGCTCTTGAAGTTGAAATTGTTTCGAAAAACCGAACAATAGAACACGTGTGAGGTCATATACCTGAAAATAAAACGAAGTATATGTTCAAGTTAACATTGTATAATTGACGCGAGATGATTATTACTTATTCATCTAAATCGGTCTAAGATTCACGATATACAAATTATATCGAGTATAGGAGCCGGCCCAATGCGGGTGGATATATAAATTATATCGAGTGTGGGTGACGACCCACGAGGTTAACATACTAGGCGGGGAAGTCATGATCCTTAAACCTAGGCCCGTATACCATTAGCGAAAGTACTATTGGTAAAGGGGTTCACCGGGATTACCCTGTCTGGGGTCGGTGTTGTGTTAAAAATTATATAATACAGATCACCGGGATTACCATGTTTGGGGTCGGTGCCGTGTTAAAGTTATGTAGTGCGATTCACCAGGATTACCATGTCTAGGGTCGGTGTCATGTTAAGTTAAAAATGCACGTGATTTATAAATTAAACTACGAGATAAAAAGGTTTCATAATTGAACCGAGAGTGTAGTTAGGGGTCTCGGTAGAACTCACTGAGATTGTATCTCATTGTTTATATGTTGATGTTTTATAGAGAAACAGGGAAAGAGGAGATCAATGAGGCACGAGTAGATTTATACTCGAGAGTTTGATGAAGACTTAGCTGTTATGCTTATGCTTATGTTTTCCCTGGTTGTCTTTGTATCACGATATTATGACTTTAACTAATGTAAGAGTTATGTTATTGTTTCCTCACTTTCTTGTAATGGTATTGAACACTTTATCAGGATGATGTTGATAGACAGGGAACCGTTGTGGTTTTAATTATGATTAAAACCGTTTTGTCGTTGTTCAGTGAAAAATTTATAGTGGTGTTCAATATCTAAACAGGAATTTATATCTCTGGTGTATAATAGTTTGTACACTTAGGTATTTCTACTTGTTAGGAATACCGGGTGTTACATTTGGTATCAAATCATTTCGATCTAGTCGGGCTTAGATTAGGGTTCAGTGTGATTCCTTGTTAGTCTTTGTTATAATTCTACTTGTGATGCTAAGAGACATTGAGTCTGATCAACTCAAAACTTGGTGCATTATAAACGGAATTATGGCGGGATGATCAAGATTCAATCCTCGACCAAGACCGATTGTAACATCCCCAAAATAATTAATCGAATTATTTTGATGTTAACCCAAATTAATTTATTTTAGTACGTGATTTATTAATTGAGTGCTAAATTAATTATCGAATGTTATGGGGTCGCTAAGGGAATAATACGGAATAAGGGTGATTTAGAGAAGAAATAAGAGGTTAAGGGCAATATGGTCATTTGACCATATTACCACTTAATATAGATAAGGAAAGAAAGAAATGAAATAAAAGAAAGAAAGAAAGAAGAGGAATGCGAACAGAGGAGAGAAAGAAGATAAAAGAAGAAAAGAGAGGAAATGGAGAAAGAAGAGAAAGAATGGGTTTTATGGAAGAAGAGGAAAAATGAGGTATCTAGGTTCATCAAAACTTCCTCCTTCCAACACAAGAAATGATCACCACTTCATCCTCTTCAATTTGATACAAACATCACAACATATGATCCACTCTCTCTCAAATCACCATTTTCGAAATTAATAGAGAAATTGAGGGATGTTGAGTTCTCTCTTCCATTTCTTGTCATGGAGGTTAGGGAAGTTCAAATAGGTGGTTGAGTACTAGCTTGGAGTGGAAGAATTAGTGTTTCAAATGTTAGGGTTTGAGAAATCAAATTTGGGGTTTATGGATGAATAGTGATTAGAGCTTGAGGATGATGAATAGTGTCATTGGGTGACTCATGGTTGAATGGGAAGATTTGGGAGCGGATTCGATTGTCGTCGGAACGTCGAAGTAGATGCGGGGATTGTTCGTGTGGTTTTGTGGAGAATTCCGTTTTGGTGGATCTCGGTTAATTGTGATTTTCATCACAACTGGTGAGTTTTACTCACGTTTAGGTTTTTGAATTAATAAACTTCAATTGTGAAATGTGTTTCGGTTTTTGATTCGTGTCGAAAAAGTATTTTGTACGAAAATCACATTTTATGAACAATTGGTTTTTGGATTGTTCGATTGGTGATCATTGTTGTTTGAATATGTTTTTGGACTGTTTAAATGTTGGGACTGGACTAGAACAGGTATCGGAATTGGTCGAAACGACGAAAAAAATGAAAACAGGATAAAATACAATGCTGTCAAAAGCGCACGTCCCGTGCGTCCTAGGCGCACGGACCGTGCGTGTCGTTCTGTTTCTATTTTCAAAAATGCATTACAGGGTGCACGACCCGTGGGTATGGGAGCACGGACCGTGCGCAGTGTTCTGTCCAAATTTCCAAACTTGCCCAAAACGATCCCGATCGATTCCAATCCTCTTCTAACCCTTTCCTAACCCCTTTCCAATGATATTAGGCTTATAATGCCATGATTCTGAATCTATTTTCAAAGGTTTTCATAATGATTTGCAAAGTTATGTTTTATTCAAAAAAACATAAAATAGTATACGGGAGCGAACACATAATACGCTTGTCTTGTAGAACTAAATGTTGAATTAACGGTCTAATGTAAACGAACTAAATGTTCAAGTGAAAGTAGATATATATACTATATCGAGTTGGGTGACGACCCATGATGTTGACATACTAGGCGGGGCAGTCATGATCCCTTACCCTAGGCCCGTATACCATTAGGGAAAGTACTATTGGTAAGGGGGTTCACCGTGTTTCAGCAGGAATGTAACACCCTGGTATTTTTATCAAGTAAAAATACCCAAGTGCACCATTCCTAAAACATCAGAGATATATTTCCTGTTTAAATACTGAACACCACACTAAAATTTTCACTGAATAACAACAGAACAGTCTTAAACATAAATAAGACCATAAACCATCAGTGAAATACAGTGTTCAATATCGCACAAGAAAGCGGAAATAAATACATAACTTTTACAACAGATAAAGTCATAATGCCGTGATACATAACTAACAAGGGAAAACATAACTTAAGCATAAAAGCTAAGTCTTCAGCAACCATCCGAGTACCAGCTACTCGTGCCTCTTGGATCTCCACTTTCCCTGTTTATCTGTAAAACCACAACATATAAACAATGAGATACAATCTCAGTGAGTTCTACCGAGACCCCTACTAACACTCTCGGTTCAATTATGAAATTTTGTTAAACTTAACACGACACCGACTGCACACACTGCTAATCCCGGTGAACCGTGTGATAGGATTCTGACTTGGTAGGACACCGACTGCACACACTGCTAATCCCGGTGAACGCGACACGAAACCATTTTACGTACCACCGACTGCACGCACTGCTAATCCCGGTGAACGCGACACGAAACCATTTTACGTACCACCGACTGCACGCACTGCTAATCCCGGTGAACGCGACACGAAACCATTTTACGTACCACCGACTGCACGCACTGCTAATCCCGGTGAACGCGACACGAAACCATTTTACGTACCACCGACTGCACGCACTGCTAATCCCGGTGAACGCGACACGAAACCATTTTACGTACCACCGACTGCACGCACTGCTAATCCCGGTGAACGTAACACAAAACTTTTTAACATAACACCGACTGCACGCACTGCTAATCCCGGTGAACTCCATAACCAATAGTGTTTCCTAATGGCACAGAGCCTAGGGTAGGGGATCATGACTGCCCCTCCTAGTATGTCAACATGGGTCGTCACCCAACTCGATATAATAAATATATCTACAGACACATGAACATTTAGTTCATTTACATTTGACCGATAGCTGAACACAATACCCGCATTGGGCCGTTTCCTATAGTCGATATAATATATATATCGTGAATCGTAGACCGGTTTAGACGAATAAATAATAATCATCCCGCGTTAGTTATACCATACCACGTAGGACTCATAGTCCGCTTTATTATTAATAAAATCTATCCGCACACGTGTACTATTGTTCGGCTTTTCGAAACAATTTCAACTTCAAAAGTATTTTATAAACCCTTTTGAAACATACCCAAAATCATGGCATTATAAGCCTAATATCATTATAGAAGGGTTAGGAAAGGATTAGGAGAGGATTGGAATCAACCGGGATCGTTTCGGGCAAGTTTGGAAAATTTGGACAGAACACAGCGCACGGTTCGTGCACCCATACGCACGGGTCGTGCGCCCTGTAATGCATCTTTTTAAAACACAAAATGAAAGGGGCGCACGGTCCATGCGCCTGGGACACACGGGTCGTGCGCTTTTGACAGCACTGAATTTTATCCCGTTTTCGCAATTTTTGTCGTTCCGATCAATTCCGATACCTGTTCCAGTCCAATCCCAACATAAAAACAGTCCAAAAACATATTCAAACAACAATGATCATCAATCAAACAATCCAAAAACCGATTGGACCTAAAACGTGATTTTTCGTACAAAATACGTTTTCGACTCAAATCAAAACCGAAACACATTTCACAATTTGAGTTTATTAATTTAAAAACCTAAACGTGAGTAAAACTCACCCTTGAAGCGTGAGCCACGAGCGAGCCGAAATCACCGAGTAACCACACGAACGCTCCCCGCTCCGGCGACACCCAATCCGCTTCCAAAGCTTTCCACTCGATCGCGAAACCTCTTTTTGACCGAAATACCGAATTCCTCGAAATCTTTCCCGAACACTATTCATCATCTTCCTCCTCATGAAGCACTATTCACACAAAACCCTCAATTTGATTTTCAACCCCAAATCACCCAACTAGCTTCCAATCAACGATCCATCACCCTTGGGTTCGCGCCAACCACCATCCCAAGTTATCCTTGAGCTTCAACCATCGAAACCTCACTTTAGAGCTCTAAATCGAAAATGGTGGATTTGAGGAGAGTGAGTTGATGATGAAGATTTTGGTACCAAAACGAAGAGGAAGTAACGCTGAACGTTTTTCGTGTTGGAAGGAAGTCGTTTTGATGAGCCGAAGTCCTCCCTTTTTCCTCTTCTTCCTCCATGCCCCTTTCCTCTTCTTTCTCTTTTCTCTCTTTTCTCCTCTCTGTATCTCTCGCTTCCTTTCTTCTTTCTTTCTTTCTTTTTATTTCTTTCTTTTTATAACACACACTCACATATATATATTTATTAATATATAAGTGGTAACGTGGTAAAATTACCATATTGCTCTAAATCTCTTATTTCGATTCCAAAACTTCCTTGACCCGTATTATCCGGTTAACGATCCGATGACAACCAATAAATAATTTTAGCACTCAATAATTTTACCAGTCAAGTACTAAAATAATTCAATTGGGTTAACATCCAAATAATTCTATTAATTATTTTGCGGATGTTACATTCTCCCCAACTTGAAAGAATTTTGTCCTCAAAATTTCGTCAAGTCTTTCATTTGACTAACCGAGAATCGACATTCTCAGAAAGGTCTTAAGTTGCTGGAACACAATCTTGAATTAACGAAATGAGTGTAGAAAATCTTCCCAATCCGGCACATAAATCGTCAAGTATGATCCACTACAGCCCTAGAACACTTCTAAGGTTATAGTCCGAACTCTCTTGTTACGAATCAACACGAGAAACTCACCATTCGCCTGCATAGGCTTGGTATCGCGTTTTGAAAACACTTCTGAAGCTTCATTCCACTTATCCTGGTTTACACCCCAACTTTGATTAATCTAAATCAACAGGTCTAATACAAGACGCTTGATAGAAATATTTTTTGAAAATGAGATCCACAAACTGGTACTCCTCGGTAGAGGTAAAAACAAACACGATTTCCCCGCAGGGTGTAAACACGTTCTCAACAAATCTTCTAAAATCATAACAGTTCTCATACACATAAAAAAAATGTGACGGAAAAGTCATCTCTGAAACTTCTTGACTCGCCCCCAAGATTTCAAGATAAAACTTTTCAAAAGATGGAATGCGGGTTTCACTAAAAACTTTGACCTCAAACGTAGAAATAAACCGTGGGGACAACAAATAAATTTGAACGTAATGAAAATCACCTTTGTTGTTCTCAAAACAACTATCGAACAGAACCCAGAGCTCTTTTTCCTCTATTGCAACTTCAACACGAGGTTTTTACCAACGACGCACCCGATTCCTTTCCAAATTAATCAATAGTGTTGAGAACTTCCCCTCAACTTAAGTAATCCTCCTAGGATTTTCTTCCTCAATCAAATTTTATTAGCCTATTGATTCATTCCCAAAATTAACTTTAGCATGCGGGTTTTCACAAAACGATTTTTCAAAACTACCATACCGCACGCCAAACTTCACTTTGGAAATTCCAGTCCCTTGCAGCAGATCCATCAATTAATCCTTTGATGGTTATTCGCAACCTTGGCAAACAATCAGTCGTCACCTCACTTTCATATCCGTATTCACGTTTGACTTGTCAAACGGAATCTCGTAAGACAATCTCATTGTTAACCTTCACTAAGGAGAGGTTAACAAACTAATACCTCGTCACCAAAGTGGAAACTTATGGATGTACTCCAACTTAGATTTAAAAGACTCTAACAATTCCATTTCTTACGTCATTAACTCTGCCATGTGAATGGATTCCCTACTCAGCGCATCCCTTACGACATTGGCCTCTCTTAAATGCTACTTCAACACAAATTTATAATCCTTCAGGAATTCAACCCATCTCCTTCGCCTGTTATTCAATTCTTTCTGATCAAACAAATACTTTAAACTCTTGTGACCACTAAAGACATCGAAACGAGACCCATACAGGTAACGTCTCCAAATCTTCAGTGCATACACAATAGTTGCCAACTCCAAATCATAAGCTGGATAATTCTCCTCCTGGATCTTCAACTGTCTGGACGCATAAGCTACCACTTGATGATTCTGCATGAGAACACTTCCTAAACCCTTTCCAGAAGCGTCACCGAAAATTTGAAATTCCAATGACGGATCCGGAAGAATCAGGATTGGTGCAGAAGTCAACCCAATCCTTCAATTCTTGAAAACATTCTTCACAATCAGCATCCCACGTAAACGGATGACCCTCACGAGTTAACCGAGTAAGTGGAAATCTAACTGTGAGAATCCACGAATAAATCTCCTATAGTATTCGGCTAAACTCAGAAACTTTTGATCTCTGCGACTGATGTTGGTCGCTCCCATTCAACACCGCTTCCTTCTTACTGGGATCTACAGAAACTCCCGACTTGGGAAATCACATGTCCCAAAGACTTTACCTCTGACTCCCAAAAATCACACTCCGAAGGTTTCAAGTATAACTTATTTTCTCGGAGTACTTTCAGAACAATGCGGAGATGTTGGACATGCTCCTCAATGGTCTTCGAGCACATCGAGATACCATCAATGAAAACGACTACAAATTGATCTAGGTACGTGTGGAAAAACTCTGTTCAGGTAATCCATGAATACCGCTGGAGCAATAGTCAACCCGAAGGGCATCACTACAAACACATAATGTCCATACCTAGTATGGAAAGCTGTCTTCGGAATATCTAAGGATCTATCTTTTATTTGAGGATATCCTGACCTCAGATCAATTTTAGAAAACACTGCAGCACCTCAAATTGCTCAAGCAAATCGTCTATCCTTGGTAAGGGATATTCATTCTTGATTGTCACTTTGTTGAGTTGTCGATAATCAATGCACAATCTCATGATACCATTTTTCCTGTCGACTAACCACACCAAAGCACTCCTTAGAGAAGCACTCGGTCGAATGAATTTCTTTAACATCGACTCTTCAAGTTGAGACTCCATTTCCTTTAATTTGAAAGAAACATTCAATAAGAAACAATAGATATTGATCCCGTGCCAGGAACCAATTCTACAGTAAACTCTACCTCTCGCTCTGGAGGTTCAGAAGAAACTTCATCGTGAAAACATCCAGAAAGTCATTCACAACCTGAATGTTCGCCAAATCTAAACTAGTTTCAGTGGATGCAGATAACATACTAACACGTGCTTCCGCACCTTGGAATGAGGATTGACCGTCTAAGGTGAACTAGGTAACCGCTTCAGAATTTGTCCTAGACAATTCAACTGATTCTGAAGCGAAGCCGATAGTTGATTAACACAGTCGATTGCAACCTGATTTGCAGTCATCCAATTCATACCCAAAATGGTGTCCACACTTCTCATAGGCAAACAATAAATTCTACAACGAAATTTCTGCCTCCTATGGCAAGTAGACAATTCTATACAAAGATTAGCAGCAGTTAAAATAGTTATCGGCTCGGATAGCGATGATAAGGCTAATCCCAACTGATCCACACATGCTTGTGCTATAAAACAATGGGTTGCACCCGAATCGTATAATATACTGACGGAGTTATTGAAAACTGATCTCATACCCCTCAGTAGATTGTCTGCAGTCGTAACTGTCTAAACGTCCAGAATGTTGACTCGTCCTGGCCTTAGAGCTGCTTGTAACTCCTTGAAACTCTTCCTTATAGGGCACTCTTTACCATAGTGACCCTCTACATTTCTACAATAGCACCTATTAGATCTTCGCTTGCAATCACCGCTGTGAGGCTTTCCACAGTTAGAACATTTTCTGACCCTTGAAGAATCAAAGAATTGCATCTACTTTTCCTTTGATGAAATTATCTTAGGACTTTGCATTCGGAGTTGATAATTCAACTACCTTCTTTCCTTTCCCATACTTCCTATGAGATCATCCTCGGCGACATAGGCTGATTGCACTAAGGCAACACAATTGGTAATAGTATAAGAACTGAGACCCCCAAGTCATAAAAGCACTTATGCCCTTCTTATACTTCTGCATTTTCCATTCGTCATCCAAAGCTTACTTTACCACTTGGTAAAACTGAGACAACTTCTCAAACTTAGCGGTGTATTCTTCCACCGTCATGTCACCTTTCCTGAGGATGCACCGGTTGAAGATTCCGATTTTGGTCGAGGATTGCATCTTGATCATCCAGTCATAATTCTGCTTATGATGCACTAAGTATTAAGTTGATCAGGCTCAATGTCTCTTAGCATCACAAGTGTAATTACAAAAAGGACTAACAAGGAATCGACTCAACCCTAAACTAAGTCCGACTAGGTCGAACTGCTCTGATACCAACTGTAACACCCCGGTATTTTTATCAAGTAAAAATACCAAGTGCACCATTCCTAAAACATCAGAGATATATTTCCTGTTTAAATACTGAACACCACAATAAAATTTTCACTGAATAACAACAGAACAGTCTTAAACATAAATAAGACCATAAACCATCAGTGAAGTATAGTGTTCAATATCGCACAAGAAAGCGGAAATAAATACATAACTTTTACAACAGATAAAGTCATAATGCCGTGATACATAACTAACAAGGGAAAACATAACTTAAGCATAAAAGCTAAGTCTTCAGCAACCATCCGAGTACCAGCTACTCGTGCCTCTTGGATCTCCACTTTCCCTGTTTATCTGTAAAACCACAACATATAAACAATGAGATACAATCTCAGTGAGTTCTTCCGAGACCCCTACTAACACTCTCGGTTCAATTATGAAATTTTGTTAAACTTAACACGACACCGACTGCACACACTGCTAATCCCGGTGAACTGTGTGATAGGATTCTGACTTGGTAGGACACCGACTGCACACACTGCTAATCCCGGTGAACGTGACACGAAACCATTTTACGTACCACCGACTGCACGCACTGCTAATCCCGGTGAACGCGACACGAAACCATTTTACGTACCACCGACTGCACGCACTGCTAATCCCGGTGAACGCGACACGAAACCATTTTACGTACCACCGACTGCACGCACTGCTAATCCCGGTGAACGCGACACGAAACCATTTTACGTACCACCGACTGCACGCACTGCTAATCCCGGTGAACGCGACACGAAACCATTTTACGTACCACCGACTGCACGCACTGCTAATCCCGGTGAACGCGACACGAAACCATTTTACGTACCACCGACTGCACGCACTGCTAATCCCGGTGAACGTAACACAAAACTTTTTAACATAACACCGACTGCACGCACTGCTAATCCCGGTGAACTCCATAACCAATAGTGTTTCCTAATGGCACAGAGCCTAGGGTAGGGGATCATGACTACCCCTCCTAGTATGTCAACATGGGTCGTCACCCAACTCGATATAATAAATATATCTACAGACACATGAACATTTAGTTCATTTACATTTGACCGATAGCTGAACACAATACCCGCATTGGGCCGTTTCCTATAGTCGATATAATATATATATATCGTGAATCGTAGACCGGTTTAGACGAATAAATAATAATCATCCCGCGTTAGTTATACCATACCACGTAGGACTCATAGTCCGCTTTATTATTAATAAAATATATCCGCACACGTGTACTATTGTTCGGCTTTTCGAAACAATTTCAACTTCAAAAGTATTTTATAAACCCTTTTGAAACATACCCAAAATCATGGCATTATAAGCCTAATATCATTATAGAAGGGTTAGGAAAGGATTAGGAGAGGATTGGAATCGACCGGGATCGTTTCGGGCAAGTTTGGAAAATTTGGACAGAACACAGCGCACGGTTCGTGCGCCCATACGCACGGGTCGTGCGCCCTGTAATGCATCTTTTTAAAACACAAAATGAAAGGGGCGCACGGTCCGTGCGCCTGGGACACACGGGTCGTGCGCTTTTGACAGCACTGAATTTTATCCCGTTTTCGCAATTTTTGTCGTTCCGATCAATTCCGATACCTGTTCCAGTCCAATCCCAACATAAAAACAGTCCAAAAACATATTCAAACAACAATGATCATCAATCAAACAATCCAAAAACCGATTGGACCTAAAACGTGATTTTTCGTACAAAATACGTTTTCGACTCAAATCAAAACCGAAACACATTTCACAATTTGAGTTTATTAATTTAAAAACCTAAACGTGAGTAAAACTCGCCCTTGAAGCGTGAGCCACGAGCGAGCCGAAATCACCGAGTAACCACACGAACGCTCCCCGCTCCGGCGACACCCAATCCGCTTCCAAAGCTTTCCACTCGATCGCGAAACCTCTTTTTGACCGAAATACCGAATTCCTCGAAATCTTTCCCGAACACTATTCATCATCTTCCTCCTCATGAAGCACTATTCACACAAAACCCTCAATTTGATTTTCAACCCCAAATCACCCAACTAGCTTCCAATCAACGATCCATCACCCTTGGGTTCGCGCCAACCACCATCCCAAGTTATCCTTGAGCTTCAACCATCGAAACCTCACTTTAGAGCTCTAAATCGAAAATGGTGGATTTGAGGAGAGTGAGTTGATGATGAAGATTTTGGTACCAAAACGAAGAGGAAGTAACGCTGAACGTTTTTCGTGTTGGAAGGAACTCGTTTTGATGAGCCGAAGTCCTCCCTTTTTCCTCTTCTTCCTCCATGCCCCTTTCCTCTTCTTTCTCTTTTCTCTCTTTTCTCCTCTCTGTATCTCTCGCTTCCTTTCTTCTTTCTTTCTTTCTTTTTATTTCTTTATTTTTATAACACACACTCACATATATATATTTATTAATATATAAGTGGTAACGTGGTAAAATTACCATATTGCTCTAAATCTCTTATTTCGATTCCAAAACTTCCTTGACCCGTATTATCCGGTTAACGATCCGATGACAACCAATAAATAATTTTAGCACTCAGTAATTTTACCAGTCAAGTACTAAAATAATTCAATTGGGTTAACATCCAAATAATTCTATTAATTATTTTGCGGATGTTACAAGGAATGCAGGCGGTGTTATGTTAAAATGTTGTCGTGCGATCCACCAGGGTTTAGCAGTAATGCAGTCGGTGTCGTACTGAATTATAACACGTTAACCGGGGTTAGCCGTAATGCAGTCGGTGTCGTGTTGATTGATAATGCACGTGGTTATGAATTAAAGCACGAATGAAAGAAAGTCCTATAACACGGTTCACCGGGGTTTAGCGTTCGCACATGCGGTGTCGTGTTAAGTTAAATATGATTCATAATTTAACCGAGAGGGTTGTTAGGGGTCTCGGTAGAACTCACTGAGATTGTATCTCACTGTTTTTATGTTGTTGTTTTTTACAGAGAAACAGGGAAAGTGGAGATCCAAGAGGCACGAGTAGGTTGTACTTGGATGGTTGCTGAAGACTTAGCTTTTATGCTTAAGTTTATATCTTTCCTTGTTATCTGTGTATCAAGACATTTTGTCTTTAGCGTTATGTAATTATTTCCGCTTTCTTGTACGATATTGAACACTGTATTTCACTGATAGTTTATGGTCTTATTTATGTTTAAGACTGACTTGTTGTTATTCAGTGAAAACTTTATAGTGGTGTTCAGTATCTAAACAGGAAATAATATCTCTGATGTAGTTACGGATGGTGCACTTAGGTATTCCTACTAGTTAGAAATACCGGGGTGTTACACCAATGTTCCTCAAGACTTCATTCTCAAGTGAGTGAAATCTCCAATGCCATAGTTACTTATTGATTAACACCCAGTCTACTCTACGTTCTCAAAGATGGAACCTGTTTGAGTCAAATGGAGAGCTTGATGTAATGGAAGTCCATCATGGGATAAATAAGATAGATAGAATATTGGAAGGGTAAGGAGAAAGTGGCTGAGACTTCCACTCCGAGTAAACATTTCAATGGAAATAACAATAAGGGAAAGCAGGTGCAATCGTTCGATTCTTCAAAGGTCAGAAGATGTTCTAACTGTGGAAAGCATCATCGTGGTGAGTGTCAACAAAGATCTAATCGGTGCTATTATTGTAATGAAGAGGGTCACTATGCTAAAGAGTGCCCAGCAATGAAGAGTTTCAAAGAAGCTCAAACTGCTCCCACACAAGGACGAGTCAACACGCTGGATGCTCAGACCATCACGCCTAATGACAATTTACTGAGGGGTATGGGATCTCTTTTCAATAACTCTGTCAGTATATTATATGATTCGAGTGCAACCTATTGTTTTATAGCTCAATCATGTGTGGATCAGTTAGGATTAGCTTTATCTCCGCTATCCAAGCCAATAACTATTTTAACTGCTGCAAAGGGTCGTGTCCAGACTCAATCCTTATGTCAAAATTGTCTACTTGTCACGGGAGACAAATTTTGTAGTAGAATTTATTTGTTTTCCTATGAGGAGTATGGACATTGTTCTGGGTATGAATTGGATGACTGGAAATCATGTTACAATCGACTGTGCCAATCGTACTATCAGTTTCGCCTAAGAATCAGTTGAATTGCCAAAGACAAATTTTGACGCAGTTATCTCTTTCACCTTAGCAAGTCAGTAGTAATTCCAAGGTGCGTAAACTTATGTTAGTATGTTATCTGTATCAACTGAAACTTGGTTACAATTGCCTTCTGTTCAAGTTGTGAATGAATTTTTGGATGTTTTTCCGGATGAAGTTTCTTCCGTACCTCTAGAGCGAGAGGTAGAGTTTTCTATAGAATTGGTGCCTGGCACAGGATCAATATCTATTGCTTCTTATAGAATGTCTCCTTTAGAATTAAAGGAGTTGAAATCTCAACTTGAAGAATTGATATCAAAGAAGTTCATTCGACCGAGTGCTTCTCCATGGGGTGCTCTGGTGTTGCTAGTCAAAAACAAAGGTGGTAGCATGAGATTGTGCATTGATTATCGACAACTCAACAAAGTGACGATCAAGAATAAGTATCCATTGCCAAGGATAGATGATTTGCTTGATCAACTTCGAGGTGCTGCGGTGTTTTCTAAAATTGATCTAAGGTCGGGTTATCATTAGGTAAAAGTTTGAGCCTTAGATATTCCGAAGACAGCTTTCCGTACTAGGTATGGACATTAGGAGTTTGTAGTGATGCCCTTCGGTTTAACTAATGCTCCAGCGGTATTCATGGATTACATGAACCCAGTCTTCCACACGTACCTGGATCAGTTTGTAGTCGTTTTCATCGATGATATCTTGGTGTACTCGAAGACTATTGAGGAGCATGATCAGTGTGATATCTGGATGCCTGAGGTAAAGTTTTTGGGACATGTGATTTCCCAATCGGGAGTTGCTGTAGATCCTAGTAAAGTGGAAGAGGTGTTAAACTGGAAACGACCAACATCAGTCACAGAGATAAGAAGTTTCTTGGGTCTAGCTGGTTATTTTTGGAGATTTATTCAAGGGTTCTCACAGTTTGTTCTTCCACTTACTCGGTTAGCTCGTAAGGGTCAACCGTTTACGTGGGATGCTGATTGTGATGAATGTTTTCAAGAGTTGAAAACTCGGTTGACTTCTGCACCAATCCTAATTCTTCCAGATCCGTCCTTGGGGTTCCAAATTTACAGTGATGCGTCTCGGAAGGGCTTAGGATGTGTTCTCAGGCAGAATCAACAAGTGGTAGCTTATGCATCCAGGCAATTGAAGTCTTATGAGGGGAATTATCCGACTTATGATTTGGAGTTGGCAACTATTGTGTATGCACTGAAGATTTGGAGACATTACCTGTATGGGTCTCGTTTCAAAGTCTTTAGTGATCACAAAAGCTTAAAGTATCTGTTTGATCAGAAAGAACTGAATAACAGGCAAAGGAGATGGGTTGAGTTCCTGAAGGATTATGACTTCGAATTGAAGTATCATCCAGAAAAGGCCAATGTTGTAGCTGATGCGCTGTGTAGGAAATCGCTTCGCACGACAGAGTTAATGATGCATGTAATGGAATTGTTAGAGTCTTTTAGCTCTAAGTCGGGGTACATCCATAAGTTTCAACTTTTGCGGCGAGGTATTAGTTTGTTAACCTCTCCTTTGTGAAGGTTAACAATCAGATTGTATTTTGTGATTCCGTTTGACAGGTCAAACGTGAATAAGAATATGAAAGTGAGGTGACAACTGACTGAATTTCATGATTGTGGATATCCATCAAAAGATTAATTGATGGATCTGCTTGCAGTTGACAGATTGAGGAAAGTTGCAATAGAGGAAAATGAACTCTGAGTTCAGTTTAATAGTTGTTTTGAAAACAACTGAGGTGAGTTTGATTATTTTCAAATTTATTTGATGACCTCACAGCTTATTTCTACGTTTAAGATAAACGTTTTTAGTGAACCCTCATTCCATCTTCTTGAAAAGTTCTATCTCGGAAACTTGGAAGAGAGTCAAGAAATTTCACAGATGACTTGTCCGTCACATTTTTCAATGTGTACGTGAAGTGTTATGAATTTTAAAGGATTTGTTAAAAACGTGTTTACACCCTTCAAGATAATCATTTTTCTCTTGCCTCAATTGAGGAATTCGAGTATGTGAGTTTAATTTCAAAATAGTATTTCTATCAAGTGCATCATATTAAACATTGGGGTGTAGACGAGACTAATTTGAAATAAAAGTTTCAAGTTATTTTTATGACAAATTCATGTTTTAAACAGAATCATGCTACGAAAGTGTTATCAAACTCAGTACCAAGTTTATGTAGGCGAATGATGAGTTCTCGCGTCGATTGGTAACAAGAGAGTGCGGATTATGATCCTAGACCATTCTAAGGTAGCAGTGGACCACACCTAGAGATTGACATAAGTTACGTGACGGGTACCAACTTGGGAAGAGTTTCTATACTCTTTTGGTCAATTCAAGATTGTTTTCCATCAACTTGAGATCTTTCTGAGAATGTCGATTCTCGCTTAGTCAATTGTAAGACTTGACAAATTTTTGAGGACAAAAATCTTCCAAGTTGGAGTGTAATGTAACACCCCCAAAATAATTAAGCTAATTAATTTGACGTTTAGTACAATTAATTTAATTTAGCGCTTAATTAATAATGTTATTAATTGAGTGTTAGATTAATTATTAATTGGTGTAATGTTTTTAAGTGAATAGTAATGAATAAGGGTAAATTAGGAAGGATAGAAAAGATTTGGGTTATTTTGGGCATTTGACCCCAATCTCACTTATGTGGTTATAAATAAAAGAAAGGAAATAAAGAGAAAGGGAGAAAAGAAAGAGAACCATAGAAAGAAGGAAAAGAAAAGAAAAATGAAGAGAAAAGAATGAAGGTGGCGAAGAGGGAGAAGAGAAGGGACAAGGTGAGATTTCCATGCTTTGATCTCCTTCTTTGTTCCATGTGAATCACCTCATCATCCTCCTTAATTTGGTACAAGAATCATCAACAACAACTCACTATCTCTCATGTTGCCATTTTCGAAATTTGAAGGAAAAAGAGAAGTTTTGGATCTATCTTCTTCAATCAAGTAGTTTGAAGGTTAGTGTAACACCCCGGTATTTCTTTAACAAAGAAACACCTAAATATACAATTTGGTATAAATCAGAGTATAAAAATTCCTGTTCAGATATACATCTTTACAAGAAGCAGCGGAAACTATAAAAATAATATTTTACAACTTCGAGTCATAAGACCGAATACAGAGACTACATCAGAAGAATCCAAAACACAGATGGAAGATTTCATCTCCAACTTCTCCTCGAGCCTGACGACTAACTGTGCCGCCTGCTGTCCTTATGACCTGTTCTCTGTAAAAACCACAAATATGGATTGGGTGAGACAACTTGTCTCGGTGAGTCCTACCGTGCCCCCTCACTGACACTCGGTTCAATTATTAAACCGTTACAACAAAATCTGACATAACAATGTCTTATTGATTAATCGAAATGCCGACCGTGCAACGACCACTAATCCCGGCAATTCGTGTTCTTAATTATTAATCGAAACGCCGACCGTGCAACGACCACTAATCCCGGCGAGTCGTGTTTTTACTTAGTATAAACCGGCCGTGCAACGACCACTAATCCCGGTTTACAACATTAATTAGGAAGAAATGTCCAATTATAAATCGAAACGCCGACCGTGCAACGACCACTAATCCCGGCGAATCGTGTGTTTAACTTAGCATAAACCGGCCGTGCAACAACCACTAATCCCGGTAACCCGTGAGTTGACCACGCCAAAACACATTCAGGGCCTAGGGTGAGGGCTCATGACTTCCCTTCCTAGTATGCTACTTGTCGGGTCGTCACCCAACGCAATACGTATGACAACTCAAGGCGCCTTTTTTTGTAACATCCTGGGCCCTTTTCTGACTTAGTAGGCTACCCAGCAATGCACTCATGACCTTCTCTACCCCCCATGTAGAGTTTTTGCCTTCCGTGGGAATCGAACCTTGTACCCTGAGGCTTAGGTACAAGCTCAATGCATTCCCACTACCAATTGAACTAGTAGCTCAATTGGTAGTGGGAATGCATTGAGCTTGTACCTAAGCCTCAGGGTACAAGGTTCGATTCCCACGGAAGGCAAAAACTCTACATGGGGGGTAGAGAAGGTCATGAGTGCATTGCTGGGTAGCCTACTAAGTCAGAAAAGGGCCCAGGATGTTACATTTCTATACTCGCTTAGGGACGTTTTGTTGTCGAGTCATGTTATTTTCTGAAATGATATTATGGAAAATCCGCTTTGTGAAAACTTAACGAAAACGTTTTTATCGAAAAACCGTAAATCGCATAATTGCTCGAATTGATTGGATTGTCGATTTATGATATATATTGTTTGACTGTTTAATCGCTTTTGCTGGTCTGGAATAATAACTGTTATGTTGGGATATCGATCGGAACGAAATTGGAATCGGAATGGAATGGAATTTACTCATGAAAAGTCTGTTTTCTGGAAAACGGATGGAGACGCACGGATCGTGTGCCTCTGTGCACGGGTCGTGCGCCCCCATCTGATGCTGCACGAAATGAATTTTTAAACACACACGGATCGTGCGCCTAGTCGCACGGGTCGTGCGTATCTTTCTGAAACTTTCTACAATTTTGTTCAATAGCGGACGGATCGTGCACCTACACGCACGGGTCGTGTTAGACCTTCTGATCCTCAGATTCAAAGTACCTTTTTATCCATTCCAAATGATTCCAATTCTCTTCTAATCCATTGCTCATGGTTCCCCAACAATGTAAAGATGCTGATATCATGAGATTGAACATGTTTGTTAGAAACTTGTGTGTTATGAACGTAACGGCAAACCGTACTTAGAGAACGCGAGAAAACTTAAGTCAAGGAATGTTAACGGACCTTGAGTCCAATCATGTTAAGATAACGAACCTAGAGTTCATCATGTCATGTAAGCTAATTGATTGTAAGTCTATAAAGACATAAAAACTCTCAATTCATGTAAACACAAATCAAGTTACTTTCCCTCAGGGAAAGGTAGATGGTATACCTTGTGTATATCGAGGATGACGATCCTCCAGTTATTAGCATACCTAGTTGAGGGGAGTCATGAATCCAAAGCTAGGACCCTAGCATTATTCGGATAGAATTTCGGATTGGGGTTTCCGTAGATATTGGGCAATCAAGATTGTCTAGCATTATATCTCGGGTTGTGCTAAGTTCATGTTAAAATATGATCCGTAGTCGCTTATTAGGGCTACATCAAGAAAAATCAGAAATGTAACAAGTAGTTGCTTATTAGGGCTACAAGTTACGAGTAAACATCATGTATTCACGTGGTCCCTTCTTCGGGCCACGAGTTCAGATTCAAGTATAATAAACCGTTAGAGTTGGTCAGGGGTCTCGATAGGACTCACTAAGATAATGTTTATCTCACCCTTCATATTTGTGGTTTTTACAGAGAAACAGGGGAAGGCAAAGGCGACAAAGCCCGTTTAGCTGGTGTGACTCGAGGAGTCCGGAAGTCTATGTTTCTTGTTTTAGGCCCTTGCCCTTCTGTAGTACTTTTGTTATCGGTTGTATAACTATCATGTATAAGTTATAAATCGTTTCCGCTACTTTATGTTTTGAGTATTGAACACCAGAATTGTGTACAAGCCTTAAGTTTTGAAACTTAAGAATTGTGTACCAGCGGAAGCGTGGTGGGCCCATAACCCACAGGTCCCAGGATCGAAACCTGGCTCTGATACCATAATGTAACACCCCGATAAATTCTAACATGTAGAATCACCGAAATGCACTAAATGGCATACATCAGAGTAACTTACTGCTATTGAAATATTGAACACAACTAAAACTTTCGATAGTACATATCAAATGGTTCTCTGAACCTCATAAACTTCCTGAAAATGCTTAAGTTTCAAAACTTAAGACTTGTACATAATCCTGGTGTTCAATACTCAAAACATAAAGTAGCGGAAACGATTTATAACTTATACATGATAGTTATACAACTGATAACAAAAGTACTACAGAAGAGCAAGGGCCTAAAACATGAAACATAGACTTCCGGACTCCTCGAGTCACACCAGCTAACCGTGCTTTGTCGCCTTTTACCTTCCCCTGTTTCTCTGTAAAAACCACAAATATGAAGGGTGAGATAAACATTATCTCAGTGAGTCCTATCGAGACCCCTGACCAACTCTAACAGTTTGTTATACTTGAATCTGAACTCGTGGCCCTAATAAGCGACCACGTGAATACATGATGTTTTCTCGTAACTTGTAGCCCTAATAAGCGACTACTCGTTACATTTCTGATTTTTCCTGATGTAGCCCTAATAAGCGACTACGGATCTTATTTTAACATGAACTTAGCACAACCCGAGATATAATGCTAGACAATCTTGATTGCCCAATATCTACGGAAACCCCAATCCGAAATTCTATCCGAATAATGCTAGGGTCCTAGCTTTGGATTCATGACTCCCCTCAACTAGGTATGCTAATAACTGGAGGATCGTCATCCTCGATATACACAAGGTATACCATCTACCTTTCCCCGAGGGAAAGTAACTTGATTTGTGTTTACATGAATTGAGAGTTTTTATGTCTTTATAGACTTACAATCAATTAGCTTACATGACATGATGAACTTGAAGTTCGTTATCGTAACGTGATTGGACTCAAGGTCCTTTAACATTTCTTGACTTGTGTTCTCACGCGTTCTCTAAGTACGGTTTTCGTCATATTCATAACACACAAGTTTTCTATCAAACAGGATTAACTCCATGATATCAATCTTTACATTGTTGGGGAACCATGGGGAATGGATTAGAAGAGGATTGCAATCATTTGGAATGGATAAAAAGTACTTTGAATTTGGGTATCAGCAAATCTCGCACGACCCGTGTGTGTAGGCACACGATCCGTGCGCTGTAAACAGAGTTGCAGAAGACTTCCAGAAAGATACGCACGACCCGTGCGACTAGGCGCACGATGCGGGCGTTATCGAATAAAATTGTGGAAAGTTTCAGAAACATACGCATGACCCGTGCGACTAGGCGCACGATCCGTGCGCATTTAAAAATCCAGTTCTTGTAGCATCAGATGGGGGCGCACGACCCGTGCTCAGAGGCACACGATCCGTGCGTCTCCATCAGTTTTCAAGAAAACAGATTTTTCATGAGTTAATCCATTCCATTCCGATTCCCATTTCCCTTCCGACCGATATCCTAACCTGACAAGTATTATTCCAGACCAGTGAAAGCGATTTAAACAATCAAACAACACATATCATCAATCAACAATCCAATCAATTCGAGCAATTATGCGATTTACGGTTTTTCGATAAAACGTTTTCGTTAAGTTTTCACAAAGCGGATTTTCAATAATATCGTTTCAGAAAGTAACATGACTCGACAACAAAACATCCCTAAGCGAGTATAGAACTCACCGGTTTGACGACCTCGCGAGAAATCACGCCCTCACACGAAATGACCGAACCGTAACCTCTCGAACAATCCCCGTAATCACGTACTCGCACCGAACTCGTCCGATACTCGAAACTGAACTTCGGAACAGCAACCAATCACAATTCCAGCTACTGAACTTCCTCCTTGACTACGGAATTGGCGTCTCTCGAACTTTGGCGATTCGATTCGAAATTTGAGGAACCAACACTTCCAATTTCGCATCCGTTTTCCAGAATCAGTGAGCAGTTTTGTAAAACGCGTATCTTGGTCAAATCGTGGCCAAAACCCTTCAAACCAGTGCCCATTGTGTAGAGAATTTTATCTACTTTCTGATGGTCAAAGGTTCACACGGATGCATCCAGTAACTTGGGAGATACACCCGAAACAATGTGACTGGTTCAGGACAGTGCTTGATTCTGAATCCGAAACTTGGGGACATGATATCTCCTTCGTTTCTCCATGAAAGCATACGGTTCTTGTGCCCCAAATGAAGATCTTTGTGTCTAGTTTCCAGAGGGACAAGAATCACGATCATCGGAGTAGTGTACAGTGAGATATGATGAAAACAATGAGGCTAGTTCATACGGGTTTGTTGAAGAATTCTTCCAGCAGCATACCCTTTTACTCAATCCTTCATGCCTCCATGGATTAGAGTTCCATAGCTAACCAAAACACTCTAATTCGAGTTCTAACACTTCCAGCTACTGAACCTTCTTCAAATAAGCTTCTAATCACCAAATAGGTTCAACTCTACCCCAATCAACCCTCCTCTTGAACATGCAACACTCTAAGTCTTCAAAACTCCATTTTCCTCACTTTGAGATTTGGATATTCAGAAATGGTAGAATGGAATTCAGAAGGGTGATGATGGTGTTTTTGGTATCAAATTGAAGAGGAAGAAAAATGGAAGAGAATGATATAAAAATATTGCACATGCATGAAGGTTTTGATGATTTCACCCTCTCCAAGCTCTCTCTCTCTTTCTCATGGCTTCACCTTCTCACTCTCCTTCTATCTTTGCTGAGTTTCTGGAAAATGATGGAGGTGTGGGGTTTTTGTTTTGGTTTAGCTGGAATTCACTTAAAAAGGGGCGAAATGACCATAATGCCCTTATGTCCAATTTTGGCTTAAACTTCCTTAGTTTCTTCTTAAGTCAATTTTAATCACACAATACTTATACAATAATCACATATTGCATATAGTTATGTTTTGTGGAGGATGGTTTAGCCGAAACTCATTAATGTGTGGAAAAGACGAAAATACCCCTGTGCTCCTATTTGCTTAAAATCCCAATTAACTCACCATCTCATAATTAATCAATAATGCTAATCAATCATCTTGACCTCTTGCTAATTTAAATAATTTAAATTAGCGAAATTGGGGATGTTACAATTCCATAATGTAACACCCCGATAAATTCTAACATATAGAATCACCGAAATGCACTAAATGGCATACATCAGAGTAACTTCCTGTTATTGAAATATTGAACACATCTAAAAATTTCGATAATACATATCAAATGGTTCTCTGAACCTCATAAACTTCCTGAAAATGCTTAAGTTTCAAAACTTAAGACTTGTACATAATCCTGGTGTTCAATACTCAAAACATAAAGTAGCGGAAACGATTTATAACTTATACATGATAGTTATACAACCGACAACAAAAGTACTACAGAAGGGCAAGGGCCTAAAACATGAAACATAGACTTCCGGACTCCTCGAGTCACACCAGCTAACCGTGCTTTGTCGCCTTTGCCTCCCCCTGTTTCTCTGTAAAAACCACAAATATGAAGGGTGAGATAAACATTATCTCAGTGAGTCCTATCGAGACCCCTGACCAACTCTAACGGTTTGTTATACTTGAATCTGAACTCGTGGCCCTAATAAGCGACCACGTGAATACATGATGTTTTCTCGTAACTTGTAGCCCTAATAAGCGACTACTCGTTACATTTCTGATTTTTCCTGATGTAGCCCTAATAAGCGACTACGGATCATATTTTAACATGAACTTAGCACAACCCGAGATATAATGCTAGACAATCTTGATTGCCCAATATCTACGGAAACCCCAATCCGAAATTCTATCCGAATAATGCTAGGGTCCTAGCTTTGGATTCATGACTCCCCTCAACTAGGTATGCTAATAACTGGAGGATCGTCATCCTCGATATACACAAGGTATACCATCTACCTTTCCCCGAGGGAAAGTAACTTGATTTGTGTTTACATGAATTGAGAGTTTTTATGTCTTTATAGACTTACAATCAATTAGCTTACATAACATGATGAGCTTGAAGTTCGTTATCATAACATGATTGGACTCAAGGTCCGTTAACATTTCTTGACTTGTGTTCTCTGGCGTTCTCTAAGTACGGTTTTCCGTTACGTTCATAACACACAAGTTTTCTATCAAACATGATCAACTCCATGATATCAATCTTTACATTGTTGAGGACACATGGGGAATGGATTAGAAGAGGATTGGAATCTTTTGGAATGGATAAAAAGGTACTTTGAATTTGGGGATCAGAAAGTCTCACACGACCCGTGCGTGTAGGTGCACGATCCGTGCGCTATTGAACAAAATTGTAGAAAGTTTCAGAAAGATACGCACGACCCGTGCGACTAGGCGCACGATCCGTGCGTGTTTAAAAATTCATTTCGTGCAGCATCAGATGGGGGCGCACGACCCGTGCACAGAGGCACACGATTCGTGCGTCTCCATCAGTTTTCTAGAAAACAGGCTTTTCATGAGTAATTTCCATTCCGTTCCGATTCCAATTTCCCTTCCGATCGATATTCTAACATGACAATTATTATTCCAGACCAGTGAAAGCGATTTAAACAATCAAACAACACATATCATCAATCAACAATCCAATCAATTCGGGCAATTATGCAATTTACGGTTTTTCGATAAAACGTTTTCGTCAAGTTTTCACAAAGCGGATTTTCAATAATATCGTTTCAGAAAGTAACATGACTCAATGTCAAAAACATCCCTAAGCGAGTACAAAAAAAAAGGCGCCTTTTTTTGTAACAGCCCAACCCTTTTACCTACTCTGAGGCTTATGGCATTGGCACTGTACATCATGACCTTCTCCACCCCCCATGTGGAGTTTTTGCCTTCCGTGGGAATCGAACCTTGTACCCTGAGGCTTAGGTACAAGCTCAATGCATTCCCACTACCAATTGAGCTACTAGCTCAATTGGTAGTGGGAATGCATTGAGCATGTACTTGAGCCCCAGGGTACATGGTTCGATTCCCACGGAAGGCAAAAACTCCACATGGGGGGTGGAGAAGGTCATGATGTACAGTGCCAATGCCATAAGCCTCAGAGTAGGTAAAAGGGTTGGGCTGTTACAGTTAGAGAAGTCCATTTGAGAGTTTGGATGCAAGCTAGGAGTAAAGGAATCAAAGATTGGGTGAGTTAGGGTTTGTAAATCAAATTTGGGGGTTTATGTGTTAAAGAGAAATTGAGGTTAGGGAAGATGAATAGCGACTTTGAGAAGTATTATGGTTGATTGGGAATATTCATATGGAAAGTTCAAGCTTCGGGAGCGGATTTAGGTGTCGTCGGAGCGTAGAAGTTGATGCGGGGATCGTTCGTGTGGTTATGTAGAAATTGCGTTTTGGTGGATCCTCGGTTATTTGTGATTTTCATCACAATCGGTGAGTTTTACTCACGTTTAGGTTTTTAATTAATGAACTTAATGTGTTGAAATGTGTTTCAGTTTTTGGTTCGTTGTCGAAAATGTTTTCGTACGAAATCGTTAAAAATGTTTTCGATGTCAATTTGTTTTGATTGACAAAAATGATAATTTATGTTGATTGAAAAATGTGCGGTTGATGTATGATCGGTTAAACTTAATGACCCGGTTTGTCAAGAAATGCTTCGTTTGATAAACCGTTAAAATCGTATTCAATATCAAAACCGTTTTTGATTGTTGATGAATATGATTGGATAGGTATTGATGAAATGATGATCGTTGTTGTTTGAACATGTTTCTGGAATGTTTTTATGTTGGGACAGGACTGGAACAGGTATCGATATTGATCAGAACGACGAAAAATGCAAAACCGGGAAAGAACCATAGTTCTGTCAGAGACGCAGGACCCAGGCGCCCCAGGCGCACGCACTGTGCACCTCCCGGTCTGTTGTCTTAAAAAAATGTTTTGAGGGCGCACGACCCGTGTGTATGGGCACACAGACCGTGCGCATGCTTCTGTCACCATTTTGAAAACTTGTCTGAAACGCTTCCGTTCGATTCTGATCCCCTTCTAATCTTTTCCTAACCCTTTTCCAATAATATTAGGCTTATAATGCCATGATTTTGGGTATGTTTCAAAAGGGTTTTATAAAATGCTCTTGAAGTTGAAAATGTTTCGAAAAACCGAACAATAGAACACGTGTGAGGTCATATACCTTTGAAAATAAAACGAACTATATGTTCAACTTAACTATGTATAACTGACGCGGGATGATTATTACTTATTCATCTAAACCGGTCTCTGATTCACGATATATAAATTATATCGAGTATAGGAGCCGGCCCAATGCGGGTGGATATATAAATTATATCGAGTGTGGGTGACGACCCACGAGGTTAACATACTTGGCGGGGAAGTCATGATCCTTAAACCTAGGCCCGTATACCATTAGGGAAAGTACTATTGGTAAAGGGGTTCACCGGGATTACCATGTCTGGGGTCGGTGTTGTGTTAAAAGTTATATAATACGGATCACCGGGATTACCATGTCTGGGGTCGGTGCCGTGTTAAAGTTATGTAGTGCGA
Organism: Astragalus membranaceus; assembly: GCA_039519185.1. NCBI lineage: Eukaryota > Viridiplantae > Streptophyta > Magnoliopsida > Fabales > Fabaceae > Astragalus > Astragalus membranaceus. The sequence continues at coordinate 28,787,244 of CM076854.1, read as the reverse complement.
TTCACCGGGATTACCATGTCTGTGGTCGGTGTCGTGTTAAGTTGAAAATGCACGTGGTTTATAAATTAAACAACGAGATAAAAAGGTTTCATAATTGAACCGAGAGTGTAGTTAGGGTCTCGGTAGAACTCACTGAGATTGTATCTCATTGTTTACATGTTGATGTTTTACAGAGAAACAGGGAAAGAGGAGATCAAAGAGGCACGAGTAGATTTATACTCGGGAGTTTGATCTGATGAACTTGAAGTTCGTTATCGTAGAGGCATGTTGACATGATGAACTTGAAGTTGATCAAAGAGGCATGTTGACATGATGAACTTGAAGTTCGTTATCGTAACATGATTGGACTCAAGGTCCGTTAACATTTCTTGACTTGTGTTCTCACGCGTTCTCTAAGTACGGTTTTCGTCACATTCATAACACCCAAGGTTTCTATCAAACATGAATAACTCCATGATATCAATCTTTACATTGTTGGGGGACCTTGGGGAATGGATTAGAAGAGGATTGGAATCTTTGGGAATGGATAAAAAGGTACTTTGAATTTGGGGATAAGAAAGTCTCACACGACCCGTGCGTGTAGGTGCACGACCCATGTGCTGTTGAACAAAGTTGTAGAAAATTTCCAGAAAGATACGCACGACCCGTGCGACTAAGCGCACGATCCGGGCGTTTTTGAATAAAGTCGTAGGAAGTTCCAGAAACATACGCACGATCCGTGCGACTAGGCGCACGATCCGTGCGTTTTTAAAAACCCAGTTCTTGTAGCATCACATGGGGCGCACGACCCGTGCTCAGAGGCACACGATCCGTGCGTCTCCATCAGTTTTCCAGAAAACAGACTTTTCATGAGTTAAACCATTCCATTCCAATTCCCATTTCCCTTCCGACCGAGACCCATACATGAACACGCACATTATAGCAGTATAGTACAGCAGACATATACCATTCATTTCAGCACATTTCAACAATCAAAACATAACTTGTTATTAAAAGTCACTGTTTTTAGAAAAGCGCTTTTCGAAAGGGTGGAGACTCCGAAAATACACATATTCCCTAAGCGAGTTATAGAACTCACCCGAAGTGATGAAAATCACTCAACCGACGAATCTAGCAGCTGACGCGTTCGAATAGCCTCACGAACCGTCTCCACAACTGAACCTGAACTTCCCAAGGATCTAAGACTCGAACTCCGCAACTCAATCTTTCTCTTAGCTGCTCTATTTCGTGGTACAGGTACTGAATATGGTTTCACAGTTGTTCAAGCCAGCATGCATGACTGAAACCCTCACTTCTACAAAGATGGAGCTCTAGCACTTAGAAATGGTGAAAAAGGATTGGGAGCTGTGATGTTGATGGTGTTTATATCAGGAGATAGAGGAGGAAAATCTGATTTGGGTGATGGAATTGTATGGGACATGCACTCAGAAAATCTGGTTCTCCTCTCCTCTCCCTCTCTTCTTCCTCGCGCCCCTCTCCTTCTCTCTCTCTCTTGCTCCTAATTTTCTTTTCAGCTGAAACTTGAAATGAGGTGTTGTGTTGGTGTGTTCAGCTGGGCTTTCAATAAAAAGGGGGGGGGGGGGGGTTGCAAGGACCAAAATACCCTTCAGCAATTTGTTCACTCCCCATACCATGACATGGTCTACTCTAATAACTTAGCCAAATTCTATTAACTTAACACAATTATTTTAACTATGTATTACTATAGTTTTTATTAATTTCTACATCACATAATTAATGCAAACTAATCAACTTAACCTCGTGCTAATTTAATTAAATCTAATTAGCTAATTAGGGGATGTTACAATCACCCCAACTTTTAAAATTTTGTCCTCAAAATTGACAAAACGTACCTCAAATGAACATATGGGGATATTTCACCCGCATGTTCTCCTCTACTTCCCATGTCGCTTCGTCGGGTGAAGCACCGTCCCAAAGCACCTTGACAATAGGAATTGATCTCGTCCGGAGCGTTTTCTCGCCACGTTCGATGATCCTGATTGGAGTAGGCTGATAAGATAAATCAGGATGGTTAGCGGTGCTAACACACACCGTTGTTCCCAACGCCATGTGCAATGCTCTCCAAAATCGAGATGTGAACTTGGGATCTCGATCACAGACGATACTTGTAGGGATTCCATGCAACTTCACAATATTCTTGAGATACTCATCTGCTAACTTAGCAACCTTGTGAGTCGAACGCACTGGAATAAAATGAGCGGACTTGGTCAGGCGATCCACCACTACCCAAATAGAATAATTTCCGGCTTGGGACCGTGGCAATCCCATGACAAAATCCATAGATATGCTTTCCCATTTCCATTCAGGTACATTCAACGGTTGCAACTGGCCACCTGGCTTCTGGTGCTCTATCTTAACCCTTTGACAAGTCAAGCATCGAGACACAAACTCTGCAATGTCTACTTTCATACCCGGCCACCAATACAATTGCTTCAGATCTCGATACATCTTGGTAGACCCAGCTGGATGTATTGAGAACTGACTCTTATGAGCCTCTTCTAGAACTTGCCTCTTTACATCCTCCTCGTTCGGCACACAGATTCTACCATCAAAGCAAATTACGCCATCACCGTCTTCGGTGTAACTCGGCAATCTTTTCTGCGCTTGCAGCTCTACATCACCTTCTTGGGCTGAGCGAATCAGATTTCTCAATGAACTTGAAATCTGAATGTGGCTCAACACCAACTTGTTCCTTCTTGGCTTAACTCTCAAATTAAGGTCTCTGAACGATTCCAACAAGGACATCTCGTGCATCATTAACTCTGCAGTATGGATAGACTTTCTGCTTAAAGCATCGGCCACAACATTAGCCTTACCAGGATGGTACTTCAATTCAAAATCGTAATCCTTCAAGAATTCTACCCACCTCCTCTGTCTGTTGTTCAGCTCCTTTTGGTCAAACAAATACTTAAGGCTCTTGTGGTCACTAAAGACTTCGAAACGAGACCCATACAGGTAATGTCTCCAAATCTTTAGGGCAAACACAATTGCCGCCAACTCTAAATCATGAGTTGGGTAATTCTCTTCATGCAGCTTCAACTGTCTGGAGGCATAAGCAACTACTTGTTGATTCTGCATCAGGGCATATCCCAAACGCTTACCAGAGGCGTCGCAATAGATTTGGAATCCTACGGACGGATCTGGAAGAATCAGGATAGGTGCAGAAGTCAAACGATCCTTCAATTCCGTGAAACAATTTTCACAGTCTGAGTTCCAAACAAACGGCTGACCTTTGCGAGTTAATCGCGTGAGTGGAAGAACCAGCTGGGAAAATCCTTGAATGAATCTTCGATAATACCCAGCTAATCCCAAGAAACTTCTTACCTCAGTAACTGTAGACGGCTGTTCCCAGTCTACCACAACTTCGATCTTACTGGGATCCACTGCAACACCTGCCTGAGATATCACATGACCCAGAAACTTAACTTCGGGCATCCAAAAATCACATTTGGACGGCTTAGCATACAACTTCTTTTCTCGGAGTACGTTCAGAACAATTCGGAGATGTTGCACATGCTCCTCAATCGTTTTAGAGAACACCAAGATATCATCAATGAACACTACCACAAACTGATCCAGATAAGGATTAAAAATCTGATTCATATAATCCATGAATACGGCTGGAGCATTGGTCAAACCGAAGGGCATCACTACGAATTCATAGTGTCCATACCTCGTACGGAAAGCGGTCTTCGGGACGTCCAAAGCTGGAACCCTGATTTGGTGATAGCCGGACCTTAAATCAATTTTCGAAAATACGGAAGCTCCCCTCAACTGATCCAGCAAATCCTCAATTCTCGGCAGAGGGTACTTGTTCTTGACAGTCACCTTATTCAACTGACGATAATCGGTACACAATCTCATACTTCCGTCCTTCTTCTTGACAAGCAACACTGGAGCACCCCATGGTGAGGCACTCGGCCGGATGAACCGTTTGGAAATTAACTCTTCCAGTTGAACTTTCAATTCTCTCAACTCTAACGGCGACATTCTATACGGGGCTATCGAAATAGGTCCTGTACCCGGAACCAGCTCTATAGAGAATTCCACCTCACGATCCGGAGGAAACGAAGGAACTTCATCGGGAAACACATCAAGAAATTCATTAACAACTTGCATAGAAGATAAATCCTGACCTGTCTCAGTGGATGCAGACAGCATCATGACATAAGCTTCTGCGCCTTGGAACAGATCGTTACTGGCCGTAGTGAAAGAAATAACAGCTTCAGAATTGGGCGGTTGTAGCTCCACTGACTCGGAGGCGAAACCGATAGTTCGATGGAAGCAATCTATAGTCACAAGGTTGGCCGTCATCCAACTCATGCCTAGGCGACGTCCATGCCCTTCATTGGTAGACAAATGAAGTCTACTACAAAATTCCTTTCTCCTATGGATAGAAGACAATTTTCACATATCGCTTGGGCCTGAACACTACCTTCAGCAGCAGTCTTAATGGAGATTGGTTGAGGCAAAGGAGTTAAAGCCAATCCCAACCGTTCGACACAAACTTGAGATATAAAACAATGGGTCGCACCTGAATCATATAAAATACTAACGGAGTTATTAAAAAGAGATCCCATACCCCTTAGTAGATTATCTGACGGTGTGACCTTCTGGGCATCCAAAGTGTAAACCCTCCCATGGGTTGTAGTGGCACCTTCTTCTTGACCTCTTTTCTTTCGGCAATTAGCAGCATAATGTCCCTCCTTCTTGCAGTAGTAGCACTGAGTCGATCCCACTTGACACTTACCCTGATGGTACCTTCCACAGTTGGAGCATGCACTGAACCTTGGTGAATTGGACGACTGAATCTGCTTCCCCTTGTTGGAGTTGTACCTAGGACCCATTTGATTGTTAGATGATCCAACATTCTTCTTACTCTGATGAAATACTTTCCTACTTGCATACAACCTCTTCAAATCACTTTCGGCTATGTGAGCTTGCTGAACCATGGCCGCATAATTGGTATATGCAAAGGAACTTAGACTCTGAGCAATGTCTTCCCTTAACCCATACTTGTACCTATCGGTCTTCCACTTGTCATTGGGGGCATAACCAGCCAAACCGAAGAATTGATACAACTCTTCAAACTTGGCGGAGTACTGACCCACCGTTAGACTTCCTTGAGTGAGAGTTAAAAACTCATTCTCCTTTTCGAACCTCATTGCCGTTGGAAAGAACTGCTCCAAAAACACTTGTCTAAAATGCTCCCAAGTCTGGGGAGTACCCATAGTCACCATCATAGCCTTAACATTAGTCCACCAGTTGTGACCCTCCCCTTTCATCATATGGGATGCCAACCTTAACTTGTCCTCATCCGTGTCTTGCATAGTCAGAAAAATCTTCTCTATATCATCCAGCCAATGCTGGGCTTCCATGACAACCGGTCCTCCTTTAAACTCAGATGGCTTCATCTTCAGAAATTCTGAATAAACTTGCCTGGGGTTAACTTGTGGCTCTGGGGCCTGCTGAGGTTGAACTTGAGCATTCTGCTGCAACGCTACCATATCTTCCAACATCTTTTGTTGTCTTTCCATCATGCCTTGCATCCAAGCAGCATGGGGGTCGATTGGTGGGGGTGTTCCTTGATCCTCCTGCCATAATTCTGCAAATAATACACCAAGTATTAAGTTGATCAGTCTCAATGTCTCTTAGCATCATAAGAAGCATAATGGCAGAGTTACTCAAGGGACAAAACCACCCTAACTAATCTAAGCCCGACTAGGTCGAACTGCTCTGATACCATAATGTAACACCCCGATAAATTCTAACATGTAGAATCACCGAAATGCACTAGATGGCATACATCAGAGTAACTTCCTGTTATTGAGATATTGAACGCAACTAAAACTTTCGATAATACATATCAAATGGTTCTCTGAACCTCATAACTTCCTGAAAATGCTTAAGTTTCAATACTTAAGACTTGTACATAATCCTGGTGTTCAATACTCAAAACATAAAGTAGCAGAAACGATTTATAACTTATACATGATAGTTATACAACCGATAAAAAAAGTACTACAAAAGGGCAAGGGCCTAAAACAAGAAACATAGACTTTCGGACTCCTCGAGTCACACCAGCTATCCATGCTTTGTCGCCTTTGCCTTCCCCTGTTTCTCTGTAAAAACCACAAATATGAAGGGTGGGATAAACATTATCTCAGTGAGTCCAATCGAGACCCCTGACCAACTCTAACGGTTGATTTTACTTGAATCTGAACTCGTGGCCCTAATAAGTGACCACGTGAATACATGATGTTTTCTCGTAACTTGTAGCCCTAATAAGCGATTACGCGTTACATTTCTGATTTTTCCTGATGTAGCCCTAATAAGCGAGTACAGATCATATTTTAACATGAACTTAGCACAACCCGAGATATAATGCTAGACAATCTTGATTGCCCAATATCTACGGAAAACCCAATCCGAAATTCTATCCGAATAATGCTAGGGTCCTAGCTTTGGATTCATGACTCCCCTCCACTAGGTATGCTAATAACTGGAGGATCGTCATCCTCGATATACACAAGGTATACCATCTACCTTTCCCCGAGGGAAAGTAACTTGATTTGTGTTCACATGAATTGAGAGTTTTTATGTCCTTATAGACTTACAATCAATTAGCTTACATGACATGATGAACTTGAAGTTCGTTATCGTAACATGATTGGACTCAAGGTCCGTTAACATTTCTTGACTTGTGTTCTCACGCGTTCTCTAAGTACGGTTTTCGTCACATTCATAACACCCAAGTTTTCTATCAAACATGAATAACTCCATGATATCAATCTTTACATTGTTGGGGGACCTTGGGTAATGGATTAGAAGAGGATTGGAATCTTTTGGAATGGATAAAAAGGTACTTTGAATTTGGGGATCAGAAAGTCTCACACGACCCGTGCGTGTAGGTGCACGACCCGTGTGCTGTTGAACAAAGTTGTAGAAAATTTCCAGAAAGATACGCACGACCTGTGCGACTAAGCACACGATCTGGGCGTTTTTGAATAAAGTCGTAGGAAGTTCCAGAAACATACGCACGACCCGTGCGACTAGGCGCACGATCCGTGCGTTTTTAAAAACCCAGTTCTTGTAGCATCAGTTGGGGGCGCACGACCCGTGCTCAGAGGCACACGATCCGTGCGTCTCCATCAGTTTTCCAGAAAACAGACTTTTCATGAGTTAAACCATTCCATTCCGATTCCCATTTCCCTTCCGACCGAGACCCATACATGAACACGCACATTATAGCAGTATAGTACAGCAGACTTATACCATTCAATTCAGCACATTTCAACAATCAAAACATAACTTGTTATTAAAAGTCACTGTTTTTAGAAAAGCGATTTTCGAAAGGGTGGAGACTCCGAAAATACACATATTCCCTAAGCGAGTTATAGAACTCACCCGAAGTGATGAAAATCACTCAACCGACGAATCTAGCAGCTGACGCGTTCGAATAGCCTCACGAACCGTCTCCAAAACTGAACCCAAACTTCCCAAGGATCTAAGACTCGAACTCAGCAACTCAATCTTTCTCTTAGCTGCTCTATTTCGTGGTACAGGTACTGAATATGGTTTCACAGTTGTTCAAGCCAGCATGCATGACTGAAACCCTCACTTCTACAAAGATGGAGCTCTAGCACTTAGAAATGGTGAAAAAGGATTGGGAGCTGTGATGTTGATGGTGTTTATATCAGGAGATAGAGGAGGAAAATCTGATTTGGGTGATGGAATTGTATGGGACATGCACTCAGAAAATCTGGTTCTCCTCTCCTCTCCCTCTCTTCTTCCTCGCGCCCCTCTCCTTCTCTCTCTCTCTTGCTCCTAATTTTCTTTTCAGCTGAAACTTGAAATGAGGTGTTGTGGTGGTGTGTTCAGCTGGACTTTCAATTAAAAGGGGGGGGGTTGCAAGGACCAAAATACCCTTCAGCAATTTGTTCACTCCCCATACCATGACATGGTCTACTCTAATAACTTAGCCAAATTCTATTAACTTAACACAATTATTTTAACTATGTATTACTATAGTTTTTATTAATTTCTACATCACATAATTAATGCAAACTAATCAACTTAACCTCGTGCTAATTTAATTAAATCTAATTAGCTAATTAGGGGATGTTACATGAAGCTTTTGGATCTCATCCAAGCAACTCCTAGGGATAGGAATAGTCATCATAGAATAAATTGAAATAGCTTCAATAACGGACTTGGAAAGTGTAACTCTCCCAGCAAATGAGAGATGCTTCTGCTTCCAACCTGAGAGCTTCTCCGTCACCTTATCCATCAAAAACTGAAAGTCATCCTTCTCAAGGGCTCTTCCAATCAACGGAAACCATTAAAATTTTGACATAAAATTGTAATACAAATTGGTAAAGTATGCATTAAATATAAAGGGGGAAATAGGTCAGACTGCTACGGTCTAACCTACATCACATTTATGTCAGCAAAATTTGTTTTTAATAGATAAGGTCAAGGTTTTATAAAAAGTATATCTAGATAAAATTGTACAACTTTAATCAACTTAAAAAATCTCTTAGGCCGAATAGACTAAACTTGCTTAAGAAAACAAAATTTAACTAAAAAAGTACATATATCTAGTCTAATGTAATTTTTTACTTATAGTATTTTGTTACAGATGGAGTAAGATTTTTGATGTATTAGTAGAGATTTAAGTATATATGTTAGCCTACATAAAAGTATCAAAACTATAAGTTTGTTTAGTGATAAACTTATCGCCTAATAAATATATCTTAAAAATGAAGTGAATTTTTGTCGCATTTGTAACACCCAAAGTAATTGTAATTACTTTGACCGTTAAGTGATTGATTTAATTTTTATTGGTTGCGTATTTGATTTTGGGACTCGAAGATTCCCTATGATCATTAGTATGATTGAACTATTTAATTTCCTTGATGGGTATTACGGAATTGTTTTTAATTGAATTGTTGAATAATTATTAATTGATTTCAATGTATATATATATATATATATATATATATATATATATATATATATATGCTTGTTTATGACTTGTGGAAATGATTGCGTGTTTGTCAATTATTAGAATTTGAGAAGTGAAAAGAAGTATTATGTTTTCATTGATTTAGAAGAGAGCATGAGGCTCTATTTATACAAGAAGAGGTGGCCTTCCATATTCTAATGAATTAAGTGCTAGCCTTTCATATTCTACTGAATTAATAAAAGAAAAAGAAACGGAAAGAAAAGAAGGCAAAATGATTGAAATTAATGCCTTCATTATCTAATTATTAATTAAGGACTCTTGTTCTCTATTTTCCCCCCCACAAACTCAGTGGTGTGGAACACCCTGTGTTTGTCTCGAAGAGAACAAAATTGAGGTTTTACAAGGAGCTTGGTAAGACCGTCTACTAGCTGAGCCTGAGACGGAACGTATTCTACCGCTAGGGACTTGTTAAGGACCCTTTCTCTAACAAAGAAGATATCTAATTCCATATGCTTGGTCCTGGAGTGAAGGACAAGATTATAGGCGGGAGAAACTATGCTTTGGTTGTCACAATATATCACTGGAGTAGGAATAGTGACTTGAAGTTCCTAGAGAAGAGATTGCACCCAAATGACTTCAGAAGCAGCTAGAGCCAGGCTTCTGTATTCAGCCTCTGCTGTAGATTTGGCTACCATAGTTTGTTTCTTTGACAACCAAAAGATGGGATTTGGACCAAGAAACACACATGCACCTAAGGTAGATCGCCTATCATCAACATTTGAGGCTCAGTCAGCATCACAAAAAGGCCTTAAGAGTTAATGGAGAAGTTGTTGTAGCTGGTTGAAAAGCAAGGCCATAGTCATTTGTACCCTTGAGATACCTGAGAATTCTCTTTACTACTGTCCAATGAGAGACAAGAGGTTGGGACATGAATTGACACACTTTATTTACAGCATAGCCTAGTTCTGGTCTTGTGATGGTCACATATTGAAGAGTACCCACAATACTTCTGTAGAAAGTTGGATCTTCAAAATAGTTTGCACCTGCTTTGGAGAGTTTGATGTTAGCAAGAAGAGGAGTAGTGATGCTCTTACAGCCTTCCATATTTGATCTATGAAGAAGATCCCTTATGTATTTGCCTTGGGATAGTAAGAGGGAACTATTGGTCATCCGCTTCACTTCAATGCCCAAGAAGTAATCAAGATCACCAAGTTGTTTAAGAGAAAATACACTGTCAAGTTTGGTGATCAATTGTTGAATCATTGTGGGAGATGAGCCTGTAACTATGATATCATCTACATAAATTAACACATAGATGCAGCAGCCATTTTGATTGAAGATTAGAAGAGAAGGATCACATCTACATTGTTTGAATCCAAAAGTCAGCACCGTTTTGGTCAGTTTCTCATTCCAGGCACGTGGAGCTTGTTTAAGCCCATATATGGCTTTTTGGTGCTTGCATACCTGAGTAGCATCACTTGAGACAAATCCTGGAGGCTGGCTCATATAAACATCCTCTTCTAGAGTACCATTGAGGAAAGCATTATTCACATCCACTTGTTTGAGAGGCCAATTGTAAGTAAGTGAAAGAGTTAGAATAATTTGTAATCAGGGGATACAATGTGTTCATTAGAGGACTTGTGCACATTAGAGGAGGACTTTTGGTAAGTGGAGGACTTTTGCACATTAGAAAGAACACGATTGAAGGAAACATGTGTTCATTGAACAAGACATCTTTCGATATGAATAGTCTACCTTGTGTGAGGATGAGTACCCAATAAAAGTGCACTCAGATGACCTGAACTGAAGTTTATGATTATTGTATGGTCTCTGTAAAGGATAGCAAGCACACCCAAACACTTTTAAAAATTTGTAATCAGGGACTGATTTATACAATGTGGATACTGGAATGAGAATTGTGTGTGATACAGGAAGTCTATTAATAAGGTAAACAGTTGTATGAAAAGCATGATCCCAATAAGGGTATGGGAGGGTTGCTTGAGACAATAGTGCCAGACCCATTTCTACTATATGTCTATGCTTTCTCTCAACCACACCATTTTGGTGGTGAGTGTGTGGACATATGATTCTGTGGACAATCCCCAAGTCTGCTAGATATTGCTTAAATGGTCGAAACGCACCCCCCAGTCAGATTGAAGAGCCTTGATTTAGTATTCAACTGAAGTTCAACAAGGCTTATGAATTCCTTGATTTTGGACAGTGTTTCATCTTTGGTTTTGAGAAAGTAGATCCATGTATGTCTGCTAAAGGCATCAATGAAAGACACATAGTATTTGTATCCCAAAGAAGAGACCATAGGTGCGGGTCCCCAAAGGTCACAGTATACAAGTTGTAAAGGTTCATTATAGACAGTTTGTGAAGGTTGAGAAGGTAATCTATGGGATTTCCCCATGCAACATGCAACACAAAAATCAGTATTATTGCTTGAAAAAGTACTAAGATTAGAGTTTAAGTATATTATTCAAGGTAACTAGACTTGGATGTCCAAGCCGTTTATGCCATAAGGATTGTAAAGTCGCAGAGTGTGGGATCGCAGTGAAATTGACAAGGGAGGGGTTAACATTATTTTTAGAAACAGCAGAATGGTGAGCTTGAGTAGAGAGAGGGTAGAGACCACTGGAATCAACAGGACCTTGAAGTAGGGGACTGTTATCAACCTATAATTTCAGAAGGTAATGAAATGGGTGAATTTGGAAATGGCAATTAATATCACGAGAAAACTTGTGCACACTAATTAAGTCTTTGGAGAGAGGGAACATATAAGATATCTTTGATATGTAATTGATGTGCAGGATTAAAGGGAGAGGGAAAGGATTTAGATCTCATAGAGTGTACGGGCAAACCTTGACCGTTGCCTAGGAACACATTCTCTAGGTGAGGTGGAGGAGGCTCACCAGTGTTGGCTTGTGGAGGAGTGGAGCCAAAATTGTTGGTAGCACCTATGTCAAAGAAAGGTACTGGTGCTGCAGCAGCAGTGTTAGTGTACATTGCCTGAGGTGCTAGTGGAGGTCCAACGGGAACTGATGCATTCTAGGGAGGTGTTGGGGCAGATGTAGCTGCAGACCTAATATACTGGTAGGGATTGCCATAGGTATAGCCTACTGAAGGTGCACCATATGGTGAAGCATAGGAAGCGTTGTACATGTAATAGCAGACATAAGCTTCATGACCAAATTTGCGACACATTTGACACTACACATTGCCTCGACCTCCATTAAGACCACTTCGTCCTCCACCACGACCGAGCCGGCCTCCACCGCGAGCATTGTAGTTTCCACGGCCTCCTCTTGAGTTAGTAGAATTTTGTGGAGGTGCTGAATTAGTGAAATTAGCCTGTGGTGTGAAATTAGGTTGAGATATAGAAGCAGCATTTTGAGTAAGGTTTAGTGAAACCATTTCCTCCACGATCTTTTGCTTGTTGACACGGTGTTCATGTGCTAAGAGCAAAGACTTCACTTCATCGAATTCAAACCAGTCAGATTTGTTATTGATGAGAGTAACAAGAGATTCGAAATCAGGCGGAAGACCTTCAAGGATAACGTTTAACTGATCCTGAGTAGTGACATTTTCGTCGAGGGAGATCAGTGAATCAGCAATCGCTCTCACTTTAGTGAGAAATTCAGTGATAGTACTGGTACCTTTCTTTATTGTACGCAATTCAGTGCGTAGTTGACGTGATTGAGCCTTGATCTTAGAGTGAAATTCCTGGTCAATACGATCCCAGAGTTGCGACGTTTGACGGCAACCAATCATGGTTGGAAGCAACGACGCTGAGAGAGATTGTTACAACCACGAAAGTAACATCTGCGCTTGAACCTCCCACTCGAGGAACGCTGGATTGAGAGTTCCAATGGTGCGATCATTTTCATTGAGATATTGAGGAGGAATTTCTGGCGCGACGCAAAATCAGTGAAGACGATGCCCGCGTAACACAGGTTCAACCTGCTGCAACCACACTAAGTAGTTGTTGTCATCAAGTTTCTCTGTGAACTTGTAATTGAAGTTTGCAAATGGAGTTGACGTCGCTGTGGATGAAAGCGCCGAAGAAGACGGTATCGCCATGGTGAATTAATGACGCAGCGATTGTTAGACGGTTGCGATGCGGAAGCGAAGGATCTAAACTAAGCCACGGTGGTAGCGAAAAATGTAACACCCCCTTCTAAATTAACTATTATTTAGTATGAAAAATCAAAGTTTTAAAAGAATATAAACCATCGAAGAAAGTGTCACATTTCGACGCTAAAAAAATACAACTAGTTTATATTAAGTGACATGAAGTCAACAGTCAATAGCTCGATATATAGCATGATAGTTTAGGGACGGGCCCACAAACACCTGTTTTAGTTTACAGCACATAATATAATATTCATCAACACAGCGGATGATCTCAAGTCTAGAGTCATACTCAGTACATCACCATAACAGTCTAACACATCAAAATAACAATAAATAGTACTACTACGCCCTCCCCCTGGTGCTACATATCAGAGCTGACACGACTACTAGTAGAAGGCATAAGACGGCCCTCACTCGCGATTACCTGCAAGTTGCCGACATAAGAAGCAACAAAAGGCAGTAGGGTGAGTCTCTTTACACAAATAATAATAATTAAGAGGAACGTTATAATAAGGAAAGAAGCAAATAACACCCACTCACAAATAGTAATAGCATTCATCCTTTAAGTTATGACCATCAAGAAACATTATCAACATATATATGAATATATGCATGTATGCAACATGCATGAGGATCCATCATCACCGCACTATGCCTGGAGGGCACTCACCGCTTTGGCCGAAGCCACCACACCGCTTTGGCCGAAGCCCACACACCGCTTTATGCACATGGGTCATGAGACACTATGACAATGCACTACCATAATTATTTAACTCACCGCTTTTTATTCCTCAATTCAACATCATCAACATGTAGGCCTTAAGGATATCACACCGCTTTGGACCGAAGTCCCACACCGCACTATTTAATTAAAAACAGCAATATTTACAAAACGCAACGGCAAGAGCATTTTATAAAAACCTCAACCTTAGCTTCATAAAAACTGCAACGCTATCCCTTAAAAAGAGCAACACACATTTATTTAAATACAATAGTAACTTTGGTTTCTCTGAAAGCAATAACACCAATTATCAACACCACGAACCAATATCAATTCAGTTCAATTCAATTCAATTTAAACATCACATTATGTTTTAGAAAACACCCTCTTTTCGTTTAGAAAATACCACATTTTACTTGAGGGAACATCACAATTTAAGCTTAGGAAACACCATATTTAAATTAAGAAAAACCTCACATTTTAATAGTGGAAATATCACATTATGTTTAGAAAACATCCCATTTAAAGCTGAGGAAAAACAGTGTGAAAACAACCACAAAACAGTGAGAAAACAACACTAAACAGTGAGAAACAGCAACTCGCGCTGGAGGCGCGAGTGAGGCGCGACTTTAGCGCGATTGGGCAGCAACTTTTTGTTTGGCAGCGCAGCGCTCGCGCTTGGAGCGCGACTGCAGCGCAAATGAGGCGCGAAATGGCAGGAAGCCTTCACACACTGAAAACATCAAAAACTCAGTATTTTACTCAACACGATCTCATCATCAATCCTTCCCACCCATTTTCAAAACACAATTTTTACACATAACCATATTCCTTTCATTGAAGTAGTTAATCAAACAATTTATGTGCACAATTCCTATCATATTCATATTCACATCACTCCACATGCTTCACCAAAATAATTCCACACAACAACAAGGCACTAAACACATCATTCAACAATTCAATCCATCTCACTACAACAACAAGACAGTAACATAATACCCACAATTCAAACTAACTCATCTCATCAACAAGATATGAACACAACATCCAACAATCCAAACTCCTACAACCTATCCTACATATATCGCATATCTTAAGCATTATTATAGGTATAAAGAAGAGCCCCCTAACCTTGATAATTCGAAGAACTCAGCCACGCCCAAGCCACCAAAAAAAACGCAGCAGCCCTTCCCTTCTCCCCTTCGCAAATCGTAGGCTAAAGCCAAGATGAACAATTTCTCTTCTTTCTTTCCCTGCTGGCTGTCGCGAGTTTCTTTCTTCTCTCCCTCTCTGATCCGTTTCTTTTCTTTCTTCGATGGAATGCACAAGTGAGACCCTTCCCATAGGGTTTTGGGGTTTTAGGAATGGGCTTGGGTCACTAATTTACTTGGGCCCTAATTACACCACCCTTCTTAATTCATTTCACCTCCTGAAATAAAACAAATTCTAATTTAATTATTCCACTCAAATAATATTGTAATCCCTCAAATAACTTAATTAAATAATTAATTAAATTATTTTGGGGCGTTACAACTCTCCCCCACTTAGAGAATTTCGTCCTCGAAATTACCTGAATCAAACAACTCTGGATAGGCTTCTTTCATCTTACTTTCCAATTCCCACGTCATGCTCTCGCCCACGGCTCCCAACCAAACCACTTTCACTAAATTGATCTCTTTGCCTCTTAACACCTTTACCTCCCGGTCTTCAATTCTAACTGGCATAGTCTCCACGGTGAGGTTCTGCCTCACTTCTACATTATCCATCTGAATTACGTGTGACGGGTCAGGAACATACTTCCGCAACTGAGATACATGGAACACGTCATGCAGATTAGACAGATTAGGTGGCAAGGCCACCCGATAGGCCACTTTCCCAACTCTTTCCAAAATCTGGTATGGGCCAATAAAACGAGGGGTTAGCTTCTTAGACTTCAAGGCACGACCCACACCTGTCACCGGAGTGACTCTCAAGAATACATGGTCACCAGCTTGAAACTCTAGGTCCTTTCTCCTCTTATCATGATAGCTCTTCTGCCTACTCTGCGAGGCTTTCATCTTCTCTCGAATCATCTTCACCTTCTCTGTGGTCTCCCGCACAATCTCAGGGCCTAACACCACACTCTCCCCCGATTCATACCAACACAAGGGTGTCCTACACCTCCTACCATACAATGCCTCGAAAGGCGCCATCCCAATACTCGCATGAAAACTATTATTATAGGTGAATTCAATCAATGGCAAATGGGAATCCCATGAACCTCCTTGTTCAAGAACGCATGCCCTCAACAAATCCTCTAGTGACTGGATAGTTCTCTCCGTCTGCCCATCTGTCTGGGGATGATAAGCGGAACTCAATCTCAATTTAGAACCTAAGGCCTCTTGCAAGCTTTTCCAAAATTCAGAAGTAAATCTACGATCCCGATCGGACACGATACTCAAAGGAACACCATGCAGCTTCACAATAGTCTTAACATAAATATCTGCCAACTTCGGAACTGGATAAGTCATACTAATCGGTAAAAAGTGAGCAGATTTCGTCAACCTATCCACAATTACCCATATAGCATCAAATCCTCTCACTGTATTCGGCAACCCAGTTACAAAATCCATGGAGATACCATCCCACTTCCATTCCGGAACATCCAATGGCTGCATCAACCCTGCCGGCTTCTGATGTTCTACCTTAGATTTCTGACATGTCAAACAAGCATACACAAATTGGGCTACGTCTCGCTTCATGCCAGGCCACCAAAACAGTTTCTTCAAATCTTGGTACATCTTTGTGGCTCCTGGGTGGATACTCAACTTACTCCGATGACCCTCTTCAAGGATTGCCTTCTTAATTTCTTCATCATCAGGAATACAAATCCTTCCACGGTGTCTCAACACATCTTGTGCATCTATCTCATAATCCTTACTCTCGGAATGATCAATCCCAACTGCCGCTTCAACTAACTTAATGTCTTGTTTCTAAGCCTCTCTAATAACGTCCAAAAATTCATTGTGAATCTTCAACATTCCCAGTCTTACACTCTTAGGCGTTACTTCACAGACCAAACTCAAATCTCGAAACTGCTCAATCAATTCGAGCTCCCTCACCATCATTGCAGACACATGAAGGGACTTCCTACTCAAAGCATCGGCTACAACATTAGCCTTCCCCGGATGGTAATTCAAACTAAAGTCGTAGTCCTTCAATAATTCCAGCCACCTCCTTTGTCTCATATTCAGCTCTTTCTGATCAAATAAATACTGCAACCCCTTATGATCACTGAACACTTCAAACTTAGAACCATACAAATAGTGCCTCCAAATTTTCAAAGCAAAGACAATTGCCGCAAGCTCCAAATCATGAGTAGGGTAGTTCTTCTCATGAATTCTCAACTGCCTAGACGCATAGGCTACTACCATACCATCTTGCATCAGCACACCTCCTAAACCCATCTTGGAAGCATCGCAATACACTACAAACGGTTGCTCTGGAACAGGCAATACCAAAATAGGGGATGTGGTCAACCTCTTCTTCAACTCCTTGAAGCTCTCTTCACACCGGGCATCCCACACAAAAGCTTTCCCTTTACACGTCAATTGAGTCAACGGGAGGGCTAGCTTAGAGAAACCCTCTATAAACCTCCTGTAGTAACCGGCCAAACCCAAGAAACTCCTTATCTCAGTCACTGACTTTGGGCTCTCCCACTGTAACACAGCATCAACCTTGGCTGGGTCTACAGCTATACCGTCACCAGAAATCACATGGCCAAGAAAACTCACTTTATGCAACCAGAACTCGCACTTTGACAATTTTGCATAAAGCTTCTTTTCCTTCAATACTTCTAGCACTAACCTCAAGTGCTCTTCGTGCTCTTCTTCCGTCTTGGAATACACCAAAATGTCATCTATAAATACCACTACAAAACGATCCAAGTAACTATGGAAGGTACGGTTCATGTACTCCATAAACACCCCGGGTGCGTTGGTAACACCAAACGGCATTACAGAATATTCATAGTGCCCATATCTAGTTCTGAAAGCCGTCTTCTGAACGTCCTCATCCTTCACCTTGATTTGGTGATAACCCGACTTCAAGTCCATCTTGCTAAACACCTTAGCACCCACCAACTGGTCCATCAAGTCGCCAATTCTCGGAAGCGGATACTTGTTCTTGATTGTCACTTTGTTCAACTGTCTATAGTCCACGCAAAGCCTCATGCTTCCATCCTTCTTCTTCACTAACAACACAGGTGCTCCCCAAGGCGACACACTAGGCCTTATGAACTTCTTCTCAAGTAACTCTTCTAGCTGTTTCTTCAATTCAGATAATTCAGACGCCGACATCCGGTACGGTGCCATAGATACAGTCCTCGTACCCGGCATAAGATCAATAGCAAATTCAATCTCCCTCTCTGGCGGAACACTCAGAATCTCATCAGGGAACACTTCCGGAAACTCGCACACTACCTTCAACCCCTCAATGATATCTTGACTTTCAACAGACAGAGACGCCATCAAGGCAAATAGATGAACTTCTTCCTTCATTAACCTACGCAATTGACCAGCAGGCAGCAAGGCAGATTCTTCCTCCTCAGGGACAAGGAAACTCACAGATCTATTGAAGCAATTGATATGCACATGGTTATCAACTAACCAGTCCATACCAAGGATAACGTCCAATCCCTCCAAAGGTAAACAAATAAGGTCCACAAGAAAATCTCTCCCGAAGACTGACAGAGGACACTTAGCACACACTAGGGAGGTAGTTACCGACCCCTTAGCTGGAGTATCAATAACCATCTCCCTCATCATAGAAGACAAATCGAGACCCAATTTTTCAGCACATAATGTAGCAATGAAAGAATGAGTAGCACCGGTATCTACTATAGCAATCAAAGGAGTACCATAAATAAGGCAAATACCTCTAATCTCGTTAGCATCCTCGGATCCTGCCAGCGCAAACACTTTCCCCTTAGCTCTCTCCCTCTTGGGCTTAGGACAATTAGCACTCACATGCCCCACTTCTTCACAATTATAGCAAACAATCCCTTTCTTTTCACAGTTAGCAGCTTTATGGCCCTTCTGACCACACTTGAAACAATTGGCCTCGGGGCACTCATTACTCTTATGACCAGGCTTCTTACAAGAATAACACACAATATCCGAAGGGGCACCTCCCCCACTTGACTTCTGACCAGCACCTGCTTTCCACTTACCTTTACTTCCCGCAACATCATAGGGCTTTCCCCTAAACTGAGAATTCCTCTTTTCTTTCACAGCCTTGTAAGCAGCAGAACTGTCTTCCTCATAGATCCTACACTTATCAACCAATCTAGCAAAATCCCGAATCTCTTGATACCCAATTGCTTTCTTTATATCAGGGCGCAGACCACTCTCAAATTTGACACACTTGGAGAACTCTGAATCGGCATCATTGGCATAGTAAGGACAGAATTTGGCCAACTCCTCAAATTTGGCGGCATACTCAGCTACCGTCTTGTTTCCCTGCTTCAGCTCTAAAAATTCCACTTCCTTCTTAGCTCGCACATCCTCAGGGTAGTACTTTCTCTTGAACTCTCTTGTGAAAACCTCCCAAGTAACTTCCGCACCAGCATTCTCTAACCTTCGCGACATTCCCAACCACCAGTCGTCAGCTTCCTCTGCTAGCATACGGGTTCCCAATTTCACTTTCTGAGCAGCAGAACACTCCATGACACGGAAGACCCGCTCTATCTCCTTTAACTAGGCCAAGGCTCCATCGGGGTCATACCGACCCTTAAAGGTGGGTGGATTTTCCCTCTGGAACGTTGCTAAGTTACGAGCATTAACATCAGCAGCAGTGTGCTGATTCCCAACAGCTTGAGCTATGGCTTGCAGAGCAGCAGCCAAGGCAGCATCATCGCGTCTCGCCATCGAATCAAATTTCTACATAAATAAGCATAATTAGATACAACAGACATAACATCTAGACACTTGGTCGGACATACCAACTTCAGCTCTGATACCACTATGTAACACCCCCTTCTAAATTAACTATTATTTAGCATGAAAAATCAGAGTTTTAAAAGAATATAAACCATCGAAGAAAGTGTCACATTTCGACGCTAAAAAAATACAACTAGTTTATATTAAGTGACATGAAGTCAACAGTCAATAGCTCGATATATAGCACGATAGTTTAGGGACGGGCCCACAAACACCTGTTATAGTTTACAGCACATAATATAATATTCATCAACACAGCGGATGATCTCAAGTCTAGAGTCATACTCAGTACATCACCATAACAGTCTAACACATCAAAATAACAATAAATAGTACTACTACGCCCTCCCCCTGGTGCTACATATCAGAGCTGACACGACTACTAGTAGAAGGCATAAGACGGCCCTCACTCGCGATTACCTGCAAGTTGCCGACATAAGAAGCAACAAAAGGCAGTAGGGTGAGTCTCTTTACACAAACAATAATAATTAAGAGGAACGTTATAATAAGGAAAGCAGCAAATAACACCCACTCACAAATAGTAATAGCATTCATCCTTTAAGTTATAACCATCAAGAAACATTATCAACATATATATGAATATATGCATGTATGCAACATGCATGAGGATCCATCATCACCGCACTATGCCTGGAGGGCACTCACCGCTTTGGCCGAAGCCACTACACCGCTTTGGCCGAAGCCCACACACCGCTTTATGCACATGGGTCATGAGACACTATGACAATGCACTACCATAATTATTTAACTCACCGCTTTTTATTCCTCAATTCAACATCATCAACATGTAGGCCTTAAGGATATCACACCGCTTTGGACCGAAGTCCCACACCGCACTATTTAATTAAAAACAACAATATTTACAAAACGCAACGGCAAGAGCATTTTATAAAAACCTCAACCTTAGCTTCATAAAAACTGCAACGCTATCCCTTAAAAAGAGCAACACACATTTATTTAAATACAATAGTAACTTTGGTTTCTCTGAAAGCAATAACACCAATTATCAACACCACGAACCATTATCAATTCAATTCAATTCAATTCAATTTAAACATCACATTATGTTTTAGAAAACACCCTCTTTTCGTTTAGAAAATACCACATTTTACTTGAGGGAACATCACAATTTAAGCTTAGGAAACACCATATTTAAATTAAGAAAAACCTCACATTTTAATAGTGGAAATATCACATTATGTTTAGAAAACATCCCATTTAAAGCTGAGGAAAAACAGTGTGAAAACAACCACAAAACAGTGAGAAAACAACACTAAACAGTGAGAAACAGCAACTCGCGCTGGAGGCGCGAGTGAGGCGCGACTTAAGCGCGATTGGGCAGCAACTTTTTGTTTCGCAGCGCAGCGCTCGCGCTTGGAGCGCGACTGCAGCGCAAACGAGGCGCGAAATGGCAGGAAGCCTTCACACACTGAAAACATCAAAAACTCAGTATTTTACTCAACACGATCTCATCATCAATCCTTCCCACCCATTATCAAAACACAATTTTTACACATAACCATATTCCTTTCATTGAAGTAGTTAATCAAACAATTTATGTGCACAATTCCTATCATATTCATATTCACATCACTCCACATGCTTCACCAAAATAATTCCACACAACAACAAGGCACTAAACACATCATTCAACAATTCAATCCATCTCACTACAACAACAAGACAGTAACATAATACCCACAATTCAAACTAACTCATCTCATCAACAAGATATGAACACAACATCCAACAATCCAAACTCCTACAACCTATCCTACATATATCGCATATCTTAAGCATTATTATAGGTATAAAGAAGAGCCCCCTAACCTTGATAATTCGAAGAACTCAGCCACGCCCAAGCCACCAAAAAAAACGCAGCAGCCCTTCCCTTCTCCCCTTCGCAAATCATAGGCTAAAGCCAAGATGAACAATTTCTCTTCTTTCTTTCCCTGCTGGCTGTCGCGAGTTTCTTTCTTCTCTCCCTCTCTGATCCGTTTCTTTTCTTTCTTAGATGGAATGCACAAGTGAGACCCTTCCCATAGGGTTTTGGGGTTTTAGGAATGGGCTTGGGTCACTAATTGACTTGGGCCCTAATTACACCACCCTTCTTAATTCATTTCACCTCCTGAAATAAAACAAATTCTAATTTAATTATTCCACTCAAATAATATTGTAATCCCTCAAATAACTTAATTAAATAATTAATTAAATTATTTTGGGGCGTTACAAAAAAAGCTCTGACTACCATATTATAATTTTAGAAGTAAAAAGAAGTATTATGTTTTCATTGATTTGGAAGAGAGTATGAGGCTCTATTTATACAAGAAGAGGTGGCCTTACATATTCTACTGAATTAACTGATGGCCTTCCATATTCTAATGAATTAAGTGCTAGCCTTTCATATTCTACTGAATTAATACAAGAAAAAGAAACGAAAAGAAAAGAAGGCAAAAGGACTAAAATTAATGCCTTCATTATCTAATTATTAACTAAGGACTCTTGTTCTCTATTATGGATGATTGACAATTATATAATTTATTTGAAGTTTTATGGGTAAAAGTAGTAGATTAAATAAGTTTGAGTGATAGAAAGCTAGAGGAGGGGTATTATTGGAATTTCCTTTTAGTTTTAAACCCACTCTCACTAAACCAAATGCCTTTACTTCCCTCTTTATCCTCAGTTGAACACACACACCCTCACTTATTAAGAACACTCTCATTTCTCACTTACAAAAGAAAAAGAGAGAAACCTAGAGAGAGGGAGAGAGCTTTGAGTGTGAGAAAGGAATAGGGGGAATCCAACATATTTCTCTTGATTCTTGGCAACAATGGTGTCTCACACAAAAGTTTCACACTCTCATTTGAGAAGAGCCATGTGATACTCATCTCCATTTTCCCTACATCTTCACCCATTTCGTTTTGAGCTAAGATTTGAAGATTCAAATTCTGAAATTTCACAATAAATCACTTCTAGACCTTGTTTTGTTCATGCAGGTGGGTTTTGAGGGCCATGGATGCTTGATTGGAGCTTGCATGTGGGAGCTTTTGGGTGCTGGTTCGAGAGTGAGGAGCTGGTGGGATTGTGATGAACACATATTTTGCATTCTAAACAACACTTATACTTAGTGTGTTAACACAATTTGTGCCTAATTGATGAGCATATAATGCATTTATTAAGTTTGGTTTTATTTTGGGCCTTATTGAATTTTTCAGCATTATTAGCATCTTAACACTGTTTCTGTATTGTGCCCATATCGTTTTATGTAGGAGTCTACAAATTATGAATCAAATTAATAGGTACATATTCGATATAAAAAAACATGACTATGGTCCAATCTACAACAAAAGGTTAAAAAACTACATGACATTAGCAACATCTTGCTAAGCTTCCATGAAACTATGATCCTCAACTTGAAATTAGCAACATCGCACCCGGAGAACCACCGTCGCCACAGCACCACCGCTTCAACTATGTATACTCTTCTTTCACCTTTGTGTATTTTAGGGTTACATGATTCTGATTTTCACAAATTTCGAGTTACACGAGCCAAGAAACGTGAAGATGAGCCAAGAATCGTGACGGTGATGGAGGTCTAGAGAGTGAGGTAGCGAGAGCGTTGAGAGAGTGACACAGTTCAGAGAGTGAGAGTGAGAATGCGAAGAGTGTATGTGATGGATGAATTGAAAAAACATGACCTTTAGCGTCGGGTGTTTAAACACCCGATGCTAAATGTATTTGCGTTAGACATTTAGCATCGGTTATTCCATACAACCGATGCTAAATGTCTGAGGCCAATACTTTTAGCATCGGTTGTTTAAACAACCGATGCTAAATGTAGGCTCGAAAACTTCAAACTTCCCTTTATTTATAAAATTGTCACCGGTTCAACATTTAGCATCGGCTGTTCAAACAACCGATGCTAAATGATGCTTTTTAATGTCTTTTTTCCATTAGTGAACTATGTATTCTAACTCTTGTGAACTTTAATTTCACTAGTTGATGGAGTTTCATTTCAGGTTATTAGGGTTATTAGTCCTTTAAAGATTTAAGTTATTTCTCTAGATTTTAATCCAAACTTACAGTTGTGTATCTCTGATTGACTATTGAATTGTAATATTCTAGATTTTATGGCAAACGACGCCTTAAGAGGTATTGGTGAGGTGCATGTTGGGAATTCACTGAGATTTCTTTGAAATCTCACCCCTTTATGTGTTTTGTGGTTTTCAGATAAGCAAGGAGGTCGGGTATCCAAAGATAAGATATTTCACTTTTGAAGAAAATGTCTCAGCTTATGATTTTGATTGTAAAATGATACCCTTATTTTCATGAAATTGGCCTCTTTGTAAAGTTATTTTGTTGTACTTAAACATACTCAAAGTGATGGAAGGATCAATGGAATTTCTTTTCAAAGAATATTATTAACATATGATTCTTGTACATTCTATTCTCGACTCTTGCAATTTCCTAAAAACGATTTCGGTTTTAATATCGAAAAGGATACATATGAGGGTTTCCGTGAGTCAGATAAGTGTCGATTTTAATTTGCTCGGTCCTAAAATGCTTACACGTCCTCTGATATTCAAATTGAAGTAACTACTAGTCGTTGAAGTCGATTAAAAGATTTGGGATGTTACATTTTCATTTAAAATCTAGGGTTAAATATGTTTTTAGTCCCTATAAAATTTGGGTTTTCGTCTTTAGTCCCTACAATAACGAAATAGGCGTTTTGGTCCCTACATTTTTTTTTCCGTTTTCATTAATAGTCCCTGTCGTTAATTCCATCTGATTAGGCTTTTTTTATTTAGGGTAAAATATGTTTTTGGTCCCTACAAAATTGGGTCATTCTAAGTTTAGTCCCTACATTAACAAAATAGGTGTTTTGGTCCCTATCTTTTTAACAGTCACGTCACATTTCTGTTGACTGATCAGACGGATTTAACGACAGGGACTACTAATGAAAACGGAAAAAAAATGTAGGGACCAAAACACTTATTTCGTTAATGTAGGGAATAAAGACGAAAACCCAAATTTTATCGGGACCAAAAACATATTTAACCCTAAAATCTATATCAGTCAAGTAATATTCATATTGGTCTTCTACTTGGTTAACTTTTTCATTTTAAATTATCAATTTAGTTTGTATAATTTGTGTTCCAGATAATTTGTTGGTGAACACACGACTTTGAACAAAAAACTAAGGACTTTTGGTATATTTTATACCTAACTAATATGAGAAAACAATTATTTAATTTCATACGAAATTTTTTATATTAGTTATAATGTCAACTTTAATTATATTCATATGTATGATTTAATTTTTATCTAAAACGAAAGACATGAATCCTTGAATTAGACAATGATACTATAGTATCCGTGAGATAGGAAGAACTCATTCAATAAAAAACGTACTTTTCATTTGATTTGTTCATTCATTCAGTGAAAGCCAACCTTAAATCAAGCAGAGTGGACTAAACTACAATCATTCCAAACCTTCAGTGCCCTATTCAAAATTACTGTCTTGTTTCTCTTGAAAATTGGCAATTTAACCGCATTGTTTGTGATGTCCATGTGGCACGATTTTACTACATCATTCACAAGCCCTAGACAACACTCGTTGCTAACTGTTTGATTTCCAACAAATACACCAAAATATACTTGTTGACCACAATTTGGCGTCAATTTGGTTACACATTTACTTAAATATTTTTCATACAATGACGACGACCTTGGAGCATAATTTAACTCACTAGATGGACCTTGAGATGGTGGCTGAAGAGTTTCAGAACCAACTGACATTTTCAATAACAAAGTAAAGCTGATGAAAAAGGTCACAACAATATAAAATTTGTTGAATGATGCCATTGTCTTTTAAAAGATTGTTTTATGTTCAAGGTCTTGAAGATGTTTATCTGAGTTAAATGGTGGAAAAAGGAAGTCATATTTATAGTATAAATATTACAATCTTAACGTTCAAAAGTATTTAATAGATTGTTCTTACTCTTTTAAAACCGCAAAAGCAAATATATGTTTCTTGTTAATATGTGAAATGATTTTCTCATCGAATAAGTTTCTTTTCAAAATCTCATTTCCTATCGAAAAAACTTGTGAAATGTTTTTTCCTTATGCAATTTCAATTTTCAAAAGTAACACACACATGAAAACTCACTAAATTCATATATGGTTTTAAATAATATTGATAGGAAGATATTCATAACTTGTGAATGTTGTTTGGGATAGACTGGAAACACTTGGATTGAAGTTAAAGACACAAAGTCAGCATTTTTGTACATGGAGAGAATTATGAAGTATATGAACGATTTAATTATGAAGTATATGAACGATTTAATTATGAAGTATATGAACGATTTTTGTACATGGGGTGTATAGTGTAACATCCCTGAATTTTAAAATTCGAATTATGAAGTATATGAACGATTTAATTATGGGAGCGAGATAATTATACGTAACTTGAATATGGGATGGTCGAGAAATCAAAGCTTAGCTAAAAACCGTAGGAGCAAAAAGGGTTTTCGGCACCTAAACTATGGTTAAATGAGCCAAGGGCGTTATGGTCATTTCCTTACCATTAAACCCTCAGCCCATAACACCCCAGCTGAACCATATTCTTACATTCATCACTTCCAGCAACTAGTAAACAAAAGAAAAGCTGGAAAAAAGAGAATAGAGAGGAGAGAGTGGGCGAAGGGAGAAGGAAGGAGAAAGGAGGAGAGCTCTCTTGAACCTCCATGCATCTAAGTTCTCTCACCTCCTCTCCACTCCATTTTTCATGCTCTTTCTATTGAGCCTATTTTCTGAACCAAACTCTCCCTCTTTCAACTTGCACCATTTTCGGATTTGGAGCTCCAAGGAGAAACAATGGAGTCTTGACATCACTTGGAGCATTGCATGTGCATTTGGAGTTAGAGATGAAGTAAATCTGAACCTACCTTGTGAATTAGAGGGTGTTGTGAAGATTGTACAGTTGCTGGAGTGGAGTTCGATTAGGGATGAAAGGTGAGTGAGGTTGATGATCCAAGTTAATCAAGATTTCTGGGTGAAATCCGTAAGAGCCATCTCCAATGTTTACATCGTATCTTCCCGTACACAGCTCTTCTGTTCATGATTTTTGTTGCTCTGGAAACTAGACACAAAATTCTTCATAATGAGCACAAGAACCGTCGGATTCCATTTGGAAATGAGGGTGATATCGTGTCCTAAAGTTTCGATTGAGAATTAGATACTGTATTGGATCAATCACCTTGTTTCGGTGACATCTCCCAAACTACTGGTTGCATGCGTGTGAATATTTCTTCATCAGAAAGTAGACGAAATTCTCTTCACAATGGGCACTGATTTGAAGGAGTTTGGTTGCGAAATTCCATAGATATGGCAGTTACAAATCTGCCAATTGTTGCTGGGAAACTGAAAGGAGAGCTGAAAATGTTTATTCGTCGAATTGAGGATTCGAGGCGACAAGATCGCGAGAGACACCATTTCCATATACTGTAAAGGAGGTCAGTAGCAAGAGGAATGTGGGTTGCTGAGTCCGGTCAAGGAGGCATTCGGGGCGTGTTTGTGATTACGGGGATTGTTCGAGTGGTTAACGGTTCGGTTGTTCGAGCGAGGACGCGACTTCTCGGGGACACGTCATACCGGTGAGTTCTACTCACGGATTAGGGAAAATATGTTCTTCTGAAATTATAACACATTTTGTTTCTCAGCGAAAAACTGATTTCGAAAGATTTTCGGGTCGAAAACCGTTTTTGAGGAAAATAGCGTTTTACGGTTTTTATCGAAATATTGAGTAATCTATGAATTGTTGATTTAAATGCTTTCACTGGAATATGGGCTGAAATGTTGGTTATAATATCTATTTTTAAGTCTCGATGGTTAGGAAATGTCTCGGGGTCGAATAGAAAGCGAAACGGTACAAAACGGGTTTTCGAAATGCTATTTTCAACCAATTTTGGCTTCCATCGTGTCGCGGCCCGTGGCCATCGCGTCGCGACCTCCCTTATTTTTTTGCAACGCAAAACTTTCTGTCAGTTTTCGCGTCGCGATGGTACGTGTTCGCGTCGCGACGGTTTGCAGTTTTCACTAAAAAGTCCCTGAACTTCTTTTCACAATAACTTTTGATCCGGGAATCCGATTGAGGTGTTCTCGGATGCGTTGGAAAGCTTATTCAAAGACCTAACTATATATACATAATTTGAATTGGAAATAATACTGTTTTTGAAAGTCAAAGCTGTTTTCAAAACCGAATTGTAGACCGCGTGTGAGCATATGTTGTTGAATAATAACCGGATTATAAATCCCTCTCGACGCTATGATTATAATGCCGGATGTCTAACTTCGAATTCATCAAACCGGGTTATAGATCGACAATAGAATAGATATAGATATCTGAAACTTAAAGACTGTCCAATGCGGCATGATGTACATTTTATTATATATCGTGTTGGGTGACGACCCGACAAGTAGCATACTAGGAAGGGAAGTCATGATCCCTCACCCTAGGCCCTAAAACATTTTGGCGTGGTCAAACGTGGGTTATCGGGATTGTTGGTTTGTATGCACGGCCGATTTATGCTAAGTTAGTTTCACGATTCTCCGAGATTGTGGTTTGTATGCACGGTCGGGCTTCGTTCGATAAGCAAGTGATTATAGATTAATCAGTGAAGCTTAACAATATATAATTGTACTTCATTACCGAGATTGTTGGTTTGTATGCACGGTCGGTAATCGGGGTAGTTATATATATATAATAGTACTTCATTACCGAGATTGTTGGTTTGTATGCACGGTCGGTAATTGGGCTTGTTATATATATTGACGCAAATAGTGATAACTATACTATGTTGCAACGGTTTTGAAATAAACCGAGTGATTGTGAGGGGGCACGGTAGAACTCACTGAGACAAGTTGTCTCACCCAATCATTGTTGTTGTTTTTACAGAGAACAGGATATAAGGATAGCAGGCGGCTCGGTTACTTGTCAGGCTCGAGGAGAAGTTGGAGATGTGATCTTCCATCCATGTTTTGGATTTTTATGATGTAACCTCAGTATTCGGTCTTATGACTCGAACTTGTATAATATTATTTCATAGTTTCCGCTGTTTCTTGTAAGGATTTATATCTGAACAGGAATTTTTATACTCTGATGTAAACCAAACTGTATATTTAGGTATTTCTTTCTTAAAGAAATACCGGGGTGTTACATATAGTGAGGTGTATCTATTTGACGATTTGGTCATGAAAAACTTATAAAATGTCTTGGACTATGATGATTATGGTAAAGCAACTGATTCAGGTATATTATGATGATTGTTGTGTTGTGTAAGACTAACTCGACAGAAAAATACATATGTACATAAAATAAAAACTTGATGAAGGAATAATTAAACGAAGTGACGCACTTGGGGAAGGAGTCATGAGCCCTGGTCCAAGACTCTCATGTAGGAACCCGTCTAATATGTCGGGTTAGGGTTTCCCGCTCGTGGGGATTGTAGAATTTGGAATATATGTAAGACTGCATCTCTTTGGGAAGGCGTCGTTGGTAATAGGTAGTGTAAGTAGGAACGAAGGTCATGGTCCCAAGCTTACTGCTCGTTTAATGCCCTTATGAATTGTTGGGTGACGGGTCTCCGCCGGTTGGGTAGCATTTATATTTTGTAAGACTACGTCATCACTTGGAGTGCACTAAAGGCTAAGAATATGGTAAACGGCACCTTAAGAGGTATTGGTGACGTGCGTGTTGGGAAATCACTGAGATTTCTTTGAAATCTCACCCCCTATATGTGTTTTGTGGTTTTCAGATAAGCAAGGAGGTCGGGGTATCCAAATAAAAGATATTTCACTTTTGAAGAAAATGTCTCAGCTTATAATTTTAATTGTAAAATGACACCCTTATTTTCATGAAATTAGCCTTTTTGTGAAGTTATTTTATTGTACTTAAACATACTCAAAGTCATGGAAGGATCAATCAATTTTCTTTTGAAAGAATATTATTAAACTATGATTCTTGTACTTTCTATTTGTAGAAAAAGGAGTGTAATGGTATTTTATGGTTGAGCTTCATATATCCTCATCTAAATATTATATATCTATACTCCGTTGGGCTTCTTGACTCTTGCAATTTCCAAAAAAGGATTTCGGTTTTAGTATCGAAAGGGATACTTATGAGGGTTTCCGTGAGTCAGATAAGTGTTGATTTTAATTCGCTCGGTCCTAAAACGCTTACACGTCCTCTGATATTCAAATTGTAGTAAATACTAATCGTTGAAGTCGACTAAAAGATTTGGGATGTTACATTTTCATTTGAAATCTATACCAGTCAAGTAATAATCATATTGGTCTTCTACTTGGTTACATTTTTCCTTTTAAATTATCAAATTAGTTTGTACAATTTGTGTTAAATATCATTTGTTTGTGAACACACGACTTTGAACAAAAAGTTAAGGACTTGTGGTATATTTGATACGTAACTAATATGAGAAAACAATTATTTAATTTCATAAGTAATTTTTTATATTAGTTATAATATCAACTTTATTTATAATCAAATATATGATTTAATTTTTATCTAAAACGAAATACATGAATCCTTGAATTAGACAATGATACTATGGTATCCGTGAGATTGGAAGAACTCATTCAATAAAAAACGTACTTTTCATTTGATTCGTTCATTCATTCAGTAAAAGCCAACCTTAAATCAAGCAGAGTGGACTAAAGTACAATCATTCCAAACCTTCAGTGCCCTATTCAAAATTACTGTCTTGTTTCTCTTGAAAATTGGCAATTTAACCGCATTGTTTGTGATGTCCATGTGGCACGATTTTCCTACATCATTCACAAGCCCTAGACAACACTCGTTGCTAACTGTTTGATTTCCAACAAATACACCAAAATATACTTGCTGACCACAATTTGGCGTCAATTTGGTTACACATTTACTTAAATATTTTTCATACGATGACGACGGCCTTGGAGCATAATTCAACTCACTAGATGGACCTTGAGATGGTGGCTGAAGAGTTTCAGAACCAACTGACGTTTTCAATAACAAAGTAAAGCTGATGAAAAAGGTCACAACTATATAAAATTTGTTGAATGATGCCATGGTCTTTTAAAAGATTGTTTTATGTACGTTCAAGGTCTTGTAGATGTTTATCTGAGTTAAATGGTGGAAAAAGGAAGTCATATTTATAGTCTAAATATTACAATCTTAACGTTCAAAGGTATTTAATAGATTGTTCTAACTCTTTTAAAACAGCAAAAGCAAATATATGTTTCTTGTTAATATGTAAAATGATTTTCTCATCGAATAAGTTTCTTTTCAAAATCTCATTTCCTATCAAAAAAACTTGTGAATTGTTTTTTCCTAATGCAATTTCAATTTTCAAAAGTAACACACACATGAAAACTCACTAAATTCATATATGGTTTTAAATAATATTGATAGGAAGATTTCCATGGCATAATTTAAGTAAATATTTGTATAAAATTTTCTATAGATTTTTTTAAAGAAAAAATTTAATTAGTTGCGCCCATAATTTCATGCTCATTCTTTTTTGACTCACAATAGGTCAATTATATTTTGAAAGAGACTATATAAAAATTAAGTTGGTCCAAATTGAACTATAAAGTGAAAGATAATATAAACTATTTCAAAAGACAAGTTGTGTGATCAAGCTCAATTCGTGTTTGGATTTGGTGGATAGATGTTTGGTTGTTTTGAAATTGAGTGATTTGTAATGCTCAATGTGATTGAATGTTGTTTGGGATAGACTGGAAACACTTGGATTGAAGTTAAAGACACAAAGTCAGCATTTTTGTACATAGAGAGAAAAAACGGTCGTGTTTGAAAAACACTGGCACCCATGTTTCTTTCTATGTAACAGTGAATTTTTGTTAACCTTCCAACATTTTTTATTCGTAACTTTTGATCCGAAAATCCGATTTATGTGTTCTTGGATGCGTTGGAAAGCTAATGAAAGACATTCTAAGAAGTCTTCTTGATCTATCCTAACCATCACCCTTGGTGTTTAGTGAGGTGTATCTATTTGACGATTTGGTTATGAAAAACTTATAAAATGTCTTGGACTATGATGATTATGGTAAAGCAACTGATTGAGGTATATTAGGATGATTGATGTGTTGTGTAAGACTGACTCGAGAGAAAAATACATATGTACATAAAATAAAAACTTGATGAAGGAATAATTGAACGAAGTGACGCACTTGGGGAGGAGTCATGAGCCCTGGTCCAAGACTCTCATGTAGGAATCCGTCTAATATGTCGGGTTAGGGTTTCCCGCTCGTGGGGATTGTAGAATTTGAAATATATGTAAGACAGCATCTCTTTGGGAAGGCGTCGTTGGTAATAGGTAGTGTAAGTAGGAACGAAGGTCATGGTCCCAAGCTTACTGCTCGTTTAATGCCCTTATGAATTATTGGGTGACGGGTCTCCGCCGGTTGGGAAGCATTTATATTTTATAAGACAACGTCATCACTTGGAGTGCACTAAAGGCTAAGAATATGGTAAATGGCACCTTAAGAGGTATTGGTGACGTGCGTGTTGGGAAATCACTAAGATTTCTTTGAGATCTCACCCCCTATATGTGTTTTGTGGTTTTCAGATAAGCAAGGAGGTCGGGGTATCCAAATAAAAGCTATTTCACTTTTGAAGAAAATGTCTCAGCATATAATTTTAATTGTAAAATGACACCCTTATTTTCAAGAAATTAGCCTTTTTGTGAAGTTATTTTATTGTACTTAAACATACTCAAAGTCATGGAAGGATCAATCGATTTTGTTTTGAAAGAATATTACTAAACTATGATTCTTGTACTTTCTATTTGCTGAACTAATAGTAATTTTAAGGCTTAAATATGTTTTAGGCCCCTGCAAATAGAGGGTGTTTTGGTTTATGCCCCTACAAAAAATTTTTTTGTTAAAAGCCCTTGCAAAATGACATATTTTGTTATAAGCCCTTCTATGACTATAATGTTAGCCTATAACATGGAATGCTATGATTGCTGGATATGTTGACAAGAGCTTATAACAAAATATTTTATTTTTCAAGGGCTTTTATCAAAAAAAAAATTTGCAAGGGCTTAAACCAAAACACTCTATATTTGCAGGGGCCTAAAACATATTTAAGCCTAATTTTAATAGTTCAAGATGTACTTACTTTTATAATGTATTTTGTAGAAAAAGGAGTGTAATGGTATTTTATGGTTGAGCTTCATATATCCTCATCTAAATATTATATATCTATACTCCGTTGGGCTTCTTGACTCTTGCAATTTCCAAAACAGGATTTCGGTTTTAGTATCGAAAAGGATACTTATGAGGGTTTTCGTGAGTCAGATAAGTGTTGATTTTAATTCGCTCGATCCTAAAACGCTTACACGTCCTCTGATATTCAAATTGTAGTAAATACTAATTGTTGAAGTCGACTAAAAGATTTGGGATGTTACATTTTCATTTGAAATCTATACCAGTCAAGTAAAAATCATATTGGTCTTCTACTTGGTTACCCTTTTCCTTTTAAATTATCGATTTAGTTTGTATAATTTGTGTTAAATATCATTTGTTTGTGAACACACGACTTTGAACAAAAAGTTAACGACTTGTGGTATATTTGATACGTAACTAATATGAGAAAACAATTATTTAATTTCATAAGTAATTTTTTATATTAGTTATAATATCAACTTTATTTATAATCAAATATATGATTTAATTTTTATCTAAAACGAAATACATGAATCCTTGAATTAGACAATGATACTATGGTATCCGTGAGATTGGAAGAACTCATTCAATAAAAAACGTACTTTTCATTTGATTCGTTCATTCATTCAGTAAAAGCCAACCTTAAATCAAGCAGAGTGGACTAAACTACAATCATTCCAAACCTTCAGTGCCCTATTCAAAATTACTGTCTTGTTTCTCTTGAAAACTGGCAATTTAACCGCATTGTTTGTGATGTCCATGTGGCACGATTTTCCTACATCATTCACAAGCCCTAGACAACACTCGTTGCTAACTGTTTGATTTCCAACAAATACACCAAAATATACTTGCTGACCACAATTTGGCGTCAATTTGGTTACACATTTACTTAAATATTTTTCATACGATGACGACGGCCTTGGAGCATAATTCAACTCACTAGATGGACCTTGAGATGGTGGCTGAAGAGTTTCAGAACCAACTGACGTTTTCAATAACAAAGTAAAGCTGATGAAAAAGGTCACAACTATATAAAATTTGTTGAATGATGCCATGGTCTTTTAAAAGATTGTTTTATGTACGTTCAAGGTCTTGTAGATGTTTATCTGAGTTAAATGGTGGAAAAAGGAAGTCATATTTATAGTATAAATATTACAATCTTAACGTTCAAAAGTATTTAATAGATTGTTCTAACTCTTTTAAAACAGCAAAAGCAAATATATGTTTCTTGTTAATATGTAAAATGATTTTCTCATCGAATAAGTTTCCTTTCAAAATCTCATTTCCTATCAAAAAAACTTGTGAAATGTTTTTTCCTAATGCAATTTCAATTTTCAAAAGTAACACACACATGAAAACTCACTAAATTCATATATGGTTTTAAATAATATTGATAGGAAGATTTTCATGGCATAATTTAAGTAAATATTTGTATAAAATTTTCTATAGATTTTTTTTAAGGAAAAAATTTAATTAGTTGCGCCCATAATTTCATACTCATTCTTTTTTGACTCACAATAGGTCAATTACATTTTGAAAGAGACTATATAAAAATTAAGTTGGTCCAAATTGAACTATAAAGTGAAAGATAATATAAACTATTTCAAAAGACAAGTTGTGTGATCAAGCTCAATTCGTGTTTGGATTTGGTGGATAGATGTTTGGTTGTTTTGAAATTGAGTGATTTGTAATGCTCAATGTGATTGAATGTTGTTTGGGATAGACTGGAAACACTTGGATTGAATTTAAAGACACAAAGTCAGCATTTTTGTACATAGAGAGAAAAAACGGCCGTGTTTGAAAAACACTGGCACCCATGTTTCTTTCTATGTAACAGTGAATTTTTGTTAACCTTCCAACATTTTTTATTCGTAACTTTTGATCCGAAAATCCGATTTATGTGTCCTTGGATGCGTTGGAAAGCTAATGAAAGACATTCTAAGAAGTCTTCTTGATCTATCCTAACCATCACCCTTTGTGAATAGTGAGGTGTATCTATTTGACGATTTGGTTATGAAAAACTTATAAAATGTCTTGGACTATGATGATTATGGTAAAGCAACTGATTGAGGTATATTATGATGATTGATGTGTCGTGTAAGACTGACTCGAGAGAAAAATACATATGTACATAAAATAAAAACTTGATGAAGGAATAATTGAACGAAGTGACGCACTTGGGGAGGAGTCATGAGCCCTGGTCCAAGACTCTCATGTAGGAACCCGCCTAATATGTCGGGTTAGGGTTTCCCGCTCGTGGGGATTGTAGAATTTGAAATATATGTAAGACTGCATCTCTTTGGGAAGGCGTCGTTGGTAATAGGTAGTGTAAGTAGGAACGAAGGTCACGGTCCCAAGCTTACTGCTCGTTTAATGCCCTTATGAATTGTTGGGTGACGGGTCTCCGCCGGTTGGGTAGCATTTATATTTTGTAAGACTACGTCATCACTTGGAGTGCACTAAAGGCTAAGAATATGGAAAATGGCACCTTAAGAGGTATTGGTGACGTGCGTGTTGGGAAATCACTATGATTTCTTTGAGATCTCACCCCCTATATGTGTTTTGTGGTTTTCAGATAACCAAGGAGGTCGGGGTATCCAAATAAAAGATATTTCACTTTTGAAGAAAATGTCTCAGCTTATAATTTTAATTGTAAAATGACACCCTTATTTTCATGAAATTAGCCTTTTTGTGAAGTTATTTTATTGTACTTAAACATACTCAAAGTCATGGAAGGATCAATCGATTTTCTTTTGAAAGAATATTACTAAACTATGATTCTTGTACTTTCTATTTGCTGAACTAATAGTAATTTTAAGGCTTAAATATGTTTTAGGCCCCTGCAAATAGAGGGTGTTTTGGGTTAAGCCCCTGCAAAAATTTTTTTTGTTAGAAGCCCTTGCAAAGTGACATATTTTGTTATAAGCCCTTCTATGACTAAAATGTTAGCCTATAACATGGAATGCTATGATTGCTGGATATGTTGAGAAGAGCTTATAACAAAATATTTTATTTTGCAAGGGCTTTTAACAAAAAAATTTTTTGCAAGGGCTTAAACCAAAATACTTTATATTTGCAGGGGCCTAAAACATATGTAAGCCTAATTTAAATAGTTCAAGATGTACTTACTTTTATAATGTATTTTGTAGAAAAAGGAGTGTAATGGTATTTTATGGTTGAGCTTCATATATCCTCATCTAAATATTATATATCTATACTCCGTTGGGCTTCTTGACTCTTGCAATTTCCAAAACAGGATTTCGGTTTTAGTATCGAAAAGGATACTTATGAGGGTTTCCGTGAGTAAGATAAGTGTTGATTTTATTTCGCTCGATCCTAAAACGCTTACACGTCCTCTGATATTCAAATTGTAGTAAATACTAATCGTTGAAGTCGACTAAAAGATTTGGGATGTTACATTTTCATTTGAAATCTATACCAGTCAAGTAATAATCATAGTGGTCTTCTACTTGGTTAACTTTTTCCTTTTAAATTATCAATTTAGTTTGTATAATTTGTGTTAAATATCATTTCTTTGTGAACACACGACTTTGAACAAAAAGTTAAGGACTTGTGGTATATTTGATACGTAACTAATATGAGAAAACAATTATTTAATTTCATAAGTAATTTTTTATATTAGTTATAATATCAACTTTAATTATAATCAAATATATGATTTAATTTTTATCTAAAACGAAATACATGAATCCTTGAATTAGACAATGATACTATGGTATCCGTGAGATAGGAAGAACTCATTCAATAAAAAACGTACTTTTCATTTGATTCGTTCATTCATTCAGTGAAAGCCAACCTTAAATCAAGCAGAGTGGACTAAACTACAATCATTCCAAACCTTCAGTGCCCTATTCAAAATCACTGTCTTGTTTCTCTTGAAAATTGGCAATTTTACCGCATTGTTTGTGATGTCCATGTGGCACGATTTTCCTACATCATTCACAAGCCCTAGACAACACTCGTTGCTAACTGTTTGATTTCCAACAAATACACCAAAATATACTTGTTGACCACAACTTGGCGTCAATTTGGTTACACATTTACTTAAATATTTTTCATACGATGACGACGGCCTTGGAGCATATTTCAACTCACTAGATGGACCTTGAGATGGTGGCTGAAGAGTTTCAGAACCAACTGACATTTTCAATAACAAAGTAAAGCTGATGAAAAAGGTCACAACTATATAAAATTTGTTGAATGATGCCATGGTCTTTAAAAAGATTGTTTTATGTACGTTCAAGGTCTTGTAGATGTTTATCTGAGTTAAATGGTGGAAAAAGGAAGTCATATTTATAGTATAAATATTACAATCTTAACGTTCAAAAGTATTTAATAGATTGTTCTAACTCTTTTAAAACAGCAAAAGCAAATATATGTTTCTTGTTAATATGTAAAATGATTTTCTCATCGAATAAGTTTCCTTTCAAAATCTCATTTCCTATCAAAAAAACTTGTGAAATGTTTTTTCCTAATGCAATTTCAATTTTCAAAAGTAACACACACATGAAAACTCACTAAATTCATATATGGTTTTAAATAATATTGATAGGAAGATTTTCATGGCATAATTTAAGTAAATATTTGTATAAAATTTTCAATAGATTTTTTTTAAGGAAAAAATTTAATTAGTTGCGCCCATAATTTCATGCTCATTCTTTTTTGACTCACAATAGGTCAATTATATTTTGAAAGAGACTATATAAAAATTAAGTTGGTCCAAATTGAACTATAAAGTGAAAGATAATATAAACTATTTCAAAAGACAAGTTGTGTGATCAAGCTCAATTCGTGTTTGGATTTGGTGGATAGATGTTTGGTTGTTTTGAAATTGAGTGATTTGTAATGCTCAATGTGATTGAATGTTGTTTGGGATAGACTGGAAACACTTGGATTGAATTTAAAGACATAAAGTCAGCATTTTTGTACATAGAGAGAAATAACGGCCGTGTTTGAAAAACACCGGCACCCATGTTTCTTTCTATGTAACAGTGAATTTTTGTTAACCTTCCAACATTTTTTATTCGTAACTTTTGATCCGAAAATCCGATTTATGTGTCCTTGGATGCGTTGGAAAGCTAATGAAAGACATTCTAAGAAGTCTTCTTGATCTATCCTAACCATCACCCTTGGTGAATAGTGAGGTGTATCTATTTGACGATTTGGTTATGAAAAACTTATAAAATGTCTTGGAC
Source organism: Astragalus membranaceus (assembly GCA_039519185.1). NCBI lineage: Eukaryota > Viridiplantae > Streptophyta > Magnoliopsida > Fabales > Fabaceae > Astragalus > Astragalus membranaceus. The sequence goes on along the minus strand of CM076854.1, from coordinate 28,748,934 downwards.
TATGATGATTATGGTAAAGCAACTGATTGAGGTATATTATGATGATTGATGTGTCGTGTAAGACTGACTCGAGAGAAAAATACATATGTACATAAAATAAAAACTTGATGAAGGAATAATTGAACGAAGTGACGCACTTGGGGAGGAGTCATGAGCCCTGGTCCAAGACTCTCATGTAGGAACCCGTCTAATATGTCGGGTTAGGGTTTCCCGCTCGTGGGGATTGTAGAATTTGAAATATATGTAAGACTGCATCTCTTTGGGAAGGCGTCGTTGGTAATAGGTAGTGTAAGTAGGAACGAAGGTCACGGTCCCAAGCTTACTGCTCGTTTAATGCCCTTATGAATTGTTGGGTGACGGGTCTCCGCCGGTTGGGTAGCATTTATATTTTGTAAGACTACGTCATCACTTGGAGTGCACTAAAGGCTAAGAATATGGAAAATGGCACCTTAAGAGGTATTGGTGACGTGCGTGTTGGGAAATCACTATGATTTCTTTGAGATCTCACCCCCTATATGTGTTTTGTGGTTTTCAGATAACCAAGGAGGTCGGGGTATCCAAATAAAAGATATTTCACTTTTGAAGAAAATGTCTCAGCTTATAATTTTAATTGTAAAATAACACCGTTATTTTCATGAAATTAGCCTTTTTTGTGAAGTTATTTTATTGTACTTAAACATACTCAAAGTCATGGAAGGATCAATCGATTTTCTTTTGAAAGAATATTACTAAACTATGATTCTTGTACTTTCTATTTGCTGAACTAATAGTAATTTTAAGGCTTAAATATGTTTTAGGCCCCTGCAAATAGAGGGTGTTTTGGTTTAAGCCCCTGCAAAAAATTTTTTTGTTAGAAGCCCTTGCAAAGTGACATATTTTGTTATAAGCCCTTCTATGACTAAAATGTTAGCCTATAACATGGAATGCTATGATTGCTGGATATGTTGAGAAGAGCTTATAACAAAATATTTTATTTTGCAAGGGCTTTTAACAAAAAAAAATTTTGCAAGGGCTTAAACCAAAATACTTTATATTTGCAGGGGCCTAAAACATATGTAAGCCTAATTTAAATAGTTCAAGATGTACTTACTTTTATAATGTATTTTGTAGAAAAAGGAGTGTAATGGTATTTTATGGTTGAGCTTCATATATCCTCATCTAAATATTATATATCTATACTCCGTTGGGCTTCTTGACTCTTGCAATTTCCAAAATAGGATTTCGGTTTTAGTATCGAAAAGGATACTTATGAGGGTTTCCGTGAGTCAGATAAGTGTTGATTTTATTTCGCTCGATCCTAAAACGCTTACACGTCCTCTGATATTCAAATTGTAGTAAATACTAATCGTTGAAGTCGACTAAAAGATTTGGGATGTTACATTTTCATTTGAAATCTATACCAGTCAAGTAATAATCATAGTGGTCTTCTACTTGGTTACCTTTTTCCTTTTAAATTATCAATTTAGTTTGTATAATTTGTGTTAAATATCATTTCTTTGTGAACACACGACTTTGAACAAAAAGTTAAGAACTTGTGGTATATTTGATACGTAACTAATATGAGAAAACAATTATTTAATTTCATAAGTAATTTTTTATATTCGTTATAATATCAACTTTAATTATAATCAAATATATGATTTAATTTTTATCTAAAACGAAATACATGAATTCTTGAATTAGACAATGATACTATGGTATCCGTGAGATAGGAAGAACTCATTCAATAAAAAACGTACTTTTCATTTGATTCGTTCATTCATTCAGTGAAAGCCAACCTTAAATCAAGCAGAGTGGACTAAACTACAATCATTCCAAACCTTCAGTGCCCTATTCAAAATCACTGTCTTGTTTCTCTTGAAAATTGGCAATTTTACCGCATTGTTTGTGATGTCCATGTGGCACGATTTTCCTACATCATTCACAAGCCCTAGACAACACTCGTTGCTAACTGTTTGATTTCCAACAAATACACCAAAATATACTTGTTGACCACAACTTGGCGTCAATTTGGTTACACATTTACTTAAATATTTTTCATACGATGACGACGGCCTTGGAGCATATTTCAACTCACTAGATGGACCTTGAGATGGTGGCTGAAGAGTTTCAGAACCAACTGACATTTTCAATAACAAAGTAAAGCTGATGAAAAAGGTCACAACTATATAAAATTTGTTGAATGATGCCATGGTCTTTTAAAAGATTGTTTTATGTACGTTCAAGGTCTTGTAGATGTTTATCTGAGTTAAATGGTGGAAAAAGGAAGTCATATTTATAGTATAAATATTACAATCTTAACGTTCAAAAGTATTTAATAGATTGTTCTAACTCTTTTAAAACAGCAAAAGCAAATATATGTTTCTTGTTAATATGTAAAATGATTTTCTCATCGAATAAGTTTCCTTTCAAAATCTCATTTCCTATCAAAAAAACTTGTGAAATGTTTTTTCCTAATGCAATTTCAATTTTCAAAAGTAACACACACATGAAAACTCACTAAATTCATATATGGTTTTAAATAATATTGATAGGAAGATTTTCATGGCATAATTTAAGTAAATATTTGTATAAAATTTTCAATAGATTTTTTTTAAGGAAAAAATTTAATTAGTTGCGCCCATAATTTCATGCTCATTCTTTTTTGACTCACAATAGGTCAATTATATTTTGAAAGAGACTATATAAAAATTAAGTTGGTCCAAATTGAACTATAAAGTGAAAGATAATATAAACTATTTCAAAAGACAAGTTGTGTGATCAAGCTCAATTCGTGTTTGGATTTGGTGGATAGATGTTTGGTTGTTTTGAAATTGAGTGATTTGTAATGCTCAATGTGATTGAATGTTGTTTGGGATAGACTGGAAACACTTGGATTGAAGTTAAAGACACAAAGTCAGCATTTTTGTACATAGAGAGAAAAAACGGCCGTGTTTGAAAAACACTGGCACCCATGTTTCTTTCTATGTAATAGTGAATTTTTGTTAACCTTCCAACATTTTTTATTCGTAACTTTTGATCTGAAAATCCGATTTATGTGTCCTTGGATGCGTTGGAAAGCTAATGAAAGACATTCTAAGAAGTCTTCTTGATCTATCCTAACCATCACCCCTGGTGTATAGTGAGGTGTATCTATTTTACGATTTGGTTATGAAAAACTTATAAAATGTCTTGGACTATGATGATTATGGTAAAGCAACTGATTGAGGTATATTATGATGATTGATGTGTTGTGTAAGACTGACTCGAGAGAAAAATACATATGTACATAAAATAAAAACTTGATGAAGGAGTAATTGAACGAAGTGACGCACTTGGGGAGGAGTCATGAGCCCTGGTCCAAGACTCTCATGTAGGAACCTGTCTAATATGTCGGGTTAGGGTTTCCCGCTCGTGGGGATTGTAGAATTTGAAATATATGTAAGACTGCATCTCTTTGGGAAGGCGTCGTTGGTAATAGGTAGTGTAAGAAGGAACGAAGGTCATGGTCCCAAGCTTACTGCTCGTTTAATGCCCTTATGAATTGTTGGGTGACGGGTCTCCGCCGGTTGGGTAGCATTTATATTTTGTAAGACTACGTCATCACTTGGAGTGCACTAAAGGCTAAGAATATGGAAAATGGCACCTTAAGAGGTATTGGTGACGTGCGTGTTGGGAAATCACTATGATTTCTTTGAGATCTCACCCCCTATATGTGTTTTGTGGTTTTCAGATAACCAAGGAGGTCGGGGTATCCAAATAAAAGATATTTCACTTTTGAAGAAAATGTCTCAGCTTATAATTTTAATTGTAAAATGACACCCTTATTTTCATGAAATTAGCCTTTTTATGAAGTTATTTAATTGTACTTAAACATACTCAAAGTCATGGAAGGATCAATCGATTTTCTTTTGAAAGAATATTACTAAACTATGATTCATGTACTTTCTATTTGCTGAACTAATAGTAATTTTAAGGCTTAAATATGTTTTAGGCCCCTGCAAATAGAGGGTGTTTTGGTTTAAGCCCCTGCAAATTTTTTTTTTGTTAAAAGCCCTTGCAAAATGACATATTTTGTTATAAGCCCTTCTATGACTAAAATGTTAGCCTATAATATGGAATGCTATGATTGCTTGATATGTTGAGAAGAGGTTATAACAAAATATTTTATTTTGCAAGGGCTTTTAACAAAAAAAAAATTGCAAGGGCTTAAACCAAAACACTCTATATTTGCAGGGGCCTAAAACATATTTAAGCCTAATTTTAATAGTTCAGGATGTACTTACTTTTATAATGTATTTTGTAGAAAAAGGAGTGTAATGGTATTTTATGGTTGAGCTTCATATATCCTCATCTAAATATTATATATCTATACTCCGTTGGGCTTCTTGACTCTTGCAATTTCCAAAACAGGATTTCGGTTTTAGTATCGAAAAGGATACTTATGAGGGTTTCCGTGAGTCAGATAAGTGTTGATTTTAATTCGCTCGATCCTAAAACGCTTACACGTCCTCTGATATTCAAATTGTAGTAAATACTAATCGTTGAAGTCGACTAAAAGATTTGGGATGTTACATTTTCATTTGAAATCTATACCAGTCAAGTAATAATCATATTGGTTGTAACACCCAGATAAATTCTAACATATAGAATCACCGAAATGCACTAAATGGCATACATCAGAGTAACTTCCTGTTATTGAAATATTGAACACAACTAAAACTTTCGATAATACATATCAAATGGTTCTCTGAACCTCATAAGCTTCCTGAAAATGCTTAAGTTTCAAAACTTAAGACTCGTACATAATCCTGGTGTTCAATACTCAAAACATAAAGTAGCGGAAACAATTTTACAACTTAAACAATAAAAGTTATACAATCGGTAACATAGAAATATTAAATGGGACAAAGGTCTAAGACATGAAAATCGGACTTCAATGACTCCAAGAGTCGCACCGGCTAACCGTGCTTCGTCGCCTTTGCTTTCCCCTGTTTCTCTGTAAAAACCACAAATATAAAGGGTGAGATAAACATTATCTTAGTGAGTCCTATCGAGACCCCTTACTAACTCTAGCGGTTCATTATGCCTTGCTTTAAACTCGTGGCCCTAAAAGCAACCACGTGGAAATATATTAAGTTCTTGTATCAATTATGCTCATGGCCCTCCTAAGCGACACATGCAGCATACAATCTTTTGTTCCATGTTTTTAGCATAACACCTCAGTCTACCTATTTTATAGGCACTTCTTTGACTTTGGTGAACCCATCCCGCTATTTCTAGTGGGCGAAACATTCTTGAGTCTAGGTTTTGGGGCTCATGACTTCCCCTCCCCTAGTATGCTAACCTCTAAGGGTCGTCACCCTTTTTCCTCTTGTATTTATTATACATTATATATCCATGTACCCACAATGGGCTGTTAGTCGTTTCAGTCAAGTACCGTGTATTATATCAGTCAAGTACCGTGTATCATATCAGTCAAGTACCGTGTATCATATCAGTCAAGTACCGTGTATTATTATCAGTCAAGTACCGTGTATCATATCAGTCGAGTACCGTGTATCATATCAGTCAAGTACCGTGTATCATATCAGTCAAGTACCGTGTATCATATCAGTCAAGTACCGTGTATTATTATTTCTTGACATATATTCAATCTCATGACATCGGTATCTTTACATTGTTGGGGGACCTTGGGGAAAGGATTAGAAGAGGATTGGAATCATTTGGAGTGGATAAAAAGGTACTTTGAATTTGAAGATCAGAAAGTCTCGCACGACCCGTGCGTGTAGGCGCACGACCCGTGCGCTGTTGAACAAGTTGTAGAAGATTTCCAGAAAGATACGCACGACCCGTGCGACTAAGCGCACGATCCGGGCGTTGTTGAATAAAGTTGTAGAAAGTTCCAGAAACATACGCACGACCCGTGCGACTAGGCGCACGATCCGTGCGTGTTTAAAATCCAATTCTTGTAGCATCAGATGATGGCGCACGACCCGTGCACAGAGGCACACGATTCGTGCGTCTCCATCCGTTTTCCAGAAAATAGACTTTTCATGAGTAAATTCCATTCCGATTCCAATTTCTTTCCGATCGATATCCCAACATAACAGTTATTATTCCAGACCAGCGAAAGCGATTAAACGGTCAAACAATATATATCATAAATCGACAATCCAATCAATTCGAGCAATTATGCGATTTACGGTTTTTCGATAAAAACGTTTTCGTTATGTTTTCACAAAGCGGATTTTCCATAATATCATTTCAGAAAATAACATGACTCGACAACAAAACGTCCCTAAGCGAGTATAGAACTCACCGATTTGACGACCTCGCGAGAAATCACGTCCTCACGAACCGTAACCTCTCGAACAATCCCCGTAATCACGTACTCGCACCAAACTCGTCCGATACTCGAAACTGAACTTCGGAACAGCAACCAATCACAAATCTAGCTACTGAACTTCCTCCTTGACTACGGAATTGGCGTCTCTCGAACTTTGGCGATTCGGTCCGAAATTTGAGGAACCAACATTTCCAATTTCGCATCCGTTTTCCAGAATCAGTGAGCAGTTTTGTAACACGCGTATCTTGGTCAAATCGTGGCCAAAACCCTTCAAACCAGTGCCCATTGTGTAGATAATTTTATCTACTTTCTGATGGTCAAAGATTCATACGCATGCATCCAGTAACTTGGGAGATACACCCGAAACAAGGTGACTGGTCCAGGACAGTGCTTGGTTCTGAATCCGAAACTTGGGGACATGATATCTCCTTCATTTCTCCATGAAATCATACGGTTCTTGTGCCCAAAATGAAGATCTTTGTGTCTAGTTTCCAGAGGGACAAGAATCATGATCATCAGAGTTGTGTACTGGGAGAAACGAAGCAATCATTGAAGGGTCCCCAAACTGTTTTTACCCAGAATTTGTGTTGCACTTGCAACTTCAACCTCAGCTTCGAAGTTCATCTCCATCAACTACCCAAAATGGATCCCAAGCACTTCTAGCTTCAGAACCTTCCTCAAATGTGCTTCAATCCATTATGTTGTTGTCCTAGCACCTGAATATTGCTCTAGGCTCATCATGCAAGTTCTTAAACCTTGAATCCACTCCTAAGCTAGACATGCAAAGCCTCCAAGTAAGCATCATGAACCAAAAACGAAAATGAAGAATCTGAGCTTGGATGGGTTGCTGGTTCAGAAACTTGTATCAATGGGAAGAGGAAGAGGAATGGGAAAGATTGGTACAAGGATCTCAAACATGCATGAACAATTGAAGAAATTATTCTCTCTTCTTCCCTCTCTCTCTCCTCACGGTTTCTCTCTCTCTCTCAGCTCTCCCTACTACTGAAAATGGATTTTGGAAATATGAAACTGTGGCTGAGTGTTGGCCTGGTTCAGCTGGGTTACCACTTAAAGGGCGAAATGACCATAGTGCCCCTATGTCTAAATTTTGCTTAAACTTCCTTAATTTCTTCTTAAGTCAATTTTAATCCAACAATACTTATACAATAATCACATATTGCATATAGTTATGTTCTGTGGAGGATGGTTTAGCCGAAACTCATTAATGTGTGGAAAAGACGAAAATACCCCTGCCCTCCTGTTTGCTTAAAATCCCAATTAACTCACCATATCATAATTAATCAATAATGCTAATTAATCATCTTGACCTCTAGCAAATTTAAATATTTTAAATTAGCGAAATTGGGGATGTTACAATCACCCCAACTTTTAAAAATTTTGTCCTCAAAATTGATAAAACGTACCTCATTCGAAAAGATGGGGATATTTCACCCGCATGTTCTCCTCCACTTCCCATGTCGCTTTGTCGGGTGAGGCACCGTCCCAAAGCACCTTGACAACAGGAATTGATCTCGTCCGGAGCGTTTTCTTGCCACGTTCGATGATCCTGATTGGAGTAGGCTGATAAGATAAATCCGGTCTGATGTCGATCGCTTCATAACTTAAGGGTTGATTCGGATCATGGATATACTTCCTTAACTACGATACATGAAACACATCATGTAATCTGGACAATTCTGGAGGTAATGCAATGCGATACGCTACCGGCCCAACTCGCTCGATAATCTGGAAGGGTCCGACATACCAAGGACTGAGCTTCTTCGCTCGCAAAGCGATACCGGTCCCGATGGTTGGAGAAAGCCTCAAAAAGACATGGTCTCCTTCTTTGAATTCTAACGGCCTTCTTCTCTTATCCGCATAACTCTTTTGTCGACTCTGCGCGGCTTTCATCCTTTCTCTTATCTGACGGATCTTCTCCGTAGTCTCACGGACCAAATCCGGTCCCAACAATCTCTGCTCACCTACATCCCACCAACACAATGGTGTTCTGCACTTCCGTCCATACAATGCTTCATATGGAGCCTTTCCGATACTAGAATGGTAACTGTTGTTGTATGAAAATTCCACCAATGGAAGATGATCCTCCCATCTGCCCCCACTATCGAGTACACAAGCCCTCAACATATCCTCCAATGTCTGAATCGTTCTCTCAGTCTGCCCGTCTGTCTGTGGATGGTAAGCGGTGCTAACACACACCGTTGTTCCCAACGCCATGTTCAACGCTCTCCAAAATCGAGATGTGAACTTGGGATCTCGATCACAGATGATAGTTGTAGGGATTCCATGCAACTTCACAATATTCTTGAGATACTCATCTGCTAACTTAGCAACCTTGTGATTCGAACGCACTGGAATAAAATGAGCGGACTTGGTCAGGCGATCCACCACTACCCAAATAGAATCATTTCCGGCTTGGGACCGTGGCAATCCCATGACAAAATCCATAGATATGCTTTCCCATTTCCATTCAGGTACCTGCAACGGTTGTAACTGGCCACCTGGCTTCTGGTGCTCTATCTTAACCCTTTGACAAGTCAAGCATCGAGACACAAACTCTGCAATATCTTCTTTCATACCCGGCCACCAATACAATTGCTTCAAATCTCGATACATCTTGGTGGATCCAGGATGTATTGAGAACTGACTCTTATGAGCCTCCTCTAAAACTTGCCTCTTCACATCCTCATCACTCGGCACACAGATTCTACCATCAAAGCAAATTACGCCATCACCGTCTTCGGTGTAACTCGGCAGTCTCTTCTGTGCTTGCAGCTCTACATCACCTTCTTGGGCTGAGCGAATTAGATTTCTCAAGGGACTTGAAATCCGAATGTGACTCAACACCAACCTGTTCCTTCTTGACTTCACTCTCAAATTAAGGTCTCAGAACGATTCCAACAAGGACATCTCGTGCATCATCAACTCTGCAGCATGGATAGATTTTCTTCTTAAAGCATCGGCCACAACATTAGCTTTACCAGGATGTTACTTCAATTCAAAATTGTCATCCTTTAGGAATTCTACCCATCTCCTCTGTCTGTTGTTCAGCTCCTTTTGGTCAAACAAATACTTAAGGCTCTTGTGGTCACTAAAGACTTCGAAACGAGACCCATACAGGTAATGTCTCCAAATCTTTAGGGCAAACACAATTGCTGCCAACTCTAAATCATGAGTTGGGTAATTCTCTTCATGCGGCTTCAACTGTCTGAAGGCATAGGCAACTACTTGTTGATTCTGCATCAGGACACATCCCAAACCCTTACCAGAGGCGTCGCAATAGATTTGGAATCCTACGGATGGATCTGGAAGAATCAGGATAGGTGCAGAAGCCAAACGATCCTTCAATTCCGTGAAACAATTATCACAGTCTGGGTCCCAAACAAACGGCTGGCCCTTGCGAGTTGACCGCGTGAGTGGAAGAACCAGCTGGGAAAATCCTTGAATGAATCTTCGATAATACCCAGCCAATCCCAAGAAACTTCTTACCTCAGTAACCGTGGATGGTTGTTCCCAGTCTACCACAACTTCAATCTTACTGGGATCCACCGCAACCCCTGCCTGAGATATTACATGACCCAGGAATTTAACTTCGGGCATCCAAAAATCACATTTGGATGGCTTAGCATACAACTTCTTCTCCCGGAGTGCGTTCAGAACAATTCGGAGATGCTGCACATGCTCCTCAGTTGTCTTAGAGAACACCAAGATATCATCAATGAACACCACAACAGACTGATCCAGATAGGGATTAAAAATCCGATTCATATAATCCATGAATACGGCTGGAGCACTGGTCAAACCGAAGGGCATCACTACAAATTCATAGTGTCCATACCTCGTACGGAAAGCAGTCTTCGGGACGTCCAAAGCTCGAACCATGATATGGTGATAACCGGACCTCAAATCAATCTTTGAAAATACAGAAGCTCCTCTCAATTGGTCTAACAAGTCATCAATCCTCGGTAGAGGGTACTTGTTCTTGATAGTCACCTTATTCAACTGACGATAATCAATACACAATCTCATACTTCCGTCCTTCTTCTTGACAAGCAACACTGGAGCACCCCATGGCGAGGCACTCGGCCGGGTAACCGTTTGGAAATTAGCTCTTCTAATTGGACTTTCAATTCCCTCAATTATAACGGCGACATTCTATACGGGGTTATTGAAATTGGTCCAGTGCCCGGAACCAACTCTATAGAAAACTCCACCTCACGATCCGGAGGTAACGAAGGAACTTCATCAGGAAACGCATCAAGAATTTTATTAACAACTTGCACGGAAGATAAATCTAGACCTGTCTCAGTGGATGCAGACAACATCATGACATAAGCTTCTGCGCCTTGAAACAAACAGTTACTGGCTGAAGTAAAAGAAATGACAACTTCAGAATTGGTCGGCTGTAGCTCTACTGACTCGGAGGCGAAACCGATAGTCCGATGAAAACAATCAATATTCACATGGTTTGCAGTCCCCCTTCTCATACCTAGGACAATATCCACATTCTCGGTGGAGTGTCTGTAGCCTTGATTTTCTAAACATCTGCAGTGTAGACCCTCTCTCGAGCTGAAGTAGGTTCATCTGACTCTTCCTTTTCCTATTTTTGGGCACTCTGGATTGAGTGACCCTTTTTCTTAAAATATCACCACTGAGACGCACTAGGACGACATTCACTTCTTGGGCTTCCTACCAGCAAAACACTTGGAGAATCTTGAGGAATCATACAACTGCACTTTCTTTCCCTTGATCGGCTGCCTTTTAACTTTGCATTCGGAGTTGATGGCTTAACTACCTTCTTCTTTCCAATATTCCCTAAGATGAAACGGGTTTTAAGGAACTTCGGTCTTGGTTGAGGACTACGTCTTGGTCATCCTTCCATAATTCCGCTTATGATACACCAAGCATTAAGTTGATCAGGCTCAATGTCTCTTAGCATCACAAGTGTAATCACAACAAAGACTAACAAGGAATCGACTCAACCCTAACTAAACTAAGCCCGACTAGGTCGAACTGCTCTGATACCATAATGTAACACCCTGATAAATTCTAACATATAGAATCACCGAAATGCACTAAATGGCATACATCAGAGTAACTTCCTGTTATTGAAATATTGAACACAACTAAAACTTTCGATAATACATATCAAATGGTTCTCTGAACCTCATAAGCTTCCTGAAAATGCTTAAGTTTCAAAACTTAAGACTCGTACATAATCCTGGTGTTCAATACTCAAAACATAAAGTAGCGGAAACGATTTTACAACTTAAACAATGAAAGTTATACAATCGGTAACATAGAAACAATAAATGGGACAAAGGTCTAAGACATGAAAATCGGTCTTCAATGACTCCAAGAGTCGCACCGGCTAACCGTGCTTCGTCGCCTTTGCTTTCCCCTGTTTCTCTGTAAAAACCACAAATATAAAGGGTGAGATAAACATTATCTCAGTGAGTCCTATCGAGACCCCTTACTAACTCTAGCGGTTCATTATGCCTTGCTTTAAACTCGTGGCCCTAAAAGCAACCACGTGGAAATATATTAAGTTCTTGTATCAATTATGCTCATGGCCCTCCTAAGCGACACATGCAGCATACAATCTTTTGTTCCATGTTTTTAGCATAACACCTCAGTCTACCTATTTTATAGGCACTTCTTTGACTTTGGTGAACCCATCCCGCTATTTCTAGTGGGCGAAACATTCTTGAGTCTAGGTTTTGGGGCTCATGACTTCCCCTCCCCTAGTATGCTAACCTCTAAGGGTCGTCACCCTTTTTCCTCTTGTATTTATTATACATTATATATCCATGTACCCACAATGGGCTGTTAGTCGTTTCAGTCAAGTACCGTGTATTATATCAGTCAAGTACCGTGTATCATATCAGTCAAGTACCGTGTATCATATCAGTCAAGTACCGTGTATTATTATCAGTAGAGTACCGTGTATCATATCAGTCGAGTACCGTGTATCATATCAGTCAAGTACCGTGTATCATATCAGTCAAGTACCGTGTATCATATCAGTCAAGTACCGTGTATTATTATTTCTTGACATATGTTCTCTCGCGTTCTCTAAGTACGGTCTTCCATTTTGTTCATAATACACAAGTTTTCTATTAAACATATTCAATCTCATGACATCGGTATCTTTACATTGTTGGGGGACCTTGGGGAAAGGATTAGAAGAGGATTGGAATCATTTGGAATGGATAAAAAAGGTACTTTGAATTTGAAGATCAGAAAGTCTCACACGACCCGTGCGTGTAGGCGCACGACCCGTGCGCTGTTGAACAAGTTGTAGAAGATTTCCAGAAAGATACGCACGACCCGTGCGACTAAGCGCACGATCCGGGCGTTGTTGAATAAAGTTGTAGAAAGTTCCAGAAACATACACACGACCCGTGCGACTAGGCGCACGATCCGTGCGTGTTTAAAATCCAGTTCTTGTAGCATCAGATGGGGGCGCACGACCCGTGGACAGAGGCACACGATCCATGCGTCTCCATACGTTTTCCAGAAAACAGACTTTTCATGAGTAAATTCCATTCCGTTCCGATTCCAATTTCTTTCCGATCGATATCCCAACCTAACAGTTATTATTCCAGACCAGCGAAAGCGATTAAACGGTCAAACAATATATATCATAAATCGACAATCCAATCAATTCGAGCAATTATGCGATTTACGGTTTTTCGATAAAAACGATTTCGTTAAGTTTTCACAAATCGGATTTTCCATAATATCATTTCAGAAAATAACATGACTCGACAACAAAACGTCCCTAAGCGAGCATAGAACTCACCGATTTGACGACCTCGCGAGAAATCACGTCCTCACGAACCGTAACCTCTCGAACAATCCCCGTAATCACGTACTTGCACCGAACTCGTCCGATACTCGAAACTGAACTTCGGAACAGCAACCAATCACAAATCCAGCTACTGAACTTCTTCCTTGACTACGGAATTGGCGTCTCTCGAACTTTGGCGATTCGGTCCGAAATTTGAGGAACCAACATTTCCAATTTCGCATCCGTTTTCCAGAATCAGTGAGCAGTTTTGTAACACGCGTATCTTGGTCAAATCGTGGCCAAAACCCTTCAACCCAGTCCCCAAACTGTTTTTACCCAGAATTTGTGTTGCACTTGCAACTTCAACCTCAACTTCGAAGTTCATCTCCATCAACTACCCAAAATGGATCCCAAGCACTTCTAGCTTCAGAACCTTCCTCAAATGTGCTTCAATCCATTATGTTGTTGTCCTAGCACCTGAATATTGCTCTAGGCTCATCATGCAAGTTCTTAAACCTTGAATCCACTCCTAAGCTAGACATGCAAAGCCTCCAAGTAGGCATCATGAACCAAAAACGAAAATGAAGAATCTGAGCTTGGATGGGTTGCTGGTTCAGAAACTTGTATCAATGGGAAGAGGAAGAGGAATGGGAAAGATTGGTACAAGGATCTCAAACATGCATGAACAATTGAAGAAGTTATTCTCTCTTCTTCCCTCTCTCTCTCCTCACGGTTTCTCTCTCTCTCTCAGCTCTCCCTACTTCTGAAAATGGATTCTGGAAATATGAAACTGTGGCTGAGTGTTGGCCTGGTTCAGCTGGGTTACCACTTAAAGGGCGAAATGACCATAGTGCCCCTATGTCCAAATTTTGCTTAAACTTCCTTAATTTCTTCTTAAGTCAATTTTAATCCAACAATACTTATACAATAATCAGATATTGCATATAGTTATGTTCTGTGGAGGATGGTTTAGCCGAAACTCATTAATGTGTGGAAAAGACGAAAATACCCCTGCGCTCCTGTTTGCTTAAAATCCCAATTAACTCACCATATCATAATTAATCAATAATGCTAATTAATCATCTTGACCTCTTGCTAATTTAAATATTTTAAATTAGCGAAATTGGGGATGTTACATTGGTCTTCTACTTGGTTACCTTTTTCCTTTTAAATTATCAATTTATTTTGTATAATTTGTGTTAAATATCATTTGTTTGTGAACACACGACTTTGAACAAAAAGTTAAGGACTTGTGGTATATTTGATACGTAACTAATATGAGAAAACAATTATTTAATTTCATAAGTAATTTTTTATATTAGTTATAATATCAACTATAATTATAATCAAATATATGATTTAATTTTTATCTAAAACGAAATACATGAATCCTTGAATTAGACAATGATACTATGGTATCTGTGAGATAGGAAGAACTCATTCAATAAAAAACGTACTTTTCATTTGATTCGTTCATTCATTCAGTGAAAGCCAACCTTAAATCAAGCAGAGTGGACTAAACTACAATCATTCCAAACCTTCAGTGCCCTATTCAAAATTACTGTCTTGTTTCTCTTGAAAATTGGCAATTTAACCGCATTGTTTGTGATGTCCATGTGGCACGATTTTCCTACATCATTCACAAGCCCTAGACAACACTCGTTGCTAACTGTTTGATTTCCAACAAATACACCAAAATATACTTGTTGACCACAATTTGGCGTCAATTTGGTTACACATTTACTTAAATATTTTTCATACGATGACGACGGCCTTGGAGCATAATTCAACTCACTAGATGGACCTTGAGATGGTGGCTGAAGAGTTTCAGAACCAACTGACGTTTTCAATAACAAAGTAAAGATGATGAAAAAGGTCACAACTATATAAAATTTGTTGAATGATGCCATGGTCTTTTAAAAGATTGTTTTATGTACGTTCAAGGTCTTGTAGATGTTTATCTGAGTTAAATGGTGGAAAAAGGAAGTCATATTTATAGTATAAATATTACAATCTTAACGTTCAAAAGTATTTAATAGATTGTTCTAACTCTTTTAAAACAGCAAAAGCAAATATATGTTTCTTGTTAATATGTAAAATGATTTTCTCATCAAATAAGTTTCTTTTCAAAATCTCATTTCCTATCAAAAAAACTTGTGAAATGTTTTTTCCTAATGCAATTTCAATTTTCAAAAGTAACACACACATGAAAACTCACTAAATTCATATATGGTTTTAAATAATATTGATAGGAAGATTTTCATGGCATAATTTAAGTAAATATTTGTATAAAATTCTCTATAGATTTTTTTTAAGGAAAAAATTTAATTAGTTGCGCCCATAATTTCATGCTCATTCTTTTTTGACTCACAATAGGTCAATTATATTTTGAAAGAGAGTATATAAAAATTAAGTTGGTCCAAATTGAACTATAAAGTGAAAGATAATATAAACTATTTCAAAAGACAAGTTGTGTGATCAAGCTCAATTCGTGTTTGGATTTGGTGGATAGATGTTTGGTTGTTTTGAAATTGAGTGATTTGTAATGCTCAATGTGATTGAATGTTGTTTGGGATAGACTGGAAACACTTGGAATGAAGTTAAAGACACAAAGTCAGCATTTTTGTACATAGAGAGAAAAAACTACCGTGTTTGAAAAACACTGGCACCCATGTTTCTTTCTATGTAACAGTGAATTTTTGTTAACCTTCCAACATTTTTTATTCGTAACTTTTGATCCGAAAATCCGATTTATGTGTTCTTGGATGCGTTGGAAAGCTAATGAAAGACATTCTAAGAAGTCTTCTTGATCTATCCTAACCATCACCCTTGGTGAATAGTGAGGTGTATCTATTTGATGATTTGGTTATGAAAAACTTATAAAATGTCTTGGACTATGATGATTATGGTAAAGCAACTGATTGAGGTATATTATGATGATTGATGTGTTGTGTAAGACTGACTCGAGAGAAAAATACATATGTACATAAAATAAAAACTTGATGAAGGAATATTTGAACGAAGTGACGCACATGGGGAGGAGTCATGAGCCCTGGTCCAAGACTCTCATGTAGGAATCCGTCTAATATGTCGGGTTTGGGTTTCCCGCTCGTGGGGATTGTAGAATTTGAAATATATGTAAGACTGCATCTCTTTGGGAAGGCGTCGTTGGTAATAGGTAGTGTAAGTAGGAACGAAGGTCATGGTCCCAAGCTTACTGCTCGTTTAATGCCCTTATGAATTGTTGGGTGACGGGTCTCCGCCAGTTGGGTAGCATTTATATTTTGTAAGACTACGTCATCACTTGGAGTGCACTAAAGGCTAAGAATATGGTAAATGGCACCTTAAGAGGTATTGGTGACGTGCGTGTTGGGAAATCACTAAGATTTCTTTGAGATCTCACCCCCTATATGTGTTTTGTGGTTTTCAGATAAGCAATGAGGTCGGGGTATCCAAATAAAAGATATTTCACTTTTGAAGAAAATGTCTCAGCTTATAATTTTAATTGTAAAATGACACCCTTATTTTCATGAAATTAGCCTTTTGGTGAAGTTATTTTATTGTACTTAAACATACTCAAAGTCATGGAAGGATCAATCGATTTTCTTTTGAAAGAATATTACT
Source organism: Astragalus membranaceus (assembly GCA_039519185.1). Classification (NCBI taxonomy): domain Eukaryota; kingdom Viridiplantae; phylum Streptophyta; class Magnoliopsida; order Fabales; family Fabaceae; genus Astragalus; species Astragalus membranaceus. The sequence goes on along the minus strand of CM076854.1, from coordinate 28,732,171 downwards.
AAACTATGATTCTTGTACTTTCTATTTGCTGAACTAATAGTAATTTTAAGGCTTAAATATGTTTTAGGCCCCTGCAAATAGAGGGTGTTTTGGTTTAAGCCCCTGCAAAAAATTTTTTTGTTAAAAGCCCTTGCAAAATGACATATTTTGTTATAAGCCCTTCTATGACTAAAGTGTTGGCCTATAACATGGAATGCTATGATTGCTGGATATGTTGAGAAGAGCTTATAACAAAATATTTTATTTTGCAAGGGCTTTTAACAAAAAAAAAATTGCAAGGGCTTAAACAAAAACACTCTATATTTGCAGGGGCCTAAAACATATTTAAGCCTAATTTTAATAGTTCAAGATGTACTTACTTTTATAATGTATTTTGTAGAAAAAGGAGTGTAATGGTATTTTATGGTTGAGCTTCATATATCCTCATCTAAATATTATATATCTATACTCCGTTGGGCTTCTTGACTCTTGCAATTTCAAAAACAGGATTTCGGTTTTAGTATCGAAAAGGATACTTATGAGGGTTTTCGTGAGTCAGATAAGTGTTGATTTTAATTCGCTCGATCCTAAAACGCTTACACGTCCTCTGATATTCAAATTGTAGTAAATACTAATCGTTGAAGTCGACTAAAAGATTTGGGATGTTACATTTTCATTTGAAATCTATACCAGTCAAGTAATAATCATATTGGTCTTCTACTTGGTTACCTTTTTCCTTTTAAATTATCAATTTAGTTTGTATAATTTGTGTTAAATATCATTTTTTTGTGAACACACGACTTTGAACAAAAAGTTAAGGACTTGTGGTATATTTGATACGTAACTAATATGGGAAAACAATTATTTAATTTCATAAGTAATTTTTTATATTAGTTATAATATCAACTTTAATTATAATCAAATATATGATTTAATTTTTACCTAAAACGAAATACATGAATCCTTGAATTAGACAATGATACTATGGTATCCGTGAGATAGGAAGAACTCATTCAATAAAAAACGTACTTTTCATTTGATTCGTTCATTCATTCAGTGAAAGACAACCTTAAATCAAGCAGAGTGGACTAAACTACAATCATTCCAAACCTTCAGTGCCCTATTCAATATTACTGCCTTGTTTCTCTTGAAAATTGGCAATTTAACCGCATTGTTTGTGATGTCCATGTGGCACAATTTTCCTACATCATTCACAAGCCCTAGACAACACTCGTTGCTAACTGTTTGATTTCCAACAAATACACCAAAATATACTTGTTGACCACAATTTGGCGTCAATTTGGTTACACATTTACTTAAATATTTTTCATACGATGACGACGGCCTTGGAGCATAATTCAACTCACTAGGTGGAAAAAGGAAGTCATATTTGTAGTATAAATATTACAATCTTAACGTTCAAAAGTATTTAATAGATTGTTCTAACTCTTTTAAAACAGCAAAAGCAAATATATGTTTCTTGTTAATATGTAAAATGATTTTCTCATCGACTAAGTTTCTTTTCAAAATCTCATTTCCTATCAAAAAAACTTGTGAAATGTTTTTTCCTAATGCAATTTCAATTTTCAAAAGTAACACACACATGAAAACTCACTAAATTCATATATGGTTTTAAATAATATTGATAGGAAGATTTTCATGGCATAATTTAAGTAAATATTTGTATAAAATTTTCTATAGATTTTTTTTAAGGAAAAAATTTAATTAGTTGCGCCCATAATTTCATGCTCATTCTTTTTTGACTCACAATAGGTCAATTATATTTTGAAAGTGTAACATCCCTAATTTTTAAAATAACATTGTAAGTGGAGTTTATATAATAGCTAGTCGAAGGAATAAATAACTCGCAATTCGGGATCGGTCGAGTCGAGAAATTTTATACCGAGTAAATAACCGTAGAGTTAGTGGGGGGTCTTGACCGAAAAACCTTGACTGAGTGAGCTAAGGGCATTATGGTCCTTTCCCAACCATAACACCCTCAGCCCCAACTGAAACAACAAAACACTCATATCCCTCATCTTCATTTATTCAGCAACTGAAAACAGAAGAAAAGGAGAGAAGAGAAGAGAGGTGAGGTCGAGAGAGAGAGTGGAGAGCAAGGATGGATCCTTCAACAATCTGCCATGCATGTAAGTCCTCCATGTCTCATTCTTCTCCAATTTCGATTTCCCTTCCTTTGATCTAAGTTTCTGAACCTCATTAATCCTCCTCCCCATTTTGCCATTTTTTATGCTTGGAGCTCAAAGTGGTCAACAATGGAGTTTTAACTACTTCATGGTGTTGCATGTGCATTAGGAGCTAAGGAGAAGTATATTCAGGAACTACATTGTAGATTGGGAGCTGTTCTGAAGTGAATAGGTTGCTGGATTCGAAGTATACAGAAGTGTTGTTGCGGTCTCGAAGCGGTTGAGCTCTAACGGGGATCGTTCGTGTGTTTTCGGTTCGGTGACTTCGCCTTTCGGCTCAACTCTCGGACTTCGTCGAAACGGTGAGTTTTACTCACCATTAGGGATTCATTTTATCGATTTGTTGATTTAAATTCTTTCACTGGAATATGGACTGAAATGTTGGTTATAATATCTATTTTAAAGTCTTGATGGTTAGGAAATGTCTCGGGGTCGAATAGAAAGCGAAACGGTACAAAACGGGTTTCGAAATGCTGTTTTCAGCCAATTCTGGCTTCCTTCGCGACGCGGCCCGTGGCCATCGCGTCGCGACCCCAGTGAATTTTGTGACGCAAAAGTTTCTGTCACTTTTCGCATCGCGACGGTATCTATTCGCGTCGCGACGGTTTGCAGTTTTCACTAAAAAGTTCCCGAACTTGTTTTTGCAATAACTTTTGATCTGGGAATCCGATTGAGGTGTTCTCGGATGCGTCGGAAAGCTATTTAAAAGACCTAATCAAATATGTGGTTTGAATTATAAAACACTCTGTTTTTGAAGGTTTAAATTATTGAAAAACCAAAACTTAGACCGCGTGTGAGATAATGTTTTTGGCATAACAAACCGGATCGTGGATCCTTCTCGACGCTATGATTATAACGCCGGATGTCTAACTATTGAATTCATCTAAACGGGTTATAGATCGATAAAGATATAAATTATCTAAAAGGCTTATGTGATTGATCCTTTGGTGATCAAAAAGATATAGATTATCTAACTCTCGAGAATTGATACGTATTGTCATATATATCGTGTTGGGTGACGATCCGACAAGTAGCATACTAGGGAAGGTAGTCATGACCCCTTACCTAGGCCCTGTATACGTTTTGGCGTGGTCAATTCGTGGGTTATCGGGATTGTGGGCTTTGCACGGCCGATTTATGCTAAGATAGGTTCACGACTCATCGGGAATGTGGGCTTTGCACGGTCGATGTTTCGTTTGGTAAAGCTTGTAATTATATAATAATTGACAAGGCTAAAATATATATGGTAGCACTTCATTCACCGGGATTGTGGGCTTTGCACGGCCGGTAATGGGCTAGGTATATATATTGGTATAAATAGTTATAATTTAACTATGTAAACGGTTTTATAATTGAACCGAGTGGTTGTGAGGGGTTCGGTAGAACTCACTGAGACAAGTTGTCTCACCCAATCCATAATTGTTGTTTTTATAGAGAACAGGATATAAGGACAGCAGGCGACACATTTAGTTGTCGGGTTCGAGGAGAAGACTGAAGATTGATTCTTTTATAGTTGTCCATGTTCTTCTGTGGTTGTCTCTGTATTCGGTCGTATGACTCGAGCTTGTATTATGTTATATTTTTATAGTTTCCGCTGTTTCTTGTAAAGACGTATATCTGAACAGGAATTTTTATACTCTGATTTGTACCTAATTGTATATTTAGGTATTTCTTTGTTAAAGAAATACCGGGGTGTTACATTTGGTATCAGAGCGGTTCGGCCTAGTCGGACGTAGTGACCTTCGGGTCGAGAAGATAGGATCGAGTCAGCTAGGGACTTAGACAATTATATGTCAGACCTTTTTAGTATATTATGTGACGTATTGAGTCAGGATCCACTCAATGTTTCATGTAAGTTACTGAAAACTATGACAGATAGTTGCCTCAGCCCCGAAAATGTCCAAAACCCTACACCATAGGATTCTCAGCCTTCTCGTTTCCTCAGAGTGCATAGCGGCAGCAGAGGGCTACATGTTACATTTGGAAACAAGGATGGGCATCCGCGATGGTTCGAGGAAACTGTGGGCGGCTGTTCAGTAAATAAATCTGATGCGGCTAGTGAGTCGCGGCATGAAACGTCTTATATCTTATCGAGAAGTACCAATCAAGCAAAGCCATTGTGCGGCAGTAACGTCAGTGTACTGAAATCTGTCGGATTAGTTAACACCCGAAACCCTAACCTTTATTTAGTCAGCGTATCAGCTTTTGAAATATCGTTTTCATCATAAAACTCACTGGCCCAGACCATCACACCAGCTGATAATCTCATAAGGGGTATAGGTTCTCTCTTTAATCAAAATGTTAATATACTGTGTGATTCTGGCGCTACTCACTGTTTTATCTCTGAAGCGTGTGCTGAACGGTTGGGATTAGAAATGTCTCCTATATCCGAACCGATAACTATCCTTACTGCTGCAAAGGGTTGTGTTCGAACCCAATCATTATGCCTTAACTGTCTACTTGCCATAGGAGGTAGGGAATTCGTTGTGGATTTTATCTGTTTGCCTAAGAGGGGGATGGAGATCGTTTTGGGAATGAATTGGATGACTTCCAATCACGTTACTATTGACTGCTTCAATCGTGCAATTGAGTTTCCTTCGGAAGTAGCGGAGCATGCACCTCCTGCAGCTGATGGTGTTATTTCGTTCGCTTCAGCCAACCAGTCTCTATTCCAAGGTGCGGAAGCTTTTGTTGTTATTTTATCTGCATCAACTGAAGCTGGTTTGGATTTATCGTCTGTGCAAGTTGTTAATGGATTCTTAGATGTCTTTCCCGAGGAAGTTTCCTCCTTGCCTCCAGAACGAGAGGTAGAATTCTCTATAGATTTGACGCCTGGGGCAGTGCCAATATCTATAGCACCGTATAGGATGTCTCCTCTCGAACTGAAGGAATTGAAGTCCCAACTTGAAGAATTAATCTCCAAGAAGTTTGTTCGACTGAGTGCTTCTCCATGGGGTGCTCCGGTGCTGTTAGTTAAGAAGAAGGACGGAAGCAAGAGGTTATGCATAGACTACCGTCAGCTGAATAAAATCACCATCAAGAATAAGTATCCGTTGCCAAGGATAGATGATCTGCTGGATCAACTTCGAGGTGCTAAAATATTCTCCAAAATTGATCTAAGATCGGGATACCATCAAATCCGAGTGAGGGCCTTAGATATTCCGAAAACCACTTTCCGTACGAGGTATGGACACTACGAGTTTGTGGTGATGCTTTTCGAACTAACTAATACCCCAGCTGTTTTTATGGACTACATGAATCGAGTATTTCATTCCTACTTGGGTCAGTTTGTGGTCGTCTTCAAAGACGATATCTCGGTGTATTCAAAGACAATTGAGGAGCGTGCTCAACATCTCCGCTTTGTTTTAGGGGTACTCCGAGAGAAGAAGTTATATGCGAAACCGTCGAAGTGTGATTTCTGGATGTCAGAGATTAAGTTTTTGGGTCATGTGATTTCCCAAGAGGGGGTAGCAGTGGATCTTAGTAAAGTGGAAGATGTGTTGAATTGGGAGCGGCCAACTTCGGTGACTGAAGTAAGAAGCTTTTTGGGATTGGCAGGATATTACAGGAGATTTATCGAAGGATTCTCACAGTTGGTTCTCCCACTCACCCGGTTTACTCGCAAGGGTCAACCGTTTACATGGGATACCGATTGTGAGGAATGTTTCCTCGAATTGAAGGAACGGTTGACTTCTGCCCCGATCCTGATTCTTCCGGATCCGTCTCTGGGGTTTCACATCTACAGTGACGCCTCTGGGAAGGGTTTAGGATGTGTTCTCATGCAGAATTAACCTGTTGTGGCCTATGCATCAAGGCAACTGAAGACTCATGAACGGAATTACCCAACTCATGACTTAGAGTTGGCGGCTATCGTGTTTGCACAAAAAAATTTGGAGACATTACCTTTATGGTTCTCGTTTCGAAGTTTTTAGTGATCACAAAAGCTTGAAATATCTGTTTGATCATAAGGAACTGAATAATAGGCAAAGAAGGTGGATGGAATTCCTGAAGGATTATGACTTCGAGTTGAAGTATCATCCTGGGAAAGCCAATGTGGTGGCAGATGCACTGAGCAGGAAATCCCTCCGCACAGCAGAGTTAATGATGTATGAAATGGCATTGTTGGAATCTTTCAGAGACTTGAATCTCAAGGTGACAAGGAAACGGGACCGACTTGTGTTACGACATATCCGGGTCGCCAGTGTGTTAAGGGAACGGATCCGTGTAGCTCAAGAGGTGGATGTGAGATTGCAATCTCAGAAAGGATTTCCCAATTTCACTGAGGACAGTGACGGTATTATTTGCTTCAATGGTAGAATTTGTATACCCGATGATAAAGCCATCAAGGAGCAGGTATTGGAGGAAGCCCATAGAAGTCAGTATTCCATACACCTTGGATCTACCAAGATGTACCGGGATTTAAGACTGATGTATTGGTGGCCTGGGATGAAAGCCGATGTTGCTGAATTCGTATCTAAATGCTTAACCTGTCCGAAGGTTAAGGCAGAGCACAAGAGGCCAGCTGGTCAGCTGCAACCACTCGATGTGCCAGTTTGGAAATGGGAAGATATCTCAATGGACTTTGTTATGGGTTTGCCAAGGTCGCAAGCCGGTAATGATTCCATTTGGGTAATAGTGGACCGATTAACAAAATCCGTTCACTTTATTCTCGTTCGCTCGACTTATAAAGTCTCCAAGTTAGCAGATGAGTATGTGAAGAACATTATCAGACTACATAGGGTTCCGACGAGTATCGTGTCAGACCGAGATCCCAAGTTCACTTCCAGATTTTGGAAATCGCTGAATGAAGCTTTGGGAACAAGAGGGCTGGTTAGTGTAACACCCCTTTTCTACCCGTTAATTTGTTTGTAAAAATCAGAGTTTCAAAATCGTTTTCATCGCGAGGAATGTTACACATACTTCGAATAAAACATCGTACTTCAATAAAACAGTTCAACATCAACAATTGTGCAATACGTAGCACGCCCCCAACGGGGAAAACCTCAAGCATCAGTCATCGTCACCACAACCTTAACATCAATAAAAACCAACTACGCAGCGGAAAGTAAAATAAAGAGAAACCATCAAATAACATATAATAACCAAAATAGTCTTAAAACATCGAGTTCGTTTCCCCCCTGAGTGCTACGTATCAGAGCGTGACGACCCGACTCAAATTAGTGAAGATACCTAGGTCTTCACTCGTGATCACCTGCACGTTACCGCATAGGGGTAACATTCAAACAGAAGGGTGAGTCCAATTCAATGCATATAATAAATCATATGATAAGCAATAAGTCAAAGTCACAGCACTAGAGTAACCACGTCACAATCATCAATTACGTCATTACAACAACTCATCACGATGTCATGTGACTATATGAAATGCAACCCACTCGCGGGCATATGCATGAGGTACCTTTCATCATCGTCGCTTAGCCTTTATGGCCTCATCGTCGCTTAGCCTTTATGGCCTCATCGTCGCTGGGTTCATGCACATGGAATACATGAGACACTATGACATGCACCACACACAAACACAATCACAGTCAACTATGTGACCCGTCACTTACCAATTTGCCAAATAAGAGGCACAGCACCTGTCAATTTATAATTACACACAACAACGTCGCTATATATCATCGTCGCTTATTATCATCGTCGCTTATTATCATCTTCGCTTATCCACAAACGTCATCAATCAAACAATAGCCACTAAGGGCAAAAACGTCATTTAACTAGCCACTAAGGGCATCATCGTCATTTTCACATCATCATCAACAATATTGGCCACTAAGGGCAAAAACGTCATTTATCTAGCCACTAAGGGAATCATCGTCATAATCACCCATTTTGACACTAAAGCGTTAAAACTGTTGGTTATACACAAAAAGGATTCTCAAAGGACTCAATACGGCTTTACAACGTCACCGGGACGACCACCGGGGACAGCCACTTGGGTGCCCAGAAACCACCAGAAAATAATAAGTTTTTATTAAAAAAATAAGTCATATAGGTAGACAACTGAAAAAGCTTCCCAACACTTTTTGAAACGTTTAAAACGGATGTCCGAGTCAAAAGATATGGCGAAAACAGTTTTTATAAAAAAAATCGGGAACGTCCTGAAAATGGCGCCCTTGGCGCCCAGCGCCTGGCACCTGGCGCCCAGCGCCCAGCAACACAACACACACGCAACACAGCACACACGCACACTGGCGCCCTTGGCGCCCAGCGCCTGGCACCTGGCGCCCAGCGCCCAGCACAACGCAACACAGCACACACGCACACTGGCGCCCTTGGCGCCCAGCGCCCAGCACAACGCAACATGCACACACACACACACGGCGCCCTTGGCGCCCAGCGCCCAGCACAACACAACGCACACGCAACACAGCGCACAGCGCCCAGCGCCTGGCGCCTGGCGCCCTGCAACACTTCGAGCAACAAGAAAATCCAGCAACAATTTCAGCAACACAATCAAACATATGGCGCCCTAGGCGCCCATGCCACAACCAAAAGTGGATTTTTCAGCCACAAATCATGAAGATCACATATATATCACTAACCAAACATGAAATTACACACAAATCAAGAACATGAATAGATCTAGGGTAACCCTAACTTACAACCTATCATGAACATCTATTATATAGAAAGATAGAACTCCCCTTACCTCGGATTTGAAGAACGGAAGCCCTAGAGACAGTCACGAACAGAACCACGGCAACAAAATCACGTTCCTCTTCCTCCTTGAGCTCGCGACCTTCTTCTCTTCCTTCTCCTCTCTCCACGGCGCTCTCACTCTCTCTATTCTCCTCTCTCAAATTCGCAAATGCTAGCCAAAACCCTAATCCCACAAGACCTAACAACTTCGCATGGCTTATGGATCATGGGCTTGGGCTTTTCACTTAAGCCCAAGTTCATTCAAGTGGCGCCTCCTTTTCCTAATACCACCAACATAAAAATTAATATAATTTTAATTAATTAAATTATATCCAAGTAATTAAAATAAATTCCTAAACACTTAATTAAATAAATTAATTAAATATTTAGGGTGTTACAACTCTCCCCCACTTAGAATATTTCGTCCTCAAAATTTACCTGATCAAACAACTCTGGGTAGGACTCCCGCATCTTGCTTTCTAGCTCCCAAGTCATACTCTCACCGGCAGCTCCTAGCCAAACCACTTTCACCAATGCAATCTCTTTGCCTCTAAGCACTTTCACTTCACGATCCTCAATCCGTACGGGCATCGTCTCCACAGTGAGATTATCCCGCACCTCTACATCATCCATATGGATCACATGAGATGGATCCGAAACATACTTCCGAAGTTGCGACACATGAAACACGTCGTGAAAATTCGAAAGATTTGGCGGTAAAGCCACCCTATAAGCCACATTTCCGATTCTCTCAGAAATCTGATAAGGACCAACAAAGCGAGGAGTGAGCTTCTTCGATTTCAACGCTCGACCAACACCGGTAATAGGAGAAACCCTAGAGAACACATGCTCAACCTCCTGAAACTCTAAATCTTTCCTCTGCTTGTCATGATAACTCTTCTGACGACTCTGCGAAGCTTTCATCTTTTCACGGATCATCTTGATTTTCTCTGTAGTCTCCCGGACAATCTCCGGTCCCAACACTACACTCTCCCCCGACTCATACCAACACAGCGGCGTTCTACATTTTCGACCATACAATGCTTCAAACGGTGCCATCCCGATACTGGAATGGTAACTGTTGTTATAGGTAAATTCAATAAACGCAAGGTAGGAATCCCATGAACCCCTTTGTTCCAAGACACCAGCCCTCAACAAATCTTCTAACGACTGAATTGTTCTCTCCGACTGACCATCTGTCTGAGGATGATACGCCGAACTCATTTTCAACTTTGAACCCAATTCCTTCTGCAAACCCGTCCAAAACTCAGAAGTGAACCTCGGATCCCTATCTGACACAATACTCTTCGGAACACCGTGCAACTTCACAATTTCTTTGACATAGACCTCTGCCAACCTCGACACCGGATAAGTGACATTAATAGGAATAAAGTGAGCACACTTCGTTAACCTATCAACGATCACCCAAATAGCATCATGACCCCTAACTGTATTCGGCAATCCCGTCACAAAGTCCATCGCAATGCTATCCCACTTCCACTCTGGAACTTCCAACGGTTGCATCAACCCTGCAGGCTTCTGATGTTCAGCCTTCGACTTTTGACAGGTCAAACAGGCATACACAAACTGTGCCACATCTTTCTTCATATCATACCACCAAAACATCTTTTTCAAATCTTGATACATTTTTGTTGCTCCAGGATGGATACTCAACTTGCTACGGTGACCCTCCTCCAAAATTGCCTTTTTCATCTCCGCTTCATCCGGAACACAGATCCTACCCCGGAACCTCAACACACCACGAGAAACCAATTTGAAATCTCCATCTTCAGATTGACCAACCCCATTCATTAAATCTACCAACTTGACATCTGACTTTTGAGCCTCCCTGATGCTGCCCAGAAAGTCATTATCGATCTTTAACATTCCCAGCTTGACACTACGAGGTGTCATTCTACAAACCAAACTCAAATCTCGGAATTCCTCAATCAACTCTAATTCCTTCACCATCATTGCCGACATATGCAAAGACTTCCGGCTTAAAGCATCAGCCACGACATTAGCTTTGCCGGGATGATAATTCAAACCGAAGTCATAATCCTTCAAGAGCTCCAACCACCGACGCTGTCTCATATTCAACTCCTTCTGGTCGAACAGATACTTCAGACTCTTATGATCACTGAACACCTCAAACCTCGAACCATAAAGATAGTGCCTCCAAATCTTAAGCACAAATACCACAGCAGCCAATTCCAAATCATGCATAGGGTAATTTTTCTCATGAGCCCGCAACTGCCTCGACGCATACGCAACGACTTTCCCATCTAGCATCAGCACACCACCAAGACCCATCTTCGAAGCGTCACAATATACAACAAACGGTCCCTCCGGATTAGGCAACATCAAAACAGGCGACGTTGTCAATCTCTTTTTCAGTTCCATAAAACTTTCCTCACACCGAGCATCCCAAACGAAAACTTTACCCTTACATGTCAACTGAGTCAACGGAAGGGCCAACTTGGAAAAACCCTCGATGAACCTCCTGTAGTACCCACCCAAACCCAAAAAGCTTCTGATCTCTGTTGCGGATTTCGGAGCCTCCCACTCCAACACTGCTTCCACTTTTGCCGGATCAACCGCAATACCATTACCAGAAATCACGTGCCCAAGGAAACTCACCTTTTTCAGCCAGAACTCACACTTTGATAACTTAGCATACAACTTTTTCTCTTTCAGCACTTCCAATACTGACTTCAGGTGCTCAGCATGCTCTTCATCCGACTTAGAATAAACTAGAATGTCATCTATGAAGATCACCACAAACCGATCTAGGTAATTATGGAAAATACGATTCATATATTCCATAAATACACCAGGTGCATTGGTCACACCGAACGGCATAACTGAATACTCATAATGCCCATATCTTGTCCTGAACGCTGTCTTCTGAACATCTTCATCCTTCACTTTAATCTGATGATACCAGGACCTCAAATCAATTTTGCTGAAAACACGGGCACCCACTAACTGATCCATCAAATCGTCGATCCTCGGAAGCGGATACTTGTTCTTGATAGTTACCTTATTCAACTGACGATAGTCCAAACATAACCTCATGCTCCCATCTTTCTTCTTTACTAACAATACCGGAGCTCCCCACGGTAATACACTCGGTCTCACAAACTTTTTCTCAAGCAATTCTTCGAGTTGCGTCTTCAACTCAGACAATTCCGACGCCGACATCCTGTACGGTGCCATAGACACAGGCCTCGTACCAGGTACAAGATCAATCGAAAACTCAACTTCCCTCTCCGGCGGCACACCCGGAATTTCGTCAGGAAAAACCTCAGGAAACTCGCGTACCACTTGCAGTTCTTCAATAACAGCTTGACTCTCAGCAGACAACGATGCCATCAACGAAAATAGCTGAACTCCTTCTTTCCTCAACTTCTTCAACTGACTAGCGGATACCAAAACAGAATCTTCTTCCCCGAAACTAACCGACTTGCTACGACAGTTGATATGGACGTGGTTATTCTCTAACCAGTCCATGCCCAAGATTACATCCAGTCCTCTCAACGGCAAACAAACAAAATTCACAACAAAGTCCCTGCCGAAGATCGACACGGGACACTGAGAACACATCTGGGAAGTAATCACCGACCCCTTCGCAGGAGTATCGACAACCATATCCCCATACATAGCAGATAAAACAAGACCCAATCTTTTACAACAATCAACAGATATAAAGCAATGGGTAGCACCAGTATCAATAAGAGATTTCAGAGAAGTACCGTTAATGAAACACGTACCTCTAATAAGACCATCCTTCTCATCAGGCTCCTCTCCTGCCAATGCGAACACTTTCCCACTAGACCTTTCTTTCTTCGGCTTTGTACATTTTGCACTGATATGCCCAGACTCACCACAGTTGAAACACACCACATCCTTAACCTTACACTCGGCCGCCATATGACCCTTTTTACCACAACGGTAGCACACTCTCTCATCAGATCCGCATGTAGTACTCTTGTGGCCAGGTTTGCCACACTTAAAATAGACAATGCTAGCAGGAGCATCTCCCCCACTAGTCTTCTTACCTCCAGCAGCCCTCTGATAACCCTTACCTGCCGGAACCTCATACGGCTTGCTTCGACTCAGAAACTTACCCTTTTTCTCAGACACAGCTTTGTAATGTGCAGTACTGTCCTCCTCGAAGATCCTACAACTATCGACTAGATCAGCGAACACACGGATCTTCTGGTAACCAATGGCCTTTTTTATGTCAGGCCTCAAACCATTCTCGAACTTGATGCATTTTGAGAACTCAGTTGTAGCCTCACTATAGTGCGGATAGAATTTTGCCAATTCCACAAACTTCGCCGCATATTCAGTCACAGACATACCACCCTGCTTCAGTTCCAGGAACTCTATTTCTTTCTTTCCTCGGACGTCTTCAGGAAAATATTTTCTCAGAAATTCTCTGCTGAATACCTCCCACGTAATCTCTTCCTGCACAGTCTCCAACCTCTGCCTAGTAGCCAACCACCAGTCGTCGGCCTCCTCAGCCAACATTTGAGTACCAAAACGGACCTTCTGCTCAACAGTGCAGTCCATCACCCTGAAAATCCTCTCGATCTCTTTCAACCAAGCCATAGCACCATCTGGATCATATTTGCCCTAAAAAGTGGGCGGATTCTCTCTCTGGAAAGTAGTCAGACTCCGAAAACCAGCCTTCTCCCCAGCATTCTGCTGATTCTGCACAGCCTGAGCCATAGCTTGCAACGCAGCAGCAAGAGCAGCATTGTTTCTCCCAGCCATTTCAAATTATCACTGCAGCACAAACCAAAAATTCAGAACTAATCTAACAATTTCTTAATTGTCATAAGACACTATGACAGGACAACATTGGCCGGACATACCGAACTGCTCTGATACCACTAATGTAACACCCCTTTTCTACCCGTTAATTTGTTTGTAAAAATCAGATTTTCAAAATCGTTTTCATCGCGAGGAATGTTACACATACTTCGAATAAAACATCGTACTTCAATAAAACAGTTCAACATCAACAATTGTGCAATACGTAGCACGCCCCCAATGGGGCAAACCTCAAGCATCAGTCATCGTCACCACAACCTTAACATCAATAAAAACCAACTTCGCAGCGGAAAGTAAAATAAAGAGAAACCATCAAATAACATATAATAACCAAAATAGTCTTAAAACATCGAGTTCGTTTCCCCCCTGAGTGCTACGTATCAGAGCGTGACGACCCGACTCAAATTAGTGAAGATACCTAGGTCTTCACTCGTGATCACCTGCACGTTACCGCATAGGGGTAACATTCAAACAGAAGGGTGAGTCCAATTCAATCCATATAATAAATCATATGATAAGCAATAAGTCAAAGTCACAGCACTAGAGTAACCACGTCACAATCATCAATTACGTCATTACAACAACTCATCACGATGTCATGTGACTATATGAAATACAACCCACTCGCGGGCATATGCATGAGGTACCTTTCATCATCGTCGCTTAGCCTTTATGGCCTCATCGTCGCTTAGCCTTTATGGCCTCATCATCGCTGGGTTCATGCACATGGAATACATGAGACACTATGACATGCACCACACACAAACGCAATCACAGTCAACTATGTGACCCGTCACTTACCAATTTGCCAAATAAGAGGCACATCACCTGTCAATTTATAATTACACACAACAACGTCGCTATATATCATCGTCGCTTATTATCATCGTCGCTTATTATCATCTTCGCTTATCCACAAACGTCATCAATCAAACAATAGCCACTAAGGGCAAAAACGTCATTTAACTAGCCACTAAGGGCATCATCGTCATTTTCACATCATCATCAACAATATTGGCCACTAAGGGCAAAAACGTCATTTAACTAGCCACTAAGGGAATCATCGTCATAATCACCCATTTTGACACTAAAGCGTTAAAACTGTTGGTTATACACAAAAAGGATTCTCAAAGGACTCAATACGGCTTTACAACGTCACCGGGACGACCACCGGGGACAGCCACTTGGGCGCCCAGAAACCACCAGAAAATAATAAGTTTTTATTAAAAAAATAAGTCATACAGGTAGACAACTGAAAAATCTTCCCAACACTTTTTAAAACGTTTAAAACGGATGTCCGAGTCAAAAGATATGGCGAAAACAGTTTTTATAAAAAAAATCGGGAACGTCCTGAAAATGGCGCCCTTGGCGCCCAGCGCCTGGCACCTGGCGCCCAGCGCCCAGCAACACAACACACACGCAACACAGTACACACGCACATTGGCGCCCTTGGCGCCCAGCGCCTGGCACCTGGCGCCCAGCACAACGCAACACTGCACACACGCACACTGGCGCCCAGCGCCCAGCACAACGCAACACGCACACACACACACACACACGGCGCCCTTGGCGCCCAGCGCCTGGCGCCCAGCACAACACAACGCACACGCAACACAGCGCACAACGCCCTTGGCGCCCAGCGCTTGGCGCCTGGCGCCCTGCAACACTTCCAGCAACAAGAAAATCCATCAACAATTTCAGCAACACAATCAAACATATGGTGCCCTAGGCGCCCATGCCACAACCAAAAGAGGATTTTTCAGCCACAAATCATGAAGATCACATATATATCACTAACCAAACATGAAATTACACACAAATCAAGAACATGAATAGATCTAGGGTAACCCTAACTTACAACCTATCATGAACATCTATTATATAGAAAGATAGAACTCCCCTTACCTCGGATTTGAAGAACGGAAGCCCTAGAGACAGTCACGAACAGAACCACGGCAACAAAATCACATTCCTCTTCCTCCTTAAGCTCGCGACCTTCTTCTCTTCCCTCTCCTCTCTCCATGGCGCTCTCACTCTCTATTCTCCTCTCTCAAATTCGCAAATGCTAGCCAAAACCCTAATCCCACAAGACCTAACAACTTCGCATGGCTTATGGATCATGGGCTTGGGCTTTTCACTTAAGCCCAAATTCATTCAAGTGGCGCCTCCTTTTCCTAATACCACCAACATAAAAATTAATATAATTTTAATTAATTAAATTATATCCAACTAATTAAAATAAATTCCTAAACACTTAATTAAATAAATAAATTAAATATTTAGGGTGTTACAGTTAGCACTGCTTATCATCCTCAGACTGATGGTCAGACTGAGAGGACTATTCAGACTCGTGAGGACATGCTTCGGGCTTGTGTGCTCGATAGCGGAAGAAAATGGGAGGATCATCTTCCATTAGTAGAATTCTCCTACAACAACAGTTACCACTCCAGTATTGGAATGGCACCGTTTGAAGCACTTTATGACAGGATGTGTAACATCCCGATAAATTCTAACATATAGAATCACCGAAATGCACTAAATGGCATACATCAGAGTAACTTCCTGTTATTGAAATATTGAACACAACTAAAGCTTTCGATAATACATATCAAATGGTTCTCAGAACCTCATAAACTTCCTGAAAATGCTTAAGTTTCAAAACTTAAGACTTATACAAAATCCTGGTGTTCAATACTCAAAACATAAAGTAGCGGAAACGATTTTACAACTTAACCAATGAAAGTTATACACTCGATAACATAGAAACAGTAAATGGGACAAAGGTCTAAAACATGAAACTCGGTCGTCAATGACTTCAAGAGTCGAACCGGCTAACCGTGCTTCGTCGCCTTTGCTTTCCCCTGTTTCTCTTCAAAAACCACAAATATGAAGGGTGAGATAAACATTATCTCAGTGAGTCCTATCGAGACCCCTTACTAACTCGAGCGGTTCATTATGCCTTGCTTTACACTCGTGGCCCTAAAAGAAACCACGTGGAAATATTTTAAGTTCCTGTAAGCTTTATGCTCATGGCCCTCCTAAGCGACACATGAAGCATACAATCTTTTGTTCCATGTTTTTAGCATAACACATCAGTCTACCTATTCTATAGGCACTTCTTTGACTTTGGTGAACCCATCCCGCTATTTCTAGTGGGCGAAACATTCTTGAGTCTAGGTTTTGGGGCTCATGAGTTCCCCTCCCCTAGTATGCTAACCTCTAAGGGTCGTCACCCTTTTTCCTCTTGTATTTATTATAGATTATATATCCATGTACCCACAATGGGCTGTTAGTCATTTCAGTCCAGTGCCGTGTATCATATCAGTCAATTACCGTGTATTATATCAGTCAAGTACCGTGTATTATATCAGTCAAGTACCGTGTATTATATCAGTCAAGTACCGTGTATTATATCAGTCAAGTACCGTGTATTATATCAGTCAAGTACCTTGTATTAATATTATTCTTGACATATGTTCTCTCGCGTTCTCTAAGTGCGGTCTTCCATTTTATTCATAATACACAAGTTTTCTATTAAACATATTCAATCTCATGACTTCGGTATCTTTACATTGTTGGGGGACCTTGGGAAATGGATTGGAAGAGGATTGGAATCATTTGGAATGGATAAAAAGGTACTTTGAATTTGAAGATCAGAAAGTCTCACACGACCCGTGCGTGTAGGCGCACGACCCGTGTGCTGTTGAACAAGTTGTAGAAGATTTCCAGAAAGATACGCACGACCCGTGCGACTAAGCGCACGATCCGGGCGTTGTTGAATAAAGTTCCAGGAGGATACACACGACCCGTGCGTGTAGGCGCACAATCCGTGTGTATTTTAAAAATCAGTTCGAGTAGCATCAGATGGGGGCGCACGACCCGTGCTCAGAGGCACACGATCCGTGGTCTCCATCAGTTTTCCAGAAAACAGACTTTTCATGAGTTAATCCATTCCATTCCAATTCCCATTTCCCTTCCGATCGAGACCCAAACATAAACACACATTATAACAGTATAATACAGCAGGCATATTCAACCAATCCAGCACATTTCAACAATCAAGCCCATCACTTATCATTTAAAATCACTGTTTTAGAAAACGGTTTTCGAAAAGGTGGAGACTCAGAAAACACACACATTCCCTAAGCGAGTTATAGAACTCACCTCTTTGAGGACAGAAGCTATCAATACCGAAACTCAGCAACAAAGACCACGGCAACTCACGAACTCTCCAACAAACCGCTTCTAGGCAACCCCAAAACACAATCGCTGCCAACTCTAAATCATGAGTTGGGTAATTCTCTTCATGCGGCTTCAACTGCCTGGAGGCATAAGCAACTACTTGTTGATTCTGCATCAGGACACATCCCAAACCCTTACCAGAGGCGTCGCAATAGATTTGGAATCCTACGATTCTTCAATTCTGCGAAACAATTATCGCAATCCGAGTCCCAACAAACGGCTGACCCTTGCGAGTTAACCGCGTGAGTGGAAGAACCAGCTGGGAAAATCCTTGAATGAATCTTCGATAATACCCAGCTAATCCCAAGAAACTTCTTACCTCAGTAACCGTAGACGGCTGTTCCCAGTCTACCACAGCTTCGATCTTATTGGGATCCACTGCAACACCAGCCCTAGATATCACATGGCCCAGAAACTTAACTTCGGGCATCCAAAAATCACATTTGGACGGCTTAGCATATAACTTCTTCTCTCGGAGTACGTTCAGAACAATTTGGAGATGTTGCACATGCTCCTCAATCGTTTTAGAGAATACCAAGATATCATCAATGAACACCACCACAAACTGATCCAGATAGGGATTAAAAATCCGATTCATATAATCCATGAATACGGCTGGAGCATTGGTCAAACCGAAGGGCATCACTACGAATTCATAGTGTCCATACCTCGTACGGAAAGCGGTCCTCGGGACGTCCAAAGCTCGCACCCTGATTTGGTGATAGCCGGACCTAAAATCAATCTTTGAAAATACAGAGGCTCCCCTCAACTGATCTAGCAAATCATCAATCCTCGGTAGAGGGTACTTGTTCTTGACAATCAACTTATTCAACTGACGATAATCAATACACAATCTCATACTTCCGTCCTTCTTCTTGACAAGCAACACTGGAGCACCCCATGGTGAGGCACTCGGCCGGATGAACCGTTTGGAAATTAGCTCCTCCAGTTGAACTTTCAATTCCCTCAACTCTAACGGTGACATTCTATACGGGGCTATCGAAATAGGTCCAGTGCCTGGAATCAACTCTATAGAAAATTCCACCTCACGATCCGGAGGAAATGAAGGGACTTCATCGGGAAACACATCAAGAAATTCATTAACAACTTGCACAAAAGATAAATCCCGACCTGTCTCAGTGGATGCAGCCAGCATCATGACATAAGCTTCTGCGCCTTGGAACAGATAGTTACTGGCCAAAGTGAAAGAAATAACAGCTTCCGAATTGGGCGGTTGTAGCTCGACTGACTCGGAGGCGAAACCGATAGTTCGATGGAAGCAATCTATAGTCACATGGTTGGCCGTCATCCAACTCATGCCTAGGACGACGTCCATGCCCTTCATTGGTAAACAAATGAAGTCTACTACAAAATTCCTGTCTCCAATGGATAGAAGACAATTTTCACATATCGCTTGGGTTTGAACACTACCCTCAGCAGCAGTCTTAATGGAGATTGGTTGAGGCAAAGGAGTTAAAGCCAATCCCAACCGTTCGACACAAACTTGAGATATAAAACAATGGGTCGCACCTGAATCATATAAAATACTAACGGAGTTATTAAAAAGAGATCTCATACCCCTTAGTAGATTATCTGACGGTGTGACCTTCTGGGCGTCCAAGGTGTAAACCCTCCCATGAGTTGTAGTAGCAGCAGGGTTACCTCATTGACTCTTCTCCTTCTCTGGGCAGTCCCGTGCATAATGACCTTCTTTCTTGCAGAAATAACACTGGTTGGATCCCATCTGGCATTTACCCTGATGATACTTTCCACAGTTGGAACATGTACTAAACCTTGAGGAGTTCGACGACTGAACCTGCTTCCCCTTGTTGGAGTTGCGCCTGGGACCCGTCTGATTGTTGGATGATCCAACATTCTTCTTATTCTGATGGAATACCTTCCTGCTTGCATATAACCTCTTCAAGTCACTCTCAGCTATGTGTGCTTGTTGAACCATGGCGGCATAGTTAGTATAAGCAAAAGAACTCAAACTCTGAGCAATGTCTTCCCTTAGCCCATACTTGAACCTTTCGGTTTTCCACTTGTCATTGGGAGCATACCCGGCCAAACCGAAGAATTGATATAACTCTTCAAACTTAGCCGCGTATTGACCCACAGTTGAGCTTCCTTGAGTGAGAGTCAGAAATTCGTTCTCCTTGTCGAACCTCATGGCTGTTGGAAAGAACTGCTCCAAAAATACCTGCTTGAAATGTTCCCAAGTCTGGGGAGTATCCATAGTTGTCATCATGGCTTTGGCATTAGTCCACCAGTTGTTAGCTTCACCTTTCAGCATATGTGTCGCCAATCTCAGCTTGTCATCATCAGTGACTTGCATAGCTACAAAAATCTTCTCTATATCATCTAGCCAATGCTGGGCTTCCATGACATCCGGTCCTCCTCTGAACTCGGACGGCTTCATTTTCAGAAATTCAGAGAAAACCCTCCTTGGGTCAACTTGAGGCTCAGGGACTTGCTGGGGCTGAGCTTGAGCATTATGTTGCATTTGCAACATGTCTTCCATCATCTTCTGTTGCCTCTCGATTACGTTCTGCATCCATGCAGAATGCGGATCAATCGGTGGGTTATTCCTCGATCCTCCTGCCATAATTCTGCAAATGATACACCAAGTATTAAGTTGATCAGTCTCAATGTCTCTTAGCATCACAAGAAGCAAGATAGCAGAATTACTCGAGGGACAAAACCACCATAACTGTCTAAGCCCGACTAGGTCGAACAACTCTGATACCATAATGTAACATCCCGATAAATTCTAACATATAGAATCACCGAAATGCACTAAATGGCATACATCCGAGTAACTTCCTGTTATTGAAATATTGAACACAACTAAAGCTTTCGATAATACATATCAAATGGTTCTCTGAACCTCATAAACTTCCTGAAAATGCTTAAGTTTCAAAACTTAAGACTTATACAAAATCCTGGTGTTCAATACTCAAAACATAAAGTAGCGGAAACGATTTTACAACTTAACCAATGAAAGTTATACAATCGATAACATAGAAACAGTAAATGGGACAAAGGTCTAAAACATGAAACTCGGTCTTCAATGACTTCAAGAGTCGCACCGGCTAACCGTGCTTCGTCGCCTTTGCTTTCCCCTGTTTCTCTGTAAAAAACCACAAATATGAGGGTGAGATAAACATTATCTCCGTGAGTCCTATCGAGACCCCTTACTAACTCGAGCGGTTCATTATGCCTTGCTTTACACTCGTGGCCCTAAAAGAAACCACGTGGAAATATTTTAAGTTCCTGTAACCTTTATGCTCATGGCCCTCCTAAGCGACACATGAAGCATACAATCTTTTGTTCCATGTTTTTAGCATAACACCTCAGTCTACCTATTTTATAGGCACTTCTTTGACTTTGGTGAACCCATCTCGCTATTTCTAGTGGGCGAAACATTCTTGAGTCTAGGTTTTGGGGCTCATGACTTCCCCTCCCCTAGTATGCTAACCTCTAAGGGTCGTCACCCTTTTTCCTCTTGTATTTATTATACATTATATATCCATGTACCCACAATGGGCTGTTAGTCATTTCAGTCCAGTGCCGTGTATCATATCAGTCAAATACCGTGTATTATATCAGTCAAGTACCGTGTATTATATCAGTCAAGTACCGTGTATTATATCAGTCAAGTACCGTGTATTATATCGGTCAAGTACCGTGTATTATATCAGTCAAGTACCGTGTATTATTATTATTCTTGACATATGTTCTCTCGCGTTCTCTAAGTGCGGTCTTCCATTTTATTCATAATACACAAGTTTTCTATTAAACATATTCAATCTCATGACTTTGGTATCTTTACATTGTTGGGGGACCTTGGGAAATGGATTGGAAGAGGATTGGAATCATTTGGAATGGATAAAAAGGTACTTTGAATTTGAAGATCAGAAAGTCTCACACGACCCGTGCGTGTAGGCGCACAACCCGTGCGCTGTTGAACAAGTTGTAGAAGATTTCCAAAAAGATACGCACGACCCGTGCGACTAAGCGCACGATCCGGGCGTTGTTGAATAAAGTTCCAGGAGGATACACACGACCCGTGCGTGTAGGCGCACGATCCGTGTGTATTTTAAAAATCAGTTCGAGTAGCATCAGAGGGGGGCGCACGACCCGTGCTCAGAGGCACACGATCCGTGCGTCTCCTTCAGTTTTCCAGAAAACAGACTTTTCATGAGTTAATCCATTCCATTCCGATTCCCATTTCTCTTCCGATCGAGACCCAAACATAAACACACATTATAACAGTATAATACAGCAGGCATATTCAATCCAATCCAGCACATTTCAACAATCAAGCCCATCACTTATCGTTTAAAATCACTGTTTTAGAAAACGGTTTTCGAAAAGGTGGAGACTCAGAAAACACACACATTCCCTAAGCGAGTTATAGAACTCACCTCTTTGAGGACAGAAGCTATCAATACCGAAACTCAGCAACAAAGACCACGACAACTCACAAACTTTCCAACAAACCGCTTCTAGGCAACCCCAAAACCGAAACCCAAGCCTCCTAAGCTGCTCTAACACTCGGTTTAGGTACGGAAGCTGGTTTTAACACTTCCCTCACTCACATGCAACTCAGATTTTTAGAATTTTGGTTAAATGGAGCTTGGTGGGTCTTCAATGGTGATTTGGGCTATGGGGAGGGGATGACTTCGAAATTACTATCAATGGGAAGAGGAGAATGACAGGAATTCAGGGCTGGTTTTGGATGCTACATGCATCTACAATTTTGTGATCTCCCTCTTCCTCACTTTCCCTCTCTCTCACGCCTACCCTTCCTTTCTCTCTTCCTTGTTTCTGATTTCCAGAAGTGGTCCAAAGTGTTTCAGTTTTGGTTTTTCAGCTGGAAGGAAACATATATATATATATATATATATATGGTGTGGGGAAAAGACAGGTTTGCCCCTCACTTAACCTTCCTATCTCCTATGACTCCCATCAGCCTTAAGTATTCTACTAACCTCCCATTAATTACTATCCTTATACCTTATTTTGATTATGCAAGACTACAATTATTTATTTCAACTTCATATAATTAAATAGCCTATGCAATTAACTTAATTCATGATGAACCTTTTGCGCTAAATATCCGACTTAGCCGATGATTACTTTAACCTTTTCGCTAATTTAAATAAGGCTTAAATATGTTTTAGGCCCATGCAAATATAGGGTGTTTTGGTTTAAGGCCCTGCAAATTTTTTTTTTTGTTAAAAGCCCTTGCAAAATGACATATCTTGTTATAAGCCCTTCTATGACTAAAATGTTAGCCTTAACATGGAATGCTATGATTGCTGAATATGTTGAGAAGGGCTTATAACAAAATATTTCATTTTGCAAGGGCTTTTAACAAAAAAAAATTTTTGCAGGGACTTAAACCAAAACACCCTATATTTGCAGGGGCCTAAAACATATTTAAGCCTTTAAATAAATTAAATTAGCTAGTTCGGGGATGTTACAGGAAGTGTAGAACTCCGTTGTGTTGGGTGGGAGATTGGTGAAGATAGGCTTTTGGGACCCGATATGGTTCGCGAGACTACCGAGAAGATCAAGTTAATTCAAGAAAGAATGAAGGTTGCTCAGAGTCGGCAAAAGAGTTATGCTGACAACCGAAGGAGGTCGTTGGAATTTGATGTTGGTGATCATGTATTCTTGAGAGTTTCTCCTACCATAGGCACCGGGAGAGCCTGACGAGCGAAGAAGCTCAGTCCTCGATATGATGGACCTTTCCAAATCATCGAGCGGATTGGGCCAGTTGCCTATCGCCTCGCATTGTCTCCGGCCTTATCAAATCTCCATGATGTATTCCATGTGTCTCAGTTGAGGAAGTATATTCCTGATCCACGTCAGCCGTTGAGTGTTGATACGATCGATCTTCAACCGGATTTGTCTTTCCAACCGTATCCTAGTTACATCTTGGAACGTGATGAGAAGACGCTACGGACGCTACGGACAAGGATCATCCCCATTGTCAAAGTGGTTTGGGATGGCTTCTCGATCGAAGAGGATACCTGGGAGTTGCATGACGACATGCGGACTAGATATCCATATCTTTTCAACTGAGGTACGTTTTGTCAATTTTGAGGACAAAATTTTAAAAGTTGGGGTGATTGTAACATCCTTAATTTTTAAAATAACATTGTAAGTGGAGTTTATATAATAGCTAGTCGAAGGAATAAATAACTCGCAATTCGGGATCGGTCGAGTCGAGAAATTTTATACCGAGTAAATAACCGTAGAGTTAGTGGGGGGTCTTGGCCGAAAAACCTTGACTAAGTGAGCTAAGGGCATTATGGTCCTTTCCCAACCATAACACCCTCAGCCCCAAATGAAACAACAAAACACTCATATCCTTCAACTTCATTTATTCAGCAACTGAAAACAGAAGAAAAGGAGAGAAGAGAAGAGAGGTGAGGTCGAGAGAGAGAGTGGAGAGCAATGATGGATCCTTCAACAATCTGCCATGCATGTAAGTCCTCCATGTCTCATTCTTCTCCAATTTCGATTTCCCTTCCTTTGATCTAAGTTTCTGAACCACATTCATCCTCCTCCCCATCTTGCCATTTTTTATGCTTGGAGCTCAAAGTGGTCAACAATGGAGTTTTAACTACTTCATGGTGTTGCATGTGCATTAGGAGCTAAGGAGAAGTATATTCAGGAACTACATTGTAGATTGGGAGCTGTTCTGAAGTGAATAGGTTGCTGGATTTGAAGTATACAGAAGTGTTGTTGCGGTCTCGAAGCGGTTGAGCTCTAACGGGGATCGTTCGTGTGTTTTCGGTTCGGCGACTTCGCCTTTCGGCTCAACTCTCGGACTTCGTCGAAACGTTGAGTTTTACTCACGATTAGGGATTCTTTTTTATTGACTTGAATACTCTGGAATTCTGTTTGTGAAACTATTCCGCTTTCGAAACATTTTATCGAGTCAAAAACCGTTTTCGGGAAAATAGCGTTTTACGGTTTTTCGGAGAATATATATGTTTTTATCGATTTGTTGATTTAAATGCTTTCACTGGAATATGGACTGAAATGTTGGTTATAATATCTATTTTAAAGTCTTGATGGTTAGGAAATGTCTCGGGGTCGAATAGAAAGCGAAACGGTACAAAACGGGTTTCGAAATACTGTTTTCAGCCAATTCTGGCTTCCTTCGCGACGCGACCCCAGTGAATTTTGTGACGCAAAAGTTTCTGTCACTTTTCGCGTCGCGACGGTATCTATTCGCGTCGCGACGGTTTGCAGTTTTCACTAAAAAGTTCCCGAACTTGTTTTTGCAATAACTTTTGATCTGGGAATCCGATTGAGGTGTTCTCGGATGCGTCGGAAAGCTCTTTAAAAGAATTAATCAAATATGTGGTTTGAATTATAAAACACTCTGTTTTTGAAGGTTTAAATTATTGAAAAACTGAAACTTAGACCGCGTGTGAGATAATGTTTTTTGGCATAACAAACCGGATCGTGGATCCTTCTCAACGCTATGATTATAACGCCGGATGTCTAACTATTGAATTCATCTAAATGGGTTATAGATCAATAAAGATATAAATTATCTAAAAGGCTTATGTGATTGATGTAACACCCCATTCTACCCGGCTATTTATCATAGAGATCAGAGTTTCAAAATTTCATTTCAATGGAATGCTACACATAATTTTAATCTAACAACGGTCAAATCAGTATAAGCCTTCATTACACCTTTATAATACGCAACACCATTAAATAATTTAGGGTACTCATGACATCACCAATAAAATTCACACATTATAATTTAGATGTCTCGCAGCGGAAAAATAACATAATCTCGAAAGCGCCGAACAACAGCCTCATCAAAAATCCTTAAATCAATGCATATAAAAATTCAACAGCAAATGAATAACACTAGAATCCTAAGCCCACCCCCTAGGTGTCACGTATCAGAGCAGACCGACTCGGGAGTGAAAGGAGTAAGCCTTCACTCAGGACTACCTGTGGTAAACAACAACAGAAGGGTGAGTCTCAAACCATATAATAAAGACTATAATAAGAAGTATATTTCATCATAGTATCGCACTCATACAGTCACACAGTAGCATAGTTCATACAATCAGCAACTCACATGCTTATCATGAGGATGTATGCAATACGGTTATGCATGTGGTACCATTTTCCCAGACCGCAGCCTTATCATCATAATATAAACTCAGGCCGCAGCCTTATGTATGCATGAGACTCCATGACAAAGATCACAATCACAATTCTTAACGACACGGTCCATACATCACATATTACCTCTTTAATTAATCTTAGTTTTAGCCCCCATGGCCTCATCATCAATCAACTCATTATTTTCTCATCTCAATCACATCTCTAGGACTAAGCTAGCACTTAGGGACCAATCTGCCACTATTAGGACCGAAACCAAAACACAAGCACGGGCGCACCACTTGGCGCCCTGGGCGGCCACACTTGGCGCCCAACACAACACACACGCGCACAACCATAGTAGGTCACCTGAAAAATTAAAACCGCTCTAGCCAAAATGTTCAAAATGTAATTTGGTCACGTGAATACAAAATTTGGCTCGGGAAAATATGCTCAGAAATTGATTTGCACACAAGTCCCCCTTTACACAAGCTAAAACGATGCCCAATAGGACCATTTCAAAACGACAAGTGCAAATCTGGAAATTCTTTAGCCAAAGTGCTTAAAATACAATTTGGTCAGGTGAATACAAAATTTGGCTCGGGAAAATATGTTCAGAAATTGATTTGCACACAAGCCCCCTTTTCACAAGCTAAAACGATGCCCAATAGGACCATTTCAAAACGACAAGTGCAAATCTGGAAATTCTTTAGCCAAAGTGTTTTAAATACAATTTGGTCAAGTGAATACAAAATTTGGCTAGGGAAAATATGTTCAGAAATCACAGCTCACCCCTAGGCACCACAAACATAGTCAAAACAACGCCCTCTAGGACAATTTCAAAACAATGCGTGAACAACTGAAAATTCTTTAGCCAAAATGTTTTAAATACAATTTGGTCAGGTGAATACAAAATTTGGCTAGGGAAAATATGTTCAGAACTCACAGCTCCCCCTAGGCACCACAAACATAGTCAAAACAACGCCCTCTAGGACAATTTCAAAACAATGCGTGAACAACTGAAAATTCTTTAGCCAAAATGTTTTAAATACAATTTGGTCAGGTGAATACAAAATTTGGCTAGGGAAAATATGTTCAGAACTCACAGCTCACCCCTAGGCACCACAAACATAGTCAAAACAACGCCCTCTAGGACAATTTCAAAACAATGCGTGAAAAACTGAAAATTCTTTAGCCAAAATGTTTTAAATACAATTTGGTCAGGTGAATACAAAATTTGGCTAGGGAAAATATGTTCAGAACTCACAGCTCACCCCTAGGCACCACCAACATAGTCAAAGCAACGCCCTCTAGGACAATTTCAAAACAATGCGTGAACAACTGAAAATTCTTTAGCCAAAATGTTTTAAATACAATTTGGTCAGGTGAATACAAAATTTGGCTAGGGAAAATATGTTCAGAAACTGAGTTTTATCCAAAAACATGTTTTGTGCGCCTTGCCTAAGCACAGGCAGCAACCTGGCGCCACCCCAGGCGCCACAGGGCAGCAACATGGGCGCCCTGCACAGACCACACACGCACCCAGCAACAGAACAGCGCCCAGTGCGCCATTTTCCCCCCAGCATCTTGGCGCCCAGGCGCCCCAACACAAGCAAAAACATCAAATTCTCAATTTATTTTCCAAATCAAATCACCACAACAATCACAAAATACCTTATGCTCATACCAACAACATTCAATCTCACATTTATACATTAAGAACACAACAAGGCATAAAATCAATACATGAAATCTAAACCTTAGCATAGGGAATCGAATTAATCACACCAATTATCAATTTCAACCAATCTAAACAATCTAACAATTAACAAATAATATCAAGTGGGATCCTATGGTCTACATACAACCTATTATACTCTCTATTATAGAGTGAGACTCCCCTAACCTTGATTATGACGAACTAGAGCTCTTTCCACCGAAGCACCGACAAACCACCGCAACAAGGAGTCTTCTCCTTCTTCTTCCCTTACTCGCGATCACGCCCTCTCTCTCTTTCTCTTGGACCATCACGAATTGATCAAAAATAGAAAGGGTTAGGGAAACCGAAAACTTAAGCACTTGATAGAGAAGGAGAATCGAATAATAAAAGACTAGGAACTCTTACCTAGAATCAAGATGAACAAACCCTAACTCCTTAGCTTGAGATTCGCCTTCTTCCTTCTCTTCTCCTCTCCTTCGACTTTCTTTCTCTTCTCCTCTCCTTCGACTCTCTTGCTCTCTTTTGGCACTAATGAGGCGCAACCTAGACCCCTAGCGCCTAAGGAGCGCCTAAGCCAATGGGCTTGGGCTTCTTGGGCCATCACTTGCAATTCCGGTATTTCCAATGCCATCCCCTTCAGTTAAAATAAAATACTATTTTATAATATAATAAAAAAAATTAGTGCAACACTTTAAATAATTTAATCAATTACTTAATTAAATTATTTGAGGGTGTTACAATTGATCCTTTGGTGATCAAAAAGATATAGATTATCTAACTCTCGAGAATTGATACGTATTGTCATATGTATCGCGTTGGGTGACTATCCGACAAGTAGCATACTAGGGAGGGTAGTCATGACCCCTTACCTAGGCCCTGTATACGTTTTGGCGTGGTCAATTCGTGGGTTATCGGGATTGTGGGCTTTGCACGGCCGATTTATGCTAAGATAGGTTCACGACTCATCGGGATTGTGGGCTTTGCACGGTCGATGTTTCATTTGGTAAAGCTTGTAATTATATAATAATTGACAAGGCTAAAATATAATGGTAGCACTTCATTCACCGGGATTGTGGGCTTTGCACGGCCGGTAATGGGCTAGGTATATATATTGGTATAAATAGTTAAAATTTAACTATGTAAACGGTTTTGTAATTGAACCGAGTGATTGTGAGGGGTTCGGTAGAACTCACTGAGACAAGTTGTCTCACCCAATCCATAATTGTTGTTTTTACAGAGAACCGGATATAAGGACAGCAGGCGGCACATTTGGTTGTCGGGTTCGAGGAGAAGACTGAAGATTGATTCTTTTATAGTTGTCCATGTTCTTCTGTAGTTGTCTCTGTATTCGGTCGTATGACTCGAGCTTGTATTATGTTATATTTTTATAGTTTCCGCTGTTTCTTGTAAAGACGTATATCTGAACAGGAATTTTTATACTCTGATTTGTAGCAAATTGTATATTTAGGTATTTCTTTGTTAAAGAAATACCGGGGTGTTACAGAAAGAGACTATATAAAAATTAAGTTGGTCCAAATTGAACTATAAAGTGAAAGATAATATAAACTATTTCAAAAGACAAGTTGTGTGATCAAGCTCAATTCGTGTTTGGATTTGGTGGATAGATGTTTGGTTGTTTTGAAATTGAGTGATTTGTAATGCTCAATGTGATTGAATGTTGTTTGGGATAGACTTGAAACACTTGGATTGAAGTTAAAGACACAAAGTCAGCATTTTTGTACATAGAGAGAAAAAACGGCCGTGTTTGAAAAACACTGGCACCCATGTTTCTTTCTATGTAACGGTGAATTTTTGTTAACCTTCCAACATTTTTTATTCGTAACTTTTGATCCGAAAATCCGATTTATGTGTTCTTGGATGCGTTGGAAAGCTAATGAAAGACATTCTAAGAAGTCTTCTTGATCTATCCTAACCATCACCTTTGGTGTATAGTGAGGTGTATCTATTTGACGATTTGGTTATGAAAAACTTATAAAATGTCTTGGACTATGATGATTATGGTAAAGCAACTGATTGAGGTATATTATGATGATTGATGGGTTGTGTAAGACTGACTCGAGAGAAAAATACATATGTACATAAAATAAAAACTTGATGAAGGAATAATTGAACGAAGTGACGCACTTGGGGAGGAGTCATGAGCCCTGGTCCAAGACTCTCATGTAGGAACCCGTCTAATATGTCGGGTTAGGGTTTCCCGCTCGTGGGGATTGTAGAATTTGAAATATACGTAAGACTGCATCTCTTTGGGAAGGCGTCGTTGGTAATAGGTAGTGTAAGTAGGAACGAAGGTCATGGTCCCAAGCTTACTGCTCGTTTAATGCCCTTATGAATTGTTGGGTGACAGGTCTCCGCCGGTTGGGTAGCATTTATATTTTGTGAGACTACGTCATCACTTGGAGTGCACTAAAGGCTAAGAATATGGTAAATGGCACCTTAAGAGGTATTGGTGACGTGTGTGTTGGGAAATCACTAAGATTACTTTGAGATCTCACCCCCTATATGTGTTTTGTGGTTTTCAAATAAGCAAGGAGGTCGGGGTATCCAAATAAAAGATATTTCACTTTTGAAGAAAATGTCTCAGCTTATAATTTTAATTGTAAAATGACACCCTTAGTTTCCTGAAATTAGCCTTTTTGTGAAGTTATTTTATTGTACTTAAACATACTCAAAGTCATGGAAGGATCGATCGATTTTCTTTTGAAAGAATATTACTAAACTATGATTCTTGTACTTTCTATTTGCTGAACTAATAGTAATTTTAAGGCTTAAATATGTTTTAGGCCCCTGCAAATAGAGGGTGTTTTGGTTTAAGCCCCTGCAAAAACTTTTTTTGTTAAAAGCCCTTGCAAAATGACATATTTTGTTATAAGCCCTTCTATGACTAAAATGTTAGCCTATAACATGGAATGCTATGATTGTTGGATATGTTGAGAAGAGCTTATAACAAAATATTTTATTTTGCAAGGGCTTTTAACAAAAAAAAAATTGCAAGGGCTTAAACCAAAATACTTTATATTTGCAGGGGCCTAAAACATATTTAAGCCTAATTTTAATAGTTCAAGATGTACTTACTTTTATAATGTATTTTGTAGAAAAAGGAGTGTAATGGTATTTTATGGTTGAGCTTCATATATCCTCATCTAAATATTATATATCTATACTCCGTTGGGCTTCTTGACTCTTGCAATTTCCAAAACAGGATTTCGGTTTTAGTATCGAAAAGGATACTTATGAGGGTTTCCGTTAGTCAGATAAGTGTTGATTTTAATTCGCTCGATCCTAAAACGCTTACACATCCTCTGATATTCAAGTTGTCGTAAATACTAATCGTTGAAGTCGACTAAAAGATTTGGGATGTTACATTTTCATTTGAAATCTATACCAGTCAAGTAATAATCATATTGGTCTTCTACTTGGTTACCTTTTTCCTTTTAAATTATCAATTTAGTTTGTATAATTTGTGTTAAATATCATTTGTTAGTGAACACACGACTTTGAACAAAAAGTTAAGGACTTGTGGTATGTTTGATACGTAACTAATATGAGAAAACAATTATTGTAACACCCCAATAATTTCTAACTTGTAGAAACTACCGAAATGCACTACTGGCATACATCAGAGTACCTCCTGTTTTAAATACTGAACACATGCTAATACTCGATGCTAAAGACCATCAAGCGCGTTACATAACTTAATCCTGAAAAATGCATAAAGCGTTCTTACACCACTCCACTAGTGTTCAGTACCAAAAAAGAAAGTGTGCAGAAGCAATTTACAACTTTATAACATAAGTCGTACAATCGTACATACTAAGGAACTGAATACAAAACACAAAGGAAACTGAAATACAAGATATGATGAAATAAAGGTAGCGGCTGCTCCTCAAGCGTCTCCATGACCAGGCCTCATCATCTTCAACTTAGCCTGCAATTCTGAAAAACAACAACATGGATTGGGTGAGACAACTTGTCTCAGTGAGTTCTATCGAGACCCCTTACTAATTCTCTCGGTTCAATTATGCTTGATTCGTTATTCAAAACTCAAAACTCATAGTCCTCAAAGTTGACTATGTGGCTGAACTAATCTCAATCACTGAGCCTAACAATGAACTATGCTCAATCACTGAGCCTAACCATGAACTATGCTCAATCACTGAGCCTAACAATGATTCTTAGCGTGTCACCGGTCACTTGGCAAAATAAGCTTCCGGTGAACCCAATCCACTAATCACTAGTGGGCAAACCTCAAGGGGCCTAGGTTCATAGGGCTCATGACTTCCCCTCCCCTAGCACACTACACTGAAATAGGGTCGTCACCCTAACCTGATGTATATATATTGATATACCTTGAACAATGAGCAGTGAACAATGATCTGTAAACATGACAATGAGCTTATACTTAACATGATCTTAATCTTAACCTAATTTTATACTTAGCATAATCTTGTCATTAGGTGATCTCACACGGAATTACTAACGTTGTTAACTTAATTTATAACTATCCATTACCTAGTCCACATCATAATGTATCGCCCATACTCAACATTATGATAATCTAACTTAGTCATAATCGGTCTCATAAATACCACATTGGCCATCACATAAGCAAGGACATGAACATAACATAAAACTATTTCGATCGCACTTGATTTCATGATACTAATATGTTTCCATCCTTGGGAAAACTTGAGGAGTGGATTAGAAGGGACTTAGGACCAATCGGAATGACTTAGGACATAGTTTAAAATTGGGTACCAGCAAGAGACACACGACCCGTGCGCCTTGGCGCACGATCCGTGCTCAATTTTCAGAAAATCCATCGTGAGTACCAGAACCTCACGCCCGATCCGTGCCCAGGGGCGCACGATCCGTGCGTGGCTACCAGTATTTCTGAAAAGTCAGTTTTCGTGTTTTCTTGTCCATTCCGATCGTTCCCGTATCCATTCCGATTCACATCCGAACTTAATAATACATCAAAACAGTCATGTAAACCAATCAATCATCACCAACCAATCAACAACATAACAACAATCAACGATTAAACTTAACCAATCACATAATTTGACGATTCGTCCATGTTTTCATAAAACGGTTCAATACCGGTTTTCATAAAAAGGCGAGACCAAAACTCAGAGTATAACACACATGACCATAACAACCTAGTGAGTATAGAACTCACTTATTTGCCGAGACTTCAAGGATTCGACCGTTCCCGAGAACCACGAACTCTCCTCGGACTCGATCACGACATCAACTCACGAACTATCTCCGGAATCGCTCCGATACACTTCCCCACCGAAACCCAGCTACTGAGATGATGCCTAAGGTTGCCCTAATTCGAAATGTGGTTGCTGAAATTGGAGCTAAGGCTCACAAAGAAGACATGCAAGGTCAGATTTGGCAATTTGGCTAAGTGGAGCTTGGTTGGGCTTCAATGGTGATTTCAAGGGAAGGGAGGGGATGATTTCGAACTTAGCATCAATGGAAAGGGAATAGGGAGCTGATTCAGAAAATGTTGATAGATGAAGCATGCATGATGGTTTGAAGAAACTCTTACCTCTTCCCTTCCTCTCCCATTCGCACCCTCTCTCTTTCTCTCCCCTTGGTTCTTGTTTTTCTGAAAATTAAAAGATGAAGTGTGTGTCTCACTTGGTCCAGCTGAGGGGGACATATAAGGGGCATGGTAAAAGACTAAAATACCCTTTTCTTAAACATTTCATTCCCTATGACTCCCTCAACCCTAATCACCCTAACTTAGAATAATTAAATTCCCAATCACACACAATTTCATACTTAATAAATCAAACAAGTCATTTTCAATTTAAATAATTTCAATCAATTCAATAAATCACTAATAATTAATATTATGCTAATATAATTAAATAGCAAAAATAGGGGATGTTACATTCACCCCAACTTTTAAAAAATTTGTCCTCAAAATTGGACTAGGAAATACCTTTCGCCGAATTGTCGCCAGCTTTACCCTTCTGGGCGTCCATCACATAGATTCTTCCACGGGCGGGAGTTGCATTCTCTTCTCTGCTCCTTTTCTTTGCCGGACACTCGTGAGCGTAATGCCCTTCGCCTTTGCAGTAATAGCACACAGTTGACCCCAGGCGACACTCTCCACCGTGAGGTTTTCCGCATTTCGAACACCTAACGAACCTTGGAGATTCAGACACCACTGCTTGCTTTCCTTTGTTGGAGTTACCCTTTGGCTCCTCACTTGGGGTTGGCAATTCTAATGCCTTTTTCTTTTCCTTCCGATATGCTTTCCTTTCTTCATACATCCTGTTGAGATCTGCCTCTGCAACATAAGCTTGCTGCACCAATCCAGCATAACTAGTCATAGCATAAGAGCTAAGACCTTGGGCCACATCAGCACGAAGACTTGCCCTATACATCTGCATCTTCCACTCATCATTTGGAGCATGCTTTGCCAACTGATAAAACTGCGACAACCTTTCGAACTTGGCGGTGAACTCTCCCACCGACATCTCTCCTTGCCTCAGATTGATAAACTCGGCTTGCTTGCTTAACTTCATTACCGGAGGGAAAAAGTGACCATTAAACATCTCCTTGAAGTTAATCCAGGTAACAGGAGTTCCCTGGTTCACCATCAAATCATGAGCATTGGTCCACCAGGTTTGAGCATCTTCCTCGAGCATATGGGCGGCAAAGAGAACCATCTCTTCCTCGCTGCATTGAAGAGTCCTAAAAATCTTCTCCATCGAATCCAACCAGAAATGTGATACCATTATCTCAGGTCCTCCTTTGAAACTTTGAGGATTCATCTTCTGAAAACGAAAGTAAGCCCTATTCGGATCTTCTAGAGGAGGTTGTTGAATATTTGGTTGTTGTTGATCCATCCTCTCATGATGCATCTGAGCCATTTGAGCCATCTGCTGTTGCTGCATTTGCATCATGTCATTCATCATCTTCTGTTGCGTTTCGATGACATTCTGCATCCATATGGTATGAGGATCGACGGGGACGCTTCTCCTACTTCCCCCAGCCATGATTCTGCGAAATATGCACAAAGTGTTTAGTTGATCAGGCTAAACGTCTAATAGCATACTAAGAGGAATCACACTTAGAGGACTTAAGAGACTCATGATTCTAAGCCCGACTAGGTCGAACTGCTCTGATACCAATTGTAACACCCCAATAATTTCTAACTTGTAGAAACTACCGAAATGCACTACTGGCATACATCAGAGTACCTCCTGTTTTAAATACTGAACACATGCTAATACTCGATGCTAAAGACCATCAAGCGCGTTACATAACTTAATCCTGAAAAATGCATAAAGCGTTCTTACACCTCTCCACTAGTGTTCAGTACCAAAATAGAAAGTGTGCGGAAGCAATTTACAACTTTATAACATAAGTCGTACAATCGTACATACTAAGGAACTGAATACAAAACACAAAGGAAACTGAAATACAAGATATGATGAAATAAAGGTAGCGGCTGCTCCTCAAGCGTCTCCATGACCATGCCTCATTATCTTCAACTTAGCCTGCAATTCTGAAAAACAACAACATGGATTGGGTGAGACAACTTGTCTCAGTGAGTTCTATCGAGACCCCTTACTAATTCTCTCGGTTCAATTATGCTTGATTCGTTATTCAAAACTCAAAACTCATAGTCCTCAAAGTTGACTATGTGGCTGAACTAATCTCAATCACTGAGCCTAACAATGAACTATGCTCAATCACTGAGCCTAACCATGAACTATGCTCAATCACTGAGCCTAACAATGATTCTTAGCGTGTCACCGGTCACTTGGCAAAATAAGCTTCCGGTGAACCCAATCCACTAATCACTAGTGGGCAAACCTCAAGGGGCCTAGGTTCATAGGGCTCATGACTTCCCCTCCCTTAGCACACTAAACTGAAATAGGGTCGTCACCCTAACCTGATGTATATATATTGATATACCTTGAACAATGAGCAGTGAACAATGATCTGTAAACATGACAATGAGCTTATACTTAACATGATCTTAATCTTAACCTAATTTTATACTTAGCATAATCTTGTCATTAGGTGATCTCACACGGAATTACTAACGTTGTTAACTTAATTTATAACTATCCATTACCTAGTCCACATCATAATGTATCGCCCATACTCAACATTATTGTAACACCCCGATAAATTCTAACATATAGAATCACCGAAATGCACTAAATGGCATACATCAGAGTAACTTCCTGTTATTGAAATATTGAACACAACTAAAGCTTTCGATAATACATATCAAATGGTTCTCTGAACCTAATACACTTCCTGAAAATGCTTAAGTTTCAAAAACTTAAGACTTGTACATAATCCTTGTGTTCAATACTCAAAACACAAAGTAGCGGAAACGATTTTACAACTTAAACAATGAAAGTTATACAATCGGTAACATAGAAACAACAAAGGGGACAAAGGTCTAAAACAAGAAATTAGGTCTTCAATGACTCCAAGAGTCGCACCAGCTAACCGTGCTTTGTCGCCTTTGCTTTCCCCTGTTTCTCTGTAAAAACCACAAATATGAAGGGTGAGATAAACATTATCTCAGTGAGTCCTATCGAGACCCCTTACTAACTCTAGCGGTTCATTATGCCTTGTTTTGAACTCGTGGTCCTAAAAAGCAACCACGTGGAAATATATTAAGTTCCTGTAACCTTTATGCTCATGGCCCTCCTAAGCGACACATGAAGCATACAATCTTTTGTTCCATGTTTTTAGCATAACACCTCAGTCTACCTATTTTATAGGTACTTCTTTGACTTTGGTGAACCCATCCCGCTATTTCTAGTGGGTGAAACAGTCTTGAGTCTAGGTTTTGGGGCTCATGACTAGCCCTCCCCTAGTATGCTAACCTCTAAGGGTCGTCACCCTTTTTCCTCTTGTATTTATTATACATTATATATCCATGTACCCGCAATGGGCTGTTAGTCATTTCAGTTAAGTACCGTGTATCATATCAGTCAAGTACCGTGTATCATATCAGTCAAGTACCGTGTATCATATCAGTCAAGTACCGTGTATCATATCAGTCAAGTACCGTGTATCATATCAGTCAAGTACCGTGTATTATTATTATTTCTTGACATATGTTCTCTCGCGTTCTCTAAGTACGGTCTTCCATTTTGTTCATAATACACAAGTTTTCTAGTAAACTTGTTCAATCTCATGACATCGGTATCTTTACATTGTTGGGGGACCTTGGGGAATGGATTAGAAGGGAATTGGAATCATTTGGAACGGATAAAAAGGTACTTTTAATTTGGAGATCAGAAGGTCTCACACGACCCGTGCGTGTTGGCGCACGACCCGTGCGCTGTTGAACAAAGATGTAAAAGATTTCCAGAAAGATACGCACGACCCGTGCGACTAGGCGCACGATCCGGGCGTTGTTGAATAAAAGTTCCAGAAGGATACACACGACCCTTGCACAGAGGCACACGATCCGTGCGTCTCCATCCGTTTTCCAGAAAACAGACTTTTCATGAGTAAATTCCATTCCGTTCCGATTCCAATTTCGTTCCGATCGATAACCCAACATAACAGTTATTATTCCAGACCAGCGAAAGCGATTAAACAGTCAAATAATATATATCATAAATCAACAATCCACTCAATTCGAGCAATTATGCGATAAAAACGTTTTCGTTAAGTTTTCACAAAGCGGATTGTCCATAATATCATTTCAGAAAATAACATGACTCGACAACAAAACGTCCCTAAGCGAGTATAGAACTCACCGATTTGACGACCTCGCGAGAAATCACGTCCTCACGAACCGTAACCTCTCGAACAATCCCCGTAATCACGTACTCGCACCGAACTCGTCCGATACTCGAAACTGAACTTCGGAACAGAAACCAATCACAAATCCAGCTACTGAACTTCCTCCTTGACTACGGAATTGGCGTCTCTCGAACTTTGGCGATTCGGTCCGAAATTTGAGGAACCAACACTTCCAATTTCGCATCCGTTTTCCAGAATCAGTGAGCAGTTTTGTAACACGCGTATCTTGGTCAAATCGTGGCCAAAACCCTTCAAACCAGTGCCCATGCTGTAGATAATTTTGTCTACTTTCTGATGGTCAAAGGATCATACGCATGCATCCAGTAACTTGGGAGATACACCCGAAACAAGGTGACTGGGTCAAAACTGTCTCTAATCCAAAACTGAAACTTGCAATTCCTTTTTCTTCCACCATACTCAATGAAATCGGTTCATTCTTGTGCCTAATCCGAAGCATTTCGTGTCTAGTTTCTGAATCATCAAGAATCATGTTCATCCGAGCTGTGTACAGAGAGATATTAGTTAAATACTGAAGAGGGTTCCTACGGGTTTCTCCAACAAAATATGGTTCTTCAAGGAGAACTTGTTGCATCTCCAACTCCATTTTTTTTCTCACCTTGGGCCTTGAAGTTTCAGAAATGGTAGAATGGAATTCAGAAGGGTGATGATGGTGTTTTTGGTATCAAATTGAAGAGGAAGAAAAATGAAAGAGATTGGTGTAAAGACATTGCACATGCATGAAGGATTTGAGTGTAGCTCTTCACTTCTTTCTCACTCTCTCTCTCAAATTTCTCCTCCCTCTCTCTCACCATGTTTTCTGAGTTTTGATGAAAATGAA
This sequence comes from Astragalus membranaceus, assembly GCA_039519185.1. NCBI lineage: Eukaryota > Viridiplantae > Streptophyta > Magnoliopsida > Fabales > Fabaceae > Astragalus > Astragalus membranaceus. The sequence goes on along the minus strand of CM076854.1, from coordinate 28,693,698 downwards.
GCTGAGTGTGTTGGCCTGGTTCAGCTGGGTTACTACTTAAAGGGCGAAATGACCATAGTGCCCCTATATCCAAATTTTGCTTAAACTTCCTAAATTTCTTCTTAAGTCAATTTTAATCCCACAATACTTATACAATAATCACATATTGCATATAGTGATGTTCTGTGGAGGATGGTTTAGCCGAAACTCATAAATATGTGAAAAAGACGAAAATACCCCTGTGCTCCTATTTGCTTAAAATCCCACTTAACTCACCATATCATAATTAATCAAAATGCTAATTAATCATCTTGACCTCTTGCTAATTTAAATAATTTAAATTAGCGAAATTGGGGATGTTACAATTATGATAATCTAACTTAGTCATAATCGGTCTCATAAATACCACATTGGCCATCACATAAGCAAGGACATGAACATAACATAAAACTACTTCGATCGCACTTGATTTCATGATACTAATATGTTTCCATCCTTGGGAAACCTTGAGGAGTGGATTAGAAGGGACTTAGGACCAATCGGAATGACTTAGGACATAGTTTAAAATTGGGTACCAGCAAGAGACACACGACCCGTGCGCCTTGGCGCACGATCCGTGCTCAATTTTCAGAAAATCCATCGTGAGTACCAGAACCTCACGCACGATCTGTGCCCAGGGGCGCACGATCCGTGCGTGGCTACCAGTATTTCTGAAAAGTCAGTTTTCGTGTTTTCTTGTCCATTCCGATCGTTCCCGTATCCATTCCGATTCACATCCGAACTTAATAATACATCAAAACAGTCATGGAAACCAATCAATCATCACCAACCAATCAACAACATAACAACAATCAACGATTAAACTTAACCAATCACATAATTTGACGATTCGTCCATGTTTTCATAAAACGGTTCAATACCGGTTTTCATAAAAAGGCGAGACCAAAACTCAGAGTATAACACACATGACCATAACAACCTAGTGAGTATAGAACTCACTTATTTGCCGAGACTTCAAGGATTCGACGTTCCCGAGAACCACGAACTCTCCTCGGACTCGATCACGACATCAACTCACGAACTATCTCCGGAATCGCTCCGATACACTTCCCCACCGAAACCCAGCTACTGAGATGATGCCTAAGGTTGCCCTAATTCGAAATGTGGTTGCTGAAATTGGAGCTAAGGCTCACAAAGAAGACATGCAAGGTCAGATTTGGCAATTTGGCTAAGTGGAGCTTGGTTGGGCTTCAATGGTGATTTCAAGGGAAGGGAGGGGATGATTTCGAACTTAGCATCAATGGAAAGGGAATAGGGAGCTGATTCAGAAAATGTTGATAGATGAAGCATGCATGATGGTTTGAAGAAACTCTTACCTCTTCCCTTCCTCTCCCATTCGCACCCTCTCTCTTTCTCTCCCCTTGGTTCTTGTTTTTCTAAAAATTAAAAGATGAAGTGTGTGTCTCACTTGGTCCAGCTGAGGGGGACATATAAGGGGCATGGTAAAAGACTAAAATACCCTTTACTTAAACATTTCATTCCCTATGACTCCCTCAACCCTAATCACCCTAACTTAGCATAATTAAATTCCCAATCACACACAATTTCATACTTAATAAATCAAACAAGTCATTTTCAATTTAAATAATTTCAATCAATTCAATAAATCACTAATAATTAATATTATGCTAATATAATTAAATAGCAAAAATAGGGGATGTTACCATTATTTAATTTCATAAGTAATTTTTTATATTAGTTATAATATCAACTTTAATTATAATCAAATATATGATTTAATTTTTATCTAAAACGAAATACATGAATCCTTGAATTAGACAATGATACTATGGTATCCGTGAGATAGGAAGAACTCATTCAATAAAAAACGTACTTTTCATTTGATTCGTTCATTTATTAAGTGAAAGCCAACCTTAAATCAAGCAGAGTGGACTAAACTACAATCATTCCAAACCTTCAGTGCCCTATTCAAAATTACTGTCTTGTTTCTCTTGAAAATTGGCAATTTAACCGCATTGTTTGTGATGTCCATGTGGCACGATTTTCCTACATCATTCACAAGCCCTAGACAACACTCGTTGCTAACTGTTTGATTTCCAACAAATACACCAAAATATACTTGTTGACCACAATTTGGCGTCAATTTGGTTACACATTTACTTAAATATTTTTCATACGATGACGACGGCCTTGGAGCATAATTCAACTCACTAGATGGACCTTGAGATGGTGGCTGAAGAGTTTCAGAACCAACTGACGTTTTCAATAACAAAGTAAAGCTGATGAAAAAGGTCACAACTATATAAAATTTGTTGAATGATGCCATGGTCTTTTAAAAGATTGTTTTATGTACGTTCAAGGTCTTGTAGATGTTTATCTGAGTTAAATGGTGGAAAAAGGAAGTCATATTTATAGTATAAATATTACAATCTTAACGTTCAAAAGTATTTAATAGATTGTTCTAACTCTTTTAAAACAGCAAAAGCAAATATATGTTTCTTGTTAATATGTAAAATGATTATCTCATCGAATAAGTTTCTTTTCAAAATCTCATTTCCTATCAAAAAAACTTGTGAAATGTTTTTTCCTAATGCAATTTCAATTTTCAAAAGTAACACACACATGAAAACTCACTAAATTCATATATGGTTTTAAATAATATTGATAGGAAGATTTTCATGGCATAATTTAAGTAAATATTTGTATAAAATTTTCTATAGATTTTTTTTAAGGAAATAATTTAATTAGTTGCGCCCATAATTTCATGCTCATTCTTTTTTGACTCACAATAGGTCAATTATATTTTGAAAGAGACTATATAAAAATTAAGTTGGTCCAAATTGAACTATAAAGTGAAAGATAATATAAACTATTTCAAAAGACAAGTTGTGTGATCAAGCTCAATCCGTGTTTGGATTTGGTGGATAGATGTTTGGTTGTTTTGAAATTGAGTGATTTGTAATGCTCAATGTGATTGAATGTTGTTTGGGATAGACTGGAAACACTTGGATTGAAGTGAAAGACACAAAGTCAGCATTTTTGTACATAGAGAGAAAAAACGGCCGTGTTTGAAAAACACTGGCACCCATGTTTCTTTCTATGTAACAGTGAATTTTTGTTAACCTTCCAACATTTTTTATTCGTAACTTTTGATCCGAAAATCCGATTTATGTGTTCTTGGATGCGTTGGAAAGCTAATGAAAGACATTCTAAGAAGTCTTCTTGATCTATCCTAACCATCACCCTTGGTGTATAGTGACGTGTATCTATTTGACGATTTGGTTATGAAAAACTTAAAAAATGTCTTGGACTATGATGATTATGGTAAAGCAACTGATTGAGGTATATTATGATGATTGATGTGTTGTGTCAGACTGACTCGAGAGAAAAATACATATGTACATAAAATAAAAACTTGATGAAGGAATATTGAACGAAGTGACGCACTTGGGGAGGAGTCATGAGCCCTGGTCCAAGACTCTCATGTAGGAACCCGTCTAATATGTCGAGTTAGGGTTTCCCGCTCGTGGGGATTGTAGAATTTGAAATATATGTAAGACTGCATCTCTTTGGGAAGGCGTCGTTGGTAATAGGTAGTGTAAGTAGGAACGAAGGTCATGTTCCCAAGCTTACTGCTCGTTTAATGCCCTTATGAATTGTTGGGTGACGGGTCTCCGCCGGTTGGGTAGCATTTATATTTTGTAAGACTACGTCATCACTTGGAGTGCACTAAAGGCTAAGAATATGGTAAATGGCACCTTAAGAGGTATTGGTGACGTGCGTGTTGGGAAATCACTAAGATTTCTGTGAAATCTCACCCCCTATATGTGTTTTGTGGTTTTCAGATAAGCAAGGAGGTCGGGGTATCCAAATAAAAGATATTTCACTTTTGAAGAAAATGTCTCAGCTTATAATTTTAATTGTAAAATGACACCCTTATTTTCATGAAATTAGCCTTTTTGTGAAGTTATTTTATTGTACTTAAACATACTCAAAGTCATGGAAGGATCAATCGATTTTCTTTTGAAAGAATATTACTAAACTATGATTCTTGTACTTTCTATTTGCTGAACTAATAGTAATTTTAAGGCTTAAATATGTTTTAGGCCCCTACAAATAGAGGGTGTTTTGGTTTAAGCCCCTGCAAAATTTTTTTTTGTTAAATGCCCTTGCAAAATGACATATTTTGTTATAAGCCCTTCTATGACTAAAATGTTAGCCTATAACATGGAATGCTATGATTGCTGGATATGTTGAGAAGAGCTTATAACAAAATATTTTATTTTGCAAGGGCTTTTAACAAAAAAAAATTGCAAGGGCTTAAACCAAAACACTCTATATTTGCAAGGGCCTAAAACATATTTAAGCCTAATTTTAATAGTTCAAGATGTACTTACTTTTATAATGTATTTTGTAGAAAAAGGAGTGTAATGGTATTTTACTGTTGAGCTTCATATATCCTCATCTAAATATTATATATCTATACTCCGTTGGGCTTCTCGACTTCCTGCAATTTCCAAAACAGGATTTCGGTTTTAGTATCGAAAAGGATACTTAGGAGGGTTTCCGTGAGTCAGATAAGTGTTAATTTTAATTCGCTCGATCCTAAAACGCTTACACGTCCTCTAATATTCAAATTGTAGTAAATACTAATCGTTGAAGTCGACTAAAAGATTTGGGATGTTACATTTTCATTTGAAATGTATACCAGTCAAGTAATAATCATATTGGTCTTCTACTTGGTTACCTTTTTCCTTTTAAATTATCAATTTAGTTTGTATAATTTGTGTTAAATATCATTTTTTTTTGCACACACGACTTTGAACAAAAAGTTAAGGACTTGTGGTATATTTGATACGTAACTAATATAAGAAAACAATTATTTAATTTCATAAGTAATTTTTAATATTAGTTATAATATCAACTTTAATTATAATCAAATATATGATTTAATTTTTATCTAAAACGAAATACATGAATCCTTGAATTAGACAATGATACTATGGTATCCGTGAGATAGGAAGAACTCATTCAATAAAAAACGTACTTTTCATTTGATTCGTTCATTCATTCAGTGAAAGCCAACCTTAAATCAAGCAGAGTGGACTAAACTACAATCATTCCAAACCTTCAGTGCCCTATTCAAAATTACTGTCTTGTTTCTCTTGAAAATTCGCAATTTAACCGCATTGTTTGTGATGTCCATGTGGCATGATTTTCCTACATCATTCACAAGCCCTAGACAACACTCGTTGCTAACTGTTTGATTTCCAACAAATACACCAAAATATACTTGTTGACCACAATTTGGCGTCAATTTGGTTACACATTTACTTAAATATTTTTCATACGATGACGACGGCCTTGGAGCATAATTCGACTCACTAGATGGACCTTGAGATGGTGGCTGAAGAGTTTCAGAACCAACTGACGTTTTCAATAACAAAGTAAAGATGATGAAAAAGGTCACAACTATATAAAATTTGTTGAATGATGCCATGGTCTTTTAAAAGATTGTTTTATGTACGTTCAAGGTCTTGTAGATGTTTATCTGAGTTAAATGGTGGAAAAAGGAAGTCATATTTATAGTATAAATATTACAATCTTAACGTTCAAAATTATTTAATAGATTGTTCTAACTCTTTTAAAACAGCAAAAGCAAATATATGTTTCTTGTTAATATGTAAAATGATTTTCTCATCGAATAAGTTTCTTTTCAGAATCTCATTTCCTATCAAAAAAACTTGTGAAATGTTTTTTCCTAACGCAATTTCAATTTTCAAAAGTAACACACACATGAAAACTCACTAAATTCATATATGGTTATAAATAATATTGATAGGAAGATTTTCATGGCATAATTTAAGTAAATATTTGTATAAAATTTTCTATAGATTTTTTTTAAGGAAAAAATTTAATTAGTTGCGCCCATAATTTCATGCTCATTCTTTTTTGACTCACAATAGGTCAATTATATTTTGAAAGAGACTATATAAAAATTAAGTTGGTCCAAATTGAACTATAAAGTGAAAGATAATATAAACTATTTCAAAAGACAAGTTGTGTGATCAAGCTCAATTCGTGTTTGGATTTGGTGGATAGATGTTTGGTTGTTTTGAAATTGAGTGATTTGTAATGCTCAATGAGATTGAATGTTGTTTGGGATAGACTGGAAACACTTGGATTGAAGTTAAAGACACAAAGTCAGCATTTTTGTACATAGAGAGAAAAAACGGCCGTGTTTGAAAAACACTGGCACCCATGTTTCTTTCTATGTAACAGTGAATTTTTGTTAACCTTCCAACATTTTTTATTCGTAACTTTTGATCCGAAAATCCGATTTATGTGTTCTTGGATGCGTTGGAAAGCTAATGAAAGACATTCTAAGAAGTTTTCTTGATCTATCCTAACCATCACCCTTGGTGTATAGTGAGGTGTATCTGTTTGACGATTTGGTTATGAAAAACTTAAAAAATGTCTTGGACAATGATGATTATGGTAAAGTAACTGATTGAGGTATATTATGATGATTGATGTGTTGTGTAAGACTGACTCGAGAGAAAAATACATATGAACATAAAATAAAAACTTGATGAAGGAATAATTGAACGAAGTGACGCACTTGGGGAGGAGTCATGAGCCCTGGTCCAAGACTCTCATGTAGGAACCCGTCTAATATGTCGGGTTAGGGTTTCCCGCTCGTGGGGATTGTAGAATTCGAAATATATGTAAGACTGCGTCTCTTTGGGAAGGCGTCGTTGGTAATAGGTAGTGTAAGTAGGAACGAAGGTCATGGTCCCAAGCTTACTGCTCGTTTAATGCCCTTATGAATTGTTGGGTGACGGGTCTCCGCCGGTTGGGTAGCATTTATATTTTGTAAGACTACGTCATCACTTGGAGTGCACTAAAGGCTAAGAAAATGGTAAATGGCACCTTAAGAGGTATTGCTGACGTGCGTGTTGGGAAATCACTAAGATTTCTTTGAGATCTCTCCCCCTATATGTGTTTTGTGGTTTTCAGATAAGCAAGGAGGTCGGGGTATCCAAATAAAAGATATTTCACTTTTGAAGAAAATGTCTCAGCTTATAATTATAATTGTAAAATGACACCCTTATTTTCATGAAATTAGCCTTTTTGTGAAGTTATTTTATTGTACTTAAACATACTCAAAGTCATGGAAGGATCAATCGATTTTCTTTTGAAAGAATATTACTAAACTATGATTCTTGTACTTTCTATTTGCTGAACTAATAGTAATTTTAAGGCTTAAATAAGTTTTAGGCCCCTACAAATAGAGGGTGTTTTGGTTTAAGCCCCTGCAAAATTTTTTTTTGTTAAAAGCCCTTGCAAAATGACATATTTTGTTATAAGCCCTTCTATGACTAAAATGTTAGCCTATAACATGGAATGCTATGATTGCTGGATATGTTGAGAAGAGCTTATAACAAAATATTTTATTTTGCAAGGGCTTTTAACAAAAAAAAAATTGCAAGGGCTTAAACCAAAACACTCTATATTTGCAGGGGCCTAAAACATATTTAAGCCTAATTTTAATAGTTCAAGATGTACTTACTTTTATAATGTATTTTGTAGAAAAAGGAGTGTAATGGTATTTTATGGTTGAGCTTCATATATCCTCATCTAAATATTATATATCTATACTCCGTTGGGCTTCTTGACTCTTGCAATTTCCAAAACAGGATTTCGGTTTTAGTATCGAAAAGGATACTTATGAGGGTTTCCGTGAGTCAGATAAGTGTTAATTTTAATTCGCTCGATCCTAAAACGCTTACAAGTCCTCTAATATTACAAATGTAGTAAATACTAATCGTTGAAGTCGACTAAAAGATTTGGGATGTTACATTTTCATTTGAAATCTATACCAGTCAAGTAATAATCATATTGGTCTTCTACTTGGTTACCTTTTTCCTTTTAAATTATCAATTTAGTTTGTATAATTTGTGTTAAATATCATTTGTTTGTGCACACACGACTTTGAACAAAAAGTTAAGGACTTGTGGTATATTTGATACGTAACTAATATGAGAAAACAATTATTTAATTTCATAAGTAATTTTTAATATTAGTTATAATATCAACTTTAATTATAATCAAATATATGATTTAATTTTTATCTAAAACGAAATACATGAATCCTTGAATTAGACAATGATACTATGGTATCCGTGAGATAGGAAGAACTCATTCAATAAAAAACGTACTTTTCATTTGATTCGTTCATTCATTCAGTGAAAGCCAACCTTAAATCAAGCAGAGTGGACTAAACTACAATCATTCCAAACCTTCAGTGCCCTATTCAAAATTACTGTCTTGTTTCTCTTGAAAATTGGCAATTTAACCGCATTGTTTGTGATGTCCATGTGGCACGATTTTCCTACATTATTCACAAGCCCTAGACAACACTCGTTGCTAACTGTTTGATTTCCAACAAATACACCAAAATATACTTGTTGACCACAATTTGGCGTCAATTTGGTTACACATTTACTTAAATATTTTTCATACGATGACGACGGCCTTGGAGCATAATTCAACTCACTAGATGGACCTTGAGATGGTGGCTGAAGAGTTTTAGAACCAACTGACGTTTTCAATAACAAAGTAAAGCTGATGAAAAAGGTCACAACTATATAAAATTTGTTGAATGATGCCATGGTCTTTTAAAAGATTGTTTTATGTATGTTCAAGGTCTTGTAGATGTTTATCTGAGTTAAATGGTGGAAAAAGGAAGTCATATTTATAGTATAAATATTACAATCTTAACGTTCAAAAGTATTTAATAGATTGTTCTAACTCTTTTAAAACAGCAAAAGCAAATATATGTTTCTTGTTAATATGTAAAATGATTTTCTCATCGAATAAGTTTCTTTTCAAAATCTCATTTCCTATCAAAAAAACTTGTGAAATGTTTTTTCCTAATGCAATTTCAATTTTCAAAAGTAACACACACATGAAAACTCCCTAAATTCATATATGGTTTTAAATAATATTGATAGGAAGATTTTCATGGCATAATTTAAGTAAATATTTGTATAAAATTTTCTATAGATTTTTTTTAAGGAAAAAATTTAATTAGTTGCGCCCATAATTTCATGCTCATTCTTTTTTGACTCACAATAGGTCTATTATATTTTGAAAGAGACTATATAAAAATTAAGTTGGTCCAAATTGAACTATAAAGTGAAAGATAATATAAACTATTTCAAAAGACAAGTTGTGTGATCAAGCTCAATTCGTGTTTGGATTTGGTGGATAGATGTTTGGTTGTTTTGAAATTGAGTGATTTGTAATGCTCAATGAGATTGAATGTTGTTTGGGATAGACTGGAAACACTTGGATTGAAGTTAAAGACACAAAGTCAGCATTTTTGTACATAGAGAGAAAAAACGGCCGTGTTTGAAAAACACTGGCACCCATGTTTCTTTCTATGTAACAGTGAATTTTTGTTAACCTTCCAACATTTTTTATTCGTAACTTTTGATCCGAAAATCCGATTTATGTGTTCTTGGATGCGTTGGAAAGCTAATGAAAGACATTCTAAGAAGTTTTCTTGATCTATCCTAACCATCACCCTTGGTGTATAGTGAGGTGTATCTGTTTGACGATTTGGTTATGAAAAACTTAAAAAATGTCTTGGACAATGATGATTATGGTAAAGTAACTGATTGAGGTATATTATGATGATTGATGTGTTGTGTAAGACTGACTCGAGAGAAAAATACATATGAACATAAAATAAAAACTTGATGAAGGAATAATTGAACGAAGTGACGCACTTGGGGAGGAGTCATGAGCCCTGGTCCAAGACTCTCATGTAGGAACCCGTCTAATATGTCAGGTTAGGGTTTCCCGCTCGTGGGGATTGTAGAATTTGAAATATATATAAGACTGCATCTCTTTGGGAAGGCGTCATTGGTAATAGGTAGTGTAAGTAGGAACGAAGGTCATGGTCCCAAGCTTACTGCTCGTTTAATGCCCTTATGAATTGTTGGGTGACGGGTCTCCGCCGGTTGGGTAGCATTTATATTTTGTAAGACTACTTCATCACTTGGAGTGCACTAAAGGCTAAGAATATGGTAAATGGCACCTTAAGAGGTATTGGTGACGTGCGTGTTGGGAAATCACTAAGATTTCTGTGAGATCTCACCCCCTATATGTGTTTTGTGGTTTTCAGATAAGCAAGGAGGTCGGGGTATCCAAATAAAAGATATTTCACTTTTGAAGAAAATGTCTCAGCTTATAATTTTAATTGTAAAATGACACCCTTATTTTCATGAAATTAGCCTTTTTGTGAAGTTATTTTATTGTACTTAAACATACTCAAAGTCATGGAAGGATCAATCGATTTTCTTTTGAAAGAATATTACTAAACTATGATTCTTGTACTTTCTATTTGCTGAACTAATAGTAATTTTAAGGCTTAAATATGTTTTAGGCCCCTGAAAATAGAGGGTGTTTTGGTTTAAGCCCCTGCAAAATTTTTTTTTGTTAAAAGCCCTTGCAAAATGACATATTTTGTTATAAGCCCTTCTATGACTAAAATGTTAGCATATAACATGGAATGCTATGATTGCTGGATATGTTGAGAAGAGCTTCTAACAAAATATTTTATTTTGCAAGGGCTTTTAACAAAAAAAAAATTGCAAGGGCTTAAACCAAAACACTCTATATTTGCAGGGGCCTAAAACATATTTAAGCCTAATTTTAATAGTTCAAGATGTACTTACTTTTATAATGTATTTTGTAGAAAAAGGAGTGTAATGGTATTTTATGGTTGAGCTTCATATATCCTCATCTAAATATTATATATCTATACTCCGTTGGGCTTTTTGACTCTTGCAATTTCCAAAACAGGATTTCGGTTTTAGTATCGAAAAGGATACTTATGAGGGTTTCCGTGAGTCAGATAAGTGTTAATTTTAATTCCCTCGATCCTAAAACGCTTACACGTCCTCTAATATTACAAATGTAGTAAATACTAATCGTTGAAGTCGACTAAAAGATTTGGGATGTTACATTTTCATTTGAAATCTATACCAGTCAAGTAATAATCATATTGGTCTTCTACTTGGTTACCTTTTTCCTTTTAAATTATCAATTTAGTTTGTATAATTTGTGTTAAATATCATTTGTTTGTGCACACACGACTTTGAACAAAAAGTTAAGGACTTGTGGTATATTTGATACGTAACTAATATGAGAAAACAATTATTTAATTTCATAAGTAATTTTTAATATTAGTTATAATATCAACTTTAATTATAATCAAATATATGATTTAATTTTTATCTAAAACGAAATACATGAATCCTTGAATTAGACAATGATACTATGGTATCCGTGTGATAGGAAGAACTCATTCAATAAAAAACGTACTTTTCATTTGATTCGTTCATTCATTCAGTGAAAGCCAACCTTAAATCAAGCAGAGTGGACTAAACTACAATCATTCCAAACCTTCAGTGCCCTATTCAAAATTACTGTCTTGTTTCTCTTGAAAATTGGCAATTTAACCGCATTGTTTGTGATGTCCATGTGGCACGATTTTCCTACATCATTCACAAGCCCTAGACAACACTCGTTGCTAACTGTTTGATTTCCAACAAATACACCAAAATATACTTGTTGACCACAATTTGGCGTCAATTTGGTTACACATTTACTTAAATATTTTTCATACGATGACGACGGCCTTGGAGCATAATTCAACTCACTAGATGGACCTTGAGGTGGTGGCTGAAGAGTTTCAGAACCAACTGACGTTTTCAATAACAAAGTAAAGCTGATGAAAAAGGTCACGACTATATAAAATTTGTTGAATGATGCCATGGTCTTTTAAAAGATTGTTTTATGTATGTTCAAGGTCTTGTAGATGTTTATCTGAGTTAAATGGTGGAAAAAGGAAGTCATATTTATAGTATAAATATTACAATCTTAACGTTCAAAAGTATTTAATAGATTGTTCTAACTCTTTTAAAACAGCAAAAGCAAATATATGTTTCTTGTTAATATGTAAAATGATTTTCTCATCGAATAAGTTTCTTTTCAAAATCTCATTTCCTATCAAAAAAAACTTGTGAAATGTTTTTTCCTAATGCAATTTCAATTTTCAAAAGTAACACACACATGAAAACTCCCTAAATTCATATATGGTTTTAAATAATATTGATAGGAAGATTTTCATGGCATAATTTAAGTAAATATTTGTATAAAGTTTTCTATAGATTTTTTTTAAGGAAAAAATTTAATTAGTTGCGCCCATAATTTCATGCTCATTCTTTTTTGACTCACAATAGGTCTATTATATTTTGAAAGAGACTATATAAAAATTAAGTTGGTCCAAATTGAACTATAAAGTGAAAGATAATATAAACTATATCAAAAGACAAGTTGTGTGATCAAGCTCAATTCGTGTTTGGATTTGGTGGATAGATGTTTGGTTGTTTTGAAATTGAGTGATTTGTAATGCTCAATGAGATTGAATGTTGTTTGGGATAGACTGGAAACACTTGGATTGAAGTTAAAGACACAAAGTCAGCATTTTTGTACATAGAGAGAAAAAACGGCCGTGTTTGAAAAACACTGGCACCCATGTTTCTTTCTATGCAACAGTGAATTTTTGTTAACCTTCCAACATTTTTTATTCGTAACTATTGATCCGAAAATCCGATTTATGTGTTCTTGGATGCGTTGGAAAGCTAATGAAAGACATTCTAAGAAGTCTTCTTGATCTATCCTAACTATCACCCTTGGTGTATAGTGAGGTGTATCTATTTGACGATTTGGTTATGAAAAACTTAAAAAATGTCTTGGACTATGATGATTATGGTAAAACAACTGATTGAGGTATATTATGATGATTGATGTGTTTTTTCAGACTGACTCGGGAGAAAAATACATATGTACATAAAATAAAAACTTGATGAAGGAATATTGAACGAAGTGACGCACTTGGGGAGGAGTCATGAGCCCTGGTCCAAGACTCTCATGTAGGAACCCGTCTAATATGTCGGGTTAGGGTTTCCCGCTCGTGGGGATTGTAGAATTTGAAATATATGTAAGACTGCATCTCTTTGGGAAGGCGTCGTTGGTAACAGGTAGTGTAAGTAGGAACGAAGGTCATGGTCCCAAGCTTACTGCTCGTTTAATGCCCTTATGAATTGTTGGGTGACGGGTCTCCGCCGGTTGGGTAGCATTTATATTTTGTAAGACTACTTCATCATTTGGAGTGCACTAAAGGCGAAGAATATGGTAAATGGCACCTTAAGAGGTATTGGTGACGTGCGTGTTGGGAAATCACTAATATTTCTGTGAGATCTCACCCCCTATATGTGTTTTGTGGTTTTCAGATAAGCAAGGAGGTCGGGGTATCCAAATAAAAGATATTTCACTTTTGAAGAAAATGTCTCAGCTTATAATTTTAATTGTAAAATGACACCATTATTTTCATGAAATTAGCCTTTTTGTGAAGTTATTTTATTGTACTTAAACATACTCAAAGTCATGGAAGGATCAATCGATTTTCTTTTGAAAGAATATTACTAAACTATGATTCTTGTACTTTCTATTTGCTGAACTAATAGTAATTTTAAGGCTTAAATATGTTTTAGGCCCCTGCAAATAGAGGGTGTTTTGGTTTAAGCCCCTGCAAAATTTTTTTTTGTTAAAAGCCCTTGCAAAATGACATATTTTGTTATAAGCCCTTCTATGACTAAAATGTTAGCCTATAACATGGAATGCTATGATTGCTGGATATGTTGAGAAGAGCTTATAACAAAATATTTTATTTTGCAAGGGCTTTTAACAAAAAAAAAATTGCAAGGGCTTAAACCAAAACACTCTATATTTGCAGGGGCCTAAAACATATTTAAGCCTAATTTTAATAGTTCAAGATGTACTTACTTTTATAATGTATTTTGTAGAAAAAGGAGTGTAATGGTATTTTATGGTTGAGCTTCATATATCCTCATCTAAATATTATATATCTATACTCCGTTGGGCTTCTTGACTCTTGCAATTTCCAAAACAGGATTTCGGTTTTAGTATCGAAAAGGATACTTATGAGGGTTTCTGTGAGTCATATAAGTGTTAATTTTAATTCGCTCGATCCTAAAACGCTTACACGTCCTCTAATATTACAAATGTAGTAAATACTAATCGTTGAAGTCGACTAAAAGATTTGGGATGTTACATTTTCATTTGAAATCTATACCAGTCAAGTAATAATCATATTGGTCTTCTAATTGGTTACCTTTTTCCTTTTAAATTATCAATTTAGTTTGTATAATTTGTGTTAAATATCATTTGTTTGTGCACACACGACTTTGAACAAAAAGTTAAGGACTTGTGGTATATTTGATACGTAACTAATATGAGAAAACAATTATTTAATTTCATAAGTAATTTTTAATATTAGTTATAATATCAACTTTAATTATAATCAAATATATGATTTAATTTTTATCTAAAACGAAATACATGAATCCTTGAATTAGACAATGATACTATGGTATCCGTGAGATAGGAAGAACTCATTCAATAAAAAACGTACTTTTCATTTGATTCGTTCATTCATTCAGTGAAAGCCAACCTTAAATCAAGCAAAGTGGACTAAACTACAATCATTCCAAACCTTCAGTGCCCTATTCAAAATTACTGTCTTGTTTCTCTTGAAAATTGGCAATTTAACCGCATTGTTTGTGATGTCCACGTGGCACGATTTTCCTACATCATTCACAAGCCCTAGACAACACTCGTTGCTAACTGTTTGATTTCCAACAAATACACCAAAATATACTTGTTGACCACAATTTGGCGTCAATTTGGTTACACATTTACTTAAATATTTTTCATACGATGACGACGGCCTTGGAGCATAATTCAACTCACTAGATGGACCTTGAGATGGTGGCTGAAGAGTTTCAGAACCAACTGACGTTTTCAATAACAAAGTAAAGCTGATGAAAAAGGTCACAACTATATAAAATTTGTTGAATGATGCCATGGTCTTTTAAAAGATTGTTTTATGTACGTTCAAGGTCTTGTAGATGTTTATCTGAGTTAAATGGTGGAAAAAGGAAGTCATATTTATAGTACAAATATTACAATCTTAACGTTCAAAAGTATTTAATAGATTGTTCTAACTCTTTTAAAACAGCAAAAGCAAATATATGTTTCTTGTTAATATGTAAAATGATTTTCTCATCGAATAAGTTTCTTTTCAAAATCTCATTTCCTATCAAAAAAACTTATGAAATGTTTTTTCCTAATGCAATTTCAATTTTCAAAAGTAACACACACATGAAAACTCCCTAAATTCATATATGGTTTTAAATAATATTGATAGGAAGATTTTCATGGCATAATTTAAGTAAATATTTGTATAAAATTTTCTATAGATTTTTTTTAAGGAAAAAATTTAATTAGTTGCGCCCATAATTTCATGCTCATTCTTTTTTGACTCACAATAGGTCTATTATATTTTGAAAGAGACTATATAAAAATTAAGTTGGTCCAAATTGAACTATAAAGTGAAAGATAATATAAACTATATCAAAAGACAAGTTGTGTGATCAAGCTTAATTCGTGTTTGGATTTGGTGGATAGATGTTTGGTTGTTTTGAAATAGAGTGATTTGTAATGCTCAATGAGATTGAATGTTGTTTGGGATAGACTGGAAACACTTGGATTGAAGTTAAAGACACAAAGTCAGCATTTTTGTACATAGAGAGAAAAAACGGCCGTGTTTGAAAAACACTGGCACCCATGTTTCTTTCTATGTAACAGTGAATTTTTGTTAACCTTCCATCATTTTTTATTCGTAACTTTTGATCCGAAAATCCGATTTATGTGTTCTTGGATGCGTGAAGCTAATGAAAGACATTCTAAGAAGTCTTCTTGATCTATCCTAACCATCACCCTTGGTGTATAGTGAGGTGTATCTATTTGACGATTTGGTTATGAAAAACTTAAAAAATGTCTTGGACTATGATGATTCTGGTAAAGCAACTGATTGAGGTATATTATGATGATTGATGTGTTGTGTCAGACTGACTCGAGAGAAAAATACATATGTACATAAAATAAAAACTTGATGAAGGAATATTGAACGAAGTGACGCACTTGGGGAGGAGTCATGAGCCCTGGTCCAAGACTCTCATGTAGGAACCCGTCTAATATGTCGGGTTAGGGTTTCCCGCTCGTGGGGATTGTAGAATTTGAAATATATGTAAGACTGCATCTCTTTGGGAAGGCGTCGTTGGTAATAGGTAGTGTAAGTAGGAACGAAGGTCATGGTCCCAAGCTTACTGCTCGTTTAATGCCCTTATGAATTGTTGGGTGACGGGTCTCCGCCGGTTGGGTAGCATTTATATTTTGTAAGACTACGTCATCACTTGGAGTGCACTAAAGGCTAAGAATATGGTAAATGGCACCTTAAGAGGTATTGGTGACGTGCGTGTTGGGAAATCACTAAGATTTCTGTGAGATCTCACCCCCTATATGTGTTTTGTGGTTTTCAGATAAGCAAGGAGGTCGGGGTATCCAAATAAAAGATATTTCACTTTTGAAGAAAATGTCTCAGCTTATAATTTTAATTGTAAAATGACACCCTTATTTTCATGAAATTAGCCTTTTTGTGAAGTTATTTTATTGTACTTAAACATACTCAAAGTCATGGAAGGATCAATCGATTTTCTTATGAAAGAATATTACTAAACTATGATTCTTGTACTTTCTATTTGCTGAACTAATAGTAATTTTAAGGCTTAAACATGTTTTAGGCCCCTGCAAATAGAGGGTGTTTTGGTTTAAGCCCTTGCAAAAAATTTTTTTGTTAAAAGCCCTTGCAAAATGACATATTTTGTCATAAGCCCTTCTATGACTAAAATGTTAGCCTATAACATGGAATGCTATGATTGCTGGATATGTTGAGAAGAGCTTATAACAAAATATTTTATTTTGCAAGGGCTTTTAACAAAAAAAAAATTGCAAGGGTTTAAACCAAAACACTCTATATTTGCAGGGGCCTAAAACATATTTAAGCCTAATTTTAGTAGTTCAAGATGTACTTACTTCTATAATGTATTTTGTAGAAAAAGGAGTGTAATGGTATTTTATGGTTGAGCTTCATATATCCTCATCTAAATATTATATATCTATACTCCGTTGGGCTTCTTGACTCTTGCAATTTCCAAAACAGGATTTCGGTTTTAGTATCGAAAAGGATACTTATGAGGGTTTCCGTGAGTCAGATAAGTGTTAATTTTAATTCGCTCGATCCTAAAACGCTTACACGTCCTCTAATATTCAAATTGTAGTAAATACTAATCATTGAAGTCGACTAAAAGATTTGGGATGTTACATTTTCATTTGAAATCTATACCAGTCAAGTAATAATCATATTGGTCTTCTACCTGGTTACCTTTTTCCTTTTAAATTATCAATTTAGTTTGTATAATTTGTGTTAAATATCATTTGTTTGTGCACACACGACTTTGAACAAAAAGTTAAGGACTTGTGGTATATTTGATACGTAACTAATATGAGAAAACAATTATTTAATTTCATAAGTAATTTTTAATATTAGTTATAATATCAACTTTAATTATAATCAAATATATGATTTAATTTTTATCTAAAACGAAATACATGAATCCTTGAATTAGACAATGATACTATGGTATCCGTGAGGTAGGAAGAACTCATTCAATAAAAAACGTACTTTTCATTTGATTCGTTCATTCATTCAGTGAAAGCCAACCTTAAATCAAGCAGAGTGGACTAAACTACAATCATTCCAAACCTTCAGTGCCCTATTCAAAATTACTGTCTTGTTTCTCTTGAAAATTGGCAATTTAACCGCATTGTTTGTGATGTCCATGTGGCACGATTTTCCTACATCATTCACAAGCCCTAGACAACACTCGTTGATAACTGTTTGATTTCCAACAAATACACCAAAATATACTTGTTGACCACAATTTGGCGTCAATTTGGTTACACATTTACTTAAATATTTTTCATACGATGACGACGGCCTTGGAGCATAATTCAACTAACTAGATGGACCTTGAGATGGTGGCTGAAGAGTTTCAGAACCAACTGACGTTTTCAATAACAAAGTAAAGCTGATGAAAAAGGTCACAACTATATAAAATTTGTTGAATGATGCCATGGTCTTTTAAAAGATTGTTTTATGTACGTTCAAGGTCTTGTAGATGTTTATCTGAGTTAAATGGTGGAAAAAGGAAGTCATATTTGTAGTATAAATATTACAATCTTAACGTTCAAAAGTATTTAATAGATTGTTCTAACTCTTTTAAAACAGCAAAAGCAAATATATGTTTCTTGTTAATATGTAAAATGATTTTCTCATCGAATAAGTTTCTTTTCAAAATCTCATTTCCTATCAAAAAAACTTGTGAAATGTTTTTTCCTAATGCAATTTCAATTTTCAAAAGTAACACACACATGAAAACTCACTAAATTCATATATGGTTTTAAATAATATTGATAGGAAGATTTTCATGGCATAATTTAAGTAAATATTTGTATAAAATTTTCTATAGATTTTTTTTAAGGAAAAAATTTAATTAGTTGCGCCCATAATTTCATGCTCATTCTTTTTTGACTCACAATAGGTCAATTATATTTTGAAAGAGACTATATAAAAATTAAGTTGGTCCAAATTGAACTATAAAGTGAAAGATAATATAAACTATTTCAAAAGACAAGTTGTGTGATCAAGCTCAATTCGTGTTTGGATTTGGTGGATAGATGTTTGGTTGTTTTGAAATTGAGTGATTTGTAATGCTCAATGAGATTGAATGTTGTTTGGGATAGACTGGAAACACTTGGATTGAAGTTAAAGACACAAAGTCAGCATTTTTGTACATAGAGAGAAAAAACGGCCGTGTTTGAAAAACACTGGCACCCATGTTTCTTTCTATGTAACTGTGAATTTTTGTTAACCTTCCAACATTTTTTATTCGTAACTTTTGATCCGAAAATCCGATTTATGTGTTCTTGGATGCGTTGGAAAGCTAATGAAAGACATTCTAAGAAGTTTTCTTGATCTATCCTAACCATCACCCTTGGTGTATAGTGAGGTGTATCTATTTGACGATTTGGTTATGAAAAACTTAAAAAATGTCTTGGGCTATGATGATTATGGTAAAGCAACTGATTGAGGTATATTATGATGATTGATGTGTTGTGTAAGACTGACTCGAGAGAAAAATACATATGAACATAAAATAAAAACTTGATGAAGGAATAATTGAACGAAGTGACGCACTTGGGGAGGAGTCATGAGCCCTGGTCCAAGACTCTCATGTAGGAACCCGTCTAATATGTCGGGTTAGGGTTTCCCGCTCGTGGGGATTGTAGAATTTGAAATATATGTAAGACTGCATCTCTTTGGGAAGGCGTCGTTGGTAATAGGTAGTGTAAGTAGGAACGAAGGTCATGGTCCCAAGCTTACTGCTCGTTTACTGCCCTTATGAATTGTTGGGTGACGGGTCTCCGCCGGTTGGGTAGCATTTATATTTTGTAAGACTACGTCATCACTTGGAGTGCACTAAAGGCTAAGAATATGGTAAATGGCACCTTAAGAGGTATTGGTGACGTGCGTGTTGGGAAATCACTAAGATTTCTGTGAGATCTCACCCCCTATATGTGTTTTGTGGTTTTCAAGTAAGCAAGGAGGTCGGGGTATCCAAATAAAAGATATTTCACTTTTGAAGAAAATGTCTCAGCTTATAATTTGAATTGTAAAATGACACCCTTATTTTCATGAAATTAGCCTTTTTGTGAAGTTATTTTATTGTACTTAAACATACTCAAAGTCATGGAAGGATCAATCGATTTTCTTTTGAAAGAATATTAGTAAACTATGATTCTTGTACTTTCTATTTGCTGAACTAATAGTAATTTTGAGGCTTAAATATGTTTTAGGCCCCTGCAAATAGAGGGTGTTTTGGTTTAAGCCCCTGCAAAAATTTTTTTTGTTAAAAGCCCTTGCAAAATGACATATTTTGTTATAAGCCCTTCTATGACTAAAATGTTAGCCTATAACATGGAATGCTATGATTGCTGGATATGTTGAGAAGAGCTTATAACAAAATATTTTATTTTGCCAGGGCTTTTAACAAAAAAAAAATTGCAAGGGCTTAAACCAAAACACTCTATATTTGTAGGGGCCTAAAACATATTTAAGCCTAATTTTAATAGTTCAAGATGTACTTACTTTTATAATGTATTTTGTAGAAAAAGGAGTGTAATGGTATTTTATGGTTGAGCTTCATATATCCTCATCTAAATATTATATATCTATACTCCGTTGGGCTTCTTGACTCTTGCAATTTCTAAAACAGGATTTCGGTTTTAGTATCGAAAAGGATACTTATGAGGATTTCCGTGAGTCAGATAAGTGTTAATTTTAATTCGCTCGATCCTAAAACGCTTACACGTCCTCTAATATTCAAATTGTAGTAAATACTAATCGTTGAAGTCGACTAAAAGATTTGGGATGTTACATTTTCATTTGAAATCTATACCAGTCAAGTAATAATCATATTGGTCTTCTACTTGGTTACCTTTTTCCTTTTAAATTATCAATTTAGTTTGTATAATTTGTGTTAAATATCATTTGTTTGTGCACACATGACTTTGAACAAAAAGTTAAGGACTTGTGGTATATTTGATACGTAACTAATATGAGAAAACAATTATTTAATTTCATAAGTAATTTTTAATATTAGTTATAATATCAACTTTAATTATAATCAAATATATGATTTAATTTTTATCTAAAACGAAATACATGAATCCTTGAATTAGACAATGATACTATGGTATCCGTGAGATAGGAAGAACTCATTCAATAAAAAACGTACTTTTCATTTGATTCGTTCATTCATTCAGTGAAAGCCAACCTTAAATCAAGCAGAGTGGACTAAACTACAATCATTCCAAACCTTCAGTGCCCTATTCAAAATTACTGTCTTGTTTCTCTTGAAAATTGGCAATTTAACCGCATTGTTTGTGATGTCCATGTGGCACGATTTTCCTACATCATTCACAAGCCCTAGACAACACTCGTTGCTAACTGTTTGATTTCCAACAAATACACCAAAATATACTTGTTGACCACAATTTGGCGTCAATTTGGTTACACATTTACTTAAATATTTTTCATACGATGACGACGGCCTTGGAGCATAATTCAACTCACTAGATGGACCTTGAGATGGTGGCTGAAGAGTTTCAGAACCAACTGACGTTTTCAATAACAAAGTAAAGCTGATGGAAAAGGTCACAACTATATAAAATTTGTTGAATGATGCCATGGTCTTTTAAAAGATTGTTTTATGTACGTTCAAGGTCTTGTAGATGTTTATCTGAGTTAAATGGTGGAAAAAGGAAGTCATATTTGTAGTATAAATATTACAATCTTAACGTTCAAAAGTATTTAATAGATTGTTCTAACTCTTTTAAAACAGCAAAAGCAAATATATGTTTCTTGTTAATATGTAAAATGATTTTCTCATCGAATAAGTTTCTTTTCAAAATCTCATTTCCTATCAAAAAAACTTGTGAAATGTTTTTTCCTAATGCAATTTCAATTTTCAAAAGTAACACACACATGAAAACTCACTAAATTCATATATGGTTTTAAATAATATTGATAGGAAGATTTTCATGGCATAATTTAAGTAAATATTTGTATAAAATTTTCTATAGATTTTTTTTAAGGAAAAAATTTAGTTAGTTGCGCCCATAATTTCATGCTCATTCTTTTTTGACTCACAATAGGTCAATTATATTTTGAAAGAGACTATATAAAAATTAAGTTGGTCCAAATTGAACTATAAAGTGAGAGATAATATAAACTATTTCAAAAGACAAGTTTTGTGATCAAGCTCAATTCGTGTTTGGATTTGGTGGATAGATGTTTGGTTGTTTTGAAATTGAGTGATTTGTAATGCTCAATGAGATTGAATGTTGTTTGGGATAGACTGGAAAAACTTGGATTGAAGTTAAAGACACAAAGTCAGCATTTTTGTACATAGAGAGAAAAAACGGCCGTGTTTGAAAAACACTGGCACCCATGTTTCTTTCTATGTAACAGTGAATTTTTGTTAACCTTCCAACATTTTTTATTCGTAACTTTTGATCCGAAAATCCGATTTATGTGTTCTTGGATGCGTTGGAAAGCTAATGAAAGACATTCTAAGAAGTTTTCTTGATCTATCCTAACCATCACCCTTGGTGTATAGTGAGGTGTATCAATTTGACGATTTGGTTATGAAAAACTTAAAAAATGTCTTTGACTACGATGATTATGGTAAAGCAACTGATTGAGGTATATTATGATGATTGATGTGTTGTTTAAGACTGACTCGAGAGAAAAATACATATGAACATAAAATAAAAACTTGATGAAGGAATAATTGAACGAAGTGACGCACTTGGGGAGGAGTCATGAGCCCTGGTCCAAGACTCTCATGTAGGAACCCGTCTAATATGTCGGGTTAGGGTTTCCCGCTCGTGGGGATTGTAGAATTTGAAATATATGTAAGATTGCATCTCTTTGGGAAGGCGTCGTTGGTAATAGGTAGTGTAAGTAGGAACGAAGGTCATGGTCCCAAGCTTACTGCTCGTTTACTGCCCTTATGAATTGTTGGGTGACGGGTCTCCGCCGGTTGGGTCGCATTTATATTTTGTAAGACTACGTCATCACTTGGAGTGCACTAAAGGCTAAGAATATGGTAAATGGCACCTTAAGAGGTATTGGTGACGTGCGTGTTGGGAAATCACTAAGATTTCTGTGAGATCTCACCCCCTATATGTGTTTTGTGGTTTTCAAGTAAGCAAGGAGGTCGGGGTATCCAAATAAAAGATATTTCACTTTTGAAGAAAATGTCTCAGCTTATAATTTGAATTGTAAAATGACACCCTTATTTTCATGAATTTAGCCTTTTTGTGAAGTTATTTTATTGTACTTAAACATACTCAAAGTCATGGAAGGATCAAACGATTTTCTTTTGAAAGAATATTAGTAAACTATGATTCTTGTACTTTCTATTTGCTGAACTAATAGTAATTTTGAGGCTTAAATATGTTTTACACCACACAAAAAAGAAGCATCAGCGACACTTCATTCGCGGCGGTTACTCCCAACCGCCGTCGCTGCACTCGAATCCCGCGGCGGTTCTTTAACCGCCTCCAACAAGGGACACCGGCGGCGGTTTCGTTTTATTCTGCGGCGGTTCCAATTTTTAGGGGAAACATAGGCGCGCTACTTTTCGTTCCTTCCCCGCGAACCTCAAAAACGACACCATCAGTCTTCATCAGTTACAATTTTTAGGGTTTTCAGAGAGAGGATCATCACGTTTTCAGTCTCTGCAAATCAGTCTTCATCAGTTACAAACCACACCATCTCTGCACTTCGACTTCCACTTCCACACCATCAGTTCAACCTCACCATCAGTTACGACCGTGAAGCAGTACTTCGACTTCCACACCATCTCTGCACAATGGACTTCCACTTCTACTGTGAAGCAGGTTAGGGTTTCGTATCTTCCCATCTTCGATTGCGATAGGTTAGGGTTTCCATCCATCTCTTTACTTGCACGATTTCCACGGCTCTAAGTTCCCTTCTTCGATCGCAACAGGTTAGGCTTTGGTATCTGTGACAGCATTTGCAATCCAAATTCCCGTCTCAGTATCTTCATCATCTCAGCTTCAACGACCATTCGTCCCAGGTTAGGGTTTTTAATTAGTTTTGTACTCGTAAATCTCATTGTTCTGTTTTTAATTAGTTTTAATTATCTGAGTCATTGTGTAGCACTTGTCCAATCATTTGGACATTCCAATTCTTGTTGACAGAGTCAATACAATCACTCAATTTAGGGATTTGGTTAGGATCATTGAACTTTGCATATCAATATCAGCTAATTGAATTTTTGCATATCAATACTTTTGTAGACATATCATATTATTGACACCTATTCATTTTTATAGTCAAAACCGTCAATTGGATTTATTGAACACCTGAGGCCAACCACTTGTCTCCCTGCATATCAATATCAGCCCCATTACCAACAGCCCAGCACCCCTGCTTCTTCAAAAGGTCACGACCCTGTAACAAGCTAGTCCATAACCAAGAATCACCATTTTTCCTTTTAACAGTCCAAAAAGATTCCTTACTGCAGTAGATTTTTAACAGATTAGCAGCCCACAAACTCCCAGGCTCTTGTACAAGATGTCAGGCCTGTTGAGCAAGGAGAGATAGGTTCATTTAAGTGATGATTTAAGCCCTAAAGATTGAGAATATGCAGTCAAAATACTGAGTTGAAAGTTCTGCTATACATAATTTTCCCACTAAACTTCATTACAGGCAACCGCATCCTTGAATAGCCTTGTAAGAATAAAAAGAAATATCACGAGTTTGATTACAAAAATTAGAGGAAATATAGATAGAAATTAATCCAAAGTTTTATTTAGCAAAGAAAAAGAGAATTTAGATCTTCAGGTTTCCATCAAACTGAACAATTAATTCACAGTTTCAATTTAAGCCAAGTAACAAATTACTGCACTCTCATAATCAAATGGAATTCCTTTGGATACATTTCTAAACAAGCACTTATAAAAATAAAAAGCTGATTTAATCCTATAATGATTATTAGCCTTTTGACTAATACCTTCTTGCATAAGCTGATCTAGTTTCTGCATCTTGATATTTTAGAGAAGTTCTATTCATCAAACTTCTCCATAACCGCATGTAACCTTATAAGAGCTTCTTTTAGTTAAAAAAAAATCAAATACTTATTTTAATTGGGAAGTTCCTCTAAACCGGGCCAAAGTCTTGTTTAGACATGAAGCAACAGAATGATTATTCTTTCTCAAATTGGGGGAATCTTCTGCTGCTGCATTATTTTGCAGAGTTAATTGTTCTGATACTGACCTGGCACTGTATTGCTTATGAAGTTTGATAGTATGTATTGCTTTAGTTGTGTGGAATTTTGCTTATTTTTTTTCTTTCTGCCAAATCTTCCAATGGATACTAATAAGACTGATTTGTGAAATAAGTTGGAAACAAGTTGTTAAGTGTATGTGTAATGACCTTTATGAGGTAACAAGTTGGACTTGTATGTGTAATGACCTTTATGAGATAGTGATTCTTGGTTTTGCTTTTAAGAAGATTCCTGTGATGAAATGAGAACTTTGATCTTATGTTGGTCCCTTTGCTGGCGTGACTTTAATTGGATATAGCTTGTTCCAGTTTCACTATGTTACCAAATTAGTTCTGGGTATCATATGTATATTAACACCCACATAGCCAATTGGAATATTAAATCTTCGGGGCTTTAATTGGAATGCCACATACTATATTAGAAATGCAAACATGGTCATTTAATTGATGATTTAAGCCCTAAAGATTGAGAATATGCAGTCAAAATACTGAGTTGAATGTTGTTTAAGAATTTGATTAAGAATTTGAGAACTATTCTCTTGCTTTTGTAATCGATTTTTCCTTCTATAACAGTTCTGTTCTCTTTGTTGCAATAGGTTAGGGTTTGGCAATCTCAGAGATACTAGCAACTGTACATCTTTCTTCATCATCTCAGCAACTGTATCATCATCTGAGCAACAGGTAAGGGATTATTTTTAGTTTTTACTATAGGAGTGATTTCTACTCTGAACTTGTATCATATTATTTAAGTTTTTGTTTTAAATGTGTTGATTCTCTATTATATATGCAACATTTACATTAAATGTGTTGAAAGAGTTTTCTT
This sequence comes from Astragalus membranaceus, assembly GCA_039519185.1. Taxonomy (NCBI): domain Eukaryota; kingdom Viridiplantae; phylum Streptophyta; class Magnoliopsida; order Fabales; family Fabaceae; genus Astragalus; species Astragalus membranaceus. The sequence continues at coordinate 28,667,875 of CM076854.1, read as the reverse complement.
TGCTTCCACATATGCTGCATAATGTAAGTGTACAATAGTTTCCTATACATTAGTTGTACAACTGATGTAGTTCCATTCATTAAAAGTGTTAAATACTGATTAACAGTTAGGGTAAACCGTGTTAGGGAAAACTGACTTTAAGTCAGTTAGTAGTTTGTTATAACAGCAGTGCTTATCCTGTGCACTGCTGAGTGTAGGTTAAGCAAATGTATAAATAGGCAAATGCTGTAACAGTTCAACATAAGTGAAATATACAAAGACTATTCTGTTTCACTCTCTTTACTCTTCTTTCCTATTCTGTTACAATTTACACATAACAAGAATATCAGTACTACATTATCTAGTTATGCTTCTATCAGCTTGTATGGCATCAGACCCCAGAAAATCCAAAGCCCTAGCTTCTTTGAATAAGTTTTTTATCTATCTGTATTGTTAATAATTTTTTGTCGCGTTAATGATTCTGCCGCTCCTTTATTGATTCTGATGTTTTAGCAATGGATAAGTCCTGGATTACAAAGCCGTGGAACACAGATGAGTATGTGAAAGGGGTAAAGGAATTCATTAATTTTGCCTTTAAACATCGTGCGGTAAATGGGAAAATATTATGTCCTTGTCAAGAATGTGGCTTCAAAAAAAGGAGGACTTGGGATATGGTATATGACCACTTAAGATGTACACCGTTTCCAATAGGATATACCTGTTGGTCCTATCATGGGGAGATAAAGTCAAACCATAACGCCTCATGCAGTAGCACTCTACATGCAGCTCAAAACACAACTATTGAAAATCCCATCCAAAATATGATTGATGATGCTTTTGGTGTTGATGGGCGCTGTGCAAATGAAGTGCCGGTTGCATCCAATGTAGAGTTTGAGAGAGATGAGGATGTGATGCAAAATACCACTCAAGAAGGGAATGAAGCTAAAGAATTTTATGAATTAGCAAGAGATGGTGAACAACCCTTGTATGAAGGGTGTACAAATTATTCAATGTTATCTTTTTTGGTGATGTTGTATCATATCAAATGCTTATGCGGAATGAGTGACAAGGCCATGACAATGATTTTAGAACTTCTCCAAGACGCATTTAAACATGCAAAGATCCCAAGTTCATTTTATGAGGCAAAGAAAACAATCACCAAACTTGGTTTGAACTATGAAAAGATACATGCATGTCCGAATAATTGTATGCTCTATTGGGGAAATAGGGAAGATGAAGTGAGGGAAAGTTGTAAAGTTTGTCACACTTCTAGATGGAAATCAAGGGAAAAGCCTAGGGGTACTCAGGTGAACACTGATGACAATAGTGTGAAGAAAGTGCCTGCAAAAGTTCTTCGTTACTTTCCTTTAAAGCCTCGATTACAAAGACTATTTTTATGTTCAAAGACAGCCGAGGACATGAGATGGCATGCTACTAATAATAACAATGATGGAATGATGCGGCATCCTAGAGATTCTGAAGCATGGAAACGATTTGACTCAACGCACTCTTGGTTTGCATCCGATTCACGAAACGTTCGTCTTGGGTTAGCTACTGATGGCTTTAATCCCTTCGGTGTTATGAGTTCAAATTATAGTATTTGGCCGGTTATTCTCTTTCCATACAACACTCCTCCATGGGTGTGCATGAAACAGACATCTTTTATAATTTCAATGATAATTCCTGGAAAAAAAATGCCAGGCAATAATATAGATGTCTATCTGCAACCTCTTATCAAAGAGTTAAATGAATTATGGACAACAGGTGTGGATGCTTATGATTCTTTCAATCGTGAGATGTTTAAATTGCATGCAGCGTTAATGTGGACAATAAGTGATTTTCCCGGGCTAGGAACACTTTCTGGGTGGAACACATACACCGGACTTGCTTGCCCATCGTGTAACTTTGACTCTATTCCTTGTCGTCTTCCTCATAGCAGAAAGTGGTGTTTCATGGGTCATCGTCGTTTTCTTGACAGGAGGTACAAATTTAGATTGAACCGGATTCGCTTCAATGGTGAGCAAGATATGCGTAGTCCGCCAAAAAAGTTGTCTGGTTCTGATATTCTTGAGCAGGTTTCTAACATTGATGCAACATTTGGACTAAGACCAGAGAATGAGGGGACAAGAAAAAGAACAAGAGGTGGGCGACTTCCACAGGGTATCACTCAACAATGGAAAAAGAAAAGTATATTCTTTGAACTTCCATATTGGAAGGATAACTGTTTGCGCCATAATCTTGATGTGATGCACATTGAAAAGAATGTATGTGATAATATCATACACACTTTGCTAAATGATAGTGCAAAGTCAAAAGATCACATCAATGCTCGAAGAGATCTAAAAGATATGGGCATAAGACCCGACCTTTGGCTAGATGAAAATGGAAAATATCCTTTAGCTGTCTTTACAATGACTAAAATGGGCAAGAGAGCTTTTTTGGCAACTTTAAAGAACATGACCGTGCCCGATGGTTATTCGAGCAACATTTCTAGGTGCATTGACTTAGATAATCTCAAGTTGAATGGAATGTTAAAAAGTCATGATTGTCATATATTGATGGAGCAGTTGCTACCGTTAGCCATGCGAACATCATTGCCCAATGAGGTTTCAGCAGTGTTGAGTGAGTTATGCTCATTCTTTAGACAAATATGCAGTAAAGTATTGAAAATTGAAGATTTGGACAAATTGCATAATCAAATTGTCCTCACTTTATGCCACATGGAAATGTTATTTCCTCCTTCATTTTTCACTGTTATGGTTCACTTAGTTGTTCACCTTGTCGAAGAAGCTAAGCTTGGAGGTCCTGTCCATTATCGTTGGATGTATCCAATAGAGAGGTAAAACACATGTGTTAACTTCTTTTTCATGTTTCAATTTGAGAATGTAATGGTTATTCTAAATGACATTTGCATGGTTTATAAATAAGTATCTTGGACATTTAAAATCCTACGTTCGTAATAAAGCACGTCCGAAAGGGTCTATAGCAGAAGGTTACCTAATGGAAGAAATCCTTACCTTTTGTTCAAGGTATTTAGACAATATTGAAACAAGATTGAATAGACGTCCTCGTGTAGACGATGAACCCGATGCCATGCAGGCTCAGTCACGAATAACTGAACTATTTCCTATAATTGGAAAGTCGGTTGGCGGTTCTTCGTATTTTACCCTTACACCAAGACAAAAGTTACAAGCTCATCGACACGTGTTTACAAATTGTCAAGTTGTTGATTATTATCTTCAGTAAGTGTTTCTTCACTTAGATTGATTGTTCATTTTATTTTTCAGCACATCTAATACTATATAATTAAATAGGCAATATAGAACTATTGTGCGAAGGAAACTTAGGACAAAAAATACCTCTGAGATAGACAAAAAGGTTCATAGAGAATTCGTTTGTTGGTTCGCCAATCGTGTAAGTGTTTATGCTATTTGTATTTCATTAATATTTTCACAGGAATGTGACTAACAATCTACATTATGACATCCAGATTAGGAATAATCTTGACACTCTTAGCATACAAGATAAAGATGTTCTTGTTAGTCTTGCACAAGGTCCTTTTAATCAAGCTAGACGGTTCACCGCATTTGTCATCCCATTAAAAAGACATGGATCAGTCTCTACGGAAATTGTTGCCAGTAAATCCAACTATGAAGCTGCTACTTCCACAAGACAATAAAACAAATATCCCTTTCCTTTCTGTTCTGTGGCCCAGGCAATCCAATAATTGCTTCCCATTTGCAATGCTAGAAAGAAAATGTACTGCAGACTATTTTCAGTTCTAGTTTTCAGTTCTAGTTTCAGTTCTAGTTTTCAGTTTTAGTTTCAGTTCTAGTTTTCAGTTAATATTTTCAGTTCTAGTTTTCAGTTCTAGTTTCTAGTTTTCAGTTTCTAGTTTTCAGTTCTAGTTTTCAGTTAATATTTTCAGTTCTAGTTTCTAGTTTTCAGTTCTAGTTTTCAGTACTAGTAATGATGTTTGAGTTCTAGTTTCAGCTCTGGCTATCATGCTTGTTTTCAGTTTCAGTGTCCAATCAATTTTATATATTTTTCTATCAATTTTATATATTTTTCTATTTTTAGCTCTTGTGAATATTGTATTTGGTATATATGTCTTTCCTTAATATTTTCATCATGGTTTATTTGTTCAATCATTTCATCAGGTAGGTATGCCTCCCAAAAAAAGATATGATGGTCTCCGTAATTGTCGATCCACACCAAATCAAGAACATGGATCTTCTGTGAGAATTCATAGGGTACCGTTACCCCAAAGGGCGTCTATGCCTAACATATCTTCATCTTTGGAAGATGACATTCCTGAGTTCGAGGATGTTCCAAATGAACCTGGTATCACAGAAGATTCATCTACTTCAAGTCAACCCAAGACTAATGCCAAATGGATAGTGGATGTTATTGGTATATCTACTATAACTAGGTAGTGGATTTTCCATTATTTATATTTTGGTGTACTAATATTTTGAATTATTTTGTATTAGATGAGGAGGGTAATCGCAGCCAAAGAAGTCTAAAAGTGCGAGATTTGATTCCAAACAACTTAGGATTTAGGGTGGTGACCGAATGGAATGAAAGATCCCAACCAGTTGGAAAGTCTGCTGGTTTATTAGAAGGGTTTTTGGGTTTTAGTGCAAATAATTTTGACACATTCCCTATTTTGTACCATAAGTGGCCTAAAGTTCCCGAGGAGTACAAAAATAATGTTTATGACAACACTATAAAGGTAAAAAGCTTAATTACCTTAATATATTTTATTGTTATTTATGTTTTGTTACTAATATCGTTTATTATATTTGTATTAAAGGATAAATTTGTGGTAAATGATGAAAGTCACAAGACATGGATTTTATCCAGTTTGGGAAAGAAATGGCGGGACAATCGTTGCAAGCTTTTTAAAGACTATTATAACTGGGAGCTTAGTATTGAACAAAATCTTCGTAACCCGCCGCCGGGCATTGACGAAGATCATTGGAGGCTGTTTTTGGAATATAGGATGAAGCCTGAAACTATGGTAATAAGGAAAACTTTGAAATTGAACATGTTTTCTAGTTCATTATTTTTTTATTTTAAGACTTCCAATTTGATTTACAAAGTATTTGGAGTGGAGCATAGCCTGGATCCTAAAATATTATGACTTTGCTTATAGGCAATAGCTGATCAAAATGCTGAAAATCGCTCGAAGCAACAGGTTCCCCATACATTAGGGGCCAAGACACTTGCTAGAAAACAACATGAGCTGGTATGATATCTCATTTTTTATATTGTTTGAAATTTTGAGAAAATGATTTAATTATATTTATATGTTGAAACGTTTTAGGAATTGCAAGATGGGCGACCTTATAGTAGAGGAGATATGTATGGAATTGCTCATAAAAAATCAAATGGTGATTTTGTTAATGATGAGGCAAGACAAAACCATGTAAGTCCAATATTATATATTTATTAATGTTACTGATTGGACTGAATGCAATTTATATTATCACCGCAAGTTCTGTGTTTGAAATGTCAAGTTCTGTGTCATTTTCCCATACACGTGCAAGTTCTGTGTTTGAAATGTGAAACTAGAAGAGTTGTTAATTGAAAATTGATCTTACAGAACAAACTAGAAGAGTTGCATATAATAGATTAATTCTCAGAACAAACTAGAAGAGTTGCATATAATAGATTACATTTACAGAACCTAGTTGAAAAGGCTTAATTATTGTTTTTTGTTGCATATAATAGATTATGTAAATGTAATCATCCCAATTAATTCTCTCGTTTGAAATACCAAATTCTGTATTCATTTCCAATACAACTTTACATAAAATGGATAATATGTACAAGAAACCAAGTTCTTGGATACAACACTGAAATTCAGAACAGTATTTCATCGGAAGTAAAAATGTGGAGATCATAAGTCACAAAAATCAGTATAAAAATTCATCTGTTTGGCTCTTCAGTTAGTAGTTGTACTCCATGGAAGATATTGAGATCCACTGTCCCAACCAGTACATACACACCAGCACCAATTGTTGCACCAACACCTGAATCATAAAACACCTTACCTGATGGTTTGTCACTTGTACCTGAATCATAAAACACCTTACCAATTGTTGCACCAATTTCTGATGGTTTGTCACTTGTACACTGAGATTTTGTGTCCTTCTAAAGCACATTGCTTATGATTTTATGATTGATTTATACATGTAGGAAAAACTGCAACAGGCAATTCTTGAGTCTTCTTCTGTGCATGAAGCCTTTATTCAAGTTTTTGGGAAAGAACAACCTGGGCATGTTCGAGGCATGGGACTCGGCGTAACACCAACTCAGATCCTTGGAAACAATTCTCATTCTACAACAGGATCATATTCATCGGATGCTAATGAAAAGATGTCACAGATGCAAAATGAAATTGACGCTTTAAAAGCACAAGTTGCTGAAGTTGACAGTCTAAAGGCTCAAGCTGCTGAAGTTGATGCTCTAAAGGAACAAGTTGCTGAATTGCCTCTATTGAAGGAACAACTTCCTTATGTTATGCAAATTCTTAAGCAAAATCAGGTGATCACCGTATTGAAATTCATACTGTTATGCAACTTGCTTATGTTATTGTTTTTTATGAAAAAATTGTTGATATCAAACTATGAAACCTGAATAATCCTTGGAGGTTATTACTGTCTTGCCAAGCCTGCAAAATTAGAATTCAGGTAATGTTAGAGAACAAGAAGATTAAGGACTTTTGTAGTGAACAATTGTAAAGGAACAACGAAAACAGTATTTTTACCATTTTCAAAATTTCTGGAAATATTGAATTTGTTTAGTAAGATATTTCTTAGTTTAAAGAGTGGAATTGAAAACAGAAACAAAGAATGAAAGAAAGGAAGCACAGACCCTAAAATATACAAAAGTGTGTCCATATATATGCAATGAAATGAAACAATTCCCCTCAGAAAGGATATAAAAACAGTGAAACAATAGTCCATATTCAAAACAAAGTTAGGAAAAGCATAATTAGAAATCCATGTACTTTTAGTCTCAAATCAGCTTTTCTTATTTTTTCTCTGTAATTAGTAAATGCTAATGAACAGGAAAAAAACAAAACCTGTCGTGGCCTGGTGGTGAAAGATGCAAGACGAGTGATGGAGATGGAACTTGTATTAGATGCTAAAATTGCACTAGACTTAGCAATTTTATCTAGTTGAACAAATCTGGGTAGTTTGATATCATTGAAATCTTCATGGATCTATTTCCCAGCTACCAAATTCATCCTAGGGAAGATGGAAATGTAATGCTTCTGTTATGCCAGTAGTTTGAGTTTAATGATGCACACAGTAATCTATATTTGTAGCAAATTAGGCTATATATGTCTCTTGAAGTTGAAATTCAAATTTTTGAAGTGAAATATCTTTTGCTTGAAAGGTGAAAGTGTTCACAAAGAGAGCAACCAACAAGTTTTTGTTGACAGCATCTCCATCCTCTCCCATTAACACACTGCATCTTGACCCTTCCATCAATACTGCATTCCCCTTTGACTTCTTCTTTGTTACATTCACATGACTTATTCTTTGAAAGGTGAAAGTGTTCACAAAGAGAGTAACCAACAAGTTTTTGTTATAGCCATTTCCATCACTTGTGTTTATATTCAAGTTTGTTTTGTTTATCTTCTTGGAAATTTTGCACCTTGTGTTAGACATATAAACTGATGTTCTATGTTGAAGAAGAAAAAACTGTAGTTGCAATTACTAGGAACAACACCATAGATTCTGGTGATTTGGGAACTTGTTAAATTTTCATGAAATTTACTATATGCGACATTGTTTATATATTGGTTCTAATTTTATTTATGACTATTATTTTTCAGCCGGATAATTTGGAAACACATGGTTTGAGACGCTCTTCTGAATCAAGTAACATAGGACAACATGAAGCAGCACCATCACGGAGGATATCTAGATAGATGCTCATTGGTTGTATTTTGACTTTATTAACTAAGTTGGTTGTATTTTGACTTCATTAACTAAGTTGGTTGTATTTTGACTTCATTAACCAGTTCTAGTTTGATGTTATGAACTTAGTTTGATTTATAAACTTTAGAACATTTGTATGTGTTTTTAGCATAAATTTAGTTTCTTTTAATATTTGTATTACCAAATAATTAATAAGTACATTTATAAAATTTGTAAAAGAAAGATATATATATACTGAAACACAAATATACTGAAACATAAAAAATTCTTATATTTAAAAAAAAAAAACTGATAGGTTGGCGGCGGTTCCAAACCGCCTCCATATTTAAATAAAAATTTAATTTTAATTTCTTTGCGGCAGTTCCAAACCGCCGCTAACCGTAAATTAGAAAATCAGTTACCCAATTGGCGGCGGTTTGCAACCGCCGCTAACCATAACGTGGAAAATCAGTTGGCCCATTAGCGGCAGTTTCTAACCGCCGCAATATCCGCGGCGGTTTGTGTGACGGTTGCGGGAACCGCCGCCAACAACACCTCCCGACGCTGAAAACCACGGCGCTTCTGGAACCGCCGCCAGCCTTCATTAACGGCGGTTTAAACCGCCGCCGCTGGCCTTTTTAATCGCCGCCGTTAACAATGTTTTGCGTAGTGTTAGGCCCCTACAAATAGAGGGTGTTTTGGTTTAAGCCCCTGCAAAATTTTTTTTTGTTAAAAGCCCTTGCAAAATGACATATTTTGTTATAAGCCCTTCTATGACTAAAATGTTAGCCTATAACATGGAATGCTATGATTGCTGGATATGTTGAGAAGAGCTTATAACAAAATATTTTATTTTGCCAGGGCTTTTAACAAAAAAATATTGCAAGGGCTTAAACCAAAACACTCTATATTTGCAGGGGCCTAAAACATATTTAAGCCTAATTTTAATAGTTCAAGATGTACTTACTTTTATAATGTATTTTGTAGAAAAAGGAGTGTAATGGTATTTTATGGTTGAGCTTCATATATCCTCATCTAAATATTATATATCTATACTCCGTTGGGCTTCTTGACTCTTGCAATTTCCAAAACAGGATTTCGGTTTTAGTATCGAAAAGGATACTTATGAGGGTTTCCGTGAGTCAGATAAGTGTTAATTTTAATTCGCTCGATCCTAAAACGCTTACACGTCCTCTAATATTCAAATTGTAGTAAATACTAATCGTTGAAGTCGACTAAAAGATTTGGGATGTTACATTTTCATTTGAAATCTATACCAGTCAAGTAATAATCATATTGGTCTTCTACTTGGTTACCTTTTTCCTTTTAAATTATTAATTTAGTTTGTATAATTTGTGTTAAATATCATTTGTTTGTGCACACACGACTTTGAACAAAAAGTTAAGGACTTGTGGTATATTTGATACGTAACTAATATGAGAAAACAATTATTTAATTTCATAAGTAATTTTTAATATTAGTTATAATATCAACTTTAATTATAATCAAATATATGATTTAATTTTTATCTAAAACGAAATACATGAATCCTTGAATTAGACAATGATACTATGGTATCCGTGAGATAGGAAGAACTCATTCAATAAAAAACGTACTTTTCATTTGATTCGTTCATTCATTCAGTGAAAGCCAACCTTAAATCAAGCAGAGTGGACTAAACTACAATCATTCCAAACCTTCAGTGCCCTATTCAAAATTACTGTCTTGTTTCTCTTGAAAATTGGCAATTTAACCGCATTGTTTGTGATGTCCATGTGGCACGATTTTCCTACATCATTCACAAGCCCTAGACAACACTCGTTGCTAACTGTTTGATTTCCAACAAATACACCAAAATATACTTGTTGACCACAATTTGGCGTCAATTTGGTTACACATTTACTTAAATATTTTTCATACGATGACGACGGCCTTGGAGCATAATTCAACTCACTAGATGGACCTTGAGATGGTGGCTGAAGAGTTTCAGAACCAACTGACGTTTTCAATAACAAAGTAAAGCTGATGAAAAAGGTCACAACTATATAAAATTTGTTGAATGATGCCATGGTCTTTTAAAAGATTGTTTTATGTACGTTCAAGGTCTTGTAGATGTTTATCTGAGTTAAATGGTGGAAAAAGGAAGTCATATTTATAGTATAAATATTACAATCTTAACGTTCAAAAGTATTTAATAGATTGTTCTAACTCTTTTAAAACAGCAAAAGCAAATATATGTTTCTTGTTAATATGTAAAATGATTTTCTCATCGAATAAGTTTCTTTTCAAAATCTCATTTCCTATCAAAAAAACTTGTGAAATGTTTTTTCCTAATGCAATTTCAATTTTCAAAAGTAACACACACATGAAAACTCACTAAATTCATATATGGTTTTAAATAATATTGATAGGAAGATTTTCATGGCATAATTTAAGTAAATATTTGTATAAAATTTTCTATAGATTTTTTTTAAGGAAAAAATTTAATTAGTTGCGCCCATAATTTCATGCTCATTCTTTTTTGACTCACAATAGGTCAATTATATTTTGAAAGAGACTATATAAAAATTAAGTTGGTCCAAATTGAACTATAAAGTGAAAGATAATATAAACTATTTCAAAAGACAAGTTGTGTGATCAAGCTCAATTCGTGTTTGGATTTGGTGGATAGATGTTTGGTTGTTTTGAAATTGAGTGATTTGTAATGCTCAATGAGATTGAATGTTGTTTGGGATAGACTGGAAACACTTGGATTGAAGTTAAAGGAAGTCATATTTATAGTATAAATATTACAATCTTAACGTTCAAAAGTATTTAATAGATTGTTCTAACTCTTTTAAAACAGCAAAAGCAAATATATGTTTCTTGTTAATATGTAAAATGATTTTCTCATCGAATAAGTTTCTTTTCAAAATCTCATTTCCTATCAAAAAAACTTGTGAAATGTTTTTTCCTAATGCAATTTCAATTTTCAAAAGTAACACACACATGAAAACTCACTAAATTCATATATGGTTTTAAATAATATTGATAGGAAGATTTTCATGGCATAATTTAAGTAAATATTTGTATAAATTTTTCAATAGATTTTTTTTAAGTTAAAAATTTAATTAGTTGCGCCCATAATTTCATGCTCATTCTTTTTTGACTCACAATAGGTCAATTATATTTTGAAAGAGACTATATAAAAATTAAGTTGGTCCAAATTGAACTATAAAGTGAAAGATAATATAAACTATTTCAAAAGAGAAGTTGTGTGATCAAGCTCAATTCGTGTTTGTATTTGGTGGATAGATGTTTGGTTGTTTTGAAATTGAGTGATTTGTAATGCTCAATGTGATTGAATGTTGTTTGGGATAGACTGGAAACACTTGGATTGAAGTTAAAGACACAAAGTCAGCATTTTTGTACATAGAGAGAAAAAACGGCCGTGTTTGAAAAACAATGGCACCCATGTTTCTTTCTATGTAACAGTGAATTTTTGTTAACCTTCCAACATTTTTTATTCGTAACATTTGATCCGAAAATCCGATTTATGTGTTCTTGGATGCGTTGGAAAGCTAATGAAAGACATTCTAAGAAGTCTTCTTGATCTATCCTAACCATCACCCTTGGTGTATAGTGAGGTGTATCTATTTGACGATTTGGTTATGAAAAACTTATAAAATGTCTTGGACTATGATGATTATGGTAAAGCAACTGATTGAGGTATATTATGATGATTGATGTGTTGTGTAAGACTGACTCGAGAGAAAAATACATATGTACATAAAATAAAAACTTGATGAAGGAATAATTGAACGAAGTGACGCACTTGGGGAGGAGTCATGAGCCCTGGTCCAAGACTCTCATGTAGGAATCCGTCTAATATGTCGGGTTAGGGTTTCCCCCTCGTGGGGATTGTAGAATTTGAAATATATGTAAGACTGCATCTCTTTGGGAAGGCGTCGTTGGTAATAGGTAGTGTAAGTAGGAACGAAGGTCATGGTCCCAAGCTTACTGCTCGTTTAATGCCCTTATGAATTGTTGGGTGACGGGTCTCCGCCGGTTGGGTACCATTTATATTTTGTAAGACTACGTCATCACTTGGAGTTCACTAAAGGCTAAGAATATGGTAAATGGCACCTTAAGAGGTATTGGTGACGTGCGTGTTGGGAAATCACTAAGATTTCTTTGAGATCTCACCCCCTATATGTGTTTTGTGGTTTTCAGATAAGCAAGGAGGTCGGGGTATCCAAATAAAAGATATTTCACTTTTGAAGAAAATGTCTCAGCTTATAATTTTAATTGTAAAATGACACCCTTATTTTCATGAAATTAGCCTTTTTGTGAAGTTATTTTATTGTACTTAAACATACTCAAAGTCATGGAAGGATCAATCGATTTTCTTTTGAAAGAATATTACTAAACTATGATTCTTGTACTTTCTATTTGCTGAACTAATAGTAATTTTAAGGCTTAAATATGTTTTAGGCCCCTGCAAATAGAGGGTGTTTTGGTTTAAGCCCCTGCAAAATTTTTTTTAGTTAAAAGCCCTTGCAAAATGACATATTTTGTTATAAGCCCTTCTATGACTAAAATGTTAGCCTATAACATGGAATGCTATGATTGTTGGATATGTTGAGAAGAGCTTATAACAAAATATTTTATTTTGCAAATGCTTTTAACAAAAAAAAAATTGCAAGGGCTTAAACCAAAACACTCTATATTTGCAGGGGCCTAAAACATATTTAAGCCTAATTTTAATAGTTCAAGATGTACTTACTTTTATAATGTATTTTGTAGAAAAAGGAGTGTAATGGTATTTTATGGTTGAGCTTCATATATCCTCTTCTAAATATTATATATCTATACTCCGTTGGGCTTCTTGACTCTTGCAATTTCCAAAACAGGATTTCAGTTTTAGTATCGAAAAGGATACTTATGAGGGTTTCCGTGAGTCAGATAAGTGTTGATTTTAATTCGCTCGATCCTAAAACGCTTACACGTCCTCTGATATTCAAATTGTAGTAAATACTAATCGTTGAAGTCGACTAAAAGATTTGGTCTTCTACTTGGTTACCTTTTTCCTTTTAAATTATCAATTTAGTTTGTATAATTTGTGTTAAATATCATTTGTTTGTGAACACACGACTTTGAACAAAAAGTTAAGGACTTGTGGTATATTTGATACGTAACTAATATGAGAAAACAATTATTTAATTTCATAAGTAATTTTTTATATTAGTTATAATATCAACTTTAATTATAATCAAATATATGATTTAATTTTTATCCAAAACGAAATACATGAATCCTTGAATTAGGCAATGATACTATGGTATCCGTGAGATAGGAAGAACTCATTCAATAAAAAACGTACTTTTCATTTGATTCGTTCATTCATTCAGTGAAAGCCAACCTTAAATCAAGCAGAGTGGACTAAACTACAATCATTCCAAATGTAACGTCCAAAATAATTTAATTAATTTATTTAAATGAATTATTTAGGTATTTATTAGTTTAGTTATATTAAAATAATAACTGGGTGTTTTAATTAATTAGGGGTGTGTAAATGAATATGAGGGGATGGAGTCAGTGATCGGGCTTATGGAGGAAGCCCACGATCCAAGCCCAAGACTTAGGCTCCTAGGCGCTAGGGATTGATGCAATTCGCATCATTTGGAGAAAAGAAAGAAAAGTGCGATTAGAGAGAAAAAAAGAAAGGAAGTTGCGAAGAGGAGAGAAAGAGGGAAGGAGGGGAGGCGCGCACAAGGGAGAGAAGAGGAAGGAGAAGAGCTCTTGGTTGCTGTGGTTTCGTTGGTGACTCCGTAGAAAGAATATCGTCTTCGGCATAACCAAGGTAAGGGTGAGACCTCTCTTTCACTATAATGGTGGGTATGATGGGTATTAGGGTGGGGGCTTAGACCTATGATGCCTATATTCGATTTTGATGTTAAATTGATGATAGATATAACGTGACTTTGTTAATTGAAATGTTGGTTGATGTGGTGATTGTTGCAACCCTAGGAATTTAGTGTTCATAGGTGTTGTTATGAATTGCATGCTAGATGTTTGAAATTATTGTTGGTGATTGATCATAACGAGTTTACTTGCTCATAGTTTTTGTGCGTTTCTGGACACTGTTTCGGTCCTTCTAAAACTGGTACTGTTAGGCTGATCCAAAAATTATGTGGCTGATTGTTTTTGAAAATAGACTTAAAGCCGGTCGTTTTGGTGTAACATCCCTAATTTTTAAAGACTCGTACTATGATGCCTAAGACCGAGAAATTATTTGTGGGAATAATTGGTCGTGTCTCGGGGATTAATAGTCGAGGAAAAGTCCAAAGAAATCCTACCCTACATTTAATTGTGGCTTAGTCATAATTTAAATGAACAATTCCGCTGAAGGGTAAAATCATCATTTCACCTCACATCGAAGACGAATCAATTGAGTGAGCAATTAGTCTCGACTCGAATGAGGATTTGTCGAGAAACCTATGCCGAGCGGAAAGCCATAAGATTATTGGGGTTTAGCCTCAAAACCAAGACTTAATGGGCCAAGGGCATTTTGGTCATTTCCATAGATTTCGAATTGTCAAAGTTAGTAAAAGGATATAACAAAAATGGTTATTTAGACCGAGTAATTTAGCTAATCAAAATGTCTAATGATAGGTGGATGGACATTGGAGATTAGTTGTTTGATTTGGAATCGAAAGTTTAAGTAAAACTCGAATTAAGGGGCCAAGGGCAATTTGGTCTTTTCCAACCAATTGACACCCTCAGCCCATTAAAACATGATATTACCCTTTCAGCTGGGCAGAACCAAAGCACTTCAGAAAATAAGAAAAAAGAAAGGAACCAAGAAGAGAGAGTGAGGGAGAAGGTGAAGGGGGGGGGGAGCTTTTCCTCAACACTTCATGCATGTGGCTCATCTTGGTACCATTCTCTCTCATTTTTTCATTCCCTTCACAACTGTAACAAGTTCATAGACTCATTCCCCATCCTTTCTCTTCCACCATTTTCTGGTTCCAAGCTCAGCCATGGCCAAGGTCAAAGAGATTTCATTGCATGTGTCTTTTGAAGCTTGGGGGTGAAGTGTGAAGACAAGGTTCAGCCCTAGGACCCATGAGCAAGCCACATTGCGAATTGGAACTCCATGGATAGTGAATTGGTTGCTGGCTTCGAAGTATGAGTTGTTGGGCTGGAGTTGGAACTCAAATTCGTGGTTTGCAAAGGATTGAAATGGATGTGTTGAGTTCAACAAAATTCTGGGTAAAACCCGTATGGTATACCTTCAGTGATTTCATCGAATCTCCCTGTACACAACTCCGATGATCGTGATTCTTGTTCCTCTGGAAACTAGACTCAAAGCTCTTCATTTTGGGCACAAGAACCGTATGATTTCATGGAGAAATGAAGGAGATATTATGTCCCCAAGTTACGGTTTCAGAATCTGCCACTGTACTGAACCAGTCACATAGTTTCGGTGATATCTCTCGATCTACTGGATGCATGCGCGTGAAACTTCTTCCATCTGAAAGTAGACGAAATTATCTTCACAATGGGCACTGATTTGAGTAGATTTGGTCACGGATTGACCAAGTTATGCTTATTGCAAAACTGGGTCCTGATTCTGGGAAATGGAAATGGAAGCTAGTATGCCCGTTCGTCAAATCTGAGTTCGATTCGCCAAAGTCTCGAGCGCCATCAGTTCGATATACTGAGGTGGGGTCCAGTAGCGAGGATGATTGACTTAGTTACTGGTCGCGCAAGTGGGACCCATCAAGTTCAGATGCGGAGGCACTTGGAGCGTGTAAGTGACTACGGGGATTGTTCGAGTGGTTAACGGTTCGGTTGTTCGAGCGAGGACGCGACTTCTCGGGGACTCGTCAACCGGGTGAGTTCTACTCACGGATAGGGATATTTTTATGTGTCTTGAAAATATATCGGTTTTGAGTCATAAGGCAATTATCAATTTTCGAAAGATTTTGGAACCGAAAACCGTTTTTGAGCAATATCGCGTTTTTACGGTTTTTATTGAATTGTTGAACAATTTGCGAAATTCTGATTTTAAGTGTTTTCCCTGGAATATGGTCTGGAATGTTGTTTATTAAATCCGTTTTCAGGTTGGAGAACGATCGGAATTCGATTTGGGCGAGAAATGGAAAGCGGAATGAGAAACTAGAATTCAGTAACAGAACAGGCCGCACGGGTCGTGCGCCCCTGGGCACGGACCGTGCGTCCCCTTCGGGTTGGCTGTGTGATTTTGGTAAATCACGCACGGGTCGTGCGCCCCTGGGCACGGACCGTGCGTGAGCTGCTGTTACCGGACCCCGATTTCTCATTTCGTCGCTCCTTTCGATCCCGAATCACTTCTAATTTTCTCCCCAACCCACTTTAAGGATATTGCCTTACTGACAACCGTATTTTGAACTTATTCAATTCATGATTTTGAAAAAAGAGTTTCAAAGCATATTTGACTGAAAAACCGAAACCCTAGTATACGTGTGGGTACACCGTCTGATGGACTGACTGAATATATATGTTTATATATGTTAATTGAATTTGATTATAATGCCGGATGTTTATAAATTCATCAAAACGGGTTATAAGTCAATAATACATTACAATATGATTATAATGCCGGATGTTTATAAATTCATCAAAACGGGTTATAGATCAATAAGATATAAATTATCTAAAAAGATATTGTGATTGATCCTTTGGTGATCGGAAAGATATATATTATCTAACTCTCGAGAAATCGTTATGTATTGTCATACATAAATCGCGTTGGGTGACGACCCGACAAGTAGCATACTAGGGAGGGTAGTCATGACCCCTTACCTAGGCCCTGAATGTGTTTTGGCGTGGTCAACTCACGGGTTGCCGGGATTAGCAGTGGTGCAGTCGGCTTGTGCTAAGTTATTGATTATAAGTTAACAGTGCCGGGATTAGCAGTTGTGCAGTCGGCAGATGTTAAGCTATAGCTACCGGGATTAGCAGTTGTGCAGTCGGTTGAGCTAAGCTATTAAAAACCATAATTAAGAACATTGCCGGGATTAGCAGTTGTGCAGTCGGCCGATGTTAAGCTATAGCTACCGGGATTAGCAGTTGTGCAGTCGGTTTAAGCTAAGCTATTAAAACATAATTGAGAATACGGTTTGCTTGGTATTTTGATTATAGCTCGTGGTAGCTAATCAAACAGTGTTAACGGTTTAATAAATTGAACCGAGTGTCAGTGAGGGGGCACGGTAGGACTCACTGAGACAAGTTGTCTCACCCAATCCATATTTGTTGTTTTTACAGAGAACAGGTTATAAGGACAGCAAGCGGCACAGTTGGTATGTCGGGTTCGAGAAGAAGACTGAAGATTGATTCTTTGATAGTTGTCCATGTTCTCCTGCGGTTATCTCTGTATTCGGTCGTATGACTCGAGCTTGTATTATTTGATTTATTAGTTTCCGCTGTTTCTTGTAAAGATGTATATCTGAACAGGAATTTTTATACTCTGATTTGTACCAAATTGTATATTTAGGTATTTCTTTGTTAAAGAAATACCGGGGTGTTACATTTGGTATCAGAGCGGTTCGGCCTTGTCGGACGTAGTGACCTTCGGGTCGAGAACATAGGATCGAGTCAGCTAGGGACTTAGACAATTATGTGTCAGATCTTTTTAGTATATTATGTGACGTATTGAGTCAGGATCCACTCAATGTTTCATGTAAAGTACTGAAAATTATGACAGATAGTTGCCTCAGCCCCGAAAATGTCCGAGACCCTACACCATAGGATTCTCAGCCTTCTCGTTTCATCAGAACGTGCAGCGGCAGCAGAGGGCTACATATTACATTTGGAAACAAGGATGGGCATCCGCGATGGTTCGAGGAAACTGTGGGCGGCTGTTCAGTAAGGGAATCTGATGCAGCTAGTGAATCGCGGCATGAAACGTCGTAGATCTTATCGAGGAGTAAGAATCAAGCAAAGCCCTTGGGCAATAGCAATGTCAGTGTACTGAAAGCTATCAGACTAGTTAACACCCAAAACCCTGACCTTTATTTAGTCAACGTATCAGTTTTTGAAATATCATTTCATCGTAAATATTACCTTCTGGAGTAAGTCAATCCCAGTTTAGGTATCAGTTGAGGAAGTCCCTCCAGAAATTTCAAGTACAGATCTCGATTCTTCTTCTTCCGAGTCACAATGTGACGAATGACAAAGCCAATTGAGTAAAGATACTCCGTCGTCAGTATTGACTAGTGGAATCATAAGTGTCGATCAGGTTAAGTCCCGATCAGGAATTATGAGTCAAATCCTTCAAAGAAGATTAGTTTTTGGAATCGGTAGAAGTGACCTTTTTTCAATCCGCTGCTGGAAGCATTCCGATCACGGTCTGTGAGAAATTCTCGTTAGTCTTCCGACTCATTTGTTCGTAACTCCTGCTCCGGAACTCCGATTTTTATGTTCCGAGAGGCGTTCGAAAGCTAACGAAATTATCTACACCGATGAATGGGTTGTGAACCGTATCTTCAATTGTATTTTGAATTGTACCTCTGTTTTGGAATCTGAACCGTAAACTCTAAACATTCGTGGAATGTGGACCTCCCTGTTATTCGGGAAATTGGTAAAAGGACCTCCAATCAGTCAGTTTAGACTTCTAGAACCCGTTCTGAAGCTATATTGATTAATGTAATGTAAGAATTATGTCTGGATAGTCGCGGATGTTCGGAAAGAGGCTGGACCAAGGAAAGTTCTAAATGATAAATTCAACGAATCAATACGAAGACACTTATGGTGTGCTCGTGTGATTCCCGAAATAATTTTTGTTTTCAAAAATCCCCTGGTGCCACCACAATTTCAATTTCGTGACTAATCCGAGAATAATTACTACATTGAAGTTAATCGAGAAACCAGGATTGCATAGGATGGCACTAAATCGTAACTTCTAAAGAAAACCTTATGTCATCTTAGTAAGAATCCTAATATCGAAATTGCATCTCCTTAGGATCTGAGTGATCAAGAATCTATGAAAGATAGGTATCAAAGTTCAAGCCTAGTTGATTTAGGAAGAACGCTGAAATTGGACAAGTCGTTGACTTAGAAAACTCCGAAAAAGCCATGTTTGGGAAATCATCCTTCGAATGTTATAGCATTCAAGCTTCCGCTACTGAAGTGAAACTCCAATCGTTAATCTTGAATTCGTTAAGATCAACAGTAAGTTGTTGTGGCTTTGATCCATCGGATGGGTCAATGCTAATTCTCCATTCTATTGACCTATGGTTAAATGTCGATAAATCAAGTATGTGCTGAGAATTCGGAATTGTCCGATTGTGATCCAGCACACGATGCTTTTCTAAGAATCCAATGAGTTGAGTACCTATAATGTCTTTACCTTTTTACCTACTACACCCGTATGATGGAAGAATATCTGAGGATGAACCGTAGGACGGTCTGAGACTAAATGATTGGACAGTGACTGTATGACACATGAGTCCTTGATAGTGAATCCTACAACCTTTGTGTAGTCTCTTGAGACAATCAAGTCGTGTCTATTTTTCATCATGAAATACGAACCCTTGTATTAATCTCGAAGTTTTATCATGGACCGATTCGAGAAAGGAATTGAAAGGAAATGAATTGAATCGAGTGGAATAGCGGCTCGAGGAGAATTTTTAAAGCAAATACCCGCTTTCCTTTCGGCTCGATGTCCTTCCCGATCCCTTCCTCGAACGAACCTCATTATTTTTGTTTTAACGGAACCGAACTCAAGCACGATAAAAGTTTGCGAGATTTTGATCGCACAAAGGGTTGACTCCAACAAAATAACACCTTTATTCTCACTTTCAAACTTGCAAATTTTAAAAATTTGAGAATGAGATTCCGCTTTGTTGGAGCGCCGTGCATTGTGTAAGGTCATATATAAGTTGGGGTGAATTAACCTTTGGGATAGTCGTATTTTCAAACTATCGTCATTAGAAACCCCATTGAAAAGAATTTTCATTCAAATGGAACTATTATACTTTCAAGTTTTGGAACCGATTTAATGAAAGAATATTTTGCTATTATTTTAGAGTTTTTCCTGGATTCGGTTGCAAGGAAAAATCATTTCTAGATTCCTTGGACTGAAAGTCAACCTGTTTTATAAAACAACTCTGTTTGCTTCAGTCGAGAATTTTAGTAAATGAGTCAAGCGCTTATGTGAGCGTAACTCGGGAAGAGAAGAAAACTTTTCTTCTGGATACCGTATGGTTTGATTCCAAAGAAATTCTCTTAAACTCATCATTTCGTTCCAATTCAAGCTACGGCTAGGCCGAAACCTTCCGAGTTCCTGACTTCGATAGTGCAGGATGTGTGGATACCATAACTATGAATTCGTATCCTCAACAGACTGTAGGCGTTCCATTATCCGTAACAATTAGTGTCAGCTTTCAAGAGGTCGGAATAGTTAATTTCTGAAGAAAGTCTGTATCTTCATGATATCTTTCACGTGTCTCAATTGAGAAAATGTATTCCCGATCCACTTCAGCCGTTGAGCGTTGAAGCGATCGATCTTCGACCGGATTTATCATTCCAACCTTATCCTATCTATATCTTGGAGCGTGGTATGAAGACTCTGCGTCCAAGGACTACTCCGATTGTCAAGGTAGTCTGAGAAGGCTTCTCAGCCGAAGAGGCTACTCGGGAATTGGAAGAGGACATGATGACCTGATATCAATACCTTTTTGCTTAAGGTTCGTCTTGTCAATTTTGAGGACAAAATTTTTAAAACTTGGGGTGATTGTAACATCCCTAATTTTTAAAGACTCGTACTATGATGCCTAAGACCGAGAAATTATTTGTGCGAATAATTGGTCGTGTCTCGGGGATTAATAGTCGAGGAAAAGTCCAAAGAAATCCTACCCTACATTTAATTGTGGCTTAGTCATAATTTAAATGAACAATTCCGCTGAAGGGTAAAATCGTCATTTCACCTCACATCGAAGACGTATCAATTGAGTGAGCAATTAGTCTCGACTCGAATGAGGATTTGTCGAGAAACCTATGCCGAGCGGAAAGCCATAAGATTATTGGGGTTTAGCCTCAAAACCAAGACTTAATGGGCCAAGGGCATTTTGGTCATTTCCATAGATTTCGAATTGTCAAAGTTAGTAAAAGGATATAACAAAAATGGTTATTTAGACCGAGTAATTTAGCTAATCAAAATGTCTAATGATAGGTGGATGGACATTGGAGATTAGTTGTTTGATTTGGAATCGAAAGTTTAAGTAAAACTCGAATTAAGGGGCCAAGGGCAATTTGGTCTTTTCCAACCAATTGACACCCTCAGCCCATTAAAACATGATATTACCCTTTCAGCTGGGCAGAACCAAAGCACTTCAGAAAATAAGAAAAAAGAAAGGAACCAAGAAGAGAGAGTGAGGGAGAAGGTGAAGGGGGGGGGGGGGGGGGAGCTTTTCCTCAACACTTCATGCATGTGGCTCATCTTGGTACCATTCTCTCTCATTTTTTCATTCCGTTCACAACTGTAACAAGTTCATAGACTCATTCCCCATCCTTTCTCTTCCACCATTTTCTGGTTCCAAGCTCAGCCATGGCCAAGGTCAAAGAGATTTCATTGCATGTGTCTTTTGAAGCTTGGGGGTGAAGTGTGAAGACAAGGTTCAGCCCTAGGACCCATGAGCAAGCCACATTGCGAATTGGAACTCCATGGATAGTGAATTGGTTGCTGGCTTCGAAGTATGAGTTGTTGGGCTGGAGTTGGAACTCAAATTCGTGGTTTGCAAAGGATTGAAATGGATGTGTTGGGTTCAACAAAATTCTGGGTAAAACCCGTATGGTATACCTTCAGTGATTTCATCGAATCTCCCTGTACACAACTCCGATGATCGTGATTCTTGTTCCTCTGGAAACTAGACTCAAAGCTCTTCATTTTGGGCACAAGAACCGTATGATTTCATGGAGAAATGAAGGAGATATTATGTCCCCAAGTTACGGTTTCAGAATCTGCCACTGTACTGAACCAGTCACATAGTTTCGGTGATATCTCTCGATCTACTGGATGCATGCTCGTGAAACTTCTTCCATCTGAAAGTAGACGAAATTATCTTCACAATGGGCACTGATTTGAGTAGATTTGGTCAAGGATTGACCAAGTTATGCTTATTGCAAAACTGGGTCCTGATTCTGGGAAATGGAAATGGAAGCTAGTATGCCCGTTCGTCAAATCTGAGTTCGATTCGCCAAAGTCTCGAGCGCCATCAGTTCGATATACTGAGGTGGGGTCCAGTAGCGAGGATGATTGACTTAGTTACTGGTCGCGCAAGTGGGACCCATCAAGTTCAGATGCGGAGGCACTTGGAGCGTGTACGTGACTACGGGGATTGTTCGAGTGGTTAACGGTTCGGTTGTTCGAGCGAGGACGCGACTTCTCGGGGACTCGTCAACCGGGTGAGTTCTACTCACGGATAGGGATATTTTTATGTGTCTTGAAAATATATCGGTTTTGAGTCATAAGGCAATTATCAATTTTCGAAAGATTTTGGAACCGAAAACCGTTTTTGAGCAATATCGCGTTTTTACGGTTTTTATTGAATTGTTGAACAATTTGCGAAATTCTGATTTTAAGTGTTTTCCCTGGAATATGGTCTGGAATGTTGTTTATTAAATCCGTTTTCAGGTTGGAGAACGATCGGAATTCGATTTGGGCGAGAAATGGAAAGCGGAATGAGAAACTAGAATTCAGTAACAGAACAGGCCGCACGGGTCGTGCGCCCCTGGGCACGGACCGTGCGTCCCCTTCGGGTTGGCTGTGTGATTTTGGTAAATCACGCACGGGTCGTGCGCCCCTGGGCACGGACCGTGCGTGAGCTGCTGTTACCGGACCCCGATTTCTCATTTCGTCGCTCCTTTCGATCCCGAATCACTTCTAATTTTCTCCCCAACCCACTTTAAGGATATTGCCTTACTGACAACCGTATTTTGAACTTATTCAATTCATGATTTTGAAAAAAGAGTTTCAAAGCATATTTGACTGAAAAACCGAAACCCTAGTATACGTGTGGGTACACCGTCTGATGGACTGACTGAATATATATGTTTATATATGTTAATTGAATTTGATTATAATGCCGGATGTTTATAAATTCATCAAAACGGGTTATAAGTCAATAATACATTACAATATGATTATAATGCCGGATGTTTATAAATTCATCAAAACGGGTTATAGATCAATAAGATATAAATTATCTAAAAAGATATTGTGATTGATCCTTTGGTGATCGGAAAGATATATATTATCTAACTCTCGAGAAATCGTTATGTATTGTCATACATAAATCGCGTTGGGTGACGACCCGACAAGTAGCATACTAGGGAGGGTAGTCATGACCCCTTACCTAGGCCCTGAATGTGTTTTGGCGTGGTCAACTCACGGGTTGCCGGGATTAGTAGTGGTGCAGTCGGCTTGTGCTAAGTTATTGATTATAAGTTAACATTGCCGGGATTAGCAGTTGTGCAGTCGGCAGATGTTAAGCTATAGCTACCGGGATTAGCAGTTGTGCAGTCGGTTGAGCTAAGCTATTAAAAACCATAATTAAGAACATTGCCGGGATTAGCAGTTGTGCAGTCGGCCGATGTTAAGCTATAGCTACCGGGATTAGCAGTTGTGCAGTCGGTTTAAGCTAAGCTATTAAAACATAATTGAGAATACGGTTTGCTTGGTATTTTGATTATAGCTCGTGGTAGCTAATCAAACAGTGTTAACGGTTTAATAAATTGAACCGAGTGTCAGTGAGGGGGCACGGTAGGACTCACTGAGACAAGTTGTCTCACCCAATCCATATTTGTTGTTTTTACAGAGAACAGGTTATAAGGACAGCAAGCGGCACAGTTGGTATGTCGGGTTCGAGAAGAAGACTGAAGATTGATTCTTTGATAGTTGTCCATGTTCTCCTGCGGTTATCTCTGTATTCGGTCGTATGACTCGAGCTTGTATTATTTGATTTATTAGTTTCCGCTGTTTCTTGTAAAGATGTATATCTGAACAGGAATTTTTATACTCTGATTTGTACCAAATTGTATATTTAGGTATTTCTTTGTTAAAGAAATACCGGGGTGTTACATTTGGCACTGGTTTCACTCAATTTGGAGTTGTGTAGCTCAAGATATGAGTCTCCAAAGTTAGGTCAAATTTCTGGAATCAAATTGCGAGTAGGTCCGGTTTTTGTAGGTTTTGTGTTCTCAATCGAACTCCGTTTTGAATGATTCTTGTTCCATTGGAAAGTAGACCTAATTATCTACGAAATAGGCACTGGTTTCACGAAATTTCATTAAGAAATGAGAAAGAAAATTTTGTTGCAAGTTGGGTAGAGAGTTCTGTCCGATTTTGGTACCTCAGTGTAGTGTTTTGAAAAACTGTACCAACTGAATACTTATTTTGAAAAATAAAAATCATAGGCAGAAACTACACTCAGAGGGCTTTCCAATGATTGGTCTTTTGTTGAAATCCGATGTCGTTTGCTATTTTAATTAATTCGCCGAAGTAGGTGCACTGCCGTAGGAATTCAGCACTTGTGCTGTGTTGCACCTGGGCGCCAGTGTGCTGCCCAGTGTGCGCCTGTGTCTTAGTTGTGTTGCAGTTTGCGTTGCTGTCTGTGTTGCCCAGATGTGGCGCAGGCTGCCTCTGCGCCAGTTTTTGCTGTCTGTGTTGCTGTCTGTGTTGCGCCCAGAGTGGCGCAGGTTGCCTCTGCGCCAGTTTTTGCTGCCTGTGTTGCGCCCAGAGTCGCGCAGGTTGCCTCAGAGCGCCAGTTTGTGTTGCTGCGCCAGTTTTCCGTGGCTGCGCCAGTTTTTCAGGATGTTGCCCAAATGTTTCCCGGTTTTGTTTTTGACATATCTTTTGACTCGGGTGTCCGTTTTAAGTGTTTCAAAGTGCGTTGTCAAGCTTATTCAGTTGTCTACAGTTACATTCTATTTTAAGATAAAAATTATTATTTTTATGATGGTTTCTGGGCGCCTCAAGTGGCTGTCCCCGTTGGTCGTTGTTGTTGACGTTGTAAAACTATTTCGGTGTTTAAAACCCCTCTTTGTGTCCTATTTGGTGTCGTGAGCTGAAGTGAAACCTTTTGATGTAATCGGTAATCTTATTTTCCCGGTGTCAATAATGATGTGTTGATGTTTTGACGATGGTATTAATGATGAATAAAAGCTGTGGTTTCATAAGTGACGATGATGCCATAAAGGCTATTAGCGACGATGATGTTAATGACGATGAGAATATTAGTGATGATGGTGTTAATGATGATGATATATGTAACGATGACTTGACAGGTGATGTGCCTTTGATTGGCGAACTGGTAAGTAATGGGTCACTAAGTTGACCGTGATTGTGTGTGGTTGTGTTTGGTGCATGTCATCGTGTCTCATGCAACTCATGTGCATAAAGGCTGCGGTCTTACAAGCGACGATAAAAGGCTGCGGTCTTACAAGCGACGATAAAAGGCTGCGGTCTTACAAGTGACGATAAAAGGCTGCGGTCTTACAAGTGACGATGATGCCATAAAGGCTTTTTAGTGATGATGATGACTGGTACCACATGCATACGCCCGTTGCGATGGGTTGCAGTTCATACATGATCATGACGTTGTGATGACTTACTGTGACGATTGATTTGATGTTTGCGATGTGGCTGATATAGTGTTGTAGCTCTAGCATAATACTTATCATATGCACTATTATATTGTTAGATGAACTCACCCATTCTGTTTGAATGTTACCCCTATGCGGTAACGTGCAGGTAATATCGAGTGAAGGCTTAGGTACCTTCGTTAGCTGAGTCGGGTCGTCTGCTCTGATACGTAGCACTCTAGTGGGGGATGAACGCTTGTCTTTAAATTAATTTTATTTTGCAAAGATGCTATGGTTGTTTCACTTGAATCCTTAAATTTTATTCCGCTGCGAGATGATTGAGTATGTTACTGTGTTTACTGAACAGGTGTTTTGGGTTCGTCCCATTAGCAGGGTGTTATGTATCTCATTTCCTTCATACAGTGAATTTTGTGATTGACACTGTTATTTGCGAGTGGCGATGTTTTTAAGTTGAAATGTGACATTCCTTTAGTTGACAAAAAAAAAGAAACTCTGATTTTACTAATAAATTACCGGGTAGAAAAGGGGTGTTACATTAGTGGTATCAAAGTAATGGTTGGTCCGTCCGGCCAAGTCGTCGAGTCGTTGTGTCGGTTAACGACCAACTGTTGTCGTTTAGTCCTAACCATTGTTTGTGTTGTAGTGATGCTCCTGCAGGTACAGGTAAACAGAAAGCTGCTGATGGTAAGAGAACTAGTGGGGGAGATGCCCCTACTGGTATTGTGTGCTGTATTATGTTCTGATGTGTGAACTCTGTGTCTTTTGTTTCGACTTTTTATTTTTAACCCTCTTGTTGTGCTTATATGCTTCTAGTAATTTGCTCTGTTGCTTGTTACTCGCATATGTTTGATGATTGATGTGTTCATATAAATTCATATGTCATGCTGATTTTGGGGCCCTAGGTGCCCTGTCCCTCTATTTTCCGTGTTGTTGTCTGATTGCTGATTCAGGCGCCCTGCTCCTGGGCGCCGTGCCTTGTGCATGTTCCTGTGTGTGTGGTTGCTGTTGAAGGCGCCCTACTCCTGGGCGCCATGCTTGTTTTGTTGCTGATTGTTGTAGGCGCCCTACTCCTGGGCACTGTGCTTGTTTTGTTGTGGTTTGAGGTAGGCGCCCCGCCCCTGGGAGCCTGTACCTGATTCTGTCCTATTGTTGCTGTTTTATTGTTACTGTTTTTAAATTGCTGTTACTGTTTAATTATTTTTGCTGAAAATTAAGTTGTTGTTTTGCTGAAAAGCAGTGTTGCTGATTGCAGAAAACTATTTCCAGAAATAAATTGTTGATTTTGTTTGAAAAGAAATTACACTCGTTTTTCGCACTCCCGCTCATAAATATCTTTGGGGTAAAATGGGGTATCGCAATTTGTGGTGTGTCAATTGTGTGATCTAGAATTAAGATGTGTAAAACCTTTTAGTTCTTGTGATTAAATTTTGGATGTTAGATCCTTAAGGTTCGTGCTGCGTGGTTCTGAGTCTAATAATAATAATGTGTATTGACAATGCTCGTACCCTTGTAATAAATGAACTGTTTTTACTACTGTTAAACTTGTTAAGTTGTTGAACTGTTAGCCAGATGTTGTTTTATCAATGATGTTGATTGTCGTTGCTGTTTGTTGATGATGTTGACCTGTTGCTGCCTTGTTGATGATGCTGACTTGTTGTTGTTGTGTTGTTGATGTCGTGTTGTTGATTTGGGCGTTGGCCCGGGGCTTGTCTCCAACAGTCGTTGATGTTGTCAATTGTTGTGTCGTGGGTACCGCCGATATGGCCCACAGTGTTGTGTTGTGGGTACCGCCGATATGGCCCACATTGTTGTGTCGTGGGTACCGCCGATATGGCCCACAGTGTTGTGTTGTGGGTACCGCCGATATAGCCCACATTGTTGTGTCGTGGGTAGCGCCGATATGGCCCACATTGTTTTGTTGAGGGTACCGCTGAATGGCCCGAAACTGTTTTGATGGATTTTTTGTTGTAGGCCTATGGCCGATGTTGTGATTTTTGTCATTGTTGATGTCGCCTGAGTGGCAAATTAGTTGTTGATTTAGCCCGGGTGGCGAATTTATGTCGTGAAGCCTCCTTTGGCGATTTTAGTTGTCGATGTTATTGTTGTTATTTTGTTGATGTTGTTGTCGTCGTTGTCGTGATGTTGTGATGAAACTATGAGGCACCGTAGAGATAGATGAGTGAGGTAGGACACAAGTGATGCTTATATCTACAAGTCGGTTTATCAGAGTAGCGCAGCAGAATCATGGTATGCTAATAGGAAGGAGCTTTAATAGAGCTTGGAGGTGATCATGTGGTACCGACATGATTACGCCCAAAACTCTATCGGGGATCCTTGCAGAACCGTTAGAGAGTGAGTCTGATTGTTATTTCTCGAAGTTATCTGGCTGAATAAGTAGGAGGGACGGCCGCCCAATCACTTACCACTAGTAATCAAAGAAATAATGATCAGCATGCTAGATAGCACTAGTTGTCGAGGTGACGTTAGTTGGCTAGTGGAAGAGTGTCCGCGTCGGTGGTCAAATTTCGAGGACGAAATTCTTTTAAGTGGGGGAGAGTTGTAACGTCCAAAATAATTTAATTAATTTATTTAAATGAACTATTTAGGTATTTATTAGTTTAGTTATATTAAAATAATAACTGGGTGTTTTAATTAATTAGGGGTGTGTAAATGAATATTAGGGGATGGAGTTAGTGATCGGGCTTATGGAGGAAGCCCGCGATCCAAGCCCAAGACTTAGGCTCCTAGGCGCTAGGGATTAATGCAATTCGCATCATTTGGAGAAAAGAAAGAAAAGTGCGATTAGAGAGAAAAGAAGAAAGGAAGTTGCGAAGAGGAGAGAAAGAGGGAAGGAGGGGAGGCACGCACAAGGGAGAGAAGAGGAAGGAGAAGAGCTCTTGGTTGCTGTGGTTTCGTTGGTGACTCCGTAGAAAGAATATCGTCTTCGGCATAACCAAGGTAAGGGTGAGACCTCTCTTTCACTATAATGGTGGGTATGATGGGTATTAGGGTGGGGGCTTAGACCTATGATGCCTATATTCGATTTTGATGTTAAATTGATGATAGATATAACATGACTTTGTTAATTGAAATGTTGGCTTGATGTGGTGATTTTTGCAACCCTAGGAATTTAGTGTTCATAGGTGTTGTTATGAATTGCATGCTAGATGTTTGAAATTATTGTTGGTGATTGATCATAATGAGTTTACTTGCTCATAGTTTTTGTGCGTTTCTGGACACTGTTTCGGTCCTTCTAAAACTGGTACTGTTCGGCTGATTCAAAACTTATGTGGCTGATTGTTTTTGAAAATAGACTTAAAGCCGGTCGTTTTGGCACTGGTTTCACTCAATTTGGAGTTGTGTAGCTCAAGTTATGAGTCTCCAAAGTTAGGTCAAACTTCGGGATTCAAATTGCGAGTAGGTCCGGTTTTTGTAGGTTTTGTGTTCTCAATCGAACTCCGTTTTGAATGATTCTTGTTTCATTGGAAAGTAGACTTAATTATCTACGAAATAGGCACTGGTTTCACGAAATTTCATTAAGAAATGAGAAAGAAAATTTGGTTGCAAGTTGGGTAGAGAGTTCGGTCCGATTTTGGTACCTCAGTGTAGTGTTTTGAAAAACTGTACCAACTGGATACTTATTTGAAAAATAAAAATCATAGGCAGAAACTACACTCAGAGGGCTTTCCAATGAGTGGTCTTTTGTTGAATTCCGATGTCGTTTGCTATTTTAATTAATTCGCCGAAGTAGCTGCACTGCCGTAGGAATTCAGCACTTGTGCTGTGTTGCACCTGGGCGCCAGTGTGCTGCCCAGTGTGTGTAACGCCCCAAAAATTATCCGTTAATTATTTCATTAATTAAATAGGACTTGGGTGGTAGGAGTGATAAACATTAAGTTGTAAGAGTTTATTTTAATAATCGAAATAATTATTTATTGATATAATTATAATATTAGTAAATATGTTAAGGTGTGGTATTTTTTTAATTAGGGAGTGGTGGTGTTTAAGTAATTGGGCTTAAGCTGTGGAGGGAGCCCGCGATCCAAGCCCACTAGCTAGGCGAAGTTGAGGAGGGTTTGGCTAGGGTCTTGGGCATTTTCACGTTTTTGTCAAAAAAGAAAAGAAAGAAAGTAACGTGAGAGTGAGGAGGAAGAGAGGTGCGCAGCTCATGGAGAGAAGAAGAGGGGGGTTGAGCGCTAAAGGGAGAAGGAAAAGGAGAAGAAGAACTCCAGTTGCTGTGGTTCTGTGGGTGTCTGTGCATAGGGGTTCAAATCGTCTTCTTGAAAAGGTTAGGGGAGCTCTTTCTCTCCATCAAATAGAATACCATGATAGGTCTTAATCTAGGTTGTTGGACTAGATCCTTGATGCATGCCCTATTCTTGATGTTCTTGATATGTTGATGTTGTTCTTGATGTTCTTGATATGTTGATGTTGTTTTTGATGTAGCCTTGATATGCTTGATGTTAATTTTCAATATATATGCACTTCATGTATGCGCATGTGAATTGTAATAGAGACACGATTATTATGTGATTTATGCGATTAATTTGATGATGATGGTATTGGATGTTGATGGTGTTCGCATATGAGGTGTTTGAGGGTATGGGCGCCTAGGGCGCCATGGTGATGTGTGTGTGGTGCCCAATAGAATTTTGATCATTTTAAAATAAAGTATTGATTTTTGGTGGTTGGAATTTTGGGTTGTGTTGGTCATGTGGAAATTTTTGAGAAAAATAATGTTTTGTGCTGTGCGTGTGTCTGTGCGTGTTGCTGGGCGCTGGGTGCCAGCGCTGGGCGCTGAGCGCCTGTGTGCGTGTGTGCGTGTGTGGCGCTGGGCGCCCATGTCCGCGTGTTTCTGTGCTGCGCCTAGGCGCTGGGCGCTGGGCGCCCGTGTGTGTTGCTTGCGTGTTGCGCTGAGGCGCTGGGTGCCAGCGCTGGGCGCTGAGCGCCCGTGTGTGTGTTGCGCCTTGCTGGGCGCCAGGTGCCCGGGCGCTGGGCGCCCATGGCGCCAGTTTTCAGGATGTTCCAAATTATTTTCGAAAACTGTTTTCGCTATATCTTTTGACTCGAATATCCGTTTTGAACGATTCAAAAAGCGTTGTGAAGCATTTTCTGTTGCCTATCTGTGTGTTCCCTTTTCAAAAATAAAAATTTATAATTTCAGAAGGTTGCTGGGGCGCCCCAAGTGGCTGTTCCCGGTGATCGTTGCTGTGACAATGAAAAGGTATTTTTGGTGTCTTTAAAAACTCTCTTTTGAGTACGACCAGTGATTTTTAACGAAGTGGTGTCAAAAATGATGATTTTGACGATGATCCCCCTAGTGGCTAGTTAAATGACTGTTTTGCCCTTAGTGGCTAATAATAATTATGATGACGTGTAAA
This sequence comes from Astragalus membranaceus, assembly GCA_039519185.1. Classification (NCBI taxonomy): domain Eukaryota; kingdom Viridiplantae; phylum Streptophyta; class Magnoliopsida; order Fabales; family Fabaceae; genus Astragalus; species Astragalus membranaceus. The sequence continues at coordinate 28,636,950 of CM076854.1, read as the reverse complement.
TGACTGTTTTGCCCTTGGTGGCTAGTATTAATTGCAATGACGTGTAAATGACGATGATGCCCTTGGTGGCTAGTAAATGATGTTTTTGCCCTCAGTGGCTATTGTTTGAGCTGGTGATATTTATTGTATAAGTGACGATGAAAACCCAGTGACGTTTGAGGCCCGAAAGGCCAAGTGATGTTAAGGTCTAAATGGCCAAGTGACGTTGTGTGTTGATTGTGGATTTGACAGGTGCTGTGCTCCTTGTGAGCAAACCGGTAAGTGACGAGTCACATAGTTGACTATGATTTGGGTACTTGTGTAATTGCGTGTTGTGAGTGGTGCATGTCATAGTGTCTCATGCCCATATGCATAAACCCAGTGACGTTTTTGAGGCCTGAGTGGCTAAGTGACGATGAGGCCTTAAGGGCTAAGCGACGTTTGTGAAAAGGTACCTCATGCATATGCCCGCGAGTGGGTTGCATTTCATAAGCCTACATGACATGAGATGAGTTATTGTAAGTGATGTGAGTGATGATTGTGATGTGAATATTTAGTGTTTTGGATGCTGATTGTTCTAGTGCGTAGCCTATGATTAGTACTTGTCATATTTTCTATTATATGGATCGAAATGATGCTCACCCTTTCCTGTTTGAATGTTACCCCCGTGTTGGTAACGTGCAGGTGATTCCCAGTGAATGCCTTAGCTTCACTTCTTGAGTCGAGTCGTCATGCTCTGATACGTAGCACCTGGGGGGATGTATTTGATGTTTTGCTGATGTACTTAAATTTTTATACTGTTGATGGGTTGATTTACTTTCCGCTGCGTTGACGTTGGATTTTATTACGTAGTTTTCGATGATTTGAGGTCTCCCTATTGTGGAGTGCTATGTATTGCACCTTTGACGACGTACTATTTTATTTGAGACTTGAGGTTTTATTTTTGACGTATGTGTGACACCCTCGTGGTGAAATCGAAAATGATTTTTGAACTCTGATTTTCTTAATTAAAATAAAAGGGTAGAAAGGGGGTGTTACATAAGTGGTATCAGAGCAATGGTTGGTCCGTCCGGCCGAGTCATTGAGTCGTTGTGTCGGTTAGCGACCAACTGTTGTCTTTTATTCTGACTGTGGTTTGTGTTGCAGGTACACCGGAAAGTTTCTATTGGTAAGTGAACTAGTGGGGGAGATTTCCCTACTAGTGCTGTGTGCCCTATTGTGTATTCAGTGTGAGAACTGTGTTTTGCTGTTGTGGTCCTTATTGTTGACCTTATTGCTGCGTGCTTCTAAATGAATTGTCATGTTGTTTAAATGTTCACATGTGTTCTAGTTGATATTGAGCTCTGTGTGTTCTACATAAAATGTCAAATTAATTGCTGTTGCTGCACTAATAACTGCTGTAGTGTTTTGACCACTTCAAGAGGAAATGTTTTCATTCGAGTGCTATGGTTTGTCCTCGATTCCTTTCGGAGGATTTCAACTTGGTGTAAAAAGATTTTTTTTACTAATTGAATGTCAATATTGGCGTCAAATATTTATTGTGAATGGACTCTAACTTTGTGAAAAGTTTTACTATAGTACACTCCTGATTTGAACAATGATGCTATACGCTAAGTGCCTAGTGAATTGGTCTTGCCGATTGCGTTAGGATGTTTTTACTGCCTTGGCTGCAGCGAACGATAAAATTTTTGGTCTGGATATCACGACTATTGTTTTCTTCTTTTGTGCGAATCCATGAAGTGATTTTAAAAGTGGGCTATATGTTATGTTGTTAGTATTGTCTCACGCACTTTACCCCATTTGGTCCTTTGTCTAGTTTTCCTCAACATGCCGAATCTTTGCGAATTGTTTCGTGACCGTGAACTGTAAATTTTCCAATACTAAGTTCGGCATGATGTTACTTGACTGTTATACCCTTTGCAGTTGTGCTACGTGATTTTGAGAAGCCCTAGACATTTAAAATGTGCGCTGGCACTGTTTTTGCACTCTTTTGAGTTGGCTTTTGTTGCCGTATGTTCTTGAAGACACCTTATTCCCAAAAAAAAATAAATTTAAGCTGATGTTCAGTCTGGCAAAGAAAATCAATTCCTGTAACGTGTTTTATTTTCCGTGCCGAGAATTTTAAACGAGTATTCTGTTTACGCCTGTGATTGTACCTTTTTGTATATGTGCCTTAGTTGTAAAATTGACGTTTCCCTGAATTGACCTTTCTGACTGTTTTAATGCTCTGACTGCTGTTCCCTGGGGAGTTTCGTTGTTGTTTCAGAAGATTTCTGTTATTGTTCCCAATCTTATGCACTGCCCCTATTTTTATGAGTTGTGCCTATTTTTGATTGTCGACTGTCCCGTGTGTCTTATTGCTTCTATTATGTTGTCGCTGCAAGTCGGCGCCTCAGCGCCTACGGTTGTTAGTTGTGTTGGTGCCTCAGCACCCGATTGTTGTGACTAGGTTGCCAGTCCCGATATTGTTACTATTGATGGTGTTGTTACTTGTAATGTTGATGTTATTATTATCATCCTTGTTGTTGATATGGGATTGTTGGCCCCAGAGTCTGTCTCCACGTTGTTGATTTGTTGTTGTAGGCCTATGGCCATTGTTGAGACTTGATGTTGTTGTGTTGCTATGCCAATTACTTGGTCTTGGGTACCGCTGAATGGCCCAAATTGTTATGTGGTTATGTTGACGACTCGTGACGTTGATGTTATTTTGTTGATGTTAATCGATCGGTGCGATTGTTTTAGTTGTGCTTGTGGTGTTATAGAGTTGGCTAAAACTAGGAGTAATAGAGGAGAAGTCTGATTACTATTACTTGAAGTTACCTGGCTGAGTGAGTAGGAGGGACGGCCGCCCAATAACTCACCGCCGGTAATCACAGCGATAGTAATCAGCGTGGTTAGATAGCACTAGTGAGCTAAGTGGCTATAGTCTGTTAGTGGAGGAGAGTTGGCAGTGTCAGATGAGTTTTCGAGGGCGAAAACATTCTAAGTGGGGGAGAGTTGTAACGCCCCAAAAATTATCCGTTATTTATTTCATTAATTAAATAGGACTTGGGTGGTAGGAGTGATAAACATTAAGTTGTAAGAGTTTATTTTAATAATCGAAATAATTATTTATTGATATAATTATAATATTAGTAAATATGTTAAGGTGTGGTATTTTTTTAATTAGGGAGTGGTGGTGTTTAAGTAATTGGGCTTAAGCTGTGGAGGGAGCCCGCGATCCAAGCCCACTAGCTAGGCGAAGTTGAGGAGGGTTTGGCTAGGGTCTTGGGCATTTTCACGTTTTTGTCAAAAAAGAAAAGAAAGAAAGTAACGTGAGAGTGAGGAGGAAGAGAGGTGCGCAGCTCATGGAGAGAAGAAGAGGGGGGTTGAGCGCTAAAGGGAGAAGGAAAAGGAGAAGAAGAACTCCAGTTGCTGTGGTTCTGTGGGTGTCTGTGCATAGGGGTTCAAATCGTCTTCTTGAAAAGGTTAGGGGAGCTATTTCTCTCCATCAAATAGAATACCATGATAGGTCTTAATCTAGGTTGTTGGACTAGATCCTTGATGCATGCCCTATTCTTGATGTTCTTGATATGTTGATGTTGTTCTTGATGTTCTTGATATGTTGATGTTGTTTTTGATGTAGCTTTGATATGCTTGATGTTAATTTTCAATATATATGCACTTCATGTATGCGCATGTGAATTGTAATAGAGACACGATTATTATGTGATTTATGCGATTAATTTGATGATGATGGTATTGGATGTTGATGGTGTTCGCATATGAGGTGTTTGAGGGTATGGGCGCCTAGGGCGCCATGGTGATGTGTGTGTGGTGCCCAATAGAATTTTGATCATTTTAAAATAAAGTATTGATTTTTGGTGGTTGGAATTTTGGGTTGTGTTGGTCATGTGGAAATTTTTGAGAAAAATAATGTTTTGTGCTGAAATTGGGCAAAAATTTGGTGCTGGTACTGTTTCTGGGCGCCAGGCGCCCTGTGCTGGGCGCCAAGGGCGCTGTGCGTGTTGCTGGGCGCTGGGTGCCAGCGCTGGGCGCTGAGCGCCCGTGTGCGTGTGTGCGTGTGTGGCGCTAGGCGCTGAGCGCCCATGTGCGCGTGTTCCTGTGCTGCGCCTAGGCGCTGGGCGCTGGACGCCCGTGTGTGTTGCTTGCGTGTTGCGCTGAGGCGCTGGGTGCCAGCGCTGGGCGCTGAGCGCCCGTGTGTGTGTTGCGCCTTGCTGGGCGCCAGGTGCCTGGGCGCTGGGCGCCCATGGCGCCAGTTTTCAGGATGTTCCAAATTATTTTCGAAAACTGTTTTCGCTATATCTTTTGACTCGAATATCCGTTTTGAACGATTCAAAAAGCGTTGTGAAGCATTTTCCGTTGCCTATATGTGTGTTCCCTTTTCAAAAATAAAAATTTATAATTTCAGAAGGTTGCTGGGGCGCCCCAAGTGGCTGTTCCCGGTGATCGTTGCTGTGACAATGAAAAGGTATTTTTGGTGTCTTTAAAAACTCTCTTTTGAGTACGACCAGTGATTTTTAACGAAGTGGTGTCAAAAATGATGATTTTGACGATGATCCCCCTAGTGGCTAGTTAAATGACTATTTTGCCCTTAGTGGCTAATAATAATTATGATGACGTGTAAATGACTGTTTTGCCCTTGGTGGCTAGTATTAATTGCAATGACGTGTAAATGACGATGATGCCCTTGGTGGCTAGTAAATGACGTTTTTGCCCTCAGTGGCTATTGTTTGAGCTGGTGATATTTATTGTATAAGTGACGATGAAAACCCAGTGACGTTTGAGGTCCGAAAGGCCAAGTGATGTTAAGGTCTAAATGGCCAAGTGACATTGTGTGTTGATTGTGGATTTGACAGGTGCTGTGCTCCTTGTGAGCAAACCGGTAAGTGACGAGTCACATAGTTGACTATGATTTGGGTACTTGTGTAATTGCGTGTTGTGAGTGGTGCATGTCATAGTGTCTCATGCCCATATGCATAAACCCAGTGACGTTTTTGAGGCCTGAGTGGCTAAGTGACGATGAGGCCTTAAGGGCTAAGCGACATTTTTGAAAAGGTACCTCATGCATATACCCGCGAGTGGGTTGCATTTCATAAGCCTACATGACATGAGATGAGTTATTGTAAGTGATGTGAATGATGATTGTGATGTGAATATTTAGTGTTTTGGATGCTGATTGTTCTAGTGCGTAGCCTATGATTAGTACTTGTCATATTTTCTATTATATGGATCAAAATGATGCTCACCCTTTCCTGTTTGAATGTTACCCCCGTGTTGGTAACGTGCAGGTGATTCCCAGTGAATGCCTTAGCTTCACTTCTGGAGTCGAGTCGTCATGCTCTGATACGTAGCACCTGGGGGGATGTATTTGATGTTTTGCTGATGTACTTAAATTTTTATACTATTGATGGGTTGATTTACCTTCCGCTGCGTTGACGTTGGATTTTGTTACGTAGTTTTCGATGATTTGAGGTCTCCCTATTGTGGAGTGCTATGTATTGCACCTTTGACGACGTACTATTTTATTTGAGACTTGAGGTTTTATTTTTGACGTATGTGTGACACCCTCGTGGTAAAATAAAAGGGTAGAAAGGGGGTGTTACAGTGTGCGCCTGTGTCTTAGTTGTGTTGCAGTTTGAGTTGCTGTCTGTGTTGCCCAGATGTGGCGCAGGTTGCCTCTGCGCCAGTTTTTGCTGTCTGTGTTGCTGTCTGTGTTGCGCCCAGAGTGGCGCAGGTTGCCTCTGCGCCAGTTTTTGCTGCCTGTGTTGCGCCCAGAGTGGCGCAGGTTGCCTCAGAGCGCCAGTTTGTGTTGCTGCGCCAGTTTTCCGTGGCTGCGCCAGTTTTTCAGGATGTTGCCCAAATGTTCCCCGGTTTTGTTTTTGACATATCTTTTGACTCGGGTGTCCGTTTTAAGTGTTTCAAAGTGCGTTGTCAAGCTTATTCAGTTGTCTACAGTTACATTCTGTTTTAAGATAAAAATAATTATTTTTTTGATGGTTTCTGGGCGCCTCAAGTGGCTGTCCCCGTTGGTCGTTGTTGTTGACGTTGTAAAACTATTTCGGTGTTTAAAACCCCTCTTTGTGTCCTATTTGGTGTCGTGAGCTGAAGTGAAACCTTTTGATGTAATCGGTAATCTTATTGTCCCGGTGTCAATAATGATGTGTTGATGTTTTGACGATGGTATTAATGATGAATAAAAGCTGTGGTTTCATAAGTGACGATGATGCCATAAAGGCTATTAGCGACGATGATGTTAATGACGATGAGAATATTAGTGATGATGGTGTTAATGATGATGATATATGTAACGATGACTTGACAGGTGATGTGCCTTTGATTGGCGAACTGGTAAGTAATGGGTCACTAAGTTGACCGTGATTGTGTGTGGTTGTGTTTGGTGCATGTCATCGTGTCTCATGCAACTCATGTGCATAAAGGCTGCGATCTTACAAGCGACGATAAAAGGCTGCGGTCTTACAAGCGACGATAAAAGGCTGCGGTCTTACAAGTGACGATAAAAGGCTGCGGTCTTACAAGTGACGATGATGCCATAAAGGCTTTTTAGTGATGATGATGACTGGTACCACATGCATACGCCCGTTGCGATGGGTTGCATTTCATACATGATCATGACATTGTGATGGCTTACTGTGACGATTGATTTGATGTTTGCGATGTGGCTGATATAGTGTTGTAGCTCTAGCATAATACTTATCATATGCACTATTATATTGTTAGATGAACTCACCCCTTCTGTTTGAATGTTACCCCTATGCGGTAACGTGCAGGTAATATCGAGTGAAGGCTTAGGTACCTTCGTTAGCTGAGTCGGGTCGTCTGCTCTGATACGTAGCACTCTAGTGGGGGATGAACGCTTGTCTTTAAATTAATTTTATTTTGCAAAGATGCTATGGTTGTTTCACTTGAATCCTTAAATTTTATTCCGCTGCGAGATGATTGAGTATATTACTGTGTTTGCTGAACAGGTGTTTTGGGTTTGTCCCATTAGCAGGGTGTTATGTATCTCATTTCCTTCATACAGTGAATTTTGTGATTGACACTGTTATTTGCGAGTGGTGATGTTTTTAAGTTGAAATGTGACATTCCTTTAGTTGACAAAAAAAAAAGAAACTCAGATTTTACTAATAAATTACCGGGTAGAAAAGGGGTGTTACATTAGTGGTATCAAAGCAATGGTTGGTCCGTCCGGCCAAGTCGTCGAGTCGTTGTGTCGGTTAACGACCAACTGTTGTCGTTTAGTCCTAACCATTGTTTGTGTTGTAGTGATGCTCCTGCAGGTACAGGTAAACAGAAAGCTGCTGATGGTAAGAGAACTAGTGGGGGAGATGCCCCTACTGGTATTGTGTGCTGTATTAAGTTCTGATGTGTGAACTCTGTGTCTTTTGTTTCGACTTTTTATTTTTAACCCTCTTGTTGTGCTTATATGCTTCTAGTAATTTGCTCTGTTGCTTGTTACTCGCATATGTTTGATGATTGATGTGTTCATATAAATTCATATGTCATGCTGATTTTGGGGCCCTAGGTGCCCTGTCCCTCTATTTTCCGTGTTGTTGTCTGATTGCTGATTCAGGCGCCCTGCTCCTGGGCGCCGTGCCTTGTGCATGTTCCTGTGTGTGTGGTTGCTGTTGAAGGCGCCCTACTCCTGGGCGCCATGCTTGTTTTGTTGCTGATTGTTGTAGGCGCCCTACTCCTGGGCACTGTGCTTGTTTTGTTGTGGTTTGTGGTAGGCGCCCCGCCCCTGGGTGCCTGTACCTGATTCTGTCCTATTGTTGCTGTTTTATTGTTAGTGTTTTTAAATTGTTGTTACTGTTTAATTATTTTTGCTGAAAATTAAGTTGTTGTTTTGCTGAAAAGCAGTGTTGCTGATTGCAGTAAACTATTTCCAGAAATAAATTGTTGATTTTGTTTGAAAAGCAATTACACTCGTTTTTCGCACTCCCTCTCATAAATATCTTTGGGGTAAAATGGGGTATCGCAATTTGTGGTGTGTCAATTGTGTGATCTAGAATTAAGATGTGTAAAACCTTTTAGTTCTTGTGATTAAATTTTGGATGTTAGATCCTTAAGGTTCGTGCTGCGTGGTTCCGAGTCTAATAATAATAATGTGTATTGACAATGCTCGTACCCTTGTAATAAATGAACTGTTTTTACTACTGTTAAACTTGTTAAGTTGTTGAACTGTTAGCCAGATGTTGTTTTATCAATGATGTTGATTGTCGTTGCTGTTTGTTGATGATGTTGTCCTGTTGCTGCCTTGTTGATGATGCTGACTTGTTGTTGTTTTGTTGTTGATGTCGTGTTGTTGATTTGGGCGTTGGCCCGGGGCTTGTCTCCAACAGTCGTTGATGTTGTCAATTGTTGTGTCGTGGGTACCGCCGATATGGCCCACAGTGTTGTGTTGTGGGTACCGCCGATATGACCCACATTGTTGTGTCGTGGGTACCGCCGATATGGCCCACAGTGTTGTGTTGTGGATACCGCCGATATGGCCCACATTTTTGTGTCGTGGGCAGCGCCGATATGGCCCACGTTGTTTTGTTGAGGGTACCGCTGAATGGCCCGAAACTGTTTTGATGGATTTTGTGTTGTAGGCCTATGGCCGATGTTGTGATTTTTGTCATTGTTGATGTCGCCTGAGTGGCAAATTAGTTGTTGATTTAGCCCGGGTGACGAATTTATGTCGTGAAGCCTCCTTTGGCGATTTTAGTTGTCCATGTTACTGTTGTTAATTTGTTGATGTTGTTGTCGTCGTTGTCGTGATGTTGTGATGAAACTATGAGGCACCGTAGAGATAGATGAGTGAGGTAGGACACAAGTGATGCTTATATCTACAAGTCGGTTTATCAGAGTAGCGCAGCAGAATCATGGTATGCTAATAGGAAGGAGCTTTAATAGAACGTGGAGGTGATCATGTGGTACCAACATGATTACGCCCAAAACTCTATCGGGGATCCTTGCAGAACCGTTAGAGAGTGAGTCTGATTGTTATTTCTCGAAGTTATCTGGCTGAATAAGTAGGAGGGACGGCCGCCCAATCACTTACCACTAGTAATCAAAGAAATAATGATCAGCATGCTAGATAGCACTAGTTGTCGAGGTGACGTTAGTTGGCTAGTGGAAGAGTGTCCGCGTCGGTGGTCAAATTTCGAGGACGAAATTCTTTTAAGTAGGGGAGAGTTGTAACGTCCAAAATAATTTAATTTATTTATTTAAATGAATTATTTAGGTATTTATTAGTTTAGTTATATTAAAATAATAACTGGATGTTTTAATTAATTAGGGGTGTGTAAATGAATATTAGGGGATGGAGTTAGTGATCGGGCTTATGGAGGAAGCCCGCGATCCAAGCCCAAGACTTAGGCTCCTAGGCGCTAGGGATTAACGCAATTCGCATCATTTGGAGAAAAGAAAGAAAAGTGCGATTAGAGAGAAAAAAAGAAAGGAAGTTGCGAAGAGGAGAGAAAGAGGGAAGGAGGGGAGGCACGCACAAGGGAGAGAAGAGGAAGGAGAAGAGCTCTTGGTTGCTGTGGTTTCGTTGGTGACTCCGTAGAAAGAATATCGTCTTCGGCATAACCAAGGTAAGGGTGAGACCTCTCTTTCACTATAATGGTGGGTATGATGGGTATTAGGGTGGGGGCTTAGACCTATGATGCCTATATTCGATTTTGATGTTAAATTGATGATAGATATAACATGACTTTGTTAATTGAAATGTTGGCTTGATGTGGTGATTGTTGCAACCCTAGGAATTTAGTGTTCATAGGTGTTGTTATGAATTGCATGCTAGATGTTTGAAATTATTGTTGGTGATTGATCATAATGAGTTTACTTGCTCATAGTTTTTGTGCGTTTCTGGACACTGTTTCGGTCCTTCTAAAACTGGTACTGTTCGGCTGATCCAAAATTTATGTGGCACTGGTTTCACTCAATTTGGAGTTGTGTAGCTCAAGTTATGAGTCTCCAAAGTTAGGTCAAATTTCTGGAATCAAATTGCGAGTAGTTCCGGTTTTTGTAGGTTTTGTGTTCTCAATCGAACTCCGTTTTGAATGATTATTGTTTCATTGGAAAGTAGACTTAATTATCTACGAAATAGGCACTGGTTTCACGAAATTTCATTAAGAAATGAGAAAGAAAATTTGGTTGCAAGTTGGGTAGAGAGTTCTGTCCGATTTTGGTACCTCAGTGTAGTGTTTTGAAAAACTGTACCAACTGGATACTTATTTTGAAAAATAAAAATCATAGGCAGAAAATACACTCAGAGGGCTTTCCAACGAGTGGTCTTTTGTTGAAATCCGATGTCGTTTGCTATTTTAATTAATTCGCCGAAGTAGGTACACTGCCGTAGGAATTCAGCACTTGTGCTGTGTTGCACCTGGGCGCCAGTGTGCTGCCCAGTGTGCGCCTGTGTCTTAGTTGTGTTGCAGTTTGCGTTGCTGTCTGTGTTGCCCAGATGTGGCGCAGGTTGCCTCTGCGCCAGTTTTTGCTGTCTGTGTTGCTGTCTGTGTTGCGCCCAGAGTGGCGCAGGTTGCCTCAGAGCGCCAGTTTGTGTTGCTGCGCCAGTTTTCCGTGGCTGCGCCAGTTTTTCAGGATGTTGCCCAAATGTTCCCCGGTTTTGTTTTTGACATATCTTTTGACTCGGGTGTCCGTTTTAAGTGTTTCAAAGTGCGTTGTGAAGCTTATTCAGTTGTCTACAGTTACATTCTGTTTTAAGATAAAAATTATTATTTTTCTGATCGTTTCTGGGCGCCTCAAGTGGCTGTCCCCGTTGGTCGTTGTTGTTGACGTTGTAAAACTATTTCGGTGTTTAAAACCCCTCTTTGTGTCCTATTTGGTGTCGTGAGCTGAAGTGAAACCTTTTTATGTAATCGGTAATCTTATTGTCCCGGTGTCAATAATGATGTGTTGATGTTTTGACGATGGTATTAATGATGAATAAAAGCTGTGGTTTCATAAGTGACGATGATGCCATAAAGGCTATTAGCGACGATGATGTTAATGACGATGAGAATATTAGTGATGATGGTGTTAATGATGATGATATATGTAACGATGACTTGACAGGTGATGTGCCTTTGATTGGCGAACTGGTAAGTAATGGGTCACTAAGTTGACCGTGATTGTGTGTGGTTGTGTTTGGTGCATGTCATCGTGTCTCATGCAACTCATGTGCATAAAGGCTGCGGTCTTACAAGCGACGATAAAAGGCTGCGGTCTTACAAGCGACGATAAAAGGCTGCGGTCTTACAAGTGACGATAAAAGGCTGCGGTCTTACAAGTGACGATGATGCCATAAAGGCTTTTTAGTGATGATGATGACTGGTACCACATGCATACGCCCGTTGCGATGGGTTGCATTTCATACATGATCATGACATTGTGATGACTTACCATGACGATTGATTTGATGTTTGCGATGTGGCTGATATAGTGTTGTAGCTCTAGCATAATACTTATCATATGCACTATTATATTGTTAGATGAACTCACCCCATCTGTTTGAATGTTACCCCTATGCGGTAACGTGCAGGTAGTATCGAGTGAAGGCTTAGGTACCTTCGTTAGCTGAGTCGGGTCGTCTGCTCTGATACGTAGCACTCTAGTGGGGGATGAACGCTTGTCTTTAAATTAATTTTATTTTGCAAAGATGCTATGGTTGTTTCACTTGAATCCTTAAATTTTATTCCGCTGCGAGATGATTGAGTATATTACTGTGTTTACTGAACATGTGTTTTGGGTTCGTCCCATTAGCAGGGTGTTATGTATCTCATTTCCTTCATACAGTGAATTTTGTGACTGACACTGTTATTTGCGAGTGGTGATGTTTTTAAGTTGAAATGTGACATTCCTTTAGTTGACAAAAAAAAAACTCTGATTTTACAAATAAATTACCGGGTAGAAAAGGGGTGTTACACCAAACCTTCAGTGCCCTATTCAAAATTACTGTCTTGTTTCTCTTGAAAATTGGCAATTTAACCGCATTGTTTGTGATGTCCGTGTGGCACGATTTTCCTACATCATTCACAAGCCCTAGACAACACTCATTGCTAACTGTTTGATTTCCAACAAATACACCAAAATATACTTGTTGACCACAATTTGGCGTCAATTTGGTTACACATTTACTTAAATATTTTTCATACGATCACGACGGCCTTGGAGCATAATTCAACTCACTAGATGGACCTTGAGATGGTGGCTGAAGAGTTTCAGAACCAACTGACGTTTTCAATAACAAAGTAAAGCTGATGAAAAAGGTCACAACTATATAAAATTTGTTGAATGATGCCATGGTCTTTTAAAAGATTGTTTTATGTACGTTCAAGGTCTTGTAGATGTTTATCTGAGTTAAATGGTGGAAAAAGGAAGTCATATTTATGGTATAAATATTACAATCTTAACGTTCAAAAGTATTTAATAGATTGTTCTAACTCTTTTAAAACAGCAAAAGCAAATATATGTTTCTTGTTAATATGTAAAATGATTTTCTCATCGAATAAGTTTCTTTTCAAAATCTCATTTCCTATCAAAAAAACTTGTGAAATGTTTTTTCCTAATGCAATTTCAATTTTCAAAAGTAACACACACATGAAAACTCACTAAATTCATATATGGTTTTAAATAATATTGATAGGAAGATTTTCATGGCATAATTTAAGTAAATATTTGTATAAAATTTTCTACAGATTTTTTTAAGGAAAAAATTTAATTAGTTGCGCCCATAACTTCATGCTCATTCTTTTTTTACTCACAATAGGTCAATTATATTTTGAAAGAGACTATATAAAAATTAAGTTGGTCCAAATTGAACTATAAAGTGAAAGATAATATAAACTATTTCAAAAGACAAGTTGTGTGATCAAGCTCAATTCGTGTTTGGATTTGGTGGATAGATGTTTGGTTGTTTTGAAATTGAGTGATTTGTAATGCTCAATGTGATTGAATGTTGTTTGGGATAGACTGGAAACACTTGGATTGAAGTTAAAGACACAAAGTCAGCATTTTTGTACATAGAGAGAAAAAATGGCCGTGTTTGAAAAACACTGGCACCCATGTTTCTTTCTATGTAACAGTGAATTTTTGTTAACCTTCCAACATTTTTTATTCGTAACTTTTGATCCGAAAATCCGATTTATGTGTTCTTGGATGCGTTGGAAAGCTAATGAAAGACATTCTAAGAAGTCTTCTTGATCTATCCTAACCATCACCCTTGGTGTATAGTGAGGTGTATCTATTTGACGATTTGGTTATGAAAAACTTATAAAATGTCTTGGACTATGATGATTATGGTAAAGCAACTGATTGGGGTATATTATGATGATTGATGTGTTGTTTAAGACTGACTCGAGAGAAAAATACATATGTATATAAAATAAAAACTTGATGAAGGAATAATTGAACGAAGTGACGCACTTCGGGAGGAGTCATGAGCCCTGGTCCAAGACTCTCATGTAGGAACCCGTCTAATATGTCGGGTTAGGGTTTCCCGCTCGTGGGGATTGTAGAATTTGAAATATATGTAAGACTGCATCTCTTTGGGAAGGCGTCGTTGGTAATAGGTAGTGTAAGTAGGAATGAAGGTCATGGTCCCATGCTTACTGCTCGTTTAATGCCCTTATGAATTGTTGGGTGACGGGTCTCCGCCGGTTGGGTAGCATTTATATTTTGTAAGACTACGTCATCACTTGGAGTGCACTAAAGGCTAAGAATATGGTAAATGGCACCTTAAGAGGTATTGGTGACGTGCGTGTTGGGAAATCACTAAGATTTCTTTGAGATCTCACCCCCTATATGTGTTTTGTGGTTTTCAGATAAGCAAGGAGGTCGGGGTATCCAAATAAAAGATATTTCACTTTTGAAGAAAATGTCTCAGCTTATAATTTTAATTGTAAAATGACACCCTTATTTTCATGAAATTAGCCTTTTTGTGAAGTTATTTTATTGTACTTAAACATACTCAAAGTCATGGAAGGATCAATAGATTTTCTTTTGAAAGAATATTACTAAACTATGATTCTTGTACTTTCTATTTGCTGAACTAATAGTAATTTTAAGGCTTAAATATGTTTTAGGCCCCTGCAAATAGAGGGTGTTTTGGTTTAAGCCCCTGCAAAAAAAATTTTTGTTTAAAGCCCTTGCAAAATGACATATTTTGTTATAAGCCCTTCTATGACTAAAATGTTAGCCTATAACATGGAATGCTATGATTGCTGGATATGTTGAGAAGAGCTTATAACAAAATATTTTATTTTGCAAGGGCTTTTAACAAAAAAAAAAATTGCAAGGGCTTAAACCAAAACACTCTATATTTGCAGGAGCCTAAAACATATTTAAGCCTAATTTTAATAGTTCAAGATGTACTTACTTTTATAATGTATTTTGTAGAAAAAGGAGTGTAATGGTATTTTATGGTTGAGCTTCATATATCCTCATCTAAATATTATATATCTATACTCCATTGGGCTTCTTGACTCTTGCAATTTCCAAAACAGGATTTCGGTTTTAGTATCGAAAAGGATACTTATGAGGGTTTCCGTGAGTCAGATAAGTGTTGATTTTAATTCGCTCGATCCTAAAACGCTTACACGTCCTCTGATATTCAAATTGTAGTAAATACTAATCGTTGAAGTCGACTAAAAGATTTGGGATGTTACATTTTCATTTGAAATCTATACCAGTCAAGTAATAATCATATTGGTCTTCTACTTGGTTACCTTTTTCCTTTTAAATTATCAATTTAGTTTGTATAATTTGTGTTAAATATCATTTGTTTGTGAACACACGACTATGAACAAAAAGTTAAGGACTTGTGGTATATTTGATACGTAACTAATATGAGAAAACAATTATTTAATTTCATAAGTAATTTTTTATATTAGTTATAATATCAACTTTAATTATAATCAAATATATGATTTAATTTTTATCTAAAACGAAATACATGAATCCTTGAATTAGACAATGATACTATGGTATCCGTGAGATAGGAAGAACTCATTCAATAAAAAACGTACTTTTCATTTGATTCGTTCATTCATTCAGTGAAAGCCAACCTTAAATCAAGCAGAGTGGACTAAACTACAATCATTCCAAACCTTCAGTGCCCTATTCAAAATTACTGTCTTGTTTCTCTTGAAAATTGGCAATTTAACCGCATTGTTTGTGATGTCCATGTGGCACGATTTTTCTACATCATTCACAAGCCCTAGACAACACTCGTTGCTAACTGTTTGATTTCCAACAAATACACCAAAATATACTTGTTGACCACAATTTGGCGTCAATTTGGTTACACATTTACTTAAATATTTTTCATACGATGACGACAGCCTTGGAGCATAATTCAACTCACTAGATGGACCTTGAGATGGTGGCTGAAGAGTTTCAGAACCAACTGACATTTTCAATAACAAAGTAAAGCTGATGAAAAAGGTCACAACTATATAAAATTTGTTGAATGATGCCATGGTCTTTTAAAAGATTGTTTTATGTATGTTCAAGGTCTTGTAGATGTTTATCTGAGTTAAATGGTGGAAAAAGGAAGTCATATTTATAGTATAAATATTACAATCTTAACGTTCAAAAGTATTTAATAGATTGTTCTAACTCTTTTAAAACAGCAAAAGCAAATATATGTTTCTTGTTAATATGTAAAATGATTTTCTCATCGACTAAGTTTCTTTTCAAAATCTCATTTCCTATCAAAAAAACTTGTGAAATGTTTTTTCCTAATGCAATTTCAATTTTCAAAAGTAACACACACATGAAAACTCACTAAATTCATATATGGTTTTAAATAATATTGATAGGAAGATTTTCATGGCATAATTTAAGTAAATATTTGTATAAAATTTTCTATAGATTTTTTTTAAGGAAAAAATTTAATTAGTTGCGCCTATAATTTCATGCTCATTCTTTTTTGACTCACAATAGGTCAATTATATTTTGAAAGTGTAACATCCCTAATTTTTAAAATAACATTGTAAGGGGAGTTTATATAATAGCTAGTCGAAGGAATAAATAACTCGCAATTCGGGATCGGTCGAGTCGAGAAATTTTATACCGAGTAAATAACCGTAGAGTTAGTGGGGGGTCTTGGCCGAAAAACCTTGACTAAGTGAGCTAAGGGCATTATGGTCCTTTCCCAACCATAACACCCTCAGCCCCAACTGAAACAACAAAACACTCATATCCCTCATCTTCATTTATTCAGCAACTGAAAACAGAAGAAAAGGAGAGATGAGAAGAGAGGTGAGGTCGAGAGAGAGAGTGGAGAGCAAGGATGGATCCTTCAACAATCTGCCATGCATGTAAGTCCTCCATGTCTCATTCTTCTCCAATTTCGATTTCCCTTCCTTTGATCTAAGTTTCTGAACCTCATTCATCCTCCTCCCCATCTTGCCATTTTTGATGCTTGGAGCTCAAAGTGGTCAACAATGGAGTTTTAACTACTTCATGGTGTTGCATGTGCATTAGGAGCTAAGGAGAAGTATATTCAGGAACTACATTGTAGATTGGGAGCTGTTCTGAAGTGAATAGGTTGCTGGATTCGAAGTATACAGAAGTGTTGTTGCGGTCTCGAAGCGGTTGAGCTCTAACGGGGATCGTTCGTGTGTTTTCGGTTCGGTGACTTCACCTTTCGGCTCAACTCTCGGACTTCGTCGAAACGTTGAGTTTTACTCACGATTAGGGATTCATTTTTATTGACTTGAATACTCTGGAATTCTGTTTGTGAAACTATTCCGCTTTCGAAACATTTTATCGAGTCAAAAACCGTTTTCGGGAAAATAGCGTTTTACGGTTTTTCGGAGAATATATATGTTTTTATCGATTTGTTGATTTAAATGCTTTCACTGGAATATGGACTGAAATGTTGGTTATAATATCTATTTTAAAGTCTTGATGGTTAGGAAATGTCTCGGGGTCGAATAGAAAGCAAAACGGTACAAAACGGGTTTCGAAATGCTATTTTCAGCCAATTCTGGCTTCCTTGGCGACGCGGCCCGTGGCCATCTCGTCGCGACCCCAGTGAATTTTGTGACGCAAAAGTTTCTGTCACTGTTCGCGTCGCGACGGTATCTATTCGCGTCGCGACGGTTTGCAGTTTTCACTAAAAAGTTCCCGAACTTGTTTTTGCAATAACTTTTGATCTGGGAATCCGATTGAGGTGTTCTCGGATGCGTCGGAAAGCTCTTTAAAAGACCTAATCAAATATGTGGTTTGAATTATAAAACACTCTGTTTTTGAAGGTTTAAATTATTGAAAAACCGAAACTTAGACCGCGTGTGAGATAATGTTTTTGGCATAACAAACCGGATCGTGGATCCTTCTCGACGCTATGATTATAACGCCGGATGTCTAACTATTGAATTCATCTAAACGGGTTATAGATCGATAAAGATATAAATTATCTAAAAGGCTTATGTGATTGATCCTTTGGTGATCAAAAAGATATAGATTATCTAACTCTCGAGAATTGATACGTATTGTCATATGTATCGCGTTGGGTGACGATCCGACAAGTAGCATACTAGGGAGGGTAGTCATGACCCCTTACCTAGGCCCTGTATACGTTTTGGCGTGGTCAATTCGTGGGTTATCGGGATTGTGGGCTTTGCACGGCCGATTTATGCTAAGATAGGTTCACGACTCATCGGGATTGTGGGCTTTGCACGGTCGATGTTTCATTTGGTAAAGCTTGTAATTATATAATAATTGACAAGGCTAAAATATATATGGTAGCACTTCATTCACCGGGATTGTGGGCTTTGCACGGCCGGTAATGGGCTAGGTATATATATTGGTATAAATAGTTATAATTTAACTATGTAAACGGTTTTATAATTGAACCGAGTGATTGTGAGGGGTTCGGTAGAACTCACTGAGACAAGTTGTCTCACCCAATCCATAATTGTTGTTTTTACAGAGAACAGGATATAAGGACAGCAGGCGGCACATTTGGTTGTCGGGTTCGAGGAGAAGACTGAAGATTGATTCTTTTATAGTTGTCCATGTTCTTCTGTAGTTGTCTCTGTATTCGGTCGTATGACTCGAGCTTGTATTATGTTATATTTTTATAGTTTCCGCTATTTCTTGTAAAGACGTATATCTGAACAGGAATTTTTATACTCTGATTTGTACCAAATTGTATATTTAGGTATTTCTTTGTTAAAGAAATACCGGGGTGTTACATTTGGTATCAGAGCGGTTCGGCCTAGTCGGACGTAGTGACCTTCGGGTCGAGAACATAGGATCGAGTCAGCTAGGGACTTAGACAATTATATGTCAGACCTTTTTAGTATATTACGTGACGTATTGAGTCAGGATCCACTCAATGTTTCATGTAAGTTACTGAAAACTATGACAGATAGTTGCCTCAGCCCCGAAAATGTCCAAAACCCTACACCATAGGATTCCCAGCCTTCTCGTTTCCTCAGAGTGCATAGCGGCAGCAGAGGGCTACATGTTACATTTGAAAACAAGGATGGGCATCCGCAATGGTTCGAGGAAACTTTGGCCGGCTGTTCAGTAAATAAATCTGATGCGGCTAGTGAGTCGCGGCATGAAACGTCGTATATCTTATCGAGAAGTACCAATCAAGCAAAGCCATTGTGCGACAGTAACGTCAGTGTACTGAAATCTGTCGGATTAGTTAACACCCGAAACCCTGACCTTTATTTAGTCAGCGTATCAGCTTTTGAAATATCGTTTTCATCATAAAACTCACTGGCCCAGACCATCACACCAGCTGATAATCTCATAAGGGGTATAGGTTCTCTCTTTAATCAAACTGTTAATATACTGTATGATTCTGGCGCTACTCACTGTTTTATCTCTGAAGCGTGTGCTGAACGGTTGGGATTAGAAATGTCTCGTATATCCGAACCGATAACTATCCTTACTGCTGCAAAGGGTCGTGTTCGAAGCCAATCATTATGCCTTAACTGTCTACTTGCCATAGGAGGTAGGGAATTCGTTGTGGATTTTATCTGTTTGCCTAAGAGGGGGATGGAGATCGTTTTGGGAATGAATTGGATGACTTCCAATCACGTTACTATTGACTGCTTCAATCGTGCAATTGAGTTTCCTTCGGAAGTAGCGGAGCATGCACCGCCTGCAGCTGATGGTGTTATTTCGTTCGCTTCAGCCAACCAGTCTCTATTCCAAGGTGTGGAAGCTTTTGTTGTTATTTTATCTGCATCAACTGAAGCTGGTTTGGATTTATCGTCTGTGCAAGTTGTTAATGGATTCTTAGATGTCTTTCCCGAGGAAGTTTCCTCCTTGCCTCCAGAACGAGAGGTAGAATTCTCTATAGATTTGGCGCCTGGGGCAGGGCCAATATCCGTAGCACCGTATAGGATGTCTCCTCTCGAACTGAAGGAATTGAAGTCCCAACTTGAAGAATTAATCTCCAAGAAGTTTGTTCGACTGAGTGCTTCTCCATGGGGTGCTCCGGTGCTGTTAGTTAAGAAGAAGGACAGAAGCAAGAGGTTATGCAGAGACTACCGTCAGCTGAATAAAATCACCATCAAGAATAAGTATCAGTTGCCAAGGATAGATGATCTGCTGGATCAACTTCGAGGTGCTAAAATATTCTCCAAAATTGATCTAAGATCGGGATACCATCAAATCCGAGTGAGGGCCTTAGATATTCCGAAAACCGCTTCCCGTACGAGGTATGGACACTACGAGTTTGTGGTGATGCTTTTCGGACTAACTAATACCCCAGCTGTTTTTATTGACTACATGAATCGAGTATTTCATTCCTACTTGGGTCAGTTTGTGGTCGTCTTCATAGACGATATCTCGGTGTATTCAAAGACAATTGAGGAGCGTGCTCAACATCTCCGCTTTGTTTTAGGGGTACTCCGAGAGAAGAAGTTATATGCGAAACCGTCGAAGTGTGATTTCTGGATGTCAGAGATTAAGTTTTTGGGTCATGTGATTTCCCAAGAGGGGGTAGCAGTGGATCTTAGTAAAGTGGAAGATGTGTTGAATTGGGAGCGGCCAACTTCGGTCACTGAAGTAAGAAGCTTTTTGGGATTGGCAGGATATTACAGGAGATTTATCGAAGGATTCTCACAGTTGGTTCTCCCACTCACCCGGTTAACTCGCAAGGGTCAACCGTTTACATGGGATACCGATTGTGAGGAATGTTTCCTCGAATTGAAGGAACGGTTGACTTCTCCCCCGATCCTGATTCTTCTGGATCCGTCTCTGGGGTTTCAAATCTACAGTGACGCCTCTGGGAAGGGTTTAGGATGTGTTCTCATGCAGAATTAACCTGTTGTGGCATATGCATTAAGGCAACTGAAGACTCATGAACGGAATTACCCAACTCATGACTTAGAGTTGGCGGCTATCGTGTTTGCACAAAAAAAGTTGGAGACATTACCTTTATGGTTCTCGTTTCGAAGTTTTTAGTGATCACAAAAGCTTGAAATATCTGTTTGATCAGAAGGAACTGAATAATAGGCAAAGAAGGTGGATGGAATTCCTTAAGGATTATGACTTCGAGTTGAAGTATCATCCTGGGAAAGCCAATGTGGTGGCAGATGCACTGAGCAGGAAATACCTCCGCACAGCAGAGTTAATGATGTATGAAATGGCATTGTTGGAATCTTTCAGAGACTTGAATCTCAAGGAGACAAGGAAACGGGACCGACTTGTGTTACGACATATCCGGGTCGCCAGTGTGTTAAGGGAACGGATCCGTGTAGCTCAAGAGGTGGATGTGAGATTGCAATCTCAGAAAGGATTTCCCAATTTCACTGAGGACAGTGACGGTATTATTTGCTTCAATGGTAGAATTTGTATACCCGATGATAAAGCCATCAAGGAGCAGGTATTGGAGGAAGCCCATAGAAGTCAGTATTCCATACACCTTGGATCTACCAAGATGTACCGAGATTTAAGACTGATGTATTGGTGGCCTGGGATGAAAGCCGATGTTGCTGAATTCGTATCTAAATGCTTAACCTGTAAGAAGGTTAAGGCAGAGCACAAGAGGCCAGCTGGTCAGCTGCAACCACTCGATGTGCCAGTTTGGAAATGGGAAGATATCTCAATGGACTTTGTTATGGGTTTGCCAAGGTCGCAAGCCGGTAATGATTCCATTTGGGTAACAAAATCCGTTCACTTTATTAACGTTCGCTCGACTTATAAAGTCTCCAAGTTAGCAGATGAGTATGTGAAGAACATTATCAGACTACATAGGGTTCCGACGAGTATCGTGTCAGACCGAGATCCCAAGTTCACCTCCAGATTTTGGAAATTGCTGAATGAAGCTTTGGGAACAAGAGGGCTGGTTAGCACTGCTTATCATCCTCAGACTGATGGTCAGACTGAGAGGACTATTCAGACTCGTGAGGACATGCTTCGGGCTTGTGTGCTCGATAGCGGAAGAAAATGGGAGGATCATCTTCCATTAGTAGAATTCTCCTACAACAACAGTTACCACTCCAGTATTGGAATGGCACCGTTTGAAGCACTTTATGGCAGGAAGTGTAGAACTCTGTTGTGTTGGGTGGGAGATTGGTGAAGATAGGCTTTTGGGACCCGATATGGTTCGCGAGACTACCGAGAAGATCAGGTTAATTCAAGAAAGAATGAAGGTTGCTCAGAGTCGGCAAAAGAGTTATGGTGACAACCGAAGGAGGCCGTTGGAATTTGATGTTGGTGATCATGTATTCTTGAGAGTTTCTCCAACCATAGGCACCGGGAGAGCCTTACGAGCGAAGAAGCTCAATCCTCGATATGTTGGACCTTTCCAAATCATCGAGCGGATTGGGCCAGTTATCTATCGCCTCGCATTGTCTCCGGCCTTATCAAATCTCCATGATGTATTCCATGTGTCTCAGTTGAGGAAGTATATTCCTGATCCACGTCAGCCGTTGAGTGTTGATACGATCGATCTTCAACCGGATCTGTCTTTCCAACCGTATCCTAGTTACATCTTGGAACGTGATGAGAAGATGCTACGGACAAGGATCATCCCCATTGTCAAAGTGGTTTGGGATGGCTTCTCGATCGAAGAGGCTACCTGGGAGTTGGAAGACGACATGCGGACTAGATATCCATATCTTTTCAACTGAGGTACGTTTTGTCAATTTTGAGGACAAAATTTTAATAGTTGGGGTGATTGTAACATCCCTAATTTTTAAAATAACATTGTAAGTGGAGTTTATATAATAGCTAGTCGAAGGAATAAATAACTCGCAATTCGGGATCGGTCGAGTCGAGAAATTTTATACCGAGTAAATAACCGTAGAGTTAGTGGGGGGTCTTGGCCGAAAAACCTTGACTAAGTGAGCTAAGGGCATTATGGTCCTTTCCCAACCATAACACCCTCAGCCCCAACTGAAACAACAAAACACTCATATCCCTCATCTTCATTTATTCAGCAACTGAAAACAGAAGAAAAGGAGAGAAGAGAAGAGAGGTGAGGTCGAGAGAGAGAGTGGAGAGCAAGGATGGATCCTTCAACAATCTGCCATGCATGTAAGTCCTCCATGTCTCATTCTTCTCCAATTTCGATTTCCCTTCCTTTGATCTAAGTTTCTGAAACTCATTCATCCTCCTCCCCATCTTGCCATTTTTGATGCTTGGAGCTCAAAGTGGTCAACAATGGAGTTTTAACTACTTCATGGTGTTGCATGTGCATTAGGAGCTAAGGAGAAGTATCTTCAGGAACTACATTTTAGATTGGGAGCTGTTCTAACGGGGATCGTTCGTGTGTTTTCGGTTCGGTGACTTCGCCTTTCGGCTCAAATCTCGGACTTCCTCGAAACGTTGAGTTTTACTCACGATTAGGGATTCATTTTTATTGACTTGAATACTCTGGAATTCTGTTTGTGAAACTATTCCGCTTTCGAAACATTTTATCGAGTCAAAAACCGTTTTCGGGAAAATAGCGTTTTACGGTTTTTCGGAGAATATATATGTTTTTATCGATTTGTTGATTTAAATGCTTTCACTGGAATATGGACTGAAATGTTGGTTATAATATCTATTTTAAAGTCTTGATGGTTAGGAAATGTCTCGGGGTCGAATAGAAAGCAAAACGGTACAAAACGGGTTTCGAAATGCTGTTTTCAGCCAATTCTGGCTTCCTTCGCGACGCGGCCCGTGGCCATCGCGTCGTGACCCCAGTGAATTTTGTGACGCAAAAGTTTCTGTCACTTTTCGCGTCGCGACGGTATCTATTCGCGTCGCGACGGTTTGCAGTTTTCACTAAAAAGTTCCCGAACTTGTTTTTGCAATAACTTTTGATCTGGGAATCCGATTGAGGTGTTCTCCGATGCGTCGGAAAGCTCTTTAAGAGACCTAATCAAATATGTGGTTTGAATTATAAAACACTCGGTTTTTGAAGGTTTAAGTTATTGAAAAACCGAAACTTAGACCGCGTGTGAGATAATGTTTTTGGCATAACAAACCGGATCGTGGATCCTTCTCGACGCTATGATTATAACGCCGGATGTCTAACTATTGAATTCATCTAAACGGGTTATAGATTGATAAAGATATAAATTATCTAAAAGGCTTATGTGATTGATCCTTTGGTGATCAAAAAGATATAGATTATCTAACTCTCGAGAATTGATACGTATTGTCATATGTATCGCGTTGGGTGACGATCCGACAAGTAGCATACTAGGGAGGGTAGTCAAGACCCCTTACCTAGGCCCTGTATACGTTTTGGCGTGGTCAATTCGTGGGTTATCGGGATTGTGGGCTTTGCACGGCCGATTTATGCTAAGATAGGTTCACGACTCATCGGGATTGTGGGCTTTGCACGGTCGATGTTTCATTTGGTAAAGCTTGTAATTATATAATAATTGACAAGGCTAAAATATATATGGTAGCACTTCATTCACCGGGATTGTGGGCTTTGCACGGCCGGTAATGGGCTAGGTATATATATTGGTATAAATAGTTATAATTTAACTATGTAAACGGTTTTATAATTGAACCGAGTGATTGTGAGGGGTTCGGTAGAACTCACTGAGACAAGTTGTCTCACCCAATCCATAATTGTGGTTTTTACAGAGAACAGGATATAAGGACAGCAGGCGGCACATTTGGTTGTCGGGTTCGAGGAGAAGACTGAAGATTGATTCTTTTATAGTTGTCCATGTTCTTCTGTAGTTGTCTCTGTATTCGGTCGTATGACTCGAGCTTGTATTATGTTATATTTTTATAGTTTCCGCTGTTTCTTGTAAAGACGTATATCTGAACAGGAATTTTTATACTCTGATTTGTACCAAATTGTATATTTAGGTATTTCTTGGTTAAAGAAATACCAGGGTGTTACAGAAAGAGACTATATAAAAATTAAGTTGGTCCAAATTGAACTATAAAGTGAAAGATAATATAAACTATTTCAAAAGACAAGTTGTGTGATCAAGCTCAATTCGTGTTTGGATTTGGTGGATAGATGTTTGGTTGTTTTGAAATTGAGTGATTTGTAATGCTCAATGTGATTGAATGTTGTTTGGGATAGACTGGAAACACTTGGATTGAAGTTAAAGACACAAAGTCAGCATTTTTGTACATAGAGAGAAAAAACGGCCGTGTTTGAAAAACACTGGCACCCATGTTTCTTTCTATGTAAGAGTGAATTTTTGTTAACCTTCCAACATTTTTTATTCGTAACTTTTGATCCGAAAATCCGATTTATGTGTTCTTGGATGCGTTGGAAAGCTAATGAAAGACATTCTAAGAAGTCTTCTTGATCTATCCTAACCATCACCCTTGGTGTATAGTGAGGTGTATCTATTTGACGATTTGGTTATGAAAAACTTATAAAATGTCTTGGACTATGATGATTATGGTAAAGCAACTGATTGAGGTATATTATGATGATTGATGTGTTGTGTAAGACTGACTCGAGAGAAAAATACATATGTACATAAAATAAAAACTTGATGAAGGAATAATTGAACGAAGTGACGCACTTGGGGAGGAGTCATGAGCCCTGGTCCAAGACTCTCATGTAGGAATCCGTCTAATATGTCGGGTTATGGTTTCCCGCTCGTGGGGATTGTAGAATTTGAAATATATGTAAGACTGCATCTCTTTGGGAAGGCGTCGTTGGTAATAGGTAGTGTAAGTAGGAACGAAGGTCATGGTCCCAAGCTTACTGCTCGTTTAATGCCCTTATGAATTGTTGGGTGACGGGTCTCCGCCGGTTGGGTAGCATTTATATTTTGTAAGACTACGTCATCACTTGGAGTGCACTAAAGGCTAAGAAAATGGTAAATGGCACCTTAAGAGGTATTGCTGACGTGCGTGTTGGGAAATCACTAAGATTTCTTTGAGATCTCTCCCCCTATATGTGTTTTGTGGTTTTCAGATAAGCAAGGAGGTCTGGGTATCCAAATAAAAGATATTTCATGTAACACCCTGGTATTTTTATTTGTTAAAAACACCCAAGTGCACATTAAACATACATCAGAGATATTAATTCCTGTTCAGACACTGAATACCATTATAAATTTTTCGCTGAATAAAACAAAACAGTCTTATATACAAACAAGACCATAACCTGTCAGCAACTATGGTAGTCAGAGTCATACAAGAAAGCGGAATGAAAGATAACATAATACTAATGCCATAGTATTGTGATACACAGACAACAGAAGGGAAATAAACTTAAACGTAAAACTAAGTCATCATCCATCACTCGGGGCCACCTACTCGTGCCTCTGAGGTTTCTTCTGTCCCTGCTTATCTGTAAAACAACAACATTTAAACAGTGAGATACAATCTCAGTGAGTTCTACCGAGACCCCTACTAACTCTCTCGGTCCAATTATGAAATCATTTTAATTCAATACGGCATCGGCTGCGCGAACGCTACCCCCGATGGACCGCATAAAACATTTTAACAGATTACCGCTGACGCGAACGAAGAACCCGGTAACCTGTTAGTCTAGTACGATACCGCTGACGCGAACGAAGAACCCGGTAAACGTACTACAAACAACATAACACCGCTGACGCGAACGCTGCAAGGCGGTGAACCCCCCTACCAATAGTACCTTCTCCTATTGGCATGGAGCCTAGGTAAAAGGATCATGACTGCCTCCCCCTAGTATGTTAAATAATGGGTCGTCACCCAACTCGATATACTTTATACGTATATCTACAATACTATGAACCCACGGTCCATCAAATCAAACAATCAGTGAAACACTTTAATCCACATTTTATAAAATCCAAGCTCACACTCGCACTCTAGTTAACCACATTTCGACACAATTTTCAACTTCGAAAGTATTCTATAAAACCCTTTTGAAATGTACGCAAAACCATGGCATAATAAGCCTAATATCATTATAGAAGGGTTAGGAAAGGATTAGGAGAGGATTGGAATCGAAACGGAATCATTTAGGGCACTTTGAAATTTTTTGGGCAGGACTAGGCGCACGGGTCGTGCCCCAGGACACACGGGTCGTGCGCCCTGTTAGACATTTTTCAACACTGAACCCGAACCAGGCGCACGGGTCGTGTGCCTGAGACGCACGGGTCGTGCGTGTTTGACAGCATTGCCAAAATGCCCTGTTTTGTGAAATTTTGCTTTCCGATCGATCCGAAACTCGTCCCGATCGATTCCTAACTCAAAAACAGACAATGCCAGACAATATACCAGTCCAATCAACATCCAACAATCAAGCAATTCAATCAAAAACTCAACGATTACGAATTTCGTTAAAACGCAATATATTTCAAAATAACGTTTTCGACTCAAAATCTTTTGAAAACAAGTCACACAATTCATTTCAAAATGGAATAAACCTAAACGTGAGTAAAACTCACCCTTGAAGCGAGAGTCGTTGCCGAGCCGAAATCACCGATATGTCAAAATCACCGAATCGAACCCAAACAACACCGAACCGCTCCTAACTTCGTTCCGAGCTTCCAATCGTGTTCAATCCGCTCCTAGCTTCGTTCCTAAGCATGATTCAATCATCAATTTGATCACACAATTCACGATTTCGCCAAATCACCTCCAAAACCTCCCCAAATTCGTAGGCCATAAAATAGGGGAAAAACCGGATGAAATCTTACCTAGCTCTTGGGTTATGATGAGGAGAGTGAGATGATGAAGATGGTGAATTTTGGGGCTTGGGGGAGTGATCCTTCTTCTTCTTCTTTCTTCTTTCTCTTCTTCTTTCTCTTCTCCTTTCTTTTCTTCTTTCCTCTTCTCTGCGTATTCCTCTTTCTTTCCTTTCTTCTTTTCTTTCTTTTATTTAAACACACACACACAAACACATATTTAATTAATAAATAAGTGGTGGCGTGGTCCAATTACCATATTGACCCAAATTCCTTATTTCGATTCCAAAACTTCCTTGGTCCGTATTATTCGGTCAACGACCCTGTGACAGCCAATAATTAATTTTAGCACTCAATAATTTTACCAATTAAGTACCAAATTAATTCAATTGGGTTTACATCCAAATAATTCGATTAATTATTTTGAGGATGTTACATTCTCCCCAACTTGAAAGAATTTTGTCCTCAAAATTAGACACAACATACCTCAAGAGAACAAATACGGATACCGAGTCCGCATATCGTCCTCCAACTCCCAAGTAGCTTCCTCGGCGGAAAAACCATCCCATACCACCTTGACAATGGGAATTGACTTTGTCCGTAGCGTCCTCTCGCCACGTTCCATGATGTAATTCGGATTCGGTTGGAAGGACAAGTCCGGTCGAAGATCAATCGTTTCAAAATCTAACGGTTGACTTGGATCGGGAATGTACTTCCGCAGCTGAGACACATGGAATACATCATGCAGATTTGACAATGGTGGAGGCAAAGCAATACGGTATGCAAGAGGCCCTATTCGCTCGATTATCTGGAAAGGTCCAATATACCGAGGACTGAGCTTCTTCACCCGTAATGCCCTACCTGTGCCAATTGTTGGTGATAATCTCAAAAACACATGATCGCCCGACTCAAATTCCAACGGCCTTCTTCTTTTATCAGCATAGCTCTTTTGCCTACTTTGAGCGGCTTTCATTCTTTCCCTGATCTGGTGGATCTTTTCAGTAGTGTCTTGAATCACCTCGGGTCCTAACAATCGGTTCTCACCTACTTCCCACCAACACAATGGAGTCCTGCATTTCCTACCATACAAGGCTTCATAAGGTGCCATTCCGATACTGGAATGATAACTGTTGTTATATGAGAATTCCACCAATGGAAGATGATCCTCCCATTTCTTCCCGTTATCAAGCACCGAAGCCCTAAGCATATCCTCTAAGGTCTGGATAGTTCTCTCGGTCTGACCGTCTGTCTGCGGGTGATAAGCGGTACTAAGAAGTACTTTAGTTCCCAATGCTTCATTCAGAGCTTTCCAAAATCGAGAAGTGAATTTCGGATCTCGATCCGACACTATACTGGTAGGAACCCCATGTAACCTTACTATGTTCTTCAAATACACCTCAGCTAACTTGGATACTTTACTGCTAGAACGAACTGGAATAAAATGAGCTGATTTGGTTAACCGATCCACAACTACCCAAATGGAGTCGTTACCGGCTTGAGACCTTGGCAATGCCATTACAAAATCCATAGAAATGTCTTCCCATTTCCACACTGGTACGTCTAGTGACCGTAGCAGACCAGCAGGTTTCTGATGTTCTATCTTAACTTTTTGACAAGTTAAGCATTGTGATACGAATTCAGCAATTTCTAACTTCATTCCCGGCCACCAATACATTTGTTTTAAATCTCTATACATCTTGGTGGATCCAGGATGTACAGAAAATAAACTTCGGTGTGCTTCTTCAAGCACTTGCTTTTTAATCTCTTCATTATCAGGCACACAGATCCTACCGTTGAAACAAATAACTCCATCACTATCTTCGGTAAAGTCTGGCATCACTTTCTGTGATTGTAGTTTCATATCAACTTCCTGTGCTAAGCGAATAGAATCCCTTATGGAACTAGAGATCCTCATGTGGCTCAACACCAACCGGTTCCTTTTTGGCTTTGAATCCACATTTAAGTCCCGGAAAGACTCCAACAATTCCATTTCATGCATCATTAATCCTGCTATATGAATGGATTTCCTACTTAGTGCATCGGCTACAACATTAGCTTTTCCCGGATGATACTTCAGTTCGAAGTCATAATCCTTCAGAAACTCCACCCATCTTCTCTGCCTGTTATTCAACTCCTTCTGGTCAAACAGATATTTCAAGCTTTTGTGATCACTAAAGACTTCGAAACGAGACCCATACAGGTAATGTCTCCAAATCTTCAGTGCGTACACAATAGCTGCCAACTCCAAATCATGAGTCGGATAATTCTCTTCATGAGTCTTCAACTGTCTGGAGGCATAAGCTACAACTTGTTGGTTCTGCATGAGAACACACCCCAAACCCTTCCCAGAAGCATCGCTGTAAATTTGAAAATCCAAAGACGGATCTGGAAGAATTAGGATTGGAGCAGAAGTCAACCTAACCTTCAACTCTTGAAAACATTCCTCACAATCGGCATTCCATATAAACGGTTGGGCCTTGCGAGTCAACCGAGTAAGTGGAAGAACCAATTGTGAAAAACCTTGGATAAACCTCCTGTAGTAACCAGCTAGACCCAAGAAACTTCTTATTTCTGTAACAGATGTTGGTCGTTCCCAGTTCAACACCGCTTCTACTTTACTGGGATCCACAGCAACTCCCGATTGGGAAATCACGTGTCCCAAAAACTTCACTTCCGGCATCCAGAAGTCACACTTCGACGGCTTGGCATACAATTTCTTTTCTCGGAGTACGTTCAGAACAATGCGGAGATGTTGAACATGGTCCTCAATGGTCTTAGAGTACACCAAGATATCATCAATAAAAACTACCACAAACTGATCAAGGTACGTGTGAAATACTCGGTTCATGTAATCCATGAATACCGCTGGAGCATTAGTCAAACCGAAGGGCATCACTACGAACTCGTAATGTCCATATCTCGTACGGAAAGCTGTCTTCGGAATATCTAAGGCTCGTACCTTTATTTGATGATAACCCGACCTTAGATCAATTTTCGAAAATACCACGGCACCCCGAAGTTGGTCGAGCAAGTCGTCTATCCTTGGCAATGGATATTTATTCTTGATCGTCACTTTGTTGAGTTGTCGATAATCTATGCACAATCTCATGCTACCATCCTTCTTTTTGACTAGCAACACCGGAGCACCCCATGGAGAAGCGCTCGGTCGGATAAACCTTCTCGATATTAATTCCTCAAGTTGAGACTTCAGTTCCTTTAACTCTAAAGGAGACATTCTATAAGGAGCAATGGATATTGATCCTGTACCAGGAATCAATTCTATTGAGAATTCTACCTCTCGGTCAGGAGGTAAGGATGAAACTTCTTCTGGAAAGACATCTAGAAATTCATTTACCACTTGTACAGATGAAAAATCTAAACCCGTTTCAGTAGATGCAGATAACATAATAAGAATGGCTTCCGCACCTTGGAATAACGACTGGCTTGCTTCGGTGTAAGAGATCGTCGCTTCAGAATCTGCCTGTGTCAATCCTACGGATTCGGAGGCGAAGCTAATAGTTCGATCGGCACAGTTGATTGTTACATGATTTTCAGCCATCCAATTCATACCCAGAACAATGTCCATGCTTCTCATAGGCAAGCAAATAAATTTCACAACAAACTGTCTGTCGCCTATGACAAGTAGGCAATTTTCACATAATGATTGGGTCTGGACACGACCCTTGGCAGCAGTTAAAATAGTTATCGGTTCGGATAGCCCAGATAATGCTAGTCCCAACCGATCCACGCATGCTTGCGAGATAAAACAGTGAGTTGCACCAGAATCATATAAAATATTGACTGAATTATTAAAAAGAGATCCCGTACCCCTTAGAAGATTATCCGTAGATGTGATGGTTCGAGCATCGAGTGTGTTGATCCTTCCTTGTCCAGAGGCATTTGGTGCCCCATGGAAGCTCTTCCTTGTTGGGCACTTATTTGCATAATGGCCCTCCTCATTACAAACATAGCACCGATCAGGTCTTGACGGACACTCGCCACGGTGATGCCTTCCGCACTTGGAACAATTCCTAAATTGTGCAGAGTCAGACAATTGCACCTGCTTCCCTTTGTACTTACCTCCTTTCCCCGAGTCATGCCTGGGACCCATCTGAGAACTAGATGATCCAGTGTTCCTCTTGCTCTGATGGAATGCCTTTCTGCTTGCATACAACCTTGACAAATCACTTTCGGCGATATAAGCTTGTTGTACCATGGCTGCATAGTTGGTTCTCGGAAAAGAACTAAGACTTTGAGCAATATCTTCTCTCAACCCATATTTGTACCTGTCAGTTTTCCATTGGTCACTTGGGGCATATCCAGCTAAACCGAAGAATTGATACAACTCTTCAAATTTAGCCGTGTATTGGCCCACGGTCAAGCCTCCTTGTGTAAAAGTCAAAAACTCATTTTCCTTATCCAACCTCATAGCCGTGGGGAAGAATTGTTCCAAAAATGATGTTCGGAAATTGTCCCAAGTCGGGGGAGTTCCCATTGTCTCCATCATGGCCCTAGCATTTGTCCACCAGTTATTGGCCTCTCCCTTCAACATATGGGATGCCAACCTCAACTTGTCTTCATCGGTCACTTGCATTGTTACAAAGATCTTTTCAATGTCATCCAGCCAATGTTGTGCTCTCATGACATCCGGCCCACCTCTAAACTCGGAGGGTTTCATTTTCAGGAACTCTGTGAAAATTCTCCTTGGGTTCACTTGTGGCTCTGGAGCTTGATGCTGCTGAGCATTCTGCTGTAGGATTTGTTGCTGCTGATGCATAAGCATCATGTCTTGCATCATTTTCTGCTGGTTCTCAATTACATTCTGCATCCACTCAAAATTTGGATCAACAGGAGGAGGAACGCCTCTACCTCTTCTGGCCATGATTCTGCGAAATATGCACAAAGTATTAAGTTGATCAAGCTCAATGTCTAATAGCATACTAAGAAAATCACGACTGGAAAAGCAAAGACCCTATAAGCTAAGTCCGACTAGGTCGAACCGCTCTGATACCAACTGTAACACCCTGGTATTTTTATTTGTTAAAAACACCCAAGTGCACATTAAACATACATCAGAGATATTAATTCCTGTTCAGACACTGAATACCATTATAAATTTTTCGCTGAATAAAACAAAACAGTCTTATATACAAACAAGACCATAACCTGTCAGCAACTATGGTAGTCAGAGTCATACAAGAAAGCGGAATGAAAGATAACATAATACTAATGCCATAGTATTGTGATACACAGACAACAGAAGGGAAATAAACTTAAACGTAAAACTAAGTCATCATCCATCACTCGGGGCCACCTACTCGTGCCTCTGAGGTTTCTTCTGTCCCTGCTTATCTGTAAAACAACAACATTTAAACAGTGAGATACAATCTCAGTGAGTTCTACCGAGACCCCTACTAACTCTCTCGGTCCAATTATGAAATCATTTTAATTCAATACGGCATCGGCTGCGCGAACGCTACCCCCGATGGACCGCATAAAACATTTTAACAGATTACCGCTGACGCGAACGAAGAACCCGGTAACCTGTTAGTCTAGTACGATACCGCTGACGCGAACGAAGAACCCGGTAAACGTACTACAAACAACATAACACCGCTGACGCGAACGCTGCAAGGCGGTGAACCCCCCTACCAATAGTACCTTCTCCTATTGGCATGGAGCCTAGGTAAAAGGATCATGACTGCCTCCCCCTAGTATGTTAAATAATGGGTCGTCACCCAACTCGATATACTTTATACGTATATCTACAATACTATGAACCCACGGTCCATCAAATCAAACAATCAGTGAAACACTTTAATCCACATTTTATAAAATCCAAGTTCACACTCGCACTCTAGTTAACCACATTTCGACACAATTTTCAACTTCGAAAGTATTCTATAAAACCCTTTTGAAATGTACGCAAAACCATGGCATAATAAGCCTAATATCATTATAGAAGGGTTAGGAAAGGATTAGGAGAGGATTGGAATCGAAACGGAATCATTTAGGGCACTTTGAAATTTTTTGGGCAGGACTAGGCGCACGGGTCGTGCCCCAGGACACACGGGTCGTGCGCCCTGTTAGACATTTTTCAACACTGAACCCGAACCAGGCGCACGGGTCGTGTGCCTGAGACGCACGGGTCGTGCGTGTTTGACAGCATTGCCAAAATGCCCTGTTTTGTGAAATTTTGCTTTCCGATCGATCCGAAACTCGTCCCGATCGATTCCTAACTCAAAAACAGACAATGCCAGACAATATACCAGTCCAATCAACATCCAACAATCAAGCAATTCAATCAAAAACTCAACGATTACGAATTTCGTTAAAACGCAATATATTTCAAAATAACGTTTTCGACTCAAAATCTTTTGAAAACAAGTCACACAATTCATTTCAAAATGGAATAAACCTAAACGTGAGTAAAACTCACCCTTGAAGCGAGAGTCGTTGCCGAGCCGAAATCACCGATATGTCAAAATCACCGAATCGAACCCAAACAACACCGAACCGCTCCTAACTTCGTTCCGAGCTTCCAATCGCGTTCAATCCGCTCCTAGCTTCGTTCCTAAGCATGATTCAATCATCAATTTGATCACACAATTCACGATTTCGCCAAATCACCTCCAAAACCTCCCCAAATTCGTAGGCCATAAAATAGGGGAAAAACCGGATGAAATCTTACCTAGCTCTTGGGTTATGATGAGGAGAGTGAGATGATGAAGATGGTGAATTTTGGGGCTTGGGGGAGTGATCCTTCTTCTTCTTCTTTCTTCTTTCTCTTCTTCTTTCTCTTCTCCTTTCTTTTCTTCTTTCCTCTTCTCTGCGTATTCCTCTTTCTTTCCTTTCTTCTTTTCTTTCTTTTATTTAAACACACACACACAAACACATATTTAATTAATAAATAAGTGGTGGCGTGGTCCAATTACCATATTGACCCAAATTCCTTATTTCGATTCCAAAACTTCCTTGGTCCGTATTATTCGGTCAACGACCCTGTGACAGCCAATAATTAATTTTAGCACTCAATAATTTTACCAATTAAGTACCAAATTAATTCAATTGGGTTTACATCCAAATAATTCGATTAATTATTTTGAGGATGTTACATTTCACTTTTGAAGAAAATGTCTCAGCTTATAATTTTAATTGTAAAATGACACCCTTATTTTCATGAAATTAGCCTTTTTGTGAAGTTATTTTATTGTACTTAAACATACTCAAAGTCATGGAAGGATCGATCGATTTTCTTTTGAAAGAATATTACTAAACTATGATTCTTGTACTTTCTATTTGCTGAACTAATAGTAATTTTAAGGCTTAAATATGTTTTAGGCCCCTGCAAATAGAGGGTGTTTTGGTTTAAGCCCCTGCAAAAACTTTTTTTGTTAAAAGCCCTTGCAAAATGACATATTTTGTTATAAGCCCTTCTATGACTAAAATGTTAGCCTATAACATGGAATGCTATGATTGCTGGATATGTTGAGAAGAGCTTATAACAAAATATTTTATTTTGCAAGGGCTTTTAACAAAAAAAAATTTGCAAGGGCTTAAACCAAAACACTCTATATTTGCAGGGGCCTAAAACATATTTAAGCCTAATTTTAATAGTTCAAGATGTACTTACTTTTATAATGTATTTTGTAGAAAAAGGAGTGTAATGGTATTTTATGGTTGAGCTTCATATATCCTCATCTAAATATTATATATCTATACTCCGTTGGGCTTCTTGACTCTTGCAATTTCCAAAACAGGATTTCGGTTTTAGTATCGAAAAGGATACTTATGAGGGTTTCCGTGAGTCAGATAAGTGTTGATTTTAATTTGCTCGATCCTAAAACGCTTACACGTCCTCTGATATTCAAGTTGTCGTAAATACTAATCGTTGAAGTCGACTAGAAGATTTGGGATGTTACATTTTCATTTGAAATCTATACCAGTCAAGTAATAATCATATTGGTCTTCTACTTGGTTACCTTTTTGCTTTTAAATTATCAATTTAGTTTGTATAATTTGTGTTAAATATCATTTGTTTGTGAACACACGACTTTGAACAAAAAGTTAAGGACTTGTGGTATATTTGATACGTAACTAATATGAGAAAACAATTATTTAATTTCATAAGTAATTTTTTATATTAGTTATAATATCAACTTTAATTATAATCAAATATACGATTTAATTTTTATCTAAAACGAAATACATGAATCCTTGAATTAGACAATGATACTATGGTATCCGTGAGATAGGAAGAACTCATTCAATAAAAAACGTACTTTTCATTTGATTTGTTCATTCATTCAGTGAAAGCCAACCTTAAATCTAGCAGAGTGGACTAAACTACAATCATTCCAAACATTCAGTGCCCTATTCAAAATTACTGTCTTGTTTCTCTTGAAAATTGGCAATTTAACTGCATTGTTTGTGATGTCCATGTGGCACGATTTTCCTACATCATTCACAAGCCCTAGACAACACTCGTTGCTAACTGTTTGATTTCCAACAAATACACCAAAATATACTTGTTGACCACAATTTGGCGTCAATTTGGTTACACATTTACTTAAATATTTTTCATACGATGACGACGGCCTTGGAGCATAACTCAACTCACTAGATGGACCTTGAGATGGTGGCTGAAGAGTTTCAGAACCAACTGACGTTTTCAATAACAAAGTAAAGCTGATGAAAAAGGTCACAACTATATAAAATTTGTTGAATGATGCCATGGTCTTTTAAAAGATTGTTTTATGTACGTTCAAGGTCTTGTAGATGTTTATCTGAGTTAAATGGTGGAAAAAGGAAGTCATATTTATAGTATAAATATTACAATCTTAACGTTCAAAAGTATTTAATAGATTGTTCTAACTCTTTTAAAACAGCAAAAGCAAATATATGTTTCTTGTTAATATGTAAAATGATTTTCTCATCGAATAAGTTTCTTTTCAAAATCTCATTTCCTATCAAAAAAACTTGTGAAATGTTTTTTCCTAATGCAATTTCAATTTTCAAAAGTAACACACACATGAAAACTCACTAAATTCATATATGGTTTTAAATAATATTGATAGGAAGATTTTCATGGCATAATTTAAGTAAATATTTGGATAAAATTTTCTATAGATTTTTTTTAAGGAAAAAATTTAATTAGTTGCGCCCTTAATTTCATGCTCATTCTTTTTTGACTCACAATAGGTCAATTATATTTTGAAAGAGACTATATAAAAATTAAGTTGGTCCAAATTGAACTATAAAGTGAAAGATAATATAAACTATTTCAAAAGACAAGTTGTGTGATCAAGCTCAATTCGTGTTTGGATTTGGTGGATAGATGTTTGGTTGTTTTGAAATTGAGTGATTTGTAATGCTCAATGTGATTGAATGTTGTTTGGAATAGACTGGAAACACTTGGATTGAAGTTAAAGACACAAAGTCAGCATTTTTGAACATAGAGAGAAAAAACGGCCGTGTTTGAAAAACACTGGCACCCATGTTTCTTTCTATGTAACAGTGAATTTTTGTTAACCTTCCAACATTATTTATTCGTAACTTTTGATCCGAAAATCCGATTTATGTGTTCTTGGATGCGTTGGAAAGCTAATGAAAGACATTCTAAGAAGTCTTCTTGATCTATCCTAACCATCACCCTTGGTGTATAGTGAGGTGTATCTATTTGACGATTTGGTTATGAAAAACTTATAAAATGTCTTGGACTACGATGATTATGGTAAAGCAACTGATTGAGGTATGTTATGATGATTGATGTGTTGTGTAAGACTGACTCGAGAGAAAAATACATATGTACATAAAATAAAAACTTGATGAAGGAATAATTGAACGAAGTGACGCACTTGGGGAGGAGTCATGAGCCCTGCTCCAAGACTCTCATGTAGGAACCCGTCTAATATGTCGGGTTAGGGTTTCCCGCTCGTGGGGATTGTAGAATTTGAAATATATGTAAGACTGCATCTCTTTGGGAAGGCGTCGTTGGTAATAGGTAGTGTAAGTAGGAACGAAGGTCATGGTCCCAAGCTTACTGCTCGTTTAATGCCCTTATGAATTGTTGGGTGACGGGTCTCCGCCGGTTGGGTAGCATTTATATTTTGTAAGACTACGTCATCACTTGGAGTGCACTAAAGGCTAAGAATATGGTAAATGGCACCTTAAGAGGTATTGTTGACGTGCGTGTTGGGAAATCACTAAGATTTCTTTGAGATCTCACCCCCTATATGTGTTTTGTGGTTTTCAGATAAGCAAGGAGGTCGGGGTATCCAAATAAAAGATATTTCACTTTTGAAGAAAATATCTCAGCTTATAATTTTAATTGTAAAATGACACCCTTATTTTCATGAAATTAGCCTTTTTGTGAAGTTATTTTATTGTACTTAAACATACTCAAAGTCATGGAAGGATCGATCGATTTTCTTTTGAAAGAATATTACTAAACTATGATTCTTGTACTTTCTATTTGCTGAACTAATAGTAATTTTAAGGCTTAAATATGTTTTAGGCCCCTGCAAATAGAGGGTGTTTTGGTTTAAGCCCCTGCAAAAACTTTTTTTGTTAAAAGCCCTTGCAAAATGACATATTTTGTTAAAAGCCCTTCTATGACTAAAATGTTAGCCTATAACATGGAATGCTACGATTGCTGGATATGTTGAGAAGAGCTTATAACAAAATATTTTATTTTGCAAGGGATTTTAACAAAAAAAAAATTGCAAGGGCTTAAACCAAAACACTCTATATTTGCAGGGGCCTAAAACATATTTAAGCCTAATTTTAATAGTTCAAGATGTACTTACTTTTATAATGTATTTTGTAGAAAAAGGAGTGTAATGGCATTTTATGGTTGAGCTTCATATATCCTCATCTAAATATTATATATCTATACTTCGTTGGGCTTCTTGACTCTTGCAATTTCCAAAACAGGATTTCGGTTTTAGTATCGAAAAGGATACTTATGAGGGTTTCCGTGAGTCAGATAAGTGTTGATTTTAATTCGCTCGATCCTAAAACGCTTACACGTCCTCTGATATTCAAGTTGTCGTAAATACTAATCGTTGAAGTCGACTAAAAGATTTGGGATGTTACATTTTCATTTGAAATCTATACCAGTCAAGTAATAATCATATTGGTCTTCTACTTGGTTACCTTTTTCCTTTTAAATTATCAATTTAGTTTGTATAATTTGTGTTAAATATCATTTGTTTGTGAACACACGACTTTGAACAAAAAGTTAAGGACTTGTGGTATATTTGATACGTAACTAATATGAGAAAACAATTATTTAATTTCATAAGTAATTTTTTATATTAGTTATAATATCAACTTTAATTATAATCAAATATGCGATTTAATTTTTATCTAAAACGAAATACATGAATCCTTGAATTAGACAATGATACTATGGTATCCGTGAGATAGGAAGAACTCATTCAATAAAAAACGTACTTTTCATTTGATTCGTTCATTCATTCAGTGAAAGCCAACCTTAAATCAAGCAGAGTGGACTAAACTACAATCATTCCAAACCTTCAGTGCCCTATTCAAAATTACTGTCTTGTTTCTCTTGAAAATTGGCAATTTAACCGCATTGTTTGTGATGTCCATGTGGCACGATTTTCCTACATCATTCACTAGCCCTAGACAACACTCGTTGCTAACTGTTTGATTTCCAACAAATACACCAAAATATACTTGTTGACCACAATTTGGCGTCAATTTGGTTACACATTTACTTAAATATTTTTCATACGATGACGACGGCCTTGGAGCATAATTCAACTCACTAGATGGACCTTGAGATGGTGGCTGAAGAGTTTCAGAACCAACTGACGTTTTCAATAACAAGGTAAAGCTGATGAAAAAGGTCACAACTATATAAAATTTGTTGAATGATGCCATGGTCTTTTAAAAGATTGTTTTATGTACGTTCAAGGTCTTGTAGATGTTTATCTGAGTTAAATGGTGGAAAAAGGAAGTCGTATTTATAGTATAAATATTACATTCTTAACGTTCAAAAGTATTTAATAGATTAATCTAACTCTTTTAAAACAGCAAAAGCAAATATATGTTTCTTGTTAATATGTAAAATGATTTTCTCATCGAATAAGTTTCTTTTCAAAATCTCATTTCCTATCAAAAATACTTGTGAAATGTTTTTTCCTAATGCAATTTCAATTTTCAAAAGTAACACACAAATGAAAACTCACTAAATTCATCTATGGTTTTAAATAATATTGATAGGAAGATTTTCATGGCATAATTTAAGTAAATATTTGTATAAAATTTTCTATAGATTTTTTTTAAGGAAAAAATTTAAGTAGTTGCGCCCATAATTTCATGCTCATTCTTTTTTGACTCACAATAGGTCAATTATATTTTGAAAGAGACTATATAAAAATTAAGTGGGTCCAAATTGAACTATAAAGTGAAAGATAATATAAACTATTTCAAAAGACAAGTTGTGTGATCAAGCTCAATTCGTGTTTGGATTTGGTGGATAGATGTTTGGTTGTTTTGAAATTGAGTGATTTGTAATGCTCAATGTGATTGAATGTTGTTTGGGATAGACTGGAAACACTTGGATTGAAGTTAAAGACACAAAGTCAGCATTTTTGTACATAGAGAGAAAAAACGGCCGTGTTTGAAAAACACTGGCACCCATGTTTCTTTCTATGTAACAGTGAATTTTTGTTAACCTTCCAACATTATTTATTCGTAACTTTTGATCCGAAAATCCGATTTATGTGTTCTTGGATGCGTTGGAAAGCTAATGAAAGACATTCTAAGAAGTCTTCTTGATCTATCCTAACCATCACCCTTGGTGTATAGTGAGGTGTATCTATTTGACGATTTGGTTATGAAAAACTTATAAAATGTCTTGGACTATGATGATTATGGTAAAGCAATTGATTGAGGTATGTTATGATGATTGATGTGTTGTGTAAGACTGCCTCGAGAGAAAAATACATATGTACATAAAATAAAAACTTGATGAAGGAATAATTGAACGAAGTGACGCACTTGGGGAGGAGTCATGAGCCCTAGTCCAAGACTCTCATGTAGGAACCCGTCTAATATGTCGGGTTAGGGTTTCCCGCTCGTGGGGATTGTAGAATTTGAAATATATGTAAGACTGCATCTCTTTGGGAAGGCGTCGTTGGTAATAGGTAGTGTAAGTAGGAACGAAGGTCATGGTCCCAAGCTTACTGCTCGTTTAATGCCCTTATGAATTGTTGGGTGACGGGTCTCCGCCGGTTGGGTAGCATTTATATTTTGTAAGACTACGTCATCACTTGGAGTGCACTAAAGGCTAAGAATATGGTAAATGGCACCTTAAGAGGTATTGCTGACATGCGTGTTGGGAAATCACTAAGATTTCTTTGAGATCTCACCCCCTATATGTGTTTTGTGGTTTTCAGATAAGCAAGGAGGTCGGGGTATCCAAATAAAAGATATTTCACTTTTGAAGAAAATGTCTCAGCTTATAATTTTAATTGTAAAATGACACCCTTATTTTCATGAAATTAGCCTTTTTGTGAAGTTATTTTATTGTACTTAAACATACTCAAAGTCATGGAAGGATCGATCGATTTTCTTTTGAAAGAATATTACTAAACTATGATTCTTGTACTTTCTATTTGCTGAACTAATAGTAATTTTAAGGCTTAAATATGTTTTAGGCCCCTGCAAATAGAGGGTGTTTTGGTTTAAGCCCCTGCAAAAACTTTTTTTGTTAAAAGCCCTTGCAAAATGACATATTTTGTTATAAGCCCTTCTATGACTAAAATGTTAGCCTATAACATGGAATGCTATGATTGCTGGATATGTTGAGAAGAGCTTATAACAAAATATTTTATTTTGCAAGGGCTTTTAACAACAAAAAAAAATTGCAAGGGCTTAAACCAAAACACTCTATATTTGCAGGGGCCTAAAACATATTTAAGTCTAATTTTAATAGTTCAAGATGTACTTACTTTTATAATGTATTTTGTAGAAAAAGGAGTGTAATGGTATTTTATGGTTGAGCTTCATATATCCTCATCTAAATATTATATATCTATACTCCGTTGGGCTTCTTGACTCTTGCAATTTCCAAACCAGGATTTCGGTTTTAGTATCGAAAAGGATACTTATGAGGGTTTCCGTGAGTCAGATAAGTGTTGATTTTAATTCGCTCGATCCTAAAACGCTTACACGTCCTCTGATATTCAAATTGTAGTAAATACTAATCGTTGAAGTCGACTAAAAGATTTGGGATGTTACATTTTCATTTGAAATCTATACCAGTCAAGTAATAATCATATTGGTCTTCTACTTGGTTACCTTTTTCCTTTTAAATTATCAATTTAGTTTGTATAATTTGTGTTAAATATCATTTGTTTGTGAACACACGACTTTGAACAAAAAGTTAAGGACTTGTGGTATATTTGATACGTAACTAATATGAGAAAACAATTATTTAATTTCATAAGTAATTTTTTATATTAGTTATAATATCAACTTTAATTATAATCAAATATATGATTTAATTTTTATCTAAAACGAAATACATGAATCCTTGAATTAGACAATGATACTATGGTATCCGTGAGATAGGAAGAACTCATTCAATAAAAAACGTATTTTTCATTTGATTCGTTCATTCATTTAGTGAAAGCCAACCTTAAATCAAGCAGAGTGGACTAAACTACAATCATTCCAAACCTTCAGTGCCCTATTCAAAATTACTGTCTTGTTTCTCTTGAAAATTGGCAATTTAACCGCATTGTTTGTGATGTCCATGTGGCACGATTTTCCTACATCATTCACAAGCCCTAGACAACACTCGTTGCGAACTGTTTGATTTCCAACAAATACACCAAAATATACTTGTTGACCACAATTTGGCGTCAATTTGGTTACACATTTACTTAAATATTTTTCATACGATGACGACGGCGTTGGAGCATAATTCAACTCACTAGATGGACCTTGAGATGGTGGCTGAAGAGTTTCAGAACCAACTGACGTTTTCAATAACAAAGTAAAGCTGATGAAAAAGGTCACAACTATATAAAATTTGTTGAATGATGCCATGGTCTTTTAAAAGATTGTTTTATGTACGTTCAAGGTTTTGTAGATGTTTATCTGAGTTAAATGCTGGAAAAAGGAAGTCATATTTATAGTATAAATATTACAATCTTAACGTTCAAAAGTATTTAATAGATTGTTCTAACTCTTTTAAAACAGCAAAAGCAAATATATGTTTCTTGTTAATATGTAAAATGATTTTCTCATCGAATAAGTTTCTTTTCAAAATCTCATTTCCTATCAAAAAAACTTGTGAAATGTTTTTTCCTAATGCAATTTCAATTTTCAAAAGTAACACACACATGAAAACTCACTAAATTCATATATGGTTTTAAATAATATTGATAGGAAGATTTTCATGGCATAATTTAAGTAAATATTTGTATAAAATCTTCTACAGATTTTTTTTAAGGAAAAAATTTAATTAGTTGCGCCCATAATTTCATGCTCATTCTTTTTTGACTCACAATAGGTCAATTATATTTTGAAAGAGACTATATAAAAATTAAGTTGGTCCAAATTGAACTATAAAGTGAAAGATAATATAAACTATTTCAAAAGACAAGTTGTGTGATCAAGCTCAATTTGTGTTTGGATTTGGTGGATAGATGTTTGGTTGTTTTGAAATTGAGTGATTTGTAATGCTCAATGTGATTGAATGTTGTTTGGGATAGACTGGAAACACTTGGATTGAAGTTAAAGACACAAAGTCAGCATTTTTGTACATAGAGAGAAAAAACGGCTGAGTTTGAAAAACACTGGCACCCATGTTTCTTTCTATGTAACAGTGAATTTTTGTTAACCTTCCAACATTTTTTATTCGTAACTTTTGATCCAAAAATCTGATTTATGTGTTCTTGGATGCATTGGAAAGCTAATGAAAGACATTCTAAGAAGTCTTCTTGATCTATCCTAACCATCACCCTTGGTGTATAGTGACGTGTATCTATTTGACGATTTGGCTATGAAAAACTTAAAAAATGTCTTGGACTATGATGATTATGGTAAAGCAACTGATTGAGCTATATTATGATGATTGATGTGTTGTGTCAGACTGACTCGAGAGAAAAATACATATGTACATAAAATAAAAACTTGATGAAGGAATATTGAACGAAGTGACGCACTTGGGGAGGAGTCACGAGCCCTGGTCCAATACAACCATGTAGGAACCCGTCTAATATGTCGGGTTAGGGTTTCCCGCTCGTGGGGATTGTAGAATTTGAAATATATGTAAGACTGCATCTCTTTGGGAAGGCGTCGTTGGTAATAGGTAGTGTAAGTAGGAACGAAGGTCATGGTCCCAAGCTTACTGCTCGTTTAATGCCCTTATGAATTGTTGGGTGACGGGTCTCCGCCGGTTGGGTAGCATTTATATTTTGTAAGACTACGTCATCACTTGGAGTGCACTAAAGGCTAAGAATATGGTAAATTGTACCTTAAGAGGTATTGGTGACGTGCGTGTTGGGAAGTCACTAAGATTTCTTTGAGATCTCACCCCCTATATGTGTTTTGTGGTTTTCAGATAAGCAAGGAGGTCGGGGTATCCCAATAAAAGATATTTGACTTTTGAAGAAAATGTCTCAGCTTATAATTTTAATTGTAAAATGACACCCTTATTTTCATGAAATTAGCCTTTTTGTGAAGTTATTTTATTGTACTTAAACATACTCAAAGTCATGGAAGGATCAATCGATTTTCTTCTGAAAGAATATTACTAAACTATGATTCTTGTACTTTCTATTTGCTGAACTAATAGTAATTTTAAGGCTTAAATATGTTTTAGGCCCCTGCAAATAGAGGGTGTTTTGGTTTAAGCCCCTGCAAAACTTTTTTTTGTTAAAAGCCCTTGCAAAATGACATATTTTGTTATAAGCCCTTCTATGACTAAAATGTTAGCCTATAACATGGAATGCTATGATTGCTGGATATGTTGAGAAGAGCTTATAACAAAATATTTTATTTTGCAAGGTCTTTTAACAAAAAAAAAAATTGCAAGGGCTTAAACCAAAACACTCTATATTTGCAGGGGCCTAAAACATATTTAAGCCTAATTTTAATAGTTCAAGATGTACTTACTTTTATAATGTATTTTGTAGAAAAAGGAGTGTAATGGTATTTTATGGTTGAGCTTCATATATCCTCATCTAAATATTATATATCTATACTCCGTTGGGCTTCTTGACTCTTGCAATTTCCAAAACAGGATTTCGGTTTTAGTATCGAAAAGGATACTTATGAGGGTTTCCGTGAGTCAGATAAGTGTTGATTTTAATTCGCTCGATCCTAAAACGCTTACACGTCCTCTGATATTCAAATTGTAGTAAATACTAATCGTTGAAGTCGCCTAAAAGATTTGGGATGTTACATTTTCATTTGAAATCTATACCAGTCAAGTAATAATCATATTGGTCTTCTACTTGGTTAACTTTTTCCTTTTAAATTATCAATTTAGTTTGTATAATTTGTGTTAAATATCATTTGTTTGTGCACAGACGACTTTGAACAAAAAGTTAAGGACTTGTGGTATATTTGATACGTAACTAATATGAGAAAACAATTATTTAATTTCATAAGTAATTTTTTATATTAGTTATAATATC
This sequence comes from Astragalus membranaceus, assembly GCA_039519185.1. Taxonomy (NCBI): domain Eukaryota; kingdom Viridiplantae; phylum Streptophyta; class Magnoliopsida; order Fabales; family Fabaceae; genus Astragalus; species Astragalus membranaceus. The sequence goes on along the minus strand of CM076854.1, from coordinate 28,592,207 downwards.
AACTTTAATTATAATCAAATATATGATTTAATTTTTATCTAAAACGAAATACATGAATCCTTGAATTAGACAATGATACTATGGTATCCGTGAGATAGGAAGAACTCATTCAATAAAAAACGTACTTTTCATTTGATTCGTTCATTCATTCAATGAAAGCCAACCTTAAATCAAGCAGAGTGGACTAAACTACAATCATTCCAAACCTTCAGTGCCCTATTCAAAATTACTGTCTTGTTTCTCTTGAAAGTTGGCAATTTAACCGCATTGTTTGTGATGTCCATGTGGCACGATTTTCCTACATCATTCACAAGCCCTAGACAACACTCGTTGCTAACTGTTTGATTTCCAACAAATACACCAAAATATACTTGTTGACCACAATTTGGGGTCAATTTGGTTACACATTTACTTAAATATTTTTCATACGATGACGACGGCCTTGGAGCATAATTCTACTCACTAGATGGACCTTGAGATGGTGGCTGAAGAGTTTCAGAACCAATTGACGTTTTCAACAACAAAGTAAAGCTGATGAAAAAGGTCACAACTATATAAAATTTGTTGAATGATGCCATGGCCTTTTAAAAGATTGTTTTATGTACGTTCAAGGTCTTGTAGATGTTTATCTGAGTTAAATGCTGGAAAAAGGAAGTCATATTTATAGTATAAATATTACAATCTTAACGTTCAAAAGTATTTAATAGATTGTTCTAACTCTTTTAAAACAGCAAAAGCAAATATATGTTTCTTGTTAATATGTAAAATGATTTTCTCATCGAATAAGTTTCTTTTCAAAATCTCATTTCCTATCAAAAAAACTTGTGAAATGTTTTTTCCTAATGCAATTTCAATTTTCAAAAGTAACACACACATGAAAACTCACTAAATTCATATATGGTTTTAAATAATATTGATAGGAAGATTTTCATGGCATAATTTAAGTAAATATTTGTATAAATTTTTCTATAGATTTTTTTTAAGTTAAAAATTTAATTAGTTGCGCCCATAATTTCATGCTCATTTTTTTTTTGACTCACAATAGGTCAATTATATTTTGAAAGAGACTATATAAAAATTAAGTTGGTCCAAATTGAACTATAAAGTGAAAGATAATATAAACTATTTCAAAAGACAAGTTGTGTGATCAAGCTCAATTCGTGTTTGGATTTGGTGGATAGATGTTTGGTTGTTTTGAAATTGAGTGATTTGTAATGCTCAATGTGATTGAATGTTGTTTGGGATAGACTGGAAACACTTGGATTGAAGTTAAAGACACAAAGTCAGCATTTTTGTACATAGAGAGAAAAAATGGCCGTGTTTGAAAAACACTGGCACCCATGTTTCTTTCTATGTAACGGTGAATTTTTGTTAACCTTCCAACATTTTTTATTCGTAAATTATATTTTGAAAGAGACTATATAAAAATTAAGTTGGTCCAAATTGAACTATAAAGTGAAAGATAATATAAACTATTTCAAAAGACAAGTTGTGTGATCAGGCTCAATTCGTGTTTGGATTTGGTGGATAGATGTTTGGTTGTTTTGAAATTGAGTGATTTGTAATGCTCAATGTGATTGAATGTTGTTTGGGATAGACTGGAAACACTTGGATTGAAGTTAAAGACACAAAGTCAGCATTTTTGTACATAGAGAGAAAAAATGGCCGTGTTTGAAAAACACTGGCACCCATGTTTCTTTCTATGTAACAGTGAATTTTTGTTAACCTTCCAACATTTTTTATTCGTAACTTTTGATCCGAAAATCCGATTTATGTGTTCTTGGATGCGTTGGAAAGCTAATGAAAGACATTCTAAGAAGTCTTCTCGATCTATCCTAACCATCACCCATGGTGTATAGTGAGGTGTATCTATTTGACGATTTGGTTATGAAAAACTTATAAAATGTCTTGGACTATGATGATTATGGTAAAGCAACTGATTGAGGTATATTATGATGATTGATGTGTTGTGTAAGACTGACTCGAGAGAAAAATACATATGTACATAAAATAAAAACTTGATGAAGGAATAATTGAACGAAGTGACGCACTTGGGGAGGAGTCACGAGCCCTGGTCCAAGACTATCATGTAGGAATCCGTCTAATATGTCGGGTTAGGGTTTCCCGCTCATGGGGATTGTAGAATTTGAAATATATGTAAGACTGCATATCTTTGGGAAGGCGTCGTTGGTAATAGGTAGTGTAAGTAGGAACGAAGGTCATGGTCCCAAGCTTACTGCTCGTTTAATGCCCTTATGAATTGTTGGGTGACGGGTCTCCGCCGGTTGGGTAGCATTTATATTTTGTAAGACTACGTCATCACTTGGAGTGCACTAAAGGCTAAGAATATGGTAAATGGCACCTTAAGAGGTATTGGTGACGTGTGTGTTGGGAAATCACTAAGATTTCTTTGAGATCTCACCCCCTATATGTGTTTTGTGGTTTTCAGATAAGCAAGGAGGTCGGGGTATCCAAATAAAAGATATTTCACTTTTGAAGAAAATGTCTCAGCTTATAATTTTAATTGTAAAATGACACCCTTATTTTCATGAAATTAGCCTTTTTGTGAAGTTATTTTATTGTACTTAAACATACTCAAAGTCATGGAAGGATCAATCGATTTTCTTTTGAAAGAATATTACTAAACTATGATTCTTGTACTTTCTATTTGCTGAACTAATAGTAATTTTAAGGCTTAAATATGTTTTAGGCCCCTGCAAATAGAGGGTGTTTTGGTTTAAGCCCCTGCAAAATTTTTTTTTGTTAAAAGCCCTTGCAAAATGACATATTTTGTTATAAGCCCTTCTATGACTAAAATGTTAGCCTATAACATGGAATGCTATGATTGTTGGATATGTTGAGAAGAGCTTATAACAAAATATTTTATTTTGCAAGTGCTTTTAACAAAAAAAAAATTGCAAGGGCTTAAACCAAAACACTCTATATTTGCAGGGGCCTAAAACATATTTAAGCCTAATTTTATTAGTTCAAGATGTACTTACTTTTATAATGTATTTTGTAGAAAAAGGAGTGTAATTGTATTTTATGGTTGAGCTTCATATATCCTCTTCTAAATATTATATATCTATACTCCGTTGGGCTTCTTGACTCTTGCAATTTCCAAAACAGGATTTCAGTTTTAGTATCGAAAAGGATACTTATGAGGGTTTCCGTGAGTCAGATAAGTGTTGATTTTAATTCGCTCGATCCTAAAACGCTTACACGTCCTCTGATATTCAAATTGTAGTAAATACTAATCGTTGAAGTCGACTAAAAGATTTGGGATGTTACATTTTCATTTGAAATCTATACCAGTCAAGTAATAATCATATTGGTCTTCTACTTGGTTACCTTTTTCCTTTTAAATTATCAATTTAGTTTGTATAATTTGTGTTAAATATCATTTGTTTGTGAACACACGACTTTGAACAAAAAGTTAAGGACTTGTGGTATATTTGATACGTAACTAATATGAGAAAACAATTATTTAATTTCATAAGTAATTTTTTATATTAGTTATAATATCAACTTTAATTATAATCAAATATATGATTTAATTTTTATCTAAAACGAAATACATGAATCCTTGAATTAGACAATGATACTATGGTATCCGTGAGATAGGAATAACTCATTCAATAAAAAACGTACTTTTCATTTGATTCGTTCATTCATTCAGTGAAAGCCAACCTTAAATCAAGCAGAGTGGACTAAACTACAATCATTCCAGATGTAACGTCCAAAATAATTTAATTAATTTATTTAAATGAGTTATTTAGGTATTTATTAGTTTAGTTATATTAAAATAATAACTGGGTGTTTTAATTAATTAGGGGTGTGTAAATGAATATTAAGGGATGGAGTTAGTGATCGGGCTTATGGAGGAAGCCCGCGATCCAAGCCCAAGACTTAGGCTCCTAGGCGCTAGGGATTGATGCAATTCGCATCATTTGGAGAAAAGAAAGAAAAGTGCGATTAGAGAGAAAAAAAGAAAGGAAGTTGCGAAGAGGAGAGAAAGAGGGAAGGAGGGGAGGCGCGCACAAGGGAGAGAAGAGGAAGGAGAAGAGCTCTTGGTTGCTGTGGTTTCGTTGGTGACTCCGTAGAAAGAATATCGTCTTCGGCATAACCAAGGTAAGGGTGAGACCTCTCTTTCACTATAATGGTGGGTATGATGGGTATTAGGGTGGGGGCTTAGACCTATGATGCCTATATTCGATTTTGATGTTAAATTGATGATAGATATAACGTGACTTTGTTAATTGAAATGTTGGCTTGATGAGGTGATTGTTGCAACCCTAGGAATTTAGTGTTCATAGGTGTTGTTATGAATTGCATGCTAGATGTTTGAAATTATTGTTGGTGATTGATCATAATGAGTTTACTTGCTCATAGTTTTTGTGCGTTTCTGGACACTGTTTCGGTCCTTCTAAAACTGGTACTGTTCGGCAGATCCAAAAATTATGTGGCTGATTGTTTTTGAAAATAGACTTAAAGCCGGTCGTTTTGGCACTGGTTTCACTCAATTTGGAGTTGTGTAGCTCAAGATATGAGTCTCCAAAGTTAGGTCAAATTTCTGGAATCAAATTGCGAGTAGGTCCGGTTTTTGTAGGTTTTGTGTTCTCAATCGAACTCCGTTTTGAATGATTCTTGTTTCATTGGAAAGTAGACCTAATTATCTACGAAATAGGCACTGGTTTCACGAAATTTCATTAAGAAATGAGAAAGAAAATTTGGTTGCAAGTTGGGTAGAGAGTTCTGTCCGATTTTGGTACCTCAGTGTAGTGTTTTGAAAAACTGTACCGACTGAATACTTATTTTGAAAAATAAAAATCATAGGCAGAAACTACACTCAGAGGGCTTTCCAATGAGTGGTCTTTTGTTGAAATCCGATGTCGTTTGCTAATTTAATTAATTCGCCGAAGTAGGTGCACTGCCGTAGGAATTCAGCACTTGTGCTGTGTGGCACCTGGGCGCCAGTGTGCTGCCCAGTGTGCGCCTGTGTCTTAGTTGTGTTGCAGTTTGCGTTGCTGTCTGTGTTGCCCAGATGTGGCGCAGGTTGCCTCTGCGCCAGTTTTTGCTGTCTGTGTTGCTGTCTGTGTTGCGCCCAGAGTGGCGCAGGTTGCCTCTGCGCCAGTTTTTGCTGCCTGTGTTGCACCCAGAGTGGCGCAGGTAGCCTCAGAGCGCCAGTTTGTGTTGCTGCGCCAGTTTTCCGTGGCTGCGCCAGTTTTTCAGGATGTTCCCCAAATGTTCCCCGGTTTTGTTTTTGACATATCTTTTGACTCGGGTGTCCGTTTTAAGTGTTTCAAAGTGCGTTGTGAAGCTTATTCAGTTGTCTACAGTTACATTCTGTTTTAAGATAAAAAATATTATTATTCTGATGGTTTCTGGGCGCCTCAAGTGGCTGTCCCCGTTGGTCGTTGTTGTTGACGTTGTAAAACTATTTCGGTGTTTAAAACCCCTCTTTGTGTCCTATTTGGTGTCGTGAGCTGAAGTGAAACCTTTTGATGTAATCGGTAATGTTAGTGTCCCGGTGTCAATAATGATGTGTTGATGTTTTGATGATGGTATTAATGATGAATAAAAGCTGTGGTTTCATAAGTGACGATGATGCCATAAAGGCTATTAGCGACGATGATGTCAATGACGATGAGAATATTAGTGATGATGGTGTTAATGATGATGATATATGTAACGATGACTTGACAGGTGAGCTGCCTTTGATTGGCGAACTGGTAAGTAATGGGTCACTAAGTTGACCGTGATTGTGTGTGGTTGTGTTTGGTGCATGTCATCGTGTCTCATGCAACTCATGTGCATAAAGGCTGCGGTCTTACAAGCGACGATAAAAGGCTGCGGTCTTACAAGCGACGATAAAAGGCTGCGGTCTTACAAGCGACGATAAAAGGCTGCGGTCTTACAAGCGACGATAAAAGGCTGCGGTCTTACAAGTGACGATAAAAGGCTGCGGTCTTACAAGTGACGATGATGCCATAAAGGCTTTTTAGTGATGATGATGACTGGTACCACATGCATACGCCCGTTGCGATGGGTTGCATTTCATACATGATCATGACGTTGTGATGACTTACTGTGACGATTGATTTGATGTTTGCGATGTGGCTGATATAGTGTTGTAGCTCTAGCATAATACTTATCATATGCACTATTATATTGTTAGATGAACTCACCCCTTCTGTTTGAATGTTACCCCTATGCGGTAACGTGCAGGTAATATCGAGTGAAGGCTTAGGTACCTTCGTTAGCTGAGTCGGGTCGTCTGCTCTGATACGTAGCACTCTAGTGGGGGATGAACGCTTGTCTTTAAATTAATTTTATTTTGCAAAGATGATATGGTTGTTTCACTTGAATCCTTAAATTTTATTCCGCTGCGAGATGATTGAGTATATTACTGTGTTTACTGAACAGGTGTTTTGGGTTCGTCCCATTAGCAGGGTGTTATGTATCTCATTTCCTTCATACAGTGAATTTTGTGATTGACACTGTTATTTGCGAGTGGTGATGTTTTTAAGTTGAAAGGTGACATTCCTTTAGTTGACAAAAAAAACTCTGATTTTACTAATAAATTACCGGGTAGAAAAGGGGTGTTACACCAAACCTTCAGTGCCCTATTCAAAATTACTGTCTTGTTTCTCTTGAAAATTGGCAATTTAACCGCATTGTTTGTGATGTCCATGTGGAACGATTTTCCTACATCATTCACAAGCCCTAGACAACACTCGTTGCTAACTGTTTGATTTCCAACAAATACACCAAAATATACTTGTTGACCACAATTTGGTGTCAATTTGGTTACACATTTACTTAAATATTTTTCATACGATCACGACGGCCTTGGAGCATAATTCAACTCACTAGATGGACCTTGAGATGGTGGCTGAAGAGTTTCAGAACCAACTGACGTTTTCAATAACAAAGTAAAGCTGATGAAAAAGGTCACAACTATATAAAATTTGTTGAATGATGCCATGGTCATTTAAAAGATTGTTTTATGTACGTTCAAGGTCTTGTAGATGTTTATCTGAGTTAAATGGTGGAAAAAGGAAGTCATATTTATAGTATAAATATTACAATCTTAACGTTCAAAAGTATTGAATAGATTGTTCTAACTCTTTTAAAACAGCAAAAGCAAATATATGTTTCTTGTTAATATGTAAAATGATTTTCTCATCGAATAAGTTTCTTTTCAAAATCTCATTTCCTATCAAAAAAACTTGTGAAATTTTTTTTCCTAATGCAATTTCAATTTTCAAAAGTAACACACACATGAAAACTCACTAAATTCATATATGGTTTTAAATAATATTGATAGGAAGATTTTCATGGCATAATTTAAGTAAATATTTGTATAAAATTTTCTACAGATTTTGTTTAAGGAAAAAATATAATTAGTTGCGCCCATAATTTCATGCTCATTCTTTTTTGACTCACAATAGGTCAATTATATTTTGAAAGAGACTATATAAAAATTAAGTTGGTCCAAATTGAACTATAAAGTGAAAGATAATATAAACTATTTCAAAAGACAAGTTGTGTGATCAAGCTCAATTCTTGTTTGGATTTGGTGGATAGATGTTTGGTTGTTTTGAAATTGAGTGATTTGTAATGCTCACTGTGATTGAATGTTGTTTGGGATAGACTGGAAACACTTGGATTGAAGTTAAAGACACAAAGTCAGCATTTTTGTACATAGAGAGAAAAAACGGCCGTGTTTGAAAAACACTGGCACCCATGTTTCTTTCTATGTAACAGTGAATTTTTGTTAACCTTCCAACATTTTTTATTCGTAACTTTTGATCCGAAAATCCGATTTATGTGTTCTTGGATGCGTTGGAAAGCTAATGAAAGACATTCTAAGAAGTCTTCTTGATCTATCCTAACCATCACCCTTGGTGTATAGTGAGGTGTATCTATTTGACGATTTGGTTATGAAAAACTTATAAAATGTCTTGGACTATGATGATTATGGTAAAGCACCTGATTGAGGTATATTATGATGATTGATGTGTTGTGTAAGACTGACTCGAGAGAAAAATACATATGTATATAAAATAAAAACTTGATGAAGGAATAATTGAACGAAGTGACGCACTTGGGGAGGAGTCATGAGCCCTGGTCCAAGACTCTCATGTAGGAACCCGTCTAATATGTCGGGTTAGGGTTTCCCGCTCGTGGGGATTGTAGAATTTGAAATATATGTAAGACTGCATCTCTTTGGGAAGGCGTCGTTGGTAATAGGTAGTGTAAGTATGAATGAAGGTCATGGTCCCATGCTTACTGCTCGTTTAATGCCCTTATGAATTGTTGGGTGACGGGTCTCCGCCGGTTGGGTTGCATTTATATTTTGTAAGACTACGTCATCACTTGGAGTGCACTAAAGGCTAAGAAGATGGTAAATGGCACCTTAAGAGGTATTGGTGACGTGCGTGTTGGGAAATCACTAAGATTTCTTTGAGATCTCACCCCCTATATGTGTTTTGTGGTTTTCAGATAAGCAAGGAGGTCGGGGTATCCAAATAAAAGATATTTCACTTTTGAAGAAAATGTCTCAGCTTGTAATTTTAATTGTAAAATGACACCCTTATTTTCATGAAATTAGCCTTTTTGTGAAGTTATTTTATTGTACTTAAACATACTCAAAGTCATGGAAGGATCAATCGATTTTCTTTTGAAAGAATATTACTAAACTATGATTCTTGTACTTTCTATTTGCTGAACTAATAGTAATTTTAAGGCTTAAATATGTTTTAGGCCCCTGCAAATAGAGGGTGTTTTGGTTTAAGCCCCTGCAAAATTTTTTTTTGTTAAAAGCCCTTGCAAAATGACATATTTTGTTATAAGCCCTTCTATGACTAAAATGTTAGCCTATAACATGGAATGCTATGATTGCTGGATATGTTGAGAAGAGCTTATAACAAAATATTTTATTTTGCAAGGGCTTTTAACAAAAAAAAAAATTGCAAGGGCTTAAACCAAAACACTCTATATTTGCAGGGGCCTAAAACATATTTAAGCCTAATTTTAATAGTTCAAGATGTACTTACTTTTATAATGTATTTTGTAGAAAAAGGAGTGTAATGGTATTTTATGGTTGAGCTTCACATATCCTCATCTAAATATTATATATCTATACTCCGTTGGGCTTCTTGACTCTTGCAATTTCGAAAACAGGATTTCGGTTTTAGTATCGAAAAGGATACTTATGAGGGTTTCCGTGAATCAGATAAGTGTTGATTTTAATTCGCTCGATCCTAAAACGCTTACATGTCCTCTGATATTCAAATTGTAGTAAATACTAATCGTTGAAGTCGACTAAAAGATTTGGGATGTTACATTTTCATTTGAAATCTATACCAGTCAAGTAATAATCATATTGGTCTTCTACTTGGTTACCTTTTTCCTTTTAAATTATCAATTTTGTTTGTATAATTTGTGTTAAATACATTTGTTTGTGAACACACTGTAACACCCTGTTATTTCTATTTGTTAAAAACACCCAGGTGTGCATCAATCACACATCAGAGATAATATTTCCTGCTCAGACACTGAATACCACTATAAAATTTTTGCTGAAATATAACATAACCGTCTTATACACAAATAAGACCATACGGTACTCAGACCATAAACTGTCAGCAACTAGAGTATTCAGAGTCATACAAGAAAGCGGAATGAAAGATAAACATAACACTAATGCCGTAGTGCTGTGATACATAGACAACAGAAGGAAAATAAACTTAAACATAAAGTTAAGTCATCATCCATCTCCCGGGGCCAGCTACTCGTGCCTCTGAGGTTTCTTCTGTCCCTGTTTATCCGTAAAACAACAACATTTAAGGCTTCGACCTAGTAAGACACCGACTGCAATCCACTTGCGTTTCCCGATGAACTAGCATCCTAGGCCTTTCTACGTACCACCAGCCGCAATCCACTTGCATCTTCTAGGGAACATAGTACAATAAATTTTAACACAACACCGGCCGCAATCTCCTTGCATCTTCCGGCGAACCCCATAACCAATAGTGTCTCCTAATGACACGGAGCCTAGGGTAAGGGTTCATGACTACCCCGCCTAGTATGTCAACATGGGTCGTCACCCAAACTCGATATAATATATATATCAACAATCATATGAACATTTAGTTCATTTATATTATACTTTACCACGTAGGACTCATGGTCCACTTGTTATCAATAAAAACATATCCGCACACGTGTACTATCGTTCGGCTTTTCGAAAGAATTTCAACTTCAAAAGTATTTTATAAAACCCTTTTGAAACATACTCAAAATCATGGCATTATAAGCCTAATATCATTATAGAAGGGTTAGGAAAGGATTAGGAGAGGATTGGAATCGAAACGGAATCATTTAGGGCACTTTGAAAAATTTGGACAGAACCATGCGCACGGATCGTGCCCCTGGGACGCACAGCTCGTGCTTATGCGCACGGATCGTGCCCCTGGGACGCACGGATCGTGCGCCCTGTTACGCATTTTAAAATTCTGAAACCGAACCAGGCGCACGGATCGTGCCCCTGGGACGCACGGATCGTGCTCATTTGACAGCATTGCAAAAATAGCCTTTTTTCATGAAAATTCGCTTTCCGATTAATCCGAAACTCGCTCCGATCGATTCCTAACTCGAAAACAGATCATACCAGGCAATATTCCAGTCCAATCAACATCAAACAATCAAGTAATTCAATCAAAAACTCAATCTAAATGGATTCTCATCCAAAAGCGGTATTTTTTCGAAATAACGGTTTTTGACTCAAAACTCTCGAAATCAATCGACGCAACAAATCATACCAAAACGGAATAAACCTAAACGTGAGTAAAACTCACCCTTGAAGCGAGAGTCGATATCGAACCGAATTTGCCGAGACTTGAAAACTCTCGAACGGAACCCTATTTCACCAAACCGCTCCAAACTTCAATTCGAACTTCACAACGCGATCAATCCGCTTCTAGCTTCGTTCCTGAACATAACCCAATCATCAACACAACCTATCAATCCATGATTTCAACGAATTTTCCCCACAAACCCTCAATTTTCGAAGTCAAAAAGCAAGGGGAAAAATGGAGGGGAATCTTACCAAGTTCTTGGGTTATGATGAGGGGGAGGAGATGATGAAGATGATGAATTTTGGAGGGGTGGGTGTCATACCCCAATTTTGTCCGGCTTAGGTCAAAACCCTAATTTTCCCCACAAAAAAATAAAAAAATAAATTATGCATTGCATTTTGAATCCTAGAAGCCGCTCCAAAGTTTTTGAAATCATTTTTAGGGTCAGAATGCACTTTTTAAGGAATTAGGGTTTTGAAAGATATGTTGTGCATGCATGGCAAGCTTTGGAAAATATTTTATGCAAGCATGGCAAAGACATAAAAGCATTTTTGTGGAAAGCAAGAATTGATTTCTATTTTGTTCCAAAGGCCAAGAATCGATTTATAGTATATTGCATAGGCCTTGAAATCGATTTTCAGGCTCTTCCATAGGCCATGAATCGATTCCTAATTGTTTTAACTAAGTGAAGAATCGATTTTCACCTATTTAGGATGTCCTGAAAATCGATTTCCCTCTTCTTGCATAGGCCTTGAAATCGATTTTCAAGCTCTTCCTTTGGCCATGAATCGATTCCTCATTGTGTTAACTAAAGCAAGAATCGATTTTCACCTATGCAAAAGGTCCTGAAAATCGATTCCTCTTGTTTTCAAAGGAACCAAGAATCGATTCTTTATTATTTCCAAAGGCTCAAGAATCGATTCCCACTATTTTAACTAAGCTTGGAATCGATTCATGTGATTTCCAAACATAAAGAATCGATTCCTACATATTTCCAAAGGCTCAAACAATCGATTCATCCTTGCAATAAATGTTTTTTTTAAAAATTCTACGCTTTCCTAAGCCTATAAATAGGCAGCCTCAAATCACATTTCGGGAGGACTTCAGGAGATCAGAGGAGAACACACACAGATCTTCACACACACACATCTCACAAAATCAGAGAAGAATTGCTCCAGACACACACATTTCACGAGATCTGAGAAGACAACTCTCGCAAAATCTCATTTTCCAGTTCTACGCTTCATTTTTGCTCTATTCGCGCCGTTGGTCCGTCTGAGCTGATCTCCTGCAAGGGTTAGTCGGGATTTGCGTTCTTCAGAGTTGTAATATCTGCCTTCATCAGAGGTATTTCTGTTTTTATATTTGTTAAAATTCAATCATTCTGATCCATGCCAAAATTGCCCTATGTGATTTAATTTAGCTGTAGTGTCCTTGTTGATGATGAACCACATGATTCCCACTTATGCCTAGTGCATCATTTTCTAAGTGGCGAAGATGGTCTCAGATGATTCAATCTCCCCCTTTTTAACTTCTTAATGAATAAAAGATAGTTAGGTTTGTGGTTTAAGGTCCATGGGGTATTGCAAAGGATGGGTTTCCCAAAACCTTGATGCTCCCTCCTCTTTGATTGTGTTACTAACCTTTGGGCACATATTCACGAATGCAAAGGATAGGCTCACCTTAGCTTTGATGCAATTTCCCCTTTTCTCATGTTATTGAAAAATCATTGCTCGTATGTTCCTCAGTTTAATTAAGACCATTCTATGCCTATGATCAATTGCTTGCTTGTTTTTGATGCATTTTAAATGTCTCAATTCAATATGCCATTCCATCCATGTGTATGACCTCCTAATGAAGACGTAAGTCTACATGCCTGTTGTAGCATAGAGTCATTAGGGTAAATACACTCCTTCCTACACACACACTTGCTTTGTATGACCTCCTAATGAAGACGTAAGTCTACATGCCTGTTGTAGCATCGAGTCATTAGGGTAAATACACTCCTTCCTACACACACACACTTGCTTTGAGAACTTTACCTTGCATCCCTGATAAATGGGTCTTTTGATCATATTGGCATGTTTAGTCTTGATTAAATGTTCAACATATGTATGATTTTGTGATTAGTGAATGTGCTTAACTTTTGTAATCAATCATTGATAGTGCCTTCACCCTTTTTCCAAAAATCTTTCAAACCCTTTCAAAAACAATTTCATTAGAACTACGTCGCTTTGATTCCCGTTTGGGATACGTAGGAGCGAGTCACGTCCTCGTCAAGCGCAGCAAATAAAAATTCTTTTCATCCCCCTAAACCTCCATTTTCAAAACAAACAAAAATGTTTTCAAACCCATTGTTGTTAATAGCTAATCAGAACCGTAGTTCGTCTAGCTATTGACATCGATGTCCTTTCTCCAAAAAGAACAGTAAGCGATGACCACCCATAGCCTTTGCTAGTTTGGCCATCAAACAAATCAATCCTTTTCAAAAAAGCTTTCAAAAAGAGAATAAAAACAAGTTGTTACCAACAGTCACCCAGAACCTTAGTTCGTTTGACTAGCGGTAGCGACTCCTTTTGAGTACTTAGCGGTGATTACCCATAGCCTTAGCTAGTTTAATCACTCGCTAGTACTCGTCCTATTTCGAAAACTCACCTAAAAAGTTAAAAAAACAAAAACCAAGAACTACGTAGCTTTGAATTCTCCATCGCACCGGGAGATACGTAGGAGCGGGCCATGTCCCGTCAAGCACTTTTCTCTAAAAACCCTTTTTCCCCCCTTTCTCACCAAAATTTTCATTAAATTTTCAAACAAGGAATAAATAGGCAAATCTAGGTATTTTCCAAATCAAATGTTAAAACCACACATTTAATTAGAGGTTCCCTTTCGGTAGAAAGGACGTGCGCGGTGCTAACACCTTCCTCGCACGTAATCGACCCCCGAACCTATATCTCTAGTTTTCAAAGACCATCCGCCTTATCCGAAAGACTTTTTTTCAATGTTTTGGTCTTAAAATTAAAATATTGGTGGCGGCTCCAAAATTTTTCCACGTTGTACATTGAGAAGCCCAAGCCGGGGATTTTTTCGGGGTGCAACAGCTGGCGACTCCACTGGGGACACTTTTTTTTAAAAGACGAGGGTCAAGCCTAACTAATTTAAATGTGTGGTTTAATGTATTGTTGATTTGATTAAAACCTTGTTTGCCTTTCTTTCTTATCATTGATTGTAGGCATATGCATTTGTCTTTTTGGTTGTTCCCTATCTCTTCTTTTAATCCTTTTCTTTTTATATGTTTATGCTCATGCATTCTTCCAACCCCCATGTTCCCTTCTTTCTTTGCTCCTTTTCTTCAAGGTAAGCTCATGCATTTCTCCCCAATTCTATCATGTCCCTTCTTCTCAGCTCCCTTTCTGAAGTAAGTAATGTGTTTGTTGTTGGTACCCTAAGCTAGTTGTATTTGAATGATATTAAACCCTAGGGTAGACGACATGCTATTGTCTGGACTGTCTGGATTTTCATTTGCAGGTGGGGTAGTTTTGAGGAAATGCCCTTCACACACACTACACTTATACCCTGCGACTATGTGTTTTGAGTGGGACCATAACCTAGGTCTGCAAAAACTTAGGAGAGTGGATTCGAGTAGTGAGAGCCCATCAGGACCTTTGTCCGTTTGGCTACTTGCGAAAGTTTCAACCAGAGTTGTGCTCTTTCATGATGCCTCACATCTAGCAGTTTGCTGCATTTGTGGGGAATTTTGTGAAAGGGACTGTAGCTCTGGTGGCCTTGTGAGGGAGTGAATAGAGCTACATCGAAGGATTACCCTTTTAATTGCCCTAGATCATAGGTCTTACCTCTTTTTAGGTCACAAGGGCTTTTCCAAAATTGTGTGTGCATTATTACATCTAGTTTAGTTCATTTCCGCCAACGTTTTTTTGAAAAAACAACGAAATCAAAAAAAAATAGGTTTTTCCTTCTATTTCATAAATACCTATATGGGGTGGCATATAGGGTATACCGCCCTAATTTTTCAAAACCCCACCTGTAAATATCTCTCTTTATAACAAAGCATCCTCATCATCCGCATTTTACATCATAACAGCATGCATTACATAAGCAAAATTCTGAAAAATTCATACAGCATTCCTCATGCATCTAATAACATAAAGCCATGTGCATATGCATTGCATTCATTTACGCATTCATACTTGTGCTCATAAAAGATGTTCTATCATCAGAAAGAAAAACAAAAGGCAAGCTGGTTCGCCAACACCGATACTCTACCCGTCTACAGGCAAGACTAATGGCTAGCAATCAACAGCTCGAGAATGAGGACCCCTTGGGTCAAGATGAGTCGGTTGTGGAAATTCTTAACCCCGAGCAGCTGGCTCAAGAGAATCAAGCTTTGAAGACTAAATTGGAGGCTATGGAGGCTCAGAGGGCCGAGATAATGAATATGCTGCAAAATCTGAGAAGTGGGACCACTGCTGAAGCCATTCGCGTGGTGACAAGTCAGCCTGCTGTGGTTACTTCTAGTGGAGCTGCGGGTGTGCCACACATTCACATCCCTAGTCCCAGTATTATACCTCCCAGAAGTTCTTCTGCTCTTGCTCCGGAGATTATTGTGAATCCTCCAAGTATTGCTTATCAAATGGGAAACTCCGCTCAGTATAGGGTTTACTACTTCAGTCCGAGGAGCTATCCTCAGGGCCAGATGATTGAAAGCCCACAGCCAAGAGACAGATATCACTTGCTAGAAGAACGACTGAAGGCAATGGAGGCCCAGATACATGAGATGATGGTCATATTGCAGAGCTTAAAGAGTGGGGCAGCTGCTGAAGGTGTCACTGTCGTGGGTCCAGTTGGTGTCATTTCTTTCATTCCTCCGCCACCACAAACTGTTCCATTCTCTGCTCCTGTGCCATCCCAGCAAGGCGGTGAAAGTCACAAGGCTCAGGGTTATCAGTACAAGAAACGAACCAGTTTTGATCCAATACCGATGACATGCACTGAATTGTTTAATCACCTGACTTCCAAGAACCTGATCAGCACCCGGCCAATGAAGGCCCTTCAACCGCCATTTTCCCGAAGGTACAATGCAAGTGCTACTTGCAGTTTCCACGAAAACGGGGTTGGTCATACTGTGGAGGAGTGCAGAGCCTTCAAGCATGTAGTGCAAGACCTGATAGATCGGTGCGTGATTCAGATAGGAACCCCTGATATTGATGAAGAAGAAATCAATGAGGAAGTAACAGCGGTGCCTGCGAAAGAGGGATGTTGGGATACCTTAGGGGAGCCCAGTGGAAAGTTTGACTACTTGGTCAGATATGATGCTCCCGAGAGTGCTCAGATCCGAATAGAAGACATCCAGCCCACAGGATGGGGTGAGGAAGAGGAACAGCACGATCAAATTGTTGTCATCAAGGATGAGGGTGGTGCAAACCTGGTTTGTCGCAGCAGTGCTGGTGAAAGAATTAAAGAATTGAAAGACTGTTGATCCTCCTGGGACCTTTGATTTAAAGTAGTCATTTGTAATGCAACCCTGTGGCTCTGCCCAAGGCCACAGGACCAGTTGTTAGGGGCGCACATGTTTTTATTTTCTAAATCATCATCATCAATAAAAATGTTGTTTTTGAATTCCAATCAATAAAAAATCAATTCCTTTTCATTTCATGTGTCTCTTCTTTTCTTTATTATTTTTGCTTGCTTGTCTCACCTTCCATTCTGCTTTTTCGCCTCGGCAAAAAGCAAATCCATAGCAATCGTCTCTCAAAATAACAGTGCCAACGGTCCATATTTTGACTTTGATCACCTTATCAATCAAGCAAAGTGAGACGTTGAGAAAGACCGGGAAAATCCTCCAGAAGGTTAATGAAGCAAAGAAAAGGGGTTATTCAGCATCACGGGGAATCCACTGAAGTGATCAACTTGGAGACCGCTGAAAAGAGGTCAAGATGGGTACTTCAATAAAGGAAAATTAGAGCGCAAAAAGGAAATAAAGAAGAAGGGCAAGTGCATGAAAATAAGTGAATTATTGTCCCGGAGTTAATTTTTGAGGAAATAAGCAATCATGATTTGAAAGGAAGTCGGACTACCATTCCATATCCAAAAACAAAATCCTCTCCTAACCATCTTAAGCCAAGAAAATCCCAAAGAGAAAAACAAAATCCTCTCCTACCCACCGTAAGCCAAGAAAATCCCAAAGAGAAAAACATAATCCTTTCCGACCCATCTTAAGCAAAGAAAAAGCCAAAAATCCAAAAGTCACCTTAGACAAGGACCACCTCAGAAAAAACAGTGCATCGTACTTTATCAGTTCACCCAAGCTCAAGAAAAAGAAGAAATCAAAGAAGGAAAAATCATTCAAAAAGGAAAATCCCAAAACCAAAAATACAAAAGAGAGTTGATACATGTTGCCACAAAACCCAAGAGGTCCTCGTCTCAATAAACCTTCAAACACTTTCTCATTTCCATGCACCACTCCTCTCATAAACCGCAAACACTCTCATTTGACCGCGATGACCCGCTCTCCACAGACCTCTAGCCAGGAATAAAATTTCCTAATACCTCATCAAGCCAGTTAACCATCATTAGCCCCAAATACCTCATTAAGCCTACTCATCTCTCCTCCACAAAACACCACAATTCCGAATGGTCCATCCCGATCAATGATTGATTGCTGTTGTTTTCTCAAGGTTTTAGCTCAAGGACAAGTAAATTCATTTGTTTACAATATGCCAAGTGGGGCAATTCTGTCGCTCTTCACCCCTCCTACAACTGGGGAAACTGACCCTACACCTATCTCATCCCTTGTCGCACTCACATTCATTGAAATCATACAGGGGCAACCCCCTTTCTTCTCTAGTGTATGGGTCAGAAGCAGTCCTTCTCGTCAAGGTTGAAATACCCTCTCTACGAGTAGTCATGGAGGTCAAGTTAGAAGAAGCAAAGGGGGTCCAAGCTCGTCTAGATCAACTGAATCTCATTAAAGAGAAAGGAATTGCTGCCCTGCGCCATGGCCAGTTGTACCAACAAAAGATGAAGGCAGCTTTCGGCAGGAAAGTCCGTCTTCGAGATTCGGCGAAGGAGACCTTGTACTCAAAAAGATCCTACCTATCCAGACCGACTCCGTGGGAAGTTGATACCCACTTATGACGGTCCATACGTGGTCAAGAAAGCATTTTCTGGAGGAGCGCTAATACTCACAAATATGGACGGCGAAGATCTCAGGAACCCAGTCAATTCTGATTCAGTGAAGAAGTATTATGCCTGAAAAAAATAGACGAAAAACGAGAAAGACAAGCCAAGTAAGAATTAGCTCGCTAGGTTGAAAACCCGAAAGGGCGGCCTAGGCAAAATCAGAGCGACCCGGTGGATTGAAAACCCGCAAAGGGCGATCCAGGCAAAAATTAGGGTCTAAAAACTTAGGCATGAAAAGTAAAGAAAGGCATACAATTCTCCTACAAGCTTGGATGAGGGAGTGATCAAGGTCAAGGACATAGATGTTTGGCACTGTTCCACAGAGACGGACAGTCAGAATTCAGCTTCTCTCCTTTTTCGTGTCTTTTTATAGTTTAAACTCTCAAATGCAATAAACAATCGGCGTAACTTCTTGTGCGACCGGTTTCCGCATTAATAAAAGTTCAAATTTCTAGTATCTGTTCACTCTTTTATTTTCTGCTTTTTCTGCTCAAAATAAACGTTTTATGATGATGATGGTCCTGAACTGTAAAACATGTGCATATATCATAGAGCATTGCAAATCATTACGAGATTCTTAAGAGTCCTGAGAGAAAGCACACCCTCAAAATCAGTCAATCATGCAAGAGAGCAACTACATCCACGATTGCTTCAAACCAGCAAAGTCAAGACCAACATGCACTCGGCCCATGAGCCCCGCAAGTCCAACAGGTTCCTCAGTCTCGTGTCAGGAGTGTCGCGGGTTGGCTGAACCAAAAAAAAAAAAAAAAAAAAAAAAAGCAAAAAAAGGCAATAAACAAACACAGTCATGCATTACATTCATCATGCATAAAATCATGCATTTATCAGGCAGGAAAATAAGAAGAGAAATTCAGGCATTTGCATTCATCATAAGAGAAAGAAAGAGAAAATAGCAATCATGGCATTCGCATCATGCATCTCATAGAAAAAAAACAAAACGAAGCCTTCCATTGCATACACTGGCATCCCATGCGGTCAAACCAGACCTTTGTGTCCTTAAACCAGATCATTGTGATCCATAAACCAGACCTTTGTGTCCTTAAACCAGACCTTTAGGGTCCATAAATCAGACCAGTATGCAGACACATATTGCTCCATAAACCAGGCTTGTCGGCCCATAAACCAGACTCGTTGTCAAGTCCATAATTTAGCATTCCATCAAATAAACCAAGGCATTTCACAACTCTCAAGCATTGCATTTGCATACCCGCGCTTCATAAATAAAAAGCAACCATCAAGGAAAGCCAAAAGAGAATATCAAAAGCGTCCAGCATTGCATGCATCAGCGTCACATGCATCCACGTAGCATACATCTGCATTACATTTGTACAACCGCATCTTGCACATTCAGCATCGCACCAAAATCATAGCATAACATGCACTCATAACGTGCACTCATAACATGCACTCATAACATGCACTCATAACCTGCACTCATACTCCTTGCATCATTCCTTGCACCAACTGACGTATGCAGGTACCTCAATCCAGTGCGGCAGCATTGGCCATCTCAACCAACCAACAGGATTCGTAAATCCATTCAGGATCCAAGTGTCCCTTCAGGCCCAAGTGCTCATCAACCAACAGGATTCGTGAATCCCTTCAGGACCCAAGTGTCCCTTCAAAAGCAGACTTCACCTCGTATTCGAGCTGCGGGTAAGTCCTTCAGACCCCAAGTGGTCCTTCAGACTAGTTGTGTCAGCCTAAGACACAGCGGACGTCCTTCATAGTCAACATATCAGTTCCGGAGCTGATCTTGACCCATCATGGCCGCTCGAAAGGCCCCCTCAGACCGTTTTTCTAGTACCATAGCTAGTAGCGCTCCTTCAGACCACGATGGTCCTTCAATTAAGGCCTAGGCAGCCTTCCAGACCCTGAGTGGTCCTTCAGAGCCTTAGTGCTCCTCCAGACCCTGAGTGGTCCTTCAGAGCCTTAGTGCTCCTTCAGACCCTGAGCGGTCCTTCAGAGCCTTAGTGCTCCTTCAGACCCCGAGTGGTCCGTCATTTTCTCTCTCGGTTAATGCGCCAAGTGTTAACCATTCCCCGTTTTTTTCTCAAGCCCATCTATTCAAAAAAACATAGAAAAAGAAAAAAAGGAAAATTCGGGTTTCCCCAAATGGACAAAATCGGTACAATTTCTGAATTCTTTATCTTCATTTTGCCTTGGAATATGTTTCGGCCAATTCATATTCCTCGTTAAAATTCAGATAAAGAGGGGCAGCTGTCATACCCCAATTTTGTCCGGCTTTGGTCAAAACCCTAATTTTCCCCACAAAAAAATAAAAAAATAAATTATGCATTGCATTTTGAATCCTAGAAGCCGCTCCAAAGTTTTTGAAATCATTTTTAGGGTCAGAATGCACTTTTTAAGGAATTAGGGTTTTGAAAGATATGTTGTGCATGCATGGCAAGCTTTGGAAAATATTTTATGCAAGCATGGCAAAGACATAAAAGCATTTTTGTGGAAAGCAAGAATTGATTTCTATTTTGTTCCAAAGGCAAAGAATCGATTTATAGTATATTGCATAGGCCTTGAAATCGATTTTCAGGCTCTTCCATAGGCCATGAATCGATTCCTAATTGTTTTAACTAAGTGAAGAATCGATTTTCACCTATTTAGGATGTCCTGAAAATCGATTTCCCTCTTCTTGCATAGGCCTTGAAATCGATTTTCAAGCTCTTCCTTAGGCCATGAATCGATTCCTCATTGTCTTAACTAAAGCAAGAATCGATTTTCACCTATGCAAAAGGTCCTGAAAATCGATTCCTCTTGTTTTCAAAGGAACCAAGAATCGATTCTTTATTATTTCCAAAGGCTCAAGAATCGATTCCCACTATTTTAACTAAGCTTGGAATCGATTCATGTGATTTCCAAACATAAAGAATCGATTCCTACATATTTCCAAAGGCTCAAACAATCGATTCATCCTTGCAATAAATATTTTTTTTAAAAATTCTACGCTTTCCTAAGCCTATAAATAGGCAGCCTCAAATCACATTTGGGGAGGACTTCAGGAGATCAGAGGAGAACACACACAGATCTTCACACACACACATCTCACAAAATCAGAGAAGAATTGCTCCAGACACACACATTTCACGAGATCTGAGAAGACAACTCTCACAAAATCTCATTTTCCAGTTCTACGCTTCATTTTTGCTCTATTCGCGCCGTTGGTCCGTCTGAGCTGATCTCCTGCAAGGGTTAGTCGGGATTTGCGTTCTTCAGAGTTGTAATATCTGCCTTCATCAGAGGTATTTCTGTTTTTATATTTGTTAAAATTCAATCATTCTGATCCATGCCAAAATTGCCCTATGTGATTTAATTTAGCTGTAGTGTCCTTGTTGATGATGAACCACATGATTCCCACTTATGCCTAGTGCATCATTTTCTAAGTGGCGAAGATGGTCTCAGATGATTCAATCTCCCCCTTTTTAACTTCTTAATGAATAAAAGATAGTTAGGTTTGTGGTTTAAGGTCCATGGGGTATTGCAAAGGATGGGTTTCCCAAAACCTTGATGCTCCCTCCTCTTTGATTGTGTTACTAACCTTTGGGCACATATTCACGAATGCAAAGGATAGGCTCACCTTAGCTTTGATGCAATTTCCCCTTTTCTCATGTTATTGAAAAATCATTGCTCGTATGTTCCTCAGTTTAATTAAGACCATTCTATGCCTATGATCAATTGCTTGCTTGTTTTTGATGCATTTTAAATGTCTCAATTCAATATGCCATTCCATCCATGTGTATGACCTCCTAATGAAGACGTAAGTCTACATGCCTGTTGTAGCATAGAGTCATTAGGGTAAATACACTCCTTCCTACACACACACTTGCTTTGTATGACCTCCTAATGAAGACGTAAGTCTACATGCCTGTTGTAGCATCGAGTCATTAGGGTAAATACACTCCTTCCTACACACACACACTTGCTTTGAGAACTTTACCTTGCATCCCTGATAAATGGGTCTTTTGATCATATTGGCATGTTTAGTCTTGATTAAATGTTCAACATATGTATGATTTTGTGATTAGTGAATGTGCTTAACTTTTGTAATCAATCATTGATAGTGCCTTCACCCTTTTTCCAAAAATCTTTCAAACCCTTTCAAAAACAATTTCATTAGAACTACGTCGCTTTGATTCCCGTTTGGGATACGTAGGAGCGAGTCACGTCCTCGTCAAGCGCAGCAAATAAAAATTCTTTTCATCCCCCTAAACCTCCATTTTCAAAACAAACAAAAATGTTTTCAAACCCATTGTTGTTAATAGCTAATCAGAACCGTAGTTCGTCTAGCTATTGACATCGATGTCCTTTCTCCAAAAAGAACAGTAAGCGATGACCACCCATAGCCTTTGCTAGTTTGGCCATCAAACAAATCAATCCTTTTCAAAAAAGCTTTCCAAAAGAGAATAAAAACAAGTTGTTACCAACAGTCACCCAGAACCTTAGTTCGTTTGACTAGCGGTAGCGACTCCTTTTGAGTACTTAGCGGTGATTACCCATAGCCTTAGCTAGTTTAATCACTCGCTAGTACTCGTCCTATTTCGAAAACTCACCTAAAAAGTTAAAAAAACAAAAACCAAGAACTACGTAGCTTTGAATTCTCCATCGCACCGGGAGATACGTAGGAGCGGGCCATGTCCCGTCAAGCACTTTTCTCTAAAAACCCTTTTTCCCCCCTTTCTCACCAAAATTTTCATTAAATTTTCAAACAAGGAATAAATAGGCAAATCTAGGTATTTTCCAAATCAAATGTTAAAACCACACATTTAATTAGAGGTTCCCTTTCGGTAGAAAGGACGTGCGCGGTGCTAACACCTTCCTCGCACGTAATCGACCCCCGAACCTATATCTCTAGTTTTCAAAGACCATCCGCCTTATCCGAAAGACTTTTTTTCAATGTTTTGGTCTTAAAATTAAAATATTGGTGGCGGCTCCAAAATTTTTCCACGTTGTACATTGAGAAGCCCAAGCCGGGGATTTTTTCGGGGTGCAACAGTGGGCTCACTTCCTCTTCTTCTTTTCTCTTCTCCCTTCTTCTTCTTCTTCCTTCTCTTCTTTCTTTTTCTTCTTTCTCTCCTCTGCTCACGCTTCCTTTCTTTTCTTTCTTTCTTTCTTCTATTCTTTTCTTTCTTTTTAATTAAGTGGTAATATGGTCAAATGACCATATTGCCCTTAATCTCTTATTTCTTCCTATCGGTTTAGCGATCCTGAGACGACCAAATAATTACTTTAGCACTCAATAATTTTACTAATCAAGCACTAAATGAATCCAATTGGGTTAACATCCAAATAATTCGCCTAATTATTTTGAGGATGTTACATTCTCCCCCACTTAAAAGAATTTTGTCCTCAAAATTAAACAACGTACCTCAAGAAAACAAATACGGATACCGAGCCCGCATATCGTCCTCCAACTCCCAAGTAGCCTCCTCGACGGAAAAACCATCCCAAACCACTTTGACAATGGGAATTGACTTCGTCCGTAGCGTCCTTTCGCCACGTTCCATGATGTAATTTGGATGAGGTTGGAAAGACAAGTCCGGTCGAAGGTCAATCGTTTCAAAATCTAACGGTTGACGTGGATCGGGAATGTACTTCCGCAACTGAGACACATGGAATACATCATGCTGATTTGACAATGGTGGAGGCAAAGCAATACGGTATGCAAGAGGCCCTACTCGCTCGATAATCTGGAAGGCTCCAATATACCTAGGACTGAGTTTCTTCACCCGTAATGCCCTACCTGTGCCAATTGTTGGTGACAATCTCAAAAACACATGGTCACCTGACTCAAACTCTAACGGCTTTCTCCTTTTGTCAGCATAACTCTTTTGCCTACTTTGAGCAGCTTTCATTCTTTCCCTGATCTGGCGGATCTTTTCAGTAGTGTCATGAATCATCTCGGGTCCTAACAATCGGTTCTCACCTACTTCCCACCAACACAATGGAGTTCTACATTTCCTGCCATACAAGGCTTCAAAAGGTGCCATTCCGATACTGGAATGATAACCGTTGCTGTAAGACAACTCCACCAATGGAAGATGATCCTCCCATTTCTTCCCGTTATCAAGTACCGAAGCCCTAAGCATATCCTCTAATGTCTGGATAGTTCTCTCGGTCTGACCATCTGTCTGCGGGTGATAAGCGGTACTAAGAAGTACTTTAGTCCCCAATGCTTCATTCAGAGCTTTCCAAAATCGAGAAGTGAATTTCGGATCTTGATCCGACACTATACTGGTAGGAACCCCATGTAACCTTACTATGTTCTTCAAATACACCTCAGCTAACTTGGATACTTTACTGCTCGAACGAACTGGAATAAAATGAGCTGATTTGGTTAACCGATCCACAACTACCCAAATGGAGTCGTTACCGGCTTGAGACCTTGGCAACGCCATTACAAAATCCATAGAAATGTCTTCCCACTTCCACACTGGCACGTCTAGCGGCCGTAACAGAACAACAGGCTTCTGATGTTCTATCTTAACTCTTTGGCAAGTTAAGCATTGAGATACGAATTCAGCAATCTCTAACTTCATTCCATGCCACCAATACATCAGCTTTAAATCCCTATACATCTTGGTGGATCCAGGATGTACAGAAAATAATCTTCGGTGTGCTTCCTCTAGCACTTGCTTTCTAATACCATCATTATCGGGTACACAGATCCTACCGTTAAAACAAATAACTCCATCACTATCCTCGGTAAAGTCTGGCAACATTTTTTGTGATTGTAGCTTCACATCAATTTCCTGTGCTAAGCGAATAGAATCCCTTAATGAACTAGAGATCCTCATATGGCTCAACACTAACCGGTTCTTTCCTGATCTTGCATTCAAATTTAAGTCTCTAAAGGACTCCAACAATTTCATTTCATGCATCATGAACTCTGCTATGTGGATGGATTTCCTACTTAGTGCATCAGCTACAACTTAGCCTTTCCCGGATGATACTTCAATTCGAAGTCATAATCCTTCAGAAATTCCACCCATCTTCTCTGCCTGTTATTCAACTCCTTCTGATCAAACAAATATTTCAAACTTTTATGATCATTAAAGACTTCGAAATGAGACCCATATAGGTAATGTCTCCAAATCTTCAGTGCATACACAATAGTTGCCAACTCCAAATCATGAGTCGGATAATTCTCTTCATGAGTCTTCAACTGTCTGGAGGCATAAGCTACAACTTGTTGGTTCTGCATGAGAACACATCCCAAACCCTTTCCAGAAGCATCGCTGAAAATTTGAAAATCCAATGACGGATCTGGTTGAATTAGGATTGGAGCAGAAGTCAACCTAACCTTCAACTCTTGAAAACATTTCTCACAATCGGCATCCCATATAAACGGTTGGGCCTTACGAGTTAACCGAGTAAGTGGAAGAACCAATTGTGAAAAACCTTGAATAAACCTCCTATAGTAACCAGCTAGACCCAGGAAACTTCTTATTTCTGTGACAGATGTTGGTCGTTCCCAGCTCAATACAACTTCCACCTTACTGGGATCTACCGCAACCCCCGATTGGGAAATCACGTGTCCCAAAAACTTCACTTCCGGCATCCAGAAGTCACACTTCGACGGCTTGGCATACAATTTCTTCTCTCGGAGTACATTCAGGACAATGCGGAGATGTTGAACATGGTCCTCAATGGTCTTAGAGTATACCAAAATATCATCAATGAAAACCACAACGAACTGATCTAGATAAGTGTGGAATACTCGGTTCATGTAATCCATGAATACGGCTGGAGAATTAGTCAAACCGAAGGGCATTACTACGAACTCGTAATGTCCATACCTCGTACGGAAAGCTGTCTTCGGAATATCTAAGGCTCTTACCTTTATTTGATGATAGCCCGACCTCAGATCAATTTTTGAAAATACCACGGCACCTCGAAGTTGGTCAAGTAAATCGTCTATCATTGGCAAGGGATATTTATTCTTGATCGTCACTTTATTCAGTTGTCGATAATCTATGCACAATCTCATGCTACCATCCTTCTTTTTGACTAGTAACACCGGAGCACCCCATGGAGAAGCGCTCGGTCGGACGAACCTCTTCGAGATCAACTCTTCAAGCTGAGACTTCAATTCCTTTAATTCTAATGGAGACATCCTATAAGGAGCAATAGATATTGATCCTGTACCCGGAATCAATTCTATTGAGAATTCTACCTCTCGGTCAGGAGGTAAGGATGAAACTTCTTCGGGAAAGACATCTAGAAATTCATTTACCACTTGCACAGATGATAAATCTAAACCTGTTTCAGTAGATGCAGACAACATAATAAGAATAGCTTCCGCACCTTGGAATAATGACTGGCTTGCTTCGGTGTAAGAGATCGTTGCTTCAGAATCTGCCTGTGTTAACCCTACGGATTCGGAGGCGAAGCTAATGGTTCGATCGGCACAGTTGATTGTTACATGATTTTCAGCCATCCAATTCATACCCAGAACAATGTCCATACTTCTCATAGGCAAGCAAATATATTTCACAACAAATTGTCTGTCCCCTATGACAAGTAGACAATTTTCACACAATGATTGGGTCTGGACACGACCCTTGGCGGCAGTTAAAATAGTTATCGGTTCGGATAGTTCAGACAATGCTAAACTCAACCGATCTACACACGCTTGTGATATAAAACAATGAGTTGCACCGGAATCATATAAAATATTGACTGAGTTATTAAAAAGAGATCCCGTACCCCTCAGAAGATTATAAGTAGGTGTGATGGTTCATGCATCCAAAGTGTTGATTCGCCCTTGCCTTGGCGCATTCGGTGCTCCTTGAAAGCTCCTCCTTGATGGGCACTTATCAGCATAATGGCCCTCTTCATTACAATGGTAGCACCGATTTGATTTTTGCCAACAATCACCTGGATGGTATCTTCCACATGTGCTACACTTGTGGGGCTTTGACGGTTCATGGTGTAACACCCCTTTCTACCCGGTAATTTAATTACTAAAAATCAGAGTCTCTTTTTTTTTAAAAGTCATATTTCACCACATGGGATGTCACACATAAATCCACACAAAAATCATGCATCGATATAAAATAGTTCTCATCGTCGATAATAATGCGATACATAGCACATCACAACTGGGGTGAGCTCAAAACGCTCAATTCAACCAACATAATAAAAACTCAGCAACTGCGCAGTGGAAAGTCATAAAGCAGCAACTATAGCAATCAAATAATTATAAAAACTAAGGTTCATTCCCTCCCCACTGAGTGCTACGTATCAGAGCAGACGACCAGACTCAGCTAGCAAAGGTACCTAAGCCTTCACTCGAGATCACCTGCACGTTACCGCATAGGGGTAACATTCAAACAGAAGGGGTGAGTTCATCTAACAATATAATAGTGCATATGATAAGTATTATGCTCAGACTACAACGCTATCTAAACCACATCGCAACATCAAAACAGTCATCACTGCAAGTCATCACAATATCATGAAACATGTATGAAATGCAACCCATCACAACGGGCGTATGCATGTGGTACCTGTCATCATCGTCACTAAATAGCCTTTATGGCATCATCGTCACTAAATAGCCTTTATGGCATCATCGTCACTTGTTTATGCATATGAGATGTATGAGACACCATGACATGCACCAGAGACAGTCCCATACAAGCACAGTCAACTTAACGACCCATCACTTACCAATTTGCCAATGAAAGGCACATCACCTGTCAAGTTATCGTCACACATACATTTGCCTCTGGCATTCATCGTCATTAACATCATCGTCGCTAATAGCCTTTATGGCATCATCGTCACTTATAAAACCACAGCTTTTATTTACCATCAATACCATCGTCAATCAAGGTAATAGCCACTAGGGCATTATCGTCAAAACATCAACACATCATTATTGAAACCGGAACACTAAGATTACTGATTACACCAAAAGGTTTTACTCCAGTTTCACGACACCAAAAAGGACACCAAAAAGGGGTTTTAAACACCAAAATAGTTTTACAACGCCAACAACAACGATCACCAGGGACAGCCACTTGAGGCGCCTAGAAAACATCAGAAAAATAATATTTTTTACCTTAAAAGAGAATATACCAGTAGGAAACTGAATAAGCTTCACAACGCACTTTGAAACACTTAAAACGGACACCCGAGTCAAAAGATATGTCAAAAACAAAACCGGGAAAAATTGAGGAACATCCTGAAAATGGCGCCCAGGCACTGGGCACCTAAGACAACAACAGCAACATCAGGCCGGGCGCCCAGCAACAGGGCGCCTCGACAGCTTGTGTCTCAGCACTTCGACAGCTTCTGTCTCAGCACTTCGACAGCTTCTGTCTCAGCACTTCGACAGCTTCTGTCTCAGCACTTCGACAGCTTCTGTCTCAGCAACTTCGACAGCTTCTGTCTCA
Organism: Astragalus membranaceus; assembly: GCA_039519185.1. NCBI lineage: Eukaryota > Viridiplantae > Streptophyta > Magnoliopsida > Fabales > Fabaceae > Astragalus > Astragalus membranaceus. Next base: position 28,563,712 of record CM076854.1, on the reverse strand, counting down.
GCAACTTCGACAGCTTCTGTCTCAGCACTTCGACAGCTTCTGTCTCAGCAACTTCGACAGCTTCTGTCTCAGCAACTTCGACAGCTTCTGTCTCAGCACTTCGACAGCTTCTGTCTCAGTGACAACAGACTTGGCAGGGACAACACTGGCACACGGACACACACACCAGACACGGCGCCCATGCACTGGGCGCCAAAAACAGCAACAGAACTCCAGGGAACATGGACAAGCACGGCGCCCAGGCACAGGGCGCCATTTCCTGCGACACAAACACCACACGCAACACACTTAAACACGGCGCCCATGAACTGGGCGCATAAAACAGAACATGCACAAGACATCCAACGCAACACAATTGGCCACGGCGCCCATGCACAGGGCGCCAAAAACAGCACCACGCCAAGACACCAAAACGCAACATCCTTGGCCACGGCGCCCATGCACAGGGCGCCAAAATCAGCACACTTAGACATGGCGCCCAAGGCGCCTAGGTTTCACAAATTATTGTTTCATCATCAAATTAAAACACCAATTCAAATCACCAAGGTTAAATCACCAACATGAACATCAATTATCATAGTCCACCCAATTAACATCAATTGAAGACACCATCAACAAATATTCAAACACTTGGCATGCAAATCATGGATTTTCAATCACAAGGCATTTTTTTTTTCTCCAATTAGCACATTCATGTTATCTCTATCATCTAATCAACATCAAATCAAATACTAGGCATCATAGGTCTAAGCCCCCACCCTAATACCCATCATACCCACCATTATAGTGAAAGAGAAGTCTCACCCTTACCTTATATTAGGAGAGCACCACTTCCCTTGAGCGAGTCACCTACAGAACCTCAGCAACACGGCTTCCTTCTCCTCCTTGAAATTTGCGAATCCTCTTCTCCTTCTCCTCTCCCTTGTGCGCCGTTTTCTTTCTCTCTTCTCTTCTCTCTATTTCGCAAGCTTCCTTTTCTTTTCCTCTCACTCTAATTCGCATATCCACTAATCCCTAGCCTAGGCGTTTCTCCTATGCGCCTAGCTAGCGGGCTCGGATCACGGGCTTCCTTCAGCTTAAGCCCAATTTAAGTAGTGCCACCACTTCCTAATGAAATACCACACCTTAATATAACTTATAATTTTAATTATACCAATTGAATAAATAAATAAATAAATAAATAAATAAGTAATTGAATACCTAAATATTTAATTAAATAATTTAATTAAATATTTGGGCGTTACACATGGGATTGCACCTGCTTCCCTTTATAATTACTTCCTTTGAAAGGCCTGTATGGAGTAGAAGATTCGGCAACCTTTTTCTTACCCTTCCAATAGTCCTTCCTTTCAGCATACATTTTCCTTAAATCCTCCTCAGCAACATATGCTTGTTGCACTAAAGCAGGATAACTAACCAGAGTGTAAGAACTGAGTCCTTGGCTCACATCAGCTCGGAGACCCTCTTTGAACAATTGCATCTTCCACATATCAATTGGGGCATACCTCCCCAACTCATAGAACTGAGACAGTCTTTCAAATTTCGCCGCATATTCCCCAACTGACAAATCACCTTGTTTGAGATTCACAAACTCTGCTTGGTTGCTTAGTTTCTTCACTGAAGGGAAATATTGCTTCAAAACCAATTCCTTGAAGTTGTCCCAAGTGAGGGGAGTCCCTTGGAGTTCCATCGTTTGCCTTGCATTACACCACCAGGTGTGGGCATCTTCATCGAGCACATTTGCCGCACATATTACCTTCTCTTCTTCCCCGCATTGCAAGGTTTGAAAAATTTTCTCCATTGAATCAATCCAATAATAGGCAGTCATTGGATCCGGTCCTCCCTTGTAAGTCGGGGGCTTCATCTTTTGAAATTGGAAATATGTCCAGTTAGGATCTTCTTGATGAGGTTGGAAATTGGGCTGTTGCAGACCCATTTGGTCATGCTGCATTTGCAACATATCCTGCATCATCTTCTGCTGATTCTCAATAACAGTCTGCATCCATTCGAAATGTGGATCAACAGGAGGGGGAACGCCTCTACTCTTCTGGCCATGATTCTGCGAAATATGCACAAAGTATTAAGTTGATCAAGCTCAATGTCTAATAGCATACTAAGAAAATCACGACTAAGTCCGACTAGGTCGAACCGCTCTGATACCAACTGTAACACCCTGGTATTTCTATTTGTTAAAAACACCCAGGTGTGTATCAATCACACATCAGAGATAATATTTCCTGCTCAGACACTGAATACCACTATAAAATTTTTGCTGAAATATAACATAACTGTCTTATACACAAATAAGACCATACGGTACTCAGACCATAAACTGTCAGCAACTAGAGTATTCAGAGTCATACAAGAAAGCGGAATGAAAGATAAACATAACACTAATGCCATAGTGCTGTGATACATAGACAACAGAAGGAAAATAAACTTAAACATAAAGTTAAGTCATCATCCATCTCCCGGGGCCACCTACTCGTTCCTCTGAGGTTTCTTCTGTCCCTGTTTATCTGTAAAACAACAACATTTAAACAGTGAGATACAATCTCAGTGAGTTCTGCCGAGACCCCTACTAGCACTCTCGGTCCAGTTAAAACACTTTCAAGATTTGACACAACACCGACCGCAATCCGCTTGCTAATCCCGGGGAACCATACAATAAGGCTTCGACCTAGTAAGACACCGACTGCAATCCACTTGCGTTTTCCGATGAACTAGCATCCTAGGCCTTTCTACGTACCACCAGCCGCAATCCACTTGCATCTTCTGGTGAACATAGTACAATAACTTTTAACACAACACCGGCCGCAATCTCCTTGCATCTTCCGGCGAACCCCATAACCAATAGTGTCTCCTAATGGCACGGAGCCTAGGGTAAGGGTTCATGACTACCCCGCCTAGTATGTCAACATGGGTCGTCACGCAAACTCGATATAATATATATATCAACAATCATATGAACATTTAGTTCATTTATATTATACTTTACCACGTAGGACTCATGGTCCGCTTGTTATCAATAAAAACATATCCGCACACGTGTACTATCGTTCGGCTTTTCGAAAGAATTTCAACTTCAAAAGTATTTTATAAAACCCTTTTGAAACATACTCAAAATCATGGCATTATAAGCCTAATATCATTATAGAAGGGTTAGGAAAGTATTAGGAGAGGATTGGAATTGAAACAGAATCATTTAGGGCACTTTGAAAAATTTGGACAGAACCATGCGCACGGATCGTGCCCCTGGGACGCACGGATCGTGCTTATGCGCACGGATCGTGCCCCTGGGACGCACGGATCATGCGCCCTGTTACGCATTTTAAAATTCTGAAACCAAACCAGGCGCACGGATCGTGCCCCTGGGACACACGGATCGTGCTCATTTGACAGCATTGCAAAAATAGCCTTTTTTCATGAAAATTCGCTTTCCGATTAATCCGAAACTCACTCCGATTGATTCCTAACTCGAAAACAGATCATACCAAGCAATGTTCCAGTCAAATCAACATCAAACAATCAAGTAATTCAATCAAAAACTCAATCTAAACGGATTCTCATCCAAAAGCGGTATTTTTTCGAAATAACGGTTTTTGACTCAAAACTCTCGAAATCAATCGCCGCAACAAATCATACCAAAACGGAATAAACCTAAACGTGAGTAAAACTCACCCTTGAAGTGAGAGTCGATATCGAACCGAATTTGGCGAGACTTGAAAACTCTCGAACGGAACCCTATTTCACCAAACCGCTCCAAACTTCGATTCGAACTTCACAACGCGATCAATCCGCTTCTAGCTTCGATCCTGAACATAACCCAATCATCAACACAACCTATCAATCCATGATTTCAACAAATTTTCCCCCCAAACCCTCAATTTTAGAAGTCAAAAAGCAAGGGGAAAAATGGAGGGGAATCTTACCAAGTTCTTGGGTTATGATGAGGGGGAGGAGATGATGAAGATGATGAATTTTGGAGGGGTGGGCTCACTTCCTCTTCTTCTTTTCTCTTCTCCTTTCTTCTTCTTCTTCCTTCTCTTCTCATCTTTCTTTTCTTTCTTTTTGAACAAAAAGTTAAGGACTTGTGGTATATTTGATACGTAACTAATATGAGAAAACAATTATTTAATTTCATAAGTAATTTTTTATATTAGTTATAATATCAACTTTAATTATAATCAAATATATTATTTAATTTTTATCTAAAACGAAATACATGAATCCTTGAATTAGACAATGATACTATGGTATCCGTGAGATAGGAAGAACTCATTCAATAAAAAACGTACTTTTCATTTGATTCGTTCATTCATTCAGTGAAAGCCAACCTTAAACCAAGAAGAGTGGACTAAACTACAATCATTCCAAACCTTCAGTGCCCTATTCAAAATTACTGTCTTGTTTCTCTTAAAAATTGGCAATTTAACCGCATTGTTTGTGATGTCCATGTGGCATGATTTTCCTACATCATTCACAAGCCCTAGACAACACTCGTTGCTAACTGTTTGATTTCCAACAAATACACCAAAATATACTTGTTGACCACAATTTGGCGTCAATTTGGTTACACATTTACTTAAATATTTTTCATACGATGACGACGGCCTTGGAGCATAATTCAACTCACTAGATGGACCTTGAGATGGTGGCTGAAGAGTTTCAGAACCAACTGACGTTTTCAATAACAAAGTAAAGCTGATGAAAAAGGTCACAACTATATAAAATTTGTTGAATGATGCCATGGTCTTTTAAAAGATTGTTTTATGTACGTTCAAGGTCTTGTAGATGTTTATCTGAGTTAAATGGTGGAAAAAGGAAGTCATATTTATAGTATAAATATTACAATCTTAACGTTCAAAAGTATTTAATAGATTGTTCTAACTCTTTTAAAACAGCAAAAGCAAATATATGTTTCTTGTTAATATGTAAAATGATTTTCTCAACGAATAAGTTTCTTTTCAAAATCTCATTTCCTATCAAAAAAACTTGTGAAATGTTTTTTCCTAATGCAATTTCAGTTTTCAAAAGTAACACACACATGAAAACTCACTAAATTCATATATGGTTTTAAATAATATTGATAGGAAGATTTTCATGGCATAATTTAAGTAAATATTTGTATAAAATTTTCTATAGATTTTTTTTAAGGAAAAAATTTAATTAGTTGCGCCCATAATTTCATGCTCATTCTTTTTTGACTCACAATAGGTCAATTATATTTTGAAAGAGACTATATAAAAATTAAGTTGGTCCAAATTGAACTATAAACTGAAAGATAATATAAACTATTTCAAAAGACAAGTTGTGTGATCAAGCTCAATTCGTGTTTGGATTTGGTGGATAGATGTTTGGTTGTTTTGAAATTGAGTGATTTGTAATGCTCAATGTGATTGAATGTTGTTTGGGATAGACTGGAAACACTTGGATTGAAGTTAAAGACACAAAGTCAGCATTTTAGTACATAGAGAGAAAAAACGGCCGTGTTTGAAAAACACTGGCACCCATGTTTCTTTCTATGTAACAGTGAATTTTTGTTAACCTTCCAACATTTTTTATTCGTAACTTTTGATCCGAAAATCCGATTTATTTGTTCTTGGATGCGTTGGAAAGCTAATGAAAGACATTCTAAGAAGTCTTCTTGATCTATCCTAACCATCACCCTTGGTGTATAGTGAGGTGTATCTATTTGACGATTTGGTTATGAAAAACTTATAAAATGTCTTGGACTATGATGATTATGGTAAAGCAACTGATTGAGGTATATTATGATGATTGATGTGTTGTGTAAGACTGACTCGAGAGAAAAATACATATGTACATAAAATAAACACTTGATGAAGGAATAATTGAACGAAGTGACGCACTTGGGGAGGAGTCATGAGCCCTGGTCCAAGACTCTCATGTAGGAACCCGTCTAATATGTCGGGTTAGGGTTTCCCGCTCGTGGGGATTGTAGAGTTTGAAATATATGTAAGACTGCATCTCTTTGGGAAGGCGTCATTGGTAATAGGTAGTGTAAGTAGGAACGAAGGTCATGGTCCCAAGCTTACTGCTCGTTTAATGCCCTTATGAATTGTTGGGTGATGGGTCTCCGCCGGTTGGGTAGCATTTATATTTTGTAAGACTACGTCATCACTTGGAGTGCACTAAAGGCTAAGAATATGGTAAATGGCACCTTAAGAGGTATTGGTGACGTGCGTGTTGGGAAATCACTAAGATTTCTTTGAGATCTCACCCCCTATATGTGTTTTGTGGTTTTCAGATAAGCAAGGAGGTCGTGGTATCCAAATAAAAGATATTTCACTTTTGAAGAAAATGTCTTAGCTTATAATTTTAATTGTAAAATGACACCCTTATTTTCATGAAATTAGCCTTTTTGTGAAGTTATTTTACTGTACTTAAACATACTCAAAGTCAGGGAAGGATCAATCGATTTTCTTTTGAAAGAATATTACTAAACTATGATTCTTGTACTTTCTATTTGCTGAACTAATAGTAATTTTAAGGCTTAAATATGTTTTAGGCCCCTGCAAATAGAGGGTGTTTTGGTTTAAGCCCCTGCAAAAAAAAAATTTGTTAAAAGCCCTTGCAAAATGACATATTTTGTTATAAGCCCTTCTATGACTAAAATGTTAGCCTATAACATGGAATGCTATGATTGCTGGATATGTTGAGAAGAGCTTATAACAAAATATTTTATTTTGCAAGGGCTTTTAACAAAAAAAAAATTTGCAAGGGCTTAAACCAAAACCCTCTATATTTGCAGGGGCCTAAAACATATTTAAGCCTAATTTTAATAGTTCAAGATGTACTTACTTTTATAATGTATTTTGTAGAAAAAGGAGTGTAATGGTATTTTATGGTTGAGCTTCATATATCCTCATATAAATATTATATATCTATACTCCGTTGGGCTTCTTGACTCTTGCAATTTCCAAAAAAGGATTTCGGTTTTAGTATCGAAAAAGATACTTATGAGGATTTCCGTGAGTCAGATAAGTGTTGATTTTAATTCGCTCGATCCTAAAACGCTTACACGTCCTCTGATATTCAAATTGTAGTAAATACTAATCGTTGAAGTCGACTAAAAGATTTGGGATGATACATTTTCATTTGAAATCTATACCAGTCAAGTAATAATCATATTGGTCTTCTACTTGGTTACCTTTTTCCTTTTAAATTATCAATTTAGTTTGTATAATTTGTGTTAAATATCATTTGTTTGTGAACACACGACTTTGAACAAAAAGTTAAGGACTTGTGGTATATTTGATACGTAACTAATATGAGAAAATAAATTATTTAATTTCATAAGTAATTTTTTATATTAGTTATAATATCAACTTTAATTATAATCAAATATATGATTTACTTTTTATCTAAATTGAAATACATGAATCCTTGAATTAGACAATGATACTATGGTATCCGTGAGATAGGAAGAACTCATTCAATAAAAAACGTACTTTTCATTTGATTCGTTCATTCATTCAGTGAAAGCCAACCTTAAATCAAGCAGAGTGGACTAAACTACAATCATTCCAAACCTTCAGTGCCCTATTCAAAATTACTGTCTTGTTTCTCTTGAAAATTGGCAATTTAACCGCATTGTTTGTGATGTCCATGTGGCACGATTTTCCTACATCATTCACAAGCCCTAGACAACACTCGTTGCTAACTGTTTGATTTCCAACAAATACACCAAAATATACTTGTTGACCACAATTTGGCGTCAATTTGGTTACACATTTACTTAAATATTTTTCATACGATGACGACGGCCTTGGAGCATAATTCAACTCACTAGATGGACCTTGAGATGGTGGCTGAAGAGTTTCAGAACCAACTGACGTTTTCAAAAACAAAGTAAAGCTGATGAAAAAGGTCACAACTATATAAAATTTGTTGAATGATGCCATGGTCTTTTAAAAGATTGTTTTATGTACGTTCAAGGTCTTGTGGATGTTTATCTGAGTTAAATGGTGGAAAAAGGAAGTCATATTTATAGTATAAATGTTACAATCTTAACGTTCAAAAGTATTTAATAGATTGTTCTAACTCTTTTAAAACAGCAAAAGCAAATATATGTTTCTTGTTAATATGTAAAATGATTTTCTCATCGAATAAGTTTCTTTTCAAAATCTCATTTCCTATCAAAAAATCTTGTGAAATGTTTTTTCCTAATGCAATTTCAATTTTCAAAAGTAACACACACATGAAAACTCACTAAATTCATATATGGTTTTAAATAATATTGATAGGAAGATTTTTATGGCATAATTTAAGTAAATATTTGTATAAAATTTTCTATAGATTTTTTTTAAGGAAAAAACTTAATTAGCTGCGCCCATAATTTCATGCTCATTCTTTTTTGACTCACAATAGGTCAATTATATTTTGAAAGAGACTATATAAAAATTAAGTTGGTCCAAATTGAACTATAAAGTGAAAGATAATATAAACTATTTCAAAAGACAAGTTGTGTGATCAAGCTTAATTCGTGTTTGGATTTGGTGGATAGATGTTTGGTTGTTTGGAAATTGAGCGATTTGTAATGCTCAATGTGATTGAATGCTGTTTGGGATAGACTGGAAACACTTGGATTGAAGTTAAAGACACAAAGTCAGCATTTTTGTACATAGAGAGAAAAAACGGTCGTGTTTGAAAAACACTGGCACCCATGTTTCTTTCTATGTAACAGTGAATTTTTGTTAACCTTCCAACATTTTTTATTCGTAACTTTTGATCCGAAAATCCGATTTATGTGTTCTTGGATGCGTTGGAAAGCTAATGAAAGACATTCTAAGAAGTCTTCTTGATCTATCCTAACCATCACCCTTGGTGTATAGTGAGGTGTATCTATTTGACGATTTGGTTATGAAAAACTTATAAAATGTCTTGGACTATGTTGATTATGGTAAAGCAACTGATTGAGGTATATTATGATGATTGATGTGTTGTGTAAGACTGACTCGAGAGAAAAATACATATGTACATAAAATAAAAACTTGATGAAGGAATAATTGAACGAAGTGACGCACTTGGGGAGGAGTCATGAGCCCTGGTCCAAGACTCTCATGTAGGAACCCGTCTAATATGTCGGGTTAGGGTTTCCCGCTCGTGGGGATTGTAGAATTTGAAATATATGTAAGACTGCATCTCTTTGGGAAGGCGTCGTTGGTAATAGGTAGTGTAAGTAGGAACGAAGGTCATGGTCCCAAGCTTACTGCTCGTTTAATGCCCTTATGAATTATTGGGTGACGGGTCTCCACCGGTTGGGTAGCATTTATATTTTGTAAGACTACCTCATCACTTGGAGTGCACTAAAGGCTAAGAATGTGGTAAATGGCACCTTAAGAGGTATTGGTGACGTGCGTGTTGGGAAATCACTAAGATTTCTTTGAGATCTCACCCCTTATATGTATTTTGTGGTTTTCAGATAAGCAAGGAGGTCGGGGTATCCAAATAAAAGATATTTCACTTTTGAAGAAAATGTCTCAGCTTATAATTTTAATTGTAAAATGACACCCTTATTTTCATGAAATTAGCCTTTTTGTGAAGTTTTTTTATTGTACTTAAACATACTCAAAGTCATGGAAGGATCAATCGATTTTCTTTTGAAAGAATATTACTAAACTATGATTCTTGTACTTTCTATTTGCTGAACTAATAGTAATTTTAAGGCTTAAATATGTTTTAGGCCCCTGCAAATAGAGGGTGTTTTGGTTTAAGCCCCTGCAAAAAAAAAATTTCTTAAAAGCCCTTGCAAAATGACATATTTTGTTATAAGCCCTTCTATGACTAAAATGTTAGCCTATAACATGGAATGCTATGATTGCTGGATATGTTGGGAAGAGCTTATAACAAAATATTTTATTTTGCAAGGGCTCTTAACAAAAACAAAAATTGCAAGGGCTTAAACCAAAACACTCTATATTTGCAGGGGCCTAAAACATATTTAAGCCTAATTTTAATAGTTCATGATGTACTTACTTTTATAATGTATTTTGTAGAAAAAGGAGTGTAATGGTATTTTATGGTTGAGCTTCATATATCCTCATCTAAATATTATATATCTATACTCCGTTGGGCTTCTTGACTCTTGCAATTTCCAAAAAAGGATTTCGGTTTTAGTATCGAAAAAGATACTTATGAGGGTTTCCGTGAGTCAGATAAGTGTTGATTTTAATTCGCTCGATCCTAAAACGCTTACACGTCCTCTGATATTCAAATTGTAGTAAATACTAATCGTTGAAGTCGACTAAAAGATTTGGGATGTTACATTTTCATTTGAAATCTATACCAGTCAAGTAATAATCATATTGGTCTTCTACTTGGTTACCTTTTTCCTTTTAAATTATCAATTTAGTTTGTATAATCTGTGTTAAATATCATTTGTTTGTGAACACACGACTTTGAACAAAAAGTTAAGGACTTGTGGTATATTTGATACGTAACTAATATGAGAAAACAAATTATTTAATTTCATAAGTAATTTTTTATATTAGTTATAATATCAACTTTAATTATAATCAAATATATGATTTACTTTTTATCTAAATTGAAATACATGAATCCTTGAATTAGACAATGATACTATGGTATCCGTGAGATAGGAAGAACTCATTCAATAAAAAACGTACTTTTCATTTGATTCATTCATTCATTCAGTGAAAGCCAACCTTAAATCAAGCAGAGTGGACTAAACTACAATCATTCCAAACCTTCAGTGCCCTATTCAAAATTACTGTCTTGTTTCTCTTGAAAATTGGCAATTTAACCGCATTGTTTGTGATGTCCATGTGGCACGATTTTCCTACATCATTCACAAGCCCTAGACAACACTCGTTGCTAACTGTTTGATTTCCAACAAATACACCAAAATATACTTGTTGACCACAATTTGGCGTCAATTTGGTTACACATTTACTTAAATATTTTTCATACGATGACGACGGCCTTGGAGCATAATTCAACTCACTAGATGGACCTTGAGATGGTGGCTGAAGAGTTTCAGAACCAACTGACGTTTTCAAAAACAAAGTAAAGCTGATGAAAAAGGTCACAACTATATAAAATTTGTTGAATGATGCCATGGTCTTTTAAAAGATTGTTTTATGTACGTTCAAGGTCTTGTGGATGTTTATCTGAGTTAAATGGTGGAAAAAGGAAGTCATATTTATAGTATAAATGTTACAATCTTAACGTTCAAAAGTATTTAATAGATTGTTCTAACTCTTTTAAAACAGCAAAAGCAAATATATGTTTCTTGTTAATATGTAAAATGATTTTCTCATCGAATAAGTTTCTTTTCAAAATCTCATTTCCTATCAAAAAATCTTGTGAAATGTTTTTTCCTAATGCAATTTCAATTTTCAAAAGTAACACACACATGAAAACTCACTAAATTCATATATGGTTTTAAATAATATTGACAGGAAGATTTTTATGGCATAATTTAAGTAAATATTTGTATAAAATTTTCTATAGATTTTTTTTAAGGAAAAAACTTAATTAGCTGCGCCCATAATTTCATGCTCATTCTTTTTTGACTCACAATAGGTCAATTATATTTTGAAAGAGACTATATAAAAATTAAGTTGGTCCAAATTGAACTATAAAGTGAAAGATAATATAAACTATTTCAAAAGACAAGTTGTGTGATCAAGCTTAATTCGTGTTTGGATTTGGTGGATAGATGTTTGGTTGTTTGGAAATTGAGCGATTTGTAATGCTCAATGTGATTGAATGCTGTTTGGGATAGACTGGAAACACTTGGATTGAAGTTAAAGACACAAAGTCAGCATTTTTGTACATAGAGAGAAAAAACGGTCGTGTTTGAAAAACACTGGCACCCATGTTTCTTTCTATGTAACAGTGAATTTTTGTTAACCTTCCAACATTTTTTATTCGTAACTTTTGATCCGAAAATCCGATTTATGTGTTCTTGGATGCGTTGGAAAGCTAATGAAAGACATTCTAAGAAGTCTTCTTGATCTATCCTAACCATCACCCTTGGTGTATAGTGAGGTGTATCTATTTGACGATTTGGTTATGAAAAACTTATAAAATGTCTTGGACTATGTTGATTATGGTAAAGCAACTGATTGAGGTATATTATGATGATTGATGTGTTGTGTAAGACTGACTCGAGAGAAAAATACATATGTACATAAAATAAAAACTTGATGAAGGAATAATTGAACGAAGTGACGCACTTGGGGAGGAGTCATGAGCCCTGGTCCAAGACTCTCATGTAGGAACCCGTCTAATATGTCGGGTTAGGGTTTCCCGCTCGTGGGGATTGTAGAATTTGAAATATATGTAAGACTGCATCTCTTTGGGAAGGCGTCGTTGGTAATAGGTAGTGTAAGTAGGAACGAAGGTCATGGTCCCAAGCTTACTGCTCGTTTAATGCCCTTATGAATTATTGGGTGACGGGTCTCCACCGGTTGGGTAGCATTTATATTTTGTAAGACTACCTCATCACTTGGAGTGCACTAAAGGCTAAGAATGTGGTAAATGGCACCTTAAGAGGTATTGGTGACGTGCGTGTTGGGAAATCACTAAGATTTCTTTGAGATCTCACCCCTTATATGTATTTTGTGGTTTTCAGATAAGCAAGGAGGTCGGGGTATCCAAATAAAAGATATTTCACTTTTGAAGAAAATGTCTCAGCTTATAATTTTAATTGTAAAATGACACCCTTATTTTCATGAAATTAGCCTTTTTGTGAAGTTTTTTTATTGTACTTAAACATACTCAAAGTCATGGAAGGATCAATCGATTTTCTTTTGAAAGAATATTACTAAACTATGATTCTTGTACTTTCTATTTGCTGAACTAATAGTAATTTTAAGGCTTAAATATGTTTTAGGCCCCTGCAAATAGAGGGTGTTTTGGTTTAAGCCCCTGCAAAAAAAAATTTTCTTAAAAGCCCTTGCAAAATGACATATTTTGTTATAAGCCCTTCTATGACTAAAATGTTAGCCTATAACATGGAATGCTATGATTGCTGGATATGTTGAGAAGAGCTTATAACAAAATATTTTATTTTGCAAGGGCTCTTAACAAAAACAAAAATTGCAAGGGCTTAAACCAAAACACTCTATATTTGCAGGGGCCTAAAACATATTTAAGCCTAATTTTAATAGTTCATGATGTACTTACTTTTATAATGTATTTTGTAGAAAAAGGAGTGTAATGGTATTTTATGGTTGAGCTTCATATATCCTCATCTAAATATTATATATCTATACTCCGTTGGGCTTCTTGACTCTTGCAATTTCCAAAAAAGGATTTCGGTTTTAGTATCGAAAAAGATACTTATGAGGGTTTCCGTGAGTCAGATAAGTGTTGATTTTAATTCGCTCGATCCTAAAACGCTTACACGTCCTCTGATATTCAAATTGTAGTAAATACTAATCGTTGAAGTCGACTAAAAGATTTGGGATGTTACATTTTCATTTGAAATCTATACCAGTCAAGTAATAATCATATTGGTCTTCTACTTGGTTACCTTTTTCCTTTTAAATTATCAATTTAGTTTGTATAATCTGTGTTAAATATCATTTGTTTGTGAACACACGACTTTGAACAAAAAGTTAAGGACTTGTGGTATATTTGATACGTAACTAATATGAGAAAACAAATTATTTAATTTCATAAGTAATTTTTTATATTAGTTATAATATCAACTTTAATTATAATCAAATATATGATTTACTTTTTATCTAAATTGAAATACATGAATCCTTGAATTAGACAATGATACTATGGTATCCGTGAGATAGGAAGAACTCATTCAATAAAAAACGTACTTTTCATTTGATTCATTCATTCATTCAGTGAAAGCCAACCTTAAATCAAGCAGAGTGGACTAAACTACAATCATTCCAAACCTTCAGTGCCCTATTCAAAATTACTGTCTTGTTTCTCTTGAAAATTGGCAATTTTACCGCATTGTTTGTGATGTCCATGTGGCACGATTTTCCTACATCATTCACAAGCCCTAGACAACACTCGTTGCTAACTGTTTGATTTCCAACAAATACACCAAAATATACTTGTTGACCACAATTTGGCGTCAATTTGGTTACACATTTACTTAAATATTTTTCATACGATGACGACGGCCTTGGAGCATAATTCAACTCACTAGATGGACCTTGAGATGGTGGCTGAAGAGTTTCAGAACCAACTAACGTTTTCAATAACAAAGTAAAGCTGATGAAAAAGGTCACAACTATATAAAATTTGTTGAATGATGCCATGGCCTTTTAAAAGATTGTTTTATGTATGTTCAAGGTCTTGTAGATGTTTATCTGAGTTAAATGGTGGAAAAAGGAAGTCATATGTATAGTATAAATATTACAATCTTAACGTTCAAAAGTATTTAATAGATTGTTCTTGTAACACCCCAATAAATTCTAACATATAGAATCATCGAAATGAACTAAATGGCATACATCAGAGGAACTTCCTGTTATTGAAATATTGAACACAACTTAAACTTTCGATAATATATAATAATGGATCTCAGATCCTCATAAACTTCCTTAAAATGCTTAAGTTTCAAAGCTTAAGACTTGTACATAATCCTGGTGTTCATTACTCAAAACGTAAATGTAACATCCCGGATTTTTAAAGACTCGTATTATGAAACCTAAGACCGATTAATTATTTGTGGGAATAATTAGTCGTGTCTCGGGGACTTATACGTCGGAAAAATTATCAAGAAAACCTATTCTCCATTAAAGGGTGGCCCATTCATAGAATAATTAGCAATTGGAGCAGAAGGGCAAATCTGTCTTTTCACACCCCTAGTTATTAAAATATAATCTTGAAGATTATAATTAATTAAGAACCGAAAGAGTTGAGGAATTTCGGATCGGAACCGGATTAATCGAGAAAGTTATGCCGAAGAGAATTATTAACGCCTAAATTACCATTTTTGGGCCAAGGGCAAAATGGTCTTTCCACCATCATTTAAACCCTCAGCCATATACTCTCAACTAAACCCTCACTCACTCATTTCATCATTTCCAGCTGAAAGAAAGAAAGGAAAACAGAAGGTAGGGAGAGGAGAGTGGGGCGAAGGGAAGAGGAAGGAGAGGAGGGAAGAACTTCTCAATTGGTCATTGCATGTAAGCTTTCTTCACACCTCTTTCTCTCATTTTTCATCCTCTTTTCAATGGTACCACTTTCAGAAGCTAACTCCCCCTAGATCATCCACTACCATGTTCAGCCCCCTTGAAGCTCCAAGAGAAATAATGGAGTTTTGAACTTTAATGGTGCTGCATGTCATGTTGTAGTTGTGGGAGGTGGAGTGTCAAGCTTGCATTTTCGACTTGGAGGAAGTTGTGAAGGACCAGGTTGCTGTCCCAGTCGCTCTAGTGGTGGAGATTGCCGTTTGGAGATCGGTTCGAGTTCTAGCGGGGATCGTTCGTGTACTTTTCGTTTCGGTGACTTTGCTTTCGATCCAACTCTCGAACTTCGGTGTAACGGTGAGTTCTACTCACGATAGGGCATTTTGATATTCTGAACTTGTTTTCGATATGGAATCCCTTGGTCACATTTTCTGTTTACGAAAGACTTAGAACTGAAAAGCGTTTTTGAGTCGAAACGGTGTTTTACGGTTTAAATGAGATTTTGATTTAAATCGTTGAAATGAAATGCATTGTGTACTACTGGAAATATATTCTGGGAATTTTCTGAGTTTCAGGTGATTGAAATTAGAAATCGAATCGGACGAGAATGGAGAGCGAAAATGAGAAAAGTGCGAAATTCTGGTAACAGACACAGGTCGCACGGACCGTGCGCCCCTGGGCACGGGTCGTGCGCCTGCTTCGGGTTGGAAGGATTGGAAACAGAACGGGACGCACGGGTCGTGCGCCCCTGGGCACGGATCGTGCGATTCCTTCTGGTAGATGGGTCCTGAGTAGTGCACCACGCACGGGTCGTGCGCCCCTGGGCACGGGTCGTGCGTGTAGTTCTGTTACCGGCTTCCGCTTTCTCGTTTTGTTGCTCCGTTTGATCCCGAACCCTTTCTAATTTCTTTCTCAACCATTCAAAAAGGGATTGCCTCACTAAAAACCTTATTTTGAACTTGTTCAACTCATGGTTTTGAAAAAGAGCTTTGAAAGCCTATTGATCGAAAAACCGAAACCCTAGTATACGTGTGGGTACACCGTCTGATGGATAGAATGTATATGTATATTTATATATATATCAACTGTATATGATTATAATGCCGGATGTCTATAGGTTCATCAAAACGGGTTATAAGTCAACAATACATTACAATATGATTATGATGCCGGATGATTATAAATTCATCAAAACGGGTTATAGATCAATAAGATATAAATTATCTAAAAAGATATTGTGATTGATCCATTTGGTGATCGAAAAGATATAAATTATCTAACTCTCGAGAACTTGATGCGTATTGTCATACGTATTGCGTTGGGTGACGACCCGACAAGTAGCATACTAGGAAGGGAAGTCATGAGCCCTCACCCTAGGCCCTGAATGTGTTTTGGCGTGGTCAACTCACGGGTTACCGGGATTAGCAGGCGTTGTGCGGCCGGTTTGTGCTAAGTAATTCACGAATTGCCGGGATTAGCAGTCGTTGTGCGGTCGGCATTCGAATAATAAGTAATTCACGAATTGCCGGGATTAGCAGTCGTTGTGCGGTCGGCATTCGAATACTAAGTAATTCACGAATTGCCGGGATTAGCAGTCGTTGTGCGGTCGGCATTCGAATACTAAGTAATTCACGAATTGCCGGGATTAGCAGTCGTTGTGCGGTCGGCATTCGAATAATAAGTAATTCACGAATTGCCGGGATTAGCAGTCGTTGTGCGGTCGGCATTCGATTAATGAATAAGACATTGTTATGTCAGTTCTTGTTATAACGGTTTATTAAATCAAACCGAGTGTCAGTGAGGGGGCACGGTAGGACTCACTGAGATAATGTTATCTCACCCTATCCATATTTGTTGTTTTTCAGAAAAGCAGGGAAAAAGGAAGACTATTGTGCACGAGTAGTTGGTCTACTCTTGGAGGTGCTGAAGACTTAGTCATTTGATCCCTTGTACTTTTGTTATCCTTATTGGTTGTATAAACTTGTATTGATTATGAGTTATATGAACCATTTTATGTTTCTATTTGGTATTTGGACTTGGTTATTGTAATCCATTCGGTATGAAACCGATAAACTTCTATTTTATGAAGTAATGTTATTTCCGATTATGTTTTGTCTCGGAAAAAGTTTGTATGTCCAAAACTTAAACAGGAACTGTGTCCTCTGAATATTCCGCATCTGTGCACTTTCAGTGTCTCTACATGTTAGAAATACTGGGGTGTTACATTTGGTATCAGAGCGGTTCGACCTAGTCGGACTTAGATGTTAAGAGTCTTTTGCGTCTTCTAAGTCTGATTTTTCTTAGTATGCTATTAGACATTGAGCCTGATCAACTTAATACTTTGTGCATACTTCGCAGAATCATGGCTGGAAGAGGTAGGAGAAACCCACCTATTGATCCTCATCAAGAATGGATGCAGAATGTCATCGAAACTCAGCAGAAGATGATGAATGACATGATGCTTATGCAACAGCAACAGATGGCTCAAATGGCTCAAATGCAGCAGATGCATCAGATGCCTCAACCACAACCAGCTGAGCCAGTCAATATGCCAACACCTGAGGATCCCAACAGGATGTATTTTCGGTTTCTGAAGATGAAACCCCCAACCTTCAAAGGAGGATCTGAGGCAATGAAAGCCCATTTCTGGGTAGATGCCATGGAACGGATCTTTGATACTTTGCAATGCAATGAAGGAGAAAAGGTAATTTGTGCTGCTAACGCTCTGGACGAGGATGCTCACACTTGGTGGGTTAACGCTCGTAGAATGCTTCAAAATCAAGGAACTCCTCTTGAATGGGATAACTTCAAGGAGTTGTTTTTGGGTCATTATTTTCCCGACTCCCAAAGACTTGACAAGCAGATGGAATTTCTGAGTTTGAAACAGGGAGAGATGACAGTTGGGGAATATGCTGCCAGATTTGAGAGGTTGTCACAATTCTATGAATTGGGGACCACCGCTACTGATGATAGGTGGAAAATGGTAATGTTCAGACAAGGTCTCAGAGGAGATGTGAATCAAGGTCTCAGTTCTTACTCCATGACCACTTATCCTGCTTTGGTTCAACAAGCTCATTCAGCTGAGAGCGATCTTAAAAGAATGTATGCTGAGAGGAAAGAATTCTGGAAGGATAAGAAGAAGGGTAATGAGCCAACTTCTTCAAACCCTAGATATAGAGGGAATAGGGATAAAGGGAAACAAATCCAATTAAGTGACTCTGCCAGGCCTAACAGGTGCGACGTCTGCAAGAGATTTCATAGAGGCAAATGTCAGGTGGGACCGAACCAATGCTACCTTTGCAAAGAAGTGGGCCATTATGCTAATAATTGTCCGTCAAGGAAAGCTTTCTTGGAGTCTCCTGATGCTCCGAGACAGGCTCGAGTCAACACTCTGGATGCTAAGACCATCAAGCCAGCTGATAATCTTATAAGGGGTACAGGTTCTATCTTTCATCAAACTGTTAATATTCTGTATGACTCTGGTGCTACTCATTGTTTTATCTCTGAAGCATGTGCGGAACGGCTAGGATTAATAGTATCTCCTATATCCGAACCAATATCTATCCTTACTGCGGCAAAGGGTCGTGTGCGAACCCAATCATTATGTCTTAACTGTCTGCTCACCATAGGAGGCAGGGACTTTGTTGTTGATTTTATCTGTCTGCCTATGAGAGGAATGGAGATCGTGTTGGGAATGAATTGGATGACTTCCAATCACATTACGATTGATTGTTTCAATCGTGCAATTAATTTTCCTTCTGAAGTAGCGGAACCTTCATTACCTGCAGATAATGGTGTTATTTCGTTCACTTCAGCCAGCCAGTCTCTATTCCAAGGTGCGGAAGCTTTTGTTATTATTTTGTCTGCATCAACTGAAGCTGATTTGGATTTATCATCTACTCAAGTTGTTAATGAATTCTTAGATGTTTTTCCCGAGGAAGTTTCCTCTTTACCTCCAGAACGAGAGGTGGAATTCTCTATAGATTTGGCGCCTGGCACAGGGCCAATATCCATAGCACCTTATAGGATGTCTCCTCTCGAACTGAAAGAATTGAAGTCCCAACTTGAGGAATTAATTTCCAAGAAGTTTATTCGACCGAGTGCTTCTCCATGGGGTGCTCCGGTATTGCTAGTCAAGAAGAAGGACGGAAGCATGAGGTTATGCATAGACTACCGTCAGCTGAATAAAATCACTATCAAGAACAAGTATCCATTGCCAAGGATAGATGATCTACTTGACCAACTTCGAGGTGCTAAAGTTTTCTCCAAAATTGATCTGAGGTCAGGGTACCATCAAATTAGGGTAAGAACCTTAGACATTCCGAAGACTGCCTTTCGTACGAGGTACGGACACTACGAGTTTGTAGTAATGCCTTTCGGATTAACTAACGCTCCAGCCGTATTCATGGATTATATGAATAGAGTATTTCATTCTTACCTAGATCAGTTTGTGGTCGTCTTTATTGATGATATCTTGATTTACTCCAAGTCAGTTGAGGAGCATGCTCAGCATCTCCGATTTGTCCTAGGAGTACTCCGAGAGAAGAAACTCTACGCTAAACCATCAAAGTGTGACTTTTGGATGCCTGAAGTAAAATTCTTGGGTCATGTAATTTCCCAAGAAGGGGTTGCAGTGGATCCTAGCAAGGTGGAAGCTGTGTTGAATTGGGAACGGCCAACGTCAGTGACTGAGATCAGAAGCTTTCTGGGTTTAGCTGGTTACTATAGAAGATTCATTGAAGGTTTTTCGCAATTGGTACTTCCGCTTACTCGATTGACTCGCAAGGGTCAACCGTTTATTTGGGATGCCGACTGTGAGGAGTGTTTTCTGGGATTGAAGGAAAAGTTAACTTCTGCTCCGATCCTAATTCTTCCGGATCCGTCATTGGGATTTCAAATTTACAGTGATGCATCTGGGAAGGGTTTAGGATGCGTTCTCATGCAGAATCAACATGTTGTGGCCTATGCATCGAGGCAATTGAAGACGCATGAACGGAATTACCCAACTCATGACTTAGAGTTGGCGGCTATTGTGTTTGCACTGAAAATTTGGAGACATTATCTTTATGGTTCTCGTTTCGAAGTTTTTAGTGATCACAAGAGCTTGAAGTATCTGTTCGACCAAAAGGAGTTGAATAACAGACAGAGGAGGTGGACTGAATTTTTGAAGGACTATGATTTCGAATTGAAATATCACCCTGGGAAAGCCAATGTGGTAGCAGATGCTCTGAGCAGGAAGTCTATCCACACGGCAAGGTTAATGGTTCACGAGATGGCCTTGTTGGAGTCGTTCAGAGACTCGAAACTCAAGGTGGTAAGAAAAAGGGATCGCGTAGTGCTGCGGCATATACGGATAGCCAGTGTGCTAAGGGAACAAATCCGCGTAGCTCAAGGAGCTGATATAAAGTTGCAGTCTCAGAAGGGATCGCCAGATTTCACTGAGGATAGTGATGGCATAATTTGCTTTAATGGGAAGATTTGTGTTCCCGACAATGATGATATCAAAAGACAAGTATTGGAAGAAGCTCATAGGAGTCAGTACTCCGTACATCCGGGATCCACCAAGATGTACCGAGACTTGAAGTTGATGTATTGGTGGCCTGGGATGAAGGTCGAGATTGCAGAATTTGTTTCTCGGTGCTTAACTTGTCAGAAGGTTAAGGCGGAACACCGAAGACCGGGCGGTCAGTTACAACCGCTAGATGTACCAGTTTGGAAGTGGGAAGACATCTCAATGGACTTCGTTATGGGTTTGCCGAAGTCACAGGCCGGCAATGATTCTCTTTGGGTAATAGTGGACCGATTGACTAAATCCGCTCACTTTATTCCCGTTCGCTCGACTTATAAGGTTTCCAAGTTAGCAGATGAATATGTGAAGAACATTATCAGATTGCATGGAGTTCCAACGAGCATTGTGTCAGACCGAGATCCCAAGTTTACTTCCAGATTCTGGAGAGCATTGAATGAAGCTTTGGGAACAAGGGTGCTGGTTAGCACTGCTTATCATCCTCAGACTGATGGTCAAACGGAGAGGACTATCCAGACTCTTGAGGACATGCTTCGGGCTTGTGTGCTCGATAGCGGGAGAAAATGGGAGGACCATATTCCATTAGTCGAATTCTCCTACAACAACAGTTACCACTCCAGCATTGGAATGGCACCGTTTGAGGCACTTTATGGTAGAAAGTGTAGGACTCCGTTGTGTTGGTGGGAGATTGGCGAAGATAAGTTTTTGGGACCCGATATGGTTCGCGAGACCACTGAGAAGATCAAGTCAATTCGAGAGAGGATGAAGGTTGCTCAGAGTCGGCAAAAGAGCTACGCTGACAACCGAAGGAGACCGTTGGAGTTTGAGGTTGGTGATCATGTGTTCTTGAAAGTTTCTCCAACCATAGGCACCGGGAGAGCCTTGCGAGCGAGGAAGCTCAGTCCTCGATATGTTGGACCTTTCCAAATCATCGAGCGGATTGGACCAGTTGCCTATCGCCTCGCATTGTCTCCGGCCCTATCAAACCTCCATGATGTGTTCCACGTGTCTCAGTTAAGGAAATATATTCCCGATCTGCATCAACCGTTGAGTGTTGATACAATTGACCTGCGACCGGATTTGTCATTCCAACCTTATCCTAGTTATATCTTGGAGCGTGGTGTGAAGACTCTGCGTTCAAGGTCAATTCCGATTATCAAAGTAGTTTGGGATGGCTTTTCAGCCGAAGAGGCTACCTGGGAACTGGAAGAAGACATGCGCGCTCGATATCCATCTCTCTTTCAGTAAGGTACGTTTCGTCAATTTTGAGGACAAAATTTTTAAAAGTTGGGGAGATTGTAACATCCCGGATTTTTAAAGACTCGTATTATGAAACCTAAGACCGATTAATTATTTGTGGGAATAATTAGTCGTGTCTCGGGGACTTATACGTCGGAAAAATTATCAAGAAAACCTATTCTCCATTAAAGGGTGGCCCATTCATAGAATAATTAGCAATTGGAGCAGAAGGGCAAATCTGTCTTTTCACACCCCTAGTTATTAAAATATAATCTTGAAGATTATAATTAATTAAGAACCGAAAGAGTTGAGGAATTTCGGATCGGAACCGGATTAATCGAGAAAGTTATACCGAAGAGAATTATTAACGCCTAAATTACCATTTTTGGGCCAAGGGCAAAATGGTCTTTCCACCATCATTTAAACCCTCAGCCATATACTCTCAACTAAACCCTCACTCACTCATTTCATCATTTCCAGCTGAAAGAAAGAAAGGAAAACAGAAGGTAGGGAGAGGAGAGTGGGGCGAAGGGAAGAGGAAGGAGAGGAGGGAAGAACTTCTCAATTGGTCATTGCATGTAAGCTTTCTTCACACCTCTTTCTCTCATTTTTCATCCTCTTTTCAATGGTACCACTTTCAGAAGCTAACTCCCCCTAGATCATCCACTACCATGTTCAGCCCCCTTGAAGCTCCAAGAGAAATAATGGAGTTTTGAACTTTAATGGTGCTGCATGTCATGTTGTAGTTGTGGGAGGTGGAGTGTCAAGCTTGCATTTTCGACTTGGAGGAAGTTGTGAAGGACCAGGTTGCTGTCCCAGTCGCTCTAGTGGTGGAGATTGCCGTTTGGAGATCGGTTCGAGTTCTAGCGGGGATCGTTCGTGTACTTTTCGTTTCGGTGACTTTGCTTTCGATCCAACTCTCGAACTTCGGTGTAACGGTGAGTTCTACTCACGATAGGGCATTTTGATATTCTGAACTTGTTTTCGATATGGAATCCCTTGGTCACATTTTCTGTTTACGAAAGACTTAGAACTGAAAAGCGTTTTTGAGTCGAAACGGTGTTTTACGGTTTAAATGAGATTTTGATTTAAATCGTTGAAATGAAATGCATTGTGTACTACTGGAAATATATTCTGGGAATTTTCTGAGTTTCAGGTGATTGAAATTAGAAATCGAATCGGACGAGAATGGAGAGCGAAAATGAGAAAAGTGCGAAATTCTGGTAACAGACACAGGTCGCACGGACCGTGCGCCCCTGGGCACGGGTCGTGCGCCTGCTTCGGGTTGGAAGGATTGGAAACAGAACGGGACGCACGGGTCGTGCGCCCCTGGGCACGGATCGTGCGATTCCTTCTGGTAGATGGGTCCTGAGTAGTGCACCACGCACGGGTCGTGCGCCCCTGGGCACGGGTCGTGCGTGTAGTTCTGTTACCGGCTTCCGCTTTCTCGTTTTGTTGCTCCGTTTGATCCCGAACCCTTTCTAATTTCTTTCTCAACCATTCAAAAAGGGATTGCCTCACTAAAAACCTTATTTTGAACTTGTTCAACTCATGGTTTTGAAAAAGAGCTTTGAAAGCCTATTGATCGAAAAACCGAAACCCTAGTATACGTGTGGGTACACCGTCTGATGGATAGAATGTATATGTATATTTATATATATATCAACTGTATATGATTATAATGCCGGATGTCTATAGGTTCATCAAAACGGGTTATAAGTCAACAATACATTACAATATGATTATGATGCCGGATGATTATAAATTCATCAAAACGGGTTATAGATCAATAAGATATAAATTATCTAAAAAGATATTGTGATTGATCCATTTGGTGATCGAAAAGATATAAATTATCTAACTCTCGAGAACTTGATGCGTATTGTCATACGTATTGCGTTGGGTGACGACCCGACAAGTAGCATACTAGGAAGGGAAGTCATGAGCCCTCACCCTAGGCCCTGAATGTGTTTTGGCGTGGTCAACTCACGGGTTACCGGGATTAGCAGGCGTTGTGCGGCCGGTTTGTGCTAAGTAATTCACGAATTGCCGGGATTAGCAGTCGTTGTGCGGTCGGCATTCGAATAATAAGTAATTCACGAATTGCCGGGATTAGCAGTCGTTGTGCGGTCGGCATTCGAATACTAAGTAATTCACGAATTGCCGGGATTAGCAGTCGTTGTGCGGTCGGCATTCGAATACTAAGTAATTCACGAATTGCCGGGATTAGCAGTCGTTGTGCGGTCGGCATTCGAATAATAAGTAATTCACGAATTGCCGGGATTAGCAGTCGTTGTGCGGTCGGCATTCGATTAATGAATAAGACATTGTTATGTCAGTTCTTGTTATAACGGTTTATTAAATCAAACCGAGTGTCAGTGAGGGGGCACGGTAGGACTCACTGAGATAATGTTATCTCACCCTATCCATATTTGTTGTTTTTCAGAAAAGCAGGGAAAAAGGAAGACTATTGTGCACGAGTAGTTGGTCTACTCTTGGAGGTGCTGAAGACTTAGTCATTTGATCCCTTGTACTTTTGTTATCCTTATTGGTTGTATAAACTTGTATTGATTATGAGTTATATGAACCATTTTATGTTTCTGTTTGGTATTTGGACTTGGTTATTGTAATCCATTCGGTATGAAACCGATAAACTTCTATTTTATGAAGTAATGTTATTTCCGATTATGTTTTGTCTCGGAAAAAGTTTGTATGTCCAAAACTTAAACAGGAACTGTGTCCTCTGAATATTCCGCATCTGTGCACTTTCAGTGTCTCTACATGTTAGAAATACTGGGGTGTTACAGTAAAGTAGCGGAAACGATTTACAACTGATACATGATCGTTATACAATCGATAACATAGAAACAATAAATGGGGCAAAGGTCTAAAACATGAAACTCGGTCTTCAATGACTCCAAGAGTCGCACCGGGTAACCGTGCTTCGTCGCCTTTGCTTTCCCCTGTTTCTCTGTAAAAACCACAAATATGAAGGGTGAGATAAACATTATCTCAGTGAGTCCTATCGAGACCCCTTACTAACTCTAGCGGTTCATTATACTTTTACTTTGAACTCGTGGCCCTAAAAGCAACCATGTGGAAATAGTTTAAGTTCCTGTAACCTTTATGCTCATGGCCCTCCTAAGCGACACATGAAGCATACAATCTTTTGTTCCATGTTTTTAGCATAACACCTCAGTCTACCTATTTTATAGGCACTTCTTTGACTTTGGTGAACCCATCCCGCTATTTCTAGTGGGCGAAACATTCTTGAGTCTAGGTTTTGGGGCTCATGACTTCCCCTCCCCTAGTATGCTAACCTCTAAGGGTCGTCACCCTTTTTCCTCTTGTATTTATTATACATTATATATCCATGTACCTGCAATGGGCTGTTAGTCATTTCAGTCAAGTACCGTGTATTATATCAGTCAAGTACCGTGTATTATATCAGTCAAGTACCGTGCATTATTATTATTTCTTGACATATGTTCTCTCGCGTTCTCTAAGTGCGGTCCTCCATTTTATTCATAATACACAAGCTTTCTATTAAACATATTCAATCTCATGACATCGGTATCTTAACATTGTTGGGGGACCTTGGGAAATGGATTGGAAGAGGATTGGAATAATTTGGAATAGATAAAAAGTACTTTGAATTTGGGAACCAGCAAGTCTCGCACGACCCGTGTGTATAGACACACGATCCGTGCGCTGTAGACAGAGTTGTAGAAGACTTCCAGAAAGATACGCACGACCCGTGCGACTAAGCGCACGATCCGGGCGTTATTGAATAAAATTGTAGAAAGTTTCAGAAACATACGCACGACCCGTGCGACTAGGCGCACGATCCGTGCGTGTTTGAAAATCCAGTTCTTGTAGCATCAGATGGGGGCGCACGACCCGTGCACAGAGGCACACGATCCGTGCGTCTCCATCAGTTTTCCAGAAAACAGACTTTTCATGGGTTATTCCCTTCCGTTCCGATTCCAAAATCTCTTCCGATCGAGACCCAAACTCAAACACACATTGAAACAATATATTATAGCAATCCCTATCAATTCAATCTGGTACACCCAAACAATCAATCAAGCAATTTCATAATTTAAATCACAATCTTTTCAATAAGACGGTTTTCGATAAATTTCCTTTCGTTACCAGAAACGCGTGACAAGAGTTTTTGAAAAGTGAAGACTCGGAAACACAAACACATTCCCTAAGCGAGTTATAGAACTCACCCGAAGTGATGAAAATCACTCAAACGACGAATCTAGCAGCTGCCACGTTCGAATAGCCTCACGAATCTTCTCAAATCCTATCCAACAACAAACCCAGCTACCCAAGATTGACTGAATAGCAGCAAGACTCGAATTCCAGCTACCCAAATGAACTTTAAACAGGTTTGATTGCTTGGATGTGAGCTTTGGTACTGAATATAGGACTATAACAAGGACATGCAAGCCTCTACAACTCCATTGATGGCACTTGGGCTTGAAAGTGAGGATATGGGATTTCTGAGTTGGGGGAAGGTATCTAAGAAACTATATATGTCAGTGAGTAGAGGAGGAAAAACTGTGTTGAATGATGTTCTTGGATGTTACATGCATTAAGGGTTATGAATTTCCCCTCCCTCTCCTTCTCTTCCTCTCTCTCGCAACCCTCCTCTCTTTCTCTCTATTCTCCCTCTGCTGTGTTTTTGATTCAGATTGCACAAGTGAGGTGTGTGTGTGTTTGCTCTATGTTAGCTGGTCACTCACTTAAGTGAGTTAAAAGACCAGAATGCCCCTTCCCTCTAATACTCTCTTAATACACACTTAACATATTATAATACCACAATTTACTGACTTAATAAATTATTTCAATTATGTATGACTAAAATAATATTTATCCCAACATCACATAATTTAGTAATTATGCTAATTAATAGATTCATGATAAACTGTTGTGCTAAATATTCTATTTAGCTAATAATTACCTTAACCTTTTCGCTAATTTAAATAAATTAAATTAGCTAGTTAGGGGATGTTACAGTTCTAACTTTTTTAAAATAGCAAAAGCAAATATATGTTTCTTGTTAATATGTAAAATGATTTTCTCATCGAATAAGTTTCTTTACAAAATCTCATTTCCTATCAAAAAAACTTGTGAAATGTTTTTTCCTAATGCAATTTCAATTTTCAAAAATAACACACACATTAAATCTCACTAAATTCATATATGGTTTTAAATAATATTGATAGGAAGATTTTCATGGCATAATTTAAGTAAATATTTGTATAAAATTTTCTATAGATTTTTTTAAGGAAAAAATTTAATTAGTTGCGCCCATAATTTCATGCTCATTCTTTTTTGACTCACAATAGGTCAATTATATTTTGAAAGAGACTATATAAAAATTAAGTTGGTCCAAATTGAACTATAAAGTGAAAGATAATATAAACTATTTCAAAAGACAAGTTGTGTGATCAAGCTCAATTCGTGTTTGAATTTGGTGGATAGATGTTTGGTTGTTTTGAAATTGAGCGATTTGTAATGCTCAATGTGATTGAATGTTGTTTGGGATAGACTGGAAACACTTGGATTGAAGTTAAAGACACAAAGTCAGCATTTTTGTACATAGAGAGAAAAAACGGCTGTGTTTGAAAAACACTGGCATCCATGTTTCTTTCTATGTAACAGTGAATTTTTGTTAACCTTCCAACATTTTTTATTCGTAACTTTTGATCCGAAAATCCGATTTATGTGTTCTTGGATGCGTTGGAAAGCTAATGAAATACATTCTAAGAAGTCTTCTCGATCTATCCTAACCATCACCCTTGGTGAATAGTGAGGTGTATCTATTTGACGATTTGCTTATGAAAAACTTATAAAATGTCTTGGACTATGATGATTATGGTAAAGCAACTGATTGAGGTATATTATGATGATTGATGTGTTGTGTAAGGCTGACTCGAGAGAAAAATACATATGTACATAAAATAAAAACTTGATGAAGGAATAATTGAACGAAGTGACGCACTTGGGGAGGAGTCATGAGCCCTGGTCCAAGACTCTCATGTAGGAACCCGTCTAATATGTCGGGTTAGGGTTTCCCGCTCGTGGGGATTGTAGAATTCGAAATATATGTAAGACTGCATCTCGTTGGGAAGGCGTCATTGGTAATAGGTAGTGTAAGTAGGAACGAAGGTCATGGTCCCAAGCTTACTGCTCGTTTAATGCCCTTATCAATTGTTGGGTGACGGGTCTCCGCCGGTTGGGTAGCATTTATATTTTGTAAGACTACGTCATCACTTGGAGTGCACTAAAGGCTAAGAATATGGTAAACGGTACCTTAAGAGGTATTGGTGACGTGCGTGTTGGGAAATCACTAAGATTTCTTTGAGATCTCACCCCCTATATGTGTTTTGTGGTTTTCAGATAAGTAAGGAGGTCGGTGTAACACCCTGATATTTTTATTTCTTAAAAACACCCGAGTGTACATTAAACATACATCAGAGATATAAAATTCCTGCATAAATACTGAACACTGCAAAATAGTTTTCACTGGACAACAGTCAAGCAGTCTTAATACACATAAGACCATAAGATTCAGCGAACTATCCTGCTCAGTATCATACAAGAAAGCGGAAATAAAAGATAAACATAACACTAATGTCTTAGTGCTGAGATACATGGACAACAAAAGGAAAATAAACTAAACATAAAGCTAAGTCATAATCCATTTCCCGGGGGCCACCTACTCGTGCCTCTGAGATTTCTTCTGTCCCTGCTTATCTGTAAAACAACAACATTTAAGCAGTGAGATACAATCTCAGTGAGTTCTACCGAGACCCCTACTAACACTCACGACTCAATTATGAAATCCGGTTATTAATTCAATACGGCATCGGCTGCGCGAACGCTACCCCCGATGGACCGCATAAAACATTTTAACAGATTACCGCTGACGCGAACGAAGAACCCGGTAACCTATTAGTTTAGTACGATACCGCTGACGCGAACGAAGAATCCGGTAAACGTACTACAAACAACATAACACCGCTGACGCGAACGCTGCAAGGCGGTGAACCCCCCTACCAATAGTACCTTCTCCTATTGGCATGGAGCCTAGGTAAAAAGGATCATGACTGCCTCCCCCTAGTATGTTAAATAATGGGTCGTCACCCAACTCGATATACTTTATACGTATATCTACTATACTATGAACTCATAGTCCATCAAATCAGATAATGCCAATTGAACACTTAACCCACGCTTTTATAACACCAAGTTCACACTCGTACTCTAATTTACTTCTTGTCAACACAATTTACAATTTCGAAAATAGATCATTTTGCCTTAAAAATAGAATATTCAGTTAGGCCTCTGAATAAGATTTCCAACGCATTTTAGAACACCCCAATCGGGTTCCCGGATCAAAAGATATCGCGAAAACAAAATCAGTGAAAAACTGTTGAAAATCTGCAAAACGTCGCGACGCGAACTGCTACCGTCGCGACGCGAAAAACGACAGAAACATTTTGCGTGACAAAACTATGTTTGGTCGCAACGCGATGCCCTGCGGGTCGCGACGCGATGGGGGTCTGTCTGGTGCAGATTTTGCGATTTTCGCGAAATCCGCTATTCCGCTCAATTCCGATTTCAGTTCCGATCGAAAACAGATTTGACAACCAGCAAAACCAGTCCAACCAATACCATACAATCAATCAATCAAATCAAAAACTCAATCAAAACGAATTTTATCAAAAATGACATATTTTTCCGAATAGCGGTTTTGTATCAAAATCTTTCGGAATCAAAGCACAGAAAATTTATCGAGACACAAAAACATCCTAAGCGTGAGTAAAACTCACCCTTGAAGCGAGAGCCGATATCGAACCGAATTTGCCGAGACGTCGAAATCACCGAATCGAACCCAAACAACACCGAACCGCTCCTAACTTCGTTCCGAGCTTCCAATCGCGTTCAATCCGCTCCCAGCTTCGATCCTAAGCATAACCCAATCACCAACACAACCTATTAATCCTTGATTTCAACAAATTTCTCCACAAAACCCTCAATTTTCGAAATCAAAAAGGAAGGGGGAAAAATGGAGGAGAGGCTTACCAAAGATATGGGTTTTGTAGAGGAAGATGAGGGGATGATAGTGATGAAATTTGAGAGGTTGGGCTGAAGTGATGATTCTCCTTCTTCTTCTTTCTTCTTCTCTCTTTCCCTTTCTCTTCTTTCTTTCCTTCTCTTCTTTCTTCTCTGCTTCACGCTTCTTCTTCTCTTTTCCCTTCTTTTCTTTTATTTTCTTATTTCAACACACACACACACACATATTTAATTTAATAAATAAGTGGCAGCGTGGTCCAATTACCGTATTGATCTGATTCCCTTATTTCGATTTCGAAACTTCCTTGGTCCGTATTATTCGGTCAACGATCCTGGGACAGCCACTAATTAATTTTAGCACTCAATAATTTACCAATTAAGTACCAAATTAATTCAATTGGGTTAACATCCAAATAATTCGATTAATTATTTTGAGGATGTTACATTCTCCCCAACTTGAAAGAATTTTGTCCTCAAAATTAAACACAACGTACCTCAAGAAAACAAATACGGATACTGAGTCCGCATATCGTCCTCCAACTCCCAAGTAGCTTCCTCGGCGGAAAAACCATCCCAAACTACCTTGACGATGGGAATTGACTTTGTCCGTAGCGTCCTCTCGCCACGTTCCATGATGTAATTCGGATTAGGTTGGAAGGACAAGTCCGGTCGAAGATCAATCGTTTCAAAATCTAACGGTTGACTTGGATCGGGAATGTACTTCCGCAGCTGAGACACATGGAATACATCATGCAGATTTGACAATGGTGGAGGCAAAGCAATACGGTATGCAAGAGACCCTATTCGCTCAATAATCTGGAAGGGTCCAATATACCGAGGACTGAGTTTCTTCACCCGTAATGCCCTACCTGTACCAATTGTTGGTGATAATCTCAAAAACACATGATCGCCCGACTCAAATTCCAACGGCCTTCTTCTTTTATCAGCATAGCTCTTTTGCCTACTCTGAGCAGCTTTCATTCTATCCCTGATCTGGCGGATCTTTTCAGTAGTGTCGTGAATCATTTCAGGCCCTAACAATCGGTTCTCACCTACTTCCCACCAACACAATGGAGTCCTGCATTTCCTACCATACAAGGCTTCAAAAGGTGCCATTCTGATACTGGAATGATAACTGTTGTTATATGAGAATTCCACCAATGGAAGATGATCCTCCCATTTCTTTCCGTTATCAAGTACCGAAGCCCTAAGCATATCCTCTAATGTCTGGATAGTTCTCTCGGTCTGACCATCTGTCTGCGGGTGATAAGCGGTACTAAGAAGTACTTTAGTTCCCAATGCTTCATTCAGAGCTTTCCAAAATCGAGAAGTGAATTTCGGATCTCGATCCGACACTATACTGGTAGGAATCCCATGTAACCTTACTATGTTCTTCAGATACACCTCAGCTAACTTGGATACTTTACTGCTAGAACGAACTGGAATAAAATGAGCTGATTTGGTTAACCGATCTACAACTACCCAAATGGAGTCGTTACCGGCTTGAGACTTTGGCAACGCCATTACAAAATCCATGGAAATGTCTTCCCATTTCCACACTGGCACATCTAGTGGCCGTAGCAGACCAGCAGGCTTCTGATGTTCTATCTTAACTCTTTGGCAAGTTAAGCACTTTGATACAAATTCAGCAATCTCCAACTTCATTCCTTGCCACCAATACATCTGCTTTAAATCTCTATACATCTTGGTGGATCCAGGATGTACAGAAAATAAACTTCGGTGTGCTTCTTCTAGCACTTGCTTTTTAATATCTTCATTATCGGGCACACAGATCCTACCGTTGAAACAAATAACCCCATCACTATCCTCGGTAAAATCTGGCAACACTTTCTGTGATTGTAGTTTCACATCAACTCCCTGTGCTAAGCGAATAGAATCCCTTATGGAACTAGAGATCCTCATGTGGCTCAACACCAACCGGTTCCTTTTTGGCTTTGAGTCCAAATTTAAGTCCCGGAAAGACTCCAACAATTCCATTTCATGCATCATTAATCCTGCTATATGAATGGATTTCCTACTTAGTGCATCGGCTACAACATTAGCTTTTCCCGGATGATACTTCAATTCGAAATCATAATCCTTCAGAAATTCCACCCATCTTCTCTGCCTGTTGTTCAGCTCCTTCTGATCAAACAAATATTTCAAGCTTTTATGATCACTAAAGACTTCAAAACGAGACCCGTACAGGTAGTGTCTCCAAATCTTCAGTGCGTACACAATAGCTGCCAACTCCAAATCATGGGTCGGATAATTCTCTTCATGAGTCTTCAACTGTCTGGAGGCATAAGCTACAACTTGTTGGTTCTGCATGAGAACACATCCCAAACCCTTCCCAGAAGCATCGCTGTAAATTTGAAAATCCAAAGACGGATCTGGAAGAATTAGGATCGGAGCAGAAGTCAACCTAACCTTCAACTCTTGAAAACATTCCTCACAATCGGCATTCCATATAAACGGTTGGGCCTTGCGAGTCAACCGAGTAAGTGGAAGAACCAATTGTGAAAAACCTTGGATAAACCTCCTGTAGTAACCAGCTAGACCCAAGAAACTTCTTATTTCGGTGACAGATGTTGGTCGTTCCCAGTTCAACACCGCTTCTACTTTACTGGGATCCACCGCAACTCCCGATTGGGAAATCACGTGTCCCAAAAACTTCACTTCCGGCATCCAGAAGTCACACTTAGACGGCTTGGCATACAATTTCTTTTCTCGGAGTACGTTCAGAACAATGCGGAGATGTTGAACATGGTCCTCAATGGTCTTAGAGTACACCAAAATATCATCAATAAAAACTCCCACAAACTGATCAAGGTACGTGTGAAACACTCGGTTCATGTAATCCATGAATACCGCTGGAGCATTAGTCAAACCGAAGGGCATCACTACGAACTCGTAATGTCCATACCTCGTACGGAAAGCTGTCTTCGGAATATCTAAGGCTCGTACCTTTATTTGATGATAGCCCGACCTCAGATCAATTTTTGAAAATACCACAGCACCTCGAAGTTGGTCGAGCAAATCATCTATCCTTGGCAATGGATATTTATTCTTGATCGTCACTTTGTTGAGTTGTCGATAATCTATGCACAACCTCATGCTACCATCCTTCTTTTTGACTAGCAACACCGGAGCACCCCATGGAGAAGCACTCGGTCGGATAAACCTTTTTGATATTAATTCCTCAAGTTGAGACTTCAGTTCCTTCAACTCTAAAGGAGACATTCTATAAGGAGCAATAGAGATTGATCCTGTACCAGGAATCAATTCTATTGAGAATTCTACCTCTCGGTCAGGAGGTAAGGATGAAACTTCTTCTGGAAAGACATCTAGAAATTCATTTACCACTTGCACAGATGACAAATCTAAACCCGTTTCAGTAGATGCAGACAACATAATAAGAATAGCTTCCGCACCTTGGAATAATGACTGGCTTGCTTCGGTGTAAGAGATCGCTACTTCGGAGTCTGCCTGTGTTAATCTTACGGATTCGGAGGTGAAGCTAATAGTTCGATCGGCACAGTTGATTGTTACATGATTTTCAGCCATCCAATTCATACCCAGAACAATGTCCATGCTTCTCATAGGCAAGCAAATAAATTTCATAACAAACTGTCTGTCGCCTATGACAAGTAGGCAATTTTCACATAATGATTGGGTCTGGACACGACCCTTGGCAGCAGTTAAAATAGTTATCGGTTCGGATAGCTCAGACAATGCTAGTCCCAACCGATCCACACATGCTTGCGAGATAAAACAGTGAGTTGCACCAGAATCATATAAAATATTGACTGAATTATTAAAAAGAGATCCCGTACCCCTCAGAAGATTATCGGTAGATGTGATGGTCCCAGCATCCAAGGTGTTGATCCTTCCTTGTCCAGAGGCATTTGGTGCCCCATGGAAGCTCTTCCTTGTTGGGCACTTATTTGCATAATGGCCCTCCTCATTACAAACATAGCACCGATCAGGTCTTGACGGACACTCGCCACGGTGATGCCTTCCGCACTTGGAACAATTCCTAAACTTCATTTGGTCAGCTGTTTGCACCTGTTTCCCTTTATAATTACCGCCCCTGCCTGAGTCATGTTTGGGACCCATCTGAGAACTAGATGACCCAGTGCTCTTTCTATTTTGATGGAATGCCTTTCTGCTTGCATACAACCTCGACAAATCACTTTCGGCGATATAAGATTGTTGTACCATGGCTGCATAGTTGGTTCTCGGAAAAGAACTAAGACTTTGAGCAATATCCTCCCTCAACCCATATTTGTACCTGTCAGTTTTCCATTGGTCATTGGGGGCATATCCAGCTAAACCGAAGAATTGATACAACTCTTCAAATTTAGCCGTGTATTGGCCCACGGTCAAGCCTCCTTGTGTAAGAGCCAAAAACTCATTTTCCTTATCAAACCTCATAGCCGTGGGGAAGAATTGTTCCAAAAATGATGTTCGGAAATTTTCCCAAGTCGGGGGAGTTCCCATTGTCTCCATCATGGCCCTAGCATTTGTCCACCAATTATTGGCCTCTCCCTTCAACATATGGGATGCCAACCTCAACTTGTCTTCATCGGTCACTTGCATTGTTACAAAGATCTTTTCAATGTCATCCAGCCAATGTTGTGCTCTCATGACCTCCGGCCCACCTCTAAACTCGGAGGGCTTCATTTTCAGGAACTCTGTGAAAATTCTCCTTGGGTTCACTTGTGGCTCTGGAGCTTGATGCTGCTGAGCATTTTGCTGTAGGATTTGTTGCTGCTGATGCATAAGCATCATGTCTTGCATCATTTTCTGCTGGTTCTCAATGACGTTCTGCATCCACTCAAAATTTGGATCAACAGGAGGAGGAACGCCTCTACCTCTTCTGGCCATGATTCTGCGAAATATGCACAAAGTATTAAGTTGATCAAGCTCAATGTCTAATAGCATACTAAGAAAATCACGACTGGAAAAAGCAAAGACCCTATAAGCTAAGTCCGACTAGGTCGAACCGCTCTGATACCAACTGTAACACCCTGATATTTTTATTTCTTAAAAACACCCGAGTGTACATTAAACATACATCAGAGATATAAAATTCCTGCATAAATACTGAACACTGCAAAATAGTTTTCACTGGACAACAGTCAAGCAGTCTTAATACACATAAGACCATAAGATTCAGCGAACTATCCTGCTCAGTATCATACAAGAAAGCGGAAATAAAAGATAAACATAACACTAATGTCTTAGTGCTGAGATACATGGACAACAGAAGGAAAATAAACTAAACATAAAGCTAAGTCATAATCCATTTCCCGGGGGCCACCTACTCGTGCCTCTGAGATTTCTTCTGTCCCTGCTTATCTGTAAAACAACAACATTTAAACAGTGAGATACAATCTCAGTGAGTTCTACCGAGACCCCTACTAACACTCACGACTCAATTATGAAATCCGGTTATTAATTCAATACGGCATCGGCTGCGCGAACGCTACCCCCGATGGACCGCATAAAACATTTTAACAGATTACCGCTGACGCGAACGAAGAACCCGGTAACCTATTAGTTTAGTACGATACCGCTGACGCGAACGAAGAATCCGGTAAACGTACTACAAACAACATAACACCGCTGACGCGAACGCTGCAAGGCGGTGAACCCCCCCTACCAATAGTACCTTCTCCTATTGGCATGGAGCCTAGGTAAAAAGGATCATGACTGCCTCCCCCTAGTATGTTAAATAATGGGTCGTCACCCAACTCGATATACTTTATACGTATATCTACTATACTATGAACTCATAGTCCATCAAATCAGATAATGCCAATTGAACACTTAACCCACGCTTTTATAACACCAAGTTCACACTCGTACTCTAATTTACTTCTTTTCGACACAATTTACAATTTCGAAAATAGATCATTTTGCCTTAAAAATAGAATATTCAGTTAGGCCTCTGAATAAGCTTTCCAACGCATTTTAGAACACCCCAATCGGGTTCCCGGATCAAAAGATATCGCGAAAACAAAATCAGTGAAAAACTGTTGAAAATCTGCAAAACGTCGCGACGCGAACTGCTACCGTCGCGACGCGAAAAACGACAGAAACATTTTGCGTGACAAAACTGTGTTTGGTCGCAACGCGATGCCCTGCGGGTCGCGACGCGATGGGGGTCTGTCTGGTGCAGATTTTGCGATTTTCGCGAAATCCGCTATTCCGCTCAATTCCGATTTCAGTTCCGATCGAAAACAGATTTGTCAACCAGCAAAACCAGTCCAACCAATACCATACAATCAATCAATCAAATCAAAAACTCAATCAAAACGAATTTTATCAAAAATGACATATTTTTCCGAATAGCGGTTTTGTATCAAAATCTTTCGGAATCAAAGCACAGAAAATTTATCGAGACACAAAAACATCCTAAGCGTGAGTAAAACTCACCCTTGAAGCGAGAGCCGATATCGAACCGAATTTGCCGAGACGTCGAAATCACCGAATCGAACCCAAACAACACCGAACCGCTCCTAACTTCATTCCGAGCTTCCAATCGCGTTCAATCCGCTCCCAGCTTCGATCCTAAGCATAACCCAATCACCAACACAACCTATTAATCCTTGATTTCAACAAATTTCTCCACAAAACCCTCAATTTTCGAAATCAAAAAGGAAGGGGGAAAAATGGAGGAGAGGCTTATCAAAGATATGGGTTTTGTAGAGGAAGATGAGGGGATGATGGTGATGAAATTTGAGAGGTTGGGCTGAAGTGATGATTCTCCTTCTTCTTCTTTCTTCTTCTCTCTTTCCCTTTCTCTTCTTTCTTTCCTTCTCTTCTTTCTTCTCTGCTTCACGCTTCTTCTTCTCTTTTCCCTTCTTTTCTTTTATTTTCTTATTTCAACACACACACACACATATTTAATTTAATAAATAAGTGGCAGCGTGGTCCAATTACCGTATTGATCTGATTCCCTTATTTCGATTTCGAAACTTCCTTGATCCGTATTATTCGGTCAACGATCCTGGGACAGCCACTAATTAATTTTAGCACTCAATAATTTACCAATTAAGTACCAAATTAATTCAATTGGGTTAACATCCAAATAATTCGATTAATTATTTTGAGGATGTTACAGTCGGGGTATCCAAATAAAAGATATTTCACTTTTGAAGAAAATGTCTCAGCTTATAATTTTAATTGTAAAATGACACCCTTATTTTCATGAAATTAGCCTTTTTGTGAAGTTATTTTATTGTACTTAAACATACTCAAAGTCATGGAAGGATCAATCGATTTTCTTTTGAAAGAATATTATTAAACTATGATTCTTGTACTTTCTATTTGCTGAACTAATAGTAATTTTAAGGCTTAAATATGTTTTAGGCCCCTGCAAATAGAGGGTGTTTTGGTTTAATCCTCTGCAAAAAAAAAATTGTTAAAAGCCCTTGCAAAATGACAT
This sequence comes from Astragalus membranaceus, assembly GCA_039519185.1. Taxonomy (NCBI): domain Eukaryota; kingdom Viridiplantae; phylum Streptophyta; class Magnoliopsida; order Fabales; family Fabaceae; genus Astragalus; species Astragalus membranaceus. The sequence continues at coordinate 28,526,238 of CM076854.1, read as the reverse complement.
ATTTTGTTATAAGCCCTTCTATGATTAAAATGTTAGCCTATAACATGGAATGCTATGATTGCTGGATGTAACATCCTCAAAATAATTAGTAGAATTATTTGGGTGTTAACCCAATTAAATTAATTTAGTACTTGACTGGTAAATTTATTGAGTGCAAAAATTATTTATTGGTTGTCATCAGATCGTTAACCGGATAATACGGGTCAAGGAAGTTTTGGATTCGAAATAAGAGATTTAGATCAATATGGTAATTGGAGCACGTTACCGCATATATATTAATAAATATATGTGTATGCGTGTATGTGTGTGTGTATAAGAAAGAAAGAATTAAAAGAATTAATAAAATAAGGAAAGAAAGGGGAGGAGGCGAGAGACAGTGAGGAGAAAGGAGAGAAAGAAGAGAAAAAGAAAGAAGGGGAAAGAAAGAAGAAGAGGAAAAAGGGGAGATTTAGGCTCATCAAAACGACTTCCCTCCAACACGAAAAATGCTCAGCGTTCCTTCCTCTTCGATTTGGTACCAACATCATCATCATCAACTCACTCTCCCTCAATTCACCATTTTCGAAATTGAGGGCTTTGGGGAAGGATTTCGGTTTGTGGATGATTGTGATGGTTTAGGGATGATTAGAAGGCAACCCGATGAAGGTGGAAAGCGGATTGAAGTTCGATTGGAAGGTTGGGAGAGTTAGGGTTTGAAAAATCAAGATTTGAGGTTATGTGTGAATAGTGATAATCATATTGGTCTTCTACTTGGTTACCTTTTTCCTTTTAAATTATCAATTTAGTTTGTGTAATCTGTGTTAAATATCATTTGTTTGTGAACACACGACTTTGAACAAAAAGTTAAGGACTTGTGGTATATTTGATACGTAACTAATATGAGAAAACAATTATTTAATTTCATAAGTAATTTTTTATACTAGTTATAATATCAACTTTAATTATAATCAAATATATGATTTAATTTTTATCCAAAAAGAAAGACATGAATCCTTGAATTAGACAATGATACAATGGTATCCGTGAGATAGGAAGAACTCATTCAGTAAAAAACGTACTTTTCAATTGATTCATTCATTCACTTCCACATGTCAGTGAAAGTCAACCATAGATCAAGCAGAGTGGAATAAACTACCATCATTCCAAACCTTCAGTGCCCTATTCAAAATTACGGTCTTGTTTTTCTTGAAAAATGGCAATTTAACTGCATCGTTTTTTAAGTTCATGTGGCACGATTTTCCTACGTCATTCACAAGACCTAGACAACACTCGTTGCTAACTGTTTGATTTCCAACAAATACACCAAAATATACTTGTTGACCACAATTTGGCGTCAATTAGGTTACACATTTACTTAAATATTTCTCATACGATGACGATGGCCTTGGAGTATAATTCAACTCACTAGAAGGACCTTGAGATGGTGGCTGAAGAGTATCAGAACCAACTGACGTTTTCAATATCAAAGTAAAGCTGATGAAAAAGGTCACAACTATATAAAATTTGTTGAATGATTCCAAGGTCTTTTAAAATATTGTTTTATGTTCAAGGTCTTGTAGATGTTGAATCTGAGTTAAATGGGGGAAAAAGAAAGTCATATTTACAGTATAAATATTACAATCTTAACGTTAAAAAGTATTTAATAGATTGTTCTAACTCTTTTAAAACCGCAAAAGCAAATATGTGTTTCTTTTTAATATGTGAAATGATTTTCTGATCGAAAGATAAGTTTCTTATCAAGATCGCATTTCCTAACCAAAAAACTTGTGAAATGTTTTTTCCTAATGCAATTTCAATTTTCAAAAGTAACACACACATGAAAACTCACTAAATTCATATATGGTCTTAAATAACATTGATAGGAAGATTTTCATGGCATAATTTAAGTAAGGCTTAAATATGTTTTAGGCCCCTGCAAATATAGGGTGTTTTGGTTTAAGCCCCTGCAAAAAATTTTTTTTGTTAAAAGCCCTTGCAAAATGACATATTTTGTTATAAGCCCTTCTATGACTAAAATGTTATCCTTAACATGAAATGCTATGATTGCTGGATATGTTGAGAAGGGCTTATAACAAAATATTTCATTTTGCAAGGGCTTTTAACAAAAAAAATTTTTTGCAGGGGCTTAAACCAAAACACCCTATATTTGCAGGGGCCTAAAACATATTTAAGCCTTTAAGTAAATATTTGTATAAAATTTTCTTTAGATGTTTTTTTTAGGAGAAAATTTTAATTAGTTGCCCCCAAAATTTCATGCTCATTTTTTTTTTGACTCACAATAGGGCAATTATATTTTGAAAGAGACTATATAAAAGTTAAGTTGGTCCAAATTGAACTATAAAGTGAAAGATTATATAAACTATTTATACAGACAAGTTGTGTGATCAAGCTCAAGCCCAATTGGTGGTTGAATTTGGTGTATAGATGTTTGGTTGTTTTGAAACTGAGTGATTTGTAATGTTCAATGTGAGTGAGTGTTCAAAGTCAGCATTTTTGCACATATGAATTTTTGGTAACAGTGAAGTTAAAGACCCGTCTTTCTTTCTATGTAACCGTGAATTTTTGGTAACATTCCAACTTGTGTTATTCGTAACTTTTGATTCGAAACTCCGATTTATGAGTTCTTGGATGCATTGGAAAGCTAAAGAAAAGATATACAACTATAAATAAACTATGAATTGTACTTTTAAACACATTCTAAGAAGTCTTCTTGATCTATCCTAACCATCGCCCTTGGTGTATAGTGAGTTGTATCTATTTGACGATTTGGTAATGAAAAACCTATGAAATGTCTTGGACTATGATGACTATGGTAAAGCAACTAATTGAGGTATATTATGATGATTGATGTGTTGTGTAAGACTGACTCGAGAGAGAGAAATACATATATACATATACGTAAAAACATGATGAAGGAATAATTGATCGAAGCGACGCACTTGGGGGAGGAGTCATGAGCCCTGGTCCAAGACTCTCATGTAGGAACCTGTCTAATATGCCGGGTTAGGGTTTCCCACTCTAGCGGAATGTAGAATTTGGAATATATGTAAGACTACATCTCTTTTTGTAAAGTTATTTTATTGTACTTAAACATACTCAAAGTCATGGAAGGATCAATGGATTTTCTTTTGAAAGAGTATTATAAAAATATGATTATTGTACTTTCTATTTGCTGAACTAATAGTAATTTCAATAGTTCAAGATGTAGTTACTTTTATAATGTATTTTGTATAAAAAGGAGTGTAAAGATATTTTATGGCTGAGCTTCATATATCCTCATCTAAATATTATATATCTACACTCTGTTTGCCTTCTTGACTCTTGCAATTTCCTAAAAAGGATTTCGGTTTAGTATCGAAAACGATACTTATGAGGGTTTCCGTGAGTCAGATAAGTGTCGATTTTAATTCGCTCGGTCCTAAAATGCTTACAGGTCCTGTAACACCTTAAGATCACAACTAGGTGAACAAAAGTATTAACATAATCATAATAAATTAGAGTATAATCTGCTCATTGAGGAGAAGGGGAAGAATATGGATGTTGCACTCAAGGTGTTTGATGTAATGTTTATCTTGATTGAATTTTGGTTTTCATGCATAATCTTGGTTTTGTTGGATTCTTAATTCATTTACCTTGGTTAATCCTTTGCTAGATACTTTTCTAGTAGTGAATTCATTAATTTCCTTTAGGCTTCTAAGTGGAATTACTAATCAAGAACTAAATTAGCATTGGATGTTCTTTTGTGATTAATGATAAGATAAACCCAAGATTCGTCGATTCCCTAGGATTGGTTGTTCTTATGTAACTATTTTTCGATATAATTTTGCACAGTTTTCTTTATATTTTTGTTAGTCACCTAAACCCCCCCTCAACCTTTTAGTTTTCTTACTTAATTTGATTGAGTTTCTGAGTTGGTCATTTGGGAAACGATTCGGGTTAGCACTCTTGCTACAAGTAGGGTCTTTAGCTCGTCAAAATTTTTGCGCCGTTGTCGGGGACCATTCTTAGATATTCAATCATATTAGGAATAGTTTTATCTAACTACTAACTGTTTGTTTAATGTTTCTTTTAGACTATTATTTTCTATTTTACAGGTTTAATCAAGTGGCTGAATTGGTACCGAAACGATTACATTTGAAGCTGAAACTGGGTTTCCAAAGTTTTGCAGCCATTCTAAGCACAAATCCTATAGGGTCAGTCACTCAGATTTTAGCCAAATTCGGTTGTTTACATAGCTTTTCTAGCTTTTATTAGTATTTAACTGTTAAAAAAATAATTTACAAGTGTTTAGTAGTTTCCTTGATTATATTTGTTTAGAGTTTTGGTTATTGTGTATGAGTACTAGATCTAATACTCACAATCACTTGTTTGAATTGGACCTTTAGATTGAAAGAACACTGTACACACTAACCAGAGCAAATAGACCTAGTGAGAGAATTGTTTCTGAATTTGGAAGTGGACCTGAGGTTGTTATTGATTTTACTAGCACTAGTGATTCTATTTCTGAGTTTGAGTCTTTGTGTGGATCTATCACTGAGTCTAAGATTAACATGGCTGATAATAATAGGACTTTGAAGGAGCTCGCTGCTCCTGAGTTAGTTCCCACAAGAGTCCAGAATAGATGGAGAGTTTGTATTGATTATCGAAAGCTTAACCAGGCCACTAGGAAAGATCACTTTTCATTACCTTTCATAGATCAGGTGTTGGTGAGGTTGGCAGGAAAGTCACATTACTGTTTCCTTGATGGATTCTCAGGCTTCTTCCAAATTTGTATAGCCCCTTAAGATCAGGAGAAGACGACTTTCACATGTCCGTTTGGTACATTTGCATACAGGAGAATGCCTTTCGGACTTTGTAATGCTCCAGGTACATTTCAGCGGTGTATGGTCAGTATTTTCTCTGATTTTTTGGAACACTGGATGGAGGTTTTTATGGATGATTTTACAGTATATGGCTCTTCTTTAGATGCATGCTTAGATAGCCTTGCTAGGGTGCTTGAAAGGTGCACTAAGACTCATCTTGTTCTTAATTTTGAGAAATGCCATTTCATGGTAGAACATGGTATAGTCTTAGGGCATGTTATTTCTAACAAAGGAATTGAAGTTTATAAGTCCAAAATTGATGCTATTGCCTCTTTAACATACCCAACTTGTGTGCGGGAAGTGCGTTCTTTTCTTGGTCATGCAGGGTTTTACAGGCATTTCATTCAGGACTTTAGTAAGGTTTCTCTTCCATTGTCCAGGCTCCTTAAAAAGAAGTTGATTTTAATTTTGATGATTCTGGCAAGGAAGCTTTTGATCTTTTGAAAAAGCACTTGACCTCTGCTCCCATCATTCAACCACCAAATTGGGAATATCCTTTTGAGTTGATGTGTGATGCATCAAATTATGCTGTTGGAGCCATCCTTTCACAACGAGTGGACAAGAAACTTCATGTCAAATCATATGCCTCTCGTACCTTGGATTCAGCCCAAGCCAACTACACCACCATAGAAAAAGAACTCTTAGCTATTGTTTTTGCCTTGGATAAATTTAGATCACATCTATTGGGCACTAAAGTAATTGTTTTCTCTGATCATGCCGCTTTGAAGTTCTTATTGAATAAGCCCGAGGCAAAGCCTAGATTAATCCGTTGGATGTTGCTCTTACAAGAGTTTGACCTTGAGATACGAGACAAAAGTGGAAATTGAGCACAAGTCATATTGGACTGTAAAACAATGCAACCTTGATTTGAGTCAAGCAGGGTCACAAAGAAAGCTCCAACTTCAAGAACTTGAGGAGCCTAGGCTGGAGGCATATGAGAACTCTCGTATATACAAAGAGAAGACCAAAATGTTTCATGATAATATGTTGCGCAAAAAGGAGTTCCTCATTGGCCAAAAAATTCTTCTCTACAACTCCCGCCTCAAGTTTATGCCTGGTAAGCTTCGTTCTAGATGGATTGGCCCTTTTGTTGTTGTTAATGTTTTTCCTCATGGAGCAGTTGAGATAAAGAGTGAGGCAACCAACAAGGTGTTCAAAGTCAACGGTCATCCCCTCAAGCATTTTTATGAGGGAACTAAAAAGCACAGTGGAGGAGATCCACCTACAAGAGGCCATCTACCTTGATTTGATAAGGATGTTTCTTTTCCCTCACATTTTAATTTTACATGTCTCATTTTACTGATTTGTTCTTACATTGAGGGCAATGTAGAATTTAAGTGTGGCGGGAGAAACACATGTTTCATTTCTGTTTTTTTTTTCTATATTGTTTTTAATATTGTGTTTTCATTGTCTTTGTTATTTTGCTACTGTTTTTGTTATTTTGCTATTGTTTTAACCATTTTGTAGTGCTATTTTCAGTTGGTGTTATGAGACTTGTAATTGCTTGAGTGTGAATCAATTGAAGTTAAAAGAGTCATGTCCTAAATGAGTGTATTGTATCTTTTTGATTTTTACAAGTTTGGTGATTCAACATTGAATTAATAGATTGAATTTGATGGAAACACGCCATGTGAGACTTTGAGCCTCAGAATTTTCTTCATTCTTGTGTGACTTTCATTCATGGATTTTGTTGCTCTAGAACTTGCTTTGGTTCTTGTTAAAGCTACATTTGTACATGCACATTTTAACATGATGAAGGCATTTTTGTACTCTTTTAGCCACTTAGCCAAATAGCTAACCTTGCATTTTTTTTTCCTTTGATTACCCCCATTGAGCCTTTGTAACCATTTTTTGTTTCTAGCTCATTACAAGCCTAAACTGAATTGAGACCTTTCAAAACTGAGATTCATTCACTGGCTTATGGTAGAGAACATGAGCAAGCTTATAAGAGTTGTTTAGAATGCAAAATATGTGTTCATCAAATTCCGCCACTTATCTTTTGGTCGTCCCGAGCAAAATCAAAATAAAAATAAAAAACTATGGACCATGGGTTTCGATTTCATATACTCAAGAGACAATCTTCAACTATCTACTTTCAAGTGATGCTCCAAGAATGGAAAAGGTTTGAGTGAGAAGAGCAGTCAAAGTTTCAAGAAATCACAACAATCAAGAAGTTTATGTTTCTTTCTTTATGCAACAAGCAAGGCAATTCCATTGAAAAACATAGATGAATGATGGAACCTCACAGTCATACTCTCAATCTCTCAAGTGTTTATATGGTAAGTGTTTCATTCAATTCAATCCATGAAAATTGGAACTACCATAAGCTTGATCACAACAATAAGTGTTTCTTTTATTTTTGTTGTTGTTGGTTTTTCTTCTTTTTTGGGGGGAATCAGACCTTTCAAAACTGAGATTCATTCACTAGCCCATCCTTAAATAACACACAAAATGGCTATGAGAATTATTAGTTGAGGCACGAACTTGAAAGGGGACCAAATCTAAAGGGATCATGATGTGATAATGGAGTGAAATGAGTTTTTGAATCCATGCAAATTCATTAGTATGAAGCTTCAAGAAAGTTAACTTGACTCTATGCAACATAATTAGAAAGCCGAAAGACAATCCTCTATAATTTTGAACTTCTTATTCAAAAGCGCACTATCGACCTTCCCTTCTTATCCTCTTTTTTGAATGCCCTGTGATATCTTCCCACTCGTTAGATTTCCTCACACCACTTTTCCAACAACTCTCAAGAGGATGATCCCATTCTACGAGTCAAAGCTTGATTGGTATTCATCTTGACGCAAGCATGAAAATTCAACTTTCTTTTTATTCTTGTAAACATGACATGGATGTAGACTCGGTGATTTCCAAAATCTCCTAAATCAGTATGCTATGAGAGTGCATGTATGCAAACATTCATGCAAAAAAAAATTTACATTTTTCCCACATTTTGCACATAAAATGCATTTTTTGTAACATCATTTTTTTATTCCTTTTATGCATGAAATGCAATGTAATTTCCAAACTTTTACGCTTTCTAAAGAGAATATGCTTTAAAGATTGACGAATGATAATGTAGTTTATTTTATTTACTCATGAAAGTATGCACAACATGCTACAACGACTTTACATATATGCAAAGAAGAAAAATGAAATCTGGTGAAACTTTCAATGTGTTTTTCTTACAAGACCCATGCAACTTTTAAAGAGAATAGACTATGTAGAATGATAAATGGCAATGAGAATTTTTATTTACTTATGAGAATGCACGCTATGTGCAAAAATATTTTTTCTATAATCTATTCCATGAAAAATATAAACGTGGAGGAATTTATACCTTTCAATGACACACAATCTACTACTCAATATGCAAACAAATCTTTCTAGAATGCGACATGATCTTTTATGTTTTTTATGCATGAAATGCAATGCAATTCTCTACATATTTTTGGACATTTTTATTATTATTTTTTGAAAGTCGAAAAAATGTACAAACAAGATTATGGATAAGAGACAAAGTAGCTCCCTTTGTGGCCTATGATGGGTTACTTATACTATTGGGTTGTGGGCCCTATGGGTCTAATGCTTTTCTATTTTGAACCCTCAGAATGGTTGGTTATTGTAACCTACGGAGATTTAAGGTCTCTAGAGACAAGTACTCTTCTAGAAGATGGACCACAATAGGATGTACATCCAAAATGTGGATATCCACACAGAAGAATCACACTCTAGATGAGGAAATTTGTGGTAGTCACACAGGATGTACATCCAAAATGAGTTCCACTACACAACCTCGTTCTAACTTATGTGCTTTTTGTGGCTCAGGTGTGAGCTCAACTCTTAGTGTGTGCTCACAGTGTATGTCTAGTGTGTGAAGGGAGCACACAAATCTCAAATCCTAATAAAATAAGTAAAACCTCCCAAATAATTCCTGCAAAATAACCAAAAGCAACAACCAAACAATAATATCAAGTGTCTTCTAGCCTAAGGTTTATATCAAGCATAATATAAAACAAATAAATAAATAAATAATAAAGAGGGGTAAATAAACAAGCATACCTTATAACCATTTTGCCCAAATACATATAGCAGACTTGACTCTCACTAATCCCCAGCGGAGTCGCCATCTGTCGCGACCAAGATCTCAATGTAGACGGCCCAAAAATGTTGTAATTTTAGGAGTCGCCATTCAATTTATTAAAGAGGAAATCTGGAAAAACCTGTGTTTGAAAAATATTTGGTCAGCGTAAACTAGGTTGGATTCAGGAGTCGATTATGCATAGGGAATGGCGGAAACATAATTCAGCAGCACCCCTAATACATCTATCATAAGACAATTACCCTAAATTTGATTGTGCAAAATATTTAATAAGTAATGACATATTTGATTTACCCTAAAAAATAAAATAAATAAGGGACTAAACTAGAAAATTTAATTTTTGACTTGACAGGGAAGCGCCGCTCCTACGTATCCTCCGGTGCAATGAGGAACTCAAAAGTCATGTAGTTCTTCCTAAAATAGTTTTTTGTTGGTTGATTTTAATTTTTAGAAAGTGGTTTAAGCTCACCAAACTGTACAACTCAGGCGTCTTAAACCGGGATCGACAAGATGTACATCTCAGCAAATCCCATAATTTTTTTTATGGGAATAGGTTTTTGTAAGGTTCTTTTTTTAGTTTGACAAGACTCAATGTGACTAAACACATTTTTTATATAAAAGGGAAAACAGGTGGTAAAAAAGAAGAATAAAGGGGTGCAATTAGTGGTTTTCAAACATGGGCCAGGCCCAACACCAATCATTAAAAGAACATATTTTTTGAAAAAGGGGGGTTGTTTAAGTGAAAACGGAGGGGTGCGAATAGTAAAGCCCAGAATTTTAAATTAAAAGAAAACAAACAGAAGCCCAAATCAGATCATGATGGGGTTACGAATACATGAAAACAGTGGTGATAAATGTGGGGGCGCATAAATAAAACAGGTAGGTGTATATTGCAAACTGGTTATTAGAAATAATAATAATAGTAATAATAATAATAATAATAATAATAATAATAATAATAATAATAATAATAATAATAATAATAATAATAATAATAATAATAATAATAATAATAATAATAATAATAATAATAATAATAATAATAATAATAATAATAATAATAATAATAATAATAATAATGGAGGTGGTACGCATGCTTCAAGGCTGTTTTTTATTTTTTAATTAATTTTTTTTTTGTACTTTTTGCCTTTGTTTTGTCTCCATGTGTATATATAAACAACTTAAATTAAACTATAATTTTTTTGAAAAAAAATTCTGATTTTTTTGTTTCATTGAATAAAAATTAAGGTACTATTTGTAAATAATAATAATAATAATAATAATAATAATAATAATAAGAAGGCAAAATCGTTAATGAGCACAAAATCGCATGCGTAAGAGATTAAAATTTTTAAATTCATAACAAATAATATTTTTGTGATTTGTTTTTAAAACAACGAAAAATATCAGTTAAAATTGCGTGTTCACAACAACCACGATTGAATTGCATGTTCTTGAAGAACCAGCAACTTCCTAGATAGAGGTATCTATAACAATTGATCGATAATGCAAAAATAAATGATGATTTAAAATCGTAATTTTTGCGAATTCTATATTAATACTGTGGATTAGAGAAAATCAGACTAATATCTCCAACTTTTGTAACAAATAATTCGTTAACAAAAATATGGCTATCGTCACATCAAGATCTAACAGTCAGAAAGCCAAACATATTGATCGTGGGAGCACGATATAGACGAGTTCTCGCATTTGGCCGAAGTATCAACAGGATCTCCAAATGACCCCATACCCAGGGTGCCGACCACGGTGGCTCGCATTGGCACATTGGGGACAACGAGGAAACAACCGAGTATGTGAAAACAAACATATCCGATATACACTCAGGAACTCAATTGATGTCCTATCAATTAGACTTTCAAGACGAGGCCTTCTAGTTAGAACGACCCCGACTTGGGGGGAAACTGCTATGGACCGGGCCACGCTCTTGGACCCGATCAAACCCGGGTGAATTAGGCCCACAATCCATAAAGATCAGATGGCCATGATTCATCCTCTACTTCAAATGGCTCCAACGCCCTCTTTTATCATTATGCACGCCACCAATGATATTTTGCAACGTTATTAGCACCTTTTTCTGTAAATATGTTGTCCCATCAATATGATAGGTACACGTTTATTTTTTCCTGCTACCTATTTACTGACTTAAGCATCAGAATGTGTGTAGGTACCACCCCTCCGCCGAATCAACGTGAAGGAGTTCAGTTCATTGCCTGTCTTACCCATCACTGCAGCCAAGCCAATCCCAACTATTTCACCTGTAGTTCTGGTCCCAGTAGTTTCACCATTAGTTCCAGCCCGTACTACCAAACCTTTAGTTCCTCTCCCCGCACAAGCAATTCATAACCTAATTGCTTTACTTAGTGACCAAGCCAGGAGTATTGCTGACCACAACGCTCGGAGGGCCGACAACGAGGGGAACACAATCGTGGTCCAAGCTAACACTGCTCTCGTTCTTGGAATTAGCTTCTGATGTATGCCATTTAGTGCATTTCGGAGATTCTACATGTTAGAATTATCGGGGTGTTACATTATGGTATCAGAGCAGTTCGACCTAGTCGGGCTTAGTTTAGTTTAGGGTTGAGTCGATTCCTTGTTAGTCCTTGTTGTGATTACACTTGTGATGCTAAGAGACATTGAGCCTGATCAACTCAATACTTAGTGTATCATAAGCGGAATTATGGAAGGATGACCAAGACGTAGTCCTCGACCAAGACCGAAGTTCCTTAAAACCCGTTTCATCTTAGGGAATATTGGAAAGAAGAGGGTAGTTAAGCCGTAAACTCCGAATGCAAAGTTAAAAGGTAACCTATCAAGGGAGAGAAAGTGCAGTTGTATGATTCCTCAAGATTCTCCAAGTGTTTTGCTGGTAGGAAGCCCAAGAGGTGAATGTCGTCCTAGTGCGACTCAGTGGTAATATTTTAAGAAAAAGGGGTCACTCAATCCAGAGTGCCCAAACAGAGGAAAGGAAAGAGTCAGATAAGCCTACTTCAGCTCGAGAGAGGGTCTACACTGCAGATGCTCAGAAAGTCAAGGCTACAGACACTCCACCGAGAATGTGGATATTGTCCTAGGTATGAGATGGATGACTGCAAACCATGTGAATGTTGATTGTTTTCATCGGACTAATCGGTTTCGCCTCCGAACCAGTGGAGCTACAACCGACCAATCCTGAAGTTGTTATTTCTTTTACTTCAGCCAGTAACTGTCTGTTTCAAGGCGCAGAAGCTTATGTCATGATGTTGTCTGCATCCACTGAGACAGGTCTAGATTTATCTTCTGTGCAAGTTGTTAATGAATTTCTTGATGTGTTTCCTGATGAAGTTCCTTCGTTACCTCCGGATCGTGAGGTGGAGTTCTCTATAGAGTTGGTTCCGGGCACTGGGCCAATTTCTATAGCTCCGTATAGAACGTCGCCATTAGAGTTGAAGGAAGTGAAAGTCCAAGTGGAAGAGCTATTTTCCAAGCAGTTTATCCGGCCGAGTGCCTCACCATGGGGTGCTCCAGTGTTGCTTGTCAAGAAGAAGGACGGAAGTATGAGATTGTGCATCAGTCGAACAAGGTGATTATTAAGAACAAGTACCTGTTACCGAGGATTGATGATTTGCTAGACCAATTGAGGGGAGCTTCGGTATTTTCAAAGATTGATTTGAGGTCCGGCTAACACCAAATCAGAGTTCGAGCTTTGGACGTCCCGAAGACCGCTTTCCGTACGAGGTATGGACACTATGAATTTGTAGTGATGCCCTTCGGTTTGACCAATGCTCCAGCCATATTCATGGACTATATGAATCGGATTTTTAATCCCTATCTGGATCAGTTTGTAGTAGTGTTCATTGATGATATCTTGGTGTTCTCTAAGACGATTGAGGAGCATGTGCAACATCTCCGAATTGTTCTGAACGTACTCCGAGAGAAGAAGGTGTACGCTAAGCCGTCCAAATGTGATTTTTGGATGCCTGAAGTTAAGTTTCTGGGCCATGTGATATCTCGGGCCGGTGTTGCAGTGGATCCCAGTAAGATTGAAGCTGTGGTAGACTGGGAACAACCATCTACGGTTGCTAAGGTAAGAAGTTTCTTGGGATTAGCTGGGTATTATCGAAGATTCATTCGAGGATTTTCCCAGTTGGTCCTTCCACTCACTCGGTTAACTCGCAAGGGTCAGCCGTTTGTTTGGGACTCAGACTGTGATAATTGTTTCACGGAATTGAAGGATCGTTTGACTTCTGCACCTATCCTGATTCTTCCAGATCCGTCCGTAGGATTCCAAATCTATTGTGACGCCTCTGGTAAGGGTTTGGGATGTGTCCTATTGCAGAATCAACAAGTAGTTGCTTATGCCTCCAGGCAGTTGAAGCCGCATGAAGAGAATTACCCAACTCATGATTTAGAGTTGGCAGCGATTGTGTTTGCCCTAAAGATTTGGAGACATTACCTGTATGGGTCTTGTTTCGAAGTCTTTAGTGATCACAAGAGCCTTAAGTATTTGTTTGACCAAAAGGAGCTGAACAACAGACAGAGGAGATGGGTAGAATTCCTGAAGGATTACGATTTCGAATTGAAGTACCATCCTGGTAAGGCTAATGTTGTGGCGGATGCTTTAAGTAGAAAGTCTATCCACACTGCAGAGTTGATGATGCACGAGATGTCTTTGTTGAAATCGTTTAGACACCTCAACTTGAGAGTTAAGTCATGAAGGAACAGGTTAGTGTTGAGCCATATTCAGATTTAATGTTCCTTGAGAAATCTGATTCGCTCAGCCCAAGAAGGTGATGTAGAGCTGCAAGCGCAGAAGAGATTGCCAAATTACACCGAAGACGGTAATGGCGTAATTTGCCTTGATGGTAGAATCTGTGTGCCGAATGATGAGAATGTGAAGAGACAAGTCTTAGAGGAGGCTCATAAGAGTCAGTTCTCAATACATCCTGGGTCTACCAAGATGTATCGAGATTTGAAGCAATTGTATTGGTGGCCGGGTATGAAAGTGGATATTGCAGAGTTTGTGTCTCGATGCTTGACTTGTCAAAAGGTTAAGATAGAGCACCAGAAGCCAGGTGGCCAGTTACAGCCGTTGAATGTACCTGAATGGAAATGGGAAAGCATATCCATGGATTTTGTCATGGGATTGCCACGGTCCCATGCCGGAAATGATTCTATTTGGGTAGTGGACTAGTGGTGGATCGCCTGACCAAGTCCGCTCATTTTATTCCGGTACGTTCGAATCACAAGGTTGCTAAGTTAGCAGATGAGTATCTCAAGAATATTGTGAAGTTGCATGGAATCCCTACAAGTATCATCTGTGATCGAGATTCCAAGTTCACATCTCGATTTTGGAGAGCATTGAATATGGCGTTGGGAACAACCGTATGTGTTAGCACCGCTTACCATCCACAGACAGACGGGCAGACTGAGAGAACAATCCAGACATTGGAGGATATGTTGAGGGCTTGTGTACTCGGTAGTGGAGGCAGATGGGAGGATCATCTTCCATTGGTGGAATTTTCATACAACAACAGTTACCATTCTAGTATCGGAATGGCTCCATATGAAGCATTGTATGGAAGGAAGTGTAGGACACCATTGTGTTGGTGGGATGTAGGTGAGCAGAGATTGTTGGGACCGGAATTGGTCCGTGAGACTACGGAGAAGATCCGTCAGATAAGAGAAAGGATGAAAGCCGCGCAGAGTCGGCAAAAGAGTTATGCGGATAAGAGAAGAAGGCCGTTAGAATTCAAAGAAGGAGACCATGTCTTTTTGAGACTTTCTCCAACCATCGGGACCGGTATTGCTTTGCGAGCGAAGAAGCTCAGTCCTTGGTATGTCGGACCCTTCCAGATTATCGAGCGAGTTGGGCCGGTAGCGTATCGCATTGCATTACCTCCAGAATTGTCCAGATTACATTATGTGTTTCATGTATCGCAGTTAAGGAAGTATATTCATGATCCGAATCAACCCTTAAGTTATGAAGCGATTGACATCAGACCGGATTTGTCTTATCATCCTACTCCGATCAGAATCATCGAACGTGGCGAGAAAACGCTCCGGACGAGATCAATTCCTATTGTCAAGGTGCTTTGGGACGGTGCATCACACGACGAAACAACATGGGAAGTAGAGGAGAACATGCGGGTGAAATATCCCCATCTGTTCGATGAGGTACGTTTTGTCAATTTTGAGGACAAAATTTTTAAAAGTTGGGGTGATTGTAACATCCCCAATTTCGCTAATTTAAATTATTTAAATTAGCAAGAGGTCGAGATGATTAATTAGCATTATTGATTAATTATGATATGGTGAGTTAATTGGGATTTTAAGCAAATAGGAGCACAGGGGTATTTTCGTCTTTTCCACACATTAATGAGTTTCGGCTAAACCATCCTCCACAGAACATAACTATATGCAATATGAAATTGTTGTATAAGTATTGTGTGATTAAAATTGACTTAAGAAGAAATTAAGGAAGTTTAAGCAAAATTTGGACATAGGGGCACTATGGTCATTTCGCCCTTTAAGTGGTAACCCTCAGCTGACCAAGACAACACAAAACACACACTCAGCTGGACCTATAGCCAAACATTCAGCCACTTACAAAGAAAAACAGAATTGAAAAGAGAGGAGGAAGCTTGGGAGAGGGAGGGAGCTTGTGAGGGGAGGAGAAGAGAGGGAGAGGAAACAAATTTGAATGCATGTCCAGTTTCTCCTCACCATTATTCTCCATTTTCTTCCCTCTACTCTATGATATCAACATTTCCACCATCACCCTTCTCCAAGCCAAATCACCATTGATGAGCTTCCAAGCTCAAAAATGGAACTTTCTACTTAGAGAAGCCTTGCATGATGAGCCTAGAGCAATATTCAGGTGCTAGGACAACAACATAATGGATTGAAGCACATTTGAGGAAGGTTCTGAAGCTAGAAGTGCTTGGGATTCATTTGGGGTAGTTGATGGAGTTGAACTTCAAAGTTGAGGTTGAAGTTGCAAGTGCAACACAAATTCTGGGTAAAAAACAGTTTGGGGACCCTTCATTGTTTTCATCGTATCTCACTGTACACTGCTCCGATGATCGTGATTCTTGTCCCTCTGGAAACTAGACACAAAGATCTTCATTTTGGGCACAAGAACCGTATGATTTCATGGATAAATGAAGGCGATATCATGTCCCCAAGTTTCGGATTCAGAATCAAGCACTATCCTGGACCAGTCACCTTGTTTCGGGTATATCTCCCAATCTACTGGATGCATGCGTATGAACCTTTGACCATCAGAAAGTAGACAAAATTATCTACACAATGGGCACTGGTTTGAAGGGTTTTGGCCACGATTTGACCAAGATATACGTGTTACAAAACTGCTCACTGATTCTGGAAAACGGATGTGGAATTGGAAATGTTGGTTCCTCAAATTTCGGATCGAATCGCCAAAGTTCGAGAGACGCCAATTCCGTATTCAAGGAGGAAGTTCAGTAGCTGGATTTGTGATTGGTTGCTGTTCCGGAGTTCAGTTTCGAGTATCGGACGAGTTTGGTGCGAGTACGTGATTACGGGGATCGTTCGAGAAGTTACGGTTCGGTCGTTTCGTGTGAGGACGTGATTTCTCGCGAGGTCGTCAAATCGGTGAGTTCTATACTCGCTTAGGGATGTTTTGTTGTCGAGTCATGTTATTTTCTGAAACGATATTATGGAAAATCCGCTTTGTGAAAACTTAATGAAAACGTTTTTATCGAAAAACCGTAAATCGCATAATTGCTCGATTTGATTGGATTGTTGATTTATGATATATGTTGTTTGACTGTTTAATCGCTTTCGCTGGTCTGGAATAATAACTGTTATGATAGGATATCGATCAGAACGAAATTGGAATCGGGACGGAATGGAATTTTCTCATGAAAAGTCTGTTTTCTGGAAAACTGATGGAGACGCACGGATCGTGTGCCTCTGTGCACGGGTCGTGCGCCCCCATCTGATACTGCACGAAATGGATTTTTAGTTACGCACAGATCGTGCGCCAAGATGCACGGATCGTGCGTATCATTCTGAAACTTTCCACATTTTTATTGAAAAGCGCACGGATCGTGTGCCTATATGCACGGGTCGTGCGTAACCTTCTGACTTCCAACTTCAAGGTACCTTTTTATCCATTCCGAATGATTCCAAACTTCTTCTAATCCATTCCCCGAGGTTCCACAACAATGTAAATATACTGATATCATGGGATTGAACATGTTGATAGAAAGCTTGTGTGTTATGAACGTAACGGAAAACCGTACTTAGAGAACGCGAGAGAACATAAGTCAAGAAATGTTAATTCACGGTAAAATGTCTTCCCTCGTGGAAGGATACACGGTACTTGACTGAAATCGTACACGGTACTTGACTGAAATCATAGACGGTACTTGACTGAAATCATACACGGTACTTGACTGAAATCATACACGGTACTTGACTGAAATCATACACGGTACTTGACTGAAATCATAGACGGTACTTGACTGAAAACATAGACGGTACATGACTGAAATCACTAACAGCCCATTGCGGGTACATGGATACATAATGTATAATAAATACAAGAGGATAAGGGTGACGACCCTTAGAGGATTAGCATACTAGGGGAGGGGAAGTCATGAGCCCCAAAACCTAGACTCAAGAATGTTTCCCCCACTAGAAATAGCGGGATGGGTTCACCAAAGTCAAGAAGTGCCTATAAAATAGGTAGGCTGAGGTGTTATGCTAAAATCATGGAACAAAATGTAATGCGTAGTTGCTTAGTAGGGCTACAAATTACAAGAGGTAAAATGTTGTATGCTTCATGTGTCGCTTAGGAGGGCCATGAGCATAAAGAATACAGGAACTTAAAATATTTCCACGTGGTTGCTTTTTAGGGCCACGAGATCAAAGTAAAGTATAATGAACCGCTAGAGTTAGTAAGGGGTCTCGATAGGACTCAGTGAGATAATGTTTATCTCACCCTTCATATTTGTGGTTTTTACAGAGAAGCAGGGGAAAGCAAAGGCGACAAAGCACGGTTAGCCGGTGCGACTCATGGAACTATTGGAAATTGGATTTCCGCTTAGCCCTTTGTATTTTTATTTAGTTATGTCACGATTGTATGACTTTCATTGTTTAAGTTGTAAAATCGTTTCCGCTACTTTATGTTTTGAGTATTGAACACCAGGATTAAGTACAAGTCTTAAGTTTTGAAACTTGAGCATTTTCAGGAAGTTTATGAGGTTCAGAGAACCATTTGATATGTATTATCGAAAGTTTTAGTTGTGTTCAATATTTCAATAACAGGAAGCTACTCTGATGTATGCCATTTAGTGCATTTCGGTGATTCTACATGTTAGAATTATCGGGGTGTTACATTATGGTATTAGAGCAGTTCGACCTAGTCGGGCTTAGTTTAGTTTAGGGTTGAGTCGATTCCTTGTTAGTCCTTGTTGTGATTACACTTGTGATGCTAAGAGACATTGAGCCTGATCAACTCAATACTTAGTGTATCATAAGCGGAATTATGGAAGGATGACCAAGACGTAGTCCTCGACCAAGACCGAAGTTCCTTAAAACCCGTTTCATCTTAGGGAATATTGGAAAGAAGAGGGTAGTTAAGCCGTAAACTCCGAATGCAAAGTTAAAAGGTAACCTATCAAGGGAGAGAAAGTGCAGTTGTATGATTCCTCAAGATTCTCCAAGTGTTTTTCTGGTAGGAAGCCCAAGAGGTGAATGTCGTCCTAGTGCGACTCAGTGGTAATATTTTAAGAAAAAGGGGTCACTCAATCCAGAGTGCCCAAACAGAGGAAAGGAAAGAGTCAGATAAGCCTACTTCAGCTCGAGAGAGGGTCTACACTGCAGATGCTCAGAAAGTCAAGGCTACAGACACTCCACCGAGAATGTGGATATTGTCCTAGGTATGAGATGGATGACTGCAAACCATGTGAATGTTGATTGTTTTCATCGGACTAATCGGTTTCGCCTCCGAACCAGTGGAGCTACAACCGACCAATCCTGAAGTTGTTATTTCTTTTACTTCAGCCAGTAACTGTCTGTTTCAAGGCGCAGAAGCTTATGTCATGATGTTGTCTGCATCCACTGAGACAGGTCTAGATTTATCTTCTGTGCAAGTTGTTAATGAATTTCTTGATGTGTTTCCTGATGAAGTTCCTTCGTTACCTCCGGATCGTGAGGTGGAGTTCTCTATAGAGTTGGTTCCGGGCACTGGGCCAATTTCTATAGCTCCGTATAGAACGTCGCCATTAGAGTTGAAGGAATTGAAAGTCCAAGTGGAAGAGCTAATTTCCAAACAGTTTATCCGGCCGAGTGCCTCACCATGGGGTGCTCCAGTGTTGCTTGTCAAGAAGAAGGACGGAAGTATGAGATTGTGCATCAGTCGAACAAGGTGATTATTAAGAACAAGTACCTGTTACCGAGGATTGATGATTTGCTAGACCAATTGAGGGGAGCTTCTGTATTTTCAAAGATTGATTTGAGGTCCGGCTATCACCAAATCAGAGTTCGAGCTTTGGACGTCCCGAAGACCGCTTTCCGTATGAGGTATGGACACTATGAATTTGTAGTGATGCCCTTCGGTTTGACCAATGCTCCAGCCATATTCATGGACTATATGAATCGGATTTTTAATCCCTATCTGGATCAGTTTGTAGTAGTGTCCGTTGATGATATCTTGGTGTTCTCTAAGACGATTGAGGAGCATGTGCAACATCTCCGAATTGTTCTGAACGTACTCCGAGAGAAGAAGTTGTACGCTAAGCCGTCCACATGTGATTTTTGGATGCCTGAAGTTAAGTTTCTGGGCCATGTGATATCTCGGGCCGGTGTTGCAGTGGATCCCAGTAAGATTGAAGCTGTGGTAGACTGGGAACAACCATCTACGGTTGCTAAGGTAAGAAGTTTCTTGGGATTAGCTGGGTATTATCGAAGATTCATTCGAGGATTTTCCCAGTTGGTCCTTCCACTCACTCGGTTAACTCGCAAGGGTCAGCCGTTTGATTGGGACTCAGACTGTGATAATTGTTTCAAGGAATTGAAGGATCGTTTGACTTCTGCACCTCTCCTGATTCTTCCAGATCCGTCCGTAGGATTCCAAATCTATTGCGACGCCTCTGGTAAGGATTTGGGATGTGTCCTAATGCAGAATCAACAAGTAGTTGCTTATGCCTCCAGGCAGTTGAAGCCGCATGAAGAGAATTACCCAACTCATGATTTAGAGTTGGCAGCGATTGTGTTTGCCCTAAAGATTTGGAGACATTACCTGTATGGGTCTCGTTTCGAAGTCTTTAGTGATCACAAGAGCCTTAAGTATTTGTTTGACCAAAAGGAGCTGAACAACAGACAGAGGAGATGGGTAGAATTCCTGAAGGATTACGATTTCGAATTGAAGTACCATCCTGGTAAGGCTAATGTTGTGGCCGATGCTTTAAGTAGAAAGTCTATCCACACTGCAGAGTTGATGATGCACGAGATGTCTTTGTTGGAATCGTTTAGAGACCTCAACTTGAGAGTTAAGTCAAGAAGGAACAGGTTAGTGTTGAGCCATATTCAGATTTCATGTTCCTTGAGAAATCTGATTCGCTCAGCCCAAGAAGGTGATGTAGAGCTGCAAGCGCAGAAGAGATTGCCGAATTACACCGAAGACGGTGATGGCGTAATTTGCCTTGATGGTAGAATCTGTTGACCAAGTGACTTCAAACACAAGAGGGGGGGTGAATTGTGTAATTAAAAATTGCGATTAAAAATAAAGTTTTTAAAAGATTTTGATCAAATAAGATGCTTGAATTTAAATACCTGTGATAAAGCAATAAAATAACTTGCAAGTAAAATAAAGGAGATGAAGGGAAGAAGATGACACAAAGAGATTTATACTGGTTCGGCCAAACCACAGGCCTACGTCCAGTCCCCGAGGAATGCTCCAAGGGATTTCAACTAATCACTAGCTTTTAAAACAGGTTCAGCTAGAAACCTTTACAATCAAGAACTTACAACACCGGGATATCACCTCCCTGAAAGAAAACCTTCAAGAACCAAGAGATTTGATAGCACACTCAATAGTGTGGATAAAACAAGTTGAAGCACAGTAATACAATATCAAATTATGTGAGATATAAAGCTCTCAAAAATAAAATTGCAAGTGTAAGAGTAGTGAGGGTGATGAGAAGAATAATAGATCTCAGATGCAAGAGTGAGTCGTTCGTTGAAAGTGAAGAGTGAGGCTACTATTTATAGAAGAATAGAAAATATGACCGTTGAGTGAAATGAAGAAATGTAGAAATCGATTGTGTGCCTGATTTGCCTAAGATGGATAATCGATTTCATGCTTGATTAGATCTAGGATAAGGAATCGATTACGTACTTAGTTAAATCATGAAAGAATCGATTCTTTGCTTTGTTAAACCATGAGAATCGATTTGTGAGCCTCAAAAGAAAAGGAAAAGAATCGATTATGAAGTAGAATGAAAAGGAGAAGGAATCGATTCTTAAGTAAAATGAAAAGGAAAGGAATCGATTTATGTTTTAACATATGATTTAAGAAATCGATTCTTGGCTGTTAAGAGAGCTTGAAAATCGATTTCATGCTTTAACATATGATATAAGAAATCGATTCTTGGCCTTTTGAGAGAGCTTGAAAATCGATTTTATGGCCATTAGAAAATACTATAAATCGATTATACGCTTTCCAAAAATCATTTTCATATCATGTGTGCTTGTCCTATTCAATTATGCATGCATGGGATTTGTTTCAAAATATTTTCATGCAAAATTATTTATATGAAAAACATTTGTGAGTGTGTGATTTATTTTATATTTGAGAGCTTTATTTTCACTTACAATAATGTCCTAAACACACACAACAGTAAAATAATTCTTGACTGTCGCTTGATTGCATTTTTCCGCTTTTTGCAGTCTTGACCTTTTTGCCCTTCTTTTGTTAATCATCAAAACCTGATTATTCCTGTCAAGGCATATATTCACATTCTCCCCCTTTTTGATGATGACAAACATCATTAGGAGGGATTTGCTCAATGAAGGGGTTAGATAAGAATATTTCATAACAATGTATATCAGAGATAAGCGCAGATTATACTCCCCCTTTCTATATGCAAACATTTAAGAAAATGCTCCCCCTGAAATATGCAAATCAAGTAGCTCTCCCCCTTTTGGCATTATCAAAAAGCGAAAAATAATCAAGTATAGGCAGTCTAAGGCATATATTCACTCAATGCATGATTGATTTAGAATTCCCAATTCAGTTCTTATAAAAGAGAAACTTTCTTTTGGCAAAGGTTTAGTAAAAATATCTGCAAGTTGGTTAGATGTTTCCACAAACTCAATTACGCAATCACCTTTTTGAACATGATCTCTGATAAAATGGTGCCTGATCTCAATGTGTTTTGTCCGTGAGTGATAAACCGGATTTTTTGTGAGATTTATGGCACTGGTGTTGTCGCATTTAATTGGGACTGTTTTGAGATCCATACCGAAATCATTTAATTGTTGTTTCATCCAAATTATTTGCTCACAACAACTACCTGCAGCAACGTATTCCGCTTCGGCGGTGGATAGCGCTACACTTGCTTGTTTCTTACTGTGCCAAGATACTAATGCATTTCCAAGCAAGTGACACGTTCCACTGGTACTCTTTCTATCCATTTTACAACCTGCAAAGTCAGAATCAGAGTACCCAACCAAAGTGCAATCCGTCCCTTTAGGATACCATAAACCCATGTTTTGTGTGCCAATGAGGTATCTCATAATGCGTTTGACAGCAGAGAGATGAGATTCTTTTGGATTAGCTTGAAAACGTGCACACATACAAACACTAAACATAATATCAGGACGACTAGCAGTGAGATAGAGAAGAGAGCCAATCATACCTCTATACTTACTTACCTCTACCGACTTACCTTTCTCGTCTCTGTCAAGAGAGCATGATGTACTCATGGGAGTTGAGATTTCTTTGGCATTGTGCATACCAAATTTCTTAAGAAGCTCTTTGCAGTACTTGGATTGATTTACAAAGATACCTTCCTTAGTTTGATGGATTTGTAATCCAAGAAAGTATCGAAGCTCACCCATCATGGACATTTCAAATTCACTTTGCATGATGTTAGAAAATTCTTCACAAAGAGTTTCATTAGTAGCTCCAAAGATAATGTCATCAACATAAATTTGAACAAGTAACATGTCATGATTTGAATGTTTGATGAAAAGTGTTGTATCAACTTTGCCTCTTTCAAAACCCTTTTCAAGTAAAAATTTACTTAAGCGATCATACCAAGCTCGAGGTGCTTGTTTCAACCCATACAATGCCTTTTTCAATTTAAAAACGTGATCGGGAAACTCAAAATTTGTGAAACCCGGGGGTTGATCAACATATACCTCTTCTTGAATATAACCATTTAAAAACGCACTTTTTACGTCCATTTGAAAAAGTTTAAAATCCATGATGCAAGAAAAAGCATGAAGCATGCGAATGGATTCTAGCCTAGCCACGGGGGCATAGGTTTCATCAAAATCTATACCCTCTTGTTGATTGTAACCTTTGGCAACAAGTCTTGCTTTGTTTCTAATAATAATACCGTTTTCATCAAGCTTGTTCCGAAAAACCCATTTGGTTCCAATCACAAGATGGTCTTTAGGTTTAGGAGCGAGTTCCCAAACACAGTTTCTTTCAAATTGATTTAATTCCTCTTGCATGGCAAGGGTCCAATGTTCGTCAAAAATAGCTTCATCAATGTTGTTTGGTTCAATTTGAGAAACAAAAGCCATATGGTTACATGCATTCTTTAAAGAGTTTCGAGTAGTTACCCCTTTTGTGATATCACCTATCACTTTGTCAAGAGGATGGTCCTTTTGCATTCTCCATTCTTTAGGTAGATCTTGATGAGGTGATTGATCTTCAACTTCCTTGTTTTTGTCCTGTTCTTTTAGAAGACTGTTTCCCAAAATTTCTGCAAGATCATCAACATTCTTTTCTACTACAGTTTTGGGGTTAGTTTCATCAAAAGTGACATGCACTGATTCTTCTATAGACAAGGTTCTTTTATTATAAATTCTAAAAGTTTTACTAGAGTTGGAATATCCAAGAAAAATTCCCTCATCAGCTTTAGCATCAAACTTACCAAGATTGTCCTTCCCATTATTCAAAACAAAGCACTTACATCCGAATACGTGAAAGTGGGAGATATTTGGCTTTCTTCCTTTGTAAATTTCATAGGGCGTTTGTTTTAGAATAGGCCTTATGAGGACTCTATTCATTACATAGCATGCGGTGCTTACCGCGTCTGCCCAGAAATACTTAGGAAGGTTAGTTTCATTGAGCATCGTCCTCACTAGCTCTTCAAGGGACCTATTTTTCCTTTCCACTACTCCATTTTGTTGAGGAGTTCGTGGGGAGGAAAAGGTGTGGTCAATACCATTTTCATTGCAAAAGTTTTCCAAAGCCTCATTTTGAAACTCACCACCGTGATCACTTCGGATAGATGCTATAGTTAAACCTTTTTCGTTTTGAATAATCTTAGCAAGTTTTCGAAAAGCGTCAAAAGCGTCATTTTTATGAGAAATGAACAAGGTCCATGTATAGCGAGAGTAGTCATCCACAATAACAAGTGCATAGTAATTGCCACCAAGACTCATAGTTCTAGATGGGCCAAATAAATCCATGTGTAAAAGTTGTAAAGGTCGGTTTGTAGAAATAACATTTTTTGGTTTAAAAGAGACCTTTACTTGTTTTCCTTTTTGGTACGCATCGCATAATTTATCTTTTTCAAAATGTAGCTTTGGTAGGCCAATTACTAATTCCTTACGAGCAAGTTTATTTTAAAGATCCATGTGGATGTGGGCTGCTCTCCTATGCCATAGCCAAGTTTCATCCTCTTTACTAATAAGACAGCATGCATCATTTGAGGGTAGATCATTTAGATCAACAGTATAAGTGTTTCCAACTCTTTCACCAGTAAAAAGGATTTGCTTGTCCACAGTATTTTTTACCTTGCAAATAGAAGAATTAAACACAACTTTATTACCTTTGTCGCACAGTTGACTAATACTTAGCAAGTTATGTTTCAAGCCATCCACTAATAAAACATTTTCAATTACTGGGTTTGGTTTCTTACCGATAGTGCCGACACCAATTATCTTACCTTTTGTGTTGTCACCATAAGACACAAAACCATTACTTTTAGGAGTCAAGTGAGAGAACTTTTCTTTGTCCCCTGTCATGTGCTTTGAACAGCCGCTGTCAAGATACCACTTTGAGCTCTTGGCTTTCAAGCACACCTCATCTTCCTCATGCTCCGCCATGAGACATAGTTTTGCTTCTTCTTCTTCAGATTCATCGGATGACTCCATGTCATTTTCTTCCCAAGTGATGTATGCCCTTCTTCCTCTTGATTCCCTTTGGGGTTTTCTGTCCGGTTTCTCATATTTTTTATTTTGAGGGCAGTTTGGCTTTATGTGCCCCTTCTTACCACATTTGTAGCATGTTGGATTGAAGGAAGTTCCTTCCTCATTCTTCTCTTGAGGATTAGCCCATTGTTTTGATTTCCCTTTGCGCTTCATGAAGTTGTTGAATCTTCGCACCATTAGGCTCATGTCTTCATCATTGCTGTCGTACTCTTCCGTGTCACTTTCTTTGGCACATGCTTTTAGAGCAAGTCCTTTCTTTTTCTTTTCACCTTCCTCGCTTTCAGTTAGTCGATTCAGTTCGAGCTCGTGTTCCTGCAATTTTCCAAACAGAGTAGTTAAGTCCATAGAGGATATGTCTCTTGATTCCGAGATAGCCGTCACTTTGGGTTGCCAATTTCTATTTAGGCATCGTAGCACTTTATTGGTCAAATCCGCATTTTCGAAGGATTTTCCAAGGCCTCTGAGATGGTTAACTATGTGGATGAAACGTTTGTTTAGTTCTTGGATGGTTTCACCCAGTTTCATTTTAAATAGTTCATACTCATGAGTTAATGTGTTCATTCTAGCCCTTTTGACCTCGGTAGTACCTTCATGGGTCACTTGGAGGGCGTCCCACATTTCCTTGGCGGTTTTACAATTTGATACGCGATAGAACTCATCGATGCTTAAAGCAGTTGTGATGATGTTCTTAGCTTTCAAATTGTATTGAACCTTTTCTTTTTCCTCTTTGGTCCAAAGAGATCTAGGTTTGTTCACCATTTCATCATTAACAAGATGAGTGGGAACAAATGGAGCATTTATGACAGCATCCCAAATATCACAATCTACTCCCTCAATGAAAATTTTCATTCTTGTTTTCCAATAATCATACCCTTCACCATTGAAAGATGGGGGTCTGTTTAAGGAGTCATTTGAAGTCATCTTGCCTCTTGAGACAGTTAGTCTTGACCAAGAGTCTAGCTCTGGTACCACTTGTTGACCAAGTGACTTCAAACACAAGAGGGGGGGTGAATTGTGTAATTAAAAATTGCGATTAAAAATAAAGTTTTTAAAAGATTTTGATCAAATAAGATGCTTGAATTTAAATACCTGTGATAAAGCAATAAAATAACTTGCAAGTAAAATAAAGGAGATGAAGGGAAGAAGATGACACAAAGAGATTTATACTGGTTCGGCCAAACCACAGGCCTACGTCCAGTCCCCGAGGAATGCTCCAAGGGATTTCAACTAATCACTAGCTTTTAAAACAGGTTCAGCTAGAAACCTTTACAATCAAGAACTTACAACACCGGGATATCACCTCCCTGAAAGAAAACCTTCAAGAACCAAGAGATTTGATAGCACACTCAATAGTGTGGATAAAACAAGTTAAAGCATAGTAATACAATATCAAATTATGTGAGATATAAAGCTCTCAAAAATAAAATTGCAAGTGTAAGAGTAGTGAGGGTGATGAGAAGAATAATAGATCTCAGATGCAAGAGTGAGTCGTTCGTTGAAAGTGAAGAGTGAGGCTACTATTTATAGGAGAATAGAAAATATGACCGTTGAGTGAAATGAAGAAATGTAGAAATCGATTGTGTGCCTGATTTGCCTAAGATGGTGTTGCACCCCGAAAAATCCGGTTTAGGATTCCTCAGTTTGACAACGTGAAAAATTTTGAAGCCGCCACCAATATTTATTTTTAAAGACTAAAACATTGGAAAAAGTCTTTTTGAAAAAGGCGGATGGTCTTTCGAAAACACAGAGATGTAGGTTCGGGGGTCAGTTAGGTACGGGGAAGGTATTAGCACCCCGCACCTCCTTTCTACCGAAAGGGAACCATTAACTTTGATGTGTGGCTTAGAAAAAAGTTGACTCGAAATGATTTTTGTTCTACTTCCTTTCTTTTTATTTCGTTTGAGAAACGGTTTTATTGAGAAGAAAAATATTTTTGGTATCTTTGAAAAGCGGAACAAAACAAAGATTTTTAAAAGGGTGCTTGACGGGTTACGACCCGCTCCTACGTACCCTCTCTGGAAGAGGGATCAAAGCTACGTAGTTCTAGGTTTATATTTGAAAATCAGGACAAAACCAAGATTTTTAAAAGGGTGCTTGACGGGTTACGACCCGCTCCTACGGACCCTCTCTGGAAGAGGGATCAAAGCTACGTAGTTCTAGGTTTTTGAAAAGTGTGTTTTGAGCTTTTGAAATAAGACTCAAGTGTTCATGAATACCAAACAAGCAACGGCTTCGAGTGGCATTCATTACTAACTCGAAAGAAAAGAGTCGAAACCGGTAATCAAACAAGCAAAGGCTTCGAGTGATTACAAGTGACAACGTTTTATTATCTTTTTGAAATCGTTTTGAAAAAGGGTGAGCATCAGTGATAATTATCACTAATAGCTCGTGTTGTTTTTGAAATTTGGATTAGTTTATGTTTAGTTAAGGTGTGGGAGCTTTCATGATAGTCAAACAAGCAAAGGCTTCGGGTGACTACCACTAATAACTCCTCATTAGCGATCAAACAAGCAAAGGCTTCGAGTGATGACTAATGATTTATTTAAGAAAAAAAATGCCTTAGGGTTTTTGTTTGGGAAACATTTGACTCTTGACTTGAAACAAGTTGAGAAAAAGAATTTGATTTGGAAAAGGGGTTTTGGAAAACAAGTAGGACATTTCAATCAACATACCAATCCCTAGCCAATATACAAATCACTTACTTACAATTCATGCAAGCATTACGAATCTAAGAGACAAGCAATATGCATAAATATGTAATGTTCAAAACTAATTACAAGTTGCCACAATTGCAAAAGGTAACTTATTGAATCATTTTAGGATCAACAATAAAAACACAAGAGTTAAGTTTCTTTTGGTAGTCCTTGACACTTATTAACAATGTACAAAGGCATAAGTGTCAAGTCATATTAGAAAATCATCAACAAGAAAGAAGTAATTGATCATGAGGTAAGGCGTAAAATGAAATGTTGAGTCACTTTAGGGGATCTCCAACACATGGGATATGTGCTAGGCATAAGTGCTAGATCATATCACCTAATCATCAACAAAGTATGCAAAGGGAAAAATGTTTTTGAGTTTTTAAATGAATGAGGAAGATTGTGCGAAATGTTTTGGTCTTTTTGGGTAGGTATGCATGATTGAGAAGTGGTAAAATAATGAAAGAGTTTTGGTAAAAGTTATTTGATGCAATGTGGTAAAAAGTTGAATGCATATGAATAGGATAAAAATGCATGTTGGTAGAATGATGAGAATGCAAATGGTAAATTTCAAATAAAGTGGTAAATGTTTATTGAAATGGTAAAAGCTTTGTGTAAATTTTGAGTAAAGGGGTAAAAAGTAAAGGGTGAAAGTGTTTTTGGGATTTTGGGTAAAAAGTAAAATGTTTTTAAGTTTTGGTAAAAAGTAAAAATGTTTTTATCTATTGGTAAATTTTAAAAGAATAGTAAAAGGTGAAATGATAAAAAGTAAAAAAACACAATTCACACAAATTACTCACACCATCAAAGATCAAACAACAAAGTTTTGAGCAAAAATTTGGTCACAAAAAGAGGCCCTTGGCCGAATGCACCACATGCATATTCAAGCACAAATTTCATCAAATTTTTGCCATCAAATCACATTAATGAACACATACATATAAATCCTAGGATCTACACATGCATTTCATACTCAATCAATTGCCATTTCATCATTTTTCAACATAAAAACAAGAAGGAACAAAAAGTATAAAAACCCTAATTCTACACTATCAAACCTTAGAGCATGAAGGACTAACTTAATCAATTTTATTCCATCAAAACTCAAGAAACAAGCAAGAAAACATGTTATTCAACAAGAGAGGCCCTAGGCCGAAGCAAAAAGGTAAGGAAAAATAAATTTTACTTGGTGAAAATTTCATAAACAAAGAGCAAATCACAAGAACAACACATAATCAACACATAGTCACAAGAACAATTTATTTGGTGGGTGAGATGCCAACTCTCACCCACAACAGCCCCTAATCTACATTTGAATGATGTTATGAGATGCAAATATAAGTTGAAAACTGATTTTGATGCAAGAAAATGGATGAAAATGCAAAGGGTTTTAAGTTATACCTTAGTTCCAAACTAAGCAAGAGTAGAAATGAAGATCAAGAGTAACAAAAATCACCAACAATCTTCACAAGTCACCAACAAACAGCCACGCAACCTTGAAGAAACAACCCCTTTGATGATGTAAATGTGGGATTAAGGATGAAAGAAAGAAGATATATGAATATGGAGTGAGTTTGAGGTGATTTAGTGGATGGAAGTTGAAAAGAAAATGGAGGAGGAGGGGTGAGGGGGCTACGGCCAAGGGAGAGGGGAGAAGGGAGGAGAGGAGTTGGTGTGCTAGGGTTTTTTGAATGGAGAGTGAGGCCAAAGACTTGTGTGGGCTGATCATATGAAGATATATATAGTGCTCACTTATCATTAAGGGCTTCTAGGTCAATTTATCTCCCTTGTGCTCTAGGATTGCATCTAAATTTTGAACCAAGGGTCAAGATCAAATGTCACATGGATTAGGGGCAATTAGAAAGCACAAAGTGAGGAGAGAGAGGGCTGAGGGGCGCAGCATAAGGAGGGTGGTGAAGGATAAGTTTAATTACAAAAATGTATTTTCTCATGAAGCATATTACAAGAGTGCCATTTTAATTCAAATGAAGGGTGAGGATTGCATTTAACACTTGAATGGAAGGCCATGATTTAAACACAATTTGCAATCAATAAAATAAACCAAAAATGGGGGAAAAAAGGGCTGGAATTCGCAGCACATATGAGAGAGAGTGAGTGGAATTGCAACTTGTACTATTATACTACACTTGACCTTTCAAAATTCAAAGGGATATTCCTTATTCCTTTCAAGATGATTCTTCTAAATTCATACCATTTTGGGCCATATCCCATGATTCAATGATTGGGCTCTAAATTTTATGATCTCACCAATCCCAAAATTGATTTGTTGACCCCACTCCAAAGGAAAAGACCATTTTACCCTTTTGTTCAAAAACCGAATTTCATGCCAAAAATACTCCCATGATGCACAAAAAATACACAACTCCACTCACTTGGACTCACATAAATTCCTCAAGAGATGCATAATGGTTTTTACCTAGAAATTATTTATTTTAGTGAAATGACCAAAATGCCCTTTTGGTCCTAAAAACCCTAATTTGCTCCAAACTTCATTTTCACTCTAAAAATGATCCTGAGACCTTTTGGATGACTCTAAAACCCTAGAAATGCAAGCATGATGAGAAAACACGTCTTTTTGGCGAAATTACCAAAATACCCTTTGAACTAGGAAAAACCCTAGAGACCCTAGAAATGCTCTAAAGTGCTCTAAAATGCCATGCAATGCTTTTCTAACCCTAAATTGCATTATGAAACTTCTAAAATGCAAGCATGATGCCTTTCCTAACCTTTAGGATGAATGTCAAGACTTGATTTATTTATTTTTATTGAAAATTAGGGTTTTGCCCTAAGCCGGACAAAATTGGGGTATGACAGCTGGCCCTCTTTATTTGGATTTTGGCAAGAAATATGAATTGCGCGGGACATATTTCGAGGCAAAATAGAAATAAAGAATTCAGAAATTATACCGATTTTGTCTGCTTAGGGAGACCCGAATTTTCCTCTTTTTCTTTTTCTATATTTTTTTTTTGAATAGATGGGCTTGAGAACAAACGGGGAATGGTTAACACTTGGTGCATTAACCGTGAGAGAAAATGATGGACCACTCGGGATCTGAAGGAGCACTAAGGCTCTGAAGGACCACTTAGGGTCTGAAGGAGCACTAAGGCTCTGAAGGACCGCTCAGGGTCTGAAGGAGCACTAAGGCTCTGAAGGACCACTCAGGGTCTGAAGGAGCACTAAGGCTCTGAAGGTCTAATTCGCAGTCGATGCTTGGCGCATTGATTGAAGTTAAACTGAAGGACCGACGAGGTCTGAAGGGCATGCCTAAGCCTGATGGACCAATGGGTCTGATGGAGCGCAAACTAGCAACGGTACTAGTAAAACGGTCTTCTTAGGGGGTGGCCTTTTCCGAGCGGCCATGATGGGTCAAGATCAGATCCGGAACTGATATGTTGAGCATGAAGGACGTCCACTGTGTCTTAGGCTGACACAACTAGTCTGAAGGACCACTCGGGGTCTGAAGGACTTACCTGCAGCTCGAATACGAGGTGAAGTCTGCTTTTGAAGGGACACTTGGGTCCTGAAGGGATTCACGAATCCTGTTGGTTGATGGGCACTTGGGCCTGAAGGGACACTTGGGTCCTGAATGGATTTATGAATCCTGTTGATTGGTTGAGATGGCCAATGCTGCCGCACTGGATTGAGGTACCTGCATACGTCAGCTGATGCAAGGAATGATGCAAGGAGTGTGGATGCATGTTATGCGAAGGCATGTTATGCGGATGCATGCTATGCGATGAGTTTATTGAGATGATGAATGTTCATGAAATGCCCTTTATTCTTTTACTTTGGTTTTCGTCATGTGATGAATGCACAAGATGCGGTCATGCAAATGTAATGCAGATGTATGCTACGTAGATGCATGTGACGCTGATGCCTACAATGCTGGATTTATGGGCCGACAAGCCTGGTTTATGGAGCAATATGTGTCTGCATATTGGTCTGGTTTATGGACCCCAAAGGTCTGGTTTATGGATCGCAATGATCTGGTTTAAGGAGCAATATGTGTCTGCATATTGGTCTGATTTATGGACCCCAAAGGTCTGGTTTATGGATCGCAATGATCTGGTTTAAGGGCCGACATGCCTGAGTTATGGAGCAATATGTGTCTGCATATTGGTCTGGTTTATGGACCCCAAAGGTCTGGTTTAAGGACACAAAGGTCTGGTTTGACCTAATGGTTTGTG
This sequence comes from Astragalus membranaceus, assembly GCA_039519185.1. Classification (NCBI taxonomy): domain Eukaryota; kingdom Viridiplantae; phylum Streptophyta; class Magnoliopsida; order Fabales; family Fabaceae; genus Astragalus; species Astragalus membranaceus. The sequence goes on along the minus strand of CM076854.1, from coordinate 28,493,924 downwards.
GAATTTCGGTGCAAGTGTATGCAAGGGAAGACTTCGCTTTTGTTTTTTCTATGAGATGCACGATGCAAATGCAATGCTTTGATGCAAGATTTTTTGTTGTTCTTTTCCTTTTATGAAATGCAAACATTAAGATGATGCAAATGACATGATTGCTATTTTCTTTTTCTTTCTCTTATGATGAATGCAAATGCCTGAATTTCTCTTTTTCTTTACTTTATTATCATTATTTTTATGTCTGATAAATGCATGATTTTATGCATGATGAATGTAATGCATGACTGTGTTTGTTTATTGCCCCTTTTTTTTTTTGCTTATTTTTTTATTTTTGCTGGTTCAGCCAACCCGCGACACTCCTTACACGAGACTGAGGAACCTGTTGGAATTGCGGAGTTCATGAGCCGAGTGCATGTTGGTCTTGACTTTGCTAGTTTGAAGCAATCGTGGGTGCAATCGCTTTCTCTTGCATGGTTAACTGGTTTTGGGAAATTGCTTTCTCCCGGGACTCTTAAGAATCTCGTAATGATTTGCAATGCCCTATGATGTATGCACATGTTTTACAGTTCAGGACCATCATCATCATAAAACGTTTATTTTGAGCAGAAAAAGCAGAAAATAAAAGAGTGAACAGATACGAGAAATTTGAACTTTATTAATGCGGAAACCGGTCGCACAAGAAGTTACGCCGATTGTTTATTGCATTTGAAAGTTTAAACTATAAAAAGACACGAAAAAGAGAGAAACTGAATTCTGACTGTCCGTCTCTGTGGAACAGTGCCAAACATCTATGTCCTTGACCTTGATCACTCCCTCATCCAAGCTTGTAGGAGAGCTGTATGCCTTTCTTTACTTTTCATGCCTAAGTTTTCAGACCCTAATTTTTTGCCTGGATCGCCCTTTGCGGGTTTTCAATCCACCGGGTCGCTCTGATTCTGCCTAGGCCGCCCTTTGTGGGTTTTCAACCTAGCGAGCTAATTCTTACTTGGCTTGTCTTTCTCTTTTTTCACTATTTCTCTCAGGCATAATACTTCTTCACTTGATCTGAATTGACTGGATTCCTGAGATCTTCGCCGTCTATGTTTATGAGTATCGGCGCTCCTCTGGAAAAAGCTTTCTTGACTTCATACGGACCGTCATAAATGGGTATCAACTTCCCACGGAGTCAGTCTGGATAGGTAGGATCTTTTTGAGTACAAAGTCTCCTTTGCCGAATTCTCGAAGACGGACTTTCCTGCCGAAAGCTGCCTTCATCTTTTGTTGGTACAACTGGCCATGGCGCAGGGCAGCAATTCTTTTCCCTTTAATGAGATTCAGTTGATCTAGACGAGCTTGGATCTCTTTTGCTTCTTCTAACTTGGCCTCCATGACTACTCGTGGAGAGGGTATTTCAACCTTGATGAGAAGAACTGCTTCTGACCCATACACTAGAGAAAAAAAGGGGTTGCCCCTGTATGATTTCATGAATGTGAGTGTGACAAGGGATGAGATAAGTGTAGGGTCAATTTCCCCAGTTGTAGGAGGGATGAAGAGCGACAGGATTGCCCCACTTGGCATATTATAAACAAATTTATTTGTCCTAGAGTTAAAACTTTGAGAAAACAACAGCAATCGATTATTGATCAGAATGGACTTTTCGGGACTGTGGTGTTTTGTGGAGAAGGGATGACTGAGCTTGTCGGAGTGTTTGGGGTTGATTGGAGGATGGGTCTTATTCAGCGTTGGCTGATGATCGATGGTTTATGATGGTTAACTGGCTTGATGAGGTATTAGGAAGTTTTATTCCTGGCTAAGGGTCTGTGGAGGGCGGGTTATCGCGGTCAAAAGGAGAGTGTTTGCGGTTTATGAGAGGTATAGGAATGATACAGTGTTTGAAGGTTTATTGAGAGGTATGGGAATGATACAGTGTTTGAAGGTTTATTGAGACGAGGATCTCTTGGGTTTTGTGGTAACACGTATCAACTCACTACTTACATTTCTGTTGTATTTTTCTTTTGATTTTGGGATTTTCCCTTTTTGAATTTTTTTTTTTTTTGAGCTTGGGCGAACTGATAAAGAACGATGCACTGTTTTTTTTTTGGTGATCCTTGTCTAAGGTGACTTTTGGATTTTTGGCTTTTTTTTTTGGCTTACGGTGGGTAGGAGAGGATTTTGTTTTTCTCTTTGGGATTTTCTTGGCTTAAGGTGGGTAGGAAATGGATTTTCTGGGATTTTAGGTTTTTGAGGGTATGGAGGGATGGTTCAACTTCATTTCAAATCATGATTGCTCGTTTTCTCAAAAATTAACTCAAAGACAATAATTTACTTATTTTTATTTCTTTCTGTGCTCTAATTTTCCTTTATTGAAGTACCCATCTTGATCTCTTTTCTTGCTGTCCTCTGCTGTATCTAAATTGATCACTTCAGTTGATTCCCCGTGAAGCTGAATAACTCTTTCTTCTTGTATCATTAACCTTCTGGAGGATTTTCCCGGTCTTTCTCAACGTCCCACTCTGCTTGATTGATAAGGTGATCAAAGTCAAAATATGGACCGTTGGCACTGTTATTTTGAGAGACAATTGCTGTGGATTTGCTTTTTGCCGAGGCGAAAAAGCAGAATGGAAGGTGAGACAAGCAAGCAAAAAGAAAAGAAGAGACACATGAAATGAAAAGGAATTGATTTTTATTGATTGGAATTCAAAAACAACGTTTTTATTGATGATGATGATTTAGAAAATAAAAACATGTGCGCCCCTAACAACTGGTCCTGTGGCCTTGGGCAGAGCCACAGGGTTGCATTACAAATGACTACTTTAAATCAAAGGTCCCAGGAGGATCAACAGTCTTTCAATTCTTTAATTCTTTCACCAGCACTGCAGTGACAAACCAGGTTTGCACCACCCTCTTCTGACTTAGGACCATTATTGTTGACAGCAATTTGGTCGTATTGTTCCTCTTCCTCATCCCATCCTGTAGGCTGGATGTCTTCCATTCGGATTTGAGCACTCTCGGGAACATCATACCTGACCAAGTAATCAAACTTTCCACTGGGCTCCCCTAGGGTATCCCAACATCCCTCTTTCACAGGCACCGCTATTACTTCCTCATTGATTTCTTTTTCACCATCAATGCAGCGACAAACCAGGTTTGCACCACCCTCTTCTGACTTAGGACCATTATTGATGACAGCAATTTGGTCGTATTGTTCCTTTTCCTCATCCCATCCTGTAGGCTGGATGTCTTCCATTCGGATTTGAGCACTCTCGGGAACGTCATACCTGACCAAGTAATCAAAGTTTCCACTGGGCTCCCCTAGGGTATCCCAACATCCCTCTTTCGCAGGCACTGCTGTTACTTCCTCATTGATTTTTTCTTCACCATCAATATCAGGGGTTCCTATCTGAGCTTCCATGGTCTCCACCTTAGTTTTCAGAGCCTGGTTCTCCTGAGCCAGCTGCTCAGGGTTAAGGATCTCCACCATCAACTCTTCTTGACCCATGGGGTCCTCATTCTCGGGAATCTGGTTGCTAGCCATCAGTTTTGCTTGAAGACGTGTGTTATAGCGGTGAAAGCGAACCAGCGTACCTTTACTGTTTGTTTAGCCATTTATTACATAAAAATCAGGATAAATGTATGAATGGATGCATGACTGCATGTACAATGTTTGCTTGATGCCGGGAACCACGGGATGCCTTATCTTGTCATAAGCGCATAAACTTTTCTTCTTCTTTTTTTTTTGATTTAAGAAGTGAAGTAAACGAGGAATCGAAATAGAAAATCAACCTTCTTCATAACTGGGAAGCGAGAAGTAAGTGAAGCCTTGCTATTCGATTCTATTCTGATGCACCTATGACAAGACGATACACTATTTGGTGATCCCCAGCAAGCAAAATGCAAATGAGATGTAATATGAATGCAAGTAAATGAATGCGGTATGATGCAATTATGATATGAATGATGCGTGTGGAAAAAATAAAGGCGATGCATATGGACGGAAGTTCAAAAATTGAGGAGCCACGCTACGTGCCGCCTCACGCACTGGTTTATTTGATGAAGAGAAATATATTATTATTTTTTGAAAATGAGGACCGTACGTCATTTCATATGGACCGGTATGAGAAAGGCTACAGCGGTAACTCTTTCTTTCTTTCTTTTTTTTTTTTTGTTTTTTTTTTAAAATGAAGTGGGCCATATGTTACTTCGTACGGACCGGCAAAAGAGGAGGCTACAATGGCAACCCTTTCCTCTTTTCTCTTTTTTTTTTGAAAATCTCTTCTTTTATTCTAGTAAAGACATGCCTAAACTACAATGCAACATACAATTCGTATGCCCTCGTGTCCTACCAAGGTGGGAATCCTAAGTTCTAGGGCAACTTCAAAGGTTCCTCCCATGTAATTCTAATTCACACCCTCACAATGGCTACCGGAGCTATAGAATCCTCATGCCGACACCCACAAATGTAGAATGCTACCAAGTGTGAGGCGTCATGAGAAAGCGTACTCCGATTGAGACTTTCATGAGTATCAGACAGACAAAGGTCTCGAATGACAGTCACTAATCGTCTCCACTCCCCTAAGTGTTTGTTGGATCCGGGTATAGGAGCCCACTCACAGCACACAAATCATAAGGTGTGGAAGTGTGTGATTGAGGACATACTTCCTAAAATCTACCCATCCCCACCTGCAAGGAAAACCAGAACAGCCAGACAGAAACAAGCAATAATAAGTCGTCTACCCTAGGGTTTAACAAAATAAACTACACTAAGGTATCAACAACAGACATATAGCTTACCTCAAGAAAGGGAGCGAAGAAGAAGGGATCATAAGGGCATAAGGGTATGATGCATGAGATTACCTTGTAGAAAGGGAGCAAAGAAAAGGGATCGTAAGGAAGGGAAATGCATGATAAGAAAAGGAAGGAGAAGAAGAAGTAGAATAAAGTTTTCAAATCAACTTTTTTAAACCACACATTAAGTTAATTAGGCTTGACCCTCGTTTTTTTGAAAAAGGGTCCCCAGTGAAGTCGCCAGCTGTTGCACCCCGAAAAATCCGGTTTAGGATTCCTCAGTTTGACAACGTGAAAAATTTTGAAGCCGCCACCAATATTTATTTTTAAAGACTAAAACATTGGAAAAAGTCTTTTTGGAAAAGGCGGATGGTCTTTCGAAAACACAGAGATGTAGGTTCGGGGGTCGGTTAGGTACGGGGAAGGTATTAGCACCCCGCACCTCCTTTCTATCGAAAGGGAACCATTAACTTTGATGTGTGGCTTAGAAAAAAGTTGACTCGAAATGATTTTTGTTCTACTTCCTTTCTTTTTATTTCGTTTGAGAAACGGTTTTATTGAGAAGAAAAATATTTTTGGTATCTTTGAAAAGCGGAACAAAACAAAGATTTTTAAAAGGGTGCTTGACGGGTTACGACCCGCTCCTACGTACCCTCTCTGGAAGAGGGATCAAAGCTACGTAGTTCTAGGTTTATCTTTGAAAATCAGGACAAAACCAAGATTTTTAAAAGGGTGCTTGACGGGTTACGACCCGCTCCTACGTACCCTCTCTGGAAGAGGGATCAAAGCTACGTAGTTCTAGGTTTTTGAAAAGTGTGTTTTGAGCTTTTGAAATAAGACTCAAGTGTTCATGAATACCAAACAAGCAACGGCTTCGAGTGGCATTCATTACTAACTCGAAAGAAAAGAGTCGAAACCGGTAATCAAACAAGCAAAGGCTTCGAGTGATTACAAGTTACAACGTTTTATTATCTTTTTGAAATCGTTTTGAAAAAGGGTGAGCATCAGTGATAATTATCACTAATAGCTCATGTTGTTTTTGAAATTTGGATTAGTTTATGTTTAGTTAAGGTGTGGGAGCTTTCATGATAGTCAAACAAGCAAAGGCTTCGAGTGACTACCACTAATAACTCCTCATTAGCGATCAAACAAGCAAAGGCTTCGAGTGATGACTAATGATTTATTTAAGAAAAAAAATGCCTTAGGGTTTTTGTTTGGGAAACATTTGACTCTTGACTTGAAACAAGTTGAGAAAAAGAATTTGATTTGGAAAAGGGGTTTTGGAAAACAAGTAGGACATTTCAATCAACATACCAATCCCTAGCCAATATACAAATCACTTACTTACAATTCATGCAAGCATTACGAATCTAAGAGACAAGCAATATGCATAAATATGTAATGTTCAAAACTAATTACAAGTTGCCACAATTGCAAAAGGTAACTTATTGAATCATTTTAGGATCAACAATAAAAACACAAGAGTTAAGTTTCTTTTGGTAGTCCTTGACACTTATTAACAATGTACAAAGGCATAAGTGTCAAGTCATATTAGAAAATCATCAACAAGAAAGAAGTAATTGATCATGAGGTAAGGCGTAAAATGAAATGTTGAGTCACTTTAGGGGATCTCCAACACATGGGATATGTGCTAGGCATAAGTGCTAGATCATATCACCTAATCATCAACAAAGTATGCAAAGGGAAAAATGTTTTTGAGTTTTTAAATGAATGAGGAAGATTGTGCGAAATGTTTTGGTCTTTTTGGGTAGGTATGCATGATTGAGAAGTGGTAAAATAATGAAAGAGTTTTGGTAAAAGTTATTTGATGCAATGTGGTAAAAAGTTGAATGCATATGAATAGGATAAAAATGCATGTTGGTAGAATGATGAGAATGCAAATGGTAAATTTCAAATAAAGTGGTAAATGTTTATTGAAATGGTAAAAGCTTTGTGTAAATTTTGAGTAAAGGGGTAAAAAGTAAAGGGTGAAAGTGTTTTTGGGATTTTGGGTAAAAAGTAAAATGTTTTTAAGTTTTAGTAAAAAGTAAAAATGTTTTTATCTATTGGTAAATTTTAAAAGAATAGTAAAAGGTGAAATGATAAAAAGTAAAAAAACACAATTCACACAAATTACTCACACCATCAAAGATCAAACAACAAAGTTTTGAGCAAAAATTTGGTCACAAAAAGAGGCCCTTGGCCGAATGCACCACATGCATATTCAAGCACAAATTTCATCAAATTTTTGCCATCAAATCACATTAATGAACACATACATATAAATCCTAGGATCTACACATGCATTTCATACTCAATCAATTGCCATTTCATCATTTTTCAACATAAAAACAAGAAGAAACAAAAAGTATAAAAACCCTAATTCTACACTATCAAACCTTAGAGCATGAAGGACTAACTTAATCAATTTTATTCCATCAAAACTCAAGAAACAAGCAAGAAAACATGTTATTCAACAAGAGAGGCCCTAGGCCGAAGCAAAAAGGTAAGGAAAAATAAATTTTACTTGGTGAAAATTTCATAAACAAAGAGCAAATCACAAGAACAACACATAATCAACACATAGTCACAAGAACAATTTATTTGGTGGGTGAGATGCCAACTCTCACCCACAACAGCCCCTAATCTACATTTGAATGATGTTATGAGATGCAAATATAAGTTGAAAACTGATTTTGATGCAAGAAAATGGATGAAAATGCAAAGGGTTTTAAGTTATACCTTAGTTCCAAACTAAGCAAGAGTAGAAATGAAGATCAAGAGTAACAAAAATCACCAACAATCTTCACAAGTCACCAACAAACAGCCACGCAACCTTGAAGAAACAACCCCTTTGATGATGTAAATGTGGGATTAAGGATGAAAGAAAGAAGATATATGAATATGGAGTGAGTTTGAGGTGATTTAGTGGATGGAAGTTGAAAAGAAAATGGAGGAGGAGGGGTGAGGGGGCTACGGCCAAGGGAGAGGGGAGAAGGGAGGAGAGGAGTTGGTGTGCTAGGGTTTTTTGAATGGAGAGTGAGGCCAAAGACTTGTGTGGGCTGATCATATGAAGATATATATAGTGCTCACTTATCATTAAGGGCTTCTAGGTCAATTTATCTCCCTTGTGCTCTAGGATTGCATCTAAATTTTGAACCAAGGGTCAAGATCAAATGTCACATGGATTAGGGGCAATTAGAAAGCACAAAGTGAGGAGAGAGAGGGCTGAGGGGCGCAGCATAAGGAGGGTGGTGAAGGATAAGTTTAATTACAAAAATGTATTTTCTCATGAAGCATATTACAAGAGTGTCATTTTAATTCAAATGAAGGGTGAGGATTGCATTTAACACTTGAATGGAAGGCCATGATTTAAACACAATTTGCAATCAATAAAATAAACCAAAAATGGGGGAAAAAAGGGCTGGAATTCGCAGCACATATGAGAGAGAGTGAGTGGAATTGCAACTTGTACTATTATACTACACTTGACCTTTCAAAATTCAAAGGGATATTCCTTATTCCTTTCAAGATGATTCTTCTAAATTCATACCATTTTGGGCCATATCCCATGATTCAATGATTGGGCTCTGAATTTTATGATCTCACCAATCCCAAAATTGATTTGTTGACCCCACTCCAAAAGAAAAGACCATTTTACCCTTTTGTTCAAAAACCGAATTTCATGCCAAAAATACTCCCATGATGCACAAAAAATACACAACTCCACTCACTTGGACTCACATAAATTCCTCAAGAGATGCATAACGGTTTTTACCGAGAAATTATTTATTTTAGTGAAATGACCAAAATGCCCTTTTGGTCCTAAAAACCCTAATTTGCTCCAAACTTCATTTTCACTCTAAAAATGATCCTGAGACCTTTTGGATGACTCTAAAACCCTAGAAATGCATGCATGATGAGAAAACACGTCTTTTTGGCGAAATTACCAAAATACCCTTTGAACTAGGAAAAACCCTAGAGACCCTAGAAATGCTCTAAAGTGCTCTAAAATGCCATGCAATGCTTTTCTAACCCTAAATTGCATTATGAAACTTCTAAAATGCAAGCATGATGCCTTTCCTAACCTTTAGGATGAATGTCAAGACTTGATTTATTTATTTTTATTGAAAATTAGGGTTTTGCCCTAAGCCGGACAAAATTGGGGTATGACAGATGGATAATCGATTTCATGCTTGATTAGATCTAGGATAAGGAATCGATTACGTACTTAGTTAAATCATGAAAGAATCGATTCTTTGCTTTGTTAAACCATGAGAATCGATTTGTGAGCCTCAAAAGAAAAGGAAAAGAATCGATTATGAAGTAGAATGAAAAGGAGAAGGAATCGATTCTTAAGTAAAATGAAAATGAAAGGAATCGATTTATGTTTTAACATATGATTTAAGAAATCGATTCTTGGCTTTTAAGAGAGCTTGAAAATCGATTTCATGCTTTAACATATGATATAAGAAATCGATTCTTGGCCTTTTGAGAGAGTTTGAAAATCGATTTTATTGCCATTAGAAAATACTATAAATCGATTATATGCTTTCCAAAAATCATTTTCATATCATGTGTGCTTGTCCTATTCAATTATGCATGCATGGGATTTGTTTCAAAATATTTTCATGCAAAATTATTTATATGAAAAACATTTGTGAGTGTGTGATTTATTTTATATTTGAGAGCTTTATTTTCACTTACAATAATGTCCTAAACACACACAACAGTAAAATAATTCTTGACTGTCGCTTGATTGCATTTCTCCGCTTTTTGCAGTCTTGACCTTCTTGCCCTTCTTTTGTCAATCATCAAAACCTGATTATTCCTGTCAAGGCATATATTCACAGAATCTGTGTGCCGAATGATGAGAATGTGAAGAGACAAGTCTTAGAGGAGGCTCATAAGAGTCAGTTCTCAATACATCCTGGGTCTACCAAGATGTATCGAGATTTGAAGCAATTGTATTGGTGGCCGGGTATGAAAGTGGATATTGCAGAGTTTGTCTCTCGATGCTTGACTTGTCAAAAGGTTAAGATAGAGCACCAGAAGCCAGGTGGCCAGTTACAGCCGTTGAATGTACCTGAATGGAAATGGGAAAGCATATCCATGGATTTTGTCATGGGATTGCCACGGTCCCAAGCCGGAAATGATTCTATTTGGGTAGTGGTGGATCGCCTGACCAAGTCCGCTCATTTTATTCCGGTACGTTCGAATCACAAGGTTGCTAAGTTAGCAGATGAGTATCTCAAGAATATTGTGAAGTTGCATGGAATCCCTACAAGTATCATCTGTGATCGAGATCCCAAGTTCACATCTCGATTTTGGAGAGCATTGAATATGGCGTTGGGAACAACCGTATGTGTTAGCACCGCTTACCATCCACAGACAGACGGGCAGACTGAGAGAACAATCCAGACATTGGAGGATATGTTGAGGGCTTGTGTACTCGATAGTGGAGGCAGATGGGAGGATCATCTTCCATTGGTGGAATTTTCATACAACAACAGTTACCATTCTAGTATCGGAATGGCTCCATATGAAGCATTGTATGGAAGGAAGTGTAGGACACCATTGTGTTGGTGGGATGTAGGTGAGCAGAGACTGTTGGGACCGGAATTGGTCCGTGAGACTATGGAGAAGATCCGTCAGATAAGAGAAAGGATGAAAGCCGCGCAGAGTCGGCAAAAGAGTTATGCGGATAAGAGAAGAAGGCCGTTAGAATTCAAAGAAGGAGACCATGTCTTTTTGAGACTTTCTCCAACCATCGGGACCGGTATTGCTTTGCGAGCGAAGAAGCTCAGTCCTTGGTATGTCGGACCCTTCCAGATTATCGAGCGAGTTGGGCCGGTAGCGTATCGCATTGCATTACCTCCAGAATTGTCCAGATTACATGATGTGTTTCATGTATCGCAGTTAAGGAAGTATATTCATGATCCGAATCAACCTTTAAGTTATGAAGCGATTGACATCAGACCGGATTTGTCTTATCATCCTACTCCGATCAGAATCATCGAAACAACATGGGAAGTAGAGGAGAACATGCGGGTGAATTATCCCCATCTGTTCGATGAGGTACGTTTTGTCAATTTTGAGGACAAAATTTTTAAAAGTTGGGGTGATTGTAACATCCCCAATTTCGCTAATTTAAATTATTTAAATTAGCAAGAGGTCAAGATGATTAATTAGCATTATTGATTAATTATGATATGGTGAGTTAATTGGGATTTTAAGCAAATAGGAGCACAGGGGTATTTTCGTCTTTTCCACACATTAATGAGTTTCGGCTAAACCATCCTCCACAGAACATAACTATATGCAATATGAAATTATTGTATAAGTATTGTGTGATTAAAATTGACTTAAGAAGAAATTAAGGAAGTTTAAGCAAAATTTGGACATAGGGGCACTATGGTCATTTCGCCCTTTAAGTGGTAGCCCTCAACTGACCAAGACAACACAAAACACACACTCAGCTGGACCTATAGCCAAACATTCAGCCACTTACAAAGAAAAACAGAATTGAAAAGAGAGGAGGAAGCTTGGGAGAGGGAGGGAGCTTGTGAGGGGAGGAGAAGAGAGGGAGAGGAAACAAATTTGAATGCATGTCCAGTTTCTCCTCACCATTATTCTCCATTTTCTTCCCTCTACTCTATGATATCAACATTTCCACCATCACCCTTCTCCAAGCCAAATCACCATTGATGAGCTTCCAAGCTCAAAAATGGAACTTTCTACTTAGAGAAGCCTTGCATGATGAGCCTAGAGCAATATTCAGGTGCTAGGACAACAACATAATGGATTGAAGCACATTTGAGGAAGGTTCTGAAGCTAGAAGTGCTTGGGATTCATTTGGGTAGTTGATGGAGTTGAACTTCGAAGTTGAGGTTGAAGTTGCAAGTGCAACACAAATTCTGGGTAAAAAACAGTTTGGGTAAAATCATACACGGTACTTGACTGAAATCATACACGGTACTTGACTGAAATCATAGACGGTACTTGACTGAAATCATACACGGTACTTGACAGAAATCATACACGGTACTTGACTGAAATCATACACGGTACTTGACTGAAATCATAGACGGTACTTGACTGAAAACATAGACGGTACATGACTGAAATCACTAACAGCCCATTGCGGGTACATGGATACATAATGTATAATAAATACAAGAGGATAAGGGTGACGACCCTTAGAGGATTAGCATACTAGGGGAGGGGAAGTCATGAGACCCAAAACCTAGACTCAAGAATGTTTCCCCCACTAAAAATAGCGGGATGGGTTCACCAAAGTCAAGAAGTTCCTATAAAATAGGTAGGCTGAGGTGTTATGCTAAAATCATGGAACAAAATGTAATGCGTAGTTGCTTAGTAGGGCTACAAATTACAAGAGGTAAAATGTTGTATGCTTCATGTGTCGCTTAGGAGGGCCATGAGCATAAAGAATACAGGAACTTAAAATATTTCCACGTGGTTGCTTTTTAGGGCCACGAGATCAAAGTAAAGTATAATGAACCGCTAGAGTTAGTAAGGGGTCTCGATAGGACTCACTGAGATAATGTTTATCTCACCCTTCATATTTGTGGTTTTTACAGAGAAGCAGGGGAAAGCAAAGGCGACAAAGCACGGTTAGCCGGTGCGACTCATGGAACTATTGGAAATTGGATTTCCGCTTAGCCCTTTGTATTTTTATTTAGTTATGTCACGATTGTATGACTTTCATTGTTTAAGTTGTAAAATCGTTTCCGCTACTTTATGTTTTGAGTATTGAACACCAGGATTATGTACAAGTCTTAAGTTTTGAAACTTGAGCATTTTCAGGAAGTTTATGAGGTTCAGAGAACCATTTGATATGTATTATCGAAAGTTTTAGTTGTGTTCAATATTTCAATAACAGGAAGTTACTCTGATGTATGCCATTTAGTGCATTTCGGTGATTCTACATGTTAGAATTATCGGGGTGTTACAACTTGTGTGGTACAGAGTCCTGAAGCCAAACTCAATAACCTCTTGGTACCAGTTCGCCGAGCTCTTTTGCGCCCACTTCACTTCCTCAACGCAAAAATGAGACCCTAAGGAATACATTGAAAGGTTCAAAGACGAAGCTTTGAATGTCCACCAACGAGACGAAAGATGAGATGGTTATTCATGGAAGACGACCTTCACCCTAAAAGTTTGTTCCAAATTGTAGGAGTCAATAAACCCCGCAACCTCAAGGAGTTTCTCCAGAGGTCGTCCAAATATATGGATTACGAGGATGATGAGCTGGCCACACAGGTCTTGGACAAGGCACCCACAAAGAAAGAAGTCCAACCACAAGAATCTCGGTCGAAAAAGGATCAGGGAAGTTTCCAGCGCGAGCCGCGCAACTGACGCCCTCTCTTCACCGAACATACACTCGTTAACACTACCAGAGCAAATATTTTCGCTCAATTCGCTTATACCAAGCCTCCGGGGATAAACCCTTCGGATCCCATGCCCAAAAAATACTGTCATTACCACCGTAGCAGCGGCCATGACACTAATCGGTGCAACACCTTCATAGATGACATTAAAGAGCTCATTAGAAAAGGGAAATTCGATCAGTATGTGAAGAAAGACAAGGATCGCCCACTCACGCGATCCCTTAGAAAAGGAAAGTCAGTAATCAATGTGGTTGAGAGGACTCCAAGGAAAGAAAGAAGCGACTCATATAAAGATGACTACAACGATAGATCTAATAGTCGACTTGTGGCCATGGTGATCTTTGGTGGGTATCATGTCGAAGGCAGGGAAACTAGGAAGATGAAGAAGATAAAGTGGAAAGAGATATTGAACGTCGCATCCACGTCAACCGCCAAGATTACCACAGGCTGACCTCCTCAAGTTTTCGAGGACAAAGATCTCGTGAACGGAAAGCTCAACAAGCACATTCCCCTAATCATTCAGACTGCCATGGCAAATTTTTAGGTAAAGAGAATTCTGGTCGACCAAGGGAGATCAGCCGACATCATGCTCGCCGGCCTCATGGCAATTCTAGGAATCTCGAAGGAAACGAAGACGAGGCCCCTTAGTTACATTGAATTGATGGTCACATACAGCAGCGAAACCCTGTCTCGAATAGTCAACACACCTTTTCAGGTCATCCCATGCCCATTAGTCTACAATTTCAAATTTTGAAGTCCGGCGTTGGGCCGACTAGAAACTGGAGCCTCCACTGTCCACCTCAAAATGAAGTTTTAAACTGTTAAGGATGAGATCATCATTTTAAGCGTCGACTTTGGCTTGGACAGGAGATGTCACTTCCTCTCTTTTAAGGAGGATCTTAAGGATAACACACCCAAAGCGCGAAAGTCAGGAGCTGCAAAAAGAAAGCACGGCAAGGAACCTCGGGTTAACTCGATCGCTTTGGCCGACTGCCCTAAACAGAAAGATTTAGTGGAAATTCCCAATTCCCCAGAAACCAAGCGGCATGACTGACACTGAAAGTCAAGCAACCACGGGGGCAACTAATGAACAACAAAAAGAAATATCGATGGAGCTTCCGAGACCAAGCATTCCATCATCATCATCATCTAAATTAAACAGTAGAAGCACAACCGTCCATGAATCAAGGCTTACGAACTGTATACCTCAAACTATGATTAATGAAGTTTATATTTACTCACCTGGACTACTAAACAAAGACCCTCATCTAAGGGCAACGCGTAATCTTAAAATACCTTCCGAGCTGAAATGAGCAAATTGCACTACGTATCTGCACATCCCCTTCTAAGACCGGATAACGGCAAGTCAACCATGTGGATACCTTGTATTGCAGGTAAACTAATATTGCAGAATATGTTTTGATGATGAAAAAGGCAAAGGTAAAGTTGATAGCCAAAGTTGATAAAAGTGACTAAACATCAAAGTCACAATCCAAGACAAACAAGCTCAAGAATTGAAGATTCAAGTTTAAGGGTAGTCCTTAAATATAAGGGTAGTCCTTAGGGTTTGGGTGTGTCTTAGGAAAAAGTGTAAGCTCTTTCAAAGGTCAGCTCGTATATCAAAGTCTCACACACTCACAAAGTTTTTCAAAGATGCATGCATACTTACGTAAACATTCTTATCACCTTTAAAATCATAAAATCGATTTCCTCATGCATAAACATATATCAAAATCATTTTCAGGTAAATCAGGAAAGGAAGAATCGATTGTCAGGTCATGTATTTTTAGTACATAAATCGATTTCTGAGCCAAACAATTTTAAGGGAAGAATCGATTCCCACTCTTTTGCACTTAACTGAGAATCGATTCCCACATGTCTCAGGCAAGCTGAGAATCGATTCATACATATTTTCACTAAGTATAGAATCGATTCCTAGCTCACCATGGTACTCAAGAATCGATTGTCCCTATTTTTCAAACAAAGATAAATCGATTCCTCACTTAAATAAATCGATTCCTAGATCAAATGCATTCAACAAAGAATCGATTCCTACACTATTTTCAACGTAAACTTGATTTCCTCATAGCCTATAAATAGGCAGTGTTTCACGTTCATTTTAACAGAACAACCCATTTTTACGAATCAGAAACTTTTGAGAAAACTCTTCACGCTTTTACTTTTGCTCGTCACGCACCGTTGGTCCGTCTGAGCTGATCTGTTGCTAAGAGTTAGTTGGGGTTGAATTCTTCAAGTTGTATTATCTGCCTACTCTAGAGGTATTTCTGTCTTTACGTTTGTTATTATTTAATTGTTGTGATTTGTACTAGGGAGTGGGGTATCTCTCTAGGGTAGCTGCATGTACTAGGAAGTGGGGCATCTTTCTAGGGCAGTTGATTGTAACAGGGGTGGGGTATCTCTTGTTATTGTTATATTAGATTTGAGGGCTCTCCATAGGTGGGGTATCCTAGGAGGAGAGTGCCTGAGTCTGTAAAGGTTTTCCAAGGCACCTGTAAGCCTTGTTGTTTTGGTTAGTGGAAAATCTCACAAGGGTGTGAGGACTGGACATAGGTCACTAGGAGGTGACCGAACCAGGATAAATCTCTGCGTGCTTTACTGCTTTCCTGCTTTACTGTTATACCGCTTTACTGCTTTATATTCTAATTCCTTCGCTTCCACTTAACCTGCGCGAAAATTGATCTAAGTCATTGAAAAGGGGAAAAACGTTTTCGAAAGATCTGAAAAGTTTTTAAATCTCAATTCACCCCCCCTCTTGAGACTGAAGCCACTTGGTAACAAACCAAAAACTTGAACAAAGCTTGAAGCACCCATCAAAACAATGGGATTCCAGCTTTAAGTTCTAACGGAGACGAACTCTCCAGTCCGAGTTAGATCCAAGCCGAGCACTTGGTAAACTGGGTTGGAGGAGTTCAATGTCACGTTTACTTTCTCCTTTTCAAAACTCAACGGAGACGAACTCTCCAGTCCAAGTAAGATCCAAGTCGAGCACTTGGTAAACTGGGCTGGAGGAGTTCAAGGTCACGTTCACTTTCTCCTTTTCAGGACTCAATGGAGACGAACTCTCTAGTCTGAGTTTGATCCAAGTCGAGCATGTAACACCCCGGAAATAATTTAATTAAATTATTTAATTGAATTATTAATTTCATTGGAAACGTGATTAAATTAATTAAAATGATGGGCGTTGTGCAGGAAGTGGAACGAGTATTGGGGGTGATGTTGACAACTCAGGTGTGGTGAAGAATGGCCAGGAAGCCCAAGCCCAATAGCTTAGGCGCTCCTGAGGCTCCTGAAGCTAAGGGGATAGGGTTTTGAGCCTCACTCCTTGCATCAGAGAAAGAAAACGAAATTTGAGAGAGTGAGAAGAGAGAGAGAGCATCGTACGGCGCTGAGGAGAAGAGGAAGGAAAGGAATTTTCTCTCGAGGTTTCGTAGGTAAGAGTTCTCAATCCTTCCTTGTCGTTTTTCTTCCTTTCCTAATGTTGTAGCCTTCGAGCCCTAATCTCCGTTGTGTCGATTCCTCATTGATCAAGGAAGTGGGCGTGACTACGGTTTCGAAGGAAGAAGGATGGCGAGCTGATCGTTGTGTTGCTGTGATTTTGTTCGTGCCTCCACTCGTCTTCTTCAGATCATTCATATTCGAGGTAAGGGTGAGCATTTTAATTCAACAAAATCGAGTATGTGATTGGGGTTTCGTGGGATTTTTGGGTGTAGTAGTGTAATTGAAATGTTGAGGTTTTGTTTGATGAATTGTTGACGTTTCCCTTCGGGGAATTTCGATGTTTGCTTTGATGAACATTTTGAGGGATTACTTGATGAATTCTTGATGATTGTTCTTTGATGAATTTGATGATGTCTTGATGAAATTGTGTTGAATTGGGCAATGAACGATGTGTGATGAAATTATGTTTTGATGATTGGATGATGTCTGGATAAAAACTTTGAAAATCTGAATAATTCTGCAAGTGAACTGTTTCTGGCCAACCGCGCCTCACTCGCGCTCAGGTCGCGCCCCAGGCGCAAGGCGTGCTGCGCTGGGCGTGTTGTTGCTGTTGTTCCGCGCCTCACTCGCGCTCAAGTCGCGCCCCAGGCGCAAGGCGTGCTGCGCTGGGCATGTTGTTGCTGTTGTTTCGCGCCTCGCTCGCGCCCCGCTCGCGCCCCAAGCGCGAGCCATTGTTTTTCACTTTTTCTCACTGTTTCTCCACTGTTTTTCTTGCTGTTTTTCACACTGTTTTCTCCAATTAAAATGTGATACTTGCCCAATGAAAATATGATGTTTTCACTATTAAAATGTGGGGTCTATCTCAAATTTAAAATGTGATGTTTCTCTATAAATGTGAAGTTTTCCCAATTAAAAATGTGGAGCTTTTCTAAAATTAAAAGTGATATTCCCTCATTTGAAAAGTGAAATTTTTCCAATTAAAACTATGATGATGTTGCAAAATAATTTGATGAACATGACGAGTTCACTCTATGAGTGATTATGATGATGTGATATATATGATTTCGATGATTGCGACGAATACACTCTATGAGTGTTTGATGATGATGATGATGAGTACTCCAGGTGAGTGTTTTGATGAAATGCACATGTGTATATAGATTCTCATGGCATGTGCATAATGTGAAGAATAGGCTCCGGCCTCTTGTGAAGAATAGGCTTCTGCCTCTTAATTGTGATGAATATGGTACCATCATGCATATGCCCTGGTGGGGGTTGCATTTACATACATGATCATGATTGTGGCTTGTTGCCAAACTGTGTTGTGAATTCGTGTTTGGTGACGATGATGTGATGTTAATAATGATGTTGTAGAATTGTTTGTCTTCATTTCTCTATCATATGCTTGATTATGTTTTGTTAAAATTCCCACCCCTTCTGCTTGGAATGTTGCTCTATTGTGGCAACGCTGCAGGTAATCGCGAGTGAAGGATCTGCTGCCTTCCTCTTAGCTCTTGGGATGTATTTTGTGTCGCTCTCTGATACTGTAACACCTAGGGGGCGTGGGTGAATTTCGATAAACGATTTAATTAGTTGTTTTAATGATCTTATTGGTATATTTGAGACGTGTTTGCGAGTTATTGGTGAGTTGTTGTTTATTCCGCTGTGATGTGAATTTTGAGGACTTGATTTTCCATGAAGGATGTTTTGTTGCGCAAATTTGAAGAGTGCAATTGATGAGTTTGTTTTTAATGAAATTGTAGCATTTCTTTTCTATCAATGAAAATAATATTTTAAAAGGGATTACTCTGATAAATGACGTATAATATAAGGGTAGAAAAGGGGTGTTACATTAGTGGTATCAGAGCAGTTCGGTCTGTCCGGCCGGTGGTTGAGTCGTCAAGTTGAGTAACATTGAGTTTTGTTACTCGTTCCTGATTTCTGTTTTCTGTTGCAGTACTAGAATGGCGGGACGGAACGATGCTGCACTTGCTGCTGCCTTGCAGGCCATTGCTGGGGTTGTGGGTAACATACCCAATGCTATTGGTGATGGGACGCGTAGTTTGGCTACCTTCCAGCGTGAGAACCCTCCTACTTTTGAAGGCGGGTATAATCCTGATGGTGCCCTTGAGTGGCTAAGTGAGATGGAGCGGATCTTCCGCGTTATGGATTGCACTGATGCTCAGAAGGTTCGCTATGGCACCCATATGTTGAAGAAATAGGCTTATGACTGGTGGAGGGCGACTAGTCAGGGGTTGACGGTTGCCAATGAGGACGTTACTTGGGCTGTGTTTGAGAGGGAATTCAAGAGAAAGTACTATCCGGAGGATGTCCGCGGGAAGAAGGAGGTTGAGTTTCTGAGACTTGAGCAAGGTAGCATGACTGTAACTGAGTATGCTGCAAAGTTTACTGAGCTGTCTAAGTTTTACCCGCATTATGATGGAGAGGGTGCGGAGTTCTCCAAATGTATTAAATTTGAGAACGGATTGCGTGCTGATATCAAGAGAGCCATAGGGTATCAACAGATCCGTGTATTTCCCTTGTTAGTGAATAGCGCCAGGATTTTTGAGGAGGACAATGATGCCTTCTCCAGATTTATGAGGGAAAAGCAAAAGAATTTTTCGGGTCGCGGTAAACCATATGAGGCGCCTGCTGGTAAGGGCAAAGGTATGTTTGTTGGTGGGCCTAAGCGAAGTGGGGGAGATGCTGCAGCCAGTGTTACTTGTTACACGTGTGGGAAAGTAGGCCATAAGAGTCCAGATTGCCCAAATAAGGAGAAGAAGAGATGTTATAAGTGTGGGAAAGAGGGACACATGTCTTTCAACTGTGATAAGAAAGATGTAGTATGTTTCAATTGTGAGGAGAGTGGTCACATCAGTACACAGTGCTCAAAACCCAAGAAGGAGAAGTCTTTTGGAAAAGTGTTCGCTCTGGCTGAGTCTGACGTGGTGAATGAGATTCGAGGTACGTGTTATATCAATGATTCCCCTCTTATTGCTATTGTTGATACGGGTGCTACCCATAGTTTTATTGCTGCTGCATGTGTTGAGAAATTAAGCCTTGTTTTATCTGATATGTTGAGGGAGATGGTTATCGATACTCCAGCTAAGGGTTCGGTGACTACCTCCGTTGTTTGTGCCAAATGTCCTGTATCTATATATGGTAGAGAATTCTTAATTGATTTGATCTGTTTGCCGCTGAGTGGAATGGATGTCATTCTGGGTATGGACTGGTTAGTTGATAACCATGTTCATATCAACTGTCGGGAGAGGTCCGTGAGTTTTGAATCGCTTAAAGAAGAGTCTGGTTTGTTATCTGCGGGTCAGTTGCATAGAGTGATGAGAGAAGAGGTTCAGCTGTTTTCTCTGTTGGCGTCGTTGTATGCCGAGAGCCAAGCGAAGATTGATGTGTTGCCGGTAGTGCGTGAGTTTTCTGAGGTGTTCCCTGATGAGATTCCGGATGTACCACCAGAGAGAGAGGTGGAGTTTGCTATTGATCTGGTTCCTGGCACTAATCCTGTGTCTATGGCACCATATAGGATGTCTGCATCTGAGTTGGCAGAATTGAAAAAGCAACTTGAAGATTTATTAGAAAAGAAGTTTGTAAGACCGAGTGTGTCACCTTGGGGAGCTCCAGTGTTGCTAGTGAAAAAGAAGGATGGTAGTATGAGGTTGTGTGTAGACTATCGACAGTTAAATAAAGTTACAATCAAGAACAAGTATCCGTTGCCGAGAGTTGATGACTTGATGGATCAGTTAGTGGGTGCTGAAGTATTTAGCAAGATTGACTTAAGGTCTGGTTATCATCAGATCAAGGTCAAGGATGAAGATGTCCAGAAGACGGCATTTAGGACAAGATATGGGCACTATGAGTATTCCGTTATGCCTTTCGGTGTGACTAATGCGCCGGGGGTATTCATGGGATACATGAACCAAATCTTCCGTGAGTACTTGGACAAGTTTGTGGTGGTTTTCATTGATGACATTCTGATTTACTCTAAGTCAGAAGAGGAGCATGCGGAACACCTGAGGTTGGTGTTAGAAATTCTGAGGAGTCGAAAATTATATGCCAAGTTGTCCAAGTGTGAGTTTTGGTTGAAAAAGGTCAGTTTTCTCGGTCATGTGATTTCTAGGGAGGGGATTGTGGTGGATCCTTCCAAAGTTGATGCAGTGTTGCAATGGGAGTCTCCAAAGTCAGTTACTGAAATAAGGAGTTTTCTGGAATTGGCTGGCTATTATAGAAGATTCATTGAGGGGTTTTCGAAGTTGGCTCTGCCATTGACTCAATTAACTTGCAAGGGCAAGGCTTTTGTTTGGGATGACCGATGTGAAGAAAGTTTCAATGAGCTGAAGAGGAGGTTGACTACGTCTCCAGTGTTGACCCTACCCAGTCCGGTTGAGCCATTTGTAGTATACTGTGATGCTTCCAAGATGGGTTTGGGTGGTGTGCTTATGCAGAATGGGAAAGTGGTTGCTTATGCGTCGAGGCAATTGAGAATTCATGAGAAGAATTACCCCACTCATGACTTAGAACTTACTGCTGTGGTGTTTGCATTGAAAATTTGGAGACAATATTTGTATGGATCGAGATTTGAGGTGTTCAGTGATCACAAGAGTCTTCGGTATCTGTTCGATCAGAAAGAGTTGAATATGAGGCAGCGCCGGTGGTTAGAGCTATTGAAAGATTATGATTTTGAATTGAGTTATCACCCAGGTAAAGCTAATGTGGTTGCAGATGCTCTGAGTAGGAAGACCTTGCATATGTCGGCATTGATGGCTAGAGAGCTTGAGTTGATTGAGCAATTCAGGGACATGAGCTTAGTTTGTGAAGTTACACCTCAGAGTGTCAGATTGGGTATGTTGAAAATTGGCAACGATTTTATGGCTAGTATCCGGGAAGCGCAGAAATTAGATGTGAAATTGGTTGATCTGATGAGTGAGATTGGCCAGTCTGAAAATGAGGACTTCGAGTTAGATGCTCAGAATGTATTGAGGTATCGTGGAAGAATTTGTGTTCCCGAAGATGAGGAAATGAGAAAGGCAATTCTTGAGGAAGGGCATAGGAGTAAGTTGAGTATCCATCCTGGAGCGACGAAGATGTACCGAGATCTGAAAAAGATGTTCTGGTGGCCTGGGTTGAAGCGCGATGTGGCGCAGTTTGTGTATTCGTGTTTGACCTGTCAGAAATCGAAGGTCGAGCATCAGAAGCCTGCGGGAATGATGCAACCGTTGAATGTTCCAGAGTGGAAGTGGGATAGTATCTCCATGGATTTTGTGACTGGGTTACCCAATACGGTGAGAGGGCATGATTCAATTTGGGTGGTTGTGGATAGGTTGACGAAGTCGGCTCATCTTATTCCTATCGGCATTGAGTATCCAGTGTCGAGATTGGCTGAAATCTACATTCAGGTGATTGTGAAGCTGCATGGGGTTCCTTTATGCATTGTGTCTGATAGAGACCCAAGGTTTACTTCGAAATTTTGGAGTAGTTTACAGAAGGAGTTGGGTTCGAAGTTGAGGTTGAGTTCAGCTTATCATCCTCAGACTGATGGGCAGACAGAAAGGACAATCCAATCATTGGAAGACCTGCTGAGATCATGTGTGCTAGAGCAGGGAGGTGCGTGGGATACTCATCTCCCGTTAATTGAGTTCACCTACAACAATAGTTATCATTCCAGTATTGGGATGGCACCGTTTGAAGCGTTATATGGTCGGAGGTGTAGGACTCCGGTATGTTGGTATGAGACTGGGGAAAGTTTGATACTTGGACCTGAGCTGGTTAGGGAAACTACTGAGAAAGTGAAGATGATCCGAGAGAAAATGAAAGCGTCGCAGAGTAGACAGAAGAGCTACCATGATAAGAGAAGGAGAGATTTAGAGTTTGAAGCGGGTGACCACGTGTTCTTGAGGGTCACACCTATGACTGGTGTCGGGCGTGCGCTGAAATCAAAGAAGTTGACTCCTCGTTTCATTGGGTCGTATCAGATTACGGAAAGAGTTGGAAGTGTTGCATATCGGGTGGCCTTGCCACCTAATCTTTCGAACTTGCACGACGTGTTTCACGTGTCGCAGCTTCGGAAGTATATTGCAGACCCGTCTCATGTGATCCAACCAGATGATGTAGAGGTGCGGGATAATCTCACTGTGGAGACCGTACCTGTACGAATTGAGGATTGGGAAGTGAAGACCCTTCGAGGTAAGAAGATCAATCTGGTGAAGGTGGTATGGTTTGGAGCAGCTGGTGAAAGCCTGACTTGGGAGCTGGAGGATAAGATGTGAGAGTCGTATCCGGAGTTGTTTGAATCAGGTATGTTTTCGAGGACGAAAAATCCTAAGTGGGGGAGAGTTGTAACACCCCGGAAATAATTTAATTAAATTATTTAATTGAATTATTAATTTCATTGGAAACGTGATTAAACTAATTAAAATGATGGGCGTTGTGCAGGAAATGGAACGAGTATTGGGGGTGATGTTGACAACTCAGGTGTGGTGAAGAATGGCCAGGAAGCCCAAGCCTAATAGCTTAAGCGCTCCTGAGGCTCCTGAAGCTAAGGGGATAGGGTTTTGCGCCTCACTCCTTGCATCAGAGAAAGAAAACGAAATTTGAGAGAGTGAGAAGAGAGAGAGAGCATCGTACGGCGCTGAGGAGAAGAGGAAGGAAAGGAATTTTCTCTCGAGGTTTCGTAGGTAAGAGTTCTCAATCCTTCCTTGTCGTTTTTCTTCCTTTCCTAATGTTGTAGCCTTCGAGCCCTAATCTCCGTTGTGTCGATTCCTCATTGATCAAGGAAGTGGGCGTGACTACGGTTTCGAAGGAAGAAGGATCGCGAGCTGATCGTTGTGTTGCTGTGATTTTGTTCGTGCCTCCACTCGTCTTCTTCAGATCATTCATATTCGAGGTAAGGGTGAGCATTTTAATTCAACAAAATCGAGTATGTGATTGGGGTTTCGTGGGATTTTTGGGTGTAGTAGTGTAATTGAAATGTTGAGGTTTTGTTTGATGAATTGTTGACGTTTCCCTTCGGGGAATTTCGATGTTTGCTTTGATGAACATTTTGAGGGATTACTTGATGAATTCTTGATGATTGTTCTTTGATGAATTTGATGATGTCTTGATGAAATTGTGTTGAATTGGGCAATGAATAATGTGTGATGAAATTATGTTTTGATGATTGGATGATGTATGGATAAAAACTTTGAAAATCTGAATAATTCTGCAAGTGAACTGTTTCTGGCCAACCGCGCCTCACTCGCGCTCAGGTCGCGCCCCAGGCGCAAGGCGTGCTGCGCTGGGCGTGTTGTTGTTGTTGTTCCGCGCCTCACTCGCGCTCAGGTCGCGCCCCAGGCGCAAGGAGTGCTGCGCTGGGCGTGTTGTTGCTGTTGTTTCGCGCCTCCCTCGCGCCCTGCTCTTGCCCCAAGCGCGAGCCATTGTTTTTCACTGTTTCTCACTGTTTCTCCACTGTTTTTCTTGCTGTTTTTCACACTGTTTTCTCCAATTAAAATGTGATACTTGCCCAATGAAAATATGATGTTTTCACTATTAAAATGTGGGGTCTATCTCAAATTTAAAATGTGATGTTTCTCTATAAATGTGAAGTTTTCCCAATTAAAAATGTGGAGCTTTTCTAAAATTAAAAGTGATATTCCCTCATTTGAAAAGTGAAGTTTTTCCAATTAAAACTATGATGATGTTGCAAAATAATTTGATGAACATGACGAGTTCACTCTATGAGTGATTATGATGATGTGATATATATGATTTCGATGATTGCGACGAATACACTCTATGAGTGTTTGATGATGATGATGATGAGTACTCCAGGTGAGTGTTTTGATGAAATGCACATGTGTATATAGAGTCTCATGGCATGTGCATAATGTGAAGAATAGGCTTCGGCCTCTTGTGAAGAATAGGCTTCGGCCTCTTAATTGTGATGAATATGGTACCATCATGCATATGCCCTGGTGGGGGTTGCATTTACATACATGATCATGATTGTGGCTTGTTGCCAAACTGTGTTGTGAATTGGTGTTTGGTGACGATGATGTGATGTTAATAATGATGTTGTAGAATTGTTTGTCTCCATTTCTCTATCATATGCTTGATTATGTTTTGTTAAAATTCTCACCCCTTCTGCTTGGAATGTTGCTCTATTGTGGCAACGCTGCAGGTAATCGCGAGTGAAGGATCTGCTGCCTTCCTCTTAGCTCTTGGGATGTATTTTGTGTCGCTCTCTGATACTGTAACACCTAGGGGGCGTGGGTGAATTTCGATAAACGATTTAATTAGTTGTTTTAATGATCTTATTGGTATATTTGAGACGTGTTTGCGAGTTATTGGTGAGTTGTTGTTTATTCCGCTGTGATGTGAATTTTGAGGACTTGATTTTCCATGAAAGATGTTTTGTTGCGCAAATTTGAAGAGTGCAATTGATGAGTTTGTTTTTAATGAAATTGTAGCATTTCTTTTCTATCAATGAAAATAATATTTTAAAAGGGATTACTCTGATAAATGACGTATAATATAAGGGTAGAAAAGGGGTGTTACAGAGCACTTGGTAAACTAGGCTAAAGAAGTTCAACATCACATTCACCTCCTTTTCAGAACTTAACGAAGATGAGCTCGCCAGCTTGAGTTAGATCCAAGCCAAACACTTGGTAAACTAAACTGAAGGAGCTCACGTTCACCTTCTCCTTTTTAGGACTTAACGAATACGAATTCTCCAGTCCGAGTTAGATCCAAGCCGAGCACATGGTAAACTGGGCAGGAGGAGTTTAATGCCACGTTCACCTCCTTTTCAAGAATTAACGGATATGAAATCTCCAGTCCGAGTTAGATCCAAGCCAAACACTTGGTAAACTGGATTAGAAGAGTTCGATGTCATGTTCACCTTCTCCTTTACAAGACTTAATGGAGACTAACTCTCTAGTTCGAGTTAGATCCAAGCTGAATACTAGGTAAACTGTGCTAGAAGACTTCGATGTCACGTTCACTCTCTCAGGAGACCGGGTCGGAGAATTCTACTTCATAGCTCGGCTCGGCTCGTCCTCAAAATGGGAAAGAAAATTCGTAGTCACGTGATCCCAAAGTCGAAGACTCGGTTAACTGGGATTGCTCCCTCTAAGTCCAGGTTCACTCAAACAACGAACGTGAGCTACGTGAGCCCAGTTGCAACAAGATCAACAACATAAAGAAAGTAAAGTCGAAAATACCTACTACTCAATGGACGAGATAAACAAAAGTACATCAGTAAGTAACTAAAGATCGGATAACATTGTCAAAACTGGATAGCTTGGGATGGGGGAATCTCCAGCCAAAGCCTCCTCACCATCACCAAGTTGAGCTTGAGCTTATTCGTTTAAGAACTTGGGGCTCCACCAACCGACCATCTTCAACAATGAGGCGGACATCCATACCTTCAGTTGAGAACTCAAGGTCGGGGTTCATAGCTCGTATTTGTGCTATTTTATTGCATTTCGGAACACTCCTCGCCACGTCAACCCCATAAGCAACCGCTTCCTCCTTGTCGGCAATGGAATCGTCCTTTTCTTTCTCCAATCTGGAGACCTTGATCTTCAGCTCAGAGAAAGCACTTTCAAGCTCACCTATCTTTTTCACGGACTATTCGCCTGCAGTGGTAAGTTCACCAACTTTTCTTCTTGGCATGACCCCCATTAGTGGCATGATCCGTGCAGGATGGAGCACGGTCCGGGCCAAATTACAGATGCATATTTTTGCTATTTTAACGCTCTTCTCCCATTCCTTAGGCTACCAAACAATTCCAAATCCTTAGTTAACTCAATAACAATGCCATGTTACATTCAATCGGTACATATTCACATAATTTCTTAATCCACAGAACATTTAATCAAGCAACCGTTTTTACACATCAATAGTCATTTTCAAATCATACCAAGTATCACACATGTGGATGTACTTGTAATGTATTTAGCATATTTCCATCAAAAGAGAGTAAACATAATTGAAAGAGCCTAAAGCACTAATTGTGCTTGAAAACCGTAGAATAATCAAAGAGGGAAGAGAGGAACTCACAAGTGAATTAGAGTGTTGAATAGCAAGCAAATAGTGTTCCCCCAAGGCCAAATAAGTTCGTCAGACTCCAAACTAGCAATGCCAAGGTCATGACCCCTCCTTTGAGACTTCAAACTCCAACACAAATTCCCCAACTTCCAATCCAAGCTCCTAATCTCACATGCAAGTACAAAAGTTCTGATTTCAAGTCTCCAAAGCCACATGCAACTCGAAATTGAGAGTATGGGAGGAGTTGTGGTAAAATTTGTGGTTTTGGTGTTTTGTTGACAAGGATTGTCGAGAATCAACAATATTGGAATGGGGGTTCTCATCTTCACCCAGTTGATTTTTCCCTCTTCTCTCTCCACTCTTACCTTCGAGCTCTCCCTCCTTATGTTCCTTTCTCTTTCTATTTTTGTGTTCAGTTTGAAAATGAGAATAAGTGAAAGTGTGTTTTTCCCTTTTTGTGTCTCGGCAGAAGGTTTTCAAAAGATTGGGCTAACCAATCAACTTTGGGTTGGGCTTAGTGTGAAGATAAATTTTCTGTTTGCACCCCCCTTACTAATATATTCTAATAGTAACTCAATCACATTAAGTGCTTAAACAACTACGAAATTAATAAAAACATATTAAATGCATATAGTTAACTTTAAAAAATACCGATGTAATAGTCAAAGTAATCTAAAATTACTTTGGGTATTACAAAAAGCATTATCATGAATAATATTGAAATATTGTTCAAATACGACTAAGACTACAAAAAATTAAAATCCCCAAAAAACAAACAACCACTCCAAAACAACAAAATTTAAGGATGTCCACAAATTCCAATGAATTTGACATGATCAAATCTCTCTTTTCATTGTAAGGATGCAATGTTAATTCTAGTGCAATTTTTGGTCTTGACTCATCATCCACCTATTAGCATATTTATGAAAAAGTCATTAAGAAAACATACTTATAATGTGATGAAAGTAAATAGAAATTGAATTAAACAATATTGAGATCTTACTAGCGTTACGAGCCATCCAACATCAATAAAATTAGGAGTAGCTTTCTTGTGTGAATAATATAAACAAGTTAGAATAATAATTATAATGGAATAATGACTGCATGATTTGTGAACAAATTGGGGTAAACAATGTAGAACTAGAATAATAATAATAATAATAATAATAATAATAATAATAATAATAATAATAATAATAATAATAATAAGAACATTATCAGCAATAATAATAATAACATTAATAATAATAATAATAATAATAATAAATTGCATCAACATGACTAATATTGAAACATTGTTCAAATAGGACTAAGACTACCAAAAATTAAAATCTGCAGAAAACAAACAACCACAACAAAATTTTAAGCATCTCCAAAAATTTCATCTAATTTGACTAGATCAAATCTATCTTTTCATTGTAAGGATGCAATGTCAACTCTAGTGCAATTTTTAGTCTTGACCCTTCATCCACATGTTAGAATACTTATGAAAAAGTCATTAACTAAACATACCTAATGTGATGAAATTGAAAAATTTATAGAGCAATGAATTATTTCATACTCTAATCTTATATCCTTTGGCTCCCTTTTGCATCATCCAATTAATTACCAAAATCGCACGATCTTTCCTAGCATAAAATTGGCTTAAATATATGTTACCCCCTGCATATATGTTCATTATTCATTTACCCCTTGCAAAAAAAAAACTTTTAAAATAAACCTTGCAAAAATTAAGTGTTTCTAATTACCCCCTCCCGTTAGTTTTAGCTAACAGCGTTAAGTCAATGCTGACTTGGCTGCCATTTGGGATCTAGTTACCCCCTGCAAATATTAAGTGTTTCTAGTTACCCCCTACAAATATTAAGTGTTTCTAGTTACCCACCTGCAAATGGCAGCCAAGTCAGCATAGACTTAACACTGTTAGCTAAAAATAACAGCAGGAGGTAACTAGAAACACTTAATATTTGTAAGGTTTATTTTAAAAGTTTTTTTTTCAGGGGGGTAAATGGATATTGAGCATATTTGTAGGGGTAACTTATATTTAATCCAAAATTGTATTAGTAGAAAATTTAATAAATACAAATTGAATTAAACAATATATTGAGATCTTACGAGCACTACAAGCCATCCAATATCAATAAAATTAAGAGTAACTTTCTTGTGTGAATAATATAAACAAGTTGGAATAATAATTATACGGGAATAATGTTTTCATTTTGTCAACAAATTGGGGTAAACATTTTAGAACTATAATAATAATAATAATAATAATAATAATAATAATAATAATAATAATAATAATAGTACGTAATAATAATAATAATAATAATAATAATAATAATAATAATAATAATAATAATAATAATAATAATAATAATAATAATAACTAGCATCATCATGATTAACATTGAAACATTGTTCAAATTCGACTAAGACTACCTTAAAATTTGTAAAAAACCAACAACCACTACAAAAAAACAAAATTTTAGGATCTCCAAAAAGTCCATGAATTTGACGAGATCAATTCTCTTTTTTCATTTTGTTGATGCTAGGTTTCGCACAACAGTGGCCCTCCTTCGCTAAGGTGGTGGTTGACAGTAGCCGGCGGCTTCGTACAACTGCTGACGTCTTCGAGTCGCCACGCTGGGAGGCGTCGTCTGCAAAGACACTCTAATGCCTAAGTTAGTATTAGGGATTTTTAAGAAGAGAGCAAATAAACAGAGTATTTGTGAGTAGTTAAGCTTTCGTAAAACCTGGGGGGTGAGATGGTCAGTCTAGGGTTATTGGGGCCCAAGGAGCTAACCCTACCTGTTGGAGGCCTATGCTACTTGGAGCGCAAGTCGCTTCTAGGGCAGTGATATCTTTGCTTATCAAAGAGTTGTTGATGGTTCCGCAAGTAGGGAAATTAGGGATAGTTCCAACCCATGTGCGAGTGTGGATCCGATTCCGAGGTGCTACTCGGGGTAGGCGAGGAGACCATCCCAGAATGTCGGCCACGCTGTCTTGTGGCTCGAATTTTGTTCTGTACCTTGCAGTGTTGGGTGGACTGCAGTTGGTAGGTCACCTGCTGCCTGGCCGGAGGTTAGTGCGAGCCCGGGAGGGATACCTGCGAAGCCACTCCGACGCTCAAGTCAGTATTGAGAATAGATGAGTGATTTAGCTAGGAATGAGAATCTACCTTGTTATAGCAATGTGAGCTGGTATTTATAGGAATTCGGGCCAATCCATGTCCAAATGCTGAATGGGCCTCTTGGTCCAGTCCAGAACAAATTTCTTTTGAGAGGTCGTTCCATCGCTACCCACATACAGTGGTCGGCCTCAGGTTCCTCTCTGACTTCCGAGGGAGCTCGGTACTAGATTAGGTCGGAGCTAATCGTGACTGTAACACAAGCCCCCTAGACTTTTATTTTACTGAGAAACAAAAGTATAAAGAATGTCTGAGCTGTCACTTGCCGAACCGAGCTGCCGAGGTAGTGGAATCGATGTGCT
This sequence comes from Astragalus membranaceus, assembly GCA_039519185.1. Taxonomy (NCBI): domain Eukaryota; kingdom Viridiplantae; phylum Streptophyta; class Magnoliopsida; order Fabales; family Fabaceae; genus Astragalus; species Astragalus membranaceus. The sequence goes on along the minus strand of CM076854.1, from coordinate 28,463,769 downwards.
TCTCAATAAAGATTCGTGTAGTGCTTCATTTAATGCAGGGGCGTCTTGATACAACGTTTTTGTTGACATGTGACGGCTCGTGTTTCGTTAGGTGCGAGTTTCTGAATTTAAATCGACGTAACCTTCTTCAGCGAACAAAAAAGAAATTGAAAAACAAGAAGAAACTTGCGCAAAATTTTGAGTTATATATAGCACCACTTTTAATGAAATCCACAATGACAAACAAAATTTAATCTTGTTAAGTACACAGGACATTCTTTTATTAAAATAAATATGATTTTATTTTACTGTATTTTTTTCCTTTTTTTATGGTACCATGGATCAGGCTCATAGTCTCTTTTTGCTTTACAAAAATTGATTCTTAAAATTTAATTTTAAAAGTGTTATGTCAATTTTGTGATTAGGAGTTTACTTCTTGAGTCAAGGTGCTATTAAATATAGGAGAGATGTTGTTAGTAACTTGGGGGTGGCAACCAGCAGGCCCATTCGGTTGGCCCAAAAACCTGGATGGTTGAAAGGCTTTGTTCAATAGTTCTGGGGGGTGAAATTAGTAACGAACTTTATGCTGTTTTTATTTAGTCTATGTTTACCTTAAGTGGCCTGTGGCCCAATTGTGTCTGATCCGTTAGTCTTTGAAAACCCTAAGTATTTAAAGGTATTTGCTGCCTCCTTTGAGGGATATGAAATATCAGAAGTTGTTTTATGTTTATTTCTTCTCTTGCAACCCTAGATCTAGTGTTTAGCTTAGTGTAGTCTATCAATTGGTGCTTTCATTTTGTTTCTCAATGCCTCCAAAAGCTACCAACCCAACATCCAAGGATCTGGATGATGCCATTCAAGCTTCCTATCAACACATGGATGCTGTCCTCCATGAAAATAACCAGCAGATTGAGCAACAACTGGGTACTGTGAATACAAGGCTGGATAATCAACAATAGCTAATGGATTCACGATTTGAGACACTCACAAAACTGATTAATGACAGATTGCCTGCACAACAGCACTCTCCTTCATCAGGTAACCCTTCTTCCCCTTTATTACCCCCTTGTTATGAACATGCTGTTACCCACACTGTCTCTACCCCAATACCCACAGTTCTGACTCAACCCACCTCGACCCAACCCACTGTTTCCCTTTCTGGATCTTAACCACCACCTATACCACCACCTATACCACCCCCTAACATATATGGCCCAACAACCTACCCTGCATTCGCCCAAATCCCCCATACAACCCCCAGACAACCTTTGCTAGAGCGCTAGAGCTAAGGTTTGGTCCCTCTACCTATGAAAATCACCAAGCCCAACTTTTTAAGCTTAGACAAACTGGGTCTGTTGCTGAATACCAAGCTAACTTTGAGAAATTGGGAAATAGAGTCTTAGGGCTACCTCCTAATGCGATTTTAAACTGTTTTATCTCGGGCTTAAACCCAGAAATCAAAAATGAAATAGCCATACAACGGCCCTATTCAATTTCTCAAGCTATTGGTCTAGCCAAACTCATTGAGGATAAGATTAAAGCCACCAAGCCCAAATTCTCCAGACCCTTTCCCCAAACCTCTGGCCAAACCTCAAACACAAACCCACCTTCACACAAGCCAGCCCAACACCCAACCACTACACCTACCACCCAAAACACCCCAAACAAAAACCAAACCAACCTAAATACTCTATAAGGCGCATCAGTCCAGCCCAACAGGAAGAACGCCGTGCTCAAGGTCTATGTTACAATTGTGATGAAAAGTTTGTTCCGGGGCATAAATGTGCCAATGGTCGCTATCTCTTACTCATGCTTGAGGAAGGTGAAGAACTAGACCCCACTGAATCTCATAATGAAGAAATTGAAAGTGGACTAGAAGAATCTTACTTTCAACTATCACCCTGGGCTCTAACAGGTCAATTTGCCCCTCAAATACTCAGGTTTTACGGCCTAATTGGTGGACTGATAGTTATGGTTCTAATTGACAATGGGAGCACACATAACATACTGCAACCAAGAATTGCTGAGCATTTGAAACTGCCCACTTCAAAAATCCCAGCATTTTCTGTCATAGTTGGAAATGGTTCCCACTTACAATGTGAAGGGATTTGTAATGACGTTCCTATCAACCTACAAAACCAGTCATTTTGCTTACCATTTTACTTACTCCCAATTGAAGGTGCTGATGTAGTCCTTGGGATGGAGTGGCTTAGAACCTTGGGCCCAATTCAGGCAGATTTCTCCATACCATCAATCACTTTCCAACACAATAATGAGCCCATCACACTAAAGGAAGAACCTAAAACCAACCCAGCCCAAACTACCTATCATCAACTCTGCCACCTACTACATACAGACTCAATTGCCTCACTTCACCTCCTAAGCTTTGAGCCCAATGACAAAGCCTTAAACCCCCACAAAAGCACCAACAACCTCATTAACTCAATAGCCCATACCCTATCACCTGAGATTCACTCTATACTCCAAAACTACACAACTGTCTTCCAAGAGCCACACGGCCTACCACCCCCCCCCCCCCGACCTCATGACCACCACATTCCACTACTCCCAAACACACCCCCATCAATGTCAAACCCTATCGTTACCCTCACTCACAAAAAGAAGCTATGACCTCCCTAATCCATGACATGTTACAAGAAGGCACTATTGTCCCTAGCAATAGCCCTTACTCCTCCCCAGTTTTGTTGGTTAAGAAGAAAGATGGAACTTGGAGGTTTTGTGTTGACTACAGAGCACTAAATGCTGTCACTGTTAAGGACAGATTCCCAATCCCCACTATCAATGAGCTTCTCGATGAACTTGGCTCAGCAAAAAATATTCACCAAGATAGATCTACGCTCAGGTTATCACCAGATTCGGGTTGCACCAGAAGATACTCATAAAACAGCTTTTCGCACTTTTGACGGACATTACGAGTTCTTAGTCATGCCTTTTGGGCTGTATAATGCGCCATCTACATTTCAATCAGCAATGAACGATTTACTAAGACCCATTTTACGACGGTTTGTTCTGGTTTTCTTTGATGACATTTTAATCTATAGCCGTTGTTTATCTGATCACCTACTTCATTTAAGACTTGTTTTAGATTTACTTCAGACCCATCACTTTGTTGCGAAATTGTCTAAGTGTGTTTTTGCAGTTGATGTTGTTCATTACCTAGGCCATGTTATTTCTGTTAATGGTGTATCCCCAGATCCTGATAAAGTTCAAGCTATACTAGACTGGCCAAAGCCACGTTCACTCACGGCACTCAGGGGATTTTTAGGCCTCACCGGATTCTATAGACGATTTGTGCGTCTCTACGCCTCTCTCGCCGCTCCTCTCACCGATTTGTTGCGTTCCACTAAGTTTACATGGAGTACAGATGCCGAAGAGGCATTTACAGAGTTAAAACAGAAAATTACATCACCGCCAGTGCTTGCTCTCCCTGATTTTACCAAGGTCTTTGTGGTTGAAACTGATGCCTCCGCTACTACCATTGGTGCTGTCCTCTCCCAAGACGGTCACCCCTTAGCCTTCTTCAGCAAAAAGATGTGCCCTCGGATGCCAGCTGCCTCAGTGTATGTACGGGAAATGTTTGCTGTCACGGAAGCAATCCAAAAGTGGCGTCAGTACTTCTTAGGACGACATTTTCACCTTTACACAGATCAGAAGAGCCTTAAGAGCCTCCTTGTTCAGAAGATTCAAACACCAGAACAACAGAAATGGGCATTTAAGTTACAAGGGTTCAGTTTTGATATTTACTACAAACCTGGCAAGTCTAATCTGGTTGCGGACGCACTTAGCCGCAAATACATAGAGGATGCAACACTGCTCTCAGCAATATCATCTCCAGTTCCAACGCTTATTGCTCAACTACAAAAGTTCTACAAGACAGATGACAAGGGAAAGGAATTTGTTCAAAAGTGCACATCAGAATCAGACATGAAGAACAACTAGTTACTCAAATGACTTGATCTATTACAAGGGCAAACTCTTCATACCTGACTGTGCCGATCTACGAAGGACCCTTCTACATGAATATCACAGCACCCCTGTAGCTGGTCACTCAGGCGTTAAACCCACTTTGGCGAGACTGTCGGCTTCCTTTTCATGGCCAGGAATCCACTGAGATGTTAAACTCTTCATCAAACACTGCACCACTTGCCAGCAGAACAAGTACCTACCACAAAAAAAACAAGGGTTACTTCAACCATTATCATCACCAAGTCAGGTTTGGGAAGAACTTACAATGGACTTCGTAACTCACCTTCCAAACTCTTTTGGACACACTGCCATCTGGGTGATTTGCGACAGACTCACCAAGTTTGTTCACTTCATAGCACTACCAACTAGATATTCGGCAGTAGATCTGGCCACTAGATTCTCAGTTGAGATCTGTCGCCTCCATGGCATCCCTAAGTCCATCATATCTGACAGAGATCCCTTATTTTTAAGCAACTTCTGGAAAGAACTTTTCCGCGTGCAGGGAACAACTCTAAAGTACAGCACCGCTTACCACTCCGAGACTGATGGCCAGACCGAAATCGTCAACCGCACCCTCGAGACGTATCTTCGCTGTTTCACGAGTGATCACCCTCGAAAATGGTTCAAGTTCCTACATCTTGCAGAGTATTGGTATAACTCCTCTTTTCATTCGGCCATTCTAATGTCCCCATTCCAGGCTCTCTACGGCCGACCACCACCATCAGTCCCAGATTATGTTACAGGTGAAACAGATCTTGACAACTTGGAGTCCACTCTGCAACAGGGTGTTTACTGTGATTTTTAGTAAACACCGCTAGTTTCACTACACGTGTTACTTGCGAGATCAACTAGGAATCTCAGGCCATTTGTGATCAAATTTTACTAAGAATTGTTGATATTTAATAGAAGTGTAGAAACTTACGATAAAGTACAAGAATTTGTAAATGTGAGAAAAGTAATCAGAATGCAGTAAATTGCAGTAATTGTAAGCGAAGAAGATGACAAAGTGCAGAAATCTAAAGGAAATGAAAACAATTATATAAAGAAGTGGTACGCAGAATCATACATGAATTCCTGTTGACTCTGTTTTCTCTGTTTGCGGAAGTAGAGTGTTTTAGGAAAATATGTGTAATGAGTTTTGCGACCCCTTTTCCTCTCTACAGAACCTCTATTTATAATACAACTAAGACTATAACTGCTCAGCAGTTTTCTAAAACAAGATAAAGCAGAGTAACTGCTACAAGATAAGGCAGAGTAACTGCTATTTCGACGTGCTTCTACTTCGATTGTCTATAATCTTCTCTCTATCGAAGTGTGCCCTTTTTTTCCAAATTCGCTAAGTTATGCACTAGGCTGCTTTCCTTTGGTTATTGCCTCTTGAAGTCGAAATTATATCTTGGTGTCGAAAATCTGCCTTCTTTCTGAAAATATTAAGTCAAACCCTGTTGACTGCATTTAATATTAGCCTGTCGAAAATGCAGGCTAACAAATTGCCCCCCCAAAAAGACGTTTTCGACTGAATTCTTAAATGAAAATAGGAAACGGCTTTTTGAAACTTTTTCGACTATCCCATGAAATCTCATGCTATCATTGCATATCTTTTTTCAGAATACGAGGGGACGTTTCTGAGCAAAAATAGAGTTTGCTGGTGCCTTCTTCCAATGAGAATGCGCCACGTGCACAATTGACTGTCTCACGTTTCCCACTAACACCACGATTGCCAAAGCAATTTTTATTATTTTATTTATATATTTTTTTTTAACGTGGTGAAACGGCTATAAAAGGGAAATGGTACCCTTTCATTTCTTTTTCCTGAAACTTCAACTTCTCCTTCTCTGCGCAAAAAACTCCATTAAAGCATCTTCAAGTTCTCCTTCTGCATTTCTTTCCTCTTATTCGCCTTACGAAGCAAAGCGGATACTACTAAGCATTTCCATTTCTTCACTAACTTCCTGTTTCCAACAATGGCATCTTCTTCTACCCTAAAAACTCCTACTGTAACTCTTGGGAAGAAAACCCTGGTTTCTGAACCTGCTCTTACTCTGGAAGAAACACAAATTTACAGGTCTCAGGTACTTATCCCCTTCTCTAAACCTTCAAATCATGCATTCTTAGGCCCTCTCCCTCTCGCTGATGATGATTCCTCTAGGATTAGGGACATTTTCCCTAGTTATCATAGACTCAGCCCTAAGATTTTCAGCGAAGGTCCACACGTGATGGATTTTATGAGTAACCCGAATAGGGTTTTTCGATCCTCGCCACCAACTGAGAAAAACATGCCTTACATCGACTGGCTCAACAAAATTGAGTCGAAAAAAGGAGATATCTGGAAGAGCCAGGGAATTTTTGATCTGATCCAAATCTCAAGGTATGGGCCCAAGTATCAAAGCTCAATGCTCCTTTCTGCTCTACATTTTTGGGATATTACTACCAACAGCCTTCATTTTAAATGTGGCATGCTTACCCCTACCCTGCTTGATGTGGCAGCAATAACAGGTTTAAAACCTTTAGGAGAGACTTTCGACCCTGCTATCCAAACTGATTTCGATTTTGACTTCAAAAAGGCTAGCTTTAAAGGTTATATTGAAGAGAAACACATTACTGAGTCGAAGGATGTGTCTGATGAAGAACATATTGCCTTTCTCACCTTCTGGTTATCCTTTTATGTCTTCTGTTCTTCGTCACTTCAAGTGGCTAAGATGTATATCCCCTTAGCCATTCAATTACATCAACGTCGAAATATCAACTTGGCTACCCTTATTTTGGGATCCCTTTTCGACAACTTGAAACAAGGGGCTCTTGATTTGAAAGGAATCAAACCAGAAGGGAAATATTTGGTCTCTGGACCAATTTGGCTGTTTCAATTGTGGCTTCTTGCCACTTTCAATTCAAAATTGATAATGTATACTCCTGATGAGTATCTTGACGTAATTTCTAACAGAGGGGTCGAAGGTGTGCGACTTGCTTTGTTGAAACCTAAACAAATAGGAGTATCTGTCGAAGATCTCTTTTCACAGGCTTTCAACATATTTCTGAACTGTACAGAATTTTCTCCTTCTATGGCCCCTTTTGCTGGAAGAAATTACGGGCCACATTGGTTCACTAGGGAATTCCCTGCTACCAACCCTGATGAGGAGCAAGAAACCAATCAAATTTGGAGAGCATTTTTAACTCCTCAACTGCTGTCATCTCGAATTTCTCCTGGGAAGTCATCAAACCAATTTGGTTTATTCTCATATCATCCAAGTTTATATGCACGGCAATTTGGGTTGTGTCAACTTCGACCCAGCCCTTTTTTCCGGTCTAGAAGAGAACTGTTAGTCCCTGAGAATGAAGAAGAATGGATAAATCGTCTCAATGACTTTCCTGCTGATTCTTTTCGTCTTACTCCCCTCTCCTTTGAATCAACTTTCTCTTGTACCCACAAATTTTCTCAGTGGTGGACAGAGTATATCACCAGGAAATTCACTAGTGTCGAAGAGGCAAGTCTATTGGTCAAACTAATATCTGCTTTTCCTTCTTCGCAGAAAAAGAAGACCAAGTCGAAAGGTATACATATTCGAGAAATTCAAGCATTTCAACAATATTTCGAAACTGTATATGATCCGACTAATCTTCGTCGAACTGTTTCTCAAGCTGCAAAAGTTTTTAAACAAAAAATTCTTGATAAAATCCCGACTATGATTTTTCCACCTTATGTACCCGACAAATATTTTTTTGCTTTAACACAAAACAAAATTAGATTTCCACCCTTACCAACCAGTGAACTGGCTCTGGCATTTTGGTCACCCCTTCCAGAATGGTTCATATGTGGTTCGACCAGGGCACTATTTAATTTTTTGAACAACAAAACAGCTGAGAAAGTAGTTCCGACTAAGCAGGACATATACACTTTTGAGGGTCATCTTCATTTAGATATTCAACATATTCGAATCTTGTCCTCCATTAAAGAAGGTGATTCACAAGACTTTTTAGGAAAAATAAATTTCCTTTCTATGTATTTCATATTAACACTTGTTTGTCAAATATTTGTAGCCATTCCTATCACATCGTCTTCGACAGATGGTGCAGCAACAAAGACGAAGAAAAAAGATGTCGAGGCTTCGTCAAAAAGAAAACAACCTCTTCAAGAAGAAAAACAAAAAGTAAGTACTTATCTTTACTCATTGTATTATCTTCTTATACTCTTCGACTAATTAGTCATCCGTTTTGCAGAGTCGAAAAAGAACAAGCAGCTCTTTAACATCCAATCCAAAGAAAGCAAGAAATGTCAAACCAAAAGTCGTGAGCGATTCAGAGGTCGAAGTTCTCAAAACTTTGCCTATTTATATTTGTTTTCTTTTTCTTATTCATGCTTATGTGATTGTTGTATTTTCAGTCTGATGAGACACCACTGCTTAGGGCCAAACCCATCAAGGTTCAAGTCCCTGAAACAGAAAGAGAGAGAAAGACAAAACATTCTCAAGATGTCTCTAAAACTGTTTCCCAACAAACTTCTGTCGAAAGACAACAACAAGAAGAAAAAGTTCCGAAGAGGCTTATCAAGAAAACCCAGAGTGCACACTCTTTTGTTGAGGACATCATAGCTAAGGTGATCAAATTGAAGCCTATGTTTTTCGGAAACCCGAAAACTTTGTTTATGTGATAATACTTACTTTACTTCATTTTTTAGGAAACTGAAGTCCCAACAAAACAGGCTACGCCTTCCTCCACCCATTCCCCTTCAAAAATAAATGCTTCTGGAGAAGGTGTCGAAGAAAAAGATTTGCCTCAACATACACCTATTGTCGAAGATACACCGTTGGCCGAAAAGACTATTCTTGCTGAAACTGCCCAGGAAATTCCTGCTCATGGCCTGGAGCCTGCTGCTATAGATGTTGATGAAAGTCCTGATGTTGGCCACAGTGGAGCTGAGATCAGTATATCTTCTTCTCCAAACATGGAAGAGCAAGGGTACGACGAAGAAGAAAGTGAAGACGATGGTGATAACGAGAGGAGTGAATCTCTTGAGATAGCTAATTCTCCACGTTCTGTGCCCTCAACACATGACACCGCTCTCAACCTTCAAGAACAAGAATTTTTGGACTTAAAACGCAAAGATCCTCTTGAAGCTTTCAAACGAATGGTGAGCGGTTTATCTTCGACAGAAAGTAAGCCAAGTGCTTCGACTGCTTCTGTTGGCAATTCCTCTGAAGGTCCTAAAGGAAACTTGATTCGAGAGCTTCAAACAACCCTTTTTGATATAGATCTCTTCGAGGCTATCGAAACAAATCATATGCTCTATTACAAACTCAAGTCTTTGCTCAATGAACTTAACAACTCTGGCTTCAGTGACTCTCTTTTATGCTTTATTGTTGAATTTGAACCTTTACTAGAGCAAATTTCCAGAGATATTCAGAGAAAGAAGAGCACTATTGTGAGCAAAGAACGTGAGCTTGAGCTTCTGACAGAAGAAAGTGTCGCCGTCGAAGCCTCAGAAAGCAAGATTTCAGCCTTGGAAATTCAAGCAGCAACTAATTCCAAGGAAATAGAAGACTGTGATGCAAACATTTCGACATACAAGGCTCAAATCAAGGAATTGCAATCGAAGATTGAAGCGGAAGAAAAGAAGAAAATCTCTGTTCAGCAGAAGTCTTCAATTTCTGTGGAGAACGCACTTCGCACTGAGGCAACCCTGGCTATCGAACACTTGGAGAAGGTTCAGAAACATGACGAAGCAGTTAAGAGGCTAACAGAAGAAGAAACTCTTTTAAATACCAGATTGAGGCATGCCAGAGCAGCCTTTGAGAGGCTTAAAGCTTCTTTTGTAATTTAACTTTCCATCTGTAATCTGACAGCATTTTACTCGATCTGTATTTTGACAATATTTTCTGGCATGGGTGCCATGTTTATATCTTCACATTCTCTTAATTTTGCGTTATTTTGATTTCTTGCAACATTGGCTTATATCTCTTTAAATACTTGCCATTTATACGCAAAATTCGATTATCAGCACTTAACTCTTCGACTTCATAAGCACCGTTTGAGAATACTTGTAAAATTTTAAATGGTCCTTCCCAATTTGGTGACCATTTTCCCAAGGCTCTATCTTTTTTGTCCATGGGTAATATCACTTTCCACACTAAGTCTCCTGTAACAAAAGCTTTGAATTTCACCTTTTTGTTATAAGCTTTAGCTACTCTTTCTTTTTGCCTTATAAGGATATCTAATGCAAGTAACCTTTCTTCATCTATGTCCACCAATTCATCTAAAATCATGTTCCAATAATGGTCTGAAGGAATTTCAAATTGCCTTTGGATCCTGGTTGATTGTAAATAGATTTCGACTGGTAAAACTGCATCATGCCCAAAAGTGAGACGAAATGGAGTGGTGTTGATTGATTCTCTAGGAGAATTTCGACAAGCCCATAATGCTTGATCAAGGGTTTTGTGCCAATTCTTAGGCTTTTGCCCAATATGTTTTTTAATCAAATTAATGATAATTTTATTGGCTGCTTCGACCTGACCATTTGCCTGAGCATAATATGGCGTCGAACTTAATAACTTAAATCCACTTATGGAGGCAAACTCAACCATTTTTCGACCAGTAAACACTGAACCTTGGTCTGTAGTGATGGTTTCTGGAACTCCAAACCTGCATAAAATATGGTTTTGGATAAAGGCTATTACTGCCTCTTGGTCTACGTTAGCTAAAGGAATGGCTTCGACCCACTTAGTAAAGTAATCGATACCCACTAATATGTAGCGGTGACCTTTCGACGACGTTGGTTTAATTTCGCCAATTATGTCTAAAGCCCATCCTCTAAATGGCCAAGGCTTTATTATTGAGTGTAACTCATTTGCAGGTACATGCTGTATTCCTGCGTGTTTTTGACACTCTTGACACCCTTTAGCAAAATCTATGCAATCTTTAAGCATAGTAGGCCAGTATACTCCTTGTCGAAATAACAGCCACTTCATTTTTTGCCCCGCTTGGTGAGATCCACAAGCTCCACTATGAGTATTGGAAATTGCTAAATATGCCTCACTCTCATTAAGGCATTTAAGTAGGACTCCTTCCGGGGTTTTCTTTAACAATTCGTTTCCAAGAATTACATAGCTTAGAGCTCTATACTTGGTTTTTCGATTTGTTGTCCCTATTGGATTTTCCAAGTATTCGACAATTGGTTTTCGCCAGTCATCATTCGACATATTGTCAATGGCAAAAATTTGGCCACTTTCAATTGGAGGAAGTAGTTCAACACTGTCTGCCCCCCCAAGTTTTGGCATTGACAATTCATCATCTTTACGATCTGTCGAAATCAATTTCTCTTTAATTTCGATTAACTCATTGAGTTTTGTTGGAGATACTTTATAACTTGAAGCAATTTGTGCCAAGTCATTTGCCTCTTGATTCTCAATTCGAGGTATATGCTCAATGTGAACATTGTCGAAACGTTTTAACAAAGTATTGGCAGTGACGAAATATAAGATTAAATTTTCTTTGATGCACTTATATTCTTTGGTTAACTGCTTCACCACTAATTCATAATCACCTTTAATTTCGACAGCCTTTGCCCCTAATTCTAACAAGATTTCCAATCCTGCAATTAAGGCTTCATATTCAGCCTCATTGTTAGAACAACGCTCTTTGATTTTAAACTTATACTTTGTTGGTATGTTTACTGGTGAAACAATTAATATACCAATTCCAGAACCATTTTTATGGCTTGATCCATCGAAATAAAGTGTCCAAGGTCGATTATTCATTTGACTAACTGTCGCTTCGACCAATGAATGGTCAACAATAAAGTCAGCAACAATTTGTCCTTTGATAGCTTTCAAGGGCTGGTATGTTAATGAATACTCAGATAAAGCTAGTGCCCATTTACCAATTCTATTATGCAATATTGGTTTCGACAGCATGTGTTTAATAATATCGAAATGAGAATGCACATACAGATCAACTGGTTTGATATATTGCTTTAGTTTAGTACAAGAAAAATACAAACAAAGGCACAATTTCTCCATTGGCTGATATCTAGTTTCAGCATCATTTAACACTCTACTTAGGTAATATATGACTCTTTCGACACCATTATCATCCTCTTGTGCTAGCATACTACCTATTGTTAGCTCTGATGCTGCTATATACAATTTCATCACCTTATCTCTGATAGGTGGTAACAATATAGGCGGTTTAACTAAATAAGCCTTAATGTCGTCGAAGGCCTTCTGGTGTTCTGGATCCCACCTGAATAAGTCTTCTTTCTTCAGTCGAAGTAATGGCGAGAACACTTGAGTTTTGCCACTTAGGTTGGAGATGAACCTTCTGAGGAAATTAATCTTTCCTAATAATGACTGAAGCTCTTTTTTAGTCGAAGGGGCTTTCGTTTCCATGATTGCCTTCGTCTTGTTTTGATTAATTTCGATGCCTTTTTTGTGGACAACAAAGCCCAAGAAATCACCTGCACGTACACAAAAGACACATTTGATTGGATTCATTTTCAATCCATATTTCCTCATTCTTTCGAATGATTGTCGAAGATGGTCTAAATGGCCATTTTCTGTTGAAGATTTGACAACAATATCATCTATGTATACTTGCATAAAATTTTCAATAAAATCATGAAACATAGAATTCATTGCTCTCTGGTATGTTGCACCAGCATTTTTCAAACCAAATGGCATTACTACCCATTCATAAACACCTAATGCCCCTGGGCATCGAAATGCTGTTTTTGACACATCTTCTTCGGCAATAAAAATTTGATTATATCCTGAATATCCATCAAGCATACTTAGATATTCAAATCCTGCTGCCGAATCAACTAGCATTTCTGCCACAGGCATAGGGTATTGATCTTTGGGTGTAGCATTATTTAAATCACGAAAATCTATACAAACTCGTAATGTTCCATTTTTCTTAATAACAGGAACAATGTTGGCTAGCCAATCAACATACCTGGCGGTCCTGATGAAGTTGCTCCTGAGTAATCTTTCGATTTCTTCTTTGATCTTCGACAGAACCTGTGGTGCGAACCTCCTTGGTGTTTGCTTCACTGGTTTTTTGTCTGGTCGAATGGGCAGTTTCAGTTCGACTACTTCTCGACGTAGACCAGGCATCTCATTGTAATCCCAGGCGAAGCAATCTTTATACTCTTTGAGTAACTTGACAGTTCGATCTTTCAAACCCTTGTCGATTTTGGCACTGATAAATGTTGGCCTTTTTATGGGGCCATCTGCTAAATCAATTTCTTCAAGAGGGTCTTGAGCCTGCATCTTCTTAGTCGAACCCATTGGGTCTTTTTCAAAACCTAAAGGCTCGTCATCGTAGATGCAGTCAAGTCTCTGGCCTTCGGCCATTTTGCCTTTATTGTTAACTTCTAGGTTAACTTTTATGGCTTGTTCAACCATATTTTGTTGCAATTTGGCCTCCAAAGCCATATTTTGTTTATTTTCGGCCACATAAGCCGTAATTCTTTCCCATACGGTAGGTATAGACATCATTACCGTTTAGGGACCATCCCACCCAGTAGGCTTGCAAAAGCCTATTGAAGGTGATGCCTCATCGATCACTTCCCTCTCCCATATGAATCCATGGTTAGGGTGGAGATCTAGGGATTCAAACACATTGTCCATAGGGACATATGCAGTGTCTGAAGGTGTGCATGGCACAATAGTCGCCAATTGTTTGTCAAAGGTCCTCCTTGTAATATGGTCGACCTCTGCCAAGAAATAACTCTGGTCTGCTTCTATATTTTCGACCAGGCCATCTTCTCTCCAAATAGAGAGTCTCTGGTGGAGTGTTGAGGGCACTGCTCCTACTCCATGGATCCACTCTCTGCCCAGGAGTAGATTGAAGTTTGCTCTGGTGGGTATGACTATGAACATAGTTTTTCTCTTCACACTCCCCACTGTTAACTCCACTTCTATGGCTCCTAATGAATAGCCAGATTTTCCCTCATAATTAGTGAGGACTATATTATGTGGCCGTAAATCAGTCTCTGATTTGCCAACTTTTGCCAGCACATGTTGTGGCATCAGGTTAACCGCTGCACCCCCATCAACCAATATTTTATTGACACCCACATTGTTTACTTTTGCCTGTATAAACAATGGTTTTAGATGGTGTTTCATCCCTCCATCTGGCCTCTCGAAGACAGCCTCCTGCTCTTCTATGGAGCCATTATTTAGTACGTAATAACACATTGGCCTGTGCTTAGCCATATCTTGATCGAAATCTTGTTCGATCTCGGTCACTTCTGAAATGACGTCGAATTCAATTGGCAGAATTGAAACGACGCAGATGATGTCGAGGTCTGGTTCTGAATCTAAGAATTCAGAGTCCATATCATCATCTAATTGCAGGCCTTCTTCAGAGTCAAGACCTTTTTTGATGTCTGCAAGGGGAGGGAATATCCTCTCTTTTGCTGACTTTCTTGGGAATTCGACACTGGAAGCCAATTGCTTACCTTTGCTTGTGTCGATGTTCTCCTTTTTTTCAGCAGCAGTCAATTTCATCTGGCGTTGGTATCTTCGCCATTGCGTTCTTGTCATGGGGTTTTTCCCCTTGTAATTATTGCTGTAGGCGTATCTATTGGAATTAGGCGCCTTGTTTTGATTCATGGCATTGGAAGTCTCTCCTGCCATCTTTAGGTGACATTCCGTCTCCTTATTTCCTGGGTATACCCATCTTCCGACAGGGGCCCTTGCAGGTGGCACAAATGTTCTCCTTTGAGCCTTCGGAGCTTGTCTTGATGAAGATGTAACCTTATATGGCACACCTCTTGGGTTGAAGCTGAATTTGGGCCTATTATCGACCCATTTGTTTTTTCTCTTGAATTGAGGAGTGACACTCTCAAGGCTTTTAGCGGCCTCCTTGTCGAATACAGAACTGCACCGTGGGCATAACATCACCTCAGTGTTACTTATCTTGCATCTGTTGAGGAAGTCTACCAAGTCCTCTTCAGCTTGTGGATAAACCACCTGCATTTTTTCAGCATATTGGTCATCAGTGACCATTTTGATGTTCGCTTCAAAACTTTCAGCAAACACTTCATTGGTTTCGACCATCAAAATATCTACTTCAGTGTAGTTTGCTTCAGCTGTGGGCATAGGATTGCTGTCGATCTGCATTGATGACTTATTTTTGTCATCAAATTTCAGCCTTCCATCATTCAATGCTTTCTGGACTAGATCCCTGAAAAGTACACATCGGGAGGTGTTATGACCCAAAAAATTATGATATTTGCAATAACCTCTTTTCTTTTGTTGTTCTAATGGTGGTATTTTTAGACCTTTAGGCACTAAAATTTGACCATCAGTCACCAAAAGATCAAATATTTGGTCACATTTTGTGACGTCGAAGGTATATGTTTTTGCAACAAACTTATCATTTTTTGGTTCGACAGGGTTTTTTCCATTAGAAGGGTTTAACAATTTGCATGTATATGGAGGTCCAGGTTTTAATTCTGCAATGTCAACCTCTTCCTCGACATTTTCATAAGCTATGTCGAATTCTTGGCTATTGTTATCAACATTAACAAACGCCACTTTTTCTTTTTTATTGTTAAACTTGGTTGTCGAAGCCTTTTCTGCTTTAAGTCTTTCAACTTGTCGAACTCTATCAGCCAATTGAGCCATATCTCTTAGGTGTAAAGTATCCAGTTTTTTCCTGATGGAATAATCTAATCCACCAGCAGCCATTTCGACTAACTCATGCTCGGGCACTTGGGTGAAACATCTCGCCTTGAGTAGTCTAAATCTATTGAGATATTCATTAATAGATTCTGGCATTGTGCGTCGAACACTAGCCAATTCTTTAAGACTAATCTTTGATTGTCCCATGTAAAATTGTTCATGAAAAGCTTTTTCTAATTGGTTCCAATTAAACATGGAGTGTGGGGGTAATGTTGTAAACCAAGTAAATGCATTTTTCGTCAAAGAATTTGGGAAATATTTCATTTTCAAATTTTCGTTTAACGCAATGTCCCCAGCCTCAGTCAAATATCTTGCAATATGTTCGACAGTAGATTCACTGGTTTCTCCAGCAAATTTTGTGAACTTAGGAATTTTCCACCCTCTAGGCAAATCTGTTTGCATCACATATTCAGACAAGGGAGACACAAAATTAGGTCTATGTAAGCCTAAATTGAGACCATTTTGGGCTAGTATAGTTTCGACAAGATTAGCCAAATTATTTTGCATTCCGAGGTTATTTTGCTGGACTTGCCTAACCACCTCATCAGCGTTTTGATTTCTATTTACTAGCACCACTTCAGGTATAGGCTCTTCGACAAATTGTTGTGCTCTATTCACGGGGGTTGCATTATTAGGCCTTTCGACAGGTAAGTCAACAGGCCTGATGTTTTGTACTTGGGGAACTTGCTGGTTTTGTATTTGTGGAGTACCAAAGAAGTCAGCGATTCGACCCATTTGTGTTGCTAACATTTGGTAACTATTATTTGTGTCCTGTATCAGGGGATTAAACACTGTACCTATTTGCTGTGTTAGCATATTTACCATGTCATGGTTACTATCATCCATTTGTTGTCTTAATGCCAATAATGACGAAGTGGTTATTGAAGGTTGTATATTTCGACTATACATATTCTCTGATGGGTTCTGCATAGGCGAAAAGTTCGAAGCCATGTTATCTGCATATGTAGATGCATTTGTGTGGAGTCCTACCATCATGGCGGTTGGCATTCCAAAGGGGTAATTTCGACCATTTGTGGGAAAACTATATGGCATATTTCCCATCATAGCGTTGGGTATCCAGGGATTAGTTGAACCAAAGGTTGATGATTGGGGAATCATCATGTTCGACCCAGGAGTTATAGTGGGAGCGGTTATAGCGGTTACACCCATGTCTGTCGAAGACGATAATGGGGCGGTTACGCCGACCACGTTTGGAGCAATTATGGGGGCGGTTACTCCTGGAGATGGTGCAGGAAGGGTTGTTCCCTGAGTGTTCGTGGCGCTGGTATCAGTAACTGACGCCTGGGAATGTCCATTCGATGTAGAAGCACCATTCATGTTTGAGCGTGGCATTTGATGTAACTGTCTACCACTTCTTAAACGCATGCAACGTGCGATGTACTGGTTCTGTGTTTAACAAACCCAGAATTATCTTAGTAAAAAAATTTTAAATACTTAGCACAAATGTCCCACCGGGCGTGCCAATTTGTTTACTGTGATTTTTAGTAAACACCGCTAGTTTCACTACACGT
Organism: Astragalus membranaceus; assembly: GCA_039519185.1. Classification (NCBI taxonomy): domain Eukaryota; kingdom Viridiplantae; phylum Streptophyta; class Magnoliopsida; order Fabales; family Fabaceae; genus Astragalus; species Astragalus membranaceus. Next base: position 28,446,590 of record CM076854.1, on the reverse strand, counting down.
GTTACTTGCGAGATCAACTAGGAATCTCAGGCCATTTGTGATCAAATTTTACTAAGAATTGTTGATATTTAATAGAAGTGTAGAAACTTACGATAAAGTACAAGAATTTGTAAATGTGAGAAAAGTAATCAGAATGCAGTAAATTGCAGTAATTGTAAGCGAAGAAGATGACAAAGTGCAGAAATCTAAAGGAAATGAAAACAATTATATAAAGAAGTGGTACGCAGAATCATACATGAATTCCTGTTGACTCTGTTTTCTCTGTTTGCGGAAGTAGAGTGTTTTAGGAAAATATGTGTAATGAGTTTTGCGACCCCTTTTCCTCTCTACAGAACCTCTATTTATAATACAACTAAGACTATAACTGCTCAGCAGTTTTCTAAAACAAGATAAAGCAGAGTAACTGCTACAAGATAAGGCAGAGTAACTGCTATTTCGACGTGCTTCTACTTCGATTGTCTATAATCTTCTCTCTATCGAAGTGTGCCCTTTTTTTCCAAATTCGCTAAGTTATGCACTAGGCTGCTTTCCTTTGGTTATTGCCTCTTGAAGTCGAAATTATATCTTGGTGTCGAAAATCTGCCTTCTTTCTGAAAATATTAAGTCAAACCCTGTTGACTGCATTTAATATTAGCCTGTCGAAAATGCAGGCTAACACAGGGACAAGAGATAATGAAAGCGTTGAAAGAGAACTTAAAAAGAAGCAGACAAAGAATGGTCGACCAAGCTAACAAAAAAAGGAGGGACTATACCTTTAACATTGGAGATCTGGCTCTTCTGCGTCTACAGCCTTACCGCCAGCAAACTGTTGCGCGCAGATCTTCAGAGAAACTGGCCAAGCGTTACTACGGCCCATTTAAGGTTCTCCGGCGCATTGGGAAGGTGGCATATGAACTGGAACTTCCCTCTGAATCTCGTATGCACCCAGTGGTTCACGTCTCTCAGCTGCGTCCTTATTTTGGAGGTGATTCTCAAGCTCATAATCTTGAGGAGCTTGAAGATAAGGGAGATGGTTTGGATATTACAACCTTAGATGAAAATGAAGGGCAGTCTGCAGCAGACAGAGAAAGAAACGCGTTGGGGGTGAATGAGAAGACAGCAGAACAGCTAAGTTCTTTAGCTGAAGGAAGTACAGTCTTTCGCTCAACTGAGGAAGAGGCATATTTATCTGAAATTTCGAGGGACTCTAAAGACAAACAGATAGATTTGGTTGAAGTTTTTGAGAACAAGGAAGCTGAAGTGCGAAATGGTACAGTTACAATGGAGTTTAATGGAAGTACAAACAGAGAGAAGGGAGTTATTTATACTGACTCGTTGGACACCTCAACAGCACTTAAATCTGGACCATTGAGTGTTGAAGGTAAATCAGATCCGTTGAAATACATTGGATACCCTCAAGGTGGAGTAAAAGGCGCAGCTCAGCACCCAATACACGCCAACCACTCTGCACCGTGTGATCCTGCTCAAGATTCACGCAAGCTCTCCCCACCATCAGATCTCGCGCGCTCCCCAAAGTCTGATCAGCAGCTAACACACGCGCCTGAAATAACGCTGACCACGTCTGCGCAAGCCGTGTCACGCGCGCCTGCCCAGCTGCCTCGGAAAAACGTGTCTAAATCTGCGCCACACGATCCCAACGGCTCCCTGCGGATCCGTTCCAAGCCGTTGGATGAAGATTCGGAATTCTATCACCAGTCCACTCCAACTCAGACGCGTGTCCCACCAACTAACGTCCTGCCGCACGCCAGCGTACCTGCCCTGCTGCCTTGGGACGACGCGGCTCATCCTGCACCACAGGATTCCAACGGTCCCCTGCTGGCCCACTCCGCGCCGTTGGATGATGATTCAGAGTCCAATCACAAGTCCACTCCACCAACTGACGTCCTGCAACACGCCAGCATCTTTTCCCCTCCTCCGTTGGATCACAACAACTCACTGCCACGTGCATCGCGTCCGTTGATTGCAACACCAGATCTCAAGGCCTCTCACGGACCCGCATCTCTTGCGCCAACCAACACCCTGCTGCCACGTGGCGCCTTGAACCTTGAGGACAAGGTTCTCATGGAATCCGGGAGTAATGTTAGTAACTTGGGGGTGGCAACCAGCAGGCCCATTCGGTTGGCCCAAAAACCTGGATGGTTGAAAGGCTTTGTTCAATAGTTCTGGGGGTGAAATTAGTAACGAACTTTATGCTGTTTTTATTTAGTCTATGTTTACCTTAAGTGGCCTGTGGCCCAATTGTGTCTGATCCGTTAGTCTTTGAAAACCCTAAGTATTTAAGTGTATTTGCTGCCTCCTTTGAGGGATATGAAATATCAGAAGTTGTTTTATGTTTATTTCTTCTCTTGCAACCCTAGATCTAGTGTTTAGTTTAGTGTAGTCTATCAGATGCTAGTATCAAACTAACACTCTCGTATTTTGGTTGAAAATTCGTGGATTACATCAAATTTACATGGGCGCGCATGATTTAGTAAATTAAAATTCAACTAATAAGAGGGTTTTTGGGAAATAATTATTAGAAAATGTGTCGTTAGTATTGTGTCTTTAGCACACTCTAACACTCATGTTCCAACACACACTCTTATTTATTGAATTTCAAATGAATTTTACTAAATTATGCATGTCATTGTCTTATATAAATTTGATGAATAACATATAATTTCAACCAAAATAACATAATATATTCAGAATAGTGTGATAGAGAATGTGGGGGCTAATATCTTTTTATAAAAATGTTGAACTTGAAGTTTGCTCACATAAAAGCAAAAAGATATCAATGTAAAACTCTCTTTGGTACCATTAAATATAGTTCTTGCCAGGTTTACTAAGTCAACTATCTATTCTCTACTTTAATGTGTCGCACAAGGCATATCACGATCATCATTCATCAATACACCTTATCATCATCTCATTGTTGTGATCATGACAACTTTGACCGGCACTTTCCGTCTGAAATTTCATTTCATGTGAGTGGGTTTCGGTCTTCACAATATATGCACACATGTGGCGATCTTTTATTATTATTATTATTATTATTTGCTACTCGTTAAGTGTCTAAACACTTTTAACGAAAAACTAATTTTTATTTGTGTTTAAGAGTAAATTTCTCGCTGGCCAATATTGAGTTTATACACGTGAGAATCGAATCCAGGAGCACTAGATCGACACTCATATCCCAAGATAGTTTATGCTACTCGGTGGCCAACACTGTGGGTTAGTTTTGTAGTGTCTTCTTTTTTGACAGGGATATTTTTTGTGGGTATGTTGTAGCTGCAAGGATGCAACGCCAAACTTGGCAATCTCCGTTACTGAGCCTTACTCTAGGGAACAACCATTGATTTCAATAAATCTTTATATATAATTCCAAGGGTGAGAGCGCGCTTACAAAACTTCATACGTATTAGTAATTAGTAATTAATTTACATACTCACCACTTCAAACACGCTTACAAATTGATTGTTTAATTATACGCTCAACACGTCTTCTGCTATGTGTCTTCTTCATGTTTTCTTCTCAACACGTGTCTTCAATCTTCCCACTCATATTTTCCTCTCTCGCTCTCTTTCCCTCCTCCCTCTCTCGAATCTCTTCTCGTCCCCTATTCCCTCCTCTCTGCACTATGCGTTCTCCCCTCTTCCCGTCCCCTTCTTCCCTCTCCCTCATTACATTTCGCATCCCACCTCTTCACTCCCTCTAATTTGCTTTTCCCGTCTTCCGTCCCTCTCTCCGCTCCCCCTCTATTCCCTCCCTTTGCTCTGATTTTCGTGAGTTTTATGCTTTTCGTGGTATTTTGTGGCCATTAAGCAGCCTGATCTGCCTGTCTTTGAGAAAATAGTCGAATATCTGATAGGCCTTGAAGATGTCAAAAGAGTATTCAGTCTTGCTTTCTGACTCATCCTTCTCTTGGCCCTTGGGAGGCTTCAGAGCTGGACATGAGTAGGTCTTCCCTTTGACTATCTCAGCTGCCATGATGTCTTCGCTTTTTCTTCTTTTCTTGTATGAGCTGTTCTATTTGAATATCTCGGGAGGCCAGGCTACTGAGGTCATTACAGGCTTGCCCCATAAGCCTTTCCTTCAGTTGCGGGTGCATTTCAGTAATGGCCATGGAGGTAAGTTGCGATTCAGGGAACTGAATTCAGTAATGGCCATGGAGGTAAGTTGCGATTCAGGGAACTGAACCGAACACTTTCCGGCCATCTTTCTGAATCTTTTAATTAAGTCGGTCACAGCCTCGTCCACCTTCTGCTGTAAATTCATGAGGTCAGCAGCAGTGACTTCGGGCTGTGGCCAGTAAAATCTGTCATGGAAGCACCTTTCCATGTCTGCCCAGGTCTGTATAGAATTAGCTAAGAGAGAGGAGTACTAGGTAAACACAGTCCCTGTTAATGACAAAGGGAAACGCTGCAGCTTATGATATTCATTTCGGTTCCCTTTTCCACATTGGCCCGTGAATCGACCTATGTGTTCCATCGTGGATTTGCCATCCTCTCCAGAGAATGTGATGAAATCTGGTGTCTTGAATTCTCTGGGAAGAGGCACCAATCTGTCTACCCACTCGGGGTAAGGCTTCATGTACACAAGCCTATCGAGTGGTTTCAACTGCACACCAAAAAAACTTTTTGATGGTGCCAGCTATCAAGTTTGGGTCCAAGAGCTGGGACTCCGAGGGCCTTGCCTCGGGCAGAATAGTTGAATGCCACACTGCGTCTGGGGGACCTTACATCCCTGAGGTGAGTTGGTAACCCATGGCTGCCCAGGAATTCCTTGGCCGAGGTTTGCAAAGCCGGTTCCTTGAGCAAAAGTCTGGCTGTTATGGCAAGGTGGAACGTGATTCCATGGCTGCTGGACAGAGCCACCAGTCATTTATCCACATTGTTGCTTACCCATCGGAAAAGGCACGAGTGCTTCAGGATACGACTGACTAGGTGGCAGACTAACAGAGCCAGGTGGGTTCGGGACCCATGGCTGCTGATTCGGGTAGTAACCGTCTGACCCGCCAAGCCCTAATTCTGGGCTGAAGGCTTGGCCCCCTGCGTAGGGTGGATGGTTAGCCGTCGAGGGGCATCTATAGGATGATCTCTGCGGTACACCGATCGACCCTGTAGCCTCGGGCGGCCTTATGGCCATCTGCACTTGTCCTTGCTGTAGATTAGCCATGTTAGTAACTATCGCCATAAACTGCCCCCCAGTGTTGGCGTTGACAAAGTTACAAGGTTGAGGAAACACGAGATTAAGAATTACTTGATGAGAAAGTGTCTGCTGAGACTCGACCACATTATCGAATGGCTGGACCTGCTGCATGCTTCCCATGGTGACATGAGAAGGTGCCTGCTAAGGTCCTGTCACAACGGCATACAGTGGAGTCTGTTGCACGCTCCCCATTGGGTTGGGTAATCCTCCCTGTGGTTGGCCGGGGACGCCAAGACTTGTTGCACCACTAGTTTGCGCAACACGTCTCTGCACCTGCTCTTTGGCCTGTTGCACCTCGTTTTCACCATAGGTTTGACTATGTCAGCCAATTGCTGGGAGACTTGATACATGATATTCGTGGATCCCCATGTCTATCTGCTGCCGAATGAACGACGTAGTCATCACTACGGGTTCTTCGTCAATCAAGTGGGATTGATCATGAGGTTCTGTAACGACTACATGAGTCAAAGTTCCCGACGTACTCACTGGTTCAGTGTTCTTAGCCATCATTGTAACCGTCTTTTTGGATGGAGAATTCGGTTTCATGCTTAGGCTCCGACCAGAACGTAAGTACATACGCTAATGATAATCCAGGCCGGGCAAACTAAACGCAAATGTCTGTTTTCCTATGTATGTCCCACTGGACGTGCCAATTTTATTGTCGTCAAACACTTTTATCCTAGCCGTTGAATCAGCCAGAGGTTTGGACAACTAGTGATTCCTCTTTCTTCAAGTGATTGCACTAAGGAAGGAACTTTGTTCCTCGACTATGGGTTTCCTAACTCCCCCAAAGAGTCGCTAGGTTAGGTGTGAGAGGGAGTGCTACTTGGACTATCTATGAGACTAAGAAAACATAAAGAAAAGCGATAAAGAAACGCTAAAGTAAGTAAAAGACTTGTGTATTGATTGATGTGTGTTTTCAAACTGTACAAGTACTACTATTTATATAGAAGGGCCTTCCTTGGCCTCTATTCGAGCCTACATCTTCCCACTGTTAGATTAATCATGATCAACGGTTCTAATTAAGCCTAATCCTAGAAACTCGGAGTCCAATCTTCCACGACCTCACTAGCACGGGTTAGTGGGGTAAACCCTAGTCATTCCTGTTTCTTCGGAGTCTTCTACTTATTGACCTTAACCGCTCCAACGTAGTATGTCCACGTGCATTAAATACTTTTGCTCGAAGCAAGTATTCTTCGCCTCGGCCACAGCCCTCCTCGACCGTGTCTCACTTTGGCCTTCGGCCGTTGTTTCCTCAGCCAAGTCATTTTGTGGTCCAGGCTCCCTCCATCCAAGTCTCGCAATTCCTCTGTACTTTACCTTCACTCTTTCGGCCTTCAAAATATCTTATCTTTACCTGCTCAGCCCAAATCTGCCCCACATTATGGCAAGTATTTCCTCTTCCCTAGTGTTCTCATAGCTGCCTCGTCCCTTGTTTTGGCCCTAAACTCCCTCTTTCCCTCGGCTAAAAACTCACTTTATTTTGGGTGTTAACAGCGTTACACGAAGCATTATGGTGTCACACAGCATTAATACGACACACATAGTAGTTGTGGCGTTGCACGGAGCATTACGGCGTCACACGGGGCATTATACTGTCATTTACACCCTCCCCCAACAAAACCAATGATGATCAAGAGGGATAGGCTACTCAATTCTTTATGATGATACTTTTTAATTCTTTAGCTTTTTATTTTTCAATTGTGATGTTACCTGGTTGTGAATTATTTATGCATATGCCATTTGCAGCTGCTTGGAGAAGCTAGAAACCATTAATGGTTGAAGAATTTCCAGCTTCATGTTCTCATACATACATACCTAGAATGAGAGGTCTCTCTTTTAAATGTTCTTTTATAATTGTGTTGTGTTGTTCTAATAATTTTGAAATGTTTGTGTTCCGTACCTGTCCTTCGGACTCGGGATCCGAGAAGGGCAGTTGGTATCTTGAGCCAAGGGCAGTTGGTATCTTGAGCCTTGGGGTAGTCCTTTTCTAGGTCGAGGCCGGCTAAGTGTTTCGGGGGTCGGAACCTTTCGAGGTTATGCTCTTCAGTGTCGTCTTTCTCCAAGGTTAGACTCGGCGGGTTGGGTAATTGCAAACAGTCTGCTGCCAAAGTCAGCGATCAGAAGTCAGTGAGAGGTACGAATCAAAAACGTACCTGATATCAGGGGTCGAGGCTGTATTTATAGACGCTGGAGGAGGCAGTTGCTGGCCGAGGCTGAACCTGAGTCGTTGGATCAGGTCGTGTTGATCTCGACCGTTGGAGTCGCTTTTGCCCATTCTCCTGTGTCCTGGGCAGGATTCAATGCAGAATTGGGACAGTCTTCAAGCATATTGGGCCCTTGGCCCAGTCCGGAACAGTTTCCCCCCAAGTCGAGGTCGGTCACGGGGGTGCAGCCTCGGCTTGAATCGAATTCGATTGTCAGACATTACTTGGAAATGGCTTTTTCTGGGTCGGCTGATTCGGATCTATATGACACGTGTGGATCTGTCAGGTGACGTGGCGCTTGACCAAAATGATGGGTTTCGTCATTATGCTACTTGGATAAATAGGTTTGAGGGTCATTGGTGTTATACTTTCATGTTTTGAGCTCTGATTCTCCCGACCCTGCGAGTAAATCTTCTGAGTCTGAGAACCTTGCATGGGATGTAGTTCCGGTTAACTGACGTTGAAATTCTGGTAGCTGATTTTTTAGATCACTATATTCGAAGTCCGAGCTTTGAACAACTATTGAGGTTAGTTTCCTATTTCTTGCCACGTTTTTTGTTTTTCGAGTGCTCTTCGAACGAGTTGCTGTACTCGTTCCCCTTACGCCTCATATTGGGGAGGAAGCTGGTCAAACTGGCCCTAGTCCCCCGGGGCCGAACTTGTTGCTTGATTATCGCTTTCGGCCTGGGCTTCCTCCCCTGCAGGTGAGAATGGTGAGAACAAGAAATTCCTAGAGATCGTATAGTGTTCCTCCGGGGAAACCGCTTCTGAAGAAGTCAACGAACGGGCTTCTAATTCCCGTCAGTCCGGCTGACAATCAGATGTCGTCCTCGGTGAAGCCGAGAATGGTTGAAGCCGTTGGTTCTGTATCGACCCCAGCCGCTGAAGACCTTCCCCCCAAGGGTGAATCCGTCCTCCAACCCCAGCCGGGGGGAGTACGATACTAAGGGCGACGATTCTGTCGTCGAAGATCCCTACCACTGGGTTTCTAGAGATGTCCACAACAAGGGTTCGGTATACCGACCCGGCCGTGGTGACCTGAAAGACTTCAAGAAATTTGAGAGGTTCCTGGTCGGTGAAGGGCAGAAGTGGAGACTTGAGCCCGTTTCCGACTCCGACGTGGTGTGCCAGAAAGCTTCTGAGTTGCGGTTCTTCGTCTACTCAGCCCTTTTCGAGAAAATGAAGATGAGAATCTCTTTCTCGACTTTCCAGAAACGGGTCCTGTGGTACCTGAAGGTCGCGCCGTCGCAGCTTACCCCCAACGCTTGGGGCTTCATTAGGACGTTCGAGATAGTGATGGGTGCCCTGAAACGAGCTTGTCGGTATAAGGCGTTTTTTGCCTTGTTTGAAGTCTTTCATCAAGCGGAGATCGGATCCGGCAAAGAGAGGCAGGGCCATGTTGGCCTCCGTTGCAATTGAAAGTGAGTTTGTTTGTCCCAGTTACGGACTCGGTTAAAGAATTCAAGTACAAGTTTTTCTATGTCACACCAATGAACGAGGCTGCGAGGAAAGAAGTCGCTGAGTTGGATGAGAGGGGGAAGGCCGTGAAACCAATGTTTCCCCTATCCTGGAGTGAGAAGCATTTTGAGTATGAAGCAGCCGATTACGCCTACCCGACCTCCGCCCTATCAGGGGAGGAGGCTCGGACTTTCAATCTGTTGCTCAGTTGGGTGGACAAGTTCTCCCCTAAGAGTAAGAAGATTGATTGTAGGAAGGTCTTAACTGCCGAGGCCGAGTCGCCCGAGGTGCTCCGGACCGTCCTTGGTAGAGTTATTAGTGTTCTTGTCTTTCTTTTTCCTTCTAGTCATCTTTTAGTTTTTGACGTGGATCTCTTTGTTTTCCAGATAAAATGGATGAGGAGCTGAGTTTGGCTTACTTCCTGAATGCTGCCGGGCTGAATGAGGATGATGACCTCATACGTTTCGGGGCCTCCACTAATGTCGTGGCCAATCCGTCCTCGGCTCCAGCTCTTGTTTCTTCTGCTGCAGGCGCTGTAGTTAGCCAAGCCACTCCGTCGGTGATTCAGAAGGAGACCTCCGACCCTAAGCAGAAGGGTCCTAGGACGACGCCGCAGATGTGCCTTCCACCGAGCTCGAGCTCCGGGGCCAAGAGAATAGGGATGACCAATCCACCACCACCGATCTCTCCCTTGAAGACTTCGAGTCCTAAGCCAAGGTTGGGAAGCTCGGGCAGGAGCTGTTCATCAGGTGGAACACTGACGTCTCCAACCGGGAACAAGGTAGTCAGTTCGAGGCTGAGAACGTACTGCTTGTTCGTGAATTGCATAGTACGAATGCCAAACTATTGGTTTGAAATCTCTTTCAAGGGCTCGGGACAAAGCTGATTCACTGAGGCTCGAGAGGGAAACCCTGCAGGCTCAGCTAGATAGTCTTTCCAAAGTCAAGGCTGAAATGGAGGCACTCAAGAAGGAGCGGGATGACTTGCAGAAGAAGGCTGAGCTCGCTGGGGAGGTGCTAGACCTAAAGAGGCAGCTTGACGAGTTTGGTACTCGGAATCAGGGTCTGAAGAACCAAGTCAATGGCTTGAAGAAGAAGCTGAAGTCTGGTGAAGATTTGGTCAAGAAGAGCCAGGAGGAGCGGGACGAGGCCCTTGCCTTCAAGCAGAAGTCTGCCAGGGAAGGGGCCCAGATGGCTTTCAACAGCTTCAAGAGCGGTTGCTCAGATCAAGGTTTTGCATCCCGAGCTTGATCTCTCCCTTCCTAACGCCATGTTTGCGGTGAGGGAAGGTAAGATTGTCAAGCCCAGGAAGGCCGGCGTCGAGCCCGGGATTATCTACGCTCCACCTCTTTGGGTTGTAATTCATTTACCTTTTCTCGTACTTTTTATTTGGTGGTCTCGGTTGCATCCGAGGCCACTTTGGCTTGTACAACATACTAGAGGAACCATCCTTTTCCGTCTTTTATTTTGATGCTCGGTGTACTTGGTTGTCCTTTGATCGTTATTTAATTCATGTTGTGTATGATCGCATGGAGCTTGAGAGTAGGTCTGAAGGCTGCCGCGAGCCCATCCTCGTGAAAAGAGGTTCCCCGTTGAAGAGGCTAGTGGGCCACGATAGGCCCGGCCTCATGAGAGAGGTCAGTGAGCCACGATATGCTCGACCTCGTAGAGAGAGGTGAGTGACCTCACGAGCGAGGTTAGTGATCTCTGACCTCGAAGCTACGAGGGACGACCTTTGCGTTGTATCGTTTTGTGATTCTCCGTTTGACTATCGCTTCTGCAAGGGCTGCTTGGTCCCAGACCTCTTGGGCGAGGTCAAGCTCTTGGTGGATAGCTTGAGCATTATCTTCTTTGTTAAGAAGGTGTAGGGTCCTTCACGTGAGTTCCCTGACCTCCACTGGTATCACTGCCTCAGTCCCGCACATCAATCAGAAAGGTGTTTCTCCTGTGGTAGATTGTGGAGTAGTGCGATATGCTCAGAGGACGTAGGGGGTTCTTCGACCCATGAGCCTTTGGACTCGTCCTGCCTTCTTTTTAAACCTCGTAAAATCACCCTGTTGGCTACCTCAGCCTGCCCGTTAGTCTGAGGGTGCTCAACCGAGGTAAAGTGGTGTTTGATTTTAAGGTCGGTCATCAGTTTTCTGAAGCCTTTGTCCGCAAATTGTGTCCCGTTGTCGGTAACTACGACTTGGGGGATCCTGAATCTGATCATTATCTTCTTCTTCAAAAACTTGACGCATGCCTTTGCCGTATGGTGACCAGTGGTTCGGCCTCGATCCATTTGGTGAAGTAGTCTACTACCGCGATTAAGTATTTGACCTGACCCGGCGGCAAGGGGAATGGGCCTAGCAGGTCAATTCCCAACCAAGAAAATGGCCATTGGCATGGCGCTGGCATTTGTCACACTTTCTGACAAGTTGTGCGGCATCTTTGGACATTGTGGGCCAGTAATAAACGGCTCTGAGTGCTTTTTTGGCGAGGGCTTTCGAACCCAGGTGCTGTCCACAGATTCCTTCGTGTATTTTGGATAGGATGTAGTCGGCCTCTTCCTTTTCCACACACTTGAGCAAGGGAATGGAAAATCCCCGATGAAAGAGGGTACCTTCAATGAGTGTGTAGGACGTCGCGCACCTTCGAACGAGGGTAGCTTCTTTTGGGGTAGGCCGGCTCCTGACCGGCTTCAATATATTTCTTTAACGGGTGATCCAACTATCATCGGGGTCAATGACATGGATGGTCGACACCGAGCTCGTTGTTAGGCTTACGCTAGGGTGAGTTAATGTCTCTTGGATTAGACTCCAGTGAACCCCAGTTGGTTTGTTGCTAGCGAGTTTGGCCAGAACATCTGCTCGGGCGTTTTCAGTTCGAGCCAGGTACTTTTGCAAGATTGCGTCCTTGGTGGTGAAGTTCTCCTTGATTTGGGAAACGACTAATAGATAGTCAGTGTTGAGCTCGATCCTTTTTGCGCCGAAGTCTCGGGCCAGTAAAAGTTCAGCTACACACGCTTCATACTTGGCTTGGTTGTTGGAAGTCAGAAATTAAAGCTAAGAGATACTTCTATCACCAGCCCTTTATTGTTCTCGAGGATGAGCCCGGCGCCACTCCCTTTGCTATTGGAAGAACCGTCGACGTGGAGCTTCCAGGTCAGGAACTCGTCGCTGGGGAGAGGTGGAGTCATCTCGGCGACAAAGTCGGCCAAGACCTGAGCTTTGAGAGCCGATCTTGCCTCGTACTTGATGCCAAACTCGGAGAGTTCTACTGCCCACTTGAGTATCCGTCCCGCAAAGATCGGGCCTATGTAGTCAATAGATCATTGTCTTTCTTCAAAATCCACAAAAACGGGGTCAAGTGGCAACTTTGGAGACAAATCTTGACAAGGCGGCGATCGTCCCAGTTAATTTTTGGACTTCTTTCCTGGAAGTCGGGGGTCGCATGTCAGTTACGACCCTGCATTTATCCGAGTTGGCCCCAATTCCTCGTTCTGTTAGGCAAAAACTGAGGAATTTTCCATCCCGTCCCCGATGGTTCATTTTTCAGAGTTGAGCCTGAAATTATTCTTTCTTGCTTCAGCGAAGATTTCTGTCAAGTTGGTGAGGTTGTCCTCGTCGGATTTGCTTTTCACGATCATGTCGTCTAGGTAGACCTCCACAACTCGTCCTATTTGGTTCTGGAATACCTTGTTCATCATGCGCTGGTAGGCAGCGACGGCGTTTTTTAATTCGAACGGCATGACTCGATAACAATAACTGCCCCTATCTGTCATGAAGGTCGTCTTTTCCTGATCGGGAGGGTACATCGGTATCTAGTTTTACCCAGAGTACGCATCAAGGAACTAGAGGAGGCAGAACCCCGACGCGTTGTCGATGAGTTTAACCACTTTCGGGACTGGGAAGACATCTTTTGGGCATGCCTTATTGATGTCGGTATAGTCCACGCACATCCGCCATTTACCGTTGCCTTTCTTGACGAGCACAACATTCGAGAGCCAAGTGGTATACTTGACTTGCTTAATGACTTTCTTATACTTGACTTTCGCATGTTGCTTGAGGCAGGCTATGAGCCCAGTTTGCACGTGGTCCAAGAGACCAGCTCCGAGCTTTACCGTTTTGGCGGGATCGTCCCCCAGAGGTACTTCCACAAATTCCCCCTCGGAGCTGTCCAGGTCGTATCGCGCGTCCAGGTCGGACAAGCTGACTTCTGGCAGGACATGTTCATCTTCGGTTTGTCTTTCCTCATCCATCTTCTCGGGGTGACGTACCGATTTCGCAGAGAGGTAGTGACACTTTTTCGCAGCCTCCAGGTCGGCGGCTACCGTGATAACTTCATTTTCCAGTGAGTAGAATTTCATTTTTAGATGGACTGTTGATGCCATAGCCCTCAATGCTTCCAGGTTCGGTCTCCCGACGATGCCGTTATAAGGGGATTTACAGGGTAAAATCGAGAACTGCGTTTTTGCCGTGCGTGAGAGTTTGTCGGTCACGTAGGTGACCATGAGTTCAATGTACCCGAGTGGTGGGGTTTCTACCCCGTTGAAACCTGATAAATCTGTGCCTCTGTAAGGAGTGAGGTCGGTCACGGAAATCGTTAATCTTGGTAGAAGGTCTTGGAACATGATATCTGCTGAGCTCCCTTGATCCACAAATATTCTCAAGACTTGAACGTTCAGCATGGTAGCCGAGACTATTAATGGAACATACTTGTTGACAGCGCCGTTCAACAAGTCATGGTCTGAGAAGGCAAGTGGAGGTCGAGTATGCATTTTCTTGCGGGTCCGTTTACGGGATACACTTTGTATTTCCTTCCATTTTCTTTTTAGAGATCGCTTGGTCTCGCAGGAATCGACGGAATAGCCACCTAGGATCACAGCAGCTATTGTCCGAGTCCGACGTAGCTCGAGGCCCGGTCTGGCCTGAGGACTGTTCTGAAGAGGTTTCGTCAAAGAGGTAGTCTTTGCGTAGGGGGTCGACCTCGTGGAGCCATGGGAAAAGACTTAGATTCGATGAGAATTTAATGATCAACTCCCACTGTAGTCGCCAAATGTTCGGTACCTTGCCTTCGGATTCGGGATCCGAGAAGGGCATTTGGTATCTTGAGCCAAGGGCAGTTGGTATCTTGAGCCTTGGGGTAGTCCTTTCCTCGGTCGAGGCCGGCTAAGTGCTTCGGTAGTCGGAATCTTCCAAGGTTATGCTCTTCAGCGTCCTCTTCCTCCGAGGTTAGACTCGGCGGGTTGGGTACCTGCAGACATTCTGATGCCAAAGTCAGTGATCAGAAGTCGGTGAGAGGTGCGAATGAGCAAAAACGTACCTGATTTGAGGGGTCGATGTTGTATTTATAGACGCTGGAGGAGGCGGTCGCTGGCTGAGGCTGAACCTGAGCCGTTGGATCAGCCCGTGTTGATCTGACCGTTGGAGTTGCTTCTGCCCATTCTCCTGTGTATCGGGCCGGATCCAATGCGGAATTGGGCCGGTCTTCAAGCAGATTGGGCCTCTTGGCCCAATCCGGAACAGTTTGTTTCCTTGATTTGTTCAGGTTTATCAGCAATCAATTGGTGGTGTTTATAATGTGTATTGGCCATAATACAAGTTTCTAATTCATGTTCCGGATGATAGAGCCTTAATCACAGGTATGGTTTTTTCCACGTATCAAAATGATGAAGCCTTCTAAGCATATCATTCTTGGTGGAATTATATAAAATTAACGTCTATAACAATAGCTTGATACTGTTTTGTATTAAGTCATACCCAGCAGTCTATATTTCATTTATGGTTAGCTCATGTGAAGTTGTGTTTGTGTTAGATGCAATAGTCAAAGTGTCAGTTTGTCTTTTATTTCTTCTTTTATCATGGAAATGAAGACCCCTCTCTCAGCAATTTCCCTTACGACCAGTAACAGAAAATGGTGAGCATTAGAAGAATGCTAAAAGCAAAGAAGTAACTCCTGGGAGAATGAGAAGCAACAGAAAGTCATAAGCCAAAAGCTTTTCAAGTTAAGAATTTAAACACAAGGAGTGGAAATAAAATGATAAGATGTTTTATTATTTACATTTTTTTATTCAAACTGTTACTTGGTTTGGTTGTTTTTTTGGTTCAAAACTGTTACTTGGTTTTATTTTTTGTTTTTTCATTGATTTTACTTTTTGTTTTCATTTTCATATTTAAATGAGCCTGATTTTCTCTAGCTTGCTTTAATTTTGGCTGGGCATGTATTTTGGTAGTTTGTGCCAATGAGGTTCCTGTTCTTCATATCAACACAATATGTGTTGGACTTACTAAATAAAACAATGACAATTTATTATTTGAATATTTAACATTGAGAGAAACCTGAAAGTCCATATCGATCGTTAGTCCTATATGATTGAGTTCAGAGATATACCTCAGCTAAAGGAACTTGGAGGATGAATCATGATGGTGCCAAAGCGCTTGCTAATCGATATTGACCGCCGTTGAATGTACATTTGTAGAGTTCAGAGGCAATTTTGGGTGGATGTTTGCCTGATAGTTGAAAAATTGTTCTTTCTCAAGTGCTCTAATTCAGAGGCAATGAGTTCTGGCATAACCAACTTTTCCTAGCCTGTTCCTTTTGGTTCAAGTCGATTCAATGCTTTGCAAATTTGCTCCTTTTACATGGCATGGTCATTTTGATGGCTTGCTCTCCAGTAGTGGATCAACTTCTATGGGTGTGGGTTGGGGACAATTGTCTTATAAACCAATTATTTTTTTAAGAGAACAAACAAATTTCTGCCCTTTTCCCGGTTTATATTTTTGTAGAATAGTATGTTATGGAACAATTTTTTTGTAGGAGGAGGAGGTGAGGATTACTGTTTCTATTCCTGATCAATCGTGTTTTCAAGTAGGACGGACAATGTGAGTAGTGTTGTGTGTTTGAGTTGAGGTTCTTAACAAAGTAAGCTTTGATTGAAGATCAAAAACATCCTCCCTTCCCCTAATCAGATGGTGCTTGCTATGGAGTCGCAACAATACAAGGTACAGTGTGACAACATGATTTGGCCTGTGGAGGGCATCGGTCGCATGATGACGGTGGCGTAAGACGAAGAAGGTTGAAAGGAGTTGTTATGGATAGGGTCTTTGCTAACTACACCCCCAAGGCCCATTTACAAAAGGCCCATTCAAGAAAGCAATATCCACTTATCAATAGCCAAGATTGCAGCGCAAGATCGGACGGTCCAGATCCATCAGGTCAAACACCACCAAACTCTATAAATAAGCATTCAATGCTTCATTAAAGGTACACACTCTTTCCTACATTCCTACCTCAAATCAATTCTCTGGCTGACTTGAGCGTCGGAGTGCCTTCGCAGGTACCACCTGCCCCGGATCGAACGCGGAGCTCGGTAGATCAAGCCCAACCCCTACCAACTATCTATGATCGGACTGTGTCTAAGATCGGATACAGGTCTAGATCTACGGTACAGAACATTGGCGACCACAGTGGGAGAATCTTGTACTCTAGTCCATCTCTCATCTCCTTGATTGACTATGGCTCCGACCTTACGGCATAGGTCTATCCTTGGAACCCAATATCGGAACTCCATCTAGGATCGGAACTCAACCTAGGATCGGATCTCCATCCAAAATAGCCCAAGATCGGAACCCCACCTAGGATCGGAACTCAACCTAGGATCGAATCTCCATCCAATGTCGGAACTCCACCTAGGATCGGAACTCAACCTAGGGCCGGATCTCCATCCAAGGTCGGATCTCCATCCAAGATCGAAACTCCATCTAGGATCGAAACTCAACCTAGGATCGGATCTCCATCCAAGATCGTCCAAGATCGGAACTCCACCTAGGATCGGAACTCCTGATGATTTCTACTGTCCTGAGGGTTCCCCTCGGCCCAGCACTCTGGCTTCCTCTTCTTCAAGGTGGCGTTCAATGAGCCAAGAAAGGTCGGATCTCCGTCCAAGATCGGAACTCCACCTAGAATCGGAACTCAACCTAGGATCGGATCCCCATCCAAGATCAGAACTCCACCTAGGATCGGAACTCAACCTAGGGTCGGATCTCCAACCAAAGTCGGATCTCCATCTAAGATCGGAACGCCATCTAGGATCGGAACTTAACCTAGGATCGGATCTCCATCCAAGATCGGAACTCCACCTAGGATCGAAACTCCTGATGATTCTTACTGTCCTGAAGGTTCCCCTCTGTAACACCCCTTTTCTACCCAGTAATTATTTAATAAAATCAGAGTTTCAAAAATTTATTTCATACATCGCAAGGGATGTCACACACATTCATCATTAAACAAAATGTCTCATGCGATATAAATAACTTGTCAAAAAGGGACTAAGCCCATAACACCTGTTTAATTAATCACATCACCAAAAATTACATCACCACGTAGCGGAAATAAAAATAAGTTTAAAAACAATCAAATCATGATGTCCTGAATGGACTCCAAACAATAAAATATAACAGCTAAGTTCAGCGTTTATCCCCCCTGAGTGTTACACATCAAAGCAAGGACACCGACGACACCGACTCAGAATAGCGAAGGTACCTAAGCCTTCACTCGAGATCACCTGCACGTTACCGCATATGGGTAACATTCAAACAGAAGCGGTGAGTTCATCTAACAATATAATAGTGCATATGATAAGTATTATGCTAAAGCTACAACGCTATATAAACCACATCGCAACATCAAATCAGTCATCACTGCAAGTCATCGCAATGTCATGAACATGTATGAAATGCAACCCATCGCAACAGGCTTATGCATGTGGTACCTGTCATCATCGTCACTAAATAGCCTTTATGGCATCATCATCACTAAATAGCCTTTATGGCATCGTCGTCACTTGTTTATGCACATGAGATGTATGAGACACCATGACATGCACCAGAGACAGTCCCATACAAGCAGTCAACTTAACGACCCATCACTTACCAATTTGCCAATGAAAGGCACATCACCTGTCAAGTTATCGTCACACATACATTTGCCACTAACATTCATCATCATTAACATCATCGTCGCTAATAGCCTTTATGGCATCATCGTCACTTATAAAACCACAACTTTTATTCATCATCAATACCATCGTCAATCAAAGTAATAGCCACTAGGGGCATTATCGTCAAAAACATCAACACATATTTATTGACACCGGGACACTAATATTACCAATTACATCAAAAGGTTTTACTTCAGCTCACGACACCCAAATAGGACACCAAAAAGGGTTTTAAACACCGAAATAGTTTTACAACGTCAACAACAACGACCACCGGGGACAGCCACTTGAGGCGCCCAGAAACTATCTGAAAAATAATAATTTTTACTTTAAAATAGAATATACCAGTAGGAAACAGAATAAGCTTCACAACACACTTTGAAACACTTAAAACGGACACCCGAGTCAAAAGATATGTCAAAAACAAAACCGGGAAAAATTTGAGGAACATCCTGAAAATGGCGCCCTGGCGCTGGGCGCCTAGCAGGAACAAGCAACACAGGAAACTGGCGCTGGAAGGGGATCCTGGCGCCCAGGGGGCAACGCGACACAGAAAAACTGGCGCAGGCAGAAACTAGCGCCCGGGGAGGGGATCCCAGTGACATTTCAGAATACGCAACTTAGCAACCAAAACTCAGCACCAATGACATCCAGGCAACATAACTATACGGAAACACAACTTAGGAACGCAACACGGGCAGCCAAAATTAGGCGCCCTTGGCGGCCCTCTGCGCCAGCAACAGGGCGCAACACCAAAATTGGCGCGGGCAGCAACATTGGCGCCCTTGGCGCCCCTCTGCGCCAGCAACAGGCAACACAGCAGGATTCTGGCGCCCAGGCACAAGGCGCCCCTACGCCAAGACACAGCAACACACACAACCACGCACAGCCACACACCCACACACCATGGCACACGGCGCCCACACCCAGGGCGCCAAAAACAGCAACGCAACAACTTGGCACACGGCGCCCAGGCATAGGGCGCCAAAAACAGCACTAAGACAAATGGCGCCCATGGCGCCCTAGGGTCATTATTTTTGATTTCTCACCAATTCAAATCACCAATTTCCCAACCACCAATACCAATCACCATGAATTGTCAATCACAACATAAAAATACAATTTGTCAAACACCTAGCATGCAATTCATATCAACACCTATGAACACTAAATTCCTAGGGTTGCAACAATCACCAAATCAAGCCAACATTTCAATTAACAAAGTCATGTTATATCTATCATCAATTTAACATCAAAATCGAATTTAGGCATCATAGGTCTAAGCCCCCACCCTAATACCCATCATACCCACCATTATAGTGAAAGAGAGGTCTCACCCTTACCTTAACTATTTGGATTAGAAGACCCTGGAGAGAAAGTCACCAACAGAACACAGCAACACAGCTTCTCTTCTCTACTCCTTGATTCGCGAACCCTCCTCTTCTCCTCCTTGTGCGCCGAATTCCTTCTCTCTTCTCCTATCTCTATTTCGCACTTTTCCTTTCTTTTGTACAAATGATCCAAACTCTAATTTTTAGGCTTAAATATGCGCCTAGCTAGTGGGCCTGAATCGCGGGCTTTCCTTCAGCTTAAGCCCGATTACTAACGCCATCACCTAAAACCCAATTACACACCTCTCAATCCAACATTAATATAACTACACCAATTAAAATAAATAAAATAAATAATTGAATACCTAAATATTTAATTAAATAGTTTAATTAAATATTTGGGCGTTACACCCTCGGCCCAGCACTCTGGCCTCCTCTTCTTCAAGGTGGCGTTCAAGGAGCCAAGAAAGGTCGGATCTCCATCCAAGATCGTCCAAGATCGGAACTCCATCTAGGATCGAAACTCCACCTAGGATCGGATCTCCATCCAAGATCGGAACTCCATCCAAGATCGGATCTCCATCTAGGATCGGATCTCTACCCAGGATCGGATCTCCATCCAAGATCGGATCTCCACCCAAGAACGAAACTCCTGACGATTCCTACTGTCTTGAGGTCTTTATCACCTGTGACGAGAATGGTGAAGAAAACAATTCAAAGCTCGGATCCAAGAAAAAATTCACAAAAACAAAGCCCGAAACAGCAAAAATTGGATTTGGGGGAAAGGTCTACAATATAAAACTCGTCATCAAGTCAAAACCCAGCACAACGCAAGACCGGTCCGGCTTATAAGTAAAGGTCTCCCTTCTGGCGACCATACTTAGGGGGCAACTGTTATGGATAGGGCCTTTGCTAACTACACCCCCAAGGCCCATTTACAAAAGGCCCATTCAAGAAAACAATATCCACTTATCAATGGCCAAGATTGAGGTGCAAGATCGAACGGTCCAGATCCATCAGGTCAAACACCACCAAACTCTATAAATAAGCATTCAATGCTTCATTAAAGGTACACACTCTTTCCTACATTCTTACCTCTAATCAGTTCTCTAGTTGACTTGAGCGTCGGAGTGCCTTCGTAGGTACCACCTGCCCCGGATCGGACGCAGAGCTCGGTTGATCAAGCCCAACCCTTACCAACTATCTAGGATCGGACTGTGTCTAAGAGCGGATACAGGTCTAGAGATACGGTACCGAACAGGAGTGATCTTGTAGTAGAGGAGCTTGGTGATCTTGCAAGGACGCACTGAGAGGCTCGCGTCCTTCGCAAGCATCAGCCATTGACGTACGGTGAGACATTCCATTGTATCACCAACACAGCTAATGGTGCTTTCAAATTCATCAGTTGGACATTCACTACAAGAATGTGCTGATCCGAGGGATTTAATTTTGGTCGTTAATATCTTCGTTTCCGACAGATAGATTCCTCGCTACGTGTTTAGTGCATTTCCTGCTTATATTTCCGACGGAATTTAAATCCCTCGCTACTTTCCGAGGGACATTTCCGTCGGAAACTCATAAATATTCGTCGGAACCGTTTCTCACTTAAAATTAAAAGAACATATTCATCGACCACTCCATCACTTTCACCCTCACTTCTCACTTCTCACTGTAACCCTAAACTCTCTCCACTCTCAGTCACCCCTCACCTTCACGTCGCCGGACTCCCACCACTCCCACCTTCACGTCACCGTCCACCACCGTTCCTTCTTCTCATCACTTCCACTCCTTCGCGCGATCCGACCCAAAACCCACAACCCATCGTGCGTTGAACCCGTGAAAGCGCTGAACCCGTGAAAGCGCTGAACCCAGTCCCTTCCACTTCGTCCCTTCCACTTCGTGAAAGTGCTGAACCCAGTCCCTTCCACTTCGTCCCTTCCACTTCGTACCCAGTCCCTGAATCGATTTCACTTCCTCCCTTCCACTTCGTCTCGTCGTTGCTAGTTCCTGATTTGTGTGTTGAATTATGTGACCAATTCGTTTTCATCTTGGAACCACAACTCTTAATTTCTGGCAAAATCGGTTTGGTGCTTCAATAGAGGTTTCTCACCGTGAGTTTACTTCTATCTCTAAACATTAGGGAACTAATTTCTGTTTATGAATTTTGTATCTGTTTTTGAATTTTGTATTTTGTTTCAAATTATCCATGAGGTCACTAATTTGTACTTATGAATTTTGTATTTGTTGTTTGTTCTTATTTCTATTTTCATCTAACTTAGCTGATAAGTTGGTTAATTTTGTATTTGTTGTTTGTTCTTATTTCTATTGCCATTTGCCCACAATGTAAAAAAAATTATGTATTTTTTTTGTATAAATTAAACTCATTTACTAACCCTTCGCCCTGGAAAGGGCAACTATGGTAAGAGGTGTGTTGTTAAGGCTAACCACTTCTTTGCGGAGCTACCGAATAAGGATCTTCATCAGTATGATGTAAGTTTCACTTCTAATGATTGGTATTTATTGGTGTTCATTTCATTTATCTCATTAGTTGTGTTATGCTTTTGGTTATTTAGGTGACCATCACTCCGGAGGTAACATCTCGAGGAGTTAACCGAGCAGTTATGAACCAGCTTGTGAGACTTTATAGGGAGTCTCATCTAGGAAGAAGGCTTCCTGCTTACGATGGCAGGAAGAGTCTCTATACAGCAGGAGCACTCCCTATTACTACGAAGGAGTTCAGAACCACCCTTGTTGATGAAGATGGTGGAGCAGGAGGGCAGAGGTTTGATTTATGCTTACTACTATCTGTTAGTTCATACTTGTTATATATTCATCTTTTGTTTATATTTTGATTTTTTTTGTGATGCAGGAGAGATCGGGAGTTCAAAGTTGTCATCAAATTGGCTGCACGTGCAGACCTTCACCACCCGGGACTCTTTTTGCAAGGGAGGCAAACTGATGCACCTCAGGAAGCTCTGCAAGTTCTGGACATTGTTCTCAGGGAGCTCCCTACTACCAGGTTTGTTAGATGGCATTTTCATTCCCATTCTGAATTCTGAATGCATATTCCTTCACCTTGTTATTTTTGAATTTGCTAACTGATTTTTTCACGTTGTAGGTATTGTCCAGTGGGAAGGTCATTTTATTCACCTGATCTGGGAAGAAGACAGCCTTTAGGCGATGGGTTGGAAAGTTGGCGTGGTTTCTATCAAAGTATTCGTCCCACTCAGATGGGACTCTCACTTAACATTGGTAAAATGTTTTTTCTAGCTTGTGTGTCTTAATTTTTATTCCTAGATTTCTTGTCAAATCAACCTGATTGTTTATATCTATGATTATGCAGATATGTCCTCAACTGCTTTTATCGAGCCATTGCCGGTATAAGACTTTGTTGCACAGTTACTGAATAGGGATATAGCCACCTCCACCACCCGTCCCTTGTCCGATGCTGATCGCGTGAAGGTTAGATTTGTTTATGTTTTTTGCTGATTCCTAATACCTTCTTTATATTTGATTTTGGTGGTGAAAAAGAACTTTATTTGCTTTCAGTTGAAATTACCATTGACATTTTTATTCTTTTTTTTTCTATTTATTTTAACAAATAAAAAAAGCTCTGCGTGGAATCAAAGTTGAGGTAACCCATCGTGGAAATATGAGAAGAAAATATCGCATCTCTGACCTGACTTCGCAGGCTACCAGAGAGTTGGCGTGAGTAGTGGATATGTATTTTTTGTTGTATTTTTTTGTTAAATGTTGTGTGCTGACTTTCTTTTAACTTTTAAATGAATAATTTTAGATTCCCCGTGGATGAGAGGGGAACCCTGAAGTCTGTCGTTGAGTATTTCTATGAGACATATGGTTTTGTCATTCAACATACTCAGTGGCCTTGTTTGCAAGTCGGAAATACAAAAAGGCCAAACTACCTACCAATGGAGGTTAACATTCTCCTAAATTATTAGTCAAGCTCTTGATTATTATGTGATTATTATGTTGTCATGACCTAGGTTAATACGTTGTCTGAAATTTAGGTCTGCAAGATTGTAGAAGGGCAGAAAAAAGGTTGATTGAGAAGCAGATTACTGCTTTGCTGAAAGTCACATGTCAGCGTCCTGTTGATAGGGAACGTGATATCATGCAGGTCAATGTCTTCATGTTTTGTTTTCTCATATTTTTTCATCAGCGTTTTGAATATTTTAGCACATAGTTTTTTACTTTATTTATTACTTGGTGTTTAGTGTTGTTGAGTTACTGTCA
Organism: Astragalus membranaceus; assembly: GCA_039519185.1. NCBI lineage: Eukaryota > Viridiplantae > Streptophyta > Magnoliopsida > Fabales > Fabaceae > Astragalus > Astragalus membranaceus. The sequence goes on along the minus strand of CM076854.1, from coordinate 28,423,171 downwards.
GTCTGTTCATTTTGATTTTTGGATAGAATGGCTTTTGAATGCTGCTGCTGTTATTCTCTACTTAATGCGTCAAGTTGAGGCTCGCATTCTTCCTCCACCTTGGGTATTTCTCTCATTACTGTTTTACAAATCTTTTGGTGGCTTTTCTTATTATTGTTTTACAATTCTTTGGGTATTTCTCTCATTACAGTGAGAAACTCTCTCATTATGACAATTGACATTTTGGTTTCCTTCAGCTAAAATATCATGATACGGGCAGAGAAAAGGATTGTCTTCCTCAAGTTGGCCAATGGAACATGATGAACAAGGTATTTACTTTCTTGTTTGGTGCATATGGGAAGCTCTACTATGATATAGTATTATCATTCCCAGATATCATATGTGTAGAATAAAAGGCAGCACATGGACACTCGTTTTAGTTTTTTACTGTTTGAAATTTTTCATAGGTACAGAGTATTGAGTTAAACTTTCAATCAGATTAATGTGCTGTGAATTTGCATTATGGTTGGTAAAATTTTCCTTGTTTTTCTAGCTGATTTGATCTGCTCATTGTCATTTTGCCTGATAATAATGGTTCTCTTTATGGTAAATGATGCCTTGCCTCATACTAATTTGCCTCATACTGATCTGGTCAATGATTATGTGGGTGACCTTAACATGTAATGATTTGTTATGCAGGTGACCTCAAACGTATATGTGAAACTGACCTTGGGCTTGTTTCTCAGTGTTGTACCTTGCCAATGTTGCCTTGAAGATTAATGTGATAGTTGGAGGTAGGAATACTGTGCTTGTGGATGCACTTTCACGGCGCATTCCACTAGGCCTTAACTTCGAGTTGGAGCTAGTGAGCCAACAAGAGTTACGCGACAGCATACTAGACCCACAATTGTGCCTAATGAAGAGGAGGAGGTGGAAGAGGAAGAACATGATGAAAGTGGTGGTGAAGCTGAACAAGATGGTGTCATATTAGTGGAAGATCTTGGAAGTGAAGATAGTGAATAGTTAGTTAGTGACTACTTAGAATTTAAGAGTATCAATTTATTGACAATTGAATTGGTATTGATTTTTTGTTTAACTGTTAGTGACAATTGAATTGCTATCGATTTTTTGTTTTACTGTAAGTGACAATTGAATTTATATTATTATTAAGTATATCCTTTTGGATTTTAAGTAGTTTTTATTTTTTTTTAGTATTTATATATGTTGCTTGGATTGAATTTCTATTGAATTAATTATAGGCTAGTTAAATTGGCTGAGTCTGAATTAAATTGACAACAATTGCAAATAGAATGGGGTTTGTATGTAACTGAATGATTTTCCAAAATTATTTATCAATGCGTATCGACGGATTTCCGACGGATATTTGTGAGGGATTTGCGAGGGATTTCCGACGGAAGCGTTTCTGAGGGAAAATTCCCTCGGAAATCGTTTGCGAGGACCGTTTTTCCAACGGAATTTTGTCCGTCGGAAATTCCGACGGAAACGTGAATTACCGACCGATTTTCCTACTTTTCCGAGGAATTTTTCTCTCGGAAATCACCAAAATTCTTGTAGTGATTATCTTACTATCTTATCCAAAACCAACTAAAATATAATCAATAACCTTCTTTATATGAATTTTTCAGTATCAAGGAGTTACATAATTAGTAATATGTAGTTTTACCCCAACTCAAGTCTCTCTCCTATCATATGGTAATTTATCGCGCTTCCAAATCATGCCATGATGTATAGAGTAAGAATTTTTGATTGAGTATTGATTTACATTGTTATAGTAAAACCTACAAGTATTGATGTTGATAGGCCAAATCCTTACGAAAGCACCAGACAGATGATTCTGTAAGGTAGGAAATTTGCTCTCTCTATCTTTTTTATTTTCTATTAGTGATTGTTTTGTTGGTTTAATATAATTTAGGTACACGCATGATGTCCTAAATCAAAAGAGAACCAAAAAGCAGAAAATGAGGTTAGTGAGAAGAAAAATGAGGATGCAGAGCTGCACAAAAATAATATAAATGCAATTTAACTTGAAGGGTAACTTGAAGATGCCACTTCAAATGGTTCATGTCTACCAATCATGCTATCAATCTTAATTTGGAAAGTCAGGCCACTTAACCTTCTAACTTCCGTCTATTTTTGGTTATCATGTCATTGGTGCGTAGTTTCTACCGGCTTTGCCGATGACTAATCTACGTTGGGGAACTTGGCTGGCCACGACTACCCGGCTTTGCCGGGCCGGCCCGTGTGGTTCTCCCCTCCCAACAGAGTTTTTGTCACACCCAAAATTCGAACCCGAGACCTTGAAGTGGTATCCAATTCCAGTTACCACTTGGACCAACCCTCGTCGATATCTTCCATCCATTTGCATCACAGGGAGCTTCTATGTAACATTCAATATAATATTAATTTTTTAATTAAATAATGATAAATATTTAGGATTACTCAGTTTTTTTCTCTAATATGTTTTACTAGTTTCTCTATAATCATAAAACAAGATACATTTAAAAAATTCTTCAAATGACTAAATTAATAATCCAAATGGTACGAACTAGTACAGAATGGTACGAACTAGTCATTTAATTTTTCTATACATACTTAAAGTTCATATTTTCTAGTGTGGGGAATCTTCAATTTATGAATAAAAAAATTGATGTGTAGCACCAATTTATTTAAATCTAGAAACTATAAACTAAAAATTAATTTAGACTAGGGAAAGTTACTTGGTGGATCACTTTGACAAATGGTCCATGTGGGCTGGTATTTTAAAAATTGATATCGCTCGTTGGAAGGAGAGAACTCATAGTCTTTTATGTCTTCATGGCTTAGACAATGATCTAGATTTTTTTATAGGCAATGTTAGTGGGGGAGGGGGAATATTAATTTCTTGGGTTTAAACCCGAGACCTCTTGTTTGCACTCCTTTGGTGCACTCCTTCAGTATCATTTATCTCACCAACTGAAATACCTACTTAGGATACTCATCTATAGGCCCAAAGGGAAATATATAAAACTATGCTCAACTTGATGATGAAGAGGAAATGTTGCTCATGGCATACTGTGAGTCACAAGGCATAGAAAGGGGTGAACTATGAATTCTGGATTCGGGGTTGTAGCAATCATATGTGCGGAATCAAAGAATGGTTTTCTGATCTTGATGAAATTTTCAGAGAATATGTAAAGCTTGGCGATGGATCAAGAATAGGTGTCATGGGGAAGGGAAATGTAAGACTGAGAATTGAAGTAAGAATTCAAATAATAACAGATGTGTACTTCATTCCAAACTTGAAGAATGCACTATTGAGCATTGGTCAATTGCAACAAAAGGGGTTGAAAATTGTCTTTGAAGAAGACAAATGCAAAGTCTTTCACAAGCTAAAAGGACTGATCATGATCTCAGTTATGGAAAATAACAGGATGTTTGCAGTGAAGAAAACTCCTATCTCTACAGATCCTGCTTGCTTACAAGTCTCAAGTGAAGACATCACTGAATTATGGCATAGAAGGTTTGGAATTTTAAGCTACAAGGGACTGAAGCTGTTGAAACAAAAGGAAATGGTGAAGGGCTTGCCAGAACTCAAGGAAACGGAGAAAGTATGCACAGAATGCTAGATTGGAAAGCAGCACAGAGAAGTTATGTCTAAGCAAAGTTCTTGGAGAGAAACAAGGAAACTTGAGCTAATCCATTCAGATATATGTGGTCCTATTACCCCAGCATCCAACAACAATAAGAGGTTTTTTATAATACCTCTTATTGTTGATTTTAGTAGAAGAACTTGGGTGTATTTTCTAACTGAGAAATCAGAAGCTTGTGAAGTCTTTAAGAGGTTTAGAATAATGGATGAAAAGGAGTGTCAATGTGAGATTAGCTGCATAAGGACGGATAGGGGTGGGGAGTTTAATTCAAATGAATTCATGGAATATTATGCTGAAAATGGTATAAGAAAACAACTCACTGCTGCATACACACCTCAGCAAAATGGGGTAGCTGAGAGAAAGAATAGGACAATTATGAACATGGTGAGGAACATGTTGATTGAAGCTAAGCTGCATAAGTGCTTCTGGCCAGAAGCAGTGAGATGGTCTGTGTATATTTTGAATAGAAGCCCTACTATTTCAGTAACAGATTTGACACCAGAAGAGGCTTGGAGTGAACTGAAACCCTAAGTGAAACACTTGAGAATATTTGGATATGTAGCACATGTGCATGTTCCAGATGTTAATAGGAAGAAACTTGATGATAAGAGTATCAAATGCATTTTCTTAGGAGTGAGTGAAGAATCTAAAGCATACAGGCTTTATGATCCTGTCACGAAGAAAATCATGATAAGAAAAGATGTTGTGTTTGCTGAACAAAAGACATGGAAATGGGACAATACAGAGAAGGGAAAAGCTGTAGAATGTGATTTAGAAGAAAACACCAGTGATGAAAGTAGGCAGAAAAGTGAACCAGTAAACTATGCAGATGAACAAACTGCACAAACCAATGATCTAGGCCAAAATCCTGTTCAAGAGACCACATCAGACGTAAGTGACACACAAGCATCATCAGAGGCTCTTGCTAATGAAGGGAGGAACAAAAGAAACCCAACATGGATGAAAGACTACTTAATCACAAGAGTCGATGATGACAGTGACAGTGACCTTGGAGAAACGAGACAATGCATAGCTTGGTGGCATGTGAAGACAGTGATCCACTGACCTATGAAGAGGCGGTGAATCAAGGTAAGTGGAGGAAAGCAATGGATGATGAGATATCATCCATTGAGAAGAATAACACTTGGGAATTAGTTGAGTTCCCTCATGATGGCAAGAAAATTGGTGTGAAGTGGATTTATAAAACTAAATACAATGAAGAGGGCAAGGTGGAAAAATACAAGGCAAGGCCTATAGCTAAGTGGGTATGCTCAAGAATATGGGATTGACTACTTAGAGGTCTACTTAGAGGTCTTTGCTTCTGCGGCCAGATGGGAGACAATTAGAGCCATTCTTTTTGTTGCTGCAAGCAAGGGATGGAGTGTACAACAATTAGATGTTAAAAGCGCCTTCCTCCATGGAGACCTAGAAGAGATTGTACATGTGGATCAACCGAAGGGTTATGAAAGAAAAGGGCAAGAAAATAAAGTCTACAGGCTTAAGAAGGCTCTATAAGGCTTAAGACAAGCTCTAAGAGCTTGGTACAGCAGGATAGATGACTCTTACTTCTGCAGAGAAGGATTTAAGAAGTGCTCTCATGAACACACCATGTTCACCAAGACTGATAACAAGGGAAATCTTCTGATTGTTAGCCTCTATGTTGATGATCTCATATATACAGGTAACAACAAACTGATGACAAAGGAATTTAGACACTCTATGAAGAAGGAATTCGATATGACAGACCTTGGAAGGATGAGACATTTTATAGGAGTGGAAGTAGTGCAGGGCAGAAGGTTCATATTATTCAGTCAACAAAGGTACACAGGGGAAATTACTGAAAGGTTTGGGATGGCTGGGAGCAAGCCTGTTTCTAACCCTGTGGTTCTGGGCAGCAAGATCTCCAAAACTGATGAAGGAAAACTAGTTGATTCAACAATGTACAAGCAGATCATTGGCAGCTTAATGTACTTAAACGCCACCAGACCTGATATCATGTATTCAGTAAGCTTAGTCAGTAGGTTTGTAGAGAAACCAACTGAGAACCATTACATGGAAGCAAAGAGGACCCTAAGATACCTCAATGGAACAGCAGATATGGGAATACTATGCAGGAATGAGGGAAAGCAGAAATTGGAAGCATATTTGTGATAGTGATTATGTGGGAGACCATGATGATAGGAAAAGCATTTCAGGCTTTGTATATTTGCTCAGCTCATAAGCAATATCTTGGTCATCAAAGAAACAACCTATTGTCACACTATCAACCATTGAAGCTGAATTTGTTGCTGCTGCATACAGTGTCTGCCGGGGCATATGGCTCAAGAGAATTCTGGAGGAGCTTGGAATGAAGCAAGAAACTTGTTTAACATTGTTATGTGACAACAGTTCAACAATTAAAATGTCAAAGAATCATGTTATGCACGGAAGGAGCAAACATATAGATGTGAGGTTTCATTTCATGAGAGACTTGTGCAGGGAGGGTACAATTCAGCTTACAAAACCAACTTACAGACATCTTGACCAAGCCTTTGAAGAGTGAAAGCTACAATAAACTAAGACGAAGTTTGGGTGTCTGCACCCTTGCTGAAGTCATACCGAAAGCTGCAAACTGATGTTATTGAATCAGAAGTTCTAAATTGATGCTGCTGAAGATGCATTAGTTTAAGGGAAGGATTGTTAGTAGTCATTTGTAATAAGCCTTTTGGGCCTTTTGTGTAAATAGTCAATGACCCATTGTGATTGTAGGCCCATCGTTAGTGTCAACTGAGAGCTTGTTAATTAGCTCAATTTAGTTGTAATAAATACTTGAGTAATGATTGAATAAGCAAGGTTTTACCGTTAATCAGTTGCATTTCTGTTTTACCTAACAGTTTCAACAAAATACAAGTAGTTGGAGAGCTAAGAGACATGAAGGAGTTGCAAAGTTGTAAGGAGGTCTAGGGTTCAAACCCCGAAAACTAACATTCCCCCACTCCCACTAACACTTGCTTATCAAAAACAAAACCAAATACAAGTAAAAACAAATATAAATATCTCAAACTCAATTTATATTTGTTTGTTCTTGAATTTTGTCTAACCAGTAGTAATCGGGCCTCTTTCAAAAAATAAGGATGACTGTAAGCTTCAACATTAAGGGGGTGACATCGATCGCTGTTAAAGTTTCAAACAATTTTTCTAGTCCTAAACCACACTTAATTTGTACTACTTTCGTGGTATGGGAAATGATAGGTAACCTTTGTCAAAAAACAAAAAAAAAATGACAGTGGCGAACCCAGGATTCCGGGGTTAGAGGTGTCAAATTTTTTAAGGTCAGGGTCAAATGAGTGTAAAACTAGTGCAATTTAAAATTTTCAAAGGGTTTAAAAACAAATTTTCAAGAGTTTTGAGTTATTTATATAGGGTGATAAATACAAATTCTTTTTTTTAGGGGTTTCAGTTGAACCCCATCGATCAACGTGGGTCTGCCGCTTGATAACCGTGAAATGTTTAATTCCTATATTAGGAAATTCAACTCGTAATCACCACAAGCATGCATTTACGCAACCTATATTGCAAGCAAGAGGTTTAGGAAAGAGCCATGCTAGATAATTTTCGGTAAATGCGTGTGCATTTACACAACATATTTGCGTGGGTGACTTTTGAAAGTAAAAGCTTGAGTATACAAAATGCTCAAGCTCTCAATGATAGCTAATCCTGAAAGCATGTCCTTTTCATCTCCATTCAAAAAAAATCTAATAAACACATTACATTAATGTAGAAGCATATATGCCAAACAAGCGATGAGAGAAGACTATTGACTATATAAATTTCATCAATGAATTTGATTCTTTTTCCAAAAAAAACTAATATGCAAAAAAAAACCATGGTAATTCATCAACCACCCCCAACACACCAAGAAACAAATATCAGCTAATTAAACAAGAACAACTAAATAAAGCATAGCCACAACAAACGAAGTCAAATGTCAAAACTCTTCAGTGGAGACAATAATTAGCAATTATAATAACAATAATAATAAACAAAAAAAAAATGAACAATGCTAATTATAAAAACATTACAAGAGTCCCTATCTAATTTTTTCCTCCAACTTGGCATTTCTTTCCCTAAAGAACTCAAGCCAACGGGAACAAATCCACAAAATACTAACACCAATAGCCATAACCACAACCACAACCCAAGAAGCCCAAACCCAAATAGGAACAAGCCCGTGGGCCAGCCCACTAGCATAAAAAAAAACCATTCGATACATAAAATACGGGCCCACAAAACCCCTAACAATAGAATACAACACATAAAACGGCGGAGAAAGCGCGTCGTACACCCTAGCGGCGAACGGCTCCTCCTTCCGGCAAGCTCCGGCGAGCGTCCAAACATTCTGACACAGACTTGTAACCTCCGCAAGGACAAGTAAAACAACCACCGCAAACGCGCCGTGTGAGACGACGTGACGGCACGTGACGATGACGAACAGCGTAGCGGCATGGTGCGCGATGAAGAGAACATCAGCGGGGAAGAAAACAACGTAGTGTAACAGATCGGTTACGAAATAGGCTGTGCTGTAATCAAGGACGGTTTTCTGAAACGGTGTGTTGGCGGCTGCAAAGCCACGGTTGGCGTCAGCGAAGATTGCGGCGGCGCCGAGAATTGCAGCCGGAGTGCCGTGGAAGAGAGAAATCAAACAGCTGGAGAATTCGGATCGAATCTTAGGGTTTCGATTACGGAAAACGATCAAGTAGCCGATTAGGTAGATTGAAAGGAACATGAAGAAAAACGGGAACACTAACAATGGTTCTCCAATCGCTAAGCTTCCCATTGTTTTTTGGAATGCGATTGAGAAAGAAAGAAAGAAATGGTTTATTTTTTGGATTAGAATGAGGGAATATTCTGAGTTTTTGTTTTGATTCTTTTATTTATGGTGGGTGTGGTTTTGGGGAACGGAGGGTGAATGATTATTGAGATTTGAGAGATGAGTTGAACTGTGAAAGGTGTGTTGGCCTTATTTATCAGCAAGAGGGTGAGTTTGTTGTGGGTTTTTGTTTTTGAATTTGGGAGGGTGGGTTTTGGTGAGAAAGAATTGAAGGTCGGGGTAGGAGGGTTTTGTTTTGGGGAAACCGATGAATTCAGAGCCACTAGGCAAGAGGGTTGGGAATTGAAAAAGGAATGAGGGATTTAACAAAAAACAACAAAAAAAACAAAAATTAGTTTAATATGTTGTTTTTTTACCATTGTTAAATATGTTGTTAATTATATTGTCAAAAAATAGGAAAAAACTAGATGTGGTTTCAAAAAATAGGAAAAAAACTAGATGTGGTTTCATACGTGTTGTTGGTGTTCTCCACCAATCAAATTGTGATACCTAGATTAATTATTAATTTATTAATATTATCAATTTTTCTTTAATATATTTTTAAAAAAAGTAGTTTACGTGTCATGGTGTGGTTGGAAAACAAAACCAACTACATCTATGAAATTAGAGTTGGCTCGAACATAGTTCTAAATTCAACTTGTTAAATAACTCGTTGAACTTGATTCATGAACCAAATGAGTTGAGCTTGAGCTGGAAATTTGGATTGTTAAATAAATGAGTCGAGCTTGAGCCGGAAATTGTGTTTTTAGAGCAAAGTTTTTGTTTATTGGTTGGTGCAATTTATTTAGCATTGACTATATTATTATACAATTTTTAAAGTATATTATTATGCTTGTCTAGTTTTTAATTAAACTCATGACATAATTATATACGAAATATTATAATTATATTTAAATTTTTAATTAGATAATTATTGTATCTGAAAAATATTACTCCCTCTGTCTCATTTTATTTGTCATTTAAGGTTATGCGCGGGTATTAAGAAAATGATTGGTTATGCTAATTTTTATAGTAAAAAAAATGTGGTAGGACTAAAACACCCTTACACTATTAACGCATTAGTAATCTCACTTTCCTCGATATGAGCAAAGGCACGGTTATTGATATTCTGAAGTAAGGGTATTGTTGGAAAGTAATAATAAATGTTGTGTTGGGATTCTAAAGTGACAGTTAATTTAAGACAGCGAAAAATGGCAAACAGAGCAATTAATATGAGACGGGGGAGTAATAAATTGTTAGTATAAAAAATCAAAGATCTAGAAAATTTTGACTTTTTATTCATGCGAGCCGAGCTAACAAGCTGAATCGAGCTGCTCGCGAGTTTAAGTCGAGTTTGAGTTGGAATAAATGTTCATGTCAACTCGAGTTGAGCCAATCCTTAACGAGTCGAGTCGAGCTGAACCAAGTTCAACTCAGCTCGACTAATTTCTAGCCATATATGGAATCACACCTAAGTTTTATCGGGAAAAAACATGTTAGTTAACAACAAAATTACGACCTTTAAATTTCATTTTTTAAAAGTATTTAATTATGTAAAGTCCTTAATTGTAAAGATTTTAACAAAAATGGGTGCTTTAAAGTACTTTTATAGGATTTTTTCTTTAAATATCTCAAAAAACATTAGCGAACTACCACACTCTCACTATTGTATATCTTAAAACAGCGGAATGTAAAGCATGTAAAACAGAACTAGAATGGAAATGAGCCATGATTGGCAACACAACAATTAAAAGGGAAAATGATTCATTTGATTGATGATTTGTACAATGGAGGTACTGCCTTATATAGCAAGTACTAGAGTCTATGCTGCACCATCATAATCCTTATTACACAGTAGAAAAGAAAGAGAAAGATCTAGAGAGAAAACGGATCCTAGGCTAACAAAAATACTACAGCACGATAGGGGCGCCAAGGGCGCCAGCTGGTTGCACACCAGATCACTCACGTGACAGAATCCTGGGTCCCACCACTCATTCCCACATGATTAGCACCTGATCCAATGTCCCAAGCATTATGTTCCACGTCATTTCCTAATGGGCGCCATGTGCCTGATGTATCTGCACAGTCAGTCCCTGATGTGTCTCTGTGATCAGCAAGGGCGCCATGTTCCCTATGGTCAGCAAGGGCGCCAAGGGCACCATGTTCCCTCTTGCCAGCAAGGGCGCCAGGTTCCTTCTTGTCACTACTCTTGTCCATAGGAACACAGGTATCCATATATGTGACATTGTGCAGCATCATGTCCCAGGCGCCCATGCCATGGGCGCCAACTTCCTCTATTGTATTTGCACCATTGTTCTTCATATTTTCTTCTGATTTTATGAGCCCCTCGCAAGCTGGACCATGGTAAATGTTTATCGTGCCAAGCTTGGAAATAAAGGAGGAAAATAATGAAGGTGTCAATGCCTTGGTGAAGAAATCAGCAAGTTGAGCTTTTGAGGAAATTGGTAGTAGTTTCATCATGCCACTCTGCAGTTTTTCTCTAACAAAGTGGCAGTCAATCTCAAGGTGTTTTGTCCTCTCATGGAAAACAGGATTAGTTGCAATGTGTATTGCACTCTGATTATCACAGTAGAGAACTGGCAGCCTATCACATTTGACATTTAGCTCTTTCAACAAAAACAACAGGCATTGTAATTCGCAAGTAGCAGTGGATAGTGCCCTGTACTCAGCTTCAGAGGATGATCTTGATGTTGTTTGCTGTTTCTTTGTCCTCCATGATACAAGTGATGAACCAAGGAAGAAACAGTAGCCTGTTACTGACTTTCTGGTATCCAAACAATTGGCCCAATCAGCATCTGAGAATCCAAAGATTTGCAGGTTTGATTCTCTGGGAAAGAACAGGCCCCTACCAGCAGTTCCCTTCAGGTATATTAGAACCCTGCAGACATCACTTTAGTGAGTAACAGTAGGAGAGTTGACATGTTAGCTTAATTGCTGAACAACAAAGGTGATGTCTGGTCTAGTGTTAGTGAGGTAGAGCAGTTTTCCTATCAGCTTTCTGTATAATGCAGTATCATCAAAAGACTTTGCAGAATCTTGATGAATTTTTGAATTGGAGTCCATAGGTGTGGTGCTGGGTTTAGAAGCAAGTTGATCTGTCTCATGTAAGAGATCAAGGAAGTACTTCCTCTGACTAATTGTATTACCTCTTTTGGACTTTGAAACTTCAAGCCCAAGGAAGTATTTCAGAGGGCCAAGGTCTCTGATTTTGAAGGCATTGTTGCGCCCGAAAAAGTCCCCGAGGGAGAACCTTCCTCGTTCACAACTTTTCTTAAGACAATGAAGCCGTCACCAATATTTATTAAGGAAAATATTAGGAAAACCTTTTTTGGAAAGCGATTGGTCTTGCAAAGTTAGAGAATAGGGTTCGGGGGTCGGTTACGTGCGGGGAAGGTGTTAGCACCCCACACGTCCTCTCTACTGAGAGGGAACCTTTAATTAAATATGTGGTTTTAATGTGTTGACTTGAAAATACGTAATTTTGCCTCTACTTCTTATTGAAAAATTCTTAATGAAAATCTTTATTTATTATGAAAAAGGAAAAGGGGGAAGAATGGGTTTTTAGAAAAAAAAAACGCTTGACGGGACATGGCCCGCTCCTACGTATCTCCCGGTGCAATGGAGAACTCAAAGCTACGTAGTTCTTCTTTATCCTGAAAAAAGGTTTTTGTCTTTTATCTTTTTAGTGAGTTTTCGAAATAGGACGAGCATTTAGTGAATGATTAAACTAACCAAGGTTATGGGTAATCACTGCTAAGTACTTGAAAATGAGAGTCACTACCACTAGTCAGACGAACAAAGGTTCTGATTGACTATTAGTAGCAACCCGTTTTTTATTTGCCTTTTTGAAAGTGGTTTTCGAAAGAGATTGATTGGCACGAATGATCAAACTAACAAAGGTTATGAGTGATCATCGCTTGTTGTTCTTTGGGAAAAAAGACATCGCCACCAATGGCTAGACGAACAAAGGTTCTGATTAACCACTAGCGACGATGGGTTGAAAATGATTTTAGAAAGGAAAAGGTTTTTGTTCTGAAAATGATCTTGGTTTGCGAAAGTGATTCTTTTTTGTTACGAAAATAACTCTTTTCTTTTCGTTATGCAAATGCTAAACTTTTTTTGGTTGTGCTTGACGAGAATGTGACTCGCTCCTACGTATCCCAAATGGGAATCAAAGCGACGTAGTTCTAAGTTGTCTAAAAAGGATTTTTGTTTTTTATCTCGTTTAACTGTGAAAATTGAGCTTTCATGATGATCAATTGAGCAAAGACTCCAAGTGACCACCATTAGCACTCCATTGTTAATAATCATGCAAGCAAAGGCTTCGCAAGACTACTAACAAAGTTTGATTTTGAGGAGTTTTCGCAATTGAACTGATTCTTGTTTAGGGAAAAGAAAATCTGTTATTTGGGAAAAAAGGTTTGTGAAAAAAAATAAGTTTTCTTAGGGGAAAGAAACAAAATTTTTTAAAAAAGAAACAAGGGGGTGCAGTAGTAAAATAAGGGTGTAAATAAAAGGGGGGTTGTATTGTTAAGACTGGGGTGCAGACAGTGAGCCCAGCTGGTTTTTGTAAGCTGGGCCGCGTTAGTTAAAAAAACAGAGGATGGGCCGCGTGGGGAGTGTGCGTGAAGTAAAACAGGGAGGGGCGAATAGGAATCTGGAAATAAAAAAACGAATGGACGAAATTGCCCCTGGGCCTCCCCACTATAAAAGCCTAACTAAAATGGAAACCCTAATCTCATCCTCTTTCTCTCCACGGCGCATACCCTAAAAAAGCCAACCCCAAAAAATTTTCCTCTCTCTCCTTCCACGGCCGTCCCCATCTCTCTCCCTCACCCCATCCTAATCTCATCTCCTCTCTCCACCGCGCCACTCTCTCTTCTCCTCCGTGACCTCACATCGTTCTCTCCCAACAAGTCGTAGCCTCCCTCACCTCCCTTCTCACGCACCCTGACCTCGCTCTCCCTTACTTCTCCGCCGTTGATGACCAAAACGGGGCGGCGCCGTGGTGGCCGTTTAATGTTTTGACGGGTGGTGGCGCGGTTTTGCGGTGGTGGCCGATGGTAACTGTTTCTGTGGGTGTTCGGTGGTGAGGAGAGAGAGGAGGGTGGTGCGAAGAGGGAGTGGTTCGGTGGTGTAGGTCTGGCCGTGGGGAGGTGATGGTGAGTAAAAGGGGTTCGGTGGTTGGGAGGTGGTTGTGGATGGCCGTTGTGGTGGGTAAAAGGGTTGCTACTGTGGCTAGGGGTGTTTGGTGATGGCTGTTTGGGACGATTGTTTGTAGGAGTATAGTGGTCGGTTCGGTGGTTGCTGGGCGAAGGAGGCGCATGGCCAACGGCCACCGTCCATGGTGGCCGGAGCTTCAGAGTGAGTTTTTCTATGTTTTTATTTGTTTTTTTTATTTCAGATTGGCACATACATATATTTATTTATTATTTTTTTAAAACCTGACCTCTCTCTGTTGTTGCCTCTGACTTATTTTTTGCTGCTTTGTTTCTCTTTTAAAATTTGTTTGTGTTTACCTACATGTACATTATTTTTATGGAACAGAAGGAAAAAAAAGATCAAGACTAAATCTGTGATTACCTACATGTACATTATGAGACTACATGATTTATGTGTACATGAAACAATAAATAAAGAAGGTAAAAAAGGATATGAAAGATAAACACATGAATTTAGGCACTAACCTAGTTCCAAGACCTTTGAAAAAAAAACAGCACTTCCCTCTATTCTGCTCAAATTGAAATATGGTTTCTGTATATTTTTTATGTGTATTTGTGCTCTGCTAGTTTTGGTTGCTGGGTGTTTTTGCAGGGTGTGTGTGTGTATGCTTCTGTTACTGTTTGTTCTCCTTTTCTTTACTGACTTCTGTTCTGTTGTATTTATAGGCAGAGAGTTTGTGGTGTAGGTGTGGTGTGGGGAACAGGGGATCAAAATTCTTGGGGGACAACAGCACAACTGCTTCTGAAAAGCACATGCAGCAGCAATGGATGGGCTGAAATGTTCTTGCCTAAAGTGTGAAAGGCCAAGGAACAAGGAGAAGGGACCTTGAGCCCCATTCTCAAAATGCCATCTTCTGCAGCAGGCTGTGCCCTGCTTTCAATTTTTTTTGTACTGTTTTTAATTGATTTTTTTTGTAAAAAAAGTTGACTCTTTTTTTCTACTATTCTGCCCCCTTTTTTTAATTTTTTTTTTGTTTGTATATGTAACAAATTCAATAAAAGGGACGGCTGATTTTATTTTACTATTTATTTATTATTATTATTTTTATGATAATAACAATAATAAAAAGAAGCGGTAAAAAAAAACACGTACTGACGCAACCATTCGCGCACAACTCGAAACGACACGCGCGCCCGCGTTAAGACTAGGAGCACGTACGCAATTCGAAAACGCACGTAATGCCCTCGATAGTAGGACATACGTACAGTTTAGGCATGACACGCTGTCATACCCCAATTTTGTCCGGCTTAGGTCAAAACCCTAATTTTCCACAAAAAAAAAATAATAAATAAATAAATTGAAGGATGAAGAGTATAATGCATTGCATTTTGGGTCCTAGAAGTCATTCCAAGGTCTTTAAAATCATTTTTAGGGTTGGAATGCACTTTTTAGGCAAATTAGGGTTTTAGGGTCAAAAAGGGCATTTTGGTCATTTTTCGCAAAAAGATGATTTTATCGCCAAAAATGCACATCCACAAAAAGTACATTTTTATTCTATCAAGGATAATTTTTGTACAATTTTTTAGAAAGAAAACCCTAGTCAAAATAATTAAAAATGTATTTTTCCATTTTTAGTGCATAGAAAAATAAAAAAGGGACCATTAAATATTCCTCAATTCTTAAGTGACAATTTTTATTGTCATAGGTGTCTAGAGGGAATATTTTATGGTGCCCAAAAGCATGTGACACATTTTCAATAGTTGCATTCCCATTATTTCCCATGCCCAAAAATTCAAAAAAAAAAACTCAAAAAAGGGAAGTGTCCTCAATAAGACAAAAGACCAAAAAAACAAGTTTTTTTTCTCTTCCTCTCCTCAATTTCGAAATCCTCCTTCTCTCTCCCTCTCTCTCCAATTTGTAATCATTATACCCTCTTTGGTAAAATACCTCACTCACTTACACTAACCCCTTCATAAGAAAACCCAAATTTCCCTCTTTGGTAACAATTCTTCTCTAAAATGCCCTTAACCCTACCTCACATAAAATATCTCTTCCAAAATAAGAAATTCATTTTTTTCTTTTCTTTTTTTTCCCCCTAACTTTCGCCCCCCACTCTCTCACTCTCACATTTTGTGTTTTCTCTCCACCCTCAATCCTTGTGATGAGTGATCTCAACCCTCCATTCAAAATCAAAGCTCAATCCTAGAGCACATCAAAATCACAAAGACTAAACTACCCTTAGACCTAATTTCATCCTATAAATACTCCCTCATTCCCACACCTAAGGGGACTCTCTTTTTGCTTCTCATAAGCCTCTCATTCTCCTACACAAAACCCTAGCACACCCCCTCTCCTTCCTCACCAAAACCGTAGCCCTTCCTCCCCTCTTCCATATATTTTCTTCAAAAATCAACCACCAAATCCTCCATTTCTTGTTAGATCACCATCTTTCCTTCTATTCTCTTCAAGGTTGCATCATCAAATTGCTAAGAGCTAGTAATTTTTGAGCTTATCATCTCCTTCTTCACCTCCTTGTAGTTTTGAGGTAATCCTTGAAGCTTTGCACCTCACATTTAATTTTCTTGCATAATCTCTCCTCTACTCCAAACTCCTTCTTGATTGTTGTTTGCTTTGAGGATCCATTTCAAACATTTTGACAAAGACTTAGGGAGCTTTGGGTGTTTGAGATGGGTCCTTGGCCTTGAAGGAGTCATTCTTCTACTTGAATAATTTCCCTTGCATCTTTACATATTTTGCACTAGATTTCATAAATAAAGTTGTTGTTTATAGGCTTTAGTATTTCGCATATCATAAAAAAATTAGGGTTGATAAGATTTTGTTGTGCTTCTTTGCTTAATCATATAAATCCTTGCAAAAAAATAGATCTATGTTGCTTAGTGTTAATTTTGGTGTTTTATTTATTAAATAAAAAGTGGATCTATGTTTCCTTTGGTTCACATGCTTATAGATCTAAAAATATTTCCAAGTTGATTTTGTTGTTGTTCTTTGTTTAGTGATGTTTAATCTTGTTATTAGTATTTCATTTTAGTGTTAAAGGTTACTTTTGTTGTTTGATGATTTAGCAATATGATTCCCACTAGTGCCTAGTGCACCTTGACCTAAGTGGTGAAGATTGCTAGAAATGACTCAATTTAGTTTATGTGTCCATTCATTTTTGTGTCTTAATTTGCTTGTTGTAAATTGTTGATGATAGGCAAGTTGATTCCCACTAGTGCCTAGTGCACTTTGCTCAAAGTGGGAGGATTGCTCTAGGTGATTCAACTTATTTGTGTGTTTAGTTAATCTTTGCATTTTAATTTGCTTGTTGTAAATTGTTGATGATAGGCAAGTTGATTCCCACTAGTGCCTAGTGCACTTTGCTCAAAGTGGGCGGATTGCTCTAGGTGATTCAACTTATTTGTGTGTTTAGTTAATCTTTGCATTTTAATTTGCTTATTGTTCATTGTTGATGATAGGCAAGTTGATTCCCACTAGTGCCTAGTGCACTTTGCTCAAAGTGGGAGGATTGCTCTAGGTGATTCAACTTATTTTTGTGTTTAGTTAATCTTTGCATTTTAGTTTGCTTATTGCTCATTGTTGATGATAGGCAAGTTGATTCTCACTAATGCCTAGTGCACTTTTCTCAAAGTGAGAGGATTGCTCTATGTGATTCAACTTGGTTTTAGTGTTTATTTATTTTTTACCTTTTTACTTTACCATTCATTAACTTTTTACCAAAACATAAAAATATTTTACTACTTTAGTTTTTACTACTTCATTAATTTTTTACTAAAACATAAAAAGATTTTACCACTTCCCATTTACCTCATGCATTTTTACTTTACCATCTCATTAAATAATTACCATTTACTTCATTCATTTTTACTTTACTTTTCACTAACTTCTTACTTAAAGTTTTACAACTTATCAACTTGCAAAAATACCCAAAACATTTTCACATTCATGCATCTTCATTCATACCTAGTTTATGTGACACTCTCATGCATCCTCATATGCTTATATCTCTTGCATCCTCTTATGCATCCTTGTATGCCATCCATTCATAAATAAAATGCTATGCATCCATTCCTTGTACATTCATGCACCTACATGCTTACCTAATCATGCATCGTTGCTTACATATTCAATCATTTAACTTAGAATACTCTATGTTTACAATCAATTGTATTCACTTGTTCTTGATGCCATGTAAATGTCTTGACTTGATTGTGTGCCCTCCCCTCCACTTGTATGACCTCCTAATGGAGACGTAAGTCTACATGCATGTTGTAGCATAGAGCCATTAGGGTAAATACAATCCATCTTGCACACACACAATTACTTTGAGAACTTTGTTTTGCATCTTTAATAATTGAATCCTTTGATTGTATGGGCATGTTTAATCTTGGTTAATGAATGATATGTTCATGTTTGCTTGAGTACTATTCATTCATTTGCATTTGGTTATGGATTTAGAATTGACTTGAAATGTTCTACTTCTTTTCTAAAACCCATTTCCTAAAATCATTTCAAAAACAAAAAGAAACTTTTACTTTCAAAACAAAAATAAATCAATCGTCATTAAACGCCAATCGCGTCGTTGCCGATTAGGTCGTTAATGATGATGTTGTTTTCAAAAAGAGTTAGTAGCGAGACCATTCTAACCGTTGTTGTTCGGTCTTCGCAAAAGCTCTATCCCATTTTCGAAAACTTATTCATTTCTCAAAAATAAACCAATTGTCATTAAACACCAATCACGCCGTTGCCGATTAGGTCATTAATGATGATTCCATTTTCAAAAGATTTAGTAGTGAGACCATTCTAACCGTTGTTGTTCGGTTTTCGCGAAAGCTCGATCCTTTTTCAAAACCAAAAACCGAGAACTACGTCGCTTTGATCCCTCTTCCAGTGAGGGTACGTAGGAGCGGGGTCCTGTCCTGTCAAGCACACTTTTAAAAAAACAACTTTGTTTTGTTCACCGAGAACTACGTCGCTTTGATCCCTCTTCCAGTGAGGGTACGTAGGAGCGGGGTCCTGTCTTGTCAAGCACACTTTTAAAAAACAACTTTGTTTTGTTCCCCGAGAACTACGTCGCTTTGATCCCTCTTCCAGTGAGGGTACGTAGGAGCGGGGTCCTGTCCCGTCAAGCACACTCTTAAAAAATCTTTGTTTTGTCCTGATTTTCAAAGATAACCAAAAATATTCTTCTTCCCTCCTGTTTTCAATAAAGCAAATCCTAAAGAAAAGAAAAGAAGTAGAATAAACCGCTTTCAAACTCAAACTTTTGTCTAAACCACACATCAAGTTAATGGTTCCCTTTCGGTAGAAAGGAGGTGCGGGGTGCTAATACCTTCCCCGTACCTAACCGACCCCCGAACCTACATCTCTGCGTTTCCAAAAGACCATCTGTAGCGACCGAAAAATCCGGGTGAGGATTCCTCGAAGGTTCAAAAATGAAGCCGCCACCAAAGTTTAATTATAAGGGCAAACATTGGAAAATCCCTTTTGGAATGGATAAGGGTCCTTGAGACCAGATTTGGGTTCGGGAGTCGGTTATGCGTGGGGAAGGTATTAGCACCCCACGACATCCTTCCTAAGGAAGGTTACCTGCTAACTAGTTGTAGGAAAGAATATTAATTTTTAAAATGTTTATTTTTACCCTTTTATTGTGAATTAAAAAGAAAGAAGAAAATTGGTATTTAATTTGAGAAAATGATTATTTAGGAGAAGACTGAAAAATGTTTTTTATTAGTGCAATTGACAGATGTGGGCCCCCATCTGCTCCTACGTATCTCTTGGTGAGAATCAAATCACACGTAGTTCTTGGGTAGAAAAAATTTGTTGGTTGGTATTTTTTTATTTAGGGATTTTAGGACTCCTGAGTGATCAGTTCATTTGTCCTAAAATGATGACTAATCCGACTGTACAGTTGGCTTAGTCTCCTAATTTGTGAAAATAGAGTTTTTGGAGTTTGGAAAAATGGTTTGATGTGTGTTGGTTTGATTTTATTGGAATAGGGATTTTAGGACTCTTGAGCCGTACGGTTCATTTATCCTAAAACGATGACTAACCCGGCCGTACGGCCGACTTAGTCCCCTATTTGCATTTTCGAAAAAAAGGTTTATTAATTATTATTATTTTTTACGGGTTCTAAGACTCTTGAGCTGTACAGCTCATTCATCCTAGAACGCTGACTAACCCGACTATACAGTCGACTTAGTCCCCTATTTGTTTTTTTTTAAAAGAAAATATTTATTTTATTTTTATAAGTTTTTTATAAAGAAAAATGTATATTGTAAAAGAAATTATTTTTTGTAAGGAAGTATGTGAAAAAACAAAAAAGGGGTGCAATAGTAAAACATGGTGTATTTAGCAGAAATGGCGCTGTTTTAAAAGAATGGGGTGCGTTTAGCAGAAGCCCAGTCCACGTTATTTGGATTCTGGGCTGGTTGCTTATGAAGCTGGGCTTATGCGCAAGGGGGTGTATGAAGTACACGTTGGGTGTAAATAGTTTCAGGGGTGTTGTATTATAAACAAAAGGGGGTGGAGTTACAGAGCCCAGTTCAGTTTCATAATTTTTGGGCTTTTAAATCGATTCAGTGAGTTGGGCTTAGCAGGGGTGGTGTAACGATAAAACGCAGGGGCACTAGTAGCATACTGAAGTGAAAATAAAGAATTAAAATAAATAGTAATTAAATGGAATATATACATGTTTTAAAATGGAACCCTAATACTCATTCACTATACCTGCGCCGCACAGGTTCTTTTGTGGAGAGAGAGAGAGAGAGAAATTTGAGGAGAGAGAGAGAGAGAGAGAAATTTGCGGAGAGAGAGAGATTTGCGGAGGGCGATGCAGAGAGGGACTGGCCGGAAGGGGCGACTACGCGAGGCACCACGGCGTTGCCGGCGATGGGTTCACGGCGAGAGGGAGAGCTTCGTGGTGGTGATGGCTCCGGCGAGAGGGTGATTTGTGCAGGATTAGGAGAGAGAACGAAGGGAAGGTGCGATGGAGGGAGAGAACGAGACGGTGGTAGAGTTCGTGGTGGCGTTTAATGGCGCCGGTCATAGGGCTGATGGTGTTGAACGAACGACGGTGCTGATGGTTACCGCGAGCTCACGGCTTAGGCTACGTTCAGAGACAGGGAACGAAAGGGGAGACGTGGTGTTGCGGTTTTC
Source organism: Astragalus membranaceus (assembly GCA_039519185.1). Taxonomy (NCBI): domain Eukaryota; kingdom Viridiplantae; phylum Streptophyta; class Magnoliopsida; order Fabales; family Fabaceae; genus Astragalus; species Astragalus membranaceus. The sequence continues at coordinate 28,402,333 of CM076854.1, read as the reverse complement.
GCTGGAAACGGTGACAGCGACGGCTTGGAGGGAACGAAGGAACGCCGACGAGCGACGGCGAGTTTCGGTGAACGACCACCTTTTATGGTGGTCGAAGGTAAGTTTCTGATTTTAAATTTTTTATATTTCCTATTTCCTGTCTTCTCTTCGTCTACTGATACTTCCATCTTCATTCCCTCCCTCTCTTTTTTCTTTGGAAAAACAGAAAGCCTTTAGATTTCCAGTTTATCAAAATTTCTAAAAATTTCTAAACCCTATCTTTCAAGAACTAAAAAAATGTTTGTGGTATTCTGAAATTCTATGGTTCTTCTTCTGTTTTTTTTTTGACAAATTTAAGACCCTAATTTTTTGTGTATCACCTATCTTGCCCTAAGCACTAATTTTGGTTCAAAAACTGAGATAACACTCCTATTTGTGCTCTGATTCTATGTTTTACTGGTTTTCAACATTTTCATTATTGATCCTAAATTCTATCCAGTTCTCGAAACATTTCTAGTATTTACATTTTTTTACTCTAAACTATTCTAGTTAACAAAATATAGATATATACCGGAGTAGAAGCTAACCAACCTGTTCTCCAGCTTCTGATCTTCTTCCTGTTACTGTTCTGCTACCTTTGAATTTCTGCTGCTGCTTCTCGAACCACTACTGCTTCGGCTGCTGTCCCTCCCTTTTTAGAGTTTCGGTGATTAGGGTTTCCGTACGAAACCCTAATTTTGCTATAAGATTCGTGTGAATTTTCTGGATGAATTTCAGTGCCTTTTCTGTGTGTATCGGGCTTGTTTTTATAGGCAGAAATTAGGGTTTCTTATCCTTCTCCATTTTCTTTCCTTTTTTGCAGGTGTTGGGCTTGGGTTGGAGAAGTGGATGCTTGGTGAGCAAGGAAAGGAGCTAGGGTTCAGCTGCTGCCTTTTTTCATTTTTCTATATTTTTGTATTTTTTATTATTTTTTTGGGATTATTGTATTTTTGGATTTATTTTGTGTTTTTTGGATTATTGTAAATATTTGTAAATTAATTCTGATTTTATTTAATATTTTTTTGGTGATTTATGATTTATATTTATATATATATATATATTTTTAAAAAATTAAGTGAATAGAAACAAAGTGAAGTTGGGCCAGAACCAAGAATGAAAATCGAGCCCAATCAAACAACGCGTTAAAATGAGGCCCAATTAGAAGAACCAGGCCCATTACAACTCATTATTAAAGATAGGCCCAAAGACGTCAAGTATAGGCTCAATTAGAGAACTACCAAAATCAGGCCCAAACAATTGGACAAACTGGTCCAAATTATGACGGCGCTCGTAATACCGTTTTCGTAATGATATTCCTTGGGACCTACGACATGCGAGCTAAGTTAAATTGATTGCGAGAAAAAAAAGTGATCGGACAAAATTGGGGTATATCACCATCCGCCTTGTTTAAAAGACCTTTTTTCAATGTTTTGGTCTTAAAATTAAAATATTGGTGGCGGCTCCAAACTTTTTCCACGTTGTCAAACGAAAAGTCCCAAACCGGATTTTTCGGGCGCAACACACGCGTAAGCTACTATTATTATTTTTCTTATTTTTTCGGGACTCTTTTTTGAAAACAAAGCGAGTGTCAAACAAAATCGTTGCACGGGAGTGCCAAAGACACCCGCGTTTAGAACAATATGCGAAGCGATACAATTTTTGGGATTTTCCATTTAGTCGCACAAAATTGGGGTATGACAGCTGCCCCTCTTTATTTGGATTTTATCAAGAAATATGAATCGGCCGAGACATATTTCGAAGATAAAATATGAATAAAGAATTCAGAAATTATACCAATTTTGTCTACTTGGAGAAATCCGAATTTTCTTTTTCTGTTTCTTCTTTTTTCTTTTTTTTGAATCAACACTTGGAGCGTTGATGAGGAAACGATAAACGAAATGGTTAACAACATGCACGCTAACTGCGAAAGGCAAGGAAAGCGCTAAATGAAGAAAGCGATAAAGAAAGCGGTAAAATGCCAGGCTGCCTAAAACCTGTGAACGAACCTCTGCGAATCCGAGTTTGCACGTCGCTTTGAGGAGCACGCATCCTGAGAATCTTTGGTCATTCGAGCGACCGGGGGGATCGTTATCAGCTCCGGAACTGATATACAGATCAATGCACGGAATCCACTGTATCTTAGGCTGATACAACTATTCCGTTGAACCTCACATGGGGCTGCGGTCCATCGCGTTGCTCGTAAACGATGTGAGACCTGGCCAGAAGGGAGCGATGATCTCTCTGGGCTCCAATCCGCAATGCGGCCTGAGCGCTCTCTTTTCTTTTCTCTTTTTCCTTTTCTTTTTTTTTGTTTCTCTCTTTTCTCTTTTTTTTTTGAACTCCTAACTTGGGGGGGCATTTTCTGGAATCTGAAGGCGGGCATTAACACCGCGGTGTTTATCCTCTCTCACTTGTCTGCAGCTGAAAAATGAGCCCATACATGCAATGCAAATGCCATGATTGCCATTTTCTTTTTCTTTTTCTTATGATGAATGTAATGTAAATGCCTGAATTTCTCTTTTCTTTACTTTATTATTATTATTTTCTATGTCTGATGAGTGCATGATTTTATGCTTGGTGAATGTAATGCATGACTTTATTTGTTTATTGCTCTTTTGCTTTTTCAACCTTTTCTTTTCTCTTCCCTCCTTTTTTTTTGGGCTTTTCCTTTGCTGGTCCGACCAACTCGCGGGACTTGCGTTATGAGACACCATGATTATCTACGATACTTATTCGGGAGCCGAGCTTCGTCCTCTTGTTTTAATGCAATCAGCGCTTCTTATTTGATTTTTGTGAGCTTACTTGACTGAAAGATCATCTTTTTTGTTATCATTTTCAAAAATTTCGCAATGATCTTAATGCTATGACTTATGCACGTTTCCGTGATTTATTTATCATCTACCATATAACGTAGTTTAAAATCAGAAATGAAAAGAAAGCAATGATAAGACAGCAAACTGATAGAGTGAAAAATTTGGACTTTTATTCATACAGGAGTCAGACGCGCAGAATGTCACGCTGACTGAAAAGGGTACATTGGAAATTTTCCTGAAACTAAGAAAAAGAAAAAGGAGAACGGACGCAGCAGATCTTATGAATATTCTTTGTCTCTGGAGCGTTCGATGCCAACCGCTCATACTTGCAGCCTTGATCACCCTTTTATCCAAGCTTTTAGGAGCACTGCTTGCCCCTTTTCTTTTTATGTCCAACTTTTCTGACCCTAATTTTTGCCTGGATCGCCCTTTTGAGTTTTCAATCCACCGGGTCGCTCAATTTTGCCTAGGCCGCCCTTTCGGGTTTTCAACCTAGCGAGCTAATTCTTGCTTGGCTCATCTTTCTCTTTTATTTTTCTCAGGCGTAATATTTCTTGACTGAATCTGAATTGACTGGGTTCTTGAGTTCTTCACCATCCATGTTGGTGAGTATTAATGCTCCTCCAGAAAAGGCTTTCTTCACCACATATGGCCCTTCATAATTTGGGGTCCATTTCCCACGGGAGTCACTCTGAATAGGCAGGATCTTCTTGAGCACCAGGTCTCCTTCGCTGAATTCTCGGGGACGAACCTTCTTGTCGAAAGCTGTCTTCATCCTTTGTTGATACAACTGGCCATGACACAGGGCAGCAATTCTTTTCTCCTCAATGAGATTCAGCTGATCCAGACGAGCTTGGACCCATTCTGCTTCTTCCAACTTGATTTCCATCAGCACCCGTAGGGAGGGTATCTCAACTTCAATAGGGAGGACTGCTTCCGACCCATACACCAAAGAGAAGGGAGTTGCCCCGGTTGAAGTACGCACGGAGGTACGATACCCGTGCAAAGCAAAAGGAAGCATCTCGTGCCAATCTTTGTAGGTTACTACCATATTTTGCACAATCCTCTTAATATTCTTATTGGCTGCTTCGACTGCCCCGTTCATCTTAGGACGGTATGGAGAAGAATTATGATGTTTGATCTTAAACTCTGTGCACAATTCTTTCATCATCTTACTGTTTAGGTTGCTGCCATTATCGGTGATAATCTTGTCTGGAAGCCCATAGCGACAAACCAAATCTCTCTTTACAAACTTGGCAACCACAGAACTGGTTATGCTGGAATATGAAGCGGCTTCAACCCATTTGGTGAAGTAATCAATTGCAACTAGGATGAAGCGGTGACCATTTGACGCCTTGGACTCTATGGGACCGATGACGTCCATGCCCCACATTCAAAATGGCCAAGATGCAGTCAAGACATTTAATGAAGCCGGTGGCACATGTATGTGATCGGCATAAATCTGGCATTTTTGGCACTTCCTCACAAAACTGTAGCAGTCTGCCTCCATCTGCAGCCAATAGTAGCCAGCCCTTAATATCTTCCTTGCCATAGTATGCCCGTTGGAATGAGTTCCGAACGAGCCCTCATGCACCTCTCTCATGATCCTTTCTGCTTCCTCCTTTGCCACTCACCTAAGGAGTACCTTATCATGATTCCTCTTGTAAAGCACCTCGCCACTCAAGAAGAAATTCATTGACAGTCTTCTAAGTGTTCTTTTATCATTTTCCGATGCCCCTGGAGGATACTCTCTGTTCAGGATATACTGCTTGATGTCACGATACCAAGGTTTATCATCTCCGTTATCTTCAACTGCTGCGCAGGAGTAGGAGTGTGCCGGCAAACCTCGATGCTGGATTCTGATCTGGGTCAAGTTCTTATCACAATTGATATTAAACATTGAAGCTAAAGTGGCCAGTGCATCAGCCAACTGATTCTCTCTGCGAGGAAGATGTTGAAATGTGATTTCTTCGAAGGACTCAACCAATTCTCGGATGTAGTCTCTGTATAGTATCAACTCGGGATCTCTGGCTTCCCAATCTCCGTTCACTTGATGGATAACTAGGGCCGAGTCTCCATACACATCTAATCTTTTAACTTTCCAGTCTAGAACTGCCTGAATACCCAGAATACATGCCTCGTACTCCGCAATATTATTTGTGACATAGAAGCTCAATCTAGTAGTGAATGGTATGAAGCGATTGTCAGGGGACACCAGCACTGCCCCAGCCCCGTGCCCATAGCTGTTGGAAGCACCGTCGAACACTACTCTCCATCTTTCATTCTCTGGGGACCTTCCTTCTTCAACTAAAGCCATAATGTCCTCATCTGGGAAATCACACTGCATCGACCGGTAATCTTCAACAGGCTGATGTTCCAAGTACTCAGCTAGCGCACTACCTTTGATGGCCTTTTGAGTGACATAAAGAAGATCATATTCTGACAACTACATCTGCCATCTGGCAATTCTTCCTGTAAGCGCAGGCTTCTCGAAGATATACTTGATAGGATCCATCTTTGACACCAACCAAGTGGTGTGACTTAACATGTATTGCCTCAAGCGATGAGCAGCCCAAGCCAAGGCGCAACAAGTCTTTTCTAGTAACGAATACCTCGTCTCACAATCGGTGAACTTCTTGCTCAGATAATAAATTGCGTGCTCTTTCTTGCCAGTTTCGTCATGTTGTCCTAACACACAACCCATTGAATTTTCTAGCACGGTCAGGTACAGGATCAAAGGTCTACCATGCACCGGGGGCATTAAAATAGGCAGATCTTGCAGGTACTTCTTAATCTTCTCAAAAGCTTCTTGGCAATCATCATTCCACTTAGTCTCTTGATTCTTGCACAGCAATTTGAAAATCGGCTCACATGTAGCAGTTAGCTGGAAGATAAACCTGGAAATGTAGTTCAGTCTTCCGAGAAAACCCCGAATTTCTTTTTCTGTCTTAGGAGCAGGCATCTCGAGAATTGCACGCACTTTGTCTGGGTCAACCTCTATCCCCTTTTGATTGACAATAAACCCCAATAGTTTTCCTGATCTCACCCCAAAGGTGCATTTAGCTGGATTTAACCTGAGCTTGAACTTTCGCAACCGTTCAAAGAGCTTCCGCAAATTAACAACGTGCTCTTCATCTGTTCTGGACTTTGAGATCATATCGTCCACGTACACCTCAATCTCTTTGTGCATCATATCGTGGAACAACGTGACCATAGCTCTTTGGTAAGTAGCGCCGACATTCTTCAACCCAAACGGCATGACCTGATAGCAGAACGTTCCCCAGAGAGTTGTGAAAGTAGTCTTCTCCATATCCTCAGGAGCCATTTTAATCTGATTATACCCTGAATACCCGTCCATGAAGGAGAAAAGGGAGTGCTGTGTTGTGCTGTCTACTAGGACATCAATATGGGGCAAGGGAAAATCGTCTTTGGGACTGGCACGATTCAGATCTCTGTAATCGACACACATTCTAACTTTTCCATCCTTTTTGGGCACTGGCACAATGTTAGCCACCCACTGTGGATACTTGGCTACGGCTAGGAAACCAGCGTCAAATTGTTTCTTCATTTCGTCTCTGATCTTTAAAGACATCTCAGGCTTCATCCTCCTTAGCTTCTGTTTAATCGGAGGGCACTCAGGCTTGACTGGCAGCTTGTGCACCACTATATCAGTATCTAACCTGGGCATATCTTCATACGACCATGCAAAGACATCAATGTAGTCACGCAGGAGTTGAACCAACTTCTCATGCTCACTCTTTTTCATTGAAGTGCCAACCTTGACTTCTTTCTTTTCGCCCTTTGTGCCTAAATTGATGATCTCAATAGTTTCCCCATGTGGCTGAATAACCTTTTCTTCTTGCTCAACCATTCTCATCAATTCCGGAGGAGTTTCCCCGTCGTCCTCGGCATCCTTCTCAGCTTAATTAACGGGGTAACCAAAATTAACATATGGACCGCTGGCATCATTATTTTCAGAGGTATTCATTTTAGATCTGCATTTGCGAGAATAGAAAAGCAATGAACAAGCAAAAATAGAGACACAAAATGAAGGCGCAAAAAGGCTATTTTTATTCATTTGAGAATTCAAAACTACATTTTGTCGATAGATGATATCTAAAAGAAAACATGCATGCCCCTATGAAACTGTCCTAAGGCCTTGGGCAGAGCCAAAGGATTTGCATTACAAAGATCATTACTTTGAAATGAAAACAACAGGGAAATCGACGATCATCCAGTTGCCAATGTCTTCTCCTGCAACACTGCGACGAACCAGGCCCCAACCCTCGCCTTCTTCAACTAACTCTTCCTCGATGACAGCTATCTGATTAGGGATCAGCATTCCAGCACTCCTGAAATTCCGCTTGAGGTCATCTATGGGGACCATCATCAATCTGGGTTCTCTCCCCTGAAGCCTAGCCAATCTCTTCTCACGCTTTTCCTCAGCCATTCTTCTCTTATCAGCTGGAGTGGGCCCATAGCCTAACCCACGTCTGTCCTTGTATTCATGCAGATGTACGGGTGACAGAATTCCTTGCTCAGATCTTCCTAGCCCCTTCCTAATCTGATAGCCACTCTTCAGCATAACTTTTGCTACCATAACATCAGCATTGGACCACTTGGGTACAGGTACTGGGGATTCTCCACTTACGAACACAGCATTCGCAATTTCTAAGGATTGAAAGGCGGATTCGAGGGATTCCTCTGCAGCTTCAATATAATGAGAGGGGACAAGTTTGCTGACTGTGAACTCTTCCTCCCCAGAGACAACTACAAGCTTATCGTCGACTACAAACTTGAGTTTTTAGTGAAGTGTTGAAGGGACAGCGCCTGCTGCATGGATCCAAGGTCTCCCCAAGAGACAGCTGTATGAGGATTCAATATCCATAATCTGAAAAGTCACATAGTACACCTCAGGCCCTATTTGCATTGGAAACTCCATTTCCCCTATGACTTCTTTCTTAGACCCATCAAAGGCCCTGACCAGGGTTGAGCTGGGTTTCATGTAGGAACAATCCACCTCTAACTTGTTCATCATTGATCTGGGCATAACGTTCAATGAGGATCCATTGTCAATGAGAACCCTGGAGAGCGTATATTCATCGCACTTCACTGAGATATGCAACGCCTTATTGTGCCCCTTCCGCTCTGGGGTGAGCTCATCATCAGTGAAAGTAATGTAATTAGATGCAACGATGTTCCCAACTATACCATCCAACTGGTTGACAGTAATATCTTGGGAGACATGGGCCTCATTCAGTACTTTAACCAAGGCGTCACGGTGGGCTTCTGAGTTTAGTAGTAGGGACATGATGGAAATTTTGGCTGGGGTGTGGTGTAGCTGATCCACCACTTTGTAGTCACTCTGCCGCATTATCTTCAAGAATTCAGCAACCTCTGGGTCTGACACCTTCCTATTTATCACAGGCTCCGGCTCTACATTCTTTCCTTTTCGGATTCTCTCTTCTGTTGCCTTAGAAGGATCCTCTTCCTGAGCTTGGGGAACATACACACACCCACTTCTAGTTACCCCACTACTTCCTGCAATATTGGTGATGTCAAGAGCAGCTTGAGATCTCAGAGCTGGAATTGGCACACTGTAGCTCCATGGGACGTCAGTGTTCTTCTGGCTAGGAGCTGGAACTGGGATCACAATAGTCTTTGGTCTTGCCAAAGCCGAATTCCGACTGTATGGCACCTCGATAGGTCTCTGCACATCTCTGCCCCCTTCTGATTGGAGGGTCAGAACATCCTCCTCTCTCCCCTGTATACCCACCTGGATGATGTGGCGGTCCATCAGATCCTGTAACACCACCTTGAATGTTTCACATGCTCCTACACAGCTGACATTAGCACAAACTCCTTTCTGAACACAACCCATCCTAATAATCCCGCATTTGCACAATTCTGCATGAATGATTTCTAGGGGAGTCTGAATATCTTCTACTGATCTGATTAGGGACTGCTCTTTCATATCCATGACTGCATTAGTGGCATGCTTCCCATGACCAGGCAGCGGGTTAGTCGTGATATTTGGATCCTCCTGCTTGAAAGTTATGCCTTTTTTGTCTATCAAGTCCTGCACCACTATCTTGAAGGCTTTGCAATCCTCCACAACATGCCCAACTGCCCCTTCGTGGAAAGCACAGGTACTATTGGGGTTGTATCCTCTGAAGTAAGGTGGTTGAACAGGTTTCATGGGTCTTGTATTGATGAGCTTATTGGTGATGAGGTAGTTGAATAGGTCTGTGTATGACATGGGAATTGGGTCAAAGTTGTTCTGTTTTGATAGGTCCTTTGGTGGTTGCTTTGGTTGTTGTTTTGTAATGGATGGGCTGTTTGTGTGGGAGTGGGGACTGGGATGTTGGGTGGCTGGTATGGTGGGCTGATAGTGATGGTATTAGTTTCCCCCTCTTTCTTTTTGGGAAAGCCGGAGAATGGCTTCTTTTGGGAACTTGTGTTACTTGTGGACCCCTGTGCAATCTTTCCACTTCTCAATCTGTTCTCCAATCTCTCTCCCACAATCACCATATCTGAAAAATTGGATGATGCACTGCTAATCAGACGATCATAATATAGCGGTGGTAAGGTTTCCATGAACATAGAAACCAATTCTTTGTCTAAAAGAGGAGGTGTGACTTGTGCGGCCAAAGCCCTCCATCGCTGGGCGTACTCCTTGAATGATTCATTTTCCTTCTTGCTCATATTCTGCAGCTGTGTTCGGTCTGGCGCCATGTCTATATTGTATTGATATTGCTTGAGGAATGCATCTGCTAAATCCTTCCAGCAGCGAACTTGGGATGGCTCTAACTTCATATACCAATTAAGAGATGCCCCAGCGAGGCTGTCTTGGAAGCAATGGATTAATAGTTTGTCATCACGGGAGTAAGTAGACATCTTCCTACAATACATCGTCAAGTGACTCTTTGGGCAGGTCGCACCTCTGTACTTTTCAAAATCGGGGACCTTGAATTTTGGAGGCAACACCACGTCGGGAATAAGGCACAAGTCTCTGGCCTCCCTATCCCTGGAGCCAAAGCCTTCAATCATTCTTAGTCTTTCTTCTAACATCTGGAACTGCTCTCTAGTCTGTTGGTGCTCAGCGGAATAGACTTGAAGGGAATGACTTACACCATAAGGAGGTGGAGGCATTGAGTGCTGAACCTGAGGGTAAACGGAGTTTCCGGATACGAAACCTTGAGTCTGTGGAAAGGCAGCTGGCTATGGACTGAGGTTCTGAGGAGCAGGCTGAGGTATAACAATTGGATGCGGGATCTGAACCTGGGGCTCAGCAGTCATTCCTTCTGACCCGACAGACGTTGGCTGTACATTTTCAACTATTGCCACGGGACCAGCTCCTGGGTTAGCCCCTTGATTTGGAGGAATATAACCCAAAGGAAGGCCATAAGGAGGCCACTGAGCAGCTTGAAAGTCATTTCCATTCTTCAAGGACAACAGGAGTCTCATCATCTCGCTCATCTGTGCCTTCATGGCATTCATTTCATTTCTCAACTCAGGATCACCTTGACTGGAGCTACCAGGAGCTGAATGGTTCTGATTCTGTACCTCGGGGCCTTGGCCTGTTCCATTTCCATTCTCTGAGCCTGAAGCTGGAGGATTCTGATTCTCTGGTTGAGGTTGATCGGGGTCACTTAAGATTGCCATTCCTCTGGCCTGTGAACGTGTCCAATACGGATGTGGTCGCACCAGCTTGCCTTATCTTTTGTTTGATTTGAAAAAAAATTTATAAGCAAAGGAGCAGATTAATGAATGCAATGTAATGCACATCATTTTTTTATGTTATTTGTTGTTTATTGCCGGGAATCACAGTGCAACTTGCTCTTGTCGTAGGTGTATATTCAAATATTTTCAAGAACATAACGCGGCTGGGATCAACAAGTGAGATAAACGTACTTCATTCAAGCATCATATCTTTAATCATTCCAAGAAAAAGATACAGTATCCTTAAATGTGCAATACAACGCTTTGAAAATAAAAACACAACATTCTTTAAGAAAAGAAAAATTACAATTTCCTAGTGAACATTCTAAAAAAGGGAAAATTTAAATCTAAAAACCTATTGCCTTCATCTTCTCTTGGTTCTTCTTCTTTTTGCTAGCTGCAGCAGCTTCTCTTGCCCTTTCCATGAGTTCCTCAGTCAGAGACCTGCAGTACTCCACGAATTCATATACTCGCACCGGAGTGTTGTAAGGCAGCATCTCAGCTTCTGCCTTTCTCAACCTCTTGGGAACATCCCTCACCGCCTGGTTAGCCAACCATGTCAATTTGGAGAACTTGTTCTTCCACTGTTGAATTTCTGCCCTCATCTCAACTATGATCTCTTGCTTTTCAATCCTACCCATTAGCTCGAGAAGATTGTATTCCCAGTACTGACTCTCCTCTCTTACCTGTCGGTAAGCATCACTGATGTACCTCAGATTCCTTCTTAGCTCATCTGAATTCTCTTGCTCCATCCTTAAAGCCTGCTGATACTCTCTAAGGATGTTCTCAATTGCACCTCTATCTTGTCTGATGCACCTTATTTGACTTTCAAGCTCAAACGCCACAGACTGAGACTCTTTCTTGCATTCCTCTAGTGATTCCTTTGCAGCTCTCTCACTTTGCACAGACTTCTTGAACAACTTCCTCCATTCGTTTGCTCTAACCATGGCCTCACCCACCTTGGCATTCGATCTTTTCAACTCATCTTTGGCACCTTTCAGATATTTCTTCAATTCCTGATTACTTTCCTCTTCTTTCTTAAGTTTCTTGCTGCTTTCTTTGAGAGCTTCGGCCTTGCGCTCGTTCTCGTTCTCTAACGTTCTCTTCTCAGAAGTTACTTTCCCCAACTTATCTTGTAAGGCTTTCTTTTCTTCTTCTACCTTGAACAAAGCAGATTTGACTTCACTTAGTTCTTTGAGACTTGGAACGTGAAGCTCTGGGACTTCTTTCCCAACTGACGATGAATTCTGACGAGGCGGGCCAACATTTTGAATTCTTTGGTGAAGCCATTGGTAGAAAGTAACATCACCCGTTTTCTTTGTGATCTCCACTTTATCCTTGTAAACTACACCCTCCCAAGCCTTTGAAATTTTCTGAAGCAAGCCTTGGTTCTTTGGATCTTCTTTATCGAGAAAGATTGGGGCCAACATGTCTTTAGTGGGTGCATTCTTCATAGGATACCCAAGCTGTCTGATGGTGAGAGAAGGATTGTAATTGATGTAGCCTTGGGTTCCCATTAAGGGCACATTCTGGAAATTGCCACACCGGAACAGTATTGAAGGCCTATCTTTCCAACACGGATGATTGAACCAACAGACTTTGAGAGCACTGAGATTCTCTAAAGGGTGCACCCATTCTCATGCACTTCTGGCTTCTACATCACAACACAGGGCATATTCTACTAAGTCCGCTGCTTTCGTCTTATGAGTGACAACATGGTTGAGGAACCAGGTGTAGAGAACATGGAAAGAGCAAGCAACCTTCTTCTTTCCTAACACACGGTGATGAGTGAAGGAATAGTAGATATCTGCAAGGATTGCTGGTATAGGGTTAATCGGATTTTCTTTACTTATGAATGCTAGAAAAAGCCCAATAGCGGTCTCATCAATGAACCTCTCGACCTGAGGGAAAAGGACGATCCCGAAAATAGTTAGGGCTAACAGCTGCTTGAAAGGACCCCACTTCTTATTCTGGGCATAAAACTTCAATAAACCTTCGAAATAACTTAGCGGGAAACCCCTGATACGGTTCTTCTTTTCCTTATGAAGCTCTAATTCCTTCACACTGACTTGCAACAACAAAGAAAGTCTCTGGTCTGAATACCGATGTTTCTGATATTGGTAAGGTGCTAACTCGGACTTTGAGAACCCCAAAATCTATTCATACTCCTCGAGAGTTGGTGATAACTGAAAGTCTTTGAAGAGGAAGCATCGAATGTCCGGATCATAGAATCGGCTCAGGGCCATAATAGCACTCTCTTGGATATCTAATTGTAACAATCTGAGGAGGTTACCATAAGCCTTCCCGAATAGATCCCTCTCTTCTGACTCCATCAAGGAAACAAACTCTTTCAAACCCTCTACATCTATTCTCCTGACAACCGGGAACCTTGAATTAAGTACAATCTCGCTTCTTGATCCCATGTTGCTTTATCTTTCCCGCCTAAAACAAGATTCCAAGTTACTTTACAATCCCGGCAAACAGCTTAGATGCTTGACGAATGATTTTCAAAATTGGGCTTTATTTAATGCAGATGATGCAAATGACGTAATGATGCAATGATGCCATGATGCATGATGCAATGATGCTTCTTTTCGTGTTTTTGCAGAAAGATGATATTTACAGGTGGTGATTTGAAAATTTTCACACTATATGCCACCTCATATAGGCGTTTATTGAAAAGGAAAAGCATATCTTTTTTGATTTTCGAAAATTCTGAAGGAAAAATTGATTGAACTGAATGCAATGATGCAGCACACAATTTGGAAAGCCCTTGTGACCTAAAAGGGGGTAGAACCTATGATCTAAGGTATTTTAGGGATAATCTTCTCATGTAGCTCTATTCACACCCTCACAAAGGTCATCAGAGCCACAGTCCCTCTCATGAAAATCCCCGTAAATGCAGCAAACTGCTAGATACGGAGCATCATGAAAGAGCACAACTCTGATTGAAACTTTCGCGAGTAGCCAAACGGACAAAGGTCCTGATGGGCTCCCACTACTCGAATCCACTCATCCTAAGGTACCCTAACAGACCTGGGTTATGGTCTCTTTCTCTAATCATATAATCTCAAGGTACAAGTGTGTGTGTGCGAAGGGCATTTCCTTAAAAACTACCCCACCTGCAAATGAAAATCCAGAACAGTCCAGACAATAGCATGTTGTCTACTCTAGGGTTCAATATCATACAAACAAGCCTAGGGTGCCAACAACAATGCACTACTTGCTTAAGAAAGGGAGCTGAGGAGAGGGGAACCTGATAAGAGAGGAGAAAATGCATGAGTTTACCTTAAGAAAGGGAGCAAAGAAAAAAAGGGAACATGATATGATTGGGGAAATGCATGAGGGAACTAAGCATATAAGCAAAGAAGCAACCATCTATTACTTTAAACAAAAGCAAACATAGAAAGAGAAGAAGAAGAACGAACAGGAATGTAACATGAAAGTATGAAAAAGAAGAAAACATAGAGGCAAAACAAGATATTCAAATCAATCACACAAATCACACACTTAATTAACTAGGCTTGACCCACTTTTTAAAAAAGGTTTTTCTTTTTTAGTTCCCGGTGAAGTCGCCAGCTGTTGCGCCCGAAAAAGTCCCCAAGGAAGAACCTTCCTCGTTCACAACTTTTCCTAAGACAATGAAGCCGCCACCAATATTTATTAAGGAAAATATTAGGAAAACCTTTTTTGGAAAGCGATTGGTCTTGCGAAGCTAGAGAATAGGGTTCGGGGGTCGGTTACGCTCGGGAAAGGTGTTAGCACCCCACACGTCCTCTCTACTGAGAGGGAACCTTTAATTAAATGTGTGGTTTTAGTGTGTTGACTTGAAAATACGTAATTTTGCCTCTCTACTTCTTATTGAAAAATTCTTAATGAAAATCTTTATTTATTATGAAAAAGGAAAAGGGGGAAGAATGGGTTTTTAGAAAAAAAAAACGCTTGACGGGACATGGCCCGCTCCTACGTATCTCCCGGTGCGATGGAGAACTCAAAGCTACGTAGTTCTTCTTTATCCTGAAAAAAGGTTTTTGTCTTTTATCTTTTTAGTGAGTTTTCGAAATAGGACGAGCATTTAGTGAATGATTAAACTAACCAAGGTTATGGGTAATCACTGCTAAGTACTCTTGAAAATGAGAGTCACTTCCACCAGTCAGACGAACAAAGGTTCTGATTGACTATTAGTAGCAACCAGTTTTTTATTTGCCTTTTTGAAAGTGGTTTTCGAAAGAGATTGATTGGCACGAATGATCAAACTAACAAAGGTTATGAGTGATCATCGCTTGTTGTTCTTTGGGGAAAAAGACATCGCCACCAATGGCTAGACGAACAAAGGTTCTGATTAACCACTAGCGACGATGGGTTGAAAATGATTTTAGAAAGGAAAAGGTTTTTGTTCTGAAAATGATCTTGGTTTGCGAAAGTGATTCTTTTTTGTTACGAAAATAACTCTTTTCTTTTCGTTATGCAAATGCTAAACTTTTTATGGTTGTGCTTGACGAGAATGTGACTCGCTCCTACGTATCCCAAATGGGAATCAAAGCGACGTAGTTCTAAGTTGTCTAAAAAGGATTTTTGTTTTTTATCTCGTTTAACTGTGAAAATTGAGCTTTCATGATGATCAATTGAGCAAAGACTCCAAGTGACCACCATTAGCACTCCATTGTTAATAATCATGCAAGCAAAGGCTTCGCAAGACTACTAACAAAGTTTGATTTTGAGGAGTTTTCGCAATTGGACTGATTCTTGTTTAGGGAAAAGAAAATCTGTTATTTGGGAAAAAAGGTTTGTGAAAAAAAAATAAGTTTTCTTAGGGGAAAGAAACAAAATTTTTAAAAAAAGAAACAAGGGGGTGCAGTAGTAAAATAAGGGTGTAAATAAAAGGGGGGGTTGTATGGTTAAGACTGGGGTGCAGACAGTGAGCCCAGCTGGTTTTTGTAAGCTGGGCCGCGTTATTTAAAAAAACAGAGGATGGGCCGCGTGGGGAATGTGCGTGAAGTAAAACAGGGAGGGGCGAATAGGAATCTGGAAATGAAAAAACGAATGGACGAAATTGCCCCTGGGCCTCCCCACTATAAAAGCCTAACTAAAATGGAAACCCTAATCGCATCCTCTTTCTCTCCACGGCGCATACCCTAAAAAAGCCAACCCCAAAAAATTTTCCTCTCTCTCCTTCCACGGCCGTCCCCATCTCTCTCCCTCACCCCATCCTAATCTCATCTCCTTTCTCCACCGCGCCACTCTCTCTTCTCCTCCGTGACCTCACATCGTTCTCTCCCAACAAGTCGTAGCCTCCCTCACCTCCCTTCTCACGCACCCTGACCTCGCTCTCCCTTACTTCGCCGCAGTTGATGACCAAAACGGGGCGGCGCCGTGGTGGCCGTTTAATGTTTTGACGGGTGGTGGCGCGGTTTTGCGGTGGTGGTCGATGC
Source organism: Astragalus membranaceus (assembly GCA_039519185.1). Classification (NCBI taxonomy): domain Eukaryota; kingdom Viridiplantae; phylum Streptophyta; class Magnoliopsida; order Fabales; family Fabaceae; genus Astragalus; species Astragalus membranaceus. Next base: position 28,386,348 of record CM076854.1, on the reverse strand, counting down.
AGCTGTTTCTGTGGGTGTTCGGTGGTGAGGAGAGAGAGGAGGGTGGTGCGAAGATGGAGTCGTTCGGTGGTGTAGGTCTGGCCGTGGGGAGCTGATGGTGAGTAAAAGGGGTTCGGTGGTTGGGAGGTGGTTGTGGATGGCCGTTGTGGTGGGTAAAAGGGTTGCTACTGTGGCTGGGGGTGTTTGGTGATGGCTGTTTGGGACGGTTGTTTGTAGGAGTACAGTGGTGCATGGCCAACGGCCACCGTCCATGGTGGCCGGAGCTTCAGAGTGAGTTTTGCTATGTTTTTATTTGTTTTTTTTTATTTCGGATTGGCACATACATATATTTATTTATTATTTTTTTAAAACCTGACCTCTCTCTGTTGTTGCCTCTGACTTATTTTTTGCTGCTTTGTTTCTCTTTTAAAATTTGTTTGTGTTTACCTACATGTACATTATTTTTATGGAACAGAAGGAAAAAAAAGATCAAGACTAAATCTGTGATTACCTACATGTACATTATGAGACTACATGATTTATGTGTACATGAAACAATAAATAAAGAAGGTAAAAAAGGATATGAAAGATAAACACATGAATTTAGGCACTAACCTAGTTCCAAGACCTTTGAAAAAAAAAACAGCACTTCCCTCTATTCTGCTCAAATTGAAATATGGTTTCTGTATATTTTTTGTGTGTATTTGTGCTCTGCTAGTTTTGGTTGCTGGGTGTTTTTGCAGGGTGTGCGTGTGTATGCTTCTGTGTGACTGTTTGTTCTCCTTTTCTTTACTGACTTCTGTTCTGTTGTATTTATAGGCAGAGAGTTTGTGGTGTAGGTGTGGTGTGGGGAACAGGGGATCAAAACTCTTGGGGGACAACAGCACAACTGCTTCTGAAAAGCACAGGCAGCAGCAATGGATGGGCTGAAATGTTCTTGCCTAAAGTGTGAAAGGCCAAGGAACAAGGAGAAGGGAGCTTGAGCCCCATTCTCAAAATGCCATCTTCTGCAGCAGGCTGCGCCCTGCTTTCAGTTTTTTTTGTACTATTTTTAATTGATTTTTTTTGTAAAAAGAGTTGACTCTTTTTTTGTACTATTCTGCCCCCTTTTTTTTAATTTTTTTTTGTTTGTATATGTAACAAATTCAATAAAAGGGACAGCTGATTTTATTTTACTATTTATTTGTTATTATTTTTTTTATGATAATAACAATAATAAAAAGAAGCGGTAAAAAAAAACACGTACTGACGCAACCATTCGCGCACAACTCGAAACGACACGCGCGCCCGCCTTAAGACTAGGAGCACGTACGCAATTCGAAAACGCACGTAATGCCCTCGATAGTAGGACATACGTACAGTTTAGGCATGACACGCGTAAGCTACTATTATTATTTTTCTTATTTTTTCGGGACTCTTTTTTGAAAACAAAGCGAGTGTCAAACAAAATCGTTGCACGGGAGTGCCAAAGACACCCGCGTTTAGAACAATTAGTCGGACAAAATTGGGGTATGACAGGCATTATCCAAGATGAGTTTGATTCTGCTGAATTCTTTGAGAGACTTGCCTGCCAATATAACATCATCTACATAGATCAATAATACTGTGAATTCTTCATTCCTTGTGAGAGTGAACAGTGAATAATCAGAATTGGATTGTTTGTATCCTTCACTAAGTAACAGTGTGGCTAATTTTTCATGCCATTTTCTGCTAGCTTGCTTATGACCATAGAGGGATTTTTGTAACTTGCATGCTTGTGTCTCTCTATTTCCAGCTACTCCTTTTGGAATTTCCATATAGACATCCTCACTAAGATCTCCATGCAGAAAAGCATTGTTGACATCTAGTTGGTGCAGGTTCCAATTCATCATAGAAGCAACAGCTAGCAGTAGCCTGACAGAGGTGAGTTTTGCAACAGGACTGAAAGTGTCAAAGTAATCCAAGCCTTCAATTTGATTGTAACCTCTTTCCAACACTTTTCTTCACAAGCCTTTTCATACGATTGTGGTTCTACTGTAGAGCTTATGGCTAAACAGTATTTCTGTTGTACACTAGATAAATTGGAAAGAGAATGATAGCTAGATATAGGATATTGAATACCTGGAAATGTTGCTTCTGTATGATCTGTTGAATGACTAGTGCATATGTAGTCAGATAAACGACCTGGTTGCTATTTTTCTCTTGTGGAGTGTCTTAATGCTGGGGTTTGAGAGGCTTCAAGACTGTGATAAGGGTTGCTGTCTGATGTAGGTGAATTTGGAGCAGTGGGGGATGTTTCTAGCTGTTGTGGTGATGTGAGAGGGTCTGTGGCTATTTGAGGGTCTAGGTCCATATGTTGGTGAGAATCAGTGGTGCCTGCTGCTTTGGGGAGATTCTGAGATATATAATTCCATTTGGACAAAGCTTGAGGATTACTGTATGGCAGAATGTGTTCATGGAAGATCACATTCCTGGATGTGAAGAATTCTTTGTTATTAAGGTCAAGTAGGACATATCCCTTGACAACAGGTTTGTATCCTAGGAAAATACACTTTCTAGCCCTTGGGTCAAGCTTTGTACTATGCACCTTTAATGTGGATGCATAGCAAAGACAACCAAAAACCTTAAGAGACTCTAAATCAGGTAGAGTGTTTTTCAACAAGGAGTAAGGAGACTTATCTTTGAGTAAAGGACTAGGAATTCTATTAATTATGTAAGTGGCATGAGCGACAGCATAAGACCAGTAATGCTTGGGTAATTTTGCTTGAAAAAGGAGAGCTCTTGCTACATTTAAAATATGTTGGTGTTTTCTTTCTACCCTTCCATTTTGCTCAGGTGTTTCTACACAAGCTTTTTGGTGAATGATTCCTTTTGAGGAGTAGAAATCAGGAATTAAAAACTCAGGACCATTGTCAGTTCTAACAGATTTGACACTTGTTTCAAATTGTTTTTCAATGGTGTTGATGAAACTCTTAACACTATTACTTGCTTCAGATTTTGTTTTAAGCAAAATTACCCAAAGTATATCTACTATAGTCATCTAAAGCAGTTAAGAAGTATTTGTGTCCATGGATAGAAACAGTGGATATAGGTCCCCATATATCAAAATGGATTAATTCATAACATTTGGAAGCCCTACTGTTTGCTTAGACTATACTGCAACTTTTTTTGTCTAGCATAGTGACAGAGCCTTCATCAACATGAATAGAAGGAAAGTCACTAAGCAATAACTTCATTCTTTGATTTCACATTGTAATTCTGAGATTCTGATTAGATCTCCTTGAGAGAACCTTTCCATAAGTTCATTCCATACATCAATAGCATTTTCAAGAAATACAATGCTTTTTCCTATAGACTCAGCTACAGAATTCATGATCCAAGAGTGTATGATGTTGTTGCATCTACACCATGCTTTATAGCTAGGATGGAAACTGTCTGGAATCTCTACTGTTCCATCAACAAAATCATACTTATTTTTACCAACTAGTGCTCTTCTCATGGAACGAGCCCAAGAGTGGTAGTTTGAGCCATTAGCACTAAGAACAGGAGTAATAAAGACTGAAGAGGGGCCATCACTAGGGTGCACATAGTATATGCTGATCTGCTCTGAAGCAGGATCCTTTGGAGGATCCCCAGATGCAGTACCAGAACCACTAGCTTGCCTAGGTGCCATGAAAGGGATGCAAAGAAAAGAAGAATAAAGCAAGCAAGGTAATCAGAGCCTATTGCTCTGATACCATCTTAAAACATCGGAATGTAAAGCATGTAAAACAACTAGAATGGAAATGAGCCATAATTGGCAACACAACAATTAAAAGGGAAAATGATTCATTTGATTGATGATTTGTACAATGGAGGTACTGCCTTATATAGCAAGTACTAGAGTCTATACTGCACCATCATAATCCTTATTACATAGTAGAAAAGATAGAGAAAGATCTAGAGAGAAAACGGATCCTAGGCTAACAAAAATACTACAGCACGATAGGGGCGCCAAGGGCGCCAGCTGGTTGCACACCAGATCACTCACGTGACAGAATCATGGGTCCCACCACTCATTCCCACATGATTAGAACCTGATCCAATGTCCCAAGCATTATGTTCCACGTCATTTCCTAATGGGCGCCATGCGCCTGATGTGTCTGCACAGTCAGTCCCTGATGTGTCTCTGTGATCAGCAAGGGCGCCATGTTCCCTGTGGTCAGCAAGGGCGCCAAGGGCACCATGTTCCCTTTTGTCAGCAAGGGCGCCAGGTTCCTTCTTGTCACTACTCTTGTCCATAGGAACACAAGTATCCATATATGTGACATTGTGCAGCATCATGTCCCAGGCGCCCATGCCATGGGCGCCAACTTCCTCTATTGTATTTGCACCATTGTTCTTCATATTTTCTTCTGATTTTTTGAGTATAATAAAGAGTTTGGATCCTCACAAGTACTTGTTGGAAAATTTATGAGAGAGTGACACAAATAATATAATAATAAAAATTGGAATAAATGCTATTAGCCTTTTGTTTGTTTCACTCTCTGTAACATTCCTATTATTTCAACCTTGGAAGAAATACCGAGAATCTTAACACTTAGCAAAATTAGAGTTTTAAACCTACTTAAGGAATTGAACACACACAACTTTGACGGGATAAACCATCACTATCATACTCCAAGCGGTATAAATACCAAAGGAAAACTTAATGACATCAATGAAAATTGCTTCCATAAGTCATTCGTACAACTATTGTTCAATATCCAATAGCGCGGTTCCCAAAATACTTATAACTTTGATTACAATATCAAAAGTTAAAGTATCGAACTAGTACATAATACATAATTAGGGTAGACTAGGCAAATAATAAACTTGATCCCTAAGGATCCTTGAAACTACAGTAACCCAGTTCAGCAGCTACTTCTTCTCTGTTTGCTTTGTCTTGCCCTGCTCATCTATAAAACACCACAACATAAACAGTGAGATACAATCTCAATGAGTTCTTTCGAGACCCATCACCTTAAACTCTCGGTGTTTTAATTATCTTTTCTCTTTTCTTAGCACAACCCCGGGAAATTACTGCACAATTCCCCCGAAGAACCCACCCAACAATAGCTGTTGCCGACTCAACTTATTCTGGGCCCTGGCTTAGGGCTCGTGACTTCCCTTCACCAAGTATGCTCTTAACTTGGGATCGTCATCCCCTTGGTATCTTATGTAATTACTTGTATTCATAGGTTTTCTTCGATTTCTCACTCGATAAACATACAGGATAACTCAATTCATAGATACTACGCCAGATGTTGAGAAAAAGGGTTCCCTATTGGGCAGCGCTCTTTAAGGAAGCGTTGCTTTTGGTTAAAACGCGATGGGAATGGGCAGCGCTTTTTAAGGAAGCGCTGATTTTGGTTAAAATGCGCTGAGGCGATGGGCAGCGCTTTTCAGGAAGCACTGCCTATGGTGGAACGCGCTGGGGGCGATGGGCAGCGCTTTTTAGAAAATGCTGCCTATGGTGGAACGCGCTAGGGCGATGGGCAGCGCTTCATCGCTTTAGTCAATAAAATTTCTCTCACTCACTCTCAAAATGAAGAGTTGCGAACCAGAAACCCTTTACTTCTTCTTTTCTTCACTTCACTTTATCTTCTTCTTTTCTTGCATTTTTTCTTTCACTGTTTCTGCTAGGGTTTTTTTATTTCTTGATAAATCTTACAGATTCAAGGTATACGAAGCCTCCAATGGTGATTAGAAGCACAGATACAAAGGTAATTACCAAAACCCCTCTTGATTTTTGGTCTGTTCTTGCGATTTAGAAACTCTAATTTCTCTATGGGTTTGTTTCACATGTGACTGTTGCATATGAATGAGATGGTGAATGATTTCAAGATACTGAGACAACACTCTCACAGGTTGTATTCGTCCCTTTCTTTCTATTAGATCTGTTTTTCTTCTCTTTCTCTCTAATGAACAAACCCTAACTTGTTTGTTTTTCTTTTGCAAGGTAACCACACTCAGAAAATTAGAAGAAGAAAGAACTTGAAGGAGGAACAATAGACTTGAAGAAGGAAATTGTTATCTGAAAAGTGTAAACAAAATTAGGTGAACAATAAACAATAAAGAAAAACAGAGAAAACTTGAAAGAGGAACAATAAACAAAAAAGGAAAATAAACAAAATGAGAAAAAAAAATTAAAAAATATATATACAATGGGCAGCGCTTTTGGCTGTAAGCGCTGCCTATAGGTGAACGCACTGGGGCGATGGGCAGCGCTTTTTAGGAAGGGCTGCCTATAGCAGAACGCGTTGGGGTGATGGCAGCGCTTTTTAGGAAGTGCTGCCCATTGTGGGAGTGGAATCAGCAGCGCCAAGTTTAGCAGCGCTCAAAAGCGCTGTCCATGGCTAAAAAAAGCGCTGTCCATCCCCAAATCTGTTGTCGGGCACCCGTGTCATAGGGTAATTGGAGGGCTTACATTAAAGGAATCATGAAAAATAAGTTGGGACGCGGGCACCCGTGTCATTTGGACACGGGCTGTGTCATTGTTGCAGTAGCTCTGTTTTTTCATTTTTAAAGAATTTCCTTTAATTCCCTAGTTCACAAACCTTTCCCCTTTAATTCCCTAGTTCACAAACCTTTCCCCACAACCTCCACCCACTGCCTACTGCGCACACACTCCAAACCACCACAGCCATAAGCACCTCACTATCCTCACATTAAGCGCTCTCCCAAAGACCGAGGTTAGAGATGGAGGCCAAGAGACGATTGGGAAGGGCCCAGAAGCTGAAGGCAAAGGTAGGAGCCCAGCGAAGAGAACTGCTAACTGTAATCAAGGGACCCAAACTCCGTAGCAGGGTAGCACCTGCATGCCCCCACACACCACCACCCGCCGCCAATTGAGAGCCACACCACAACACCCAGCATCACCTCACTATCCTCACATTAAGCACACCAACTGAACGAGGTTAGAGGTGGAGGCCAGGAGAGGGGAAGGGCTCGGGAGCTGAAGGCAGAGGGGAGGAGCCCGTCAGAGAGAGCTGCAAAAAGCAGCCAGGGCACCCAACGAAACAGCACACCCCTGTCTTCCGGTGTCGAAACACTAGCCACCACCGCGAAGCCGTGTCACCGGCCAACACCGCGACACAACCGAGCTTGACCGAGGTCGTCGATCACCAGCCACCACCGCGGTGTTGTGCCACCGGCCAACACCGTGACACAACCAAGCATGACGCTACACAACGACATTCAGCTAGTGCCGGCGACGAAAGACGAAAAAGCGGCCTCGGAGGTGAATGTTGCCGTGACCGCCGATCCAAGAGCGATCCACCAGCCACCATCCCACTCATATCATCAAACCACCGTGTAACAGAAGCACACCACGTACCTCCTAAAACGCGCAGATCCACCAAAAAGCAGATCCAAACCAGCAACGCCACGGGGCTGAGACAATGAACGGCACAGAGGAAGCAAGATCACTTTGCGACCCACGGAAAAGACAACAAAACGCTGAGACCCCGATCATCAAACGCAGAACCAATCGCACAACCCAGATTTCGAAAATCACAATTGCAACTCCGAATCAACAACCATTGTTGTACAGTCGCACAAAATAGAACCGAATCAACAACCCAAACCCAGAATATCCAGACCTCAGTATCACGATGCAACCACACCAAACCCAGGATAATACCAGACCAGCAGTATCACGATCAGAGATCACCAGCATATATCAAAACCGAACAACAATCGACCACCAGCAGACGAGGCGGACAAACTCCTCTCTCTTCTCTCACTTTGAGAGAATTTGTGTTTTTGAATTTATATTTCCATCCCATTTTTGATGTCTACGAGTATATTAGCCATCTTTCTTTGTGGTAATTGTCTTGGATATGTGTGTTATAGATTCTCCGGAGGAACTATTCGATGGGGATATGTGATGAGGACCAACCCTACATGAAGTCTAAGGAGATACAAGAGCTAGGAGTGGAAGGACCATTAACTAGAGTGAAGGCTATGAAGCTTAAGGCACAATTAGAGGAACAAGTTGTTACCTATCTTAGTCTTAATGTCTATGACAAGATTGGTTCACATCATACGAATCTTTTAGCAATACAGTTAGCTTAAAATTTTAAAGATGTAATAATGATACTTTAATTAGGACTATCTTTTTAGTTTATGTTTACATTAAAACATGTTAGTCTTTGTGTGTTGAAATTTTGTCCTAGACGTCATAGTGTGCATGTTGTGTAGCTTAGCCACAATCCTAGGTATATAAGAAACTTTTGTAAGTTCATTTAACAACTTTGAAGAAAATGTACATTTGTTTTTTTTAAGATAAAAGAATGCTTCTCTAGGGTTCTTCCTAGAACTTGTTCTGGACTGGGCCTTCGGCCCAATCCAATGCACTACTGGACAAGACCGGCCCATTATCGAAATGGAGAAATTGTGGCTGGGCCTTCGGTCCACCAAGATCATTGGCCTAGATCTATCCTCGGTGAGGATCACTTGATCAACGGTCGAGATCGACCTCGCAGATCCAACGGCCAGCACTACCCCTCTGATACTATATAAAGAGGCACTGCTCCCACTAATAGAGGTAAGCCTAACCCATATAATTACTCTACTTAAACTCTTAGTCCACTGACTTGGGCGTCTAAGTTTTCTTGTAGGTATGACCCGGGAAGAGCTCTGCGCACGACCAGATATCATCGATCCAATCAACTTACACACTCGGACTGAAGGCTTTTCGGAGCGACATGGTCATCAATGTAACACCCCTTTTCTACCCGGTAATTTGTTTAATAAAAATATCAGAGTTTTCAAAATTTAATCACACCTCAAGGGATGTCACACTTACTTCGTTAAACGTCACACTTCAAATAACTCGCTTTTTCGAAAACAGTCTTATAATAACCTCAAAACATCATTATCAATTAAATTACAACTTCGCATCCAAAATCCAACAGTTTAATCCAAAAAAAAGCATTACAACTATGCCAGGCTTGCAATACTAAAATCCAATAACCACAACAGTCATAATGACTTACACTACATTCATTCCCCTCCCTAGTGTTACATATCAGAGCATGACGACTCTACTCAAGGAGTGAAGCTAAAGGCCTTCACTAAGGATAACCTGCACGTTACCAACATGGGGGCAACATTCAAACAGGAAAGGGTGAGCATCATTTCAATCCATATAATAGAAAATATGATAAGTACTAATCATAGGCTACACACTAGAACAATCAGCATCCAAAACATCTAAATATCTATAACACAGTCATCATTCACATCACTTACAATAACTCATCTCATGTCATGAAGGCTTATGAAAATGCAACCCACTCGCGGGTATATGCATGAGGTACCTTTTCACAAAACGTCGCTTAGCCCTTAAGGCCTCTTCGTCACTTAGCCACTCAGGCCCCAAAAACGTCACTGGGTTTATGCATATGGGCATGAGACACTATGACATGCACCACTCGCAATACACAAACACACAATTATTCAATTCATAGTCAACTATGTGACCCGTCACTTACCGGTTTGCTCGCAAAGAGCACAACACCTGTCAAATTCACAATCAGCACACAACGTCACTAGGCCATTTAGACCTTAACATCACTTAGCCCTTCGGGCCCCAAAACGTCACTGGGTTTTCATCGTCACTTACACGTAATTATCAATCAACTCGAATAGTAGCCACTGAGGGAAAAACGTCATTTGCACGTCACTATAAATAATAATAACCACAAGGGGCAGAACAGTCATTTACACATCACTATAATTAACAATAGCCACTAAGGGCGGAACAGTCGTTTACACGTCATTATATATAATAATATCCACAAAGGGCAGAACAGACTCTTACACGTCATTATAATTATTATTAGCCACCAAGGGCAAAACAGACTTTTAACTCAAAACATCACTAGAGACACCGGGGCAGCCACATGGCTCCCATTCAGCAACACCCACAAGGCACTAAATAAGTTACAAGTTTCTAGAAAACATTACAGCGCAAGTCATCTCCCAACGACGCAGGGTCACGGGCGCTTGGGCCACAACCAACCATTTTCGGAAAATTGGGTCACTGCATTTTAAAATTGGACAATCACACAGACACTGAAATAAGGTTTCCAACGCACTTGGAATCGTCAAAAACGGAGTCCCGAGTCAAAAATTACGTTAAAAACAAGTTTAGGGAAAAATCAGCACACTCTGGGAACACTGGCGCCCAGGCGCTGGGCGCCTAGACGCAACACAGGCAACACGCGCAACAGGCGCGCAACATTGGGGATCCGGCGCCCAGGGAACAGAACTGGCGCCCAGGCAAGGAGCAACACAGCGCAGCAGGCGCCCAGGGGAGGGGCTCCGAGCAATTTTTCGCAAACGTGATTATTTTTCGCAGGAGCCAAGGCAGAATGAATCCATATAATTATATAAGACTTTCAGAAAAGGGGCGGAGTAAAAATCCAAGGGGAACACAAATTACCTTGGCGCCCATGGCCTAGGGACCCGACCAATTTTTCACAAAAACGACCAATTTGCACGGGAGCAGGGCTGGAACAATTTAACATCATTAGACGAGATATCCAGTGAAGGGACAGACCAAAACATCAAGGGAAACGGAAAGTAGCTTGGCGCCCATGGATGGGGATCTAAGCGCAAAAACTGGCGCCCAGCCACACAATTGGCAACACAGCGCCCAGGTCTGGGACCCCAGCGCCCAGCAACATGATTTTGGCGCAACACAGCCCACAGCAGGGACCCCAGCGCCCAATACCAAGGAAATCAAGAACACATCACTCATTTTCATCAAAGACATCATGAATGCAATCAAATCACCAACATCAATTTTAAAACCACATCAAATCATCAACCACACATATATGATCATATTATTAATTTCAATTCACCATGAATGTAACTAAACACATGAACATCAAGAACACATGGTACTAGTATAAACCCTAGATCTAGGACCCATCATATAATTTATTAGATAGAGTGATAGAGCTCCCCTAACCTCGAATTGGAGAGTAGGATCTCTAGGGATGATCATGAACGGACTACGGCAACCGGGTCACGCCTCCTCTTTCCTCCTTGAAGCTTGCGCTCTTCTCTTCTCCCTCTCCCTCTCTATGGCGCGACCTTCTCCTTCTCCTTTCTCTCCTCCCAATTTCGCAATTGCTCACCAAAAACCCCTAACCTCACTTTGGCTTACCCCCCCCCCTTCGCATATGATCTTGGATCATGGGCTTGGGCTTCCACTTAAGCCCAAGTCTAGCTAGTTGGCGCCCTCCTCCCCTAATACCACCTACACCTTTTTAAAATCTAATTTTAATTAATCAAATTATACCCAATAAATTAAATACATTCCTAAATACTTAATTAAATAAATTAATTAAATAATTTAGGGTGTTACAACTCTCCCCCACTTAGAATATTTCGTCCTCGAAATTCACCTGCCAACGCCAACACTCTCCCTCTAAGGCCACCTAGACAACTAGTGCTATCTATCATGCTGATTATTATTGCTTTGATTACCGGCGGTAAGTGCTTGGGCGGCCGTCCCTCCTACTCGTTCAGCCAGGTAACTTCAAGCAGTAATAATTCGACCCACTCTCTACTCCGCTGCGCTACTCTGATAAACTAGCTCGCATTTCACCTCACTCATCTACCCTTAAGGATAACAAAATACATCAATCATCACAGCATCGAGACGAAATTCACAGGGTGCATAACAGTCGTACAGCAAGTCTCATAATTTTAGTAACACGACAACAGTCATCCACAAACAACTTTGCCACCCAGGCGACATCAACAATCACAACTGCCACTCGGGCGACACCAACAACTACAATTGCCACTCAGGCGACATCAACAATTACAATTGCCACTCAGGCGACATCAACAATTACAATTGCCACTCAGGCGACATCAACAATCACAACTGCCACTCAGGCGACATCAACAACTACAATTGCCACTCAGGCGACACCAACAACTAACAACCAACAACAGAGCAACATCATCAACAACACAATATTAACAACTCAGTCACACAATCGGGCACTAAGGCACCGGCAACGGTTAACAATCGAATTAGGCACAACTCATAAAAATAGGGGCAGCGCATAGTTAGGAACAGTAACAGCACTTTTCAGAAAACAGTAACATTTATTCTCCTGAAAAACAGCCAATATAGTTTTAAAAAGGTAGCAACAATCATTTTCAGCAATAGTCATTTTGCAGAAAACCATAACAATTATCCGAATAAAACAGCAACATTATTTTCTGAAAACAGCAATGATCATTTTTCAGAAACAGCAACAATTATTTGAATAAAACAGCAACAGCAGTTTAAACAAAACAGCAGTGGCATTCGACTTTTTAAAACAGCATGGCATTTATCATTCAGACAGCAATAGCAAATAGCTCAGGATAATCCACGAAACATTATCAACTAAGTACACAGAAACACGGTTAACATATAAAACCTTTTTACAACTAGTCAGCCCAAAAGAATAGTTATATTAACATTTACAGTAATTAGTTAATTCGGCCCCAGTGCACAAGCGTCCAAAATGCACATTTCTAAATCTTAAGATTTTTAAAACCACGTAACGCATATCGCAAGAGTGCAACCGCTAAAACAAAATCTGAATCGTTTATAAAAGTGATTTTTCAATGCTAATCTCGGCATCCAGCCGTAACAGTGTTTAATGGACGTTCAAAAGCACTTTCAGAAATCACTTTACTTTTAGATTTTCAAAACCACATGATAGAAATCCATAAGTAACAACTAAGAGATTTGTCATAAAACTCCGGCACGCAAGGTTACACCTAGAGGAAATTAGGCAAGTCAAAATAGTAACTCAATGATGTGGTAGTTCTCAGCTAAAATCGTTACATCAAATTGCGGTCCTTTCCAAAAAGAGTTGAGGTCAAAGTTATAGCACTCAATGAAGATATTTTTCGTTTGTAGTGATTAAAACGCTACGACAGTTATTAGTGCAGCAATAACTTGAAATAGTCCATAAAAAAAAATAGTTTTACAACGCATTTGGTTTTCCCAAACATCAAATCACCTTGCACAAGACTTCTCACAGAGGCTTACTGTCGACTACTTAAGACAGTCCGGACAAAGCAACATAGGAGGGTAACATGCAACAAGGTAAGCTATCAGTAGCATACAGGCACAACAGACACACATGACAAGATCAGGCAAACAACATAGGCTGTAATTTACCATTTTAAGATGCAATCATGTTTTGTTCACACTCAAGGGACAACCAAACTCAGGATGGTACGCATGTAATATTATACTTTACAATGCATGAGCATGCGAATACATGTCAAGTCAACATCTAGCAACAAACATCAATTACAAGAGCATCTGAGTGCATGTCAATCTAACATTTTACAACAAGCGGCAATTAATTTGAATATGATACAGGGTACACCGAGCTCAATACCAACCAAAACACATGTGCGCATTTAAACAACAGAGCATACCATTTAGAAACACGCAGCAAGGAGGTCAACAATAAGGACCACAACCAACAAACGCAATTCACACACCGAAAACACAATAAGGCACACAACACTAGTAGGGACATCTCCCCCACTAGTTCACTTACCAATGGGAACTTTTGGCGTACCTGCAACATAAACAATGGTCAGCACTGAAAGACAATAGTTGGTCACTATCTGACACAACGACTCGATGACATGGCCGGACGGACCAACCATTGCTCTGATACCACTAATGTAACACCCCTTTTCTACCCGGTAATTTGTTTAATAAAAATATCAGAGTTTTCAAAATTTAATCACACCTCAAGGGATGTCACACTTACTTCGTTAAACGTCACACTTCAAATAACTCGCTTTTTCGAAAACAGTCTTATAATAACCTCAAAACATCATTATCAATTAAATTACAACTTCGCATCCAAAATCCAACAGTTTAATAAAAAAAAAGCATTACAACTATGCCAGGCTTGCAATACTAAAATCCAATAACCACAACAGTCATAATGACTTACACTACATTCATTCCCCTCCCTAGTGTTACATATCAGAGCATGACGACTCTACTCAAGGAGTGAAGCTAAAGGCCTTCACTAAGGATAACCTGCACGTTACCAACATGGGGGCAACATTCAAACAGGAAAGGGTGAGCATCATTTCAATCCATATAATAGAAAATATGATAAGTACTAATCATAGGCTACACACTAGAACAATCAGCATCCAAAACATCTAAATATCTATAACACAGTCATCATTCACATCACTTACAATAACTCATCTCATGTCATGAAGGCTTATGAAAATGCAACCCACTCGCGGGTATATGCATGAGGTACCTTTTCACAAAACGTCGCTTAGCCCTTAAGGCCTCTTCGTCACTTAGCCACTCAGGCCCCAAAAACGTCACTGGGTTTATGCATATGGGCATGAGACACTATGACATGCACCACTCGCAATACACAAACACACAATTATTCAATTCATAGTCAACTATGTGACCCGTCACTTACCGGTTTGCTCGCAAAGAGCACAACACCTGTCAAATTCACAATCAGCACACAACGTCACTAGGCCATTTAGACCTTAACATCACTTAGCCCTTCGGGCCCCAAAACGTCACTGGGTTTTCATCGTCACTTACACGTAATTATCAATCAACTCGAATAGTAGCCACTGAGGGAAAAACGTCATTTGCACGTCACTATAAATAATAATAACCACAAGGGGCAGAACAGTCATTTACACATCACTATAATTAACAATAGCCACTAAGGGCGGAACAGTCGTTTACACGTCATTATATATAATAATATCCACAAAGGGCAGAACAGACTCTTACACGTCATTATAATTATTATTAGCCACCAAGGGCAAAACAGACTTTTAACTCAAAACATCACTAGAGACACCGGGGCAGCCACATGGCTCCCATTCAGCAACACCCACAAGGCACTAAATAAGTTACAAGTTTCTAGAAAACATTACAGCGCAAGTCATCTCCCAACGACGCAGGGTCACGGGCGCTTGGGCCACAACCAACCATTTTCAGAAAATTGGGTCACTGCATTTTAAAATTGGACAATCACACAGACACTGAAATAAGGTTTCCAACGCACTTGGAATCGTCAAAAACGGAGTCCCGAGTCAAAAATTACGTTAAAAACAAGTTTAGGGAAAAATCAACACACTCTGGGAACACTGGCGCTGGGCGCCTAGACGCAACACAGGCAACACGCGCAACAGGCGCGCAACATTGGGGATCCGGCGCCCAGGGAACAGAATTGGCGCCCAGGCAAGGAGCAACACAGCGCAGCAGGCGCCCAGGGGAGGGGCTCCGAGCAATTTTTCGCAAACGTGATTATTTTTCGCAGGAGCCAAGGCAGAATGAATCCATATAATTATATAAGACTTTCAGAAAAGGGGCGGAGTAAAAATCCAAGGGGAACACAAATTACCTTGGCGCCCATGGCCTAGGGACCCGACCAATTTTTCACAAAAACGACCAATTTGCACGGGAGCAGGGCTGGAACAATTTAACATCATTAGACGAGATATCCAGTGAAGGGACAGACCAAAACATCAAGGGAAACGGAAAGTAGCTTGGCGCCCATGGATGGGGATCTAAGCGCAAAAACTGGCGCCCAGCCACACAATTGGCAACACAGCGCCCAGGTCTGGGACCCCAGCGCCCAGCAACATGATTTTGGCGCAACACAGCCCACAGCAGGGACCCCAGCGCCCAATACCAAGGAAATCAAGAACACATCACTCATTTTCATCAAAGACATCATGAATGCAATCAAATCACCAACATCAATTTTAAAACCACATCAAATCATCAACCACACATATATGATCATATTATTAATTTCAATTCACCATGAATGTAACTAAACACATGAACATCAAGAACACATGGTACTAGTATAAACCCTAGATCTAGGACCCATCATATAATTTATTAGATAGAGTGATAGAGCTCCCCTAACCTCGAATTGGAGAGTAGGATCTCTAGGGATGATCATGAACGGACTACGGCAACCGGGTCACGCCTCCTCTTTCCTCCTTGAAGCTTGCGCTCTTCTCTTCTCCCTCTCCCTCTCTATGGCGCGACCTTCTCCTTCTCCTTTCTCTCCTCCCAATTTCGCAATTGCTCACCAAAAACCCCTAACCTCACTTTGGCTTACCCCCCCCCCCCCTTCGCATATGATCTTGGATCATGGGCTTGGGCTTCCACTTAAGCCCAAGTCTAGCTAGTTGGCGCCCTCCTCCCCTAATACCACCTACACCTTTTTAAAATCTAATTTTAATTAATCAAATTATACCCAATAAATTAAATACATTCCTAAATACTTAATTAAATAAATTAATTAAATAATTTAGGGTGTTACAATCAAGGCTGACGCTTCGAGGACCGACCACCTCGCAGAGTAAGGAGTGGTATGAGGATGGGACCCTTTACCCGAAACGTTGACGAGTATCCCATCCCTCGTGCCCTGGAAAAACCCCCGTCAGACTTAAGAATGTACAACGGTGTGAAAGAACCCGATGCCCACCTGAGATACTTTGATTTGATGATGCAATACCAGGGAGCGCACGGGCAAGTTAAGTGCAAGATATTCCCCCTAACCTTGGAGGGGCTAGCCTTAGAACGGTTCACGGAACTAAGGCCGAACAGCTAGCTAGGGTTTTTTCCGCCCATTTTACATCTTCAAGGGTGAAACCCAAATCACACGCAATCATGAAAGTGATCAGACAGGAACCTGGGGAAACACTCCGCGACTACGTAGAACGGTTTAACAAGGAGGCTGCCAACGTAAGAGGAATGGAAGACGACATGAGACTGTGGTTCCTCCGAGACGGACTTCGAACCGGCACACTGTTCGAAATTGAAGTGGGCGTGAACGAACCGCCCGATTTGGAAACTTTCCTCCGCAGATCTCAGAGATTCATGAACTATAAGGAGAGGGCGATAGCAACGCAAGCCGTCGCGGGGGAACGACCAAAGAAATCCAAGGGGAGCGCGACCAAAGGTCGAGAAAAGATTTGGGAGGACCCTCAAGGGACTTCAAATCCAGAAAGCCCGCAGACCGCACTAAGCTGAACACGTCCTACGCAGAAATTCTGACCGAATGAGAAAATACAGAATTCAAAAATATGAAGAGACCCGAACCAATGGTTCTTAAAGAAGGACAGCGCCCGTCCCGAAAATACTGCCGCTATCACCGCAGTAACGGGCATGACACCAACAACTGTATGGCCCTGAAGGATGATATAGAAGACCTTATCCGAAAGGGTAAGCTTACACAATACGCTAAGAAGGGACAGACAGATGAACGAGATGATAAGCCAGTGACTTACTCTCCTCAAAAGGAGAAGGCAGTGTTCAACGAAAGGTCCAAAACAAGAGAAAAGGAGGACGATGAGGATGAGGAAAGATTAGACACCAGAAAATCCAAAGGGCGCCAAGTCGCCATGGTGATTACCGGAGATGCCCTAGTAATAAAAGGGAAACTAACAAATCCATGAAAAGAAGATGGATTTGCTCGACCAAGGTAGCTCAACTGACATCATTCCCAGGATTCTCTCAAAAAGACCGCCCATATCCTTTGCGGACAAGGATTTGCTCGATGGAAAACTGAACAAACAAGTTCCACTACTGATAATTGCTGTGATGGCCAATGTGGAGGTAAGGAGGATCTTGGTCGACCAAGGTAGCTCAACTGACATCATTTTTGAAGACCTCCTAGACGTGTTGAAAATTTCTAGAGACGACTTAAGACCTTACCAGGGATCAGATTTAACCGGCTTTAATGGTTCGTCCACAACACCCCTCGGGTGCATCGAGTTGATGGTCACTTTTGGGGACGACAGTGCAGAAAAACCGTTGTGTAGGACAGTAAAAACCGACTTCCTAGTACTCCTAATAAGATCAGTATATCAATGTATAATCAGTCGACCAGGGGTCCCGTCCGAGGTAGCCTGTCACCACTTGGCTGTGTACCCTTCAGCCAGGTAGGTTGCTCAACGAAGGCGCGTTCAGAAAGAGGAAAAGGCACAAGCTGCACTAAAGGCAGTCGAAGACTTGATCGAGGTCGGCTTCATCAAAGAGATCAAATATACTACATGGTTATCTAACGTGACTTTAGTCAAGAAAGCCAATGGGAAATGGCGCATGTGCGTAGACTACACCGACCTCAATCGTGGATGTCCTAAAGATGCTTTCCCAGTCCCCAGTGTTGATCGATTGGTAGACAATGCCAGCGGGTTTCGATTATCATTGTTCTTAGATGCATACTTGAGATATAACCAGATCGCCATGTACCCACCTGACCAAGAGAAGATAGCGTTCATGATGAGAAAAGGAAACTATTGCTATGATTGTCAAGAGCAGGAGCGACCTATCAAAGAATGATGAATAAAGTTTTCCAAGCGCAGATAGGCAGGGTAGTGGAGGTCTACCTGGATGACATGATTGTCAAGAGTAAAGTGGATGCTGACCATGTGGCCGACTTAGAAGAAGTATTTGCGGAAGCTCGAAAGAACTCGCTCAGGTTAAACCCTGAGAAATGCACGTTTGGAGTAAGGGCGAGTAAATTTTTAGGCTTCTACCTGACGGAAAGAGGAATTGAGGCCAACCCGGATAAATATCGAGCTGTGATAGAAATGAGGCCGCCCACCACTAAAAGAGAAATACAGAAATTGAACGGTATGGTGGCCGCACTTTCACGATTCATTGCCCAAGCAGCAAACCAGACGCTGCCACTTTTCTACTGCAACCTCCTATACTGACAACACCAGAGCCGGGAGAAACTTTGTACCTCTACCTGGCGATCGCCAACGAGGCACTAGCCGCTGTGTTGGTACGGGAGGGCGACTCCAAGTAAAATCCTATTTATTTTATCAATAAAGCCCTCCAAGGTCTGAGCTCAGGTACCAGAAGATTGAAAAGTCGGCTCTAGCATTGGTTGTGGCCGCCCGAAGATTAAGGGCATATATTTTGTGGCCCATCAGATCGTCTTGAGGACGGACCAACCCATACGGCAAATCCTCCACAGGCCGGACCTAGCAGGAAAAATGATAAAGTGGGCGATTGAGCTGTCAGAGTTTGGCCTCATATATGAGCCCAGGTCGGCCGTTAAAGCTCAAGCATTGGCCGACTTTCTTGCCGAGATGACCCCGATCCCTACAACAATAACGCCATTTTGGACCTTACATGTGGACGGCTCATCAAACAGCAAAGGCAGTGGGGCGAGCTTAATTCTTGAGAATTCCGAGGGAACGACTATCGAAGTGTCTTTGACATTCTCGTTCTCAACCTCCAACAACCAGGCCGAGTACGAAGCATGCATTGCTAGACTTTTGCTTGCGCGCGAGTTCAACGTAGAGAGAGAGGAGAGCTGCACTCGGACTCACTCTTGGAAGTATCCCAATTCAAAGAAGTGTTCGATGCCAAGGACGTAATCTTGCAAAGGTATCTGGCAAGAGTGAGAGAACTACTCGGACAGTTTAAATACGCAGCCCCCTCCTTACTAAAGAAAACATAAGAAGCAAATTAAAGAATAGTGAAGAGCTGATTACCTGGAGTGGGAGATGTCATACCCTAATTTTGTCCGATTAATCAAAAATCCCAAAAAGAGATTTTTTTTCTCGCTCTCTAGTTGAGCCACGTGTCATTTTAAGCTCGCGCGCGCAATATTATTTTGATGCTTCGTTTTTATTTTATGAGCCTATTGTTATTGGCATAAAATACAACAGAAACAAATTAAAAGTATAATAACTTTTTCTTTTTGAAGCTGAACAATAACAAATATCCTTTTATTATATAATCAGTTTCTTTTACACATATAAAAAAAAAGCGAAAAGAAGCAAATAGTACAGTTTTTTTTTTAAAAAATATATAATACAAAATTCAAAAAAAGAAGGAAAAGGGCGCAGCTTGCAGCTGCCCCATCTAGGGTTAGGGTTATCATTTTTCTTTCCTTGATGCTGTCATTTTGTGCCACCCATAGCCAGCTAACTGCTGTCCTTGATCCTTATCCAATTGCTGTTCTTTTGATTCCCTCAAAGATGTTGTCCTTTTGATGCCATCTTTTTCCCCTAATTGCTGACTGCCCTCAGCACCCCATCCACCTATAAAAACAGCAACAGTAGCGCACAATCAAAGGGGGCAGAAACAATCAATGAAAATTGACACCAAAATAAACAAAATTCACACAAACACGGGAACACAGTCACTGAAATACACACCGAAATAGACAGATACACAGAAACACAGTGACTGAGAAAAAACAGTGACGCAAAGACACCCAGAGACCGAAATACACTGGGACAGACACAGAGAAGCAAAAAAATTCACAACAATCAGAATCCAAACTAGGGTTCTACACTAAAACCCTAAATCATCGAGCATCTGAAACCCTAATTGCAGAAAGAAAAAAACAGAACAGTCCAGAAAAGGAAAAGGCAGGCAGAAGCTGAGGCAGAAAAGGAAAACAACTCCTCTGTTTCAAATTCCTGGGAACCTAGGTCGATTTTCAATCCTTTTTCACTTAATGTTGCATAGTTTATTTATATGATTTGTTCATAAATTGATTTTCGTATAAACAGCAAAAAGGTTTTTCTTTTTCTTGAGAAATTGTTTCAGAATTAAATGTAAGGTTTAGGAAAGAAAAAGGAAAAGAAACAGAACATGAGGGAGAGAGTGAGACATTGTGAGAGGAGACTGTGAAAAAAAGGGAAACTTTACCTCCGGCCACCGTTCACGGTGGCCTCCGCCGTAGCACCGCCTTAGCCTCGCCGCCATCCCTTAACCCCCGTCAAACGCCAAACCGTCGCTGCCATCCAGCAACCACCATGACCTCCTCCACTTTGCAACTCCACCCTCCACTACCTCCACTCCTCCTCTCTCAGCCTCCCCTCGCACCATTCCACCTTCACGCCTACAAACACCACCAGTAAACCCACGTCAGACAACCACCGTACCCTACCACGACCACGAACCGAACCACACCACTACGGCCAAACCCCCCAAACGCCACTTAACCACCGTCGCAAATCACCTCGCTCTCTCTCTCTCTCTCCCGAAAACTTCGCCTTCCACCCCCTTTCCATTTTTCCAAAAACAGTCTCGTTGGTGGCGGTGAGGAGAGCAGAGAACAAAAATTTATGGTAGAAGGTTAGGGTGAGACGCGGTGGAGGAGAAGAAAAAATGAAATCAAGGTTGAAAGAGAGAATGGTGCGGCTGGATTGTGAAAAGAGTGAGGGAGTGGTGTTGTTGGCTGTGGGGAGAGAAAAGAAGCGAGGATCGGTGAGGAGGAGAGAAAATCGAAGTAGGGTTTGAGAGGGAGAGGACGTCGCGGCGGTGAAGAGAAAGAAGGTGAAGATTAGGGTTAGAGGAAAATGGTGGAGCGGCGCTGAGAGATGGAGAGAGTTTCGAAAATTAGGGTTGTTTTTTTTGTTTTCTGATTTATATAGTCTAGGGATTGATTTATTTTTAATTATATCAGATTACTGCTTGCACCATCTATTTTGATAACGCACCCCCCCCCCCCCCCGAAAAGCCCATGATTTGTCGGCTGGCGTTTCTGAAACTAAAAACGGGCCTCTTGCTGCTCGCACCCCTAGACTGTTAAGTGCAACCCCTGTTTCTAAATGCATACACCATTTTACTACTGCACCCCATGTTTCTCTTCTTTAATACCTATTTTTTTCCCAAATAACAAATAAATGTTATCCGCAAAAGAATGGTTTGTTACTAATGGCCACTCTGAGCTTAGCTTGTTTGACCGTTAATAACAGCTTTAGTTTTCAAACGAGGTATGAGTGACGACCACTCTGACTTTTTCTTGTTTGGTCGTTACGAATACCTCTCTCAATTCCAAAAATAATTAAAAAACACCAAACACACAAATTTTTTCTACCAAGAACTACGTAGCTTTGATTTCTCCATCGCACCTGGAGATACGTAGGAGCAGAGGCTCTCTCCTGTCAAGCACAAAAAAAACTAAAATTTTTATTAAGTATTTTTCTTTCAATAAAAGGGTAAAAATTAACATTTTCAAAGTTAACATTTGTTTCTACAACTAATTAGCAGGTAACCATCCTTAGGAAGGATGTCGTGGGGTGCTAACACAATCCCCATGCATAACCGACTCCCGAACCCTAATCTGGTCTCAATGACCTTTATCCATTCCATAGGGATTTACCAATGTTTGCCCGAAAAAATAAACATTGGTGGCGGCTTCATTTTTGAACCTTCGAGGAATCCTCACTCGGATTTTTCGGTTGCAACAGGAGATAGGTTGGTCGCCCCAGCAATCACGAGGACGAGACGATCCTAAGTAGAATCACGCCGGAGTGTCAAGTCGCTCACCGGGGAACACCTTGCCAGAGTATCACCGGAAACCTAGTCGCTCGTCGAAGAATGCAAAGTCGTGAGTAGAATCACGCCGGAGTGCTAAGTCGCTCACCGGGGAACACCTTGCCAGAGTATCACTGGAAACCTGGTCGCTCGTCGAAGAACGCAAGTCGTTCTCAGAGCATCTAATGCGGAGGTGAAATGTAACATCCCTAATTTTTAAAGACTCGATCTATGAAGCCTAAGACCGATTTAATTAATTGTGGGAATAATTGGTCGTGTCTCGCCGAAGAATAGTCGAGGAAAAGTCCAAAGAAATCCTACTCTACATTTAATTGTGGCTTGGTCATAAATTTAAAGAACAATTTAGCTGAAGGGTAAAATCGTCATTTTTTCCTCACATCGAAGATTTATCAATTGAATGAAATAATTAGCCGCAACTCGAACGAAAGGTAGTCGAGGGAGCTTTGCATAATTGCAAAACAATAGGATTAAAATACTCTAGTGATCAAACTATGTGGCCATTTGGTCTAAGGATGGACCTAAATGGATATTAACGAGCCAAGGGCATTTTGGTCATTTTGCCTCATTTAAATGACCCTCAACTTATATCACCAGCTGATCCTATTTATTTTCCTCTCCTTCAGCCATTTAGAAATAAGTAGGAAGAGAGGAAGTGAGAAGTGGAGTGTAGAAATGAGAAGTTGAACATAAGGGCAAAATGGTAAAATCACATTCAATTAAAACTCTCACCAACTTACCTCACTCAGCACATTCTCACTCACTCCACAAAGCTTCTGAAACAGAAGGAAAGATAGGAGAGAAAGGAGGAGGAAAAGTGAGGGATAGAAGAGGAGAGAAGGTGGAAGAAAACATGGGATTCCCATTGCATGTATGATTTCTTCCCATCATCCATCTCCATTTGAATTCCTCTTTCCATTGGTACTAATCTCATTCACTCAACCTTCCTCTGGCTCCATTCACCACTTTTGAACCTCATAGCTTTCTAGTAGCCGAAAATGGGGTTTTGAGTTCCAATGGTCAAAACTTGAGTTAACTTCATTGTATGTGTTTGAAATCCGTTTTACCCACCTTCATTGTTCTCATCGTATCTCACTGTATACTACCCCTATGAACTTGATTCTTGTTTCTCTGGAAAGTAGACAAAAAGCTATTCATTTTGGGCACAAGAATCGTATGATTTCATGGAGAAATGAAGGAGATATCATGTCCCCAAGTTACGGTTTCAGAATCTGCCACTGTACTGAACCAGTCACATAGTTTCGGTGATATCTCTCAATCTACTGGATGCATGCGCGTGAAACTTCTTCCATCTGAAAGTAGACGAAATTATATTCACAATGGGCACTGATTTGAGTAGATTTGGTCACGGACTGACCAAGTTATGCTTATTGCAAAACGGAATCCTGATACTGGGAAATGGAAATATGAAGCTAGTATGCCCGCTCGTCAAAATTGAGTTCGATTCGTCATAATTCTCGAGGGTCGTCAACTCAAGTACCGGATGAGTGTTCAGTAGCAAGAATTTGATCGAGTTACTGGTGGTGCATGTGGGACCCATCAAGTTCAGATGCGGAGGCACTAGGAGCGTGTACGTGACTACGGGGATTGTTCGAGTGGTTACAATCCGGCCGTCCGTTCCGTGTTCCGGCGTGATTTCTCGCGAGATCGTCAACCGGGTGAGTTCTAGTCACGGATAGGGATATTTTTCGTGTCTTGAAATTATATCGGGTTGAGTCATAAGGCAATTATCAATTTTCGAAAGATTTTTGGAACCGAAAACCGTTTTTGAGCAATATCGCGTTTTTACGGTTTTTATTGAATTGTTGAATAATTTACGAAATTTGTGATTTTAAGTGCTTTCACTGGAATATGGTCTGGAATGTTGTTTATTAAATCCGTTTTCAGGTTGGAGAACGATCAGAATTCGTTTTGGGCGAGAAATGGAAAGCGGAATGAGAAACTAGAATTCGGTAACAAAATAGGCCGCACGGGTCGTGCGCCCCTGGGCACGGACCGTGCGCCCTCTTCGGGTTGGCTGTGTGATTTTGGTAAATCACGCACAGGTCGTGCGCCCTTGGGCATGGACCTTGCGTGAGCTGCTGTTACCGGACTCCGATTTCTCATTTCGTCGCTCCTTTCGATCCCGAATCACTTCTAATCTTCTTCCCAACCAATTTTAAGGATATTGCCTTACTGACAACCGTATTTTGAACTTATTCAATTCATGATTGTGAAAAAGAGTTTCAAAAGCATATTTGATTAAAAAAAACGAAACCCTAGTATACGTGAGGGTACACCGTCTGATGGACTGACTGAATATATATGTTATATATGTCAATTGAACAAGATTATAATGCCGGAGGTCTAATTTATGAATTCCTCAAAACGGCTTATAGATCGATATGGATATTGTTTATCCAATTGCTACGCGAACGATCCTTTGGTGATCGAAAAGATATAAATTATTTAATGAACTTTTATGACTGATCCTTTGGTGATCGAAAAAGATATAAATTATCTAACTCTCGAGAATTTGATGCGTATTGTCATATGTATCGCGTTGGGTGACGACCCGACAAGTAGCATACTAGGAAGGGAAGTCATGAACCCTCACCCTAGGCCCTGAATGTGTTTTGGTGTGGTCAATTCACGGGTTACCGGGATTAGCAAATTGTTGTGCGGCCGGTTTGTGCTAAGTTATACACATGGTTACCGGGATTAGCAAATTGTTGTGCGGCCGGATCATGTTAAGTTCAATTCACGAATTGCCGGGATTAGCAGTCGTTGTGCGATCGGCATTCGATTAATAAATAAAACTCACGACCTGCCGGGATTAGCAATTGTTGTGCGGTCGGCATTTCGATTAATAAATTAAGAACACGAATTGCCGGGATTAGCAATTGTTGTGCGGTCGGTAATTCGATTAACAAATAAGACATTGTTATGTCAGCTTTTGCTGTAACGGTTTAATAAATTGAACCGAGTGTCAGTGAAGGGGCACGGTAGGACTCACTGAGACAAGTTGTCTCACCCAATCCATATTTGTTGTTTTTACAGAGAACAGGTTATAAGGACAGCAGGCGGCACAGTTAGCTGTCAGGCTCAAGGAGAAGTTGGAGATGTAATCTTCCATCTATGTTTTGGATTCTTCTGATGTAGTCTCTGTATTCGGTCTTATGACTCGAACTTGTATCATGTTATCTTTTTGTAGTTTCCGCTGTTTCTTGTAAAGATGTATATCTGAACAGGAATTTTTATACTCTGATTTATACCAAATTGTATATTTAGGTATTTCTTTGTTAAAGAAATATCGGGGTGTTACATTTGGTATCAGAGCGGTTCGGCCTTGTCGGACGTAGTGACCTTCGGGTCGAGAACATAGGATCGAGTCAGCTAGGGACTTAGACAATTATGTGTCATACCTTTTTAGTATATTATGTGACGTATTGAGTCAGGATCCACTCAATGTTTCATGTAAAGTACTGAAAATTATGACAGATAGTTGCCTCAGCCCCGAAAATGTCCGAGACCCTACACCATAGGATTCTCAGCCTTCTCGTTTCATCAGAACGTGCAGCGGTAGCAGAGGGCTACATATTACATTTGAAAACAAGGATGGGCATCCGCGATGGTTCGAGGAAACTGTGGGCGGCTGTTCAGTAAATAAATCTGATGCGGCTAGTGAGTCGCGGCATATTATCAAAGTTGGCCAGCACGAAAAACCCTGGGAACCACAGAAGCGTAATTCAGAAAATCCTACCTCAACCTAGTGTATGACTTGGCATCGTTCTGGCTCCGGATATTTGCGTGGTCAACCTAGAAGAATGCTGGATCGACCCTCTCCTGAGGTACATCAAAGACGGAGAAGAACCAGGTGACCGTAAAAAAGCAGCCCTGATACGTAGGCGAGCGGCATCTTACTCGATAATTGAGGAGAAGCTATTTCGAAGAGGATTTTCCATGCCACTCTTGAAATTTCTCCCACCAGAGGAGGCTAGTTACGTCTTAAGGGAGATCCATGAGGTGATATGTGGAAACCACCTCGGAGCTCGAGCTTTAGCAAAAAAGGCATTAAGAGCAGGATACTGGCCCACGATGGAAGACGATGCGAAAAAGCTAGTAAGGAAATGTGATAAGTGCCAGCGACACGTAGACATTGACGTCGCTCCCCCGGTCGATCTAAACAGCATGACTGCGCCATGGCCGTTCGCATGGTGGGGCATCGACCTCTTGGGTCCGTTTGGAGTCGCTGCTGGGCAATTCAAATACTTGATCGTTGCAATGGATTATTTCACCAAGTGGGTGGAAGCCGAACCTCTGGCTACCATCACGTCCAGGAACTGTTTGAAGTTTTTTAGGAAAAAAATCCTCACCTGTTTCGGAATTCCTGAAGTATTGGTCTCAGATAATGAAACCCAGTTTACAGATAAAAATTTTCAAGAGTACCTAACCGAGCTAGGGGTGAAGCAGCGCTTCACCTCAGTTGAGCACCCCCAAACCAACGGTCAGACAGAGGCCGCCAACAGAGTAATTTTGTGCGGGCTGAGGAGGCGGTTAGATGAGGCAATGGGGAAATGGGCAGAAGAACTCCCACACGTATTATGGGCGTATAGGACCACCCCCACTTTACCACTGGCGAGTCTCCTTTCAAACTAGTTTATGGCACAGACGCGGTTATCCCGGTCGAGATCGGGGAACTGAGCTGGAGAACAACAAACCCCAAACCGCTCCAAGAAAATGAGGAGGAAATCAGAGAAGAACTAGATTTGATTGAAGAACTTCGTTCACGAGCTGCCTTAAGAGAAGCGCTGATCAAGCCAGGGATGGCCACGAGGCACAACGCTAAGGTCTTCCCAAGAGAGTTTGCTCTGGGACAGCTCGTCCTCCGAAAAGCCAACATCGGCCAAAAGAATGCTTCTCAAGGGAAGCTCGCCCCCAATTGGGAGGGCCCGTATAGGGTCATCTCGAAGACGGGGAAGGGAGCCTACCAGCTTGAAACGATGAATGGAAGACCTATTCCATGAACATGGAACCCGATGAACTTGAGAAGATACTTCATTTAATTTTAAAAAATGAAAGAATGTCATGATGTGGGATGAATTATGTAAACCGATCAGAACATTCTTTTTCCCGGTCATAAATAAGATGACGCATTATTTTATTCTTCGTTTAAAGTATATTTTCCCCGCTCTAGGTTCGATAACCTAACAATACGGGCCGGCTAGAGCATAGCCCCCAGGGATAACGACTTACGTGGCGAGTTAGAACTAATCCGAGATTGGTAAACTGCCCGTTCGGAATAACGTACTTGGTCAAACCAAGCTACAAACGAAGCGGCCTAAAAGATGGTCGCACCTCCAAGGGCGAAGTTCAATCCAGATAGACATCTGGTAAACGACCCATGGAGGACACTGAGTGTCCTTCAAAAAGAACCGCACCCCTAAAGGGCAACTGCTCGCACTTACGGATAAAAAGATTTAAGAGGAACAAAAGAACGATCATAAATCGAATATAAAGTAAAGATAAAGCAAACGGTTACTAAAAATCACTCGAAAAGGCTGGGCTCCAAAAGAGTACATATTACAACAGAAAGAACGACCATGAGGTCGCCCAAAAACAGAAAAAGTAAACCAAGATTACAAAATCACAGGGGACGTTCATACACAACAAATTCCTCCCTTATGATCTTCCCCTGCTCATCCCTCTCCACAGGATACACTATGCGACCATCGTTGAGAGAGTGGGCATGGTTGATTATATTGGGGTTGATCTCGAGGTCGGGATAAACGTACTGCACTTGGGCCAAAGCTTCATCAAATCGCTCTTTATAGATGGCCAGTGTAGACTCAACCACCCGGTCACATTCCTCCAAAGCTTCATGCCGCTCTTTCTCTAGAACATTAATGTTCTTCTTCAGGCCGTTAACCTCATCCCCCAGCTCCTTAACCTGGTTCGACAACTCGTTAACCTTGGTCGTCTCCAACCACGCCTTCCACTCTGCTTCGGCCTGGGCGGACAGGGCATCGTCCCGCTCTTTGGTCGTGGTGGAGAGCGACTTCCTTCTCTCCATAAGAGCATCAGCAGTGGGCTTGAGAGCGGCCTCATATTCTTGATACTTCTTCGTTAGGGACTCCAACTCCTCCCGCAACTCTGAGATATATTCATAAGCACGATTTAGCTTATTGGTTTTATCTAAATTATCACTCTCCAACCACAAGTTTTGAGCGAGAAGACGTTTACCTGCGGTCTGATCCGCTTCCCCTTGTTCTTCTTATGCGGGGGGTCGATCTCAGTGTCTTTTCCACCTCCTCTCAGCGAGAAGACGTTTACCTGCGGTCAGATCCGACCTCCTCTCAACCTCCTTTACTGCCTTGGTCTTCTTGTGCGAGGGGTCGATCTCAGCGTCTTTTCCACTGGTTCCAGCAGCATGCTGGTGGCGGTCCCTCTTCTTCCCAGGGCCAGGGACGGGGAAACTAGCTTCTCCCCCTTTATCTGCATCTATGGTCGTTTCCCCGTCGCCCGGGGGTGGGACATCAACAGTCGTTGAAGGGGCGGGTTGGGGTTTCTTTCCCCTCCTGGCCTTCCTCATAAGTTCTTCATATCCCATGGTGGCCATTTCACCCACAAGGAAAAAGAAGGACGGTCAGAAACAATTTGAATTCGTCCTCACTGAAAGCGAAAGACGTAAAAACAAGAAAAAATGAGAGCCGATCGCACCAAGAGCGACTTTGAAATCATCGTCGTTCCGTATCCAAGTCAGCTGATAGCACTTGATCAACTCGTCGTCCATCTAGGAGGCCATATTCTCGAGCAAACTGAGGGTTTCCAAATCGCCCTCGCCAAGTCGACATCTGGTCCTGTAAGTAACTGGGGTACAGCAATAATGCGCGTACGTCCACGCGATATGAAATTTAAGGCTGCTCACTCGTCCTCGAGCATCAAGAGACCCAACCGTTTTGCGGGTTTTTCCCAAACAGGCACGACCCACATGAAAGAATGCTTTCAGGGCTTTAATGAGTCGGAGTAGGGCTTGAAGATTTTGAAGTCTTGCTGACCTTCACTACAAGAAAAACTGTTTATTCCAGCCAGGACTTTTCGGCGGATTGACATCCGCCGAAAAATTTTCGGCGGATTTTAGGACTTACCGGTAGATTTTATCCGCCGAAACATTACCGGCGGATTTGTTGGTTTTTCCGGTGGATTTTTTTCCTCCGGAACATTTCCGGCGGAATTTAAGGTATTTCCGGCGGATTTGGGTCTACGAAAAAAAAAATTTAAAAAAACATCCGCCGGTAAGGTATTTTTCGACGGATTTTTTTGAAAAAAGCGCGGGGTAAATCCGTCGGGCACCCCCTAAATCCGCCGGAAACCCCCTAAATCCGCCGGTAAATGACATTTCCGGCGGATTCATTTACCGGCGGATTCGGCCTTTTGACGTTTGACTTCGTTTCTTCTATATAAATCCCTTCTCTAAATGCTGTGTTTGATATGTTCGGTTGCAGGTATGATCCAATTCGTTACCCTCATTGAACGAAATGCTGGGAGGATTTCCATTCCAAATGAGATTTGGAGACTAGAGTTGCCTGGTGACTTTTATTTTGTTTTGGAAGTTGGCCCTTGTATTCATGGTCTCAACAACAGGCGCTATCAACAAGAAAAGCATCCCTAGAATTTGTTTAATAGCATGTTGGTCTAGTAGAATAAATATTAACAAAAAATAAAAAAATAATAAACAAATTACAACATTCCAAAAATGGAGAAAAGGGGCCAAGTAAAAGGGACCACGTGAAAATTGGGGAGACAACAGCAAACAAACCACAACAATGTTCAAAATACCCATAATAAGAAATCACCAAAATCAAAGAACACAAATGGCAACAATGTCCAAAACATGCAGCATAAACCAGTGTTTTAAAACCCGGCTCGGACCGGCCGGTTGGACCGGTCCGACCGGGACTCGGGTGGGTCTGCGGTTCGGTTGCCTAGTTCGATCGGATATGCACTGGCTCGGTGATGACGTCAGCAACTCGGTCAACTTTGAGTCAAACTCGGCGGGTCAACTTTGAGTCAGCAAGTTTTTTTTAATTAAGTTGGTTAGAGTAAAAGTATAAGGCGTGGGGATCGAACCCCAAACCTTTTCCGTATTACCTGGAAGCGCTACCACTGCACCAAAGTTGCTGTTTGTTAATTCTTATCAAATACTTAGTATATACTTCATGCTACACATTAAATAAAAAAGTGCCCAACATACAAATGGATGGACTTCTATATGTTTTTTTTTTGTGATTATTATTATTATTATACTCTCTCTCACAAACAAGTCAACAAGTAAAGACATTATGTTTTTCATTATATATATATTTTAAAGTTTTATTGTATAAACATTTTTAAAATAATAATTCTTTTCTTTTAAAATGTTGTCGTAGATCATTTACATTTGATAGCATTGTGGGATTATTCAATTTGTGGTGAATTTTTGTTAGACTTTTCTAGGCAGGATATGTAATTTTAGGAAATTAAGTTTTACAGGTACGAAATTAATATTATATAGGTCTTGAAAATTCGCGAAATAGAGACCGGGTCCGAGTCATGCGGTCCGGGTTTTGGTCATGCGGTTCAACTGTCGACCCCTCGGTCCGACCCTTGACCCAGTGACCCGGTAGCTTCACCGAATCGGCCACCGGTCCGAGTTTTAAAACATTGGCATAAACACAAATAAAATGCAGAAATCGCTTAAGAAACAATAAGTCAGCTCCTCAACTACTCAGTTCTCTAACAACTACTAATTGATAACTGAAAATAATCAAGAAACTAACTTAACTAACTACTAATTGATACCATGGTCTCATAAAATCCAAAGACAGTAGCTGCCATCGGTACATTGTAGTGAATAGGCAAAATCATATACTCACGCAACAAACAATATCCTTAATTGTTGAGTTTGGAATTACATGGAATTGTGCAAATATATTTTTATAAAGTCAGAATCCTGCTTCATGAAACCTAGAAAATACAGTTGCTGAAAATAAAAAAAAGAACAGTAGCTGCC
Organism: Astragalus membranaceus; assembly: GCA_039519185.1. Taxonomy (NCBI): domain Eukaryota; kingdom Viridiplantae; phylum Streptophyta; class Magnoliopsida; order Fabales; family Fabaceae; genus Astragalus; species Astragalus membranaceus. The sequence continues at coordinate 28,354,939 of CM076854.1, read as the reverse complement.
ATAAGAAATCACCAAAATCAAAGAACACAAATGGTAACAATGTCCAAAATATGCAGAATCCGAAAACAATTCAGCAAGCAAATCCTAATTACCAATTCACTATAATTACCATCAACAGAATCCAGCAATTCAGCAAATACAATCCTAATTACCAATTCAGCAAATACAATCCAGCAAATACACATCAGGTCCATTTACTATAATAATTTCAATTCAGCAATCCTAATTACCATCAACAGAATCCAGAAAATCCAGAAATCTCAGCTAAAGTCACATTACGCAAAATTCCATTAAAAATATAAAATAGAACTAATTAACAACCATTCTAATTCAGAGTAGTGGCAACAACTTACATAGGTAGTTTCCGCTCGATGATCAACCCAAACACCGGATTTCTTCTTGTGGGTTATCAAAAATAATTCATCTGGTCGCACATCTCTATTATTGCACTACAAATAAAATAAAGATGTAATCACAATTGATCAACTCAAAGAAATAATTAATAATAAAGTACAAAACAAAACAGTCTTTAAAAAGCTATTACTTAGTTTAATACTATTACAAGCTCAAGTGCCAAATCAATGTTAGCCTTGCGGCCTGAGGTGTGGACCGCTCCACCTCTTGTTGACGCTCTATTAATCTTGTTTTGATTGGAGATGTCCTTGAATTTTTGTCCACCCCAATATTCTTTAAGACCCAAGTAAGCTTTCTCGCGTATCCACCAAGGCCGAGCACTTTTCTTTCTTACCTTCATAAGCATATCATTGAGTCTTTTCTTGGCCTTTTGTTCAAACAAGTGTTGGATAACATGGTTATAACAAGGATCCCATGTCACCTTTTCCTGCAAATTACAATACAATCATACAAAACTATTCCTTTCACAATAATTGCAATACATACTTCTTAAAAAACAAATATGTACTTACCCCAAATTTCATAAACCATTCCTTTTGAATATCTTCGGTTGTTGCACTCCAATCATAGATAGCCTCATCAAAGTGGCTTTGTATGGCAAATCTAATGGCATCTGCAACTTCTTTGCTAGGAATGAGCCTGCAAATTTTCATCAACAATTCACATGCCTTCAAAATGTCAAAAATCACAATTTATATACTCTAACACTATAAGCATTGTAACTTACCCTTTAGCGAAAGGTCGTATAATGACATTCCCATCTCTTGTTGGCACCGGAGGAGGAACTGGCCCTTCACCCACCTCAGCTTCATCCTCTTCGTCGTGGTCCTCATCTTCATCCTCTTCATCGGGCACGTCCTTCGCTACCGGAGCCTCATGTGGGGTATGTTGTGAAGAGGCACTCGTGGTTTGAAGGTTTATACTTGGTTTTCGCATAAACACGAATGCCTCGGGGGTAGAGGCATAGATGGGTGATGGAGTCTGAGCAGGTGCCACAATGTTGGTCGGTGCGGAAGGTTCAGACGGGGGTGGAGATGATCGGCCAGGTGACCTAGTGTTAGACAAGTTTCGGTGGATGGCATTCTGCTGCCCATGTTTGCCCGGTTGTATCATCCTTGGTTTGCCCCTAGTAGGATGGGCCTTTTGCTTGCCATTGCCACCTCTGTTATTCATCTGTTGGTTTCACACAAGTGATAGAACAAGTGCAATAATAAATACATATATAATGAAGAGACACAAAAGTTACTTAGTCTACCTCTATTAAATAAAATTCTGAATTTAAGTACACCAAGTAGTCTTAATCAACAAACTCTTTTTTCAAGCCGTGCCTATTAGCATTTGTTCTATTATGCATCCAAGTACGATCCATTTTCTATAAGGAAAACACTTAACTTGTCAAATACTAAATAAGTTGGAAAAATACAAATCACTAAATTCAAGGAAACACTTCCACCTATGTGTAAAACACAATACACTCACATAACTCAACAAGTTGTTGTCCAGCACATTTACCATCCAACCATCCAAAAAACAAGATCATTTGCTGAACAAAAACTCTTGAGGCAACTACGTCCTAATTTGCAAAAAATCAGACCATACACAAATCGGTAGCAATATATTCTTAACAAAGTTAATTCGCTAATAACTTATATATCAAAAGAAACATGAACAAAACACTGTCCACAAAATCAACAAAACTGATCAAGTGAGGAAAATCAACATACACAAATTACACAAAATCTATTTTGAGGAACCCTATCAACAAAACACTGTCCAATAAACCCTAAAACCAAAATACACAAAATCAACAAAAGGCAAAAGGGTAATCAAAAATCAAAAATCAAAACAGAAAATCAAAAATCAGTTTGCGTGTTCAAGAATCAGTTTGTGTGTTAAGCCCAAAACAGAAAATCAAAAATAAAAAATCAACACCAATTTCTCACATGCTCAAGAATCAGTTTGCGTGTTCTATTTTCTAAATACAAAAATGGCTTCCTGAGAAAATCAACAAACCCTAAACCCTAAATACACAAATCCACATATCCTATCAACAGAGGAAAATATGTCAAAAAAACTGTTTTGAGAAATAGAGTGAGAGAGAGAGAGAGAGAGAGAGAACGAACCAAAATAGAGAGAGCGAGAGAGAACCGAGCGAGAGAGAACCGAGAGGGAGATCTGTGAGCCAAGTTGCTTCTCTACAAGCTTCGTGAGTGGAATAGGGAGAACGGCGCTGTGTGTAGTGAATCATCAGAAATGGCGAAAGGGCGGTGGTGAGAACTGCGTGAAAGGGCGGTGGTGAGCAGTAAAAGGGCGGTGGTGAGCAGTGAAAGGGAAAAGGGAAAGGGCGTGAAAGGGCAGGAAAGAGCGTGAAAGGGCGGTGGTGAGAACTGCGTGAAAGGGCGGTGGTGAGCCGTAAAAGGGCGGTGGTGCAGTGAAAGGGAAAGAGGGAAAGTGAAGCTGGGTATTTCATGAAAGGGAAAGGGAAAGGGAAAGGGCAAAGGGCGTGAGTGGGAAAAGGTATTTCGTGAAAATCCTGAAGAGACGTAGCGTCGGTGTGGCCGACGCTACCGGTATTATTAAAAAAAAATATTTAGCGTCTGCTGGATCTAGATTAGCGTCCCCCATGACCGACGCTAATGTCAGGAAATAAATTCGTGGGTTTGGGTGGGTGAAGTCGGCGCTAATCTGATGCTATTAGCGTGGGTGTCGTGGCCGACGCTAAAAAACGGACGCTAAAACGTCATTTTCTAGTAGTGCCTGTGAGGAGGGGGCAAGAAAGTCAGGGCCACCTAGAATTTGCAGAAGGGGGCGACAAGGTTGACCCCAGGCCTGACACCCCTTCCTCACCAAAGAAAACATAAAAAGCAAACTGAAGAATAGTGAAGAGCTGATTACACACTCGGACTGAAGACTCGTTCACCTGTGCCCACTCTAAGGACGAGCACCTCAGTTCAGAACCAAACTTGAAACTTATGAAGAGCTTCTTCCTCTTGTGGTGATTCTTCCTTCTAGAGTGTGGCGATTTCCTCCATATTCTTTTCTTTCCACTTCATACTGGTACATGAAAAGGGATACGATGTCAATTAAATTTGACTTTCTACGTCGGTTATAGAGCGGTATAGTTTTCACGGATGTAGTAAGTTGGACTTTTAACGCCGGTTCTTTTTACAACTATCATAAAATGATCCTTTTAAACACTTAAAGGGAGAAAACTCCATTTGTGAAAGGATTTTTTAACACGCCAATTCAAACTACCCTCTAATTTCTTGTGCGTTTCCTCACGCTCAAGACTATCCATATTACCCAAATATTTCTACTCAGGAAATTCTTTCGATATTTAGTGGGTTGTTATCTGGAACTAAGTGTCCAAACCAGTCAAAAATATTTAGCATAAATAGGCTTTGAATAAAAATGATTAAAATAAACATGACAACACATCACCTACAAGGTTTATTACAATTTCATTGCATCTTAGCTTAAAAGATTAACTCATGGTGAGCTTCAAAAAATAAACCAAGAGCTTTTCCAAGCATGAAACTCCTCCTTGTCCATGATGATCCTCTCTAAAGTAAGTGCTACTCCATTGTAAATATGCAGAAAATCATATCTAAAATTTGTTTACAATGGTGGAAATGGAGTGATGGAGGAATGCAAAAGATGCTAATGGTGGAAAATGGAAGGAAATGACGGAATAAAATGATACAAGCTTTTTGGCAGCTGGAGAGAGGAAGAGAGTTGTCCAATTAATTTTGTGCCCTCTCTATAGTTCCAGCAACTATTTTCTCCTTTTTAGAGTTTTCCCTAATTGACAACACTTTCTTTATGTATACATGATCCATAACCTAAAAGTTTAAATTTGTTGGACGAATTTAAAAGCTAGAGTACGTAATCAACTCCTACACAAACACAACACATACGTACCAGCAATTACAAGTTTGAGATACCTTATTTTTCTGGACTGGACCAAGAGGCTCATTCAGTATTTGCAGATGGATTGGCCCGATCACTTTGATCCATATCCACCATATGCAAGCCCAATTGTGGTTATCACACTTGGATGGCTCAGATCAACTCTATCAATCTGACGGCTCACAACGGACACGAATTCCTATAAATACCAGCCCACATTGCCATAACAAGGTAGATTCTGATTCCTAGCTAAATCACTTATCTATTCTCAATACTGACTTGAGCGTCGGAGTGGCTACGCAGGTACCCCTCCCGGGCTCGCATTAACCTCCGGCCAGGCAGCAGGTGACCTACCAACTACAGTCCACCCAATACTGCAACATACAGAACACTTATCAACCACGAAAATGAGTATACTTGGTGATGGTAATTGTTTGTTTGATTTCACAATAAAGAGCCTTGAAATGATTGTCACGAAAGAATATTTTGAACTTCATACCAACTGATAACCAAGGACTACACTAACTTAACTGGTTTGTATATTCAACTAGATACTAACTTGTATATAGCTAATCAACGTTGTCCAATTCAAAAGTTTATATAAATTCGTGGAGCATAGGTAGGCTCGACTCGTAAACTCGTAAGAGTTTACCTACTATCAAAGAAACCTATAAACGACATATATACATGATAGAACATAGGTTAAAACATCATTAATTCAACATTCCAACTCCACGATAAAGCAAAGTAGCAAAACACAATATTGAATTGTGTTAGTGAAGTATTACTAGATAATGTCATACTACATTAATGATTAACTCATACATAAACTCATAAAACATAACTTATTAAGATGAAAATTTTCATAAATCAAGAATAAGTTTGACCTAGCAATCATAATTTGTAATTTAGTTATATACTTAAATGAAAATTTTCATAAAACAAGAATAAATTTGACCTAGCAATCATAATTTAGTTATATACTTATTTGAATAAAACAAAACAAAACAAAATTGGTATTGAAAATGTAAAATTAAATTTACAAATCCAATACATACCACAGCAAATAGGTAATTCAACCTAAGTAGCTAACAACTTTAAAAATTAAAAAATCATTTATATGTTTAGACCAAATTAAATGTAAAATTGTAGACTCGTAAACTTGTAGTAAAATCAAGTGTTTACCATTTTATCAGAGTTTATTTGAATTCATATGAGTTTACGAAAAAAGGAATTTACCTACTAATTGACTCGTTTTTGTGATCTAAAGTCGTAAACTCATAAGAGTTTAAGAGTTAACTCAAAAATTTAACAACTATGCAATTAACAATACAAAGAGTAGAGTGCCAAAATACAAAAATCACAGTAGCTGGTAGCTTCTTTTTTTCTGAAAGAAAAGCTAATTCATTTTTTCTCCACGAGAGCAAAGCTAATTCATACTAATTGTTAATGCATTAATCATACAAGAGACTAGTAGTACTCCCGGACTCGTTTATAAGCAAAAAACCACTTTTTAGATTCATTGAATTACTTATGTATTTCGCCTATAATATAGTCCAAATACATATGAACTTAAAAAGTACTTTTTTAGCTTATAAATGATACCAGAGTAGTACATGAAAAGGATCTCCCTTGATAAGAGAGTGAACACTTGCGTTTTCTTTTCTCCAGACAAAAGCAACATTGTACGGTAGCTGGTTACTTGGTTGTTATTAATAATCAAACTTTTGATAATAAAATCATGAGTAAAAATATAATGACTATAGTTAATACCACTTGGAAATTTTATAGTTCTTCCACTTTTTTCTCATACAATTGTACGAGTTTAGATTCTCCCAAATACTTGTTATGAGTAGGAGAGAGAGCGACTCATAAAATAAAATAATAAATACAATAAATGTTATTAGTTTTTTGTATTTGTCACTCTCTTTCCTACTTAACACAACAAATACTTGATAAAATCTTAACTCTAATTTTACACCCTCAAATATTAAATTTACCTAGAACGTTTATGGAAGTGTGAAATGTTTGGAAAATGAAAGAGATATTAAAACTTGTTAGCGCCAGAGAGTTTATAAAAAAAATGGTTTGCTAGATGAAATGGCAAATAAACATCACACACAAGAAACTAAAGCCGAGCACAAAGAATTTATAAATTTAAAAACCTAAAGACACGCACAACGGTATGAGCCCTATTTGTACAACTTAACCTAGATGAAAGAACGCAATGCTCGCATTTTACTCGTATTAGAGAAACAAAAAGGCTAAATGTATAGTTTCGATACCCAAAATTGCAGCTTGGTTCTATTCAAAACTCTAAACTGTTCCCAAGACAAACCCAAACTAAATTCATGTTGCCACTCTAGAGTCTGAATGCTGCCACAAGTTCTACTTCTCATTTGTGATAAATTGCTGCATTAAGAGGACTAGAGTACCTAGGGATATTCTTGAGATTAAAATAATTATATAGTTTGCGCTTGGTACAAAAAGTGCATAACTTAATCAATCTCTCCCTCTTCTACTTCATTTACAGAATTTGGAACACACGGTGCATCTCCTTCCTCCTCTTCGTCATCAGCTTTCATATACAATCCTAGTTGTTCCAAGGGATTACTACCACCAAATTTGAAACTACCCATACCATCCGGGGAGATGTCAGGACTTGATTCTTCTACAGAGCTAGGTAATTGCTCAGCAGGTACAGCTCTAAGCATTTCCAAATCTTCCAGAAATCGAGAATTCTCATTGATTTCCACAGTTTTTTCCATCTGCACAAATGTCAGTATATGCTGTAATATAATCCAAGGCAAATATTTCATGCAAAATAGATACTTCTTTACCTGTAGCAGTGCTTGCCGCGCAGCTTCTCTCTCGAGTTCCCTCTTTCGTTTGGTTTCTGCAACAGCTTCTGCTTCTGCCCGCTTTCTAGCATCTTCAGCTGCCTTTGCTTCTGCTTGAAGCCTTGCCTTTTCTGCTCAACAAATGAGTCATATCAACAGATAGGTTAGCTGACATTGATAGCCTAGGTACAGAACTCACACAAGTGGCACACCCAAATCACCTTTCCTTCGCTCCATCTCCAGTTTTTCCCTATCCCGGCGCAATTTCCCAGGATCTCCCTTCTCACCCTGACCCGGCCAAATTAAATTGAATAAATCAAATACATATACATATTGAACAATAATCAGAAAAATAATTGCATGCAGAGTAAGTACCGTTATCTCAAACAAGTTATGTGGCTTACCTGTGTCAGTGTCTTTTCTCGTGCTTTCAAGATAGTATCAGCAAATCGATTCTTCAATAATGCAGCTCGATAAAGTTTATCAGGTGAGACGTGTCTCTCAATTGGACCACATTCCCCTAAAACATCAATAGGATAAATGGGATTTTAGGGATTGAATATAAGAATAGTGAAACATCTATCATAATCCATGCACAGTTACCATCTTGACAGCTAACAGATTTGCGAGAACTTGGCTTTAGCTGAGATTTGTCCACAAGTTTATCCAAGACCTTAGATGACTCTGTAAGAAATAAAGAGTAAGAGTATAAGACTATACATCAATGTCTGTCTATCTTTAATTGTGAACAATATTAAAGGAACGACTAAAATAAGTCGATGCTAGTAGGTATAGATTCTTAAGCATATCACAAGTCTGATAATATTAGCGAATAATTGCTGATTTAAGCCTGAAAGGTCCAAAGGGGAACATGGAAGGGCTAACAATAAATAATTAATAGAGTTAAATATGTTTTTGGTCCTTAGGGCCTTTTAAATTTAGTCCCTATTAAATTTTAATGGGAATTTTAGTCCTGACAAATTAGTCGTTTGCAATCCAATTCATAAAACCGTTTGCCTCATCAGTTTAACAGCAAGGACTGATATTGCAAACGGCTAATATGTAGAGTTAAAACTCCGAAAAAAATTTAACAGGGACTTGACTAAAAATATCTCAATTTTATAGGGACTAAAAACATATTTAACTCTTATTAATGATATTAAAAAATCAAGATTACCACATAAGGAAAAAGTAACAGAAACATTTACTTTGGCTTTGCTACATCACTTGGGTGATTTTTCATTTTACTTTCTGATAATACTGCTCAGTTTTATGATGATGTTATAATACAAGTTATATCATGCAAGAATTTTAAATTATAGTATATTGAATTTACTATACAGATTAGAGCTTAGCATATCCTTTAAAGTTTAAATCACAGTGAATTCTACCAGGGATATAAAATCGTTCCTGTGCCTCTATGAGTGCTTAAGTGACACATATCACTCTTTTATGTGTTTTTAAATGCTAAATACCATCTTTAAAAAGAAAGAAAAGAACATAGGAGTCATGTCTGCGACTGCATAGTAAAATGTCTTCTTTATGTAAGGATTTCTTGCTAAATGAAATGACAACGGTGTAGAGTAAAACATCCTAACAATTTCATAATTAGTGTTTCTCTGTCATGCACATCAAAGGAAGCTTCTAATGTTGATGTATGTCTCTTTTTTGGATCAACACTAACATTTGTTTTCGTTAGTGAAATGGAGGAATCTTGGTGTGCACCAGAAACCAAAGGCAGAGAGAATTATTGTCTATCTTCTAAAATTCTATAAATGTGGCAGTTGTTACTTATTTACAAGTTCTAACTCCAAATCTTGAAATCTTCAACAAGTGTGCTCTCACTCTAGCATAAGACCCATTAGTAATAATCTCACGAAAATTGCATTTAATTTCATTATTTCCACCCCCACCGCCCATCTTTTTATCTTTGTAACTTGTAAGTAGGTCCATAAAGGTTTGATGACATCATTTTGTTCTTTTCCTTGACTATATCTAGGAGCACTCATCTCTACAAATAAAATAAAAAATTACGAACAAAAACTACTAGTCTATAAACACACTAAGAAATGAATATAGACAAAACGTATTCACTATTTAAAGCAAAACATGTAACAAAAATATAATATCAACATGTCAAAAAAAACATAAACATGTCATCATGTTATAATAGATTTCTTCAGAGTCCTACCATTATAATGGTTCACAACCTTCTTTTTCAAAAATATAAAAAGGAACAAAAAGGGAATTTGGTCAATTCCAAACATGTGCGAACTAACATAATTATGGTTATCCTCACGAGTATTGGCATAAGGGTTGTATGCTGACCTAACATAATTGGTCCATTAAAACACGTCTAAAGGTTCACCGTTCACACACACATCACAAAACAGAAGCACAACAAAGACGCACATATATTAATTGGTCCATTACAAAGAAGAAATCACACACACAAACACATATCGCAAAGCAGAAGCGCAACAAAGACGCACATATCATCACAGAACCCGCGTCTGCAAAGCCGAAAGGAAGCAAAAACGACATACCTTAGTATGCAAAACAGAGGCGTCAACTTGGTGAAGGAAAACAGAGCACGACATGGCAAAAGTGAGATGAAGAATGCATAATTAGTTAACCTATTATTTCCTTTTTTTTAAAAGGACTTTTATTATCTTAGGTTGTGTCTTGTTTTTCTTCAGAGCGGTGTCTCACCTACGTCCTTTATTGTTGCAATTTTAATTATTTTTTTATTTGGACACCTGTAGCACATGCATTGTCCACGCATCATTCACGTGTGATACGCATACGCATTAGATACAGCATTGTGCCCCCAAATTGTAGTGTTCGCCCACCATTATCACTTCAGTAAGGGAGGTTTCTCCGCATAGATATAGTCGAACCAATTATTCCGCATCAGGATTCTTGGAAGGGCTATTTCAATGATCAATTTTATTCTTTTGATTCTTTCTATCTTTTTTACATTTCAATCTGATTCTTAAGACATTCATTAGAGTATCCAATTCAATTCAATACAGAATACGGAAAGCCATGCAAACGAAGCAAATCATAAAAACAAACAGGAGAGAACGGATGGAAAAATTCGCATTTCAGTTGTATAAATTGCACTTTTTCTCAAACTTCAGGAGCATCCGCGACAATCATCTTCAAGGAGCATTAAGAGACATAGAAGTCAAGAACACTTACGATTTCTTTCAAAAGTATGAGCAACCAAGGTCTTTTCATCCATCTTATCACCAGAACCCATCTTTTTTGGTACCTGGAGAAGAAATATAAACGAACTAATTATAGTATGTAGCAAAGAAACCAAAGGAGGATCTAATACAGCATCAGCAATTACATAACAGTGCTCTTAACATTGAAGTTATAGGGTTACTCTTGTAGGTAGGAGTGTCTAAAATCAAGATCCCTCGTAAAATTGTAGGGAAGTCCAAATCGTAGATCGTAGGATCAAAACACGGATCATAAGATCCTAACAAGAATATTAAAATACATTTTAATATAAAAATATGATAATACAATTAATTAATAGTATAAAAATATGATAATATCTATAACTATTATGAAGGGTATTCCCCCTATTTGGTGTCAGAATTTGTATTCCCTTTTTTACCCTTAAAATCAATTTCAGTTTTACAAAGTTTTCTTAAAAAAACTGCATTCCCTAGCAAAACTGCAAGTCATGCACACGAAAGTTCTGAAACACTAACTTCCCCATTTTGCAGTTATCTTTCTCCTCAAAACCCACCTATTTTGCCGTTATCTTTCTCCTCTGCACTATACCCACAAACAACCTCTCCTCTCTAAGATTTCTCTCCCTCCACTTTAGTGCAATAGGAAAAGCAAAAAAACTTTAGGGCAATAGGAGGGCCCGTCTTTTTGCTAGTAATTGATTAAAAGAAGAAACATGATAGTACAATTAATTAATAGAAGAAAATATAAAAATAATTCAAGTAAGAAGGTAGGTAAATATTTTGTAGTTATTTTATTATTGATCTTTTAATATATAGTATGTTGAATGTTTAATAGTTATTATCAAAAGGAAAACAAATCCTAAGTAGATCGAGTTGGTTCATTGTTCCGAGGGGTGATATATCATATTTAATAAGGACCAATTTAATAAGCCCAAACTGTTTAAGCACCGAACCCAAGTAACCAAAAGAACAAGGGTTTGTCACTTTTAGTGCACAAGGGCTCTTGCCTCTTCCTAGCACAAATAAATTTTTCGTTTCGGTCTCTGCGGTGGAGAACAGCGAGCACGAAGAGTCGCTTAGGGAAATAGAAAAGGGAGCTTAGGTGGGTCGCAACCGGCCGTAGAACAGTAAAATATACGCTCGCGGTGGAGAATGACAATTTGTCGCCTCTCTGTATCTGGGTTTTCAAACCTGACCCATGTTTCTGACTCACATGGAAACACCACATCAACCAAGTTTACGATTTTAGACATCCAACCGCTCACGCTAAAAAATGACTCCGCATGTACTCGAACTCAGAAGTGGCTGAGAAACTCAAAATTGTGCGACTATAAGAACCTCGGCGCAATTTTGTCTACCTTGCTAAGAATAATAAAATAACTTTTATATTAATGTTAGTGATTAGTGATATATAACAAAAATAAAAACAATAATCTCTCTTTATACTAGACCTTCAATCCCAAATAAATAAGGAAACACATCATGAAAATAAGGAAATACGGAAACCAATTCTGAAAGATAACCTAAAATACTGTTAAAATATTTTATGATAGAACAATAATGTAGGAGATAATTTACTAATATGCTAACACTTGACATTCAAAAATAGCAGACAACTAAATAAATCTTTAAGTAAACAACTAAACCAGACCTTTGCGACAGTTTCTGGTCTTACTTTAACATCATCAGGTTCACTATCAGAAGAACCACTACACTTCATATCTGCAATGTACACATTGGATATTGGATATAGACAATAACTAACATAGAATCTGACATATAATTCAAACTTATATAAGGATCAAAGTTCAAGATATAAATCTACTTTGCTCAAGCATGCAACTGCACGACTAACAATAACAAAGCACTTAATGATCCTACAAACTTACAGGGTAGCACAATGATAGATAACAGAATCCATGGACATATTAATATGATAATAGGCTCTTCGAGAGGCCTAATCTCTCCCAAGTTCTTGAGCGATTCAAGGTGCTCAGGGCCTCCCAAGAGAAATAACTTCCAAATACTAACTAGCCTCCACTAATGACTGGACAATACAATATATATACAACACAAGACAGCCTATGGCAGTTACTAAACACAAACAGTAACCGCCCACAAGACAACCGCACACACACAGTAACCGCCCTTCTATTTTTATTTAATATCCTATCAATACTCCCCCCTTAAACATTCACCTTGTCCTCAAGGTGAAGATACCAAGGACAAACCGTTAATAGTCTTCCACCGGGATCCATTGTCTTGTCTAAACCATATGTTCTCGAAAGAAAAGTGAGGTTCTCCTTTTGGTCCATTTCTCTTTTTTCTTGTAACACCCCCCTGTTATTAGTAAGTTGGGTAGGTGTAATTATCAAAAATTGGGCTTGGCCCAATGTGATGTCAACAGAGTCCACCTTCCTTGCAAAGCATTCAGCGCTAACCTTCATGTTCTTCTCTTCCCTATCGCACGCTGCAACTACAAGAACGAATCCCAAATCGTGAGGAAGCTGCACCACCGCCTCAGTCGCAGTTCCTCCCCAGCGATTCTCTTCCGGTGACGACCCTTCCAACGGCGGATTCTGATCACCTCCATCTCGCTCCATTTCCTTTGCGTTCCACTTTTCCAGATCGTATTCCTCTCTCGCGAGAGAGAAAAACTGCTTCCCGAAATCGCTAACGGTTCACACCTCAGACTCTTCCAACGAAGAATCCTCAAACATCGTTTCTTCTGGCAACTCCTCTGTCACACACTTCAATTTCGCGCGAGAGAGAAATTTTCCCCAATTCGTTCGACGGCGACGCCGCCGCCATGGTCTCGCTACTGTCTGGCTTCTGCGACGATGAATCTTCCGGAAACTCCTCCTCTCTCTGTGCTTCCGTCGTCACTTGCTCATTCGGTGGTTCTCGATCACTACTGTTCTCGTCACGTTCTGGTTTCACGATCGCATTCCAAGGTACGCCACTGGATCCTTGGATTTCATCCTGTTCCTTTTTCAATTTCTCTGTTTCTCTTCTTTCTTCTGGTTTGCTTGATTTCGCAAAAACTTCTAATTTCCGGAACTTCAAATCTTCTTCGATACTCTCGTTCCATCCCTCTTCTTCTGCTTCTTTGGTTTTCTTTTCTGGTTTTCTTGATTTTGCAGCAGCATAAAATTGTTGTAACCACTGCAATTTCATTTCTAAATAAATCTCGAAATCCTTCTCCGAGAGTTCATCGCATCTGCTTCTTCTCCTTTGTTCTAAGCGTCGCTTGATTTTATCAAGTTACTCCTTCCATTCTGGTTTGCTTGACATTGCTTCTTTTTCCAGAATTTTTTCCATGGCAGCGATTCTCTCATTTCGTTGAGCACTCAGGATCGAGTGCTTTGATACCAATTGATAAATAACAGAATCCATGGACAGATTAATATGATAATAGGCTCTTCGAGAGGCCTAATCTCTCCCAAGTTCTTGAGCGATTCGAGGTGCTCAGGGCCTCCCAAGGGAAATAACTTCCAAATACTAACTTGCCTCCCCTAATGACTGGACAAGACAATATATATACAACACAAGACAGCCTATGGCAGTTACTAAACACAAACAGTAACCGCCCACAAGACAACCGCACACACACAGTAACCGCCCTTTTATTTTTATTTAATATCCTATCACACAACCAGTGACAACTAGTGACAGATCTAGGAATTTTAAGATGTGCAAACAATACTCATGTATCTAAAGTTGTGGGGTAATACTCACATTCGAGATTCTACCTAAACTCGGAAAGGGATCTAAGAATCGTAACTGGTAGAATCGTAATACGATTAGTAAGAGTCTACATTTTTTACAATCTTATATCTTATATCTTATATATATATATATATATATATATTTGTGTGTGTGTGTGTATATGCATATAAAATACCATAAGCTAGCTTCAATTCAAGATTCTAATAAGAAAGTCACACATAATAAGTACACAACTTAACAAGGGAAACAGAGAGCCCACTCCCTCTGTAGAATGGAACAAACAAATGCGAAATAGAACAAGAAATATGTGTAAAGAACAAGAAACAGAGATGAAATGATGGAGCTGAAGTGAATTACAAAAAACCAAACAGAAGAAACAGTTTGAAGGAGCAGCAGAATCAGTTGAGAATGGATGAAGAAAACCAACAGAGAAGACAAGGAGCAAAATCAGTCGCCTAAGATGAAAGCTCACAGGTTGATGTGTTGCGTGCGTTAGGGAAGGAAAGAAGAACAGTAACTTACGGTTTTTTTTTTCATTTCACTTAACAAAACACATCGTTTTGAAAGAAAATACCTGGAAATACCAAAAATACCCTTAATGAAACGCTGCGTTTCGAAAAATTAGGGTTTTTCGTGTTACTTCATCTTCAACCTAGAGCCGCGCCGCAAAGCCTGCAATGGTACCCAAAAACCCAGCGTTTTGACCCGAAACCAGAGACGAACAAAGCACGACGCTTCCACCGATTTTGCAAACCAGCATGACGCTTCCACCGTACTCACCCAACGGCGACTCTGCTCACTTCTGAACTTGCAGAGGTGACCAAAAATCGTAAAGACGTGCCATTCTACAAACCAGCACGCGATTTTGACTACCTTGCTCATAATATATAATATATGCATTGTTACCTAAATAATAATAATATATAAGGTTGAGTTCTTAAAATATTAAGGGGGTATTTGCCTCCAACCCCATATAATAGTTATGTCCCTGGGCACAACTTCTGCTCCCTAAATAAGTAAATAAGTAAAAATAAAAGTTTTTTCACCAATGTAAAAGAAACTGAAGAAACTCCGGGTCCGACACTTTGAAAGCAATATAACTAAATCCTCCTCACCCCTCCATCTTTTATTAGCTCTTTGTCAAGAAAAACGGAAGAAAGTATCACAATGCTGGTAAGCTAAGCAGATATCTAGTTCCCAATTTTCTGACTTACACGAAACCTTTTTCAGTTAATTGACTCTAACATTCTTAAAATGTCCCTAATATGTGTTGGTATGGAGTTCGTTTTGAGAACCAACTACCCATTGGTTTCTTAGTTTTCCTAGAATTTTTGGAACACCTTGAGTGTACTCAAAACTTGAAGCATCTTCTAAGTGTTATTTTTGCCATACACAAGTGCCTATGGTAAGAAAATAATGTTTGTATACTTTTGAAGGAAAGTCTTCTTCCAAAGTCCTAGTTTTCGAACAACATAGTTTAATTGGCCTCTCTTCAGTATGCTAAAAATTATCTGGCCAATTCCCTTGATGAGAGAGAGAGAGAGAGAGAGAGAGAGAGAGAGAGAGAATCTCCAGAGAAGCAGAGAGACAGAAATGCGAGAGAGTCGTAGAGAAACAAGCCCTAAAATATCCAGAGATGTTTTGATGTGTTTTAAGGCTGAAATCCTTAAAATACCCCTCAAGAGCCATAATGATTCATTTCTGAAGTCTTTCTTAGTATTTTACCTGGAACTCCTGGAAGCGGCGTGATAGCACCGCATTTCCCACCATTTCTGCCACAAAAGAAACTGCAATAGCTAATATACTAAAATGCAAAGCGGCCACCTTTCGCCCCACTCCACCGCTATAACACACTATTGATAATACTGGTTTAACGACAAACCAGTTCACAGTACACAGCACCTCTTACTCACTTGACACTATACATAAGTGATATTGTCATTATGTCCAATTAAATCATGTGCAATGACAACCAGTCAGTACAACAGCACATGCTCAGTTGACACTCTACTTGACCCATAAACTTAGTGGTTATGAATGATAACCTAGCAATAACACTATCACATCACTGATGCATGTCATGAAGCTTTGACAAAGTTTTACATTCACTGTCAAGTGTCAACTTCTTAACACAACCTACAAGTTTTCTAGCTTGGGACAAGCTATGTAATGTAACCTTGCAAATATTAGAGAAAAACATCGTGATGCTATTAAAGCTCCTTACAGAAAAGAATGAACAAATAAAAAAGTTTGCTAGTTGTACTAATTGTTTTGGTTTGGTATCAACAGACGCCAACCTAAAAAGCATGGACGCTTCAAAATAGTTGTGTTTGGGTCAGACACTCTGATGTAGTAGCACTTCAATTATTCTTTTTTACATTTATTTGTTGAACTATTATATCAATATATACAGGAATAGCAATAAGATTAGATAAATAATAGTATATTATTTTATCTGCAACATCCCATAATAACAATTAAAATATTTATTGAATCTCTCTTTTAATTTCAAGATCTATTTATTCATCTTAATTTTATAACAACTTTTAGGTTTTGTGTTATATGCTTTTATTTGTGTCATGTCGTATAGTTTTCAATTTTTACAGTAATCTAGAGTTGATGTGGCATGGTATCTCTTCCCATGTTGGATTTGCGCATTCTAGTTTCCTACTGTGCTTACTCAAATCAAGAAGTAACTATGAAACAATGACACGTCGTTGCAGGCAACAACAGTCGTTAAGAACAAAGCACCATGAATCCATGATTTTGAATTGAATTCCGGCAAACTTATAAGATCACTAATGTTTCTTGTCATATGTACATCTAATAATTCATTTGAAAAATGATATAGATCTATTTCAATTTTGAATTATAAAAGTAATTGTCCAGTTGACCCGGGACGTCAACTTCATAAATTTTAAACAAATATTTTTGAATTATAAAAGTAATTGTCCAGTTGACCCGGGACATCACCTTCATAAATTTTAAACAAATATAGATATATGATTAAAAGTGTGATATTTTTGTTCTTTCGAAAAGCATATTCTACCTCTAAGATATAAAGATGGAATACCAATTACTCTTGGCTTAATATGAAAATCAATGAGCATGATATGCACAACACTAAGCAAAGAGGTTAAAACAAACAGCTTAAGCTAGATAGGAGAGTATACAAATTATAAAATATAAAGCATGCATATAATATAAATTTCAATGACACATTTTTCACAAATAATGTACCAAATCTATCGTATCATCAGATCTTCAAATCCTACTTAACAATATTCAAAAGCATCAAAGAGAAATTAAAACCTCACTTACCACTGCTGCCTGGATTTAAAGATTTGTTCACTCCATAAGTTGTATCCTTTTTAATCTCTACAGGAGGATAGCTCGAGACAGGGGAATCATTTCTACCAATGTCAACCTCTACATCAGCTGGATCACTACCTACAAGTAAAATAAGTTTAAACAAAAAACAAAACATACACACTTCACAAGCAGCCAAAAACACAGAATATAACCTTTAAATGCTTGCAATGAGGAATTCCTTGGTCCCGAATCATTCAAATGCTGCAATAGCAAACATAAATAACCAGAAATCACATCATACAGATTATGAGACAAACATATCATTATGAAGAGACGTGATGAATACATTTTGGACAAAATGTGATATTAGCTTTATTTAAAGAAGGGTTAGGTAGCAAGGAGGCACCTCAAATTCACAAACTTCAACTCTTGCTTTGGTTTTTTGCTTCTCTTGGCAAAATTCATCTAAAAGCTTTTTTAATTTGAATAGTGTATCATCACTGAGATCATCAATATCAATCTCAATCTCATCCTCTCCACATTCTCTACCATTTGAACTATGTTCTTTTAAGAAATCAATGATATGATCGGGCATTTCTGCAAGCAATGACTCCAATTGTCTACCAATACTTTGCTTCTCTTGATTCGACATAACCGGATTAGCAGATGGGATAACTTCCGGTTGAGGCTTCTCTTGATTCGACATAACCTGTTTAGCAGATGGGATGACTTCTGGTTGAGGCTTCTCTTGATTCGACATAACCTGTTTAGCAGATGGGATAACTTCCGGTTGAGGCTTCTCTTGATTCGACATAACCTGTTTAGCAGATGGGATAACTTCCGGTTGAGGAGGCAACGGGGAAATTTTCCTCTTTTTTGAAGGAAGCATTGGTCTAGTCATTTTTACATCTTCACGAGTGCTTGGCTTTGTGGGCAATGGTAGAGGATCTTTTCTAGATAGTTTCTTCTGAATTGTTTTCCATCTCACTTCAAAATATTTACTGAGGGTATCAGCCATGACATGGACATCACTCCCAGGTGGATTATAGGTCTTTGCGTTTGAAAATGTCAGTCTAACATCACCAGCAAATTCCAATGGGCCAGTATATGATCCTGCAGCAATCTTGCTTTTTACTGTTCCCAAATCCATAGGATGCTTAATGACACTAAAATAATCAGGAATGTCCAACTTCACCACATCCACCGGGGTGTTGAAAACCCAGGCATACTTCTGAATCATCAACAACTTCAGCAGTGACTCACAGTCTTTCATTAACAAAGAATTTGCAGTTTTTGGTGATGAAGTCTGTGCTGCAGACTCAAACTTTCCAGAAGAGCCCCGATTTAAACCATGAGGCTTCTGACTCTGACCTAATGGTTTCAATTTATTGCCCGGTAAGGAACCTGTTTTTGATGGTTTTCTCGAGTTCTCTATTTGAGGCCCATTATTATGGCCATTTCTACAGCTAAGAATATCACTGGAAGATGACAATGCAACACCACTTGTTCTTTGTGTTTCAAACTTCTTATGAAAAAGCCTAACCTGTTCAAGCTCAGCTCTTAACCGATTTACCAGACCTTTTCTTTGAGATGCTGACAATTTGGACAAGGGAACAATTTGCATGGGGACAGCAAACCCATCACGGCGGCTTGAATTCAAACTAACACATTTCCTTGCCGGGATACTTGAGTCCTCCAAAACAGCAATTTCAGGATCTATTCGTCCCGATGTACCAGATCCTTCTGAGTTACTCCCTCTCTCTACTGCATTACCACAATATCCTCCAGAGAGCCTACTCCTTGCCATTACAATCACGTTCTGTTCTTAAACCAAAGGCTGCAGTTCCTATTAGCTAGCTCAATCTATACATTCAGCATCAATCATGAAGGAAAATCATCATATCAGCTTGTCATATCCAACCTAAAGTCTTGGTGCAGTTCACTATAACCGTTGTTCTGCTCATGATAAACCAAAATTGAACATCACACTCTTCATAATTTGGAACCCTAGTACAAAATTAGCTTCCTATATGCTAAAAAAAAAAAAATTAAACTGCTAAAAATTTTGAAAGTTATCTTCCTAAATCAAAATAATAATAATACCAATGCTAAAATACCAATTTTAATAGTAATAACAATAATGATAATAATAAGTAGTGTAGTTACACAACGTAAACTGCGAAATTACCAGCCACGAAGTTAAAAAGAGCAGTGTGATCAACGAAACTCGAAGCCCTTTCTTCGGAGTTGAAGCAATGGAGAATTAGAGGCGGCGAATTCCAAACCCTAGCAAGCAAAACGACGACAGCTTAACGAAACGCAAGCGCGTTTTCCCAAAAGCACGAGCCGAGGTTAAAGTAACTTCGGTCGGAGTATAGAGAAAGAATAAACGACGCCGTTGCAGGGAAGCGAGAGGGAAGAGTGAAGAAGAGCGACGAGGAAGTTGGGACTTGCGGGTGCTGAGAGGCGAGAGCGAGAGTAGGCTTTCCCTTCTCGCCTCCTATGCAAGTGCGTGCTCCAATAGTCCAGTGTTCTTGAACCCTTGATTGATTTTGTGTGAAATGGATCGGAGGGTCATGGTATAGTAGTGAGTATTAGACGTGGGCTTTTTTTTTGGTTCGATATTAGCCGTCGGATGTGCGGTCAGCGCGATACGATGCTAAAATTGGCTCAATTAGTGAAATACTAGGGGAATACCCGTGCGTTGCACGGATTGTTATAAAAAAAATTTATTTAGTTTTATTGAGTTTATGTATAAAATATATAGCAGTAAAACAATGTATAAAATATATAAATTGTTAATGAAAATCATATAGAATACAGTATATTATAAATATTAGTTATATATTTTATATCCAAATTATCAAATTTAGGTAATATTTTTGTTTTGTCTATGTGTTTTTTAATATAAATACATAAATTTTAACCAAAAAAAATATAACTATATAAATATTTGTTTATAATCTTTATTAGATTAAATTTTTTGAAATGTAATTGTACAAAAGTAAAATAAATTTTACAAAGTTCATTGAAGATTTTACAAATGATATGAATAGTAATGTATATAAAGCATATAAACTAAGTGAGGGAATAAAATGAGTTAATATTTTTTGTCAAAAAAAAGAGTTAATATTTTTATTACCTATTGGTTTCTAACTATATGTAGATATAATTATCTTCACAAAAAAAAATATATAGATATAATTATTGATAGCGTATATTTAGAAACTCATGTTATTCTATAGTCATTGGATGGTTTTATGGTTAAAACATAAGTTGTTGGCTATATGGAATATGGTTAGTTTTCTGTAAAGCATTAAAGGGATTAAAAAACTGACGGTATTACAGACATTACAATTGGGGGCTAAGACAATATATATATATATATATATATATATATATATATATATATATATATATATATATATATATATATATATATATATATATATATATACATATATATTCAATAATAAATAACGTAACTTATAACATTTAGTCATGAAATTCCATCAAAGAAAACCATCTGATAGTTAATCATAGGGTGAAACTATTTATTTTCATTCTCATATTAAATTGAATAATTTTTTTTAGAGCAAAAATGAGAGCAATGTAGCTTTTCATTACAAACTATTCAATTTCACTAAAGACATCATTGAGTGACTTCTTATTTCATTTTTTTCTTTTGTCCAATTGCATGATTCAATAACTGATCCAAAATTTTCCTTTTTCCCTTATGACTATAATAGAATTGTGTAGAACACGAAGCTCGAATCATTTTGCCTCCATTGTGTTTCTCTCTGTGCACTCAGCCTCTTCTCGTGTGACCACTCCTTTCTAATGCTCGCATGCACAATCTATTTTTTATTTGCCAAAATCCCACCCCACTCCATCTAAAACTGTCTCCTATAAATAGTTGTATGTTATTATAACTGATTAAAATTATAGCTCTTCGATATATATATATTTTACTAACCCGTGAATTTATTGGGAACAAAAGGAATGATTCATATTAATATGAAACTCTCCCCCTTTCAATGCATAATAGTTACACCAAAAAGAATATCAAAGGCTCACTCATTATTTCTTAACTCAAAAACATTTCTGATTAAATTTGATTTAAGAGTGATCAATTTGAATCAAGAGTGATCAATTTTATTTTATATAATTGCTAGAAATACAAAATAATACATTTAAAGTTATGATATATAATCGAAATAAATAAGTAAATAATTTATCAAAAAAGGAAACAATGGATAACCTCAATATCAAAATTAAATGAAACAATTCATAAGAAATTATATAAATAAATGATGAATTTAAAAACTCTGCCTCTTACACTCATATTATATTAAAACAAGAGTTTATTGACAACTAAAATAATTCTTTATATTATTTTGAAACTCTATATTTCAATACTTAACTATGACACCAAAAATAATTTCTTAACTATAAATAGAATTGGTGTTATTACTTTGTTCCAATTCATATTTATACAAGATATATTTGTTCTTTCTAGTTATCCTTTTTAGGTGACCGATTATAACCTTGGTTTGCCTATTTATTTTCCAATTCATATTTATACAAAATATATTGGTTCTTTGTAGATGTCCTTTTAAGCTCACTTTTTTTTTGACAAAAGCTCACTTACTATAACCGTGGTTTGACTATTTGTAGTTTTTGTTTTTTTCTTGAATGAAAACTAACAATATTTTTATCTTGCATGTAGATGAATCCCATAGTTAAACAAGAGCCTCATATGAGCTACACATTGGTGCCATCAAATCACAAAATCTACTACATGAAATTTGTTCCCAATGAAGTGAGTTCAACATATATATTTTTTTATGCTCTATTTTCTATTTGATCGATAATGATGGTGGTGAATTTTTTTAATACAAAAAGGATCTTGCAAGACTTCCTAGCATGTTTGTGAGAACATATTACGCTGAAGTACCCGACAATGTCTTGCTTTGTGACCCGGCTGGCAACCAACTTCAACTCAAGCTGTTCAAAAAAAATGGGCGGACTTATTTGGGCAATGGCTGGAAGTGTTTGGGGCCATTCTACAGGCTGTACAATGGTGGCTGGATCAGAATGACTTTTGAGAACCTTGTGGGTAGATTCAATATTCGTGTTTATAATTGTTCGGTACCGTATCTTCGGCTATGTATCCGGTCTTGGATAAGTAGTCCGGTCTGAGATAGTTGGTACGTATATCATTGGTCAGTCCGAGTTGGTGCTCCGATCCGAGGTGGGGTGGTACCTGCAATGACACTCTGACGCTCAAGTCAGTGAGTGAGTCAATTACAAGTGAGAGTAAGTGAGAGATGAGTACCATTAATGTGGGCAATCAATGCTTATTTATAGGTGTTTGGAGTGGAGGAGGACTGTTGCATCTAGGTCTGTAATCTCCACCGTTGGATGAGTCAGATCCTTTGTTATTGGGCCTTTTTGGTGGATTGGCCATTGGGGTCCAATCCATAACAATAATCACTGTGGGATCGAGGCTTTTTATCCCATTTATCCAAATCTTCCCATTCTAGGCATGCAAGAACATCCTATCGATGCAAACTTTGGTAAGCAGAAGGTAGTGGCCAATCATCTATGTAGCCTGTTTTACTATCGCTTTGATAAGGAACTTAGCCAAGAAGATCTTGAATCAAATACATTGGTGAGTTATAAACTATTCTATAAAATTTTTATAAAGACATATGTTCCAAACATTTTTGTCCTTATTTAACTGTGGTGGTTCTTTAACACGTGTAGCTGATCAGCCTGGATTTTGCTAGGAAAGCATTGCCTCCAACTCCATGTGTTGTTGCAATTGTGGATGAGTGTGGACATTGTTTCACTAAACTATTTTGTGGATCTTTAGACTCGATATATGTTCCTAAACTATTTTGCAATGCTAACATTGTTTCACTAAAAAGCTATTGCAATGAATGTAATCAAATATTGTATGTGGATCTATTATTGTATTGAATTGAATTATTAAACTAGACAATTTAATCCAAAATATAATATTATATGTATTTTCAATAACCATAACCTGTGCATCACACGAGGGTAAGTTCTAGTTTCATTAAAATACAAGAACGGGCTTGGTACATGTGGCATCAGTTAATCATAACTATTAAGAAAAGAATGGGTTGATGAAATTACCAAATTGCCCTTTTGATTTTCTTCTTTGTTGAGGGCAAATTGGGAAATTTATTATTATTTTATCTCATATTTTATTTGTGTGGGTCCCACTAACTCACATCATTTTTTAAATTTTTTATCTCACATGTAAAACTCATTTTTATCTCTCTCTCTCTCACTCTTATCTTTCTCAATTTTCTCTCTATCTCTCCCACCTCTACCCTCTCTCTCTCTCTCACTATCTCTCTTCACATTTTATTTTTTTACTCTATCTAATGTCTATTTAATCAAAATACTAATCATCAACTATCTATTTAATCAAAGAACTAATCATCAACTATCTATTTATCAACTATCAACTATCTATTTAATCAAACAACTAATCATCAACTATCTATTTATCAACTATCAACTATCAATTTAATCAATTCAATCACTACCAAAAATAGCAAACTACCCATGTCTAAAATATTGGACGGGAAAATATATTTACTATTATAAATGAATAGTTTGTTTTTTTTATAAATCATTTTTTTATCTTTCTTTTGAGTTTTAAAGGGTAAACATTACATGTTGTTGATATAATTTCATTATTTTTTTATTTCTTATTAGGGAATATAACACGTTGTCACTATAATCAATTTTTGAGTTGCGACAAGAAAGTACTAGATATTGTCCAAAAAATTATTTTTTAATTTTTAGTTTCAGCGAGTAAACATTATATGTTGTTGCTGTAATTTCATTTAATTTTTTTATGGTGGAACGTTACACATTATCAGAATAATTATTCTATATTCTGCATTTGATTCAATGGGAAAAAGTTATATGTTATCATAATTTTATGACTGAGAAAATGTATTTTGTAACGATAAAAAATGTCAAATGAAGAAAATATTAATTCTAAGGTTGTAAAAATTCATTACTTAACAACTTGAAAAATTTATTGTAATTGAATTCTGTCTAAGTCTATTTATACAAAGAATATGATGTTACCCGTGCGTATGCACGGGTATAGTTTCTAGTTGTATTAAAAAACAACAACCAAACATAGCCATATTGGAAACGAATAATTGCTAATCTACTCAATATCAATTAAAGTTATTGCAAAGGATTAATACGTATAAATTCAAATTCAAAATTGATATCAAAAGTATTTGCTTTGCCTAATATGGCAATACACATATACAATAATTATGATAAAATGCAAATTCACTATAGGTAGGAGGAACATATGGTCCATTTTCCGTATCTTGAGATACCAAAAACAACTTCATTTGACTCTTCCGGTGGTAGTAGTGTTCTCAATGGAATCTAGGAGTTTTGTTTGATGATGCACCTTATGGTAGGAAGAATATATAATTTGGTTTGGCCATAACTTCTTACAAGATCTTTTCCTCTCCGCTCAACCCAGAGGCCGAGCTCTAATGCCAATTGAAGTCAATGAGTGCACACTTTCCTCTCACACTTTGTGACCCTTTTAAAATTTAACTCGAAATAATGCAAATAGCTTTTCAACTATGTTTCTGAGTTGAGAATGGTGAGTAGAAAATGGTGAGAAGAAAATGTCTTCTCAACTATGTTTCTGAGTTGAGAATGGTGAGTTAATTCTTTCTTCTCACAGCAACTAATCAGTAAGAAAGAATAAAGTGATTTTCAAAATAGCTTTTCAAGGTAAGAGATAGTGTTTGAAAATATTATCTTAAGAGTAAGTACTTAAGTAGAAATATGGAGTTAACCACATAGAATCAAAGCTAAGAGGGCGAGTTAGACAAATTAACACTTAATCGACTAAGCACTAAAATTCACACGATAACAATATCTAAAAAAATTATATTAGTTTTTTTTAACTATTACATATAAAACTTCACCACATTCAATTAAATATTTATAATGCTTAACAATATTTTCAATTACTACTTACAACTTAAGAAATATACTTAAAATA